>OY728161.1:110601756-113101756 GCA_963277665.1 Viscum album
TTAGTTTCCAATAATCCACGCATGGACTAAGAGTTCCATCTGATTTTTTTTCACAAAAGGCCAAAGAACCCCATAAAGAAGTGTTTGGTTGAATAAACCCCTTCACTTTCAAATCCTCTAGCTTCCTCTTGATCTCACACAACTCCACCGTAGCCATCCTATAAGGAGGAATGGATACCAGTGTATCTCCTGACACTAGAACGATGGAGAACTCAACCTATCTCTTAGGAGGAAAACAATAAAAGTAATCATGGAATACATTCTTAAAGTGCTCAAACACCGGTGGAAAGTCCACCCAACTCACTCCTTGATCATCTAAAACAACCTGGAAATCTGGGCTATCATCCCGGCCAGCCCATGATGATCTGGTCTAGCTTGGCACACCTAGATATCCCATTCACCCTTGTGACTAAACACTGCACCCTATGGTGATGTGAAGGTCACCCTCTAGTGGTAGCAGTCAATGTAGGCTTGATAAATAACTAGCCAGTTCTTCCCAAGAATGATGTTGAACCCTATCATCTTGAGGAAATATAGATCCTAGATGAAGTGACACCCACCAACCTCAAGGGGGAACCCCCTACACTAGTACACATATTCTGTTATGATCCCCAAAGAGTATCTAGCATCATAACACTCTCAGAAGGAAAAACAACAAGCCCAAGGATTTTCACCATCGGTGTAGATATAAAACTATACGATGCACCTGTATAAAAAAGAGTAGATGTAATAGTAGATGCCACTAAGATTGTACCTCTCACCCTAGATGGTCTAACACCCTGCTCGTCAGGGGTAGAATGTATATAATAGAACTGGCCTGCACCATGACCCTATGATGCAACCTCACTGCCTGGAGTAGACCCACTCTGATGTCTCGATGTAACTGGTGTATGGATACCTCTACCACGCCCACCATCACATCGTCTTGATCGGCCCACACTTCTCCAGCTCCCTACCTAACACAAAGATAAGGAACCTACTCATAATCCTGAAGTCAGATCTAACCCCCTAACAATCTCCATTGAAGGGATGGTCCTACAAAACCACTGCACGTGGCCTATCCTACCACAAGATCAGCACTCGACCGGGTCACGATCATACTAACTCTTCATATGGCCTTTCCTGTCACACTAGTGACAAAAAACCGAGATACCAAATTTCACAAAATGACTAGAACTCATCTCATGAGAAGCCTAAAAAATGGCGCTTTCTACCTGAATATATAGAACAATATGGTTGAGAAACAACACTACCCTACCATGCGCCCCTAGATTCCCTCAAGTTCCACTCTGAAATCAGCACCTAATTCAAAATATCAGTGATCTAGGCCAATCAGAACATGTTGAACTGAGATTTGATAGCATGTTAGAGACCTTCCTCAAAGCGTATCACTCTAGATAGATCATCAAAAAGGTACATCAGTGCAAAACATTTTAACTCAGTAAATCATGTAGAGTAATCCATAACCTTCATCACACCCTACTCCTGATGCATGAACTCACTAGATTGCTCTACCTGAAGAGTCTCAGGGTAAAATTAGTCATATAATCGGGTCTATAAATCATTCCAACCCATATCTTTTAGCTCGTTATCCTGGTTCAAAACATCCCACCAACGCTTTGCTAGTCCACGTAGAATATAATTGGCAAACTTAACCCTCATCTCAAGAGGCGTCTCTAGATGTTCAAAGATATCTAGTGTGGTCTCAAGCCATATATCAGTAACCTATGGACTAACATACCCAAAAAAAATGGGTAGATGCTGCAACTAGAACACCTAAATCAGCTCATCCATAATCAAGGTGGGCTACTATGCCCCCTGAAAAGTCTGCATATAGTGAAAGAACCCCTCGTGGAACTGTGCCTCATCACCTGTGTCCCAAAGAGACTATAGTATGCAACTAGCACTAAAGGAGGATCAACTAGTAGCCCATGGACTACCACCTCCAGAGTGCAATCATCACCACCCTCATGGTGTACCACTGGAGGTTATCATGGTGGCATGTATCTATAATTACAAACACATGTCTCATAAAATAACAATATAAAAGTCGCTACTAAAAGCGTATGAGAGGTCAAAAACCTCCTAAAACCAATTCATAACCCACAAACTACTCCCAAATCCAAGACTGTATAAATAACATCCACCAAAACCACTATAAAATCTACCTATTTCCCACTCAAAATCTAGGTCTAGGTCAAGTTTCTATTTTTCATTCCATTATATTTTCATTTAACAGTTATTTGTTCAAATAATTTACCCGATGGTCCACCATGTTCCGATCCATGAGGGCCCATGACACCTCAAGAACCAAAATTTGATGCCCATATAATCCATACACATTAAATTCACTTTAACCATTAAATTTAAAAAGTGTTTCATTTTATATTTCATAAGGGCCCATACACCTAATGAATTGGAAGATGACATCACTTTATATCCACTGCACAAATTCTATCACAACAACATACATAACTATCAAAGAACCTATCACAAAATCATGAAAATGATTAATGAACCCTAGATGGAATGACATAATGAATGGAATGTGATTTCTAACAAGTGCCTATATGATGCATGAGATGTCATACCCTCATCTCATAGGGTTACAAAAAAATTAGAACCACAATCATATCAATAGTAACAATATAAATCAAGTGTGTCACCCAATAGTGAAATCAAATCAAATGTAATGATAAAAATATTGAAAACAACAATGCCATTTGAGTCAATTTGGGTTTTCCCTATACACAAGGTAGATAATCCTGAGCACAACTTATTACCAAACCCCATTCCTTTTATATCCCTGTATATTGTCAGCAAACAATAAATTAAACCAGAAAAGAAACCCTTTGATACCACTTTGTAACGTACCAGACCCAGATTCCACTCAAAATTGCCCGATCCTGGTTAGCTACATGACCTCAAGTGCATCTCCCCAAACACCAAAGGCTGGAGACTAACAGAGAGGGCCTAGGTAATTCATTAGGGAGACTATGTCCTCATTACTAGAGTATATCACAGTAGAAGTCAAATACATTAAATAACAGAAGTAGACAAAAATTAACAGATAATAGATAAAATAGACAAGAAAGACAAGGATATATAACAAACCTAGAAATGTCATATACTCAATGATGTAGATGATACATGTATCTTGAAAATAGTCAGAATAGGTATATGGAAATACAACACAATACAAGTATCCAAAATGAAAAAAGGTCAAAAAGTTCCCATAGCATCACAAGCCTCGACTTGTTCTCATGATCTCCTGCTTTAAATAAATGATCAACAACCAATGTTAGGGTGATTTTCTCTATTATCACATGCAACCATATAATCAGTTTGGGTCCCCAAGGAGGCCCAAACAGGATGTGAGATAAACATCCCAATAGGTAATCAACCAGCATTGTATATAGTTCTAAGCAACACAAAGCAGTATACTAAAGAGGTTTGAGTAAGTAATAACATAAGTGTTAATTCCCAAGGTATTTAACTACTACAACCAAGACTACCAAATATCCTCTTAAGGCTTCCTACAACAAGTGTCATCTCCTGACAAGGCAACTATAAGAAATTTAAACAAGCAACACAACCTCGCTGTACAACCATCCATATCCTGTCCACATGAACTTTTCGTATAAAGAAAACAATTAAACCCATGACCTTACTATATAATGAATCATGTTGCATATCCCATGGCCATGTCGTATAGTGAAGTGTAGAACATGAAGGGGTGGATCTAAGGTGTCGAAGACCAAGGCACCCTCATCGAGTCCCAAGAGCATCTTGATGAAAACTCAGTATAGGCACTGGTTGGAGTCCTAGGAGTATGTGTACCAACATGTCCTATATGATTCCAAGAAAGCTGGATCCAAGGGGTAGAAAGACCCGAGGAATCCCACAGAATCAAGACCCTTGGAGCATACTCTATCCAAGGTGTCCACTACCACGTTCCAGATCCATGGAGAGCTGTCCATGGAATCTGTACAAGAATTCATCCATTCATATCATTTAACAATTAAATTTCCATATGAGTCTACCCACTCATATAATCACATTTATTAAATTACATATAATTAGTATACCCACTCATTTAATACATTTCTTACCAAAATATCACATGAGTATACCCACTCATATATTCCATTTCCATTTAATCAAGTCACATGGGTATACCCACCTATTTAATACAATTGCTAACAATCCATTTAAGCAATTCAAATCAAACAAAAAGTATACCCCCTAATTTAACTAACTTCAATCAAGACATCTAATCAAGTTAAGCATGAAATATTATGATAACATAAGTCAAGGAGGTAGAACATCTTCTAATCATGTAATTCAATCCTATTTAATTATAATTGAGATTTATTAATCTAGGAAAACTCAAGAACACACCCCTTGGTTGGTTCATAAAAGGTCAAAACCAAATAAAAGGCATGGAACACCCCAAGGGTGGCCTCGGGTTGGGGAAAAAACTACCAACGCATCTTAATAAACCTATGGGAAACCCTAATAGGTCTGATTACATCTATTTCAAGTAACCCTTTACAAAATTGGGTCCAAGTTGGAAAGTCTGCTGGGAGGCATAATGGATGATAGAGAAAAAAACACCAAATTTTAAAAGAAAAGTATAAACCACCTACCTCAGCTCAGTAGTGGACTGCTTATCCAATATCGAGTCTTGATTCATCATTAAGAGTGTATAGTAACAACATGTGAAACCATGATGAATCAAGACTCCATGCATCCCTAATGCATGGAATGACATGATATGATTTACCTATTATGATTTACACTTCTCTGTGTGTTACCATGCCTCTAGAGGTATTTATATTACTCGTGACAGGTATACTATCATAGTATGTTTTTCATTTGAAGGATAATCCACTTGCTGTGTAGCAATGACAATGATGGACCCCAAATAGGGTAAGAGAATGATATCCTTGTGACCCGGATAGAGCTCCATTCCATGAAGATTATATGGAATAAAACAGAAACTCGATGCATTGTGGATACTAATAACATGTCACTAGTTAGCCTTGTGTCCTGACCACTACTTGATACCTTGAGGATACCAAGTAATATTCCAAAACTTGATGTTGTGTGGATTTTGAGTACATGTCACTAGTCATCCTTGTGACCCAATTGAGATTGGATTCCTTGAGGATATCAAGAATAATGTTCACTAAACTTGTAACTAGACTCGATTACTTCCAACACCTATTATGTCTATAATTACATCATAGAGTCGAATTCGGTATGAATAGGTTTCATGGAAGATTTGTAAGCACACAATAACTTGGTAGAAGGTTGTTATTACTTGTGTGTGAATGGTGATATTATGTTATGCTTGCATAGTTAGGAATTTACTATTTATTTTTTGTTGACTTTATCACATGCATGTAAACTGTATTTTACCAGTTGGGAAATAGACCACATTTATGACTTCTTACTGAGTTGAAATCACACCTTACTCAGGTGTACATGTCACTTAGGTACCCGATCATTCATCAATTCTTGTAGGTATAGTTTAGGTTGATGCATGGGTTGATTTTCAAATAGATAACTCACTATGAGTCTGAAGACCAGTATGATATTTTACTTGGAGACATATTAGATTCATTACACTTTTATTATTTATATCATGTATTTGATCAGCCTGATGGGTAATTATTTCTATATCCAACTATGACTATTCTGTCTTTTGTTTCCTTATTCACCCATAGAGTTGTAATTTTGTTTTCTTTCCTCTAAATTTTATTGTATATTATTTATATTTTTAGTTATTTTTTTTATTATTGTGCACTCTAATAAAGGGTATAGTATCCCTATGGTTCCACCATTGACCCTCATTGCTAGTCAGTAACTTCTATAATACATGAAGGCATGACTAAGGTCATGTTTCATTCCATATAAGACCCATTGATTTAGTTCAATATGTTACACATAAGCTATCAAAGATAGTATTAATTTAAGGGTAAAAAATATCAGGTATTTACATACTAATCCCTTAAATAAATTGTGTCCATATATTTTAATTATTAATAAATGATGAAGATAAGAGATGATATTCTTATAATATTTATAATTTGGTATATAACTTATAATATGAGATCTACCTTACTATATTAAGATATATTAAGTTAGATATATTTCAAAAAAAAACACTAATCTTTCATAAAGTCATATACTCAAGTATACATATTCCCTAATCATATATTCTCCATTATATACCTTTACCAAGACCATTTAAATATCTAATACATAAAACCACAATAAAATCATATATTATTCTAAAAAACAACTCTATCATTTACCCTCAAACTTATTAACCATGAGTTCTGAAATTAACACTCTATTCAATATAGGTCATAATATCAAAAATGATACAAACTTCCCAAAAAATATCATTGATCACATTTAATTAAATCAAAATTCAATTCCTAGGATATTAGTACTACCTAACTCAATTTTATAAAAATAAATCAACCATTTACTACCTCAAAATAAAACATGTATTAAACCTAAGAGTTATTTATCCCTTAATGATATGCTCTTCAATAGTTATCCCCAACAATATAACACTTCCACAACATCAATTTTCAAGTTTATTGATACCATTTAATATATGTTTCAAAACTATTAAATTAAAATAGTTAAATAAAAATATTTAGATGTTTCACTTAATCCTTATAAATTTTTTAATATACCAGAATATCATTGATAAATGACACTCACTAATGAAAATATATAAGAGTGTCAAGATTTAAATTCTATTATGATATGAACCTCACTACCATAGGTATGACTAGGAGACCAATATTTTTAATTATGATATCCAGATAATAAGATTCCAAACCATTTAATTATTTACCCTCATTCAGTTACATGACATTGTGGTTTTAAGAGACATAACTTTCTCAGCTTCATTTCCATGAGAATATTTCATCTAAATACTAAAAACAAAATGGTTATGATAATATACAAAAAATGAATATGAAAACATTAATATAAATATTTATTCCACTACAAAATCTTCATTTTTAAAATATGATACTTTCAATTCGACCTATGACTCTCTTAATTCAATCACTGGTTATAAATGGTCATTTTTCTATAAGGTTTTCTAACCTAATTAGAAAACATCATACCCAAATCCTTTATAATGGTTAATTAAAGAGAATGTTAATTAACCATAGTATATCCCATGGTAGTGTCAAACCATGCACCATATTATAATTGATTTAATACCCAACATTACCTTTTATGTGTAATTACCCCTATGTATATATTTTCTAGAGATTGCATCCACCTGTAGTATCCAGACAGAGGTGTACTTTCTAGGAGAACTACACAATGTCCACATTACCAATAATTTGAGATATTATCCTATAATGAAACACATCCCTTAGTCATATCATTTAGTTTTCACTAATGTTATATAATCATAATCACCAAACAAGATAAAATAATAAATATAACCAATATTAAGGTTTATATATAACTTTAAAACTATTTTCAAATTTAACCTATAAATCATAAATGAAAATTTTAATTATTAATTTATCTTAAACTAATAAAATCATAATCTAAAAAGTTATATAAACACTCATATGATACAAACTATGGTTTCCCAGACCTGCAGCCTCAGATCTGATTAAAAAAACATACATTACATACTATATTTGATACACAACCTTAATTAAAAAATATTTCACACATAATGTACCATTTACATTTCAATGACCATTTTTAGGTTTATAGTTTTATAGAATTAGGAAAAATATTTTACAAGTATGACCCATGTTATTTATATCAAATGGGATTTTTTCCCACTATATAAGAAACTAATTAATTCAAAAACGGTCTCCAATATCTCCCACAAATCCTCCACACAAAATACTCTTCTATAAAAATATTATTTATTACATTTACTCATAACATAGGAAAATGGAAACATATGAAAGGGTGAATTCAAATTCTTAATATGGGTAAACATAAGTGACAACAATCAATGATCATTAGTAATCATAAGATGAGCATATGTGTATAATCAAGATACTTAAGAAAATTATACCTAATAAAAATAGATCATAAAACATGGAATAAAGAATTTAATGAAATAATTTATGAATCAATAGAGTGTGGAAAATTTATTCAATAAACATGATCCATGAGACCATAATATAATAATTCACAACATGCTTCAAACATGGTATATATATTAGTTTAGTAATTTTTTCTTCCAAGAGCTACACCACTAGTTCCCATGCTTATGAGAAAAAAAACATCCATAATTAACCCATACTTATGTGTTCCACTTGAAATCTTTTATTTATCATTCATAAATAATCCATGAGAATAAAAAAAGATTTTATTCCCTTAATCATAAAGAACCCATGTAAATAAAATTGGTTTCATTCAACCCATCATAAAGAGACCATGGAAAGAAAATGGGTTTCATTCATCACATCATAAAGAGACCATTGAATGAAAATGGTTTTCATATCCTTTTAAAATTGATTCACACAAATAAATCATTTATAATTATTTTAATAATATGATAATGATAAACCCCTAGAAAATAAATGGGTATCCAAAGATATCAAGAAGCTATTTAGGTAAATTCACTTTAATCAAGATAATAAATCTTATGGTATTTACAACATATATATAATGGGTATATGGTTAAGTAAATAATTTCCAAATAAATCAATTTATGGAATCTAGGTGAAAAAAATTAAATCAAAGTAAGGAAACATAGAGTGTTCATAAAACAAAGGCATTTGAATAAAATTTATTCATATTAAAGATGTATGGTTATGAAATAAAAATGAAGTGATGGATCTTATATTTGATAGAAAGTAATTTTACATAATACATATAGATAAATAAGGTGTATGGTATCATTTTATTAATATACTGGATCAATTATAATATATTTATCAAAGTAAAACGACTTAGATGAAAAAATTTAATAGTTTTAGGAAAATCATATTGGAAATAAAAAATATCATTAAATTTTTTAAAGAATTTTAAAAGAAATATTTTATAAAACTTGGGGAAAAATATTTTCTTTTATAATTTATGAAAACATATATATAATGGTTTATATACAATTAAAAATGTGGTGGAAAGAAATGTTCACATGTAAAAAGTTAAAAATAGACACTTTTCACATTTTTATGAAAATGACCCATTCAGGAAATGTTAAAAATTACTTTAAAACTTTGAAAGAAGATAAATTAGAATAAAATAAACTTAATAAATTAATAAGTAATAAATAATAACATTAAAAAAATAACATAATTAATATCAACATGAAAAGGGGAATTTCACAGCTGAGAAAAAGATTTGGGGTTGGTTTTAGTTGTAATAAATACATCAGGTAAAATACTAGTCTATGAGAAATAAAATTTTGAGGTGACATTAAAAACCACAAGAATATATAAAGAAAATGATGAGACATTTAATAAATAATAAAAATTCACCATATTAAAAATTAATCTTAATTTTAAATTAAGATTGGCAATGAATCCCCTATGGTTTGAGTAAAATTTTAATCAAAACCCCTTTTAGCTTTGGTATCATTTGAATTGAAGGATTTTTAAATAAAGTAAATGATATATATATTTAAAAACCATTAATTAAATAATTATGGAAAAATATATTCATTATTATTTAGTCACACCATATCAAAGATATCATGGTGAAAAATATGAAATATGTCTTAAGAAATTAAATTTAAGACCAAGAACCACTTACAACCTTAGAAATATTCAAGTTAAAACCACTTGAAGGATATGGTTTCAAATGGAACTTTTAAACACATTAATAATGAAAGGATCATCATAAAAAATATTAATAGGGTAGTAAAAACACAATTTTATTGGAAACATGGTGTATAATAAGAAATATGTCTCAAGGGGTGAAAAATTTTAGACAAGAAAACCTCCACTTAATTCTTGACTTCCACTAAAACCATTTGATCTCCTATATAAAAAAATTAATACTTTAATCACATATTTTAGATCCTTATACATATCTATATAATTTTATATAAGTTATTTATAATTATTTTCTACATGTATATTAGTTATCTATTATCTATTTTCAATATCGAGTGTGAGTAATCTTTATTATCATGAACTAGTTTCATAAAAGACATGTTTTTTTTTCATTTTTCTCACAAATTTAATCATTAATATATCATAAAAGGTACTATTATTTATGTTTCATGAAATTTTATAAAGTTATAATTTCATTCAATAAGAGTTTTAGTCACGATCCTTGTATATGAAATTGGAAATCAGCATTGTAACTACCCAAGGTTTTTTTTCAAATGATATTTTTTTCTAAAGAAAATGTGTGTTATATTATATTATAAACAAATAAAACATATCTATTTAATAAGGATCAATAAATTAATCAAAAAAATGAAAAAATATGGATCAAACCAATCCATTATAATTATCTACCAACACTATATAAATAAAACATAATATTAGTAAACCAATCAACATCTTAGAAAATGATTATAGTGATAATTGAATAAAATAATGAAGTGGTATTTATAAGGTATAAAGGGAAATGTGACCATTTATATTTGACCATTATATGACCATTGGTCAATATGACCATTGGTCAATATGACCATTGGTCAATATGACCATTGGTCAATATGATTTTTGGTCAATATGGAAATTGGAAACTTTACCCTTGGTTGATAATTTTACCATTATGATCAACATTTATAAGTATTAATGAAAAAGGGTAATTAATGTAGAAAGAAGAATTGATGACCTAAAACAATAGATTCATGTCATATGAAGCCCATTTTTCAAAACTTGTGGGGGAGTTAGTGTCACTGGGGTTCTCCCGTGACCAATCCTAATATGATATTCAACAAGTGATGCTAGAATGAAATTGCATATGGGAGGATTTAAATTTAGTAGAAATTACTACTCGATCGATGTTAGCCAAGACACCCCATGAATCTATTACCATCACACACATTAACCCTAGGTCATAAAATAATTTTATAAAGGTTTAAATTTCTAGGAATTAGTTACTTAAAGTGTAATTACTTTGTACAAATAAATTTTTTATTCCATAAATTCCATTTTATGAATAGTTTTTTTTAATAAAATATAGGTTTAATTGAGATAAAATTTAATAAATTGATTTTTCAGAAAAAAACCATTATTTTAAGAAAAAGATATAAAATTTTATAAAAAAATTAGGTATTCTGAATAATATTTTAATTAAATAGTATGTTAAAAATACTCTTATTTAAATATAAATGATAAAATAATTTTATCATGTCCTAAGAAATTTTTATGTGTCAGAAATTTGATTATGCCTTAAAACTCACTATTTTTTTAATAAATAAGTATTTTTATATTTTAAAGTTAAAATTATCATAATTAAATAATTATTTTTATAAAATAAACACCATTTTTGAAATCAGCACATCAAAATTATATTAGGGTGAATTTATGAGAATTTTCAAAAGTACCTTTTTTCCGCGAATAGTAAAAATATAGTTTTAGGTTTTTTGGTATGTTTAATGACATAATAATTATTTTATAAATAATTAATAATTAATTAAAAATAATCAATGACCTTAAATATTTTATTTTATTAATATTAAGTATTATAATGGATGTTAATTAATTTCCTAACCTATAAATTACTTTCCAAAGTCTAAAATGGAAACTTTGATTTTTAAAAACAATTCCTTATGGAAAATTTAATATTCCATTTCAAAAGAAGTAATATAAAATTATTATTGATAATTTTTGGTTAAAATAACATAAAATATGACCCAAATTTCCAAAACCATGAGGAAAAAACCATGTGTAATCCAACGGTTTTTCTTTTTCCACAACCTAGATTTCTAAGGCCTATATTTGGAAATTATTAAACAAATCCTCCACTTTTTCTACAAATACCCAACCAATTATCATTTTTATTTTAATACTAATTCATAATCAAAAAATTTCTAGTAGTTTTCCTCCCAAGGTGTCACTACAAGGTGTCCTCAAGACCCCAAGTTTTCATTCCTCAAGATTTAGGAGTAACACTTCTAGGTAAGAGAATTATCCTTTCTCTTCAATTCAAGAACCTATTTTTGTACATGTCTTATAAATTTTATGCTTAATATATTTTATTACCCCTTTTTACCATTCCATTACTTAAAAATTAAGTTTTATCAATGGGAGTCCCTTCCCCCCCCTCATTTTACCCTTTTCTAAAGCCATATTTTATACCCGTCATACAGCCGAATTTACTCCTAAAAATTTCTCTCTCTACTTAAGATAAGCTCTTTTATTTTCTATTTTTAAATAAACAAAAATATTTATTTTCTAAGGGTATTCACCTATATGTGAAAATGATTTATTTTATTCTAATATTAACATAAATGAAACCCAAATTCCCTTTACATGGGTTAAAATTGACATATTGATCATGTCTTTAAGCACTTTTGAAACGCCATGATTTTGATAAGATACTTGTTCTTTATTCTCCATAGGTTATTAATGAAATATTTTATTATGATATATGTGTCCCAAATTAAATTAATACATATGAATGTTGTTTATTAATATTTATCTAATGCATTGGGAAAATAATTTAATCGATAGAGATGGAAAGTTTTATGATACCTTAGTGAATAACCTTGGTAATTTTCATTTTTGACACCTTGGTGGTGAACCTTGGTGACTTGATTATGAATGTATAATTTAAATTTTGTATCCAAATTTCTATATTATGATTTATGTTCTTTTTATAATTACATTCCTCATGTTCTCTTGCTCATTCCATAATTATATTCCTCATGTTTTTATTGATATTTCTCATGATCACATGTCAACAATTTCCCTTATTTATTACCTCAATGGGACTCATTCTAACCACTTTCCTTTGATGTATGTCCCCAAGATATGATATGTAGTAAATGTACTTAGGATGAACCCATTAAAAATCCTTTCAATTGTATTATAATAATTTTTTATGTTTTTATATATTATGTTCATATTTCCCAAGAATATATACTTTAAAAGATCCTATGTTTGGTACCATGTAATAAAAATATTATTTTATAAAAAGGTAGGATTCCATAGTTGGTATAAAATAATATTTTAGTTATTTTTTTGGAATTAGGAATAAAAATCCTTAGTATGAACCCTATAAAAAGTTTAAATATAAGAAAATATATTAGTATTTTAGTGAAGTATTAATCAAGTGGTTTATGAGAAATAAATCCCAATATATATGTGAACAAGTTGATGTGGATATGGAAAAAATGTATCTAGGGGCAACACCTGAAAACACTAAATTGAGATAGACTCAATTGGGAACTGGTGTGTGAAAATTGACCTTTCTTCACTCATGGTTTGACACTCCTAGGAGACATGTTTGGTTACTCACAAAATTTTTATGAACCATTATGAATAATATATAGAAAATGTAAATGTTGTTAAATAATAACATATTTAATCATGATTTTTAAGACATAAACCTACTTTATAATTATAATATTATTAAAAGAAACATGTTTCTCAATAAGGTTTTCTTTTTTTAGAAAATTGTGGGAAATAGGAGGAACCACATAAATAATGAGTGCAATAGAAGGTGCATTGACGACCATCTAATGGATTTCAGAATGGAAAAATCCACAAAGATGTTGAATCAACTATCTTGATTTGTGAGTAATAACATGAATCAAGTTGAATTAACATATTCATCATGAAGGGAATAACTTTTTGTCGAGTCCTTCTTGCATCAACGACCACCTTATTTTAGTAGATCTACTGACACATTGATTACTGAATAATGGATAGGATCTATAGAAAATATATTTTCTATACTCCATTGTTTAGAAGATGATAAAGTCACCATGGCAGAATATTTCTTTGAAGGAGATACTGATCAGTGGTGGAAAACTGATTAAAAACACAAATCCAAGAAGGGAGATTGATGCTATAGAGTGGGAATAGTTCAATTATCTTTTTCAATAAATATTTACCCCATTAGATGTGAAAAAATAGAGAAGTAATTCCTAGATTTGAAGTAGAAGGAAAATGAATCATTTGGAAGCAATGAGTTTAAATTTAAAAGACTTGATCATCACACCTATATCTTTTTTATGGATCCTAAGGGAAAGATTAACAAATTATATAGTGGGATGAGACCCCATCTACGAAGGAATCTATAAAATAATGACTATTAAATCTATGAGGAGATAGTGTGGAGCTCTATGAAGGTTGAATTTGAGTTTGACGAAATGCATTAGTCACATAGGTCTAATGAAAAGAAGAGAGATATGGCTCTAACCTCAGGAAGGAACTTTGATCATGGAAGAAGAGGAAAGAAAGTGAAACTTCCCACATGAAACAAATGTATGAAGAAGCATTTGGGGAACTAATTTATCAAGAGTGGAAAATTTTAGAAGTGTGGAAAATATTTCTTTATAGCTCATAACTATCATGGTTTGGTGAAGCCTCAACTCCACAACACTAACGACAACGAGAAGATGGTGAACGCCCAACTATAAGTAAAATTATTCAAGTTTTGATTGATTGGGAACCTTTAATATCACTTTAAAAATCATAATATAATGTAGGTGAATCACTATAAACCTCGACTTAGTCCAATAGAGAAAGTTAGGGAATTTTATATCACGATAGATAAATTAGGGGCTCCAAATGATGTGGTGGAAGGTAATATCATTGTTCTCTAAAATCTAGAAAGTACTTTTTTTTTATTTTGGTTCAATGAATTATTTTATTTCCTCCAAGATTCAAAAGAATATAGAATCAGTACCCAAGATTCTATAAGTAGAGTTACTATTCAATACTTCTAGAGGGATTATCCAAGCATCAACAATGTATATAAACTCTAGTATTAACTTTGGTGAGTATAATATCATAGAAAATCTAGTAGTAATTCCCATTGGGCATTCAACACTATACTAGGGATGGAATGAATCTCAAATTATAATGATAATATCAAATATATAATTAAGTAAATCTCATTAGTCTTTAATGGACAACCTATAATTATTTTCAAAGGAGAGATATCCAAACCTTACCTTTGACTAGAGGAACCTCCCATAGCCTTCTTTATAGAGATGACTAGTTAATAGGAATAAGGAAATGCAAATATAAGGGTAGAAAATGTCCCCAACATCTAGGAATACATTGATGTATTTATTGAGGAGTTAACTGGACCTACCCTTGAAAGAGAGGTAGAGTTATCCATTGAACTCATACCTAGATCCAATATGATATCAAAGAACCCATATAGAAAGGAAAATTTAGATCAATATGAATTAAATAAACAATATAAAGATATTTTGGAGGATGGATTTATTCAACCAAGTGTGTCTCCTTGTGAAGCACTTATTCTCTTTCTAAATAAGAAGGACGAATCAATGTAACTATGCATTGATTATAAAGAACTTAACTGAATCACAATGATTAATAAGTACCCTATCCCTAGGATTTATGATTTATTTGACCAACTTTATGGGGATCAATTATTCTCCATGATTGATCTTCAATCTGGTTATCATAAATTGAGGGTGAATAATGAAGATATTCTAAGGACTACCTTATGATCAAGATATGGGCATTATGATTTTATTGTTATAATCTTCAGTTCGACTAATTACCCTACTATATTTAGGGATTTTATGAATAGAGTAATTAAGGATTATCTTGATAATTTTTTGGTAGTTTTTATAGATGATATTATGATATATTCCAAAAGTCATGAGGATCATGTGGATCATTTATGGGTTATATTGAAAACACCGAAGAAGGAATGAATATTTGGAAAATTCAGTAAATGTAAATTTTGGTTACAATAAGTTAATTTCTTGGGAAAGATTGTAACCAATAAAGGAATATTAGTTGACCCTATGAAGAAAAATGTTGTAGAGGAGTGGCCTTATTCTACAATAGTAATTGATATTCCTATTTTACTTGGTTTAGCTGGATAATATAGGTGGTTTGGGAAAAACTTTTCATTAATTTATAATCCAATAATCAAGTTAACTCAAAAAGGGACTAAGTTAATTTGGAAAAAGGTGTGTGAATAAAGTTTACAATAACTGAAGAAGAGATTAGTTACTTCACCTGTGTTAACTGTACCCTCTTTCGGATAAGGATTCGTTATTTTTTGTGATGAAACTATGAAAGGGCTTGGGTGCGTACTCATGAAAAATGAAAAGGTGTTTGCTTATGAATTTTTATAGTTAAATCCTCATGAACATAATTATACTACACATGACCTAGTGAAAGTTGTGGTTATTTTTTCTTTGAAGATATGGAGGCACTATCTTTATGTGGAGAAATGTGATATATACACAAACCACAAATGTTTGAAGTATTTATTCACACAGAAGGAATTGAATGTGAGAAAAAAGAGATGGTTTGAACTACTTAAATATTATTAATGTTTAATTAATTATCACCACAGAAGAGTAAAAAATGTCTCAGATGTAGTAAGTAAGAAATACCCTGTTTTATAGGAAATGATGAGGATTCAAGGAGATCCATTGATCAAGGAACTAGTATAGTTGGACAAGGGATTCATGAGGGAAAGGATATAATCAATCCTAAACCAAATGATTTCATAACCATAATTACTAGGGAAGATCAAGAAATATTAAAGAGAAGATCGTTTATTATAAAAGAATATAGAGGATGTAAATAATGAGAAGTTTCTGGAGTTCAATATTGATCAAGAAGGTGTATTGAATTTTTTTACAAGGCTATATATTCCATATAATTTGGATTTAAAGAAATAAATGATGGATATATCTTATAGATCTATATTCTCTATACATCCCAGAATCACTAAAATGTATAGGGACCTTTGTGATAATTATTGGTGGGATAATATGAAAAAGGAGATTGCCGACTATACTAAAAGGTACTTGGTATGTTAGCAAGTGAAGGTAGAGTGACAACTTCATAAAGGGATATTGAAACCACTACCCATACCAACATGAAAGTGGGAAAACATCACTATGGAATTTGAAATTGGTCTCCCAAGAACATCCAAAGGAGACAATGTGATATGGGTTATAGTAGACTGACTCACCAAGACTGCCCATTTTATCACTATTTGGGAAGATTTATCTCTTTCTTAACTTTCCAAGATATATGTGAAGTGGTGAGGCTGTATGGGGTGAAACTTTCTATCATTTTTGAACATGATCCAAGGTTCACATCTAAATTATAGAGATTTATTCAACATGATATGAATACTGAATGGAATTTTAGTATGACATATCACCCCCAAACTGATGACCAATCTAAAAGAACTATTTAGACAATCAATGAAATATTGAGAACATGATTAACAAAATTAAAAGGTGGATGGTATAAAAAAATACCATTATTCGAGTTCTCATACAACAATATCTTTCACTTGAGTATTAAAATGGTACCCTATGAAGCTCTATATGGGAATAAATATAGAACTCTAACATATTGGGATGAAGTTGGTGGGAGAAATATGATTGGGACATATATTGTGCAAGAGACGACAGAAAAAGTTCATGCCATCAAAAAACACATAAAACCTAGTCAGAGTTGGTAGAATATCTATGTTGATAGCCGTCAAAGGGACTTAGAGTTTTATGTTGGAGAAATTTTTTTCATTCGAATGTCACCATGGAAGAGATTCATGCGGTTTGAGAAGAGAGGTAAGATTAGCCCTAATTACATTTCCACCTATTAAATCCTTGATCACATAGGATAAGTGTCCTATCTACTAGAACTTAAACCAATTATATCTCAATTTTATGATGTATTCCATGTATCTATCCTGAATAATTATATACTTGATCCCCAACATGTATTAAATCCATAGGTGTTATAACTGGAACTTGACCTCTCTTATGAGGAGTAGCCGATGGAGATCTTGGACCGAAGAGACAAGGTTCTACACAATAAGATTACCCACCTTGTCAAAGTGTTGTAGATTAACCATAAGTTTTAAGAGGATACATGAGAACTCAAGGAAACAATGAAGTAGAAGTACCCTCACATTTTCTCAACTAAGAGAATGAGTTGAAATTTATAAAGGGGGTAAGAATGTAATGACTTTAGGTTTTTTTCAAATGATATTTTTTCCTGATAAAACATGTGTTATATTATATTATACACAATAAAACCATATCTATTTAATAATTATCAATACATTAATCACTAAAATAAAAAAATATGGATCGCTCTAATCCATTTGAGTCATTTACCAAACACTACATAAATAAAACAAAATATTAGCAAACCAATAGGCATCTTAAAAAATGATTGTAGTGAATATTGAATGAAATAATGAAGTGATATTTATAGGGTATACCGGGAAATGTGACTATTGGTATTCTATTATTATACAATTTTTGGTCAATATAACCAATGGTAACTTTACCCTTGGTTGATAATTTTACCATTATAATTAGTGTTTATAAGTAGTAATGATAAAGTATAATTAGTGGATAAAGGAGAAGATATAGAATTAACTAGTAGAGTCATGTTGAATGAATCCCATTTGTTAGAAATTGTGAGGGAATTAGCGTCACTGGGATTTTTACCTTTACCAATACCAAGATGAGATTCAATGAGTGAATCTAGAAGAAAATATACTATGGGAGAAGTTAAAGTTAGTTGAAATTACTACTCGGTCGATGTTAGTCGAGATGCCCCAGGAATATATCACCATCGCACACCTTACCCTTAGGTCATACATAGGTGTTATAAGGGGTTATGTGTCCAGGACTTAGTTACTAAAAGTTTAATTACATTGTATAAATAAAATTTTCATTCCATAAATTCCTTTTTAAAAATATTTTTTCTTAATAAAATACAGGTTTAATTGAGATGAGATTTAATAAATTTATTTTTCATACACAAACCATAATTTTCAGAAAAGATATAATTTTTTTAATAAACTAAGGTATTATGAATAATATTTCAATGAAATAGTATGTTAGAGATTCTCTTATTTAAATATAAATGATAAAATAATTTTATTATGACCTATGAAATTTTTATCTTTCATAAATTTGAGTATTCCTTAAAACCCGCTATTTTTTAATAAATAAGGATTTTTATATTTAAAAGTTAAAATTATAATTTTTTATAATTATTATGATAAAATAAATATCATTTTTGAAATCATCATGTATAAATTAGTCTACGGTTAATTTATGATAATTTTCTAAAATATTTTTTTTTTCTGAGAATAGTAAAAATATAGTTTTTCATTTTCAGTATGTTTAATTACATCATAATTATGTAATAACTATGTAATAATTAATTTACCACAATAAAAGACCTAAAATATTTTATTTTATTATCATTAATTATTTTAATGTATTTTAATCAATTTTCAAACCTATAAATGTCTTTCCAAAGTCTAAAATGAAAATTTTGATTTTTAAAAACATTACCTTGTGAAAAATTTAATTTTTCATGCCAAAAGAAGTAATATAAAATGATGATCAGTTCTTGTGGGTTAAAACAAATTAAAATATGACCCAAATTTCTAATTTTTTTTAAAAAAAACTTGGGTAATCCAATGATTTTTCTTTTTACACAACCTATATTTTCAAGGCATATATTTAGAAATTACTAAACAAATCCTCCACTTTTACTATAAATTCCCAACCATTTCTCCATTTACATTAACTAAAAATCCATAATCGAAGAATTTATGGTAGTTTTTTTCTCCCAATTAGTCACTAAAGGTTTCCTAAATCCCACAAGGTTACATTCATCAAGATTTAGGAGTAACACTTCCTGGTAGAGGAATTATCCTTCATTTCTCTTCAATTCAAGAACCTATTTTTGTATATGTATTCTAAATTTCATTGTTACTCTATTTTATTACCCATTTTTATCAAAAACTTACTAAAAAATTATATTTTATTAATGGGAGACCCTTATCCCCTCCAATTTTACCCTTTTCTAATACCATGCTTTATACCCGTCTTGCTGCTGAATTTACTCCCCAAAATTTATCTCCCTACTTAAGAAATTATCTTTTATTTTATTTTTGTGAACAAAAAAACCTTTTAATTTTCTTGGGGTATTGACCTAGATATAAAAATTATTATTTTTGATTTTGGTATTAACATACATGAAACTCGTATTCCCTTCATGTGGGTTAAAAATGACATAATGATCATGTCTTTAAGCACTTTTGAAACACCATGATTTTGATAAGAAACTCATTATTTATTCTCCAAAGGTTATTTATGAAATATTTTATTATGATTTATATGGCCCTCATGAAATTAATACATATGAAGGTTGTGCCTTGATACTACTCTAATGCTTCGGGTAAAGAATATAATCTCTAGATATGACATGTTTTATGATACCTTTGTGAATAATGTTGGTAATTTTCATTTATGACACCTTTGTGATATGATTATGAATGTATAATTTAAAAATAGGAGCCACATTTCTATTTTATTATTCATGTTATTTTTATTATGATATTACTGATGTTCCCTTTATCATTCCATAATTATATTCTTGATGTTTTTATTGATATTTCTCATAATCACATGTAAACTGTTTTCCCTTATTTATTCCTTTACTAGGAATCATGCTCACCCATTTCCTTTGATGTATGTCCTCAGGATATAAGATGCTATAATTAATGTACTTAGGAGGAACCCATGAAGAACAATTTCAAGTGTATTTGAATAATTTTTTATGTTTTCATGTATTTTTTTCTTGATCTCCAAGAAACTAAACTTTAAAATAGCCTCTATTTTGTACCATGTAATAAAAAGATTATGTAATAAAAAGGTGGGATTTCATAATCATGTTTCAGTGAACTTTAACAAATAAATGATGATAACTTAATTAATGAGTTTAATATTAATGTTACCATTAAAGAACCAAAATAAAATAATTATTTACTTATTTATATCATATATCATCATCAATTATGTTCTCATAGTCAGAAATGATATTATTTTATAACATTTTTCAAGTAGGTGGATAGATGACACAAATATAGACATACCATAATTAATGGATGATTAGGATTAAGAAAGTGTTTTATGTTTGAATATTATAATTATAAAAGTAGTATAATGATGTTATTTAGATACCTATAATGCGGTGAATCATATTTTAAGGTATTTTAAGAAATAAAAATGGAACTAGATGAAAAATGAGACACGTTACTTCATGGAGGTGGAAGTTTGCACAACACATAGTTAATGTTTTCATTTCTCAGAGAATGAGAGGGAAAAAGGTGGATTATAATTTTTATCTTCATAATCAAAATTATATTATACATTCCACATTTAATATTCAATTTCACCCTTATAATCAATGAAATGTGACTGTGGTGAAAATATAGAAGTTGTCGTTTCGTGGAGGTGATAGTCCACACAACTCATGAATGTCATTTTTTTATTTCTTAATATAAGAGAATAAAGGGTAGATATGTATATACCATAACCATATAAAAATTTTAGTATATTATAAATACTTATGTTATCATTTCAAAATGGGTAATATATGTTTAAAGGAAATTATAGATAAGTAAAAACATTTGAGGGTGAGAAGTATTTACTCTGATATTTTGATCTTTCTCTTGAAGTACTTCTTGGAAATGGAGAAATTTGGACAACATATTGTGAATTTTTTTAATAGAGTGAAATATAATTATAGGTTAAGGAATTATGGTATATTTTCAAGTAAAAACTTAATTTTTAGAGTGGTCTTGAAGGGGTGGCGGGAGGCCCCTTTTATAAGTGGTGATAATGATATTTTTGTAAATATTTCAACTTCATATAAAGAGAGAATATTAAAAACATTTAAATAAGACTCTATAATAAAAAATAATTTTTATAAGATGGTATAGGGTTGATAATACCTAGAATATTTATTTTTTCACATGTTTTTAAGTCTTTTACTCCTAGATTTTTTAATTTTTCCATTTTTGGTTTTACCCTGATAACGAATTTTTTACTATGTAATTTTATTTTAATGGATAAAAATAAAATGGTCCTTATTAAATAATTGGAACCAACTTATTCAAAATATGAAATCTTTTTTATCTGATAAAATTTCTATTTCTTTGAAAAAATATATTTTTTACATTATTGCATGCAACCCACAAAAACCCATTTTTAGAAAAAGTATATTTTTAAGATTAAAATTTATATATAGGATAAAATTATCAATTCAATTTATTTTAAAGATAAAAATTGGTTATTATAAATAAAATAAATTTTATGAGGATTCTATTGCAAAAAAATAGATTTTTCAAAAAAATATATATTTAATTAAAATAAAATACAAAAAAAAATTTATTGGAAAATATTTCATACCTTCTTAAAAATAGGGTTTTTAATTCATAATAGTATTTTGAAATTTATAGTTTTAATCCATAAATAAATCTAAGATCATGAAAAATGTTTTATAAGTTTTTTTGTTATACATACATCTAGATATAGTCACAAACACGAAGATTTTAGTAAAAATTGTATTTTTTAACTATTCACCTAAAAATCAATTATTTCATAAAAATATAAAAAATAAAACCTATGATAATTTTGACATTATAAATACAAAAATTAAATTATTTTTAATAAATAAATTTCTTTATATTTATTTATTTAAATTAAATTAAAAAATATATTGAAAAACAATTTATATTAAAAAATGTCTTTTTAAATATCAAGTATCATTTAATATTATTTCATATAAATTTATAAATAATTGAATTTTGATATAAAATATTCCCTTTTTAAAATGGTTCTTTAAAAGGCTTCTTATATTAAAAAATATTAATCAAAGCATAAAAAACATTTAATTATTTTAATTTATTATTATAAATTTATTTTCTAATGATTATATTATTTATGTAATTTTAATATGCAATGGTTCATCTTAGTTGGGTGTTATGTTAGTTTGGTGTTGTGTGTGACATAATTTATTGAAGAAAATATGAAATTAAGTATCTAAAATACTTGGTTATTGCATTTTACGCACTTAAATAAATTATGTCCTTGATATTTTAAATAGATGAAAGTAGGTGAGGTTATTCATAAAATATTTATAATTTGGGATATAACTTCTAATATGAAATCTACCTTACTCTATAAGGTAATATTAAGTTAAATATCTTTCCTAAAACAACATTAATCATCATACAATCATATACTCAAGTATTTATATTCCCTAATCACATATTCTCTGTAACACACCTTTCCCAAAACAATTTTAATATCTAATAAATTTAAAAAAAGAGAAATCATATATTCATCTACAAATTAGTTCCTTTATTAACAAAAAAATGTATTAACGAAAAGTTCATAAAGTTAAACACTATCCAATATATATATATATATATCATAATTCAAAAAAGGAGATAAAATTCACCAAGAATATTATAGATCACTTTTTCAATAAATCAATAATCAATTCTAAGGATATCAATACTATCTAATACACTTATATCAAAATCAATCAACCCTTTATTAAATTAAAATATTTTATATATTTAACCTAATATTTATCTATCCCTCAGTCATGTGCTCTTCAATATTTGTCCTAAAAAATATAACGGTGTCATAAAATAGAATTTAAAGGTTATTGATACCATTTAATATATATTTAAAAGCCATTAAATCAAAATTGTTGAAGAAAAATTCTAAGATATTTCATATAATCCTCATAACTATTAAAATATACTTGAATATCATCGATAAATATCACTCAATATTTAAAATAGATAATAGTATCAATATATAATTTCTATTAAGATATTAACTTCACTACCTTAATTATCATTAATAAACTCATAATTTATATTATAATAAGAATACACTAATATTATAAATCATTTAATTATGCACCCTCAATAAGTTATAAGAAACTGTGGTTTTTAGGAACATACCTTTCTGAGATTCATTTCCATGATCCATTTTCAACCAAATATTAAAACCAAAATGGTTTTAATAATATCAAAATATTAATACAAAAACATCAATTTGAAGATGTATTCCCCTATGGCACATTTTTTTAACATATGATACATTCAGCTCGACCTACGACTCTCTTTTTTCAATTATTAGTTATCCATATCCATTTTCTTTGCTATTTTATCTAACATAATTGTTTAACATAAAACTCAAATCATTCATATTGGTTCACTATAAATAATGTTAATTAACCATAGTATATACCTTTTGAGTTTCAAAATAGGTGTGCATTTTGGCCTCTTTTTCATGCACTAGGTGACGATTGATTTAATACCCAACGCAAAATTTTAAGTGTTATTACCCCTAGGTGCATATGCGTCACATCCTATATCCACTTTAGTATCTATTCAGGGATGAAATTTCTAGTAGAATAATACAATCTATACATTACCAAAAAATTATGATGTTATACCATACTTAAACTTAACCCTTAGCCTTATCTTAGGGTTTTTAATAATGTTCTCTCATCATAATCCCTAAACAACATAAAATATCCAATCTAACCAACATAAAGGTTCATATGTACTACTTAAACTCTAATAAAACTAATCCTAAAAATCTTTAATGACCTTTATAACTCTTAAAATATCTTCAAAAATTAACATCCTAATCTAAAAATTTATTTAAACCCTCCTATGATAGCAACCGAGGAACCCTCAAAATTCACTCCTAGATCTAATGCTAAAAAAAGACTTTACACAATGGGTTTCATACACAACCTTAATTAAAAAATATTTAATAGATAATGTAACATTTACATTACAATTAACTTTTTAGGTTTGTAGTTTTAGATAATTTTAAAAATGATTTAACTAGAAGGACCCATGTTTTTGGTATCAAATGGATATTTTTCCACTATTTAAGAAACTAGTTAATCCAACACTAGTCTTTAATATATTATACAAATCATCCACACATGATACCCTTATATACACATATTACATATTACTTTTATTCATAACCTAGGAAATTGAAACATAAAAAAGGTGATATCAAATGCTCTGTAAGGGTAAACATAAGTGATAACAATAAATGATCATAAGTAATCATAAGAGGAGTATATGGTTATAATCAATATACTTAAGAAAATAATATATAGAAATACATAGATCATAAAACATGATGTAAGGAATGGAATAACATAATACATGAATCAAAATAATGTGGAAACATGAGTCAATAATCATGATACATGAGATAAAAACATAAGAATACTGAACATATTTCAAATATTGAACAAATATGAGTATAGATAACATTACATTAATAAACCACACTATCAATTCCAACCCTTGGGAGAAACTAAAATATACTCATAAATAATTTTCTCATGAGATATAAACTTTTAACTAATTCATTGGAGGGATATATAGGATCCCATGGGTCATTCATACATAATTATATATGACACTTGAAATAATTTATTCATGATATCAAAAAGATCACATGGGAATAAAAATGGGTTTCATTCATCACATCGTCAAGAACTTGTGGAAATAAAATGGGTTTCACTCCACAAATCATAAAGAACCCATGGAAATAAAATGGGGTTCATTCATCACATCATAAAGAATTCATAGAATGAAAATTGGATTTATATATTTTTCAAATAGATTAACATAAGGAAATCATTCATAAATATATCAATAATTGAAACATGAAGAACCCATGGAAAATATATTTGTATCCAAATATATTCCATAACATTCTAGGTAAATACCCTTTAATCATGATAATAAAGAATATGATATTTATATAATATAGATATAGGGTATATGGTTAACTTAATAATTCCCCAATCAATTGATATTTGGAATCTTGGTGAACACCTATAAATCCAATGAAGTGAATATAGAGTGTTCATAGAGAAATGGGATTGGATGACAAGTTTTTTCTATTCATGATGGATGGTTAGGAAAGTCAAAATAAGTGATGGATCATATCTTCAATATAAAAGAACATTACATAAGATATGTAGAAAAAGAAGTTGTATGGTATCATTTCATGAATATACTAGATCAAGAATATAATATATCAAATGAAAATGTCTTAGATGAAAATAAATTTTTAGGATTTTTATTAAAATAAATTTGGAAATAAGAAATATCCTTGAATTTTGAAATCATTTTATAAGAAATATTTAATAAAAAATGCTTGAAATAATTTATTTTATAAATAGTAAAAATATATAGAGAAAAAATTATATAAAATGAAAAATGTGTATAAAATATGTGTTCACACATAAAAAATCAAAAAGATATTATTTTCACATTTTAATGAAAATGACTCATATGGAAAATTATTAAAATTTCATTAAAATTTTTAAAGAAGGTAATTTAGTATAAAATTACCTTGCTATATTTTTAGGTGTTAATAAGAAAATTCACAAAATCATCCACTTAATGTGGAATTAAAAAGGGATATTCTTGAATGAGAAAAAGAGATGGGCTCAGTTTCACTTACAAGAAACAATTCGGGTGAAATATGTTTCAAGGGTAAATAAAATTTTTAGGGGATATGTAAAATCCCATGAATATCCAAATAAAATGATGATAGGTTTAATAAATAATAAAAATTACGCTGATGGAAAATAAAACTTGATTTGAAAATAATATTGAAAAAAAAACCTTTATAGTTTGAGTAACAATTTATTCCAAACCCCTTTCAAATTTAGTATATTTCTAATTGAAGGCAATTTAATGAAAGTAAATGATGTGGATATTCAAACACCACAAATGATGTGGATTTTAAACTAAGGTAAATTTTTCCTACTATATAAAAAACTACTTAAAAAATAATAATGCTAAAAAATATCCCAAAAATTATTTTCACACACTATAGTCTTATAAACACATAATATGCATTAATTCTTTAAAATCATATATAAAAAAAATAAAGGTGTGAGCTAAAATGTTCAATATAGATAATCATAAGAGATAACAATCAAAGATCATAAGTTAAAATAATATGAGAATATGGGTATAATCAAGGAACATGGAATAACATAGTCTAATCATAAAAAAATGATAGATCACAAATCATAGGTCATGGATTAAGTCTTGGAATAACATAAGACATGAATCAAAAGGATGTTGAAATAATAGTCAATAAACTTGACCCATGAGAGAATAACATTTTTATACCTTAGAAATGTGGAAAAAATAAGCAGAAGGTATCATCATATTATTAGCATATCCCATAAGGTCCAAACTTTATATTTTAAGAATAATAAAAAGGATCACCCTTTAATTTTTGATCATATCCAAGAAGTATCACCAATTAGTTTTACTACTAGAAATTGGATCTAAGCCAACAGATCTATACCCACGTTTTAGAGAAACTGTGGGTATAAAGCATTTAATCAAACCAACACTGAAGATTCTTTAAAAAAACCATGGGTATATCCTCTTTAATATCCACCCTCACTAGAGATACTCCTCACCCTACCACTTTTATGTTCCCTAATCTTCCCTCCTATAAGATCCAGCATCCCCGCCCCTCCCTGCATCTACCTTGACCTCAACCTCTTAGACTCCACCTCAACCTCCCAGCTTCTGGCTCTATGTCGACCTCCCAACCCCGCCTCCCAGCCTCCGCATCGACCTCCCAACCTCCACCTCCACCTCACCTCCCAACCTCTGCCTCTGCCTTGACTTCCCAGCCTCCGCCTCCCAACCCGCCTCCCTCCCTATACCTTCTTGCCTTCGCTTCCGAGTTCACCTCTACTTTCCTACCTCCACCTCCCCACCTCCACCTACTAGTATCCACCTCCACTTCCCAACATCTGCATCCACTTCCATCCCTGCCATATCTCCCTCACCTCCTGGCCTATAACTCAGCTTATCCGCCTCCCTATCTCCGGATCCCCATCTTGGATTCTTGTTTGTTCAAAGTTTCATTCATTATGAAAGTTTCCTACGATGATTCTAATTCCATATATTACCTATGTCCATTCTCATTTAGATTTTTCCTTGCTTTCCATCTCAAATAAATGATTTTTATTATTTGGGGATGATTTTGGTTTTTTTGTAGAAAAATAATGAATTAAATATAATGGATTAGAAATTATCATCCAAAATTCTTGATGTTGGAATTATTTATGATGTTAAAACATTTATATGTGATTATATATTATTGAAAGTATGCAGGTTTGGTGGGTGTCCATGTGATTTTATGAATTTAAAATCGAAGTAGGTTAGCATGTTTTGAATGATTTAACTTACCATTTAGTGTGTATATTGTGATGAAAAAACATAGGTATGAAACATCCAGTCCTTTATTATAGTATACAAGTAGAGATATCCATTTTTATTGGGCCTAGTGTGGTATATCTTGGATCAATAAGGGATTTCAAGACCTTGTGACAGTGTTTAGGTTAGGATGGTGCATTCCCTATATGGTAAAATCCATTGGTTAGAATGCATTTCTAGTATTGGAAAATATGTAGACTTTTGTATGGAATGGTCATAGGTTCTTTTCATGGATTTGTTACAGAGGATGATTTGTCCAAGAGAAAGTTACCCACGTGAGTTAGGTTTTATATTGATGACTGGTTACCAATTTTGTGAGAAGGTTTGTGTATGTTATGGAAATAGGGATATTAGTGTTTCAACATTTGGTTGTTTTATTTTAAATTATTGAACTAGAATGATGGATAGTTTATTATTTTTTATATTTTTAATTAATTTTACTAAAATTTATTTTATTATTGGCCATAAAATATGTAATTCATGTAATGTTTGAATTTTAACTCTAATATGACTACATTATTTATTCATTAACCTTACCTAGAATAAATAAGGTTTATGAATACCTATTTTCACATTTTATTGAAACTAATATAAATTTTCATTATGCCGGATATTTTCTTAGTATCTTTATGTTGATTTTTATTCTAATGAATACCTTTACATAGTGAACTATATTCATGATCAACCATTACATGATATTCAATACACCTTTAAATAGCTCAAATATTTATGTCTTACCTTTAAATGAATAATTATTTACCTCCATGTTAACCATGTCAATACATTACATAGTTAATAGAAACTATAGTTTATGTTTACATTATGTAGATAATTTGGTATTTAAATTTAATCTAGTGTAAAAATTACCAATTATATGTCACCACATAGTAATAATATCACCTTTATTCACATGTAAAAATTATAAGCTCCACTAGGACTGCTTCAACAGAATAAATGTCATGGAAACCAAAAATACATTCCCATGAACTGGTAATTTATCTCTTCCTATTGACATTGAGAATCTGTGAATCCAAAAATTTATATGTTATGGTTTATATCCAAAACCCCTTGGTCTATCCTTTGGTTTTATATTATTTTTTTATTATGGAAATGTGTATTGGGTTTATGATTAAAAGTATTATACTAAAACTAAAAGTCCTATGCTTAATATATAAGGTTTATGAATCAATCAAAGGATTATGAAACAATAAAAGTCTTACAAAACTATGAAAGTCTTAGGAAAACTATTTTTAAGTATTAAGACTCAAAATAAAATTGTTCCTTTCAAAACAAAATATTAATTTATCTTACATAGAATTATCATCCACAATGTGTCAATGAAAAATCATAGATAAAATAATACACTAATGCAAATTCAAAAGGAAATTACACACATTAACATAACACATATGTATATTTTCCATTTTAATTTTTAATTCAATTTGATACTCTATTTTTCTATAAATATTCCATTTAAAATTACTATAGTTTTATATTATTTTTTTATTAGTTTTTATAAATTATAAAATATTTCTAATTTCTAATTTTTATTATGATTTTTTATTAAATTATTTAGCAAGGGAAAATTATTCATATAAGTAAATGATAATATTGATGTTGTTAATATTTATAACTGGTGGCTTAATTTTATTAGTTTTTATATTCACTTTACATGTGTTATCCTATTCTCATTTATGTTTTTGGCTTGCTTCATTTGTACAGTTTTTATAAGATTGAGATAATGGATTTTTCAATATTTGTTATCCTCAAATTTTCCTGAGATCAAGGTAACCACTCTACCCGTCAAATTTTCATCATAAAGGAGAATATTTAGGTAATTTTACATATTTATAAGTCATTAATATTTTTGTAAAAAAATATATGTTTGTATTTTTTAGTTATGGGTGGTATTATTCTACTTTTGTCTATTATTCTTATTTCTTTAATGTTGTGGTAGTAGGTTGAGATAATTGATCATTTTTTATTTATAGATTTAGATCCGATCATAGAATTTTTCTACCTTATTGTCAGTTTACTTTTGTTTTAGTGTTTTAATACATATTTATTCATAATAGAGTTTTAATTTTGTTATCTATTTTTTCTACTTTTCATGTGCTGCTTGTGTCTATTCCTATTATGTCTACTTTTCAGCGACTGTTAGTGTATTCTTTGGTAAACCTACTATGAATATCACCTATTTTATTCTAGTTTCATTTTTCTATTTACACTTTCTTGAAACAACACTTTCTATTGATAATTAAGTGATTTTCTTCATTATTTCATCAAAATACACCATTCTTTGTCAAATTTCATACTATTGAACCTTGACGTAAAACAATATTGTGAAAAAAGTTTGAGCAGTGATTGGATTCTTTAGGATGTGATTCATTTTTGGGGTCTAATTAGTGTTGAATGAAACCGTTTATTATTGTTGAAACTTCTTAAGGTGCATTAATCATTCTCCATGAATTATTGGTATATGATTTAGTGAATTGATCTTGGATTATAGTTTATCATTAGTTTGAATTAGAGACAATTTTTCATCATTAATTCTTGGATTAAGTAATTAATGATGATAAATTTCATTATATAGTTTCAATGGGTGGTATTAAGTTCATTTTAATATGATATATCTTTTAGAAATTGATGATTTTAATACTTCTTAATACTTAAAAATGAATCATAGCCTTGTTTAGTAAGAGAAAACACCACTTTTTTTCCACTTTAGATCCAATTTTTATCACTCTACACACAAAAATATAATAAAGTTCTAGGATTCCCACCTTACTTGAGATATTTGACCCAGAGAAATACTAATATTACGTTATTAGAGCCCTAGGTAAACAATTTGTGTGCATTAAATCTTAATGACACTTTTTAACACACCAAATTTTGACTAAGGTATACATAACATAACTAGAAATACCGAGCCTAGTTAAACAAAACTAAAAATAGGGATGTAACCACATCCTCTTGAACTAATATAATTTGTTTCCTCCTTTCTTGCAAGAACATGTTTTGACCCATGGGGAATTGTGGTTCTTATATTGGGGAAGTGACTTGTATAGTCACAAGAGATAGGTATTCTCTACTATAGTTTTTATTTTATTTTCTTTATCGCATTAGCCACTTAGTCCTTTTATTCCTTTCTATGGATGAAGGGTAGTTATATTATATGTAGGGGACCAAAAGGGCAATGGAGTCGGCTATTCAATTTTATTTGTAGGGAGGGAGATCAGGGTAGTAGAGGGATTAGTTAGAATGTTTCATTTTTTCTACCTTTGTACTGTGTTGTTTCTATTTATTTTCTTTTCCTTAGGTATGGAAGTTCAGTGTACGGATGAGTCATGCAGAAATTTTATTTATTTTCTACTACTATTTTAATTAATTTTTTGTGGGTGAAATCATTCCCTAGTGGTGATTCCTTGATCCATGGAAACTTGTGCCAGCTCGTGGGTGTATCCCATCCACCTTAGTCCATCATAATATTCCTATATTAGAGTATATGTTTGAACCATGGGAAGTCCTAGGAAACATGGATAATTAGGGAGGGATTGGGAATGTCTAGGAATTAATTTTGAATTCCCATAAATAAGTATTGAGGTCATTGGAATTTATAATGAGAAGATATGGGAGAGTATACAAGATATATTTATTATGGAAATGCTATGGGTATAAAAATTGATGAAATGGTAATGCGTTGGGAGTAATAAATGGAAATTCACATTCATAACCAATTTGATTTTGTAATATCAGATCATGAGCTACTATACATTGTTGGAGTTGATGATTATAATATATCCCAATGAAACTATAAAAATACCTTGGTTCCAAAAATATTTATGCATGCCATTGAAATGTTGTGTAACCTCGGCCTACTAAACCAGTAAAAAATTGCTCCAGCATTCATGTATTTTAAATTAGTTCTAGAATTCAGATATTAAGATCAATTCCAACCTAAATATATCATCCACCTCTTCAATTCAACCAGTGAACATGATCCAAAATCAATTGATAACCTGTATCAACTTTCATCCATGCTCCAAACACATATCAATATCTCTAAATCACAAATGTCATTTCATTATGAAATTCTTCCATACATACCTTCACCGTTGGTCCTCTTCCAAGACCTCTTTATGTTAACCCATCAAATGAACTATATCTATATATATTTTCAACACATCTTAATTCAATATATCTCCATTCCATTATTGTTGACAAATCCCATGCCTCTTCAATCAAACATACCTCATATATTTTCCACAAATCCAACCAATCAAGCCTTAGTTGCAACAATACCCCCCTTTTGACTTTGTCGACAATTTTGAAGCATTACTAAAGCATCAAATTTACAACATCATTATTCTCTCCTCCTTTGTAAATAAAATACAAAGGGTCTTTGTATATTTGGGAAATATCAAGTCCATTTTATAACCCCCCTTCCTCAACATACTCCATGCACTAAATATTTCTAAATAAATCGTCACCTTTAAAACCACTTCATGAATACCAGATAAAGAGATATATTTTCCCTCCTAAATTCTTTCACCTCTAGACACAATTGGAAAGATATCCCAGAACATGGTTGAAACCAATACAACCTTAAAGACTGAATTTGACACCTATTCCACTCTGTAACAAGCAAGATACCCACAAATCTTCATAAATCCAACATCTTCAGACTGATTCCAGAATATACAATTAAATCTAGATTTGAATTTTTTAGATGATAGATTTAGTAATATTGGTTCATAGATTCATTCATGGCACTATATTCATTATCTATTTTTTAAGTTGACATATTTTCAACTTTTGTTAGGCAATTTTAGCTTTGAAACTGCATTCATTTTCATAATGCATATCCAGATTTGACTTTGGTATCCACTAAAATTCAAAATTCCATCATGTAAACACGGATTTTCATGATTCCAATAGATTTTGGATAATACCACTATAATGTTGCTTGAAACCCATATCACGGGGCATCTCATTTATTCCAAAATAGGTTAAACGACCTGTATGAGAAAAGTTTTCAACTCCCCCTTAATGTATTCATTTCCTACCACCACATGGTGGAATGATTTTACCATGGGAGGAACTTGATAATATTGTCTTATTCAAGAATATTCAAGGTTATCTTGGAAAAACCACTCAGATAATACCATCATGTTAGTGAAAAATAAATCTACATGAAATATTAAATAATGTTAGTTCCTCATAAAGCTGTCTAATCACTTCACCATGGTCTGAAATCATCATATAGGACCTAAAATCACTTTTGGAGTCTTTTAATCATGTCTCAAAACTGTTAGTGGGGTCAAGGTACTTGACTTTGACCCCTAGATCACTTCAAATAAGCCATGATATTCACTGTTTTATAATATTTCAGCATGCACAAACATATTCCAGAATTTATGTTCAGATTCATCATAGTTTTATCCAAGGCGATGGATGAGAAAATATTGTTTCACATATTTTACTTGCCACTAATTTCAATATCTCATTTCAATTACAATATTTATATACATATTTCAGCACGTAAAACACAAATTCTAGAAAATATAATCATATTCCAACATTAAATCCCTAAGATAACATATTTAACAATACAATTGGACAGATTCCAACTTGTGGCCTTTAAGGCGATAGATTTAAACACTTATTTCACTTAAATTATTCTTAAAATCCCCAATGGTTCTTCTTTTTATGAACACATAGTGAAACTCCCCTGTGGATTGAATCTACCCTAAATCAATGGACATATCAGTTTAAATAATATAGAGCAAGGGTAGAGGGGGTATCTCCAATATTTTCATTCTATGAAATGTGGTTAGTACTTTTGAACCAACCCCTTCAATTATTCTTCCAAATTATTGTTTTATGTGAAAAAATTGGAAAACCCCCTCATTACATGAATAAGAATTAACCCCTTTTGTAATGACTGGCTCACTAGTAAATAATTCTTCCTTTGATGCATGATATTTTGAGTTTTTTCATACCTCTTTCTCCATATAAGATATGCTCTATTATTATTCCATTTATGCTTCATAGTGGTATGGTTGAAATGGAATATACATGTCACTATGGTAACATCTTTCTATATAGGCTTCTTAAATTACCCATGAATTTTCACTACATACTTCTTAAATCTAGAACAAAACTATTGATACTTTTTGTTATTTTAGGATTCTACCTCACTACATGGAATTATTCCTCCAACTTAGTGACTGTAAACTCCTTCACCCTTAGTAGTTATTCTAGATTCTAAATGATAATTCTTTTCAACATGAACTTTCATCATCTGATCTTCATATTGTTTTCTAAGGAAAACCATGGTGACTTCATGTTGTTTCTTAATTTTCATACTTACCTTCAATTATTGTTTTATTTATTCAATTAAATAATTTTTCTACATCTCCTTGCTCATCTTAGATATAAGTTTCCTCCAAATATTCTGTGAGGAAACAATTACTTTTATTGATTTCACCCACTTATTCCAGGTGTATCACATAATTTGGTTGTTTCAAATTTAATATTTCTAAGAGATAAAGAATCTATATTTTCTGATTTATAAGAATCACATGAAAGATAATTAGGTACATGTGTACATAAATTATCTATGAAGTTTACCACTTTAGGAGAAATTGAGATCTTAACTACCTTCTTGATCTTCTTTCTTTAGATTTTGGAAAAATTACAATATTCTTTAATGGGATGCACCTTTAGACCATAAAATGTTTTATGCTCATCATTTGGAACAACATGATTTTCCTTATTCACCATAGATGTTTTCCATACAGATCCTCAAGTTCTTCCCACATATATTTGAAAGTTTTCAGTGATAAAAACACCACTTTTGTGCCACTTTTGAAATAAATTATCCTTATTACAAGTTTAAAAATGTTGTCTTAGTATAATATGCACCATATTCCATAGAAGTCAATGATATATACCCATGGTTTAATAAGCATGGGTATATTATGTCTGTTGTGATAATTTATACCCACGATTTTGTAAATCGTGGGTATATATATATGCCCACGGTTTAAATAAAATGTGGGTATTATGGAAATATCTAGGGGATATACCCATGGTTTCTATAAAATCGTGAGTATAGATCTATACTGACACCTTAGTAGACCATGGTTTATGGAATCGTGGGTATAACTTATATCCACAGTTCCAAAACATGGGTATATGTGATTTTTCCAGTAGTGTTTGTGAGAATATCCAAGAAGGATCACACTATATTATACCATAAGTCATGAAACCTTAACCAATGCATTAGAGGGAGATATAGAACCCTACCTATCATCATCCCTACATATGTATGACTCATAAGAATAAATCATCATAATATCATTAAGAATCAATGGAATAAAAATTGGTTTTATATCACTTTGAAATGGAATCATATATGGTAAAAATCATAACTACATAAATAAACATAATAAATCTAAGGAATATAAATGGGTATCCAATGATACTAAATGATTTTTTCGGTAAATAAAATTCAATGAAGTATATGGTATTTACATGGTAAGGATAAAGGGTATACAATTTAATAAATAATTTCCAAAATCAATATATTTAGGGAATATAATTGAATATCATTCAATAAATGAAATGTAAAGTATAATATTGACAAAGGAAAGGAATTAGAATAAAATTAATCCATATTTAAAGTGTCTGGTTAGGAAAGAAAAAGGTACTGTTGGATCAATCCCATGATAGAAAATAAAATTTTCCAAGTCATCCATAAAAAATATTGATGGTAACATTTTTATTATATCCTCTATTAAGCATAAAATATGTCAGAATATATATATGCGTAGGTGAAAAATAATTTTTAGGAGCATTAGAAAAATCACTTTAGAAATAAATAATATCCTAAAAATTTTAAAAATATTTATTCACTGAGAGAAGTATTTTATAAAACCTAGGGTATTAGAATTTTTTAGAAACTAAGAAAGTGTAGAGAGTAAGTTTCAAAGAAGAATATAAAATATTGGGAATATGTGTTCATATAAAAATGTTAAAAATATATTATTTCAACACCTCAATGAAAATGAAATAAAGAAAAAAAGTTAAAAAAATTATGAAATTTTTAATGAATGTAAATGTAGTAAGATATGACCTTAATTTGTTATTAAGGAATAGATAAGGAAATTAACAAAAGTATATAATGAATTTAGAAATAGAAAACAGGATATTCCCAAATGAAATTAAGAGACACAATTGGTTTAACTGATAAGAAACACTTTAGGTAAAATATGAATCAAAGTGAATTAAATAGTGAAGGGAAATGTAAAACCACATGAATAACTAAAGAAAATTATGAGGGATTTTAGAAAGAATATAGATTCATTGGATGGATTATATTTTAAAAAATATTGATATCAAGGTAATATTGACATCAAAACACTCACTATTTGAGTATCATTTTAATAAAAACCACTTTAAAGTGGTTTATTTATGTTTAACTTAAAATAAAATTAATAAAAGATATATCATGATATAAAATATCAAATGGTAATTTTATATACCATATAAAAAATATGGTGTGAAAAGAACATGTCTCATAGATTTAAAAATGAGACAAACAAGCCTTTACTTTAATTCTTGACTAGCACTAAAATGATTAAATCTCATGTATAAAAAAATAAAAATATTACTCACATGTTTCATAAACACATTCATATCTATAAAATTTTATGAATTTCATTTAAAATTATTATTTACATGTATATTTTTTACTTATTATCTATTTTCAATATTGGGTGTGAGTAATCTTGATCGTCTTGAACTTGTTTCATAATAGTGGTGTTTTCAATGTTATTATACAACATATCATCATTAAAAAATCATATAAGTTACTAGAACTGATGATTTACAATTATTTATTATTTTTTAATTTGATTCTATGGGAGTTTTGGCTATGATCCTTAAAGAAGAAATCAGTGATGAATATGTTTCAGTGTTTTTTCATGAATGAATGTCGATATCTTAGTTAATAAGTTTAATATTAATATTACCATTAAAAAACCAATATCATATCATTATTTAGTTAGTTATATTATAGGATTATATTAAGTATAAGAATACCAGGTAATTTTTTGGTCAAAAGGGAAAAAATATTTATTTCTAACTAATAGTGTTTTCATGCATAACATAGTTTTATTTAAAAGATTTATTTTAAAAAATATATAATTTTAATTTGAAAAAATAAAAAAAAATTAATTAAAAATTTCAAAATTATATTTGGATGAATTTTTGGGATTTTTATAAAAGGATTTATTTTTTTAGTGAATAATAAATCGTACAGTCTTTATAAAATATAATATATTTCATGATATCTCCAAGAAATAAATATGATATAAAAATTATTAAATTTAAGGAAAAACTAATATATGATAATATATAAAAAATATATTTCAAAAAAAAATTAAAACATACAAATTATAATTTATTTCATGATAAAAACGATAATCATTTTCATTGTTGACGTAGTTCTTGCACAACATCGGAAAAGTCAAATTTTGGGTCCTAAAGATAATATTTGAGAAGTAATAATAAATTTTTAAACATAAATAATAAATATTAATTATTATTGATTATTTTTATTCATTAATATAATTCTTTTAGTTATAAAAAAATCTATATAAATTCGTATGTAATGCTTATACATGGCTAGAAAAGTCAAAATATCCTATAAATAACTTATCCAGATATAGATGTGAGTAAATATACACATTGAATGAATAATAAATTTTATATTGAATATAATTAATTAATTTTTATAATGGTAATTTATTTCAAAATTTTAGTGATGAAATAATTACCTTAAATACTTACGCAACCCTGATACAATGCTTGTGCAAGGAGTTGAAAAATCTAATAAATGATTTTAAAAACACTAAAAGTAATATTGTTTGGGTGAGTTAAAGTGTACCATGAATTTATTAGATAAATATAACATATTATATAGGTTTAAAATGTTTATATTATAATTTTATTACTATAATGACTCCATTAAAGTCAAATTAAATGAATACTTCCAAAAATGAAAATAATGGTATTTTATAACAAACAATATTTAATTAAATGTTTTAAAATAAATATAATTAACAAATTACACAAATTGAATTGGATATGGTTTAAAATATAATATATCGACAATTTATGAGTCATTTTTACTTTTATAGTAACTTTATTGACACATAAAGAGAAAAAATATTGATATTGTCGTAATTGTCAAAAGGGTTAATGAGGGTAAACAAAAAGACATAATAGTAAAAAAAATCAAAAATTTTCAAACTTTTATAGGTTAAGATTATTTCAACCCATAATAATACTATTTTATAATTATACCAATTTTTATCTATTTGAACATTTACATTAATTTATATTAATTTAATATTTTATGAAATTCCAAAAATGCCCTTCCCCTCGCTTATAAAATGTCACATCCTCTCCTCTCTTTCTCAAACCATTTTAGTTCCAAGATACACCCAAATAAATTAAAATAAGTCCAAAATCATGGTCTATATTCCTTGTTTTGGTCATAATAACAACCTTTTGGGGATTAAAGTGAAAAGTAATGGGGGTTGTCTAAAGAAGAGGTATAAATTTTAAATGAATGTTTTAGTTTTATTTATTTTTCTACCTCATTAAAATATTTGTAAAAAATTATAGAATAATAGCACTAATATATAATATATAATGATTTTTTATGTTAATATAATAGCTTATAACCATCTACTTCTTCTATAAATTGATATATGAATTTATCTTTCGTGTGTGTGACGGACTACCACCTCGCAAACCGATGCAATTTATTTTCCGTCACAACCTATGATGTATAATTATAATTATGGATTTAATATATATATATATATATATTATATTAAAGTAATATTAGTTATTTTATAAATATAATATATCATATACTTTCTTACCTTTCCATCCATTGGTGAATGATAACTACATTCATGTGTACATGTGGATTAACACCTCCCTGAAGTGATGTGATTCATTTTTCATGACCAAATCACATGGATACAATATATAACCTATTGGGAAAAAATCCCTCAAGGTATCATTGAAGCATTTTTGAGGTGATTGTGTTTGTTGACAAAGTGGGCCTCTGTGTTGTGTTTGTTGACAAAGAAAACCATGAAGAACACATTTGTTGAAAAAAGGGGATTTCATGGTGGCATGTCGAGTTCAAGGGATGTTGTTAACGATCCATGATTGATTCAAGGATGTCGACAAAGGAATGGTCATTCTGGAGGTGGTTCAAAAAGATAAGATACAAGGTGGCGCCGTTTTCCAGTGTTTTCCGAATTTTTGGACCTCAAAATCGACAAATGGAGAAAAGTGTTTTTGGAAAAGGGACTTACGCACCGGTGTCTTAGAGGCTTGGAAACTTGCACACCATATGTTTTTCAAGATCAGAACATCAAAATATGACAAAGGAAAAAGGGGCACTCAAGTTTTGGGTTTGGTCGTGCAAGTGACTTGCGCGACAGAGATTAGGGTGGCTGAACTTGCGTGCCGAGAAGAGACTTTCGTGCCTCCGCTCAGTGTGTACAAATTCCTATAAATAGAGGTCTAACCCTCCTCATTTTGCAGAGAGTTCAACACTTGGAGAAAATCAGAGCTCCCATCGCGTAGGTGTAGTGGTCGTGCAAGTGGTGGTGTGGTCGCACAAGTATAAAGATTTTCAGAAGTTGCACGTCAGTTGATAGTTGTGCACCCAAAGTGGTTTGGGAGAGAAAGGTTGTGAGTCTCCCAAGTTTGGAGTTGAATAAGGGGGCATCATGCAAGTGTTTTGGTGACACTTGTGCACCAGGTTTTGAAGAAGCGTGACAGTTGATGGTTGCACGTCAAAATTGGTTTGTGCGTAAAAGGGTGTGAGTCGCGCAAGTTTGGAGTTAAAGAAGGGATTATTGCACAAGTGGTTGAGGTGAACTTGCACGCCAGTTTGAACTTGTGCACCGGGACTTGCATGCCGGCTTGGAGAAGGGCTCCAGGTATAGTTGAAGCACGACAATCATTTTAGGGCTGCGTGAAAGCTGGAAGATTGCCCGATACCTTCGGTGCAAAGTGAGATTCATCTTCAGGTGAAATATGGACTTCAACAGAGCATCTACATACAACAGAGGATGTATTCATTAGTGATAATGAAGAGACCTATTGGTCTGTAAACTGTGAGTGGATTCTTTCCAGAGCAGTGAGCAAAGTAAGAGGAAGAAGGTGATCCTCTCCACCGGTAGTGAGCCACAGAGAGAGAAACAGAGAGTGACCCTTGGGAAAGTAGTGAGCTGACCCTAAACATTGTAAAGACAGTGAGTCTGGGAATAGAAATGATCTATCCCAAACTTTGTAAACAAAAATGTGCTTTTAGTAGATTTGGTACATTGGCACATCGCTGGTGTATGCTCCCTGGACGTAGCCTAGTGAGGGTGAACCAAGTAAAAACTGCTGTGTCCTATGCATGCTTTAGTTTTTGTTTATACTTTGCTACAGGAAAGAGAGAGAAGAGAGTCTTGCTTAATAGTGAGATAAGATCAATAGGGGTATTTGTTTTAATCTATCATACCCTGATTCACCCCCCTCTTAGGGTATCTAACCTAGTGGACCTAAAAATTGGTATCAGAGGGAAAGGTTTATTTCAGTGGTTCTCTCTCAAATGGAGGTCACCAATCAAAAATGGATTTTGATCTTCGGCGGGAATAATTTTCACTTATAGAAGAATCGGATGCAACACTACTTCCCATATTTGGAAATAGATGTATTCACAGCAGCAATGCATGGTATAACAATTGAAATCAATAGTGGGGCATTATCGGAAGCCGAGCGAAGAGAATTGGATTCTGACACCAAGGGCATAAATTCTTTAGGGGGAGCCCTATCCAATTCTATCTATATGAAGGTGATGTCATGTAAAACATCACATGCCATGTGGGAAAATCTTTTGAACATATATGAAGGAGATACAAAAGTAGAGAAGGCAGTGGTTGCTGAAATTTCCCTTAAAGCATCAGACCGTACTGGTGTTTGGATCCTTGACAGCGGTTGCACGTCACACATGATAGGTAATAATAATATTGTTATAGGCATAAAATATGACAAAGAAGAATTTTTCAAGTTTGGAAATGATGAAGGCCTGAATATTATTAGCTCAGGAAAATCCAGGTTTGGGGGAAAGAAATAAGACGTGCTGATGTTTTGGTTGTAGAAGGCCTCAGTCACAATCTGCTCAGCATAAGTCAAATATGTGACTCAGTACATTCTATAAGGTTTACTAAGAAGATGTGTATTGTCAAAGGAATATATGGGGCAGTGGTTATATAGGGAAAAAGAACAAAGGGAAATCTCTACCTTGTGAGTGGATAAGATGATATGTGCTTTTTATCCAGAGATGAAGAAAAAAAATTGTGGCATAAACGACTTGGTCATCTATGTCAACCATATCTAGAAGATCTGGTAAAGTGTGAAACAGAAAGAGACCTCCCTAAGATATCACGTGATCATACACATACATGCGATGCCTGTCAACAAGGGAAGATCATCAGAAAGACATACAAAGCGAAGGAAAAGAAGTCGACAAGAGTGCTCGAATTGGTGCATGCTGATGTCTGTGGACCTATTTCACCAAGATCCATTGACGGGAAGAGGTATTACGTTATTTTCATTGATGACTATAGAATAATGGCATGGGTATTTGTTATTTCCCATAAGTCCGATGTGTTTAACTGCCTAAAACAGTACTGAAGGGAATCTGAAAGGATGCTTGGACAGAAAATTCTGAAGTTTCGTACAGACAATGGTATAGAATTCACAAACAGTCAGGTGGAATAGTATCTCGAGAAACATGGGATAAGGTATCAAGTTTCTTTAGTAAGAACTCCCCAACAAAATGGAGTGGTTAAAAGGAGAAATCAGATCATCAACAACATGGCCAGAATAATGCTTATAGAAAAAGACCTACCTGAGAAGTTTTGGAAGGAAGCAGTATTGACATCAGTCTATATTTCTAATAGGGCTCTGTTGTGTCCGAAGGAAGGAAAGAATCCATATGAAATGTGGTACAGAAAGATTCCAACAGTGAAATACTTTCAAATATTTGGAAGTAAGTGCTTCATTCTCAACAAAGAAAATCATAGGAAGTTTGAATCACGTGGATATGAGGGAATATTTCTGGGCTACTCAGGTAAAATCAAAGCATACAAATGATTTAACAAGAGGCTGGGAAAAGTATTTGAGAGAAATGATGTCACTATTGTGGAAAATGAAGAGAATATTCAATAGCACAGTGAATAGTTTCTTGATGAAAGCGATAAAGAGGATAGTAACACAGGAGGAGCAGAAGTGGAAGATGCTGACTCAGAAGAATACATTAATGTTGAAAAAGAAAGTGTCAAGTCTGTGTTTGCAAGGAAGCCAAAGAGTCGAGCTGAAATTGATAGGAAAAATATCATTGGTGATCAAACAGCTCCAGTTCAGACAAGAAGAATGAAGTCACTGCAGCAGAAATATTTCCTATCTCAAGTAGAGCCAAAATGCTTTGCTGATGCAACTGAAGATGAAAACCGGGTTTAGGCTATGAATGAAGAGCTTGATCAGATTGAGAAGAACCAGATGTGGGAGATTTTTTTGAGACCAGCAGATAATAATTTCATCAGGACTAAATGGGTATATCACAACAAGATGAATGAAGATGGAACAATGGTTCGAAACAAATCACAACTAATGTGAAAAGGATACTCCCAGATAGAGGGAATAGATGTTTATGAGACATTTGCACCAATTGCAAGGCTGGAGACGATCAGATTATTCCTAGCCATTGCAGTGCAACGGAAGTTCAAAGTGTTCCATATGGATGTCAAATATGCATTCTTGAATGGGGTTTTAGAGGAGAAAGTGTATATTAAGAATCCAGATGGTTTTATCATTCATGAGGATGAGAACAAGGTTTGAAAACTAGAGAAGGCGTTGTATGGGCTGAAATAAGCACCAAGAGCATGGTACTCAAGGCTGGATCAGTATTTGAAGAATCTTGGTTTCCAGCGTGGGGGAGTTGATTACAATCTCTATTTCAGCAACGATAGTAATCAAAGGATGATGGTGTTGGTTTATGTCGATGACATAATATTTGGCAGATCAGATGAAGCTCAGTGCAGACAGTTTTCTGAATTCATGAAAAGTGAGTTTGAAATGTCAATGATTGGAGAGCTAACGTTTTTCCTTGGTCTACAGGTGACACAAGAAAGGAATGGAACATTCATTTCTCAATTAAAATATGCCAAGGAGGTTTTGAAAAGATTTGGAATGGAAAATTCCAAGGAGATGAAGACTCCAGTTGCTACCTGGACGAAACTATCCAAAGACGAGGATGGAAAGACAGTTAATATCATAGAATATAGGAAAATTATTGGAAGTTTGATGTACTTGATCACAAAAAGGCCTAACATTGTTTTCACCACATGCCAAGCAGTGAGATATCAGAGTAATCCCAAGGAAAGCCACATGCTTGCAGTGAAAAGAATACTTCAGTATATCAAGGGCATGGTGGACTTCGGCTTAACATATAATGACAAATCTCAGACAGAGTTATTGGGATATACTGATACAGACTAAGCCAGATCAACAGATGATAGGAAATCAACGTCAGGTGGTGCTTTCTATCTTGGTGGATTGGGTATTTCTTGGCTAATCAAGAAGCAATATTGCATTTCATTGAGCACCACAGAGGCTGAGTATATTGCGGCCACTCAAGCATGCACATAGTTATTGTGGATGAAGCAATAGCTTGATGATATGGGAGTTGAAGTGAAGTCTCTGATCGGAATCCAGTGCGACAACTCAAGTTCTATAAATCTTAGTAAAAATCCCGTATATCATTCAAGGAAAAAGCACATTGGGATAAAGTATCATTTTATCAAGGAGAAAGTTGAGAAGGGAATCATAAAGCTGGAGTATGTGCCTACAAAGCTATAGGTTGCTGACATTCTGACAAAGGCCTTACCCAAGGAAGCTTTTGAGAGGCATCGACTGGCTCTAGGAGTTCAATTGTCTCCCCACACTTGAAAAAGTGTGGATGTGGTCCCCCCTCTCCCCGAGGTATTGCGTGTTTTCTCTAATGTGCTAATCTGTGTTCTTTCCAATGTTGTAGACCGCAAAGGGGAGACATTTGGGTTCGTTGACAAAGGGGGAGAAATAGTGACTCCTCAAAGGGGAGAAACTGTGGCTAAGGAAGGGAGAAAATGTCTTAGTAAAAGACACAGGGAGAAGCTGACTGGTGGAGCAACGAGATAGGGGGAGAGCAATGAGATGGTGGAGCAGCGAGATAGGAGGAGAGCAATGAGATAGGAGGAGAGTATTAAATATGACGATGCTAGAAGTGATCGATCAAAGAATAGATATCACGACAGCTGAGGATCATGATAAAAGCAGAAGAGTGGTGTTGGAATGTGGTAAGAATATTTACAATAATTGGTATCAGTTTGATATCAATAGTGGGTGTCAGAGTTGAAGTGATTCATTGATGAAATTTTCACTTACTATTGTTTCTCACGCCGAGCATTGCTCATGTGGGCTTAGAGTATGTGTTGAGTAAATCCTTGATCGCTATCTAAATCGCAATAGGCAAATGGTGGCTGAAGAATTAACGATGTATCTTTTTATGTAAGAGTTGTCAATAAACCCAAATGGAGAGATTATTGGGAAAAAATCCCTCAAGGTATCATTGAATCATTTTTGAGGTGACTGTGTTTGTTGACAAAGTGGACCTCTGTGTTGTGTTTGTTGACAAAGCAAACCATGATGAACAAATTTGTTGACAAAAGGGGATTTCATGGTGGAATTTCAAGTTCAATGGATGTTGTTAATGATCCATGATTGATTCAAGAATGTAGAAAAAGGAATGGTCATTCTGGAGGCGTTTCAAAAAGAGCAGATACAAGGTGGCGCCATTTTCCAGTGTTTGACAAATTTTTGGACCTCAAAATCGACAAATAGAGAAAAGTGTTTTTGGAAAAGGGACTTGCACGCCGGTGTCTTGGAGGCTTGGAAACTTGTGCGCCATATGTTTTTCAAGATTATAACATCAAAATATTACAAAGGAAAAAGGGGCGCTCAAGTTTTGGGTTTGATCGCGCAAGTGACTTGCGCGGTAGAGACTAGGGCGGCTGAACTTGTGCGCCAAGAAGATACTTGTGCGCCGCCCCTCAGGGCATCCAAATTCCTATAAATAGAGGTCGACCTCTCCTAATTTTGTAGAGAGTTCAACACTTGGAGAAAATCAGAGCTCCCGTCGCGCTGGTGTAGTGGTCGCGCAAGTGGTGGTGTGGTCACGCAAGTATAAAAATTTTCAGAAGTTGCATAACAGTTGACATTTGCACACCCAAAGTGGTTTGGGCGAGAAAGGTTGTGAGTTGCCCAAGTTTGGAGCTGAAGAAGGAGGCATCACAGAAGTGGTTTGGTGATACTTGCGCGCCAGGTTTTGAAGAAGCGCGACAGTTGATGGTTGCATGTCAAAATTGGTTTGGGCATAAAAGGGTGTGAGTCGCGCAAGTTTGGAGTTGAAGAAGGGAGTTTTTCACAAGTGGTTGAGGTGAATTTGTGAACCAGTTTGAACTTGCACGCTGGGACTTGCGTGCCATCTTAGAGAAGGGCGCCAGGTATGGTTGAAGCACGACAGTCATTTTAGGGCTGCGTGAAATCTGGAAGATTGCCCGATACCTTTGGTGCAAAGTGAGATTAATCTTCAGGTGAAAGCTGGACTTAAACAGAGCATCTACATACAACATAGGATGTATTCATTAATGATAATGAAGAGACCTATAGGTATATAAACTGTGAGTGGATCCTTTCTAGAGCAGTGAGAAAAGGAAGAGGAATAAGGTGATCCTCTACACCGGCAGTGAGGCAGAGAGAGAGAAACAGGGAGTGACCCTTGGGAAAGTAGTGAGCTGACCCTAAACATTGTAAAGGTAGTGAGCCTGGGAATATAAGTGATCTATCCCAAACTTTGTAAAAAATAGTGTTCTTTTAGTGGATTTGGTACATAGGCACATCACCGGTGTATGCTCCTTGGACGTAGCCCAGTGAGGGTGAACCAAGTAAAAATCGCAGTGTCCTGTGCATGCTTTAGTTTTTGTTTATACTTTGCTATAGGAAAGAGAGAGAATAGAGTCTTGCTTAACAATGAGATAAGATCAATAGGGGTAGTTTTTGTAATCTGTCATACCCTGATTCACCCCCCTATCAGGGTATCTAACCTAGTGGACCTAACATAACCTATTTTTAAGAAATAATATTAAATTTATTACATGATCATAAGTTTTAAAATATAAAATAATACTTACCTTATTTAAAAAATGTTTGTTGAAAAATAGAAATGTTACTCATGCGTACATACGTCATACCGTCTCTATTATTGTAATATAGTTCATTTTTCATAACCATATTTCATTAATAGTTTTAGAATTTAAATTAATATATAAAAATGATTATTATTTCATGATTTTTATTATGTATGTTTTTTAATAGTGACCTCGTTTTCCATATTCAATCTACCAAAGTCATTTTGGACATGTGATCCGAATACCATCAAAAGGTATGATGAGAACTTAATTGATTACGTAATTAAATATAAAATAGTAATTAATAAAATAAAAGGAATAATTAAGTTGAATCTTTTTCCTAATAAATTAAATAATTAACATACTTTTATTATTCAGGATGATTAAGAATGTACACGACTATTCAGACTCGAGGTAAGAGATAATTTACATTAAAAACTCATTTTAAACGTTTCTAAAGATATATTTTTCTAAATATTTTAATTCTATGTATATATTCATAAAATTATTTTATAAATTAATTATAAATGAAATTTTAGGTAAATTTTCACTTTATTACTAAGGTTTTGAAAAGGAATTTTTTACATATTTTTACAAAATGTTTTGAATTTCATTACAATAGGGAAAAATGTTTTATTTTAACATATATCACGTCAAAGCATTTCCTCACCACCATAGCCCTTATTTTATGATTTATATTAATTTATAATCCTCCATGTTTTCTTAAAATAAAAACACTCATTCCATTTGTTCTAGGAATTTAATTTAGAAAATTGGTTTTTAAAGGAGACAAATATAGAATTATCTAAAAAAGATTTACTTATAGTTTTAAAATGATATTTTTATGATTTTTATATTGAAAATGAAATAATTTATGCGTTTCATACATTTTATAGTCCATGGAATATTTTTATGATGGTGGGTGATCCTGATATAGCTCACGATGATAGGTGATCCCAATATAGCTCATGATAATGGTTTAGCCCAATATAGCTTATGATGATGGGTTAGCCTGATATATCTCTCCAATTTACTGTTCAATGATTTTTTTCTCTTGAAAATTATGCTAGAATTTGACCATATTATCTATTCCATATTCTTGTAAGGGTTCTACAAAGTTTATTTCGTAAGGAACCTATGTGACCTTTCTTTTATTTCAAATAATTTTCCATGGAAATCATTTGATTTAAAATGGTAATTCAATGATATTTTATTTTAATGGAAGGATCATTCCATTTTATTGTTAAAAGGTATGTTGTTAATAATTTTTTTTATAAATTATAATGTTTTATACCAAACCCCAATGATTATGATTTTTTCCATTATGTTTTCTTATAAAGTATTTTATGAAAAACATTGGGTAGTAAAGCTGATTTCATGTCTAAGTTAATGATTATTTGGGATCAAAGTTTATAACGTTAAAAAAAATATCTTTTATAATACCATGGTTTTAAAATGGTCTAATGGGTTGCATTCTTATATTTATTTCCTTACTAATATTTATGTGATCATCCCACATTTTCAATTATTTTTCAATAGTTTTGAGGACATATAGGAACAAATAAGAAGTTATGTTAAAAATTGTAAATAATTGTCATGAAAAGAAAGTGAGTTTTATTTTAAAAGTCTTGTATTGTGGGGAAAATGGATACTAAGATGAAGTTTCCGACTTGTAATTTATGGTATTTTATGTAAGATTTATGTCCTAATTATCTAAAACTATAAACCTGAAGAGATCTTTAGGAATTCAAGAAAATGAATTCTTCTTTAAAAATGAAATTATGGTTGGAATAAGGGTCAGGTACTTATAGTTGGTAATAGAGTAAAGGTTTATAAAAATATAGAGTTCATAATTATGTAATTAAGTACCCTTACGAGATTATAATTTATTACTATCATCATATATAATTTAAATATTACCATGTTTCTTTATCCAATATATTTATGTTCAAAATGGATTTCTGCAATGGAAATAGGTATGATGAAGTTGGAAGGCCGCAAGATAATAAAAAAAGTTCAAATCAACAACCTTGAATAGTTGGAATTGGAATAGATATGATTATTTCTATGTTGTATTAGTTGATATATGTTATAAATAGTGGTTGTATCCATGTGAAGGAGCAACCACGTTTACTGTAGAGGAACATGTATATAGTAGAGCATCTTATAAAATAACACCCTTTAGTATTAATAGGATCATCTAAACCTGTGATGGTTGAAGGATGGGTTAAATCCTTAGAGAATATATTTGAAGTCATGGATTATTCTGATCATTTAAAGGAAACTCATTCTATTTACCATATTTAAGATAAATTCGATCAATGGTAGTAAATGGTTAGGAATATTAGAGAAAGAGAAGAGATCGATGATGAGAAATGTGAAACATTTAAGTATATTTTTCTTGAAAATATTTTCCTATGGTTTCTTGACATAAAAGGAAATTAAATTATTAGAATTGAAACAAAATGAGGAAGACTCAGTGGTCACATATAAAGAAAAATTCACCCAATTTTCAAGGCACACACCAAATTTTATCTAGGATCTTGATTGTAAAATTTATCAGTTTTACTTGGTATTGAAGCCAAAATATCAAAGGGAATTGTCTTTTTTTTGAATTAAAAAGTCACAAGAAACCTATTTTATATATTATGAAGGTAGAAATAGTATTTTTTGATGATCATGTATTCTGTGAAAACAAGATTGAGAAAATATCTAGCTGGATGAAAATGGGGAAGAATCCATCAAATAAATCTGAAGGTAAGAAAATAAAGTTTCCATATTGTGATAATTTTAGTAAAAATAACCCTGAAGAATGTCTTATAAAATTTGGGATGTATTTTTGATGTTGAATGTTTGGAAATGTGGCTCATGAATACAAATAAAATGATCAAACAAATAATGAAAATTCAACAGTGAGATGATTTAATTGTATTGAGATGGGTCATTTTGTGAGTACTTATAAAATGATAGTAATGATGGATGGAAATCATCAAGATAATAAAAATAAATGTCTGGATAATTTTTTCTAATTAATTTAGTAGACGTTGGACCATCACATTTTTTTTATCAGGTGCATTACTTTTTTTTTCAAATTTTAACAATGACTTGTTTAATTCGGGGTCTATTGGTAAAAATGAATTGTAAGAATCTTCATTTCATTATCGGTGGAAATGATTTACCTGTGAAACTTTTTGTATTTAACATTTTATATTTTGATGTTATTCTAGGTATAGATTATATTTTTTTACCATGCTATGATATATTATAGATATAAAGAAGAATTTTTTCAGAATGAGTTTTAGTTTTTATGAAAAAATGACTCTATACCTTTGAAAAAATATCATTAAACTAAGAAAATATTAAATTATGAAAATGAAAGTTATCTAGCACATATTGTTGTGAAGATTAAGACTATTTATATCAGTGATGTATCTACAATGAATGAATATATAAATGTATTTCCTAATGACTTATCTAGTGATATACCTAATCCAGAAGATTAATTTACTATTGAATTACAAAATAATGATAATAAAATAAAAAGCTCCCTTATATAATGGCTCAAGTAGATATTTATGAATTGAAAAAGTAGTTGTATGATTCTTTAGATAAAGGTTTCATTTATCCCATAACTTCACCATGGGGTTATCCTATTTTATTAGTAATAACCGAATATAGTTAAAAAAGAATTTTCATTGATTATATATCCTTACATAATATTACTTTTAAGAAAAAAATTCCTTTTACTCATATTGATAATTTGTTTTATTTTCTCTAGGGAGAAATTTTTTTGAAGATTGATCTCAGGTTAAGATACAATCAATTGAATGTAAAAGTGGAAATTATTACAAAGATAATGTTTTCAATTAGATATGAGAATTATAAGTTTTTGGTTTTTCTCTTTGGGTTTTAAAATATTATAGATATATTTATGAATCTTATAAATATAGTTTTTCATGAGTTATTGGATAAATATGTGGTTGTATTTATTGATGTCATATTGATATATTCTAAAATTGATTATCATCATGAGAAATATTTAAGGGTTTCTTTTTTCAAACCATTAATGAAAAGAATCTATATAGAAAATTTAGTTTGTGTGGATTTTAATTATAACATATTTATTTCCTTAGTCATATTGTTTCTAAGGTTGGAATAACTATCGAACTTTCTAAAAATAAACTTTTTAAATAATTTACAATACCTAAAAATATCATATAGATTCATAGTTTTCTTAGATTAATAGGTTACCATTGGTGGATTTTTGAGAATTTTTGTCGATTATCTGGACCACTGACTAAGTTATCTTAAAAAGGAGTTAAAATTATCTAGAAAAAAGTGTGTGATGATTGGTTTGAGAAACAGAAAATAAGATTAATAAATTTTCCAGTTTTGGACCTATCCCCTTGAAATAATTCTTTTTTCATATAATGTGTTTCTTCATTGATGGGAATTGGATGCATTTTGATGTAGAATGATCATGTAATTTATTATGATTTATGTCAACTAAAATTGAACAATTTATATTTTTCTATACTTGATTTTTGATTAGCTGCTATGTTTTTTGATTTCAAAATTTAGTTTCATCCTTTATATGAAGTAAAATGTGAAATATATACTAATAAAAAAAGTTTTAAGTATATATTCACTCATAAAGAGTTGAACATGAGGTAAAGAAGATGGCTAAATCTAATTAAGGATTAAGAATAAAAGATTCATTACCATCATGGAAAGTAAAACAAAGTATCTTATGCTTTGAGTTAGAAAGATAATGTAACATTAACCATGTTACATTTGGAACATAACCCTTTGACTAATGATTTGATGAATTTTATCCTATAAATTGTGCATGTAGGAACTTTCTTTATTTTTGTTGGTGTTAGTACAATCATCTCAGTCATAATGAATTAATCATTTTCATAAGGAGGATCATGTTTTATGGGAAAAGGTAGAATCTATTTAAAAGGGTAAGTTTAAAGAATTTAATGTTGATGAATAAGGTGCTATCAGATTTGGGATAAATATTATGTGCACCATGTGATTCCTAGTTAAAGTGAGAGTTTTTGAGTAAAGATAATCATTCCCCATTTTCCATTCATCTGGGATGTATTAAAATGTACAGATACCTTCTATAGTATTACACGAAGGATCAAATGAAAAGATATATTATTGAATTTACAATAAAATGTTTTTCATGTCAACAATATAAATCATAATAATAATTACCAAAGGGGATGGTTCATCATTTTCAGTTCTATAATGGAAATTAGATAATATATCCATGGATTTCATTATGGTATTTCCAAAGATATCTAAAGGTAATATTGTGATTTGGATTATTTTAGATTGAGTAACTAAATATACATAGTTCATTCCCATTATAGATACTATGTGTTTAGATAATCTTTTTTAGATATAACTCAAGGAGATAATAAAGTCCCATGGAGTCACTATCTCAATTGTATTTAATCTATATCCTAGTTTTACTTATAATTTTTTGAAAGGATTTAATAATTTGTTGGGTACTAAAATTAATTTCAATATATATTTTCATCCTTAATTTAATAGATAGTTTGAGAAAACGATTCAAAACATGGAAGAAATTCTTGTAGCTTTTCCAATGGATTTAGAAGGAAGTTGGTATTAACACATTTCATTAGTTGAATATTCATATAATAATAGTCTTCATTCTTCCATATAGATGGCACCGTTGGAGAAATTATATGCAAAGAGGTGTATGAATCAATATTTTTGGGATAAAATAGGAAAAAGAAGGTTATTGGGACTATAATTGGTAGAATAAATAGTTTAGAGAGTGAATATGATTCAAAAACATTTTAGGATAGTTTAAAATAGGCTGAAAAGTCATGTAGATAATTGGAGGAAATATCTTTAATTCAATATTGGTGCTCATGTTTTTCTTAATATATCTCTATGGAAAATTGTTATTCAATTTGGTAAAAAAGGGAAGATAAGTCCATGGTTCATTGGACCATCTGAAATAATGGATTAATTTTAATAAGTTTCCTATAGTGTTTCCTTTCCTATAAGTTTATCTAAGTTATACACTACATTTATTATTCCATTGTTAATAAAAAATGTGCTAGGAGCATTTGATGTTTTGAGTCCTAAAGTAGTTCAGTTAGAATAAAAATATTTACATGAGGAAAATACTATATATTTTATTGACCAAATAGATTTAGTGTTTTTTAATAAGGTTATTCACCAATTTATGGTTTTTCTAAAAAACCACATGATTGAGGAAGAAACATGGGAATCAGAAAATGATACGAGGGAAAGAAATCCCTAATAATTTAAATAGTAAATAAAATTACAAGGAAATAATTTCCAAAATGAGGGAAGAATGTAACAATCCAGGTAATTTTAATAATATTCATTTCTTATTAATATCAACTAATTAAATTTTATAGATTCATATTCACTATAAGAATATTAGGTAATTCTTCAGTCAAAATGAATAAGGCATTATTTCTAATGAAATTGGGTTATCACACATTACATGGTTTTATTTAGAAATTATAGAATTATAATTTGAAAAAATGAAATTAATTTTTTAATTAATAATTTAAAAATAAACCTTGGATTAATTTTTTCGATTTTTCTGAAAAGTTTGATTTTTCAGTGAATAGTAAAAAAATAAAGTTTTTATAAAATATGGTATATTTTATGCAATCTATAAGACATAAATATGATATAAATAATTAATAAATTTATTTAAATAGTAATTTATGATAATATATATAAAATATAATATAAGATTAATCAAAACATATAAATTAGAATTTATTCCATGATAAATATGAAAACATATCTTTGTGCCAATCCAGTGCTTGTGAAGCACTGAAAAAGTAAAATTTGGTGTCCTAAAGATAATATTTTAGAATGAATAAGTCATTTATAGACATTTTTAACAAATTTAAAGTGTTATTGATTATTTTTTATGGATATATAGGAATTTTTTATTCATATACCATATTACTTATCCCACTGCTTTTTTAATTCTTATGCAAGGCTAGAAAAATAAAAATAAAAAATTAAATAAGTTTCCATGTCTTACATGTGAGTAAATATACATATTTAATGAATATAAAAGTTTATCTTTAACATAATTAATTTATTTTTTATGGAAATATATTTTTAAATTTTAATGTAGAAATAATTACCATAAATGCTCACACAACACTGACACTCTGCTTGGGAAGGCATTATAAAAATCCAGTAAAGTATTTTAAAAACTATAAGAGTAATAATTATTGGGTGAGTTAAAGCATCCAATGTATTTTTAGATAAATATTACTAATTATAAACGTTTTAAAGGTTTATATTCTATTTTCATTTCTATATTGATAACATTAAATTCAAATTAAATGAACACTTCCAAAAATGGAATTAATGATATTTTATATTAAATAATATTTTATTAAATGGTTTAAATTTTAGAAAAATCATATCTCCAAAAAATTTAGTGGAATTTGGTTTATAATATCAACCCTATACCATTTATGGGTCACTTATTTTTTATATCTTTCTTAAACCTTGATGTTTTAAAAACATTGATATCACCATAATTGCTCAAAGGGTTAATGAAGGGTTCAAAAAAATATATAAGGGTACAACATTACTATAAACATTTCTAAATATTATTTTATGAGATAATTAATAACCATAATATTTCTATATTTAAATTATATTAATTTTTATCCATATTAATAGGAAAATTAATTTATATTTATTAAATTAATTTATAAATTCTAAGAAATCCCCTCCCCTAACTTATAAAAGGAAGACTTCTCTCCTCTCTTCCTCACACCATTTTATTAGTCTATCTTAGCTAATATATACCCAAATACCTTCCTTAAAGATCTACCCTTGTTCTAGAGGTATTATTTTTGGGCATAATATCAATGTTAGAGGGATTAAGGTGTAAAGAAATGGAGTTGTCTGAAGAAGAGATATAGGTTTTAACCAAAAGTGTTGGTTTCATTTATTATTCTACATCCTTAAAATATTATTAAAAAATTGTTAAATAATAATATAAAATATATTTATTATAATGATATAATTTTATTTTAATGGTTCAACCTACATCCAACTCCTTCTTCCATCAAATTTGGAATGAATTTATTGTCTATGTGTATGGAATACCACCTCCTCATGAACTGATGTTGTCATGACCCGTCCCCCGAGGCCCGTATCGTGACTACCCCAAGCCCACCTTCCATAGGCCAGGGGCTGGAGACTATCACCAAAGGAAAAAATCCCTAAACTAGAAAGACATTTCCTTTATAAACTGAAACACACACAACAGAGTACGCAAATAGAAGTAAAACAATAAGTAAAACTGTATACAAAAGAGAGTGCTAAAAATAAAGGGGCCAGAAATACAAGCCCTGTAGTAAAGTACAACACAACTGAAATTCTAGTATAACTAAAGTAAGGGTAAGCAGCTACTGGATCATCCTCTGGGGTTCCTACCTAAAGGGTAGGTACTGATGGCCTCCTCAGCACTCCACGTCCATCCGTCCGCTCCGTGTACCATCATGCCGGGTGGTCCACCTCCGGGTACCGTCCAGTCCTACTTCTCTCTGCCTCGATCAGCGCTGTCCGTCATCTGCAACCAACACAACGGGGTGCGGTCATAGCCCGTGTGGGGGTGAGTATAACGATACTCAATAGAGACCCTGAGACCCTCATGATCTCAAAAAATCCAACAAGGATAAATCACAAAGTAAAAAATCAATGGATAACCATTACTTAGGTATATTCCCATAAATATACCTAAGTTATCTAGTAACCATCTCAATCAATAGGAAAACACAAATTCATTGACTCAGCTCAAACCAGGATTTTATTCTAGAGTGGTAACATGTAACACTCCCAGTCAAACTGTCGAAACCTCGGATACTGGAGTACTCTTCCTCTATAGAGTACTGTGGGCCTTCTACGTCACACAGAGGCGCTTCCCACTATCCTGGACTGCTGTGGTACTCCTCCTGTCGAGTACCATGGGTCTGCTGCATCACACAGAGGCGTTCCCCACTGTGGGTCTGCCGCGTCACACAGAGGTGCTCCCCCTCATAGCCTGCTGAGGTACTCCTCCTGTCAAGTACCGTGGTTCGGCCGTGTCACACATAGGTGCTCCCCACTATGAGTCTGCTGCTTCACATAGAGGCACTCCCCATTGGGCTAGTCGAAACACTCCAAGTCGAAAGGTCAGCAATCGTCAGGTCTCAACCAGCTACTAGGTCCCCGTACTTCGATCACTCGTCTCCAGGAGGATCCGATCCACGAGCTACTAGTCGATACTCCAACTGTCAAAAAGTACCAATTAGAAGTATATTAAAGATCCGCCTCACCATAGGGGTCTCAACGCAACAGACGGCGCATCAATCGGATACCCGGTCTGTGAGTTATTGGCATTTCCGTTCTAGGGGCCCTGTTGGTTTTTAGGTTCAAACCAACCTGACCGTATCCTAACTATGTCCAAACATCAAGTTGGGTATTTCAAAAGAACCATTTTTCTCTAAGATTTATGTCGCCACAGATGGTTCATCGACTGGTCACCCATAGCCCAAGATATGGGCGCAAAAGTGCTAACAGGTCAAACGGGTTCGGGTCCAGTCCGACCCAGTTGAATCGACCTGACCCGACCCGGGTCTGGACCGGGGTCCAACCCGGTCCGCGAGTCTGACCCGACCCGAGGGGGCGGCCTGGCCCGAGTGCAGCCCAACCCGAGAGCGGCCCAGACCAAACGGGCGGCCCGAAACGAGAGCGGCCCAGCCCAAGGGCGGCCCGCGTGGCCCGGCTAGCAGCCCATGTGGTCCGGATGGTGGGCCGATGCATGGCTCGACTGGCCACGTGTGTGTGTGTGTGGGGGGGGGGTTCCATTCCTCCCCTGCTGGTCGAACGGAACCAGCGCTATGATCCGATTCAGGATTCGTAAGACCCAGGTGGGTCCCTCCTTGTCCGGCTGGCTAGCGGCCAGCCGATTCCGCACCTCCAGCGGTTGGCCTGACACCGGCCACCCCTGGCTCATCTTCCGTGGCGCGACGGCGCTACGCCACCTCCACCGTGGTTTGGTCTGGCCACGGCTTGTCCAAGACCCTCCTTCCACGTGGCACGGCGGAGCCATGCCCTTTTGGCCATCCGGCGGCCTTGCGCCGCCGGTCACTTCGCGGCCGGTTTTCTTTTCGGTCGGCCCGACGCTGGCCGCCATTGCTCCACCTCCATCATCAAAAAACGATAACAACAAAGGGGTAGGGTCGACCGTGTTCGTGCGGTCCGAGCCCTCCTCGTTACGGTGATATAAACCGGTGATTCACATTCCTTAATTTGAATGACGAAGAACGTGTACAAAAACAATTCAAATCCCCTACCTCGCTTGTCATTCATTGACAGTGGAAGAAGAGTAATGGCAGACGTTGATTCGTTGACGTCAGGAAGCGTCCGGGGTAGGAGACCGAGGAAGAAGTGTCGTCAGCATTCTTCATGGTCAACTCCTTCTCTTTTGGCTTGGTCAAAGAAGGATGATAGTGTTCATCGTTCTTCTTTGGCGGAAGAGGCATTCTTCGCGTTCTTTATTAGAGAGTTCCCCAAGAGCTCCTCCTCTCCTTAATTCTCCCAACAAAAAGTATGAATCATGCCAACCAAAATAATAGATCGAAACGATGTCTATTATTTGTTGGCACAACAATTTGAAATGTTGTGATTAATTAAATGAGACAACCCATTTAATTAATGAGGGTGGAGTAGGCTCAATTAATTAGAGGAAGTTGAAGACTTTCCTCCACTTCAATTGGGTGGTTCCAAGAGTTACAAGCCCGGGTGGACCCCACCTTAATTATCCTCCCAAGGTAGGTTCAGGTGTGGTGGTCCCCACCTCCAACCTCCTCTTGGAGATTTTATCCACTAGAATAAAAATAAACAACACAATTTATTTTTATTCAATTTATTAAAAACCCAAAATCTAACTTCCATTCCTGACGAACTGTCGTCGAGGTGAAAGTCTTCTTAAGAGAATATTAGCGCTGCAAGTTTAGTGGTGACCTCATATTTCAGTTCCAAGCACTGACTCAAAAGTTATAAAAAACCTCTCGTATGTTTACTGAATGTAACTGAACAAAACTTCAGAAATTGATTCTGGGAACACCGAGCCTCAAAATGAATCACCATAAATTTTCTTGGAATCATAAAAATCCCATGTATTTAAGAAAAATATTTTCACGGAATTTACGGGTGTTTACATTCTCCCCACCTCAGGTCTTTACGTCCCCGTAAGCTAAAAATCGAAATAAGGGAACAAATGAGGGTACTGAGCACGCATCTGAGCCGCCCGCTCCCATGTTCTCTCCCGGAGGTTCCCGTGTTGCCAGCGAACGCGCACCAGAGGTATTGACCATGCACGTAGGATTCGCTCCTGTTGATCCTCAATCTCTACTATTACCTCCATGAAAGTTGACCCATCATCGTTGTCCAGCTCTGCATGGTCGATGATGTGGGAATGGTCGTGCACGTATCTCCTCTACTGAGATACGTGGGAGACGTCTTTCACCTGGTGCAACTGAGGTGGAAGAGCTAAGCGGTAAGACACCACGCCTACTCTACTGAGGACCTGGAAAGGTCCGATGAATCTCAGAGATAACTTTCCGCCTCATCCAAATCTCCATAGTCCTCGTCGAGGTGAGACCCATAGAAATACATGGTCTCCATCCTCGAACTCGAGAGGCCTCCATCTCCTATCAGCATACGACTTCTGCCTACTCTGTGCAGTCTTCATCCACTCCTGGATGATTTGCACCTTCTCTGTGGTAGCCCATACCATCTCTGGTCACACTAGTGCTGACTCCGTTGGGTCTGTCCAGCACAGTGGTGATCTTCAAGGTCGACCATACAAGGACTCAAAAGGTTCCATACCGATGGTGGAGTGATAGATGTTGTTGTATGAAAACTCCAACAGAGGTAAGTGATCCTCCCAGCTGCGACCGAAGTCGAGGACACATGCACGGAGCATGTCCTCGAGGGTCTGAATGGTCTGCTCAGTCTAGCCATTAATCTGAGGATGGAAGGCGGTGCTCAGATGTAGCTGCGTCCCAAAAGCCTCCTGCAACCCCTTCCATAGCTGGGAAGTAAACCGCGCATCACGGTCAGAGACAATAGAAGAAGGTACTCCATGTAAACGCACAATCTCCTGCACATAGAGGCGTCCCAAGCTCTCTACTGAACCATACTCTCTAATCGGTAGGAAGTGGGCCGACTTGGTGAGTTGGTAAACAATCACCTATATCGAATCATGAATCCTGGATTTACGTGGAAGACCCATCACGAAGTCCATGGATATCCCATCCCACTTCCACTCTGGGACCTTTAAGGGCTGGACGAAGCCTGCTGGAACCTGGTGCTCCACCTTCACTTGCTAACAAGTGAGGCACCGTGAGAAAAACTCCGCTACTGCCTTCTTCATACCTGGCCACCAGTGCTGTCGTCAGAGGTCATGATACATATTCACCACACCTAGATGTAATGCAAGAGGGGAAGTGTGGAACTCCCTCAACACCTCCTCCTGAAGTGAAACTGGTACCAAGGTATGTCCTCTGAAAAAGATGACGTGCTCCCCACCTTTATAAAATCCATCAGGTGCCTATCCTATGGATAAATGAACATGTCGTGTCTCGCAGTCATCGTATCCACACTGTGCCTCCCTAACTTTCTGAATAAGTGGAGGAGTAACTGTAAGAGACTGTAGATAGGCTACTCCATCCCTATCCACAAAGGATATCTGCAAGGCAGCCAACTGCTCTATCACCTCTCCTAGCAGCTGTATACCAGATCTCCTACTGAGAGCATCTACAACAACATTCCCCTTCCCAGGAGTATAGACTATCTTGAAGTCATAATAATGGAGGAACTCAAGCCATTGCTGCTGTCTCAGGTTTAGGTCCTTCTGAGAGAAGATATACCTGAGACTCTTGTGATCAGAGTAGACTGTTAAACACTCGCCCATCAGATAGTGCTGCCACATCTTCAAGGTGAAGACCACTGCTGCTAACTTCAGATCATGGGTAGCATAGTTATGCTCATGCTGCCTCAGCTTCTGAGAACCATATGAGATCACAGCTCACTCCTGTATCAGGACACACCCAAGTTCGGTCCCTGATGCGTCGCAGTAGACTACGTACCCTATGCCTTCCTATGGAAGCCTCAATATGGGGGCACTAGTTAGCCTATGCCTTATCTCCTGAGATCTCTACTGGAATCTCTCCGACCACATAAAGGATTACCCCTTCTTCGTTAAGGATGAGAGTGGCGTTGCAACTCTGGAGAAGTCTGGAACAAATCTCCGATAGTATCCATCCAAGCCCAGGAAACTCCGTACCTCCATCACACTCCTAGGTGGATCCCAAGCAAGTACCGCCTTAATCTTCACTGGATCCACTGCAACTCCAGCCTCCGAGATGACATGTCCCAAGAAGTGAACCTCTTGAATCCAAAACTGGAACTTCGAGAGATTACCATAAAGCTGGTGCTCTTGGAGTGTGTCTAGTACTACCCGCAAATGGTAGGCATGCTCCTCCTCAGTAGTCGAGTAGATCAAAATGTCATCGATGAAGACTACGACAAAGAGATTGAGGTATGAATGTAAGATCCTGTTCATGAGACTCATGAACACTGCTGAAGTGTTAGTTACACTAAAGGGCATAACCAAGAATTCGTAGTGGCCGTAACGACACCTAAAGGCCATCTTCTGCACAACCTCATCTTGAACTATGAGATGGTGATAGCTTGATCTAAGGTCTATCTTCGAAAACCATGAAGATCCATTTAAATGATCAAAGAGGCCATCAATCCTCAAGAGTGGGTACTTGTTCTTCACAGTCACCTGGTTCATGAGATGGTAGTCTACACAGAGCCTCAAGCTCCCATCCACCTTCTTGGCGAACAGAATTGGGGCTGCCCAGGGAGAAACACTGGGCCAGATGAATCCCTTTCCCTGCAAGTCCTCTAGCTGTACCCGCAGCTCACGTAGCTTCGCAAGAGCCATCCGATACATTGGAGTAAATATCGGTGCCATCCCAGGGTACATGTCAATGTAGAAGTCCACCTATCTATGAGGAGGTAGTCCTGGAACATCATTAGGGAAAACATCCACATACTGGTCCACCACTATAGGATAAGTTGGACTCTCCACATCAACTACACTGAGGGTAAGGTAATCCAAATGGTGAGTGATCGGCTACACCCTTCTCTGAGTAATTCTGTCCTGTGATGAAAAGGTTCCCTTCTCGCCGGTGAACGTGAACCTGGTCCCATCCGTGCGGACACACCACACTTTGCGCCTAATATAGTCGATCTAAGAATGGACTATAAATAACTAGTCCATACCCAAGATGATGTTATAAGGCCTCAACGCTACTACGAGGAGATCCCAGCCGAAGATCTTGCCTCATAGAGTAAGCTCACACTACCGGAACCAGTGCGTAATCATCGAGTCTGCTCCCGTAGGAGTCTCTCCGAGCTCCAAACGAGGGAAGTGGCTATGAAAGAATGACCGACACCTATGTCTATAAGAACTGCATCTAAGGTGGATTAGACACAGATAGTACCTCGAATCATCTCTGGATTGCCATGGTTGTAGGCCTCAGCTACCTGAAGCTGAGCTCTCCCCTGTCCACCCGCTCCCTGCGGTCGGGGTGGTCCTCCTAGTGGTGGTGGCGGTAGAACCTCGTAACGTCGTCCACTGCCAGCTGCTCGACCAGCTCCTCTGCCACGTCCGTCTATACCCTGCAGACCACCTCGATCGAACCTCTGTCTCTTCTTGGGAGGTCCTTCAACTGTCTGCTGATCATATGAACGGCGGGTCGGACAGTCACGAGCCATGTGACCCTGACCACCGCATGAGTATCACTTTCTGCTCCTGGAATATAAGTCCCTACCCCGGGTGCCCTGAACAACTGATCCTGAGTCATGCGGTCATCCACCCGTGGGTCTGGTCCTCTTAATCCTCTACGTCATCTGTCTACTGCCAGCTACAGAAGACTCCGTTGCAAGTCGACTAGTGGTGGGTCTCACTGCTGGTGACTGCTCAGGAAGGAAAATCTCCACTAGGATGGATCTCTCTAACACCCCCGCCTGTGTCGGGATGCTGAGGGAGATCATCGATGCTCTGATCTCTCACATGAGCCCCTGCTCGAAGGTCTGAGCCCTAAAGAATGGGCACCACACCATATCTGTGGAGTAGCGAGAGAGGTCAGTGGACCTTGCTGAGTACTGTGCTACTGTCATGCTTCCCTTCTACAGATGAAGTATCTCCTGTATCCGCACCACTCAAAGGGTGTCTAGAATAAACTTCACCCGAAACAGGCTCTCGAAGTCTGTCTAGAGTAATGTTGCCTCGTCATGGACCTCAAGCATCAAGATCCACCATATTCCTGCTACTGCCTGAAGGAGACTCGCAACAAGGATCACCATGAGGTCTGCTAGTGTCCCTACCAGCCTGAAGACTCTCACCACAGCCTCCAACCAATCCTTAGCCGCCTGTGGGTCCATCTCTCCCCGGAACCTGGGTGGACTCTGGCGCTGGAACTCATGCAACGCGCTCAAGCGGCATGCATCATCTGCTGCTGGGGCTGGTGGAATCGGTGGTCCAATGGAAAGTGGTACCACTAGTGCCTCTGCTGGTAAAGAGACCTACACTGAGGCCTCATCGCTCGGTGGTCTGTCAAAGCGTACCACTCTCGAGGCTCTACAGGGAGGCATCCTAAAAGAAACAGTTGCAACACGGTCAAAAGATTATACCTGGTGAGCTGACCTGGTTGAGCTGACTTAAGAAAACTTTTTAAAACACACACACAATCAATGTTTTCGTGCACTAAGTCGAAAATCAGTAGTCAGGGTCCTGGTGTATTGATACGTCAGCCGCCCGCACCAACACTGGACTCCATGAATTGAAAACCACACCTAGTACCCTTAACACTATTGCTTCATAGAAAATAAATATCAGAGTCCTATGTTCTGTGGTAGAACCGACTCCTATGATACCAATTTGTCACGACCCGTCCCCCGAGGCCCGTATCGTGACTACCCCAAGCCTGCCTTCCATAGAACAGGGGCTGTCGACTAGCACCAAAGGAGAAAATACCTAAACTGGGAAGGCATTGCCTTTATAAACTGAAACACACACAATAGAGTACACAACTGGAAGTAAAACACTAAGTAAAACTGTATACAAAAGAGAGTTCTGAAATTAAAGGGGCCAGAAATACAAGCCCAACTGTAAAGTAAAACACAACTGAAATTCTAGTACAACTGAAGTAAGGGTAAGAAGCTACTGGATCATCCTATGGGGTTCCTACCTGAAGGGTAGGTACTGATGGCCTCCTCAGCACTCTACATCCGTCAGTCCGCTCCATGTACCGTCACACCAAGTGGTCCACCTCCGGGTACCGTCCAGTCTTGCTTCTCTCTGCCTCGATCAACATTGTCTGTCATCTGCAACCAACACAACGGGGTGCGGGCATAGCCCGTGCAGGGGTGAGTATAACGATACTCAGTAGGGACCCTGAGACCCTCATGGTATCACAAAATCCAACAAGGATAAATCAAAAAGTATGAAATCAATGGATAACCATTACTTAGGTATATGCCCATACATATACCTAAGTTATCTAGTAACTATATCAATCATGAGGAAAACACAAAGTCATTAACTCAGCTCAAACTAGGATTTTATTCTAGAGTGGTAACATGTAACACTCCCAGTCAAACTATCGAAACCTCGGCTGTTGGAGTACTCTTCCTATATAGAGTACTGTGGGCCTGACGCGTCACATAGAGGCGCTTCCCACTGTCTTGGACTGCTGTGGTACTCCTCCTATCGAGTATCGTGGGTCTGCTGCATCACATAGAGGTGCTCCCCACTGTGGGTCTGCTGCGTCACACAGAGGCGCTCCCCCTCGTAGCCTGCTGAGGTACTCCTCCTGTCAAGTATTTTGGGTCTGCCGTGTCACATAGAGGCGCTCCCCAATGTGGGTCTGCTGTGTCACACAGAGGTGCTCCCCACTGGGCTAGTCAAAACACTCTGAGTCAAAAAGTCAGCAGTCGTTAGGTCTCATCCAGCTACTAGGTCTCCGTACTTCACTCGCTCATCTCCGGGAGGATCCGTTCCATGACTTACTGGTCGATACTCCAACTGTCACGAAGTACCAAGTAGAAGTATCTCAATGGTCCGCCTTTACATAGGGGTCTCAACGCAACAGACGACGCGTCAATCAGACGCCCGGTCTGTGAGTTATTGGCATTTCCGTTCTAGGGGCCCGGTTGGATTTTAGGTTAAAATTAACCCGACCATATCCCAACTATGTCCAAACCTCAAGTGGGGTATGACAAAAGAAACATCTTTCTCTAATATTTCCGTCTCCATAGACGGTTCGTCGATCGGTCACCCGTAGCCCAAGATATGGGCGCAAAAGTGTTAACGGGTCAAACGGGTCCGGGTCCAGTCCGGCCCATTCAGACCGACCCGACCCAACCCGGGTCTGGACCAGGGTCCGACCCGGCCCGAGGGGGCGGCCCGACCCGAGTGCAGCCCGAACTAAGAGCGGCCCGACTTGAATGGGCGGCCTGGCCCGAGAGCGGCCTGACCCGAACGGGCGGCCCGACCTGAGAGCGGCCCGACCCGAGTGCGGCCCGGACCGAGAGCAGCCCGACCCGAGGGCAACCCGCATGTCCTAACTAGATGGTGGCCCATGTGGCCCGGCCGGCTGGCCGCCACGTGGTCCGGCTGGCCACGTGTGTGTGTGGGGGGGGGGGGTGCCACACCCCCTGCTAGTCGAATGAAACCGGTGCTATGCACCGGTTCAGGAGCCGCGGGACCCAGGTGGTTCCCGTTTTGTTCGGTTGGTTGGCAGTCAGCCAGTTCCGCATCTTTAGCAGCTGGCCCGACGCCGGCCGCCCCTGGCTCCTCCGCCGCGGCGCTACGGCGCCGCGGTTCTGCTGCCCTCCGCTTGGCGCGGAGGTGCCGCGCCACTCCGCCACGACCCTCCTTCCGCGCGACATGGTGGTACTGGGCGCTTTTGGCGATCCAGCGGCCTTGCGCCGCCGGTCTCTTCACGGCCGGTTTTCTTCACGGTTGGCCTGACACCGGCCACCGTTTCTCCACCTCTGTCGTCAACAATCGAGAACAACAAAGGGGGAGGGTCAGCCGTGTTCATGTGGTCCGAGCCCTCCTCGTTACAGTGATATAAATCGGCGATTCACATTCCATAATTTGAATGATGAAGAATGGGTACAAAAACAATTCAAATCCGCTACCTCGCTTGTCGTTCGTTGACGGTTGAAGAAGAGGAATGCAGGATGTCGATTCATTGACCTCAGGAAGCATCTGGGGTAGGAGACCGAGGAAGAAGCATCTTCGACATTCTTTGTGGTCAGCTCCTTCTCTTTTGTCTTGGTCGAATAAGGATGAGTATGTTCATCATTCTTCATTGGCGGAAGAAGCGTTCTTCGCGTTCTTCATTGGAGAGTTCCCCAAGGGCTCCTCCTCTACTGAATTCTCCCAACAAAAAATATGAAGCATTCCAACCAAAATAATAGATGGAAACAAAGTATATTATTTGTTGGCATAAAAATTCTAAATTTTGTGATTAATTAAATGAGACAATACATTTAATTAATGAGGGTGGAGTAGGCTCAATTAATTAGAGTAAGTTGAAGAGTTTCCTCCACTACAATTGGGGGGTTCCAAGAGTTATAATCCTGGGTGGCCCCCACCTTAATTATCCTCCCAAGGGAGGTTAGGGTGTGGTGGACCCCGCCTCCAACCTCCTCTTGGAGATTTTAACCACCAGAATAAAAATAAACAACACACTTTATTTTTATTTAATTTATTAAAAACCCAAAATCTAACATCCATTCTTGACCAACTGCCGTCGAGGTGAAAGTCTTCTTAAGCGAATATCGGTGCTGCGAGTTCAACGGTGCCCTCAGATTTCAGTTCCGAGAACCAGCTCAAAAGTTATAAAAACCCACTCATACGTTTATTGAACGTACCTGAAAAAAACTTCAGAAATTGATTCTGGGCATACCGGGCCTCGGAATCAAGCGCCGTAAATTTTTATGGACTCGTAAAAATCCCATGTATTTAAGGAAAAAAATTTCCACGGAATTTCCGGGTCTTTACAGATGTAATTAATTTTCCATCAAAACCTCTTGTATGTATTTATGAATTCAATTAATATATATTATATTCATGAAAAAATTATCATTCTAAAATATAATATACAATTTAATTTCTTACCTTTCCATCCATTGGAAAATTATAACAACATTTATGCGTATATGTGGATTACCACCCCTACGATGTGATGTGATTCGTTTTTGATGACCACATCATGTGGTTCATATATATAAGTGAATTTAAAAATTAATATGATATTTGTGATATATTCATTCTTCTGTAAAGATAAAACAATTTGTACCTTCTTTCAATCATGTTCATTGTGAAAAATTAAATGTTACTCTTGTGTACGTATGACCTATCATCTCTATTATTGTATCATTGTTCATTTTTCATAACCATATTTCATAAATGTTTTTAAAATTAAAATTATTATATAAATTGATAATTATTTCATTATTTTTATTATTCTTGAGATGATGGAATAATTACTTATTTTATCATATTTAACCTACCGAAGACATTTCGGAAATGTGAGCTGAATATCGTCAAAATGTCTAATGATAACTTAGTTGATTAAGTAAGTAAATATAACTTGGTAATAAAAAAACAAAAAAAAAACATGAAAATAGTTATTAAGAAAGTAAATAATTAACAAAATTTTATAATTCTTGATAATAGATAATTTACATTATGATTCCGACTCGGGGTAAGGGTTGTTTTACCTTAAAAACTCATTTTAATTTTTTCTAAATATCTATTTTTCTATGTAAATTTCTTCCATGTAAATATTATTAAAATTATTTTATAAATGTGTTATATGGATATAAATTAATTATAAATATAATTTAATTTATATTTTTACTTTATTTTAAAGGTTTTCAAAAGTAATATTTTTTACATGTTTTATATGGAATGTTTTGAATTTCTTTACTAAAGGAAAAAAGAATATTATATTTTTATATATATAGAATCAATAGATTTTACAAAAACTAGAACTGTTATTTGATGTTTTATAGTCCTTTATAATATTCCATTTTTTATTCAAATAAACATGATCATTACCTTTATAATTTTAGTTTTTAGGTTTTAAAGGAATCAGATATATTAATATCCACAAATATTTTACATATGGGTCTAAAAAGAAAGTTTTACTATTTTGATGATGAAAATCAATATTTTATGAGTTTCAAGCCTATTATGGTCGATATAAATTGTTTATGATGATATGTAATACCAATATACCTCATGTTTATGGGTGAGCCTGATTTATCCCATGATGATGGGTGAGCCTGATATACCTCCTGATGTCGGGTGATCCCGATATAGTTCTCTAATGCAATGGGTAATGATTATATTATCTAGAGAATTATATGTGAATTTTACCATATTGGAAATTAAACTTTTAAGGAATCTTGTAATTTTTATATTATGATGATTTATGAAGGCACATATATGAATTTTATATGATTGATAATGTGTTTTTGGTTAAATCGTTTGATTTAAGAAGGTAAACTAATTACCTTTTGTTTTAAAGGAAGGATTATTCCCTTTAATGGTAAGAAGGCATGATTTTAAGATTTTTTTCTTCACGGGTTCTAATGTTATCTATGTAACCATCATGATTATTGTTTTTCCTTTATGGTTTCTTATAAAGTTTTTTTATGAAAAACATTAGTCTTAATGCTGATTTCCTATATAAGTAAATGATTATATGATCTAAAAGTTTATTATATTAAAGGCATAATCTATTTTATGATATCATGGTTTTAAAATGTAATAATGGATTTATTTATTATTTTTATATCCCTTATTGAGTTTTTTGTGCTCATACCACATTTTAAATTGTTTTTCACAAGTTTTAGAGATGATTAGAAAGAAATTATAATTCATGTTGAAAATTGTAATATCTGTCATAAAAAGAAATAATATTTTAATTTAAATGTAGTGTATTTTAGAAAAAATTAATATTAATAGGAGGTTTAAAACTTTTAATGTATGGGTCTATTACGTATGATTTATTACATAATTCTATAAAACTTAAAACCTAAAAATATCATTGGTAATAATGGAAAATGAATTCTTATTTTTAAAAAAAATTATAGTTTAAATAAATGTCATATCCTTATATAATATCTATATTAAAGAACAATAATTAAATTGTTTATATATTATTATAGGGTTGAATTATATTTGAAGAGTGTTTCATAAATAAAAAAGGCACTTGATGAAAAATAAGATATGGTACTTCATGGAGGCCGTAGTCCGCACATATGCGCTTTTAACATTTTCATTTCTAAATGAATAAGATAGAATAAAGGTGGATTATGATTTTTATCTTAATAATAATAATTATATTACATATTTCAGATTTATTAATTTATTCCATATTTATTGCCATCTTATAATGGTATTGGTGTAAAATGGAAGATTTACCATCATTATGGCGTTTGTTCACAGAAACACATGAATCAAATTTTCGTTCTTCTTAAGGGAAAAGATGCAAGGTGGTTAATGGTTATTACCACAATATAAAAAACTATTTATATGATATATATGGATTTTATCACATAATATTGGGAAAATATATTTTAAAGGGTATGATATAAGAGAAAAAACATCTGGGAAATGTTTGTACTTACATTGAGAAGTTTGAGTTTCGCTTAGAGGATTCCTTAGAAAGGGAGGACCAATGTGAAAATTTTGGGACCATAAGATAAATAATGTGGAAAGGGTTTATATGGTAAGTAAAAATGGTAGAGTTTCAAGAGGAAACTAAAATTTAGAGTGGTCTTGAATGGGTGGTGAGGGGCCCATTTATAAGTGGTGAGAATAACATTCTTGTAAATATTTCATCTAAATATAAAGATATCACTTATTTCAAATGTCAATAAGACAAAAAAATGGGCAGTAAGGAAATGGGGATACTTTTTGTTCCATAAAAATATCAACCAATCAATTAGAAACATGTTTTTAACATGTTATGACTTTTACCACTTTGGTCAACCCATTTTACCCTTTTGGATTTTACCATAGTAACTATTTTTTCCAAAGTAATTCATTTTTATACCTAAAATCAAAATAGACATTTTTAAATAATATTGAAATTATAATTAAAAATTTTAAAACTACTTTATCAATTTTAATTTCTAAATATGATAAAATTAATTTTTTAAAAATAAAAGTATAATTTATTAAAAATAATTTTAGATATTAGTGTAACTTATATTCCAAAATACAAAACATATGTTTGTAAAAAAATACCATTAATTTTAAAATATCTCTTCTAACATTAGTTTTTCTATAAAGTGGTTTCCAAAATTTACCATCCATAAATATATATTAGTGATGAAAAAAGATCATGGTTTTTATAAAAACATTATTTTACAATATTCATGTAAAGATCAATATTTTTAGGAAAATCCCAAAAATTTATCCTAAGATAAGATTTTTAATATGAATATAAAAATAATGACCATTTTTTCATTTTTTTTTCTAAATTTTAATAATTTATCCTTTAAATAAAATCATATAATATAATGAGAAACAATTTTTATAAGGAAATAAATTTTCAAAATACTAGTTGTTCTTATTCTAAAATTCAATAAAATGCTAGTAAAATTATAGTTAATAAATCAATATTATATTTTATTAAAAACATCATTTAACAATAATATACTTAGTTTTGTTTAATAAAATGTACAACACATAAAAAAAGAATCTTTTAGTAAAAAAGATTTTTATCACAAAATTAACTACGTGAGTTCTTATAAATTAAACTTTATGTTTATTAATTTATATAATTAATAATTCGATTACTCCAATTAATATTAAATAATTATATATCTATATTATAATGGTTAAATTTTATTTCAATGTATCACTATTTCATTTTAGTTTGGTGTTTCACGTAGAACAATCTATTAACATAATATTTATATATGGAAAATTCCTAGTGAAATTTTAGGTTCGCACAATAAGAAAAGTTCAATGTTGATGGTGCCTTTGTAATTTCCTCCATAGAAAAAAAATATTTTGAAGGGGATAAATATATAGTCATGAATCTACATTATGTGTGGAAAGAAAGGTAAATGTAAGAGGAATTGAAATGAATTAAAGAAGAAGAAAGAATAAGCTTTTACTTTAGGTATATTAATCATTAAAATTTATATTTATATTTCTATTATTGGTTATTAATGTTAATATACAACTTAAATATTTTTATCCAAATATAGTAACCAAGTAAGATCAAAAATATTTCAGTATGTATGGTGAATCTTCATGTTGTTGAGGTAATTTTTCATATATCATATAAAAAATATTATAAAATTAAGATTTTCACATGGATCGATTCTTATAAAATTATTGTTTTATATTAAATATTACCAAAAAAATTTATATCAATGTTCATTTATACACACAATGATAAATTATGTCATGTTTGAAATGAATTTTTTGTGGAATATAATACTTAATTAATAGTTTTATCTTTCATGAATACTAGAAATTCAATAATGGTAATTGATGATAAATATAAAATATAAGACTCAAATAATACCTAGTTTTGGAAATATGATTCTTTTTCTAGAAAAGATAAATATAAATTCCATGTATATACCTAGATGGGTGTTTAGACTCTTTATCTCTAAGAATATTAGGTATTTTGACATGATCAAATGTAATGTTTTAAGATAATGGAAGCTCTAAATATTAAAGGTGTTATTTCTATAAAGATTATTGAATAAGTTCAAAAATATAAGTGTGTTATATTTGAAGTAGAAGTTAAAGGTAAAATCATATACACCATGATATTTCATTAATAAATTTTAAGAATATAAATTGTGGAAATGAATATACTTAGTAGAAGATAAAATATTCTTTGGTATGGTTGGCTAGATATCATCTTAACACAAAGTTCATTGATCATTAAAAATGTAGATTAAAGAAATTACTAACATTACAGTAACTTATAAACATCATATTGATGATGGTAGTAAAGAGAGGATTGATTATTAGTTTTATAAGTATTTCAAGTACTCTATTATACCTTTTGAGACATGTTTCACAAATCATAGTGTTAACAAATAAATATATATAAAATATATTGACTAATATATTTCATATAAGTTATAATATAAAATATATTTATTATTTCAAATATTTATATGATTTGATGAAATGTATTTTTTAAGGATTTCTTTTGAAATAAACTTTCATCAGGTAAACACAACATGCATATCAACTAATTATCATAAAAGCTAAATTGGATACAAATATCCATTTACCAAAAAAGGTATTAGTAATGAGATTGGAAATAAATTTAATGAGAGGTATGTATGTCATTATTTGATCTTATTGGATAAAGATAAACATAAATTAACTCAAGGATATATGAGAAAATGAGTTGGTATGTGAACTAAACACTATAAGACATAGTGGGATTATTTTTTGAAGAGAAACATATTGTATATGAATGTGAAAAAAAGTGAAGTGGTTTTTTAATCACAATGTTATGCGATATATCATTCAGAATGTATAAGAAAAACTTATAATATAAAGAAGCATTAATTGGATAAAGGATAAAATTGAGAAGATCATATGAACTCATTAATGGATTCTATTTTCCAAAATCAAGTTATGTATTTTGATTGTTTCTCTACTTTATGTAAAGTCATGGGTGGGTATTCAATATGTAACTAGATATGGATGGTAAATATGGTTCTTATAGAAAAAAATAGGTTATTAATGGTTTCAAGAAACCTCATGTAAATGAATTGGACCTAACCATTCCATAAATCACTACACTAAATCCATTAGAACTATACTTGTCATAGAAATTATATATTATCATGAAATTTAAAAAATCAATGCAAGAAAAATGTTTGGTGACACAAAATAATTAAAATAATGCATTAATATTTTCTAGATCCATTTTATATGATTTTAGTGATCATAAAATGATATTGGAATAAAACAAAAACCCAAAAAAAACTTGATCTAGAATCATTAGAATCAAAATTCTAAAAAATAAACATAAACATTGTAGTAACTATAATGTCAATATATGTATAATTTACTCTTTTTATGAGTACATTTGATATTTCTCACTAATAATAAGTTAATGGAATCCTACAAATAATGTAATTACATTGGAATTTATCCCATTCATAATAGGATGAATCCATTTCTTCAATGGAATGATAGTTTCAACATCTATAAAAATAAATGGAGAAACATGAATTATAGAGGGAATAATTTTAGTATATCATGCATAATAGTACTATAAATAGTGGTATCCCATCACTTTTATAGACTATATTCAGTAAATGAAAAGAGTGTGAACATTATCTTTAATATTAGGGCCGTTGTTGTGCATTAATATTAAATATGACCTATTTGATTATTTTATCATTTAATAATTTCAAAAAGTTTCTCATTCAATAATTGAATAAACACATTGAAACATAACTAATGGAAACTGATCAAGAATACATGGTATAATTCATGCTTTAGATATCATATATCACATGCTCATTATATACTATTATTGTGATAAATCACAAGCTATGATAGATACATAAGTATGATCTTATCACCATTTAAAATTCAAGGATATTATAAAATATGGTATCTTGTATTTTTTTCTTTAAAAAAACAATCAACTTAGATGAAAATATTATAAGGATATTATAAAAAAATTAAAATCTCTGTGAATCCATAAAAAATTCTTTTGGGTACGGTTTAGATTAACTCTCTTCTTTTTGGAACAAAAATTTTTATAATAATTGAATCCTTTTCTTAAATCCTAACTATGAGACCATACTAGCCTTAATAGTTTTGGAAAAAATGGAATCTTGATTTCTTAAATTTAATCCTAGAGTGTCTTTATGAAAAAAATAAATTCTATTCAATCTATTAATATGTTTTGTGTGATCTCGATAAAAATTATTCGTATCTCTAAAAAAACATATCCAAAACAAGTTGTATTATATAAATTGTATTTATACTTATATAATACCATATTTCCATGAAAAAAGTAACTTCTATACATGAAATAGGTCAATATAGTATAGTCTATATCATATATTCATGATTATATAAAAAATACTAACTAGGCTGATGAACACATCACATTTCATTCATCTAGAGGATGTCAACATCACTTATCCCATATCTATGTAGTCGATCACATATTATGTGAATCGAATAATTATGAATATGTATTTCATTATTCTAATTCAATCAAGGGCCTGGATCTAATTCTTCATCACATGAGTGGATAAATATCATTTTTGTTGATCTACAACAAATGAATGATCAATAATTTACCCAACGACCTTGTAATTTACTAATCCTCAAGAATTGTGTTAGAAAAGTTTCAATGTATAAATGTTATCATGATTAGTAACTCACCAATTCCAGGTAAAAAATATTCATAATATTCATAAACCCCCATTATTATCGATAAAAATGTGTCATTCCATGAGACAAACTTTAGCAGGTGAGTTGAAATAACAATTATACATTTATTATCTCATTATACCACTACTCATGATATTTATAACATATCATGATAAAAAATTAATATCTATGGTGATCAATATGAAAAAATAATCATGGATACCCAATAACTAGAAACATTATCAAACAAATGACGTGCTCAAGATACTCTCACAATCACCCGAGGTAGGGAATTAGTGCTAGGGTATTTGATACAAACTCATGGTAATGATTTTGTCTAATAAATATAATTATAACATATGGGAATCTTCACCTAAATTACATCATGACCACTATGTAAATAGAAGGTCTATGCACCACTAGAAAATAGTAATATAAATAAGAAAAACCAAATAATAAATAACAAACAAGTAAATAAGAAAAATATCCTAAAGGTAAAACATATAACTAAAATAGAAATTGAAATAGGAGTCTGGTATTGGATGATACCATAAAAATTTAAAAGAATAGTAATAGTAAACCCGATATACCCATGAATTTACAAGTCACCGTATGATCCCAATACAAAAAATGGTCCGTGGATGACTAGATACTAAACTTGAAATATAAATATGATATAGGTGTGAGTAAAAAAATCAGTAGGAATTCCAATGAAACCACACCTTATGTATAAGTTTTAAATAATAGATATATGTCAGGCTAATTTTAACTAAAATTTAGAATCATATGTTTTTTAGAAATTTTTAGATTAAAAACAAATAACAGTCCCATGCCCAAACCTTTTAAGTGGTATCATTATAGCCATGAAAAAACATTTAGAATATATGGTCCTTAAAAAAATAAATGAGAAAAAAAATGTTTCCAAAAATCTTCTTTTAAAAGACAAAAACACACACACACATTTAATACAATGGTCTATTTAAAACCAATTTTTACTAAAAAAGAAATAACTAGTATTATTTAGAAAATGAGTAAAATGGGAAAAAGGAGTGATAATAATAATAGTGGCAGGAACAATGAGATAAGGTAAACAAGAAATAAATTCATAGTCTCTTAGTATAGAAATAGGGAAAAGTGACCAATATAATGTAATCAATTACCAATGATCATTGAAATACCTAGGATATGAGGGTAAGGTCTAGAACATAATAAAACATGATACATCATATCAATTTTCTTGATGAAATCCAACCACCCTAATGCTTGTCCATATCGTACCTAGCCTAACCAAGGTGAAAATCCCAAAGAATGGAATAATCCATACTAAGGTCCACCAACCATTTCATAATCCTAAGCTAGTGAAACACGTGTTCTTGAAACATTCACTAGATACTGCTGGTTTTCCATGATATATAAAACAGTGGGGAGATAACTAATAATATCAAACAATAATATGAAAATATATAAATATTTCATTACATGAAACTAGAATCGTTAAAAAGGCATCAACCTCAATAACCCCTTCTAGGAATAATCCCTCTAATTTAAATGGATAGATTGAACATAAATGTTTCCCATACTAGGGTTACTTTACACCATTTTAAAAATAGTTAAAATAAAGGGAATGTCTAAGGGTGTGTTTTATTAATAAAACCATCCTTTAAATTACTAATGAGGCCTCATAATACTTCATTGAAACCTATAAGTCATAAAAATTCTTCTAAAACCATTAAAATAATTCCAAGGAATAACTAAAACCTTTAAGATATTTAGAGAACCCATTTCAAAATACCATGCACACCCTTATAAAATTAAATTATTCACAAGGAAATATTTTTTGAATAGAAAAAAACACTTCTTAAAATTTCAGAATTCATTTATAAAATTTATTATTGCAATCTGGAGAACACTTGGTGTGCATGGTTGAGTAAGAGAAATTTTCCAACATGGAAAATAAAGTGGAAACTATTACATTCAATGAAAATAAATTGAAAACCCAATTTCCTACCCAAAAAAATCCTTAAAAATATTTAATATAATCATTTAATATCTAAATTATATGTTTAAATATGCAAGAAATAATGGTTCTAGAATTTAAAGGTTGATACAAGGGGAAACCTACCTCAATCATATAAATGTCACTGAGCATGGTTTTACCCACATTTGAATGATAAGAAAACCTACAAGGATATAAGAGAAACCCTATATCAAACAAAACCTATAATGAAATTTTAAGCCAAAAGAAACTCTATGACTCCATGACTATAATCAGGAAAGAATGGACGAAGAAAGTGAGGAGAAATGACTAAAAAAGAAATTTCTTGAAGAATATGACTCAAAATTATATGAGAACCATGAAATCATAATGAGATAAGAAGTGGGGTGAGAGGGTGAATGACTGGGGATAAAAAAATATTAATGATTGGGGATAAAACCCCCCAAAATCCTTAAATTTAAATAGGGGAAATGTACAACTCACCCTTAAAAATAATTCACAGACATAGATGATGTTTTATCCCTTTTGGATATGGTTTGGTACCCTATTCTTAGGAACCCCAATGGTATGACCCTCATAGTGTGGTGAGGTTACCACCATTTTAACTGAAATAAGATTCCACTATTCTCTAAGCCTCTAAGTCATATACCTTTTAAAAATGTCACAAGGATTTATCCAATAAAAACCCCATGGTGAATTACCAACCCATAACTATGACCTTCCTCAAATCCACATAGAATGGTATGTGTAAGGTTAAACCCTTATGAAACCCCTCTCTCCTACATGCAACAAAACCTGTGGCTGTGGAATGGCCTATCTTTGTGTATGGGTAAACCCTTACTCAACCCCTCCATCCTATAAAGCCCCTTGGTTATGGTGTGGAAATCCCTTTACACTAGTAAAAAACTATTTTTAATGTCGCCTTTTTTCACGTCAGTTTTTTAGAACTGATGTAAAAATCCATTGTCACATATTTTTCACATCGGTTATATAAGAACTGATGTGAAAAATCAATTTTTTTAACATAATTTATTTAATAACCAATGTTAAAAGGCATTTTTAATGTCGGTTATTTAATAACCAACATAAAAAATGTTTATAAACATTTATTTCATTTCCCAAGCTTTGATTTGATTGGTCTCGAAGCTCAAATAGAGTTACAGATCAAAAGTTATGGCCATTAGAATTTGTCCTTCCCTAAGACATCGTTTATAGATGATCAACTTCTGATGGACATAAATTTTGATCCGTAACTCCGTTTGAGCTCTGAGACCATTCAAATCAAATATTGGGAAATAAAATACATGTTTGTAAACATTTTTCATATTGGTTTTTTAATAACCGACATGAAAAAGTTATGAACATTAATTTTTCACGCCGGTTCTTATATAACTGACATGAAAAAACAGCAAAAATTTTAATATCTTTACACGACGATTATCATAAAACTGATAATTTTAATATCCCACCAACGTGGAATTTGATTTTTTTTACATCGCGACATCAAAATTTTCAATTTCCACCTAAAATTTTTAATACCATGTTTTCTTTTACCATCTTAATTATATTTTCTCATTATACCCATATCATAATTTAATAATCATTTATTTCAACCATCATCATTCCACCGACTCGAATCATTTGATCTTCAATGTGAATCCACTATTTCTTCTTTCCATGATCTCATCAAGGTATTTGTAATTATGTATCCATGATTTATGTTTTTTTTATGATTAGTTTTCTTAATTTATATACCATTTAACGATCATTTATTTTAACTATCATCATTTCACCAACTCGACTCATTTGATCTTCAACATAAATCCACTATTTCTTCTTTCCGCAATCTTGTCATGGTATTTAAAATTAATTTTCCATAATTTATGTTTTTATGAGTAGTTTTATTAATTTCTATACCATTTTATGATTATTATTTTATTATAATGATGAATAAATATTTGTATCATGGTAAAAATAAAAATCCTCTTTTGGATTCTAAAATTCCTTTTAAGATAAAATATGGTTGGCTCATTCGATCTTTCCTCAAAAATATATATATCAAACTTATGATGGTCATAACATTTGATCTGTAGCTCCGTTTGAGCTATAAAATCTGTGAAATAGAATATTAGGAAATTATCTACAAGATGATAAATATTTTTTATGTCAGTTTTTAAAAAACGATGTTAAAAATAACTTTTAATGTCATTTTTTTAAAAACCAACGTAAAAAATAGCTTTTTAACATCATTTTTTGTAAACCAGATGGTCTTTAAAGTTTTTTTTTAACAAATGACGTGAAAAAACATAATTTTTTTTAATTTTGGTTATTAAATAAATGACATTTAAAATTATATTTATAATTTCACTCATAAAGACGTCGCCTCAAAACCATTGTTAAAAAGATAAAAAAACTGATGTAAAAAAGTGTTTTTGTACTAGTGTTCCTAGACCACCATAATGTAGTAGACAATTTTCTAGTGTGTCTTTCCACCCTACATATTCCTACATAATGGTAAAACCTTATGAAATCCAGCCCACCAAATCCTTGAGATATGTAATTATCCTTCTATACCATAAAAACCTGAGCATAGCATAGGTTTTATGGAATAACCTACAATAGACTATATCATGACACTACTGGGTTCCCTAAAACATTTTAAAAACTCCTTGAAAACCCTTAAAAAATGGTCTAAAATAAAATCATTAAAAAAATGAAATAGTATGTGTTAGAATATTCTAAGAACCTCTTTATTTCACCTCATTTTAATCATCAAAAATAAAGTTTTTTATGTTTCTAATTAATTTACTATTCAACGATAGGTAACTATATTCTGTAAATTTTTTTTTATGTTTTGATCTATGATTTCCATATACCATTATTTGAAATTAGTTACCATTAGTTAAAGAAAGATACCACTTCAAGATACTATCAGGTCAAGATTCCACCTCTAGTTCAATTCTATAACCTCCAGGAGCTATGTTTAGGTTATTCTACCATATAATGAAGCAAACACCTTTTATTAGTATACATAATTAAAGAGGATAATACCATTGTTTAGTTCTACCACTAGTTTAACAGTTCTACCGCTAGATTTTTCTTATTATTAGTAGCGCTACTACTAAGGAAAATATACTACTACTTCCAAGAGAATCTACCACTTAAGTGATGCTATTATCCAATTAATCTACCACTAGTTTACTAAGTGATACTAATGTCAATATGTGCTACCTCTAAGAGCTACTTTCAGAAGCCAAATCTACCCCCAATGTAATTCTACCACTAGAGAGATACTATAACTATTTGAAATTAATTTCAAAATTAAATCTCTAATGATTTTTTTGGAATTTAATGATAGATAGAACCACCTAGATATAAGAATGATTATTCCTAAACAAATCCATGGAAGTCTGAAATAGAAATTCTGACATCCCAGATTTTTTTCTTAGTATGAGGATCTAGATTATTATATTATTATCCTACAATAGATAATTGTACCACCTCAAATGATATTAATTCAAAAGTGATCCATCTTGTGCATAGAAAATACATGAATGCATATAGAATTACAGACTCTTATATAATGTAAAAAAAGAATCATTGATACTACATGGGGAATAACATAGATTGAATACAGAAGGATTTTTCAGGATTCTATAAAACATTATTTTCTAGTGTGATCTATTTTTTTTTCCTAAAGATATTAAATTTCTATTTTATTTAAATTTATACCTTTATGGATAATAATAATCTTGAAGAAAATACCACTAATAAGCCTATTTATTTTAATGGAACTAACTATGATCAATTGAAGATTAAAATAATAATTCATACAGAGAGCATGGGGTTTGATACTTGGAATATTATTAAGGATAAGTATGAGATACCTCAAGATCTATAAAAAGTTTTGAGTGATTACACTAAGGATACCTAAGATTATAACTATAAATATATGAATTCATTGTATTATTATTTAAAATAAGATGAATTTAACATTATATATTCTTGTACTACTACTTTTGAAATATGGGATACACCAGTTTCTTCTTATTAAGGAATTTCCAATGTTAAAGAAATGAATTTAAATGATTATACTATTAAATATGATACATTTAGGATGAATCTCGAGGAATACATTTCTATCATGTATCTCAAGTTTAATGAAATAGTCAACATGATGCATACAGTTATAGAAAAAATTACTGATAAAGATCAAGTCATGTGACTTCACAGATACCGACCTGATAGATGGAAAAGTATCCCTATTCCATTAGAGAATGTTGTGAAATTAGTAAGATTACATTGAAAGAACTCATTGGGAAGTACATGATGTATGAAGAAGAACTATAAGTGAACAATTAAGAATATAATCAACCCAAAGGGAAGTTAGTTGTAACATCCTCACATTTTTTAAGAATAGGAAAACCCTCTATGTAAATAATTTATGTGTATTTTTATGTGAAAAATTCAAATTTTCAATAAAAATCATTTAATAAATTTTTTAAAGGCTTTGCGTAGGGGTAAAAATCTCTATTAACACTTTATAATATTTTATAGAGTATATTCAGAGTCAAGTGATGAGTTAGTGTGAGATTACGATCCTTGTAGAGACTCAATGCTGATAGGAAAGAAATATTTAACATATTATACTATCCACAAATGATATTTCAAAATAAAAATAAAATATCTCCTAAACTGTGTCACATATGAGAAATATGAGACCACTGTTAGGTGTAGAATGAGGGATTTACCCTAGATGAATCATAACATTTTCATGTGCTTTGAATTTGGTCACATTGCACCTAATGATAATTCATTTAATATTTTTTATTATATTTTTCCCAAAAAAATCAATTTCTCCCAAACGGTGCATTGTATGAGATATCCGAGCCATCGTTAGTCCTAGATGTGGGGTTTACACTAGGCGAGACATAACCTTTTTATGTATGTTGGGTGTTTGGAAACATCACACACAATAATAATGTTTTAATATTTAATTATATTATTATTTCTATTTTAATTAATTAAAATTATTTTATTTAAAAATTAAGTCATATTCTTCAATGTTTCAATGTGGAGACCACCATTAATGATGCCACATCAAACCGGAAGCTTCAAAATACAACAATTTTGACTGATTTAAAATATTCAATGCCATTAATAGATGAATTTAGATACTCCATCATTATACTTAGGTTGAATCATGTATTAAATGCGTGTTTTAATTTTTAGTATTTAATGAATGTTATGGATGAAATTTTTTGTGGTGGTGTAATGACATAAAGATAATAATAATAATAAAATATTTATATTATTATTATTATTATTATTAATTTTTTAAAGAAATATTTTTTGTGTGTAAATTAAATTATGTATATATATATGGGTTATATATATATACACACATGGGTGTGTGTATATATATAATGTGTAAATATATATATGGTTTAAATAAATATATATATATCAGGATGTATATATGTATATATGTGTGTATATATATATTTTTTATAAATATATAAAAATATATATGTGGATGTATTTTAATATATATTAAATGAGTGATTTAAAATATTAAAAAATGGGGTTTTAAAAAATAAACCCATGATGATGGGGTTGGTGCAAGGAATTAAAACAAGAGAGTAATAAATAACTGATGCAAATTATAAATGTTATTAAATTAATTGATAAAATGGTATTGTAAATTGGATATGTGGCAGTTCACCAGGCATGTGTCGGAATCCATTATTTTCTGTGCCTCTCCAACTTTCTCTCTCTTCCTTTGTCTTCTATTTTTTTTATTTTTTTATTTTCTATAATCTTTTATCATCTATATCTTCTCTGATTTTGATTATATTGACACGCTGTTAGCTCTGTTGGATTTGTCTCAACGAATAGAAATTTATTCCTAATATTTTTTTGAAGGTGGAGAGGTAATTTTTTAATATTTAATTTAATATATTTAATTATCAAAGATAATTATAATTTTAAATAATGTCTAAATGGGGATGGTTCAAGGAGTTATTGGTGTGTGATCGTCTTCCAGTTGGGTGAGAGCATGGTTCAAGTGATGATAGCCTTTGTAAACCTTGATGTAGACTTGGAAAACTATGATGTAGGAAGTCCCATACCTCTTGGGATCTTGTTTACACATGTTTCTATGATATATTTTTGAGATGGAATGATTGATATTATTTCTCGATTATGACCACATGTGGGAGTGTGTGTGTATCCCATGAGACCCGTTATGATTCCATGAGTGATATTAGTGTAGATTTTTCCATTTTTGATTATTATCAAACAATGTTATGTTTTCTCCTTTATTTATCATGATAATAGGTTATGATATTATTTCCATTGTATGATATACCTTGTATAGATATTTCCTTGCTTTGGAGGTACCATTTTTAGTGCTCAGAAAAGGCAGAAATTTCTAACATAGTTATCCCTTAGAGAGGGAGTGTAATTAACTTGCGACCAAGATGATGATGGACCTAATAAAAGGGAGGAGATGTGATGGAATTCCATTTTAAATCTATACTTGATGATTATGAATCATATTTATTTATTTCTAATTGATTTATGAGGAGAAAACTTGATTCTTAGTTGAATTGCAAGTAGCATTCTCGATACATAGTTGATTTATAAGTGACGTATTCAATTCATTATTGAATTTTGAGAATAATTTTGAACATGAGCATAGAGATAATATTTTTTCATAGAGAAACGTGTTGGAGTTTCACTCTATGCATGGAAGAAAAATATTGATTTCTTGATGCCTAGTTGATTTTTGAGGAGTGAACTCAATGCCTAGTTAATTTGAGATACATGTGCTCGATGCCTAATTATTTTTCAAGTAGATTACTTGATAACTATTTGATTTGTGAGAATAATTTCATACTCGAGGTTGAGGAGAGAACCAATTTTTACATACACACGATGCCATGATGTTTTTAAGAAATAGGTGCACTAGATCTATAACTTGTTTTTGGTTACTACCAACTTATACAAGAGATGAATTCTGAGTGTATTACTAGTCCATGCTCTCATTGAAATTTAGAGATGGAATCTAAGTTCCATGCATAGGTCTATTCAGATATGTATTGTGATCACCATGCATTGGTTCATGCTCCTTGAGACATTATATGATTATCTTTCTGGCATGGAGCTGAAGCAGGTATGGTCGAGGGTTTCGTGGCATCTTGGTTAGTGCACTACCACTTAGTTTTTATTGTGTGTTTACAATTCCTGTATTTATTATTATTATGGAATAAAACTTTAATACTTGATAACACTAGGTAAGTACATATTGGTATTTTCCTATAGAGTCTTTTACTCATACCCTATTCAAGAATTTCGATGCGCTTGAATATTTCATGAGAGACCCAATGAAGGGAAAGTTCCCTATGGTATATGGATGAGCAGTGGAGCATGGAGTTGGCATTGGATGAGGATGAGATCCAATGGAACCATAATCAATATTTTATCTACATTACATACTTTTGACAAGCTTTCCATTTTGTGAGGTCCTTATTATTACATAAAATGTACTCCATCTATTTTGTTTCTGTGTGTTTACTCGGATTATATATTTATTATTAATTATTATTATCAATAATATGAAAAGAAACTGAGGGTATAATCACCACACTATAATACTTATACCCTTGCTTCTACTCGGAAACCTCTTGCATACGGGTAGACATGCATGCGGTCATGTTGAATTCCAGTTCATATCCAATAGTTCGGCTTAAGATGTTACAAAATGGCATCAGAGCATCAATATTAACTAATATTTTTATCCTTTACTTAGATTGGGACAGGTTAGATAAGAGATAACATGGTTGGGAATTAGGCATGTGAACTATGAAAATTCCTACCTATCACTGTATAGTGAACCTCTAAGTTACCATAAAAGTGGGAATTTATATTTTTCTGGTACAGTTGATTAAATTCACCTTGTGTAATGAACATGATATTGATATGTGATTTATAAGATTTCATGTATGTTAATGCATCATGACTAGGAATGTAGGTTAACATGGTATATATATACCTGTTATTGTGATTCATAATAGTTAATTAATTGAATGCATTAAAATTTTTGCTATCTATTCATGATAGTGTCTTTGAATATGTGATATATTTTTTCCTTTCTGTTGTGATATATATTTTTTGACATTAATTAGTTGAACTGAGAATCCTGTTGTGTTAGTATATATATGATGATTGTGATTAAAGTGAAAGTATAGATACCATGGTTAGTTCTAAGAGGGTTATGCCTTGGGTTATTGGTAGACTCCTAGAAGAACCTTGTGTGATCATTTCATTTTTTATTTAAAAAAGGAACACCTTTTCAAAAACTCTAGACTAGGGAAACCACCTCCCAACAAAGAGGTCACTCTAGAGAGAGCCCCATTCTGGAAGGAGCCGTTGCTAGTCGAGATGGCAGAGAATTCCATGTGGTGATAACCCGGGCGATGATAGTTCGACATAATAATCCATTAGCACATGTGGGTTGCAACCTACTTCCCACCTGGTTCAGAACTAGGTGACATGACCAGACAAGCATATCCAGGTGAACGAGAAATTCTCTCAAGAGTGGGCTCCCCGAAATTGAACCTTGCACCTCCCAAAGTGCAACATGTTTTTTTCACCATCCTTCACCATTGTGACACTGCTGAAGTAGCTATAAGAACCTTGTGTGATCCCTTAAACTAGATAAGGAATTTTTATGTTCCTAATGTTCCTCCTATTATGGAGGCATGAAAGTGGGAGTCTGATATTCAAACTCAGTGGCATGAGTTATTTGAGAAAGACTACCAGGGATACTTCTCAGGGATGAGAAGTCGAAATAGGGGGAGAATTGTAACATCCCAAATTTTTAAGGATAATAAAACCCTATTTGTAAATAATATGTGTATTTTATGTGAAAAATATAATTTTTTAATAAACACCACTTTATAAATTTTTTAAAGTCTTTACACAAGGATAAAGAACTTTATTAACACTTTGGAATATTATATGGAATATTTTTCCTAGTTTGATGTTGAGTTACTGTGATATTCCAAGGCCTGTAGGGCCTTAGTGAAAATGGAATAAGAATATTAAATATATTATATTATGCACGTGCGATATTTCAAAAAATTAATAAATATCTACCAAACGGTGTCTCATATGGGAAACATGAGACCACCGTTATTTCTGGGATGATAGGTTTACCCTAGGCACGACATAACATTTGTGTGTATTGGGTGTTTGGTCACATCATAGGCGATTCTAATTTATTTAATATTTTTTATTAAATTTTTCAAAAAATAATTGAATATCTCCCAAACAGTGAGTCGTATGAGAAATATTCGACCACCGTTAGGTCTAAGATGTGCAATTTACCCTAGGTGTGACATAAATTTTATGTGCATCAGGTGTTTAGAAACATTACACATGATAATAAATTCTTAATATTTAATTATATTATTATTCTGATTTTAATAAAATAAAATTCATTTATTAAAAAATCAAGTTATCTTCTTCAATGTTTCAATGTGGAGACCACCATTGATTATTCTACATAAATATGAAATCTTAAAAATAAAACAATTTTGAATGATTTGAAATACGCAACACAATTAATAGATGGGTTTAAATACTCCATCATTAACATTAGGTTAAACCATATATTGAATGGGTGTTTTCAATTTTTGATATTTAATGAGTGTTATTGATGAATTTTTTTTGGTGGTGTAATGACATAAATACAATAATAATAATAATAATAATACTAATAAATTATTATTATTATTATTATTTTAAATTTGTGAAAGAAATATTTCTTGTGTGTCAATTAAATTATTTAAATATATATGGCTTATATATATATATATTCACGGGTGTGTGTATATATATAATGTGTAAATATATATATGGGTTAAATAAATAAAAAATAAAAAAATAATATATATATATAAATATATGGATTACTTTTAATATATATTAGATGAGTGATTTTATATATTTACAAATGGGGTTTTAAAGAAGAAACTAATGATGATGGGTCTGGCACATAGAATTAATATGAAAGAGTAATAAACAAGTGATGAAGATAATAAATTTTATTAAATTAATTGATAAAAAGATATTTTAATTTGGATATGGGGTAGAGCACATGAAATAGGTAGGAATCCATTATTTCTAATGCTTCTCCCACTCTCATTATCCCAATCTCCTATCTTTATTTTATTTTATTTATTATTTCTCCCAACTTCTATCTTCTATATCTTCTCCAATTTTGATCGGATTGATGCACTATTGGTTCTATTAGATTCATATCAATGAATATAAATTTATTCATAATATTGTTTTTGAAGGTGACATGGTAATTTTTTCATATTTATTTTAATATTTTTAATTATCAAAGATAGAAATAATTCTAAATTTTATTGAAATGGGGATGGTTCATGGAGTTGTTGGCATGATATTGTCTTCCAGATGGATGTTTATGTGATTCAAGTGATGAAATACTTTTTAAAACTATACATAGACTTATAAAACCATGAGGTAGGAAGTCTCTTACCTCTTTGGCTATTTTTTTACACATGTTTCCATGTTATATTTTATGAGATGTCATAATTAGTTCTTGATTATGATCATATGTGGGTGTGTCTGTATCCGATGAGACCCATTATGATTCCTTGAGTTATATTAGTGTATAATTTTCTATGTTTGATTATTATCACATGATTTTATGTTTTCTGATTTATTTATCATGGTGATATATTATGATATTTTTATCATTGTATGCAATACCTTATATGGACATTGCCTTACTTTGGAAGCACCATTCTTGGTGCTCAGAAAAGAAGGAATGTCATGACATGTTTATCTCTTATAGGGGTAGTGAGGTTGAATTAAGATGATGGTGATGATGGAAATAAGCATAGGGAAGAGATATAATGGAATATTATTTTAAATTTTCACTTGATGACTAAGTATGAGACTGCTTGACACCTAGTTGATTCTCAAGTAGTACACTTGATGCCTAGTTGAATTTCACATAGTGTGCTTGATTCCTAGTTTTTTTAGTGGAATAATCAATACCTAGTTTATTTGTGAGACACATTCCATACTTGAGTCAATAGATATATTTTTCCATGGAATGATATGTTCTAGATGAACTAAATGCCCAGAATCCAAGTATCAGTTGCTCAATGCCGAGTTGATTTACGAATATAATGCTCGATGCCTAGTTGATTTTCATGAAATATTCTATACTTAAGGCCTTATAGATAACTGAGCTTCATGGAAACATTATTCCACGAGGTTTTCAAGAAACAGGTGCACTAGATCTATAACTAGTTTTGGCGACTACTAACTTTACCAAGAGTTGGATTCCGAGTGTATTACTAGTCCATGCTCTCACTGACATTCCGAGATGAATTTTGAGTTCCATGAAGTGTCCCATTCAGAGATGGATTATTAGTTCCATGGATTGGTCCATACTCTTCGAGACATTACATGATTATCATTCCAATATGGAGATGAAGCAGGCACAACTGGGGGTTTGGTGGTGGCTTGGTGGGTGCACTAACACTCAATTTTGGATCATGTGTTTATGCTTCCAGTATTTATTATTATTATGAAATAAACTTGTTATACTTGAGAAAACTAGGTAAAGAAACATTTGTGGATACCTATTGAGTCTTTTACTCAAACCCTACTATGGAATTTCAATGCTCTTGAAGATTTCATGAGAGAACCGAAAAAGGGTAAGAGACCATTGGTAGATGGACGAGAAGTAGAGCATGGATCTGGTGGTGGATGAGGATGAGATTTGGTGGACCCAATATCTATATTTTTTCTACTTTACAAACTCTAGAAATGATATCCAATTTGGGGTATTCTTATTATTACATGACATGTATTCCATTTATTTTGTTTCTTCATGCTTAAACTGATTATCTATTTATTAATTATTATTATTATCGATCCTTTGACATGATAATGAGAGTATAGTCTCCCCACTATCAGACTTAGACCCTCAATGATATTTGGAGGACTCTTATGTACAGTAAGGTATGCATGAGGTCATGCGTCATTCCAGATTAAACCCAATGGTTTGGATTATGATGTTACATCCATATAATTCAAGGATTCTAAATCAAAACTAAAAAATAAAACCAAAATTGAGAGTTCAAGCAAGGATGAATCACCATATATCAATGATGAGGAAATTTTTCACCTAGATAGACGTTTCAATAAAATATATAATAATTATAATTTATTCATGAAATCTAATTATAGAGGTAAGTATGACAATGGAGGAAATTAAAGAAAAGAGTGGAAAAAGGACGATTCCATAAATCAAATAACCCACTACGAGTGTACAAGAAAAGGACACATCAAAACCGGATTTCTCAATTTTAAATATAATAAAAATTATGAAGAAAAATGAAAAAGACATAAAAAGGATATGAAATACACAAATATTTCCTCATAACATAATTCATGTGATTCCAAATGTAGAAGAGAAGACCAAAATGACATGGCCAATATGTGGTTCATAAAAAAATACATTTGAGTTATCAAATATTTTTCTTGTATCACCCATTTTTTTAATTTTTCTAATTGTAATGATGATGATGAAAATATGACTAGTGATTATTTATTCAAATAATTTAATATGATTGAAGGGATATTTAATGAATTTAAGGATATGTAAAAATGTCTAAAGAAGAATTATTCTATACTTGATCACTTTATAAATGATTTTTCTATAGAAAAATATAATTATGATCATATTCTATAAGAAAATAATGAGATGAAATTTTCTGATGAGAAAATAAAGAAATATATAGAGAGATTAAATAATGGTATATAAACTCTCAATATAATTCTTGGAAATAAAACCAAACCAAAATTCACTACTAGAATTGGTTATCAACCTAGATTGGGAAGTATTTATAAAAATAAATTTTTCCCAAATACTTTTTCCAAAAAATCCAAAAACCCCACTTAATCCTATATACATAATAATGTTTTTATTTTTGAATTTCCAACCAATAATTATAGGAAACCATTAAAACATTTTTTCATTCTTAAATCTCTTATTACTAATATCTCTTGACCCATGAAAATATGGGTAGAAAAATAATTTTTATTTTAAACCTATTTTGTAGGAAACCTTCTTGAAAAGTTCTTATAATCACTTATGTAATCTGGATAGTGGATCTTCTAGAAATATGACTTGGGATTACTCTATATTCAAGAACATAATCAAATTTTATAGTGGACACATCACTTTTGGTGATAATTCAAAATGAAAAATAATTAGGCTTGATCAAATCTGAAACTCTTATACTATTTGAATTTATAAATTATTATTTATAGATAGATTAAAATATAATCTAATTAGAAATGAAAAATTGTGTGATTATAGTTACTGTGATTAGTTTGGAAAAAATTCTTGAATAGTATTTGATGCCAAACATGTTTTTTGTTTTACTGCTATGTGAAATGATAATGTCAATGTTATTGATTTGAATTCCTAATTTTATTAGAATATTTATTGTTTAAGTGACTTTCAAAAATAGTATTAGATTTAATACAGTACACTATTCCATATAAATATTCACTCTATTAGAAAAAAAAACTAGGAAAGGATTAGTGAAGTATCTATATAAAATAGAATTCCTAACAAAGTCTGCAATCCCTGTCAAGAGGAAAATCCATACAAAATTTATTTAAAACTAAAAAAATAATGTTTCATATTCTAAAAATTTAGAGTTAGTTCACATGGAGATGTTTATACCTTCAAGAGTTTCTAGTTTTCTAGGAAAAAATTATGACTATGTTATAGTGGATGATTATTCGAGATATACATGGGTGTTTTTCCTTACTCATAAATGTTAAACTCTTTGATGTTTTTATAAATAATCTAAATCTATATAAATTATTAGTGTAGTTATAGTTAATAATTTAAGAAGTAATGATGGCTATGAGTTTGAAAATAAAGATTTTGAATCATTATTCTCACAATTTAACTACATTCATAACTTTTCTGCTCCTATGACCCCATAATAGAATAGTATGGTATAAAGAAGAAATAGAACCCTTCAAGAAATTTCCAAAACATTATCAATGAGTATGATTTACCAATTTATTTTTGTGTATAATTTGTGAAAATATATTGATATATAATTAATAGAGCTCTAATTGTACCACTTTTAATGAAAACCCCATATGAATTATAGAATGGAAGAAAACCAAAATTTAATTACATTTTATTTTTATTAGAATTTATTTATACTCAATACAAAAAGAATTTATACAAGTTTGTATCCAAAAGTGATGAATGAATTTTCCTTGGATATTCCACCTCTAGTAAATGATACATGGTATTTAATAAAAGGACCCAGATTGTGGAAGAATTTGTACATGTCAAGTTTGATGAGACAAATCCACATGAACCTAAGACCACTTTAGAAAATATATAGGATTTCCTTTCCAATTTCAATATTAATGAAAAAACCTATTGATAAATTTTCAAGACATCCTACAGAAAAATCTAGAAATTATGAGTAATATTTTCAACATGAACCTCTAAATTAAATTTAAATGTAAAATAGCTCTATCCCAAGAACTTTTAGGAATCAAAGATATCATCCCTTAAATACAGTTGTAGGAGACCTAGATAAAGTATCTTAGACAAGATCTTCTTATATAAACAAAGTTGAAAATCAATATTTCTTATCACAAACCAAACTTAAGAATATCATATAAGAAATTGATGATGACTTCTAGGTAATGGAAATGAAAAAGGAATTAAATTAGTTTGAAATAAATAGAGTCCAAAAACTAGTATAAAGGCATAAGGACTACCCAACCATTAATACTAAATGTGTTTTTAGAAACAAGATTAATGATTTCGATATAATAATTATAAATAAATAAATATTTGTTTCACAATGATATAATCAAGATGAAGGTATTGACTAGGAGGAAATTTTTTTCTCTAGTAGATATACTTAAAGCTATCAGAATATTTCTTACCTATGCAGAACATTTGGATTTAAAATTATATAAAATGGATATTAAAAGTGAATTCTTAAGTGGTTATATTATTGAGGATATTATTGTTGAAAAACCCCTTGGATTTCAAAACCCTCAATTTTAAAATCATGTTTTTAGATTAACAAAATATTTATATGGTTTAAAAAAATATCTTAGAGCATGGTATGATAGATTAATATCATTTTAGATTTGAAAATGTTTTAATAAAGGAATATGTGAACCTAATTTATTTATTAAAAAAATTTACAAAGTTTCTTTAGTATTACAAATTTATGTTTATGATATTATTTTTGGGTCTACAAGAAATTATTTACATATTGAATTTTCAAAAATTTTGAAAAATGAATTTGAAATGAGTTTAATGGGTGAAAATTAATTCTTCCTTGGTATTCATATTTTTAGAAAAGAAGAAAGAATTATTTTAAATCATTTAAAATAAACCAAATATATTTTAAAACATTTTACTATAGATAGTATTATATATAGTGATGCAACCATGAGTACAAGCTGTAAACTTAATCTTGATGAAATTGGGGGAGTAGTTGATCAAATTTTTTATAGGTTTGATTGGAAGCTTAATATACTTAAATACTGGACAAAATGATATAATGTTTAGTGTATTCCTATGTACACATTTTCAATCAAATCCAAAAGAGTCACATTTTACTTCTGTCAAAAGAATTTCCAAATACCTTAAAAGTACAACAAATTTCATATTTTTCTATTCTAGAGGAAAAATACTTGATTTAGTTAGTTATTATATACTGATTTGGGTATTTTTAATTTATATAGAAAAATAACATCTGGAACATGTCACTTTTTTGGAAAGTCTATAGTTTCATGGTGTAGTAAGAAACAAAATTCTGTTGTATTATCTACTGCTGAAGCTGAGTACATAGTTGTAGGCAGTTGTTGTGCATAAATTTTGTAGATGAAGCACACTTTTATAGACTATGGATATAAATTTCTATATGTTCCTATAAATTGTGATAATATAATTGCTATTAAAATTTCCAAGAATCTCATGTCTCGGTCTAGGAAAAAATACATTGATATAAGAAATCACTTTTTGAGAGACCATTTTCAAAAAGGTGATATAACTCTTGAATTCATTGGTAATGATCATTATATTGCTAATATATTCACAAAGCCTTTAAATTTTAAGATAATGATCTATATCATAAATTAACTTTTAATGATAAAATCTGGTTACTCATTTATTCTTAGATTTACTTTATTTTTAGTAAAAGAAAATCACAAGACCAATAGTACCATGGATGATCTACCACAAGTATGATACCATGATTATTGAATTTAAGTCATGTTGCTGTGATAATATAATGTTACACACTACTATATAAATTATACCATGAAAGGATAAAATTCAGTTGGTATAGTGAAGTACTACCATAACACAGTACTATTACTTGATGTAGAGTGATGTTACCATAACTTGATATCATCCAGATGCTATCGTAGTGTGCTACTATTGCATACTACCATTAGAATGATACTATAGAACATAACCTTAGGTTTATACCATCCCTATTTATACATTTCCTTTTTTTATAATTAAAAATATTATCAAATTTAATTTTTATTGTACATATTGTAATTATTAATTTCTAATTTTCTAATCCCTAAATGATAAAGTTTATCTAAAATTTGATTATGAGGAACCCTTTATCATGTGTTATTCCCTTGATACCATTCACCTCATTTGAAACCTTTCATATTATCTCTTTATATCTTGACCCTCTACCTTCATCCCTATAAAAATTATAGAAGTGGTGTGAGTGAAGTGACTTACTAAATCAAATGATGAGTATCATCCTTCGAAGGAAGAAAAAGAAGAATCGAGTTAGATTTTAGAATAAAAGAATCCCCAACCTGAGTCATGTGTTGCTTTCATTGATAAGGAAATAAATTCTATGTGGTTTTATTCAAGAAAGTCACTCATTTGAAATGTGATCGAGGACCATGGATGGGTCAAATGGTTCTCAATAAATGAAAGACCATTCTACCCTAAATTGGTTCATGATTTCTATAGATTTGTAGAGTTTCAGTTTGGAGAAAAGAAATATGTTATCAAAATAGTGGTATAGGTAGAAGAACTCGTTTTCTATTAATGATAGTTGGATAAATGTATACGATTTCATCATAATGGTTTTCATGAGGATTATCAAGGCTCCTTTCACATAAGCTTCAAGAACTTCATGATCAAATATATTTGTCCAAAGTTGATTTGAAATGAAATTTTCAGAAGGCCTACTGAAATAGAGATTTATAAGGAATTAAAATTGTTATTTAATTTTATTTTGAAAAATTTGTGTCCCAAGAAAGTGGATTTCATTAAAATGAAGCATTAGAACATTTTATTCTTATTTATTATGAAAATTGGTGGCAAGATTAATTTGTGTAGATATTTAAGGGTGTATATGATGGAATTATAGAAGCATTAATCGAGATCTAATCCCCTTGTCTATCTGAAAATTAATTATTATATTTTAGAAGATAGTGGACTTGTTCTTATTAGAGAGGAAAATCCAGTCAAATGAAATGGTTTTTGCCAAATTTATGTAACCTACAAAAGGATAATAGTAAACTAGAACCCATGGTTAAAATTGTGGGTAGTGGATAATGATAAAATTTATGAAAATTTTAATCTAGTAAAGAATACTTCTTGAAAAATAGATACTTTTGACCCTGGATTAGAGACATATGAGGTCATATAGTATTCCTCTCATGAAGAAGGTGATAATCTTTCTAGTTCTGAAGTTAAAGTGGAAGAAGATACAGATAAGAAAGAGGTGTATGTACCTATTTTAGTGGAGGAGGGGAGTGAACCTGATGTGGATAAGATTCCCAATGTATCTTATAGTTCTTATAGTACACCTCTTTATGACCTATAGAAGATATTTTTCTAAAATAAGATGATGAAATAGAAGAGACTGAAGTCTCTAATGGTTATCTGTTTGAGAAATCTTATTCAGAGAGTCCAAAAGATGTGGCTATGCTTTCTGATGATTCATAGTATGATGTTGATGATTGAAATGAGGATGAACAGTCTTACCTCTATCATAATTTCACTAAGTCTACCATATATTCCAGTATATGGTATAAGATGATATCTCTATCTTCTTCAATAATTAAGAAATTTGGCGATAGAGATAAATCAACTGCTTTAGAAGTTTAGGCTTATAGAATCCATGTTAATCTAATTTCATTAGATAGACATAAGTAAAGTGAACCATATAAGAGGTATAAATAACTAGGGTCTACTAAGATTGGGTTGGATTATTTTGAATCATATGTTGATGATGGAAGTGATAATAATGATCAGGGAGTCTACCAAGAGTACAGTGAACCTTCTAACTTAGTTGAACAAGGAGATCTTAAAACATCTCTAGTAGAGAGGATTGATTAGGAAGATATTTTAAAAGATTTTTATTATATAGTACTTGTTTTCAAGACATTGCATGAGTATGATACCATTATTAGGTAGGAGATGAATTCATCTCCTCCTCCATCTGCTTCTCATTCCATCTATCTGAATCAAGATTATCTTCATGGCTTTGTAAAAGACCTTCTTTCAAATTTTAATTTGATTCTTGGGTTCACATAAGTTCAAGAAATAATCCTCAATGAACCTAAAACTAGGATTATTATTTCTTTATTAATTTCTTATATACAAACCAAAATTCTCATAAAAATGTGAAATCTAGAAATAGAGAACAAGAGACTAGTGGAACAGATGGATTCCATTTAGTTTTTTTATAGAGGATATGTGACCTAGTTTCACAAGGAGATAAATATTTATTTTTGAGAGTATGTAGTATTTATCTACTCCTAGATCATAATCTTCCAGAGATCCACCCCTTAATCTCTTACAACAGTTTATGATGATTTTATTTGATCCATAGTGAGAGAATATATGAAAGTTGTTATGGGTGATCTATCTAATTCTCATATGTATGAGATTAACTAGATCAAATATCAGGGTGGGCACAATTAAAATTTGGTGTGAGAGTTATTAAATGAGGATATAATTGATAAGGAAACAATTACTAAATATATCAAGAATTATATCTCAAGTATTTATATTAAGAATGATCATAATTGTCACTTTAAGGTCTCAGATAAGAATTTGGGAATGCCTCATGTGACCAGGGCCTTCCAGGATCAAGCGATCACATTGAAGACTTTGGTACCCCTAATCAATTTGTTCACGAAAGAGACTTTATCAAGGATATAGAGTATGGTGTTTGGGTGATCAATCAGTTTTTGTAGTTTATGGAACAATTTTTATGCCACCAAGACTTCTGTCATTTCACCTCCTACCAATCCTTTGATGGAATCCCTTTTTTTACCATTATCAGTACCATTGTAGACAAACCCCATTATGGGTATTCCTTTTGGACTTACCCATATTGAATATTGGATTAATATCAGGACTGTTTCATCTTCTATATTATTTCACACACCAACACCTCATACTCATCCTTCTCCTCCTGTCACAATAAAATTAAAGGATCTAACAGATCTTACTTCTAGTTGGATAGAGGAGGCTTCATCAGTCTCTGATTAGGATTTGATAGGGATTTTGTTTTTTTCATTTTCCCTCAACTGATGTAATATTTTGACGTTACAATATAATTAAAACCCACCTTTTCTTCTTAATTGTGTCATTTTTTTACAATCCTATTCTTTCTATCATTTTTATAATCCCAAAAGGGGGAGTAATTCAAGGGAATATCACATAAGTAATTGTATGGAATATCACTTTTGTAATTTTGTGAAATGAATAAATAATAATGCATTACATATGGACTTTTATTAACTAAATAGATCATATAATTTTTTTATTTATCTTTTACTTACTGTACACATTTGTTAAAATGTTTATGTATGATTGTAAATGTAATGATTTGTGATCATGAAAAAGGGAATATTGTTGGATTAGTCCAAGAACCTTATTATTTTAATGATAAAAAATAATATTTTTCATACTTACAATGAATTTAATGTTTTATGATAGTAAAATATATTTTGGAAAAAATAAAAAATTTGGCTATGTCTTGATCAACCATCGCCATCTACTATTATTGTAAATGAGCTACCATTAGTTGAAGAAAGATACCGCTCCGAGCTATCATTAGGTCAAGATGTTACCACTATTTATATATATAGGATCTATAGGATCTACCTTCAATTTATCCTACTTTTTAATGAATCTATCTACTCTTCCATGTTCATCTATTTCAAGAAGATGCTACCATATCTTGGTGCTACCCCCAGTTCAATGGTTATACCTCGAGATGTTGCTACCTATTAGTAGATATACTTCCAAGAAAAATCTACCACTACCGACAAGAGAATATATTGTTGAAGCGATGATAGTATCTAATGAATATACCACTAGTTTACTATGTTATTCTACAAATAGTCTGTGCTACCGCTAAGAGCTACCATCAGAAGACACAACTACCACCAATGGAATTCTTCCACTAGAGAGATACTATAACTATCCAGAATTAATTTTAAAATTAATACTCTAATGGATAGTTAATGAATTTAATTATAGATATAACCACATGGATTTAAGAATTATTATTCTTAAATAGATCCACATAAGTCTTAAATACAAATTTATACCTCCAAGATTTTTTTCTCACAATGAGGATTTATATTGTTCTATAATTATCCTAAAATGGATAATTTGACCACCTAGAATAATATAAATCCAAAAGAGATCCCTTGTGCATGTAGAACAAAAATAAATTCATATATAAAGACATAATCTCATACACTAGAATAAAAATAATCATTGATACTATATGGGGAAGAAAATAGAAAAAACGTAAAGATTTTTCAAAACTCTATGACCCTCTATTTTTCTACATTTTCTGTGCAACATTGATTGTTCCTTAACAAGTAAGAATTAAAAGACTCCAAGATAATTGATGATATTGCAATTGATCATCAACATAACTTCACATATATAATTAATTTTTATTTTTAATTTAGAATTATTTTGTGATATGTTTTTATTTTACTCTATTTATCTATAAAACACAGTCTCCCACACTAAAATAGAGAGTAATTGACACACTCCCTTAATAATTTTCAATTGAATTCCAATATATAACTATGGAAGAGATTGTGTGTGAATTGGAACCATTTTATACCATATATAAAAGTGGAAGAGGATTAGTTCCTAGACACCCTTGTCTGTTACTATTTATAAAATCCTATCTAGGTTGTGGATTCTTTTGTTTTGTAATAAACTACTTCGAACTAGGTGATTTCTAAATGGAGGGGATAAATTATCTAATTGATACTAAAACCTTTGTTTAAATTCCACCATTCCTTATTTTTTTATTTAATTTTTTTTTGTTTTCTTTGTTTAAAATCAAAATAGTTTCTATGATAAATTATTAAACAAAAATTTACTCCAATAGTTAAATTAAATTAGTTTTTATATATATTTTTTGAAACCATTAAATTAGTTTCAAAAGTTAATATGTTTTAAAAATTATTTTAACTGAGCCATGATTGATATTTTTAGAAGAATTTAAAATGATGAAATTATATAATTTTATTGTTATTGTTAACCGGGAATTTTTATCAAATTAAAAGACATATTTTTTGAATTTTTTATAATATAATTTTATTAGAAACTCAATTCAACCCCTCTTGAGTTTTATACTTGGACCAATAGTATAAAAATGTATTTTCGGTGTGTGAAAATCCTCCCAACCCTAATTTTTTTTCTCCCAATAAGATTATATGAATTTAGTTGATTATTAGAAAGGATAATATTCAACATTCACAACAAAACTCTACACTCAATACCAAGTAACACCATGAACATTGCTAAAAAATTATAAGATGTAATATTAAATGAGCTGAACCATATATCAAACTCAATCAATTTCTTTAAGAAACTCGTATGACACAAATAAAAACCCAACAATCCTCTACCAATGTAGACAACCACAAGGGGATCTAAGAAAGATCACAAATAAAATCGAGGTAAAATTCACTATGGTGGAATCCTAATAATATTAAAAATCTTCTAAAACATCTACCCTCCATGGGTTATTAACCAAACCGAAGAACTTAATGTACCAATTGAAGAGATCACTAGAGATATAAAAAGATTCCAAACATAACAACTAATAATTAATAATTTCCATAGGAATGCACAACACCCATGAGGTTAAACATTTCCTTGAAATATAGAAGGTCAAGAATCATGATAATCTCAATTAAATAACAAGAGATAAAAATAAGGAGGAAAATAATAAAAACATAGAATACACCAATTAACTACTAAATCAATATTAAGATCTTCAAGTTGGACAGGTAATTATCACACCCACATGAAAAAATGGGTTTTTTATATTATATTATATTATATTATCTTAATTTGAGTTATTTTAAATTTGAGTAATTTTTTGTATTGGAATATTTAATGTTTAAATGTTTTTAGGGGACACGTGATTATCCTTCACAATTAGGTAAACTGTGCGGTTCCCATATAAAAATTCCAAAATTCTTAATAGTGATGTTTGGCATGGTTGACATACATTTTTTCAAACTATATAGGGAATCTAAATGAAACCATGTGGGGTTTGTTGCGTGTCCAATGTGGGTGGTATGGTTTTGAAAAAATTTGGTAACATGTGCAAGTAAACTATGTGGGTCTCCTAGTTTTTTAGTGAATTAAGACTTTGAATATGTTTTATTTTAGGGGTTTTACCTTTACCTCCCACTCCCTTTATTCCACAAAACCTACCAAAATCCCCCTCCATGGTGTGCATGCCTCACCCCTATGATATATCATGTCCATGGATATTTTTATTGGTTCATTCACGAGTCTAGGTTGGATCTCCAAGGTTAGGAATATATTTTTCTTCTTCTTATATTTCTTAGTTCTCCTCCTCCCACAATATGTTTTCATCTTGAATGAACACTAGGGTGTTCGGTTTGACCAATTTTTAAATATTTATTATATCTAGAAGTTTTTATACCATTTTGAGTCTATTTCATCCCATTATTAAAGTCATGCACCTTCCACCATTGATTCACAGTTAGTTTTCCCATGCCCAAACTTTTATTTTTTTAGATTCATTGAATGATTCTATTTTAAATTTATGTTTTAATTTTCAAATGATTTTATTTTTTGTGTTTATTTAATTTTTAAGATAAAAAATGGGGTTTCTATTTATTTCCATAGAAAGTTCTAAGTTTTTATATTTCAATGATTGGTCCAAATCTAGGTTCATCTCTCTATCACACATAAACACCAATTTTTTGTTAGAATGGCCATTGTCTCTATAAAAAATTAATTAAGGTTTATAAAGGAATCCTTTGCCTTTAAATATAATTTATGAAGTTTTTTAGTTGTAAATTAATGGTTTATTTTATTTAAAACAAGGTGTTCTGAATTGCATAATAAATATTTAATATTTAAATGGTGTTATAATCTTCATTTAAAATTCTATTTTAACTCTTTAAATTTAAGGGAATTATTTTCATTAAAGTACCATTTGAAACATTATAAAAATACCTATTTTGAATTTTGAATCTCTTATTAAGCCCACTTTATTTACATTCCTTGATTTTTGGTACCATATACATGTGGTGTTTGAATTCCATGTGAAATGGGTGTATTGGTCTAAGGGGGGATATAGGTGGGGGTGAATTATCGATTGTGTATAATGATTGATGATTGACCATTGATTATTACTTTATCGCATTTAATCATCTTTGGTCATGAAAATATAGATAGCTAGATGAGAGTATAAGATTTATTCTACACCTGTTCGTCCAATACACTATCTAGTGTCCCCCTAACATGGCTTAGCCCAAGCTAGGCGGCGTTCCCTTGATGAATAAAGTCTCGCTATAATTGAGCAGTTTATTTATGGTTTGGGATGTGAAATATTCTATAAGTTAATCCATATTGGTTTCATATTCAATCTATGTCTATCTCACTTAAAAACATAGAATATATCCCCTTATACTGATTTAATTATTAGTGGTTCATTATGATAGATCCAAACTTCAATAGTTTCGCATTTTTTTATATTGATTACAAAACCTATTTCTTTATTTCACATTATTATTATCTCATAACTTGTGGTTCCAATATTGTTTCATACTCTCTCATAGGATTAGTTTTTTCATATTTCATAATGTGTCCTTAAATGATGTTTTTGGGAAATATTTTTTAAAATAATGGTTTTATTTCAGTTCAAAAGTAACTTCTTAAATTAGGCGAGTTTTAAAAGAAGACTTTGGTCAAAAAATTTTTTCTTCTAAAAATTATTATTTTCATTTTTAAAAAATAATATACGTTATTTTAACAAAAATTTGATGTATTTTTTAAATATTTTTTGTAAGGGTTTACAAAAAATAATATTTTATTAATATATACAAAACTAGATTGAAAATGGATCATTGATTAAAGGTATGACATGTGACAAGGTAGGTGGTGAAATACTATGAAAATTTATGATCACACCTATAATTCATTTTAGTTTTAGTTTTTTACTTTAGCTCTTGATTTACAATGGGGTGCGCACAACATTTAGATTCGTCGGTATGACTTATAAGGTCCCACAATGTTTAATGATTTATTTTTATCCATTTTGTTTCCTTTTATCACTAGACTAATAGGTCATTACTATTACTTTCTCTTTTATTTAATCAGTGGTGTATTATATATTTTTATAATTTAGATGTTTAAGCTGTCAACAATTCTATGAAATGGAGTAGGAGGTGAGCTATGGGAATGAAATTTCTTTTGTATTTAACTATTTAAATTATATATATATTTATTATTTACTAGTTCATGGACTTATGAAATGTAGAGTGGTCATTATCATTATTATACTATTGGTTTAATTTTATTTTAAGAAAAAGACAATTTTCATCAGTTTTTATTGATTCCTTAGAGATTGTTATTAGCTGTGGGGGACCAGAAACACCTCTTAGTCAAGTGTTAGGCTGTCTTAAGTGTCCGATAGATGGAAGAACTGGGTTTGTTCATTAAAAATTATATTATAATCTAGTTTCCTAAATAATGGTATATGATTTCTAGTATCCCTATCATTATTTGGGTTGTGACATGGTAATATGATGTTGGGTTCTAGAAAATTGATAGTTACACATGGGGGGAGAGTGTCAAAAGATCTTTTTATTTGGATCTGAGAGTTTCCATGTATAGTTTAGGAATTAGTCTTGGATTTTGTTACTCTTTTTATTGGTTTGATGTATTTGATATACAGAATGATATTTTATCTCTGTATGTGTTGAATTTTATTTTGGGGTTCTTCTAAGCTTGGGGTAGGGTGGAGGAAGATTTAGAGTTGTATGGCTGGCTCACATGGTCTGGCTAATCATGTTGATCTAGTGTTGATTGTTTTAGGGATTCAGTTAAAACTGTGAGTATTTTTTCATTTACCTTTATATATCTTTGACCTTTTTAATTATAGAATTTTTACTGATGTAAAATTTCACTTATTTTAATGGATATTAATGAATAGTCTTGTAATATTTGGTATTTTTTTAAGTGAATTTGATTTGTTGTTTAATAATATTCCTTATATTTGATTTGATCTTAAAGTATTTTCATCATTGAAAATGAGGTTTTTATGTTTTTTATAGAATATTTAGTTTTATAATTTGTTTTAGTGGGTTAATGGAATGGAGTTTTTTTATTAAATATTTTTTTACAAATTTATTGATCTTACTATGTAATTTTATAAAATGTTTTGAGAATGGTAGATCGTTTTAAGAAATATTTTTATCTTTCCCAAAAAAATTAGTGGTTTTATTTATTGAAGGTTAGTGGTTTTAAAATGAGAAAAATAAAAACACTTTTAGGAAATCAGTGTTTTAAAGAAAATAAAATAGGTGTTCTGGTTAATATTTTTTAGTTAAAATATATTTTATTTTGGAATTTGGTTTTTTTAGGATTATATGGTTGGTTAGTGAAGTGCTAGATGACTGAATTTATGTTTTATAGTATTTATAATTTCCACCCAGAGAGTCCTTGTATAAAATTGAAAAGTATATTCATTAGAATGATCTTAAAGAAAATATTTCTCATAATTTGGGAGTGACACATCCATTTACTAACTCTACCTATATAATGAATCAATTATTGGAGTGGTTAGAGAAAATTGAATGAGTTTTTGATTCTATCCAAACTCCAGAACCTTCAATGATAAAGGTAAATATTGTTCTATTCAAAGGATCCAACAAAGTTTGTTGGGAAACTATGGTCCCTTTGTTTTCGTATATAATAATTTCTTAGTAACGCTTTAATATAGTTTTTATCCAATGAATATATAATAAATATATAAAAATAAAAATATTTTTGAATTATTGCGTCCTAATTAGGAATAGAAATTATTTGGGGAGTATGCCAACCATTTCAATGAATTGGTTTATTTATCACCTGATCTCATCAAAGAATACTACTTAAAGTCTTGTAGTTTTGAAAGTGATCTTCACTCAAAACTTGGATATATTTTAACTACATGGGGTCGAGATTCCTATAAAGGGATTATTAAAAATTCAATCATAGTAGAAGTGGAGAAACTTGGATAACCTGAAGTGGATGATTTCCTGATCGTGGATAATTTAAGTGAATTTTTCCCATTGAATTAAATTAAGGATTTAGTTGAATTCATGATGGAAATTCTAGTTGGGTAGTGAAACCTTTATAGAGAACTAATATGCATTTTTTTTTGTTTCTAATGTAGATAACCCATACATTCGATGTTGTATCCTTCGAATGATCTAATAGTTTTTCATTGGGGTGTCCACCTGGTCCACCTGGTCCATCTTCAAATGTTTTATAATATTGGATATTGAAAATGTATGTTTTTGGTGGGATTTGGTTTTAGGGTATTTCATATATTTTGGGATTTTATTTGTCCTGTATTGGTATTGTATAGATAGTTGTTTTTTATAGTAATGGAGGTTAATTATGAGTTTTATTTGGTGGAAGTTATGTTTTTTGGGATGTTATAGGTTTTTTATTGTGGATTGTGATGAATTTAGGTTTTGAGTGATCTCATTTTCAAAATTATGGGTATTTTTAATGGTTGATTCTACTGGTCATAGTTATCATTAGTTGGAAATGGATAGGGCCTATGGTGTGGATTTGAGTAGCTAAGACTAATTGTATTGAGGCATGACCCTTGAGTATTCCATCAATATGTGTGATGATTTCACCATGATATAGTATTTTGTGTTAAAAAATCATGGTTTCACTCTTATTATTTAAACCGAGGATGGTAACTATGTATTTATTTTATATCTGTCTTATGGTTTAGAGATGTGTTGGTGGGTATTTAGGTTTTTTTTATTTTTTTATTTTCATAGACCCCATTGAAGTTCTATTTTCATTGAGGTTGAATTTCAATTCTTAAAAGGTTGGTTTTATTTGATAGAGAATAATATTATCAGTTTTTTTATAATATTCTATTTAGAGATGTATCATTTCTTTACGCCACCATTTTATATAAATTTTGAATGGTAGAGATACCATGATTGGTCTCCCTTCTTTCCTTATAGATTCATAAGATAAATTATTATGTTTAGTTTGTTTGATGATTTGTTTTGTGGTTTTAGTGAAATCTTTTTTGATTAATAATGGGAATTTTGGATGGATTGTTTTTCCAAGGGACCATATTGACTACTTCAATTTTCATTTGATCTCTCCTAATTTTTTCAACATGACCAACCACATTATGGCTTGGAGTTGAATGAAATTTATTATTCCAATTCCTTCCATATGAACCAAAGACTTCTTAGAGGAAAAAAGTGTCTTTATGGGGATAATTTTCTCACTCACATACAATCGTGGTATTGTGTTTTATATTAATTTATTTTAATTTGAGTTATTTTATGTTATAGTAATTTTTTTCTTTGAATTTTAAAATTTAAAATGTTTTTAGGGGTTGCATGGTTGTCCCAAACAGTTAGGTAAACTATAACGTTCCCATGAAATAGCACTACAATTTTTTGTAGTGTCACTTTGAGAAATTAGTACATGAATACTCAAACTATGTGGTAAATCTTAGGGAAATATTGATGGGTTTGTTGGGAATCTAGTGTGGGATGCACAGTTGCCACATGATTTGATAAATCATGTTGGTAAACTATGTCGGTATACCATGTCAGTCACCCAGTTATTTTTTTGTTAATTTATCATTTTCCTCATTTTTTATATAGGGGGTTTCCCTCTTTTATCCACCTTCATTTATTGCAAAAAACCAAACTATATCCCCTCCCTTTCCTACATGTCTCATTATTTTTATATCTCACCACCTTACTGATTTCCCATTTTCATTCATGATTCAAGGTTAGATCTATAAGCCTAAATCTCTACTTATCTTTTTTTCTTTCATTTCATCATACTTCTTCTCATTTATCTTATTGTATGCATCTCGGTCAAACCCAATGGTATTAGGTTTGTCCGATTTATGTTTATTTCTTATGGATAAGGGTTTTGATCCAAATTTTAGGTCTCTTCCATCCCATTATCAATGTTATATATCATCCACAATCGATTTGATATTGTATTTCTCAATCCCAGACATTTATTTTTAGAACCATTCATTACATTGGTTTTTAATTTGGGGTTTAAATTATAAATGATGGTGTTATGTGTGTTTATCTAATTTTTAAGTAGAAAACTAATCATTCTCTTCATTTCTAATAAATTTGATGCGTTTTAATATTTCATGGATTTTTTTAAATCTAATTTTATCTCACTCATAGACCAATTGATTTTTATAATGCCTTTTTGGATCTTTAAAAATTTTATTGAGGTTTTTAAAAGTATCCTTGTCATATAAATCATATTTATAAATCTTTTATCTAGACTTTAATGGTATATTTAATTTAAAACATGGTTTTTTAATTACATTAAAAATATTTAGTATTTAAATATTATTAAAAAAATAATTCCAAATATTATTTTAAAAACTTAAATTTTAAGGAAATATTTTCCTTAAATAACCATTTACTACAATCTGAATAGTAATGCTCTGAATTTTGAATCGCTTACCAATCCCCATTTCTTTCTCTTCATTAATTGGTGGTTCTATATGCATGTGGTTTTTGGATGTATAGTGAAATGGGGATGTTTCTTGAGAGGGAGATATAGGTGGGGGTGAGTTATTGGTGATGTTTGATAAAGGCTACATGATCATTGATTTTTTTCATACCCAAATTTACTCTTTTTTTGTCATGAAAAAATAGGTAACTAGATGATATACATAGATTAATGCTATTCTACTTTGGCCCACTCACCATCTAGTGTACTCCCAGAGTTCCTAGGTCTTGGATGAGGGTGTTCCCCTGAGGAAGAGGGTGTGTGCGGAATCAATTATCTTGTGCATGGTTTAGGACATGAAATATGTTAGTAGTCATTATTTAATGGTTTTACCATATTTATTTAGTTATATCAATTTATAAACTTAAATGTACCCCATGAAACTAATTTCTTTATTGATGGTTATTTTTATGTATCAATATGTGATTTTCCCCCTTTTATGTATATATTTCTTAGGGAACCAATTTTCTTATTTTATATGATTATTATGTCATGGATTGTGAGGAATATATTACTGTATACTATAACCCTTTTCTTGGTTTGTATTGTTTCTTCAAGTGGTCTTCAAAGATGTTTTGGGAGAATAATTTTTAAAATAATTGTTTTATTATACTTTAAAATTTACCTCTCATCATATTATGGTTATAAAATAAGGATTATGTTGGAAATTTTTTACTTTTTTAATGTGTTTGTTTTAATTTAAATAAAAATAAAGAAATATATTTTAACACAACATTTATGTGTTGCATTATTCTTTTATATAATAGTTTATTAAATTTCATATTTTATAAATGTATTTCAAATTAGCTTGAGAATTGTTGTATAATTAAAGTTATAGCTTGTGGAAAGGTGGGTGGAGAAATAATAAGAATTTTTATTCTCAATAAAATATTTTATTTCAATTTTAGGTTACATTTTATCTCTTAGTTACCCATAGGGAATGCAAATCATTGGGATTAATCAGTGTGAATTGTGAGTTCACATAATGGTTACTAGTTTATTTTCTTTCATTGAGTTTAAATATCTCACTTTATAAATAGACTACACCCATTACATTAATTTTTTTTAATCAGTGATGTATTATATTTATATATATAGTTGGATTCTGTATTTTATAGCTATTTTATGAGATGGAGTTAGAGGTTAGTTGAGGTAATTTCATTGATTTTGTTTTAATTTTTTTAAATAATTTATATTGTTATTCTATGTTGGTGCATGGACATTAGACATATAAAGTGTTAATTCCCATTTTTTATTATTTATTTCACTCTGATTTGATGACAAAAATCATTTCCATTGGGTATTTCTGATACCTTGGAACTTTTAAACAACTTGGTGGGATCAAGAATGCCCCTTGGGCGAATATAGGGATAACTAAAGCATATAATGGATGGAAAAACTGCTCCGGTTCGTCATAAAAATCCTATTAAGGGATATATTTGGATTTAATCCTTTGATTGGAAGATAATTTACAAAACCCATATATATAAACCAAACATCCACAAGCATGAGTGATCTTTGGATCTTTTTCACATTAGGGATTATGATGAATTGGGATGCCTCATTGATGGAACACTAGTGTCATAACCCCAAAATTTGTTGATGAAGAGATACAAGAAGGCCTCCTGACACCACCACTAGCCTTCTTAGACTCATAATAATTCCCCATTATTTTACAATAATTCCCTTCCCTACTTCCAAGAAAAGAAAAATAAGCATTTATCCCATGCACTCCTACAAAAATTATTCCACAAAAACCACATGTCTCACTACTTCATTGTAAGAGGTTAAACCAAACTCCAACACCCTCAACTAAATATAATTATTAAGGATAAATTATACACATATAGACTTTAAGGAATCATCCAAGTTTGAATCTAAATGATTGGTGAACAGGACACAAAAATGGTGAACATACTCCAACACCTATCAATTTACCTATTGTAGGTTGTAAAACTCCACTATAGACACATTAACCATAATTCAGTTTTTTTTGGATAAACAAGACCTCAAAACCATCATAAGAAAAATATTTTTTTAGTTTCTTCTGAATGATATACTTCCACTACATCCATCTTGAAACTTCCAATATAAATGTTTAAATCTTGGTCTTGATTGACTTAGAGAGTTCAAGAAGACCAAATTTCCTTTTAAAGTTTCCTAACTATTCTTCTAACTCATAATGATATAAAAAGACATAAAATATGGTAGGGATTTTTTTAACTCTAAAATAAAATATCTATATTTATAAACTAAAGGGTTCACTTGCACAAACCCACCTATAAATTTCCATGGAAAATACATAGAGACTTGATGTGAAATACTTTAAATAAAAAGAAGAGAACAAACTCATTCTAAAATTATGCAATATCAAACCATACATTGAAAGGAGTAAACCTTAATATAAAATATCACTTTATAAAATAACTACACAAATACTTAAATAAGGTCAACACCTTTACTATGAAACTATTTTCAAAACCCCACATTTATATTTTTAAATCTTAATACATAAAATATTTTTTTACTTAAATTATATATTAAAATAATATATTCACAACTAAAAGAATATTTCATTTTAATTATCAATATAAAACCTCTAATGAAATCTCAAAAACTCACATTTTACTTTTCTAACATTATATCCATCATGAATCCCCTTTAATACTTCCAAATTTGGATTTATTTTTTAAGAAACTATTCACATTTTCAAATATTAAATTCACTTTAACCCATTTCATTTTTTTATTAATTTCAAAACTAACTTTCACCATTGAAAATAAAAAAACTCCTTGAAAATCTCATTAAAATTAGTGAAAATGGATCATCAAACCAAAAAACATAAAACATACTTAAGAGGGACTAGTGGCCAAGAAACACATGACTACATAGTTTAGAAGACCATGAGTCAGTCATGAATATTCCACTTAGAGTTACACCTAATCATTTACCTGGTATCCACATGGATTTCTAGGCCTTGTAATCTCACTCGGTACAACCAGCTAAACTCCCATTGTTATCCTCAAAATCATTTTCATCCTTAAAATAATCTATAAACCATTGTTAATTTTTTTATAACCATCCTTATAAAATTAAGAACTCAAGAAATAAAATAACGAAGATAAAAAACCAAGACTCAAAACCCAAAATTCTATTATAAATCATGGCTTCAAACATTAATGAGCTCATGAGGCACTCCCCACACCTCCCTACAATGTTTTGACATCCCTCTCTCTAATATATTGTTACTATCCAAATAATATAGTGAGTTAAAAAACCTAGTCCCTTTTATAAACCTATGATATGATACCATTTTATCATGGGTGAATCCAGAAAACCCTTAACCGAGCACCCAATATGGACCTCGACATACCTGAGGTGCATTACGGATTGCCCGGGGTTGGAAATTAGTTATAAGGAATCAGATTCAAACTCATGGGAATACTTTCACCCAATAAATATAAATATGACATAGTGGAATCTTTACCCAAATTATAACATGACAATTCATGCATTAGAGATCTATGTTCAAATAGAAAATATTTGTAAAAATAATAAGAACAAAATAATACACAATAAATAAATAAAAAAGAAGAATAGCCCAAAGTTAAGGGATAGGAATAAAAATAAAAATGATACTAGATTGGTCTTATTTTTCCATACAAAAAAATATAAGATAATTTTGATACTCAACCAAATCTCCCTCTGACTTTGCAAGTCAACATCAAATCAAAAAAAATGACCCACTAGCAACCATATGATGACCCAAAAGTTGAAATATTATATACGCATGAGAAAAAAAATTAGTAGGAATACTAAGGAAACTATAATCCATGCATAAAATTTTAATAAGAGAACCATGTAGTAATATTTTGTACAATAATTTAAAAACATAGGTTTTCATCCATTTTTAGATTAAAAACTAGTAACATGATATCCCACCCTTTTAAAATGTATTGTAATAGTTATAAAAAATAAATTTAAAAGAGGTGGTTATTAAAAAATTATATGAAAAAAATATTATTTATAAATAACTTACTTTTAAAAAACATACACATATATAATTTAGTAGAAAGTCACAACCCATTTTTTCATAAAAACAAAATCATTAGCTTTCATTTTAACAAAAGATCACAATGGATGAAAAGAGAGATAATAATAATAATTATAATTATATAGAAATAATGAGATAAGGAAAATGGTAAAGCAATTCATTTCTAATCATTACATAAAAAGGGAAGAGTAACCAATATAATATTTCAAAGTTCCCACACTCTTGGGAATACCAATGATATGATGGGAAATTCTAGAATATACTTAAACATGATTTATTATATCAGCATGCCTGATGAAATACAACCCCATTAATACTAGTTAGTACCTTACCTAGACTAACTGAGGGGAAAAATACCAAAGTAGGGTGTAACCCATGCTAAGGGAAACTAAATAGAGCATAATCATAATCCAGTGTAACATTCTATCTATAAAGTTACACTATAAACTCTCAGTTTCCAATGATATATGAATGGATTTTAGTTAATAAATAGTTTCAAACAATGATGTGAAAATAAATATATATGTCATTACATTAAATAGGAATTATATACAAGGCCTCACCCCCAATTAACCCTTATAAGAACAATACCACTTATTTACATAAACATAAGCACTATAAATGTGTCATATTCCAATGAAACCTTACTTAATTTTAAATATATATAAAAAAATGGGGATTTCAATGGGTTTTTTATTAAGAAAACCATCCCTGAATGTTATAATAAGGCATCATAATCATCCTTTAAAAGAAAAAAGTCATAAAAACAACTTATAAAACCACTCAAATAACACAAGAAAATAAATAAAATGTTTTAGAATTTTAGAACACCATTTTTAAAAGACCAATAACACCTTTATAAATTTCAAGAATTTACTTGGAATCCTTTTTAAAGGTCAAAACAGCTCATGAAATTTCATAATTTATTTGAAAAATAAATTTTGGTAATTTCTCAAACACATGGTGTTCATGGTTGAGTAAATGTTTTTCACATCTTTTAAAAAATAGAAACCATTATAATCCCCAAAAAAACCATTGAAAACCATGATTCCTTCCAAAAAAATCCCCAAACATTCTTAAAATTATCATTTGGTATCACATGAATACTTTTAAATATGAAAGAAATCATTTTTATAGATTTCAATGGCAAATTAATGGAGCTACCATACTCAATATTATCAAAATCACAAAACATTTATTTATTAACCTTTAGATGCTTATATATCCCTAAATGATTCAAGAGAAACCATAGATCAAGAAAAAACCCCATACAATTTTGAGCAATTATAAATCCTAGGTTTCATTGACCATAATTGTGAAATAAGAGAAGAAAAATGGGAGTAAATAGGGTTAGGAATGATATACATTGATGAATTTGATTAAGAATCGAAAGATAACCATTAAATATTAATGGGGAAGGGGATTGGTGAGAGGGAACACACCTAGGGGTTAGGGATGAATGCGAGGGGAGGAAACCCACTAAATCATTAAATACGATTAAGGAAAAAAAGGTAAAAAATATTAGAATAATGGGAAAACAAAGACCACACTACATCCCTACTGGTTATGGAAATGTGTCACCTTATTGGGAACCCATATGATATATCCCTCTACGTGCAGTGTGGTTCCTTCCAGAATAATAAACCAAAGAACCCCCTCCCCCAATCTCCAAGCTTACACAAAATGAACCTATTCCCTACAGTGCAATGAACCCTCTATGCCAAAACCCATGAAACACCACTAACTATTCATTTTTGGCTCTCCTCAGATCAACCTAGATGTATTTATACTTGTGTAAAAAAGTATACAACCACACTCTCCACACTTCAAAGCCTTCGAATATGGAGTGAGCTACTAATGAATATGGGTAAACCCTCTTACACTCCCCACCACTATGAAAAACCACCTAGTTGTGGAATGTTCCTCCCTTACTAAAAATTACATGACATAGTGGTTGGTCCTTCGGTATGTACTTCCACCATGAAATGGATTTCATAATGGAAAACCATTTCAAAACCCCCTCCATGTTACAAATCCCTAATCAATGACATGGTCCTCCCTTATCAGAACCACCATGATGTTTCCCTTTTGTTGTGGCGTGACCTACTGAAAACTATAACATGACACTACAGGGAACCCCAAAACATTTAGAAAACTCCTAGAAAAATCTAAAACAAAATGTACTAATGTAAAACCATTAAATAAAATAATATTATGAAAAATTGAGGTTGGGGTATTATAATAATCCACGAGGGGAAAATCAAAATCATTTATTACGAGGATATTTTCATTCAAATATTCATGTAATAAAAATTATATCATACATGAATGAATAATATAAAAATATTTTATCTATTATAAAATCATGATACCTCATACTAAAATTACATTCATTCTATTATGTATCTTATACAAAAAGATACAATATGAATCTCAATCTTTTTTATGGTAATGGTTTTTTTCAATGGATCCTATAAATCCTCTTATGTAGTCACCCATCAGATCTTTCTATCAACCCTATCAATGATAAATTTAATAATTTTGAATTTCTAAAGGATGTGTTAAATCCTTTGGTAAGGTCGATGTTCCATGGCCTAAGAAATTCCTCTATTATTGTGATAGTAAATATCGATTTATCCAATTATTCTAGGACCCCCCACGTTTAGAAATGGAATTCATGATCCAAAAATCTTCCTTCACGACATCTGATGTGGTGATATACAATGTATCTTTTGTTGAATCCACTAAGATTTATTATTTAATACTCTTCCAACCGATAGATCCACTATTTATGTAAAACAAAAAACTATATTGAGATCCAATATAAAATTTATGGGATTATAAACTAGTAATACTATAACTATTTTCATATATCTCATCCTATTCTAATCTCCTTCAAAGAGAAATAACATATCCTTGGTTCATCTAAAGTATTTAAGGATGTTCTTTAGAACAATCTAGTTACTATAACTAATATTATATTAGTATATAATAGTAATATTGAACTCATAAGTGACATAGGGTTGATAAAACAAAATATATCATATAATAGATCATATTGAGGATGAATAAGTAATTATATACATCTTTTCTAACCATTTTGAAGAATATTGAATCTTATTAAGGTGTTATAAGAAACATTGGTAAAGACCCCTTTTTGGAGTTCTCTATATGATTACCTTTTACACTTTAGCAATATGTGTATTTTGAATTAGTCAAAGAAACCACTTTGATTAATTTATGTAGATATTTATACCCTGTATGTTGGATAATTAATCCATTTCTTTCATAGAAAATAAATTATGAAACCACATATTTATAGAGTGTATAGACGGGGTATCATTTCCTATAAGTAATATGTTTTCCACATAAAATATCATAAATACCACCATAATCCCACTAATAAATTTATATACAGAAGAATCATATATATTATTAATTAATCAAAACTCTTTGATTTTATCATCAAACCAAATATTCCACCTCCTATAAGCTTTATTTATTCCATAAATTAACCACTCTTACTTACATACCTTAACAGAATTATTTGGTAAGCCAAAATTTTTGTTCAGTATCACATAAACATCCTCAACTAAATTTTTATTAATGAAATTTATTTTCCATCCATTTCATGTATATCATAATCAAAATTAGCTGTTATGGAAAGTAATATTTGAGTCGACCTTATCATTTTAACATTTGAATTGGTTTCTTCATTGTTAATACCAAGAATTTATTTATAACCCTTTTTCACTAAGCATGTTTTATAGTTAGAAAATCTATCATCTATGAATGTTTTTTATGTAAAACCCATGTAAAACCAATGCATTTCACCTTTTTAGGTGCATCCACAATGTTCTAGACATAGTCAGTGCACATGTTATCCATTTCCGATTCAATGGATTTTAAAAATTTCTTAGAATTATAAATCTTAATGGCCTCTCAGTTGGTGGTAGGTTCATCACCAAGTAACATTAATTCATCAAATTTTTCAATTATAATTCCATATCACTCATTCCCTTGATGAATCTTATTATAACGTCATCATTCTTATATAACCTAAGTTAGTACCTTTTCCCCAAATCTTTATGGAATCAAATCCATTTACATCTCTGGAACACGTCACATTTTCTTGTGTCAAACTTCTCTATGTTCAAATTTCATCCCACTAACTACTCTATTCATGTATTTTATCTAAATTAAAATACCATATCAAACCAAAAATACTTTGTGTTCAATAGGGTTATAGAATTAATATAACTTTTTTCTTTGGGATAACTAAAAAATTAGATTTTTTTAAACTTGGGGATAATATTATGAGAAAAAATTATTATGCAACAACTTTTAGTCCCCAAATACTCAAAAAAATAAACAATAGTTTTATTTTCATTTAATATTTCAAATGGTGTATTTATTATTTCTTTTGATAGAACTTAGTTCAATAGGAAATCAATAGTCTCCCTAGCATTTCCCCGTAATTAAATCACACAATGACTCATCATCAATTGAACCATTTCCAATATGGAATGATTTCCCCTATTAAAAATTACTTTACACTATGGTGTACTAGGTGTAGTTATTTTATGAATAATTTGAAAATCTATCCTATGATTAGTGAATTCCATGGTCAAGTATTCACCACCCTGATTCGATCATGGAATCCCAATACTTTTTCATAGTTGGTTATTTACATCATTCTATAACTATTTAAAATTTTATAAATTTTCATACTTATGTATCATCCAAAACTCATAACCATACCAACTAATGTATTCATTAAAATTAATGGTATTGCCAAACCACCACTTTCTTAAGTACTCATTGTAATACATACATAAATATGTATAAGATTTAATAGTCCACTATCCCTTTCACCTTTTCCACTAAAAGGTTCTTTTTAATTTTTCAAAATAAATATGATTCATAATTATCAAATGATTAATAACTAAATGGGCCCAAAAACTGATCATTATGAAGTATTTAGATGTGTATCTAATAAATATATACAAGGAAACAATTTTGAAGGTTGGTTGGATTATAATAAACACTAAAATTCTTATTGTTAATGTTATAAACATGATTGTTCATATCTAGAATGTGCAAACCATTTACCATATTTCTAATGTCAAAAAACATTTCATTTATATATATATATAATAATTTTTTTCTTAAAAATTAATGAAAATCCATTATTTCCCAAATAAGATATGAAAATAAAATTTCTATTTATAATTAGGACATGATAACAATTCTCCAATTCTAGAACTAATCCATTTTTTAGACTTAGATCACGAGTTCTGACACTCAATGAAGTAACTTCTAATCCACTACAAACATGAATATATACTCATAATACTTAAATTCCATCATATCTATTAGTTTATGTTTATCATCATAAAATTTTTATCCATAGTTTTTATATAATTCCCTTGAGTTATATTTGTACAAATTGATCTCTATAATATTCTCATTTGGATGCCAATAATTCTTATATTTGAGAACAATTTACAATTTTATATACCAATATAGAAATGTTTTATAGGTGATACCTATAAGATATCTCAAAATGATATACATGACACCTTTCATCATCTCCAATAAAGTGATATCTATGGCTGTGTATAATCTATTATATCTTTTCAGCATGTACTTTAAATGATATTAATTCTACTAAAAATAAAAATCTCATACATCATATACATTTAGTTGGAAAAGATCTATATTTCACAAAGAAAAAATTTTATTTTTTCATGAAACTCCTCAATTTAGTTTTTTGGGTAGGAAATTATCCCAATGATATTAGTTATGATTCTTGGATAGTTGAGTGGAAAACTTGTTATCCATATCCATCATATAGATAATACTCAAAATTATTACCTTGGTATCCTAACACTTAGGGATTCCTATTTAAGATTCACTAAAATATAACGACATGTTATAGATACCAATCCCTTTGGATTAACCATATAATCCACATCTTACAAAAGATAACCCATGAGAACCTTGATTTGGCATGAAACAGTCTGGTATGATGAAAGTGGTTAAGACATTGAAAGGAATCTCACACTTATTATTTGGGGGGGGGGGGTTTAAGTCTCTCCAAATTTATATATATCGTATTCATATTTAATTCATAAATATTACATCACATTAAATCATTGTTATTTCATGCTTTATTCCTCTATGTATTCATGCATCAAACAATTTAATTTTTGGAATCTATATTCCTTCTATAAAATTAATATTTTATCACTATATTACTTTGTAACTCTTTACACAACCCAAATTTCGTGTTACTCACCTAAAAATAGAATCCAAACATATTCACACATAATTAAATGCATCCTATGCAAGTGGTAAATGAAATTTTTATATAACTTTTTATAATTATATAATAATTGAAATCTCTAAATGATTAATCTTTGAGACACAGATACACAATAACCAATATTATAGAATAAGGCTTAAACCTCCAAGAAAATGGGAAGTCTGACTAAGAGTCTATCTACCCAGTGATAATTTACTCAAGGGATAATTTAGTTAATAATAAATCAACAACTTAATATTTATAAACTATATTAAATAACAAAATTCTATCTAATATCATTATTTATAAATAATGATCAAGGTAGATGAAAACTAACTATTATGTTGTAGTACCTAACATGTAATTCATACTATATAATTTTATAAGAATAAATTTATCTCATAAATTTAAGAATATAAAATATACACATTTCATAAAAAATAATATTCTAAAATAAGTTATAACATAAACAAAAAAATTATTTATTTTACAAAACACGATACATAAATATAAACATTTAATATTTTATTTAGGCATGAAAATTACATGTTTAAAATGCATAATACTTATCATTTATAAAATTTTGAAAAATATATAAAATATATAAAAATATTAAATTATTAAAATTTTAAGGGTATTATTTATTTTACAACTAATAATGGTATTATATTTTTTAATCAATGATTAACATCACAAATTATAATTAGAACTTCCATAAGGCTCCTAATTTATTTAACAATATCCCCTGTATTATTAATATGACATGAAGCTATGTTTTTTTAAATTCAAGATCCAGTTAAAAGTTATGATATCACTTTTAATATCTTGCATCATAGTAAAAATACATCGTGTTTTGATATATTTTATAATAAATTATATGGATTTCATACACTATGATGAGTAAATAACAAAAAAATCCTATATATCGTATACTATGATATACACCCAAACAACTTACAAGATACATGTTACTTGAAAAACCAGTCGATAAACATATTGATCCATTAATGAAACTGGATTTTTGTGGAGACCTTTTTATCCATGTAATACTTTGAAATATATTAAAGAATGTTTTCAGAGTCAGGTGTAGACATGGTTCATGATTTCGAGGCCCGAGGTGCCCATAAGTATTTTTTTTAAAATATTAAAAGTATTTTATTTTATGAGCACAAATGTTTCAAGAAAAATAAAATATATAATTAGAAGAGTCTTGAAAAATAAATATGATACAATGGTTGAATCAATAATGTTATTTTTATCCTAAGAACGACCTAAAGTTGGCCGGTGTGGTGCGTTTGGTTAGAGCGGCCATTGGCAGGTGCATTCAGTGAATTAATAAATAAATTGTTTAATTAATTCATTAAAATAATTAAAACCTTGTTTAATCTGTAAAAGAATCATTATGGAGGATCTTTAGGGTTATCCACATAACCTTGGGACCATTGAGAGGTTAATTCCACCACCCATCATTAGTGATTTGTGATTGGATGATGACGAGATTATGGATCCAGGAACATTGAGGCAGAATAGACACAATAGATCTTCCTCCTTCAATGAAAGTTATGTTATTTCTTATCCAATGATCCAATCTCAAGGTAATACTTTTCCTATATGGATTTCTAACCTTATGATTAAAATATTGAGCATAATAAAATATATTTCATTGATTTTCATTTGTTTTGATCCTTCGTATGCACTCATATTTTAGATTTAATTATTTATTTGATTTACCCCATTGTTACATGGATTTTCACCCCTGATACCCCCCAATTTATTTTTTTCCAAGAACTATTGGAAAAAAATTATTACACCCATATTTCTGTGATTTTACACTTACTTATTCGTGATCATCATCATTGTCCTCTAGGGCTATGCTTTGACATTTATAGGAGGGATCGAGCCAGATCGGACCACCATATTTACAACAGATTATCAGGAAACATATAGACTGGAGGTAAGAGGATGAATTGGTAGGATTTTTGGGATATGTGTGATGATTCCTATAGATCCAGGATATGGGAACAATTAGAAGTAACATGGGAGAAGGAATGAAAGTGTGTGGACTTCATTTAGGAGGATCTTGAATCATTTTCTGTCTACCAGATGGCTAGAATTGATGGACGGAGATGGATTCCACCGATTTTGGGTGGTTAATGTGTCACATCCATGATTTTTTTAGATATTCTTTTTTTAAAATTTTTGTGTTTGTATTTATCCCTTAGTTTTTGTGAGATTTTATAGTAAAAAATGGGGTTTTTGGACTTGACAACAGGTGGTACACCGTTGGAACAAGGTTAGGGGAAACCATGCGCTAGTCCATAAGTGACCATGTTTTCAAGATAATGGCACTATCCAGGATACATGGCCTATTATACGGGCATGTTCCCTCCCCATACAAACCGTGTGGCTAGTTTTCTCTTGTACATAAGAGACCACATGGTTTCTGTACAGGTTGGAAAGCCGTGTGACCAGTTCAGTTCATTAAAAATATATAAATTAACTTTCTACAATCCCCTGATTTAACCCCAATTCCATCAATTTCATCCCAAATTCATGGTTCACATCCCTAGGAACCTCCCCTATCACCCTTTCTCCCTCAGACCTTCATTTGTTTTGGGGGATTTGGATTTGGATTATCAAGAATCATCAAGCTATCCCCTACTTCCTTGGTATTCCCATTCTTCTAGGGTTCTACATTCCACTTTCTTGGGTTTTTATTTCTCCAATATATTGGGTGACCTAATAAGGGTCCAATCCTATGTTTTTAGGATAAATATTGATTTTTTGGGTATGATCTTTCCTTTATAGGATCCCATTCTGGTGCGGTTGTAGTTTTCTACTAGATTCTAGAAGTTTCCAAACTCGATGTAGGTGATTCCATATTTTATAATTATTAGATGATTTTAGTATGCTTTATTTTCTCCTTGAATGTGTTTTATGTATTGTTTTAAAGGTGATAAATGTGTTTTCAAAAGGTTTTGAGGTGCGTATGTGTTGAAATATGGGTTTCTAAATGAAATTGGTTGTGTTTCATGTGTGATTCAATGTTTTGATTCTTAAATGTGTTATATAAACTGTGTAAGTGGCGTAAAATGTGTTTAAAAATGGATTTGGTGTGTGTTTGGATTTGAAAGAGGTTTTTTATTATGAAAAGTGGTGGTTTCCTTGTGTGTTTACATGGTTTGATTTATGTTTATGTGAAAGAAGTACTTTATTGGATATGAAATGAGGAAACAGAGCACAAAGGGAATCTTTGGTATTTAGGTGGTCAGAATAGGACTAGTACATGAGTTGGATCGGTGGGGATGAGTCCCGATTTATTCTAGCAGGATTGATGATAAAACAATAACTAAATTATGATGATTATTTAAGACTAGTATAACTTTTTATGGATTCATATCTAGTGTCTAGTTCACAAGGACACTGTTTGTTATGGTTTTTATATAATTATCACTAAGATATAAGGTTTATAAGATCTCACTTGTACTGATACCTTTATGTATTACCTGTGGTGCTATCTTGCGATGTGGTACAAACCATCTACATATAGAGGAAATTACTTTCATTTTAATTTCAAGAATTATCTTCTTGAATATTTTTTCCTTAAATTGTTTTACTAATTTTTTTTCCTATTTTTTTCTTAATACTTGCACATTAATTTTTCTTATAATGTTTTGAAATGAAATCTATTTTGGGTGGAATCTTAATGGGATTTGGATCACACCCTATGTACACCCTGAGGTGTATGTAGACCTTGTTATATTTGACATGAGTAAAGGAAAGATGTTTTTTGGTCATGATGGTGGATCTGTTTGCTAGTGTTCCTCTATTATAGGTGTTGGTAGAGGTGGATTGAGGGTGATGGCCCTATTATTACATGGAGACTTTGGGTTATGTCATTTTCCTTTCCCCTCCCATTTTTTTATTTTATTTTTTTAAAATTTATAAAATTTTATCTTGAAATTATTGTTTGTATTTTGGTTATGGATGTTGATCTTGGGGTGATGTTTTATTTTCAAGAATTATTTATTGTTTTTTATCATGGGTGAAATAATTCCCAATAGTGTATTGTTGATACCCAGGAACTAGTTTCTATCCCTTGAGGATCGAGAAATCACTTCGATCCATGTCACAGGTTGGGTCATATGTTAAGTCGGATGGCACTCCAGCTTGGTTCATGAAAAATTAGTATTAGAGCAGGGTTTTATATTTATTTAGGTCATGATATTTAAGAAATTATGGATAAAAGGAGTTAGGATTATCAATTCCTATGGTTTTGGTTGTGAGTGGGGTGTCTTACCAATACACTTCGGAACATGATTTGAGTCTCCCTATGATGTTGGGGATTTGGTTGACTTCTCCTATAGGTGAGATGTATAAGCTACAGACTATGCATGGAAACTAGGTGGGTGTGAAGTGGTTTGTATTTTTATTATGATGGATATGATTTTGTTTTGATTTATGGAAGATTTTGAAATTTTCCTTTTTTACTAAAAATTTTCAAAATGGTGTATTGATGCGTTTTACTTATAGCTTTTTCTTGATGTAACAACATGCCTCCCCGTAGACTTCCTGTGAAACTATGGGAAGAGGCTAGAGAGATTTATCCCACACCATTTTATCATAAACTAGAGGAATGTATGGTTCAGGTTGTCCAAGATTTGGGTCATGGAGTGAGATCTAGTCCTGATCATGCAGGGGAAGTTGAGCTAGGTATTGGAAAGGATAAATATTAAGAGTTACTCAAGAACAAGCCTCCTTATATTTGGGGTAGCATGAAACCCATGGAATTTGAGGATTGGATTGAGAAAATTAGGAGGATGTTCGGGTTCCATGACACTCCTGAGGTGATCAAAGTGAAGTGTGATTTATTATTGTTGGAAGGTCCCAGTCAGAGGTGGTAGGAATCAATGGTTAAATCTAGGAAGCCTAAGAAAATGGGTTGGAAGGATTTCAAGTTCATCTTCAATGACTAGTATTTCCCTGAGACATTCATCTTTACCAAGACCCGAGAGTTTTTGGATCTCCATCAGGGGGTCAGATCATGATGAATTACACCAACCATTTCATTGAGTTAGTCCATTTCACACCCAAGGTAGTTTTTAGTGAGTAGATAAATACGTAATGATTTAAAATTGGGTTTCTACTAGATATCCAATAAAAAGTATTCTTGTTCAAGTTGAATAATTATACAGAGGTGGTTGATCATGCTATGATGGTGGAGATCGATCATAGTGGAATGTATAGTTTCACTGGAGCAATGTTAGTATTGGACCAGGGTAGTGGAAGTTCATTTGAGAGGAAAAGGAAGTGGGAATAGCAAGAGAAAAAGGGAGGTGGTAGTTCATGCCACCCTTCTCGACTATCTCCTTCTTCTGCTTCAGATTCCAGATCAGTCTTGTGCCATCAGAGTGGGAAGTCAGGGCACATATGATATGAGTTTCCAACTCCACCCAGATCTTTACATAGATATGAAAATATGGGGAACCTATAATGATTTTTCAGAGCTACAAATCTATATTAGGGTGGATCAGATTTTGTGGCCTCTAGGGGGATATCATCCCAGTTAGAGCCATCTGGGATAGTGGTTTCCTGTTTCGGTGATCATGGAGATAGGGTTGGATCTTATTATCAAAATAGTTATCTCAAGAAATATTCATATATTAGTGGTGGTTCTTAGGCTTAGGCAGGGATGAGGCATATTCATGATCTGAATCAGGCACCAATAGAATCAGATACAAGACCTTCCACAGTTCAAGGTATGATTCTTATTACTTTATCTATAGTTATTTTTTTTGTTTCATACAAGTTCCTCTGTTTCTTTTACCTCTTCCCTCTTTGATTATTTTTTGAGTTTTTCAATTGATCTTATTCCATATTCGATGGTGCTTGTGATGCCTCTTGATAAGAATCAAGAATAGGGTTTCAGGTGTCCATCTTGTCTACTCACCATGTCAGGGATCGAGTTGGAATGGGATTTTCTGGTTTTGTAGATGGAAATATTTGACATGATCCTCAGAATGTATTGGACGATGTGTTTCTAGGAACACATCCATTTTTATCGGCAATTAGTTAGTTTTTTGGTTCTTGATATAAGTAACTAGATTTTTTTGGGTGAATGGGTTCCTCAGTTGAGACGTGTTGGACATCCACTTCTAGAGTTGGGTAGTCTTGATTTTTATATTTCATCACTCATGGTAGAGGATAATGATAGAGGCTATGTGGGTGGATTACCACATTTAGGTTTTACTCTAGAGAGAGTCATGGAATTAACAATCAATTTGGCACTAGGAACACAACTAATATCTCTTCATTTATACTGTATGGCCCCTACCAAGTTGATTAAATTGAAGATACAAATGGAAAATTTGGAATCCAAAAGATTCATTCACACGAGCATCTCAACTAATGCCACCCAATTTCTGTTTTTTATGAAGGACAATTGATCTCTCCAGTTATGCATTTATTGTCAAAATCTGAATAATGCGATGATCCAGAATAAATACACTTTGCATCGTATTGATGAAATTTTCAATCAGCTTATGGGGAAAGTTGGTTCTCCAAGATCGACCTATGTTTCAGGTATCACCAAGTTAGATTCAGAGAGGTGGATGTTCTGAAAACATCCTTTAGAATTATGTACGACCATTTTGAGTATTTTTTCATGCCTTTCAGGTTGAAAAATGCTCCAGTGGTAATTATGGTACTTATGAACTGGGTGTTACACAAGTATCTTGACTCACTTTTTATGGTATTTATGGATGAAATAATGATCTATTTAGGGCCTTAGAAGGAGCTCTAACAACATTTGAGGGTTGTGCCAGGTACCCTTATAGATCATCGCCTCCATGTGAAGTTTTCCAAGTGTAACTTCTTGATTTGGGAGGTGAAGTTTTTGGGTCATGTAATCTCAGAATGAGGGGTTTCAGTGGAATCTAATAAGATCAGTGTTGTGAAGTATTGGTAAAAGAAATTTTTTTTTGAGATCATGATCTTTTTGGGACTAGTACGGTATTAGAGGCGGGTTTTATGATATTTATCTTGGCTTTCTTCACCCATGACTACGCTTACCCGAAAAGGAGTAAAGTTTGAGTGAATCTTAGAGTCTGAGGTATATTTTGAAGAGCTTAAGTGGTGATTGAACATGAAACCTATTTTGATCTTTCTATAATTCAAAAAGGTATATGTGTTCTTTTGTTATTCCTCTAGTATGATTCTTTGGCATGTGATGATGTATCATAAGCATGTGGTGGCATTTGTTTCTCACCAACTCTGACCACATGTAAATAATTTTACAACCCATGATATAGGGTTAATAGTATCAATGGTTTCCTTGAAGATGTGGCATAATTATCTTTTTGGGGAGAAATGTTTGGTTTATTCTAATCACAAGAGGTTGGCCTACATATTATTTGAAATAGATCTGAATATAAGGAAATATCATTAGGTCGAGTACCTTTAGGGATTGGATTTTGATATCATCTATACCCTGGGAAAAGGTAATGTGGTAGCAGATGCATTGATTATGATGGTTCTAGTGCAGGTGTTGAAAGAGTCCATTGACGAGTGGACTTTGACGGGGATTTTTTTCCAGTTCCATATGGAGAGCACGAAGCATAGTGGAGGAACATTCTTGGCTGGTGTCTAGCTGACATCTTTTTTTATGGAGTTGATTCAGTGAGTGCATCCTACTAATGAGTTTTTATAGAATTATATATGGTTCCTAACTGGTGGGGAGGTTCCCTATTTGTGGTCATTATCTAATGAGAGATTTTTTCCTTTTAAGGGTCACTTCATAGTGCCATCCTCATTTTGGAAGGTGGTGATGTTGGATATCCACCAGTCTTAGCAGGTCATTCATTTAGAGACCATGAAGATGTTCTATGATGTGTGACATTAGTTCTAGTGTCCTAGTATGATATTATATATAGATAACTTCGTATCTAGGTGTTATACGTGTTAGTAAGTTAAATCAGAGAACCAGAAGCTCTCCAGTTTTCTTTATCCATTACTCATTCCTACCTAGAAGTTGGATGGGGTCACCATGGATTTAATTATTAGATTAAATTGTACACCATAGGGGATGAATTCTATATAGGTAGTAATTAACCATCTGACCAAATCTTCCCATTTCATTCCATTTAGGTATTTGACCAATATGGATGAATTGGGATGGTTATATGTCTAAGAGATAATGAGTATTCATGGTGTGTCATCGTCTATATTTTCATACAGGTACCCTCAATTTACCTTAAGGTTTTGGGAACGCCTTCATAAGGTAATGAGGCCTCAGGTCAAGTTGAGTATGGCATACCGCCCTTAAATGGATGGTCAGATGGAGTGAGTGAATCAAATCTTGGAATACATGCTCTAGACATATGTGTTATCTTCTGAGGCTCGTGGGATAAACATCTGGGGTTGGTTGAGTTTTCCTATAATTATAACGTCTAATCCTCAATACGAATGGCTCCCTTTTAGGGGATTTATATTCAGCTGTGTTGGTCTCCTTTATATTGGGAAGAGGTTGGTGAGACCTCATTGTTAGGACTGAGCCTTTTGTAGGAAATGTTAGATAAATTCAAGTTGACTAGGAATAATTTTTTGACTGCACAGATCCCCCACAAGTCTTATGCTGATCAGCGGCAATGATCCTTGGAATTATCTATGGGTGACTGGCTGTTTTAGAAAGTGGCACCACACTTGGGTCACCATCGTATTAGTAAGAAAGGAAAGCTAACTTTGAGGTATTTCAGAGCTTTTTAGATTACTGAGAGTATATCAACCCTCACTTTTCATACATTAACATTACATAACATTTTCGAAATACTTGAAACATTATACAAATAGACACCCAAAGACCATACTAGTCTAGTTCCTTTGGAATCATGGAAACATAAACACTGATACATAAGTGAGATAAATTATCTCCCACTAGGTTCTTTTTGAATACAAACCTTCTTAGAAACATCAAACACAATACATATCTTCATAACCTGGGGAAGGAAACATAAAAATGGGTAATCTCAAATACTCTTTAAGGGTAAACAAGGGAGATATGTAAGCATAATCATAATCATAAGAACGTGAGAACATGATCATGAAAATAGAAGATCATACCCTGCATATCAATGATCATATACATTAATATTGTCATAAATATTGGATGCTCATAATACATGAATCATAATAAAATAAAGAACATAATCCATGAAAGAATAACATAGGAATAAATCATGGAATTATGGCAGACACATAAGCATATAATATGATTTCCATAGTATCCAAAGCATCACTGCCAAGACCATCTTGGTAGTATGGGTTCACTCCCCACACCATCTTCTTAGTCATGATTCACTCTAATGGGAATATTAGTAGCATGATTTCACTCCTCATACCATTTTGGTAGTCATGGTTCACTCCCATGGCCATCATTATAGTCATGGTTCATTACCAAGACCATCTTAGTCTATCTCATGAGATATAAATCTTTAACCAATGCATTGGAGTTAGATATAAGTCCCACCCATCTCATAGTGAAATCATATATGAATGTACCAAAAGATCATAATTAACCATATCGTAACCCATGAAATAAAATGGTTATTATAAACATGTAATCATATCATAACCTGTGTAAAGAGATAGGTTTCATAATCATTTAATCCTAAACATAACCCATGAAATGAATTGGGTTTCAAAAGCATATAACCCATGAAAGAGAAATGGATTTCATAAACATCATTCCATCAAAACATAATCCATTCATAGAAATAATATGAATGAAAAAATTAAATAATTTCCCTATAAAGGAATGAGTAACAAAAATGGATGTTATCTTATATTGGAAATAATTTTGAAATATCTTTTAAAACATTTCTTAAGGAAAACATCTTTTCTACATTGAAGTATGATTTTTAAAACATAAAAATTTTAAAAATATTTTTATTTGAAAACATATTTAAAAAATTATAAAGGAATCATTGAAAAAAACAAAATATTTTTAAAATCAGTTTTCCTTGAAAATTGGCATTAAGGATCTTTTGAAAACATTTTTTAAAACATGGTTTTTAAATATAATAGGTTTATGACCGAAGAGAGAGATGATCAAATTTTACTAAAAAACATCATATTAAGTACCAAAGAGTGAAAAAATGGTACCAATACCTGAGGAAATCTTGAATTACCATAGGAGAAGAAAATTCATGAGTTTTCTTGAGATATGTATGATGATATTTCATTAATTTAAGCATAATCATAATCAATTTCAAAAAGTGATGAGATTGTTTCAATAGACTCTTATCACTTTGTAACTTGGGATCATACTATCCATGTAATAAAAGGAAATTACATGAATCTTAAAATATAATTAAAATAATTAAATTCATGATATAACATGTAAAATTTAATTATATACATCTTGAAAAAATAATTTAGGTTCATAACAAAACACGAGTCTCAAAGAAGGAAAATTGAAACAAAACTATTTTACCGATTTGGTAACTTTGAAACAAAAAACCAATGAAAGATAGATCATAAAATGGATATGTGAATACCCATAAAATTTAAATATTTGAGACATATAATAAATTAATGGGTAGTACATACACTGCACAAAATAAGTGAGTGGTTATTAAGACATGTATCTCACATAAATAAAAGTGTGATGAGACTCCCTTACCTTGTGTCTTGACTCTTTTCATACATGTTCAAAAAAACAGTATAATAAATATAAATTTATTTTAAATATTTTAGTAACCATAATATTATATCTAACACCATATATTTTTTATCACAATCTTATATTACCTTCTTGTTAACCATCCTATGTGAAGGTTTCACTTCAGATAATATTCACTTTTTTCTTCGCATGTGTCTTAATTTGTTATATCTTTGGTCCTTATAATTATATCATGATTCCAAAAATGTAAACCATGATGTAAATATATACTATATTTAGTATATTTATATTATAATAATCTACATAATATAGAATTGTTAAATGAAATACACCATTCATGGAGGTAGTAAGTCGTACGTACGCATGAACACTATTTTCGTTTTTATTATCGTATTGAAAGAAATAAATAAAATGAACTATATTTATATAATATCATTAAATTATCATTATAATGTTATATATATCATATATTTTCACTAAACCCACCCTTAATAAATTCCATGTAGTGTTTTAACAAATCACATCGCTTTGAGGGGTGGTGGTGGTCCACACTTCCTCAAACAAAATTATCGTATTTACACCAAATGGAAAGTAAAAAGATACATGTTGTAAAAGTAATAAAGAAGATTAAAGACATTATAAATATAATATATAAAATATATAAATATATTTTATATCATAATTTTCACCATGATAGGCATTAAAGGAAAAATGAACAATCATCGTTTAGTGAGGATATAGTTCACCATACATGTAAACAGTATATTCATTACCCATTAGATAGATGTGTTTTTTAAGTGTAGGTTGAAATATTATCATGAAAAAATAATATTATATTTGGGATAATGGTGTTTTTATACCATAATGGAATAAATTTAGTGTATGGGGTGGATAAATAAAATAAAATAAAGGAGATTGAGAGAAGATGTTACCTCTTAATCGGGTAATTCCTTTTGGTTTGTTCCAAAAGGATTCCTTGGATATCTTTCTACCCAAGGGGAGGATTCTAGTATGATGGTAGGTATTTTATAAAGTGTAATGAGTAGATCATGGATGAATCTAAGTGGTTTGAGAGGTGTAAAGAATAGGGAGAGGTGGTGGCCTTTTATAGGGAAGGGAAAGGACTCACTTAGTATTTTTGAAAACAAGTTAGGTTTTCCCACGTTTTTACCTAACAAAAGTCATACAAAACCAAAACAAATCAAGATTTTAAGGTTAATGTCAGAATAATTTCCATAAAATGGTTTTTGTATAAGTTTTTAAGTCATTTTGGATCTTAAATTTAATGTTTAGTCATTAGTTAACCTTAGTTCAACCTTAATTGTTGTAATTAATTTTAAACACTTTCACTAATATTTTTTCGTCAAAAACTAAGTTGACCTTATTAGAAAATATAAATTATTATAATTAAAAATATTGAATCCATTTTTTCCAAATTTCAATCACAAAATTTCCAAAAATTAATTTATAATTAATCCCATAGTTGGGTCGACAATGTGGGTTTTAAAAGTAAAAATGATCAAAAGTTTGCCAAGTTTTTATATCCAATTTCAATGTGAAATTTGTTATAATTACCCAAATTGGATTAATTAAAAAAAATATAATCTAATGAAACTTTTAAAACAAATTAAAATATAATTTAACCTTATAAATAAATCAGATAAAAAAGCAGTTTTGAATTAAAATACGGTATTTTTCACTATTCATCAAAAATGAAGTTTCTCAAAAAAGTCCCAAAAATTATTCCCAAGATAATTTAGATATTCTAAATTTAAAAATGAATTTTATTTTATCAAATTAAATTTCTAAATTTTCCTCAAATTAATTTTATTATTTTTCACATAAGGACATTAAAAGCAGTTTATTCAAGAAAATAACATTTTTAAACATCTAAGGACTTTACCAAATATCATGTCTTTGATTATCAACATGTTTTACTTATATAAAAAATTATAAAAAATATTTTAAAATTAGTTATTACTATTCATATAACTATGTTTAATGGCTAGGTTATAATTATCTCATTTAAATAGTTGTGACAATAAGGTGATGTTTCGTAGAAGCATCAGTGTTGCGTGTAACGTACGCCATGTTGGTATTGTGTGTAACATATGAAAAGTCAGTGTTTCATGTAACATAGATTGATTCAATGATCTGTGTACCATATGATGAGTTGGTTCCGTGTGACGTATGCTAAGGTCGTTCCATGTGAAAGGAATGTTTGACTTAGTGCATTGCAAGATATAAATGAAAATTAAATTTATTCAAAAAAAAGTTCTATAAAAACTCAAGGTGATACAGAGAGAGTTGGTAAGGTGGAATACCAGTTAGATTTTTTATCATAGTTGAAATAAATTCATGATGTGTTCTATGTATCGTAGTTGAAAAAGTATAATCTAAATCCGTCACATGTGTTGAATTGGGAAGAGTTAGAGCCGGAATCAAATTTGTCTGTGTTTGAGTGGCCTGTACGGATTATGGATTCCCAAGAGAATGTGATTCAGGGGAAGTTGTAACATCCCATGAAATTAAAAAAATAATTTTATTTTAGTTATGTATTTTTTTTAATTTTAAAAAGACATTTTTAATAAAAACTTTTATGAAACTAAAGTATTTCATGTAATCAAAATAAGTTTTTATCCAAATTATGAAATATTACTTTGTATTTTAAGAAATAGTATTTTTATATCTTAAATTCAAAAAAACTAATATATTCCTTAAATAAATTTATTTTTAAAATACGTGAAAATTATTTATATAAAATTATATTTTAATATTAAATGTTTTGGATATATAAATATTTTTCATGAAAAACTCTTTTTATATAAAGTATATTATGTTTATATGTTCCCTTTTATTTAAAATTATAGTTATAAGTAGATAATTTGATTAATTTTTTATTTTATTTATAAAATATTAATATTAGAAATATTATTAGCATGAAATATTATTAATTTATGTTAGATTATTTTTAAAAAATATTTGATTTTATTTATCTAATAAAATAATTATTACTTGATATGATTTAATATATTGAATTGATTCTCATAAATTATTAATTTTTTTTGTTAATATAATTTTTGTTTTAATAAATAAATTATAGGAATTTTTAATTTAAATAAAAGAATGATTTATAATTATAAATGTTTAAGTTTGGAGAAATTAATTTTATGAAGTCAAAGGTAATGATAATAACAACAACAATAATAAAAACAAAAATAATAATAATAATTAATGGTAAAACATAGTTTTTTTAAGAAAAATATTATTATTATTTTTAAGATAATATATTTTATAAATATATGAAATTATATTATGGTTTTTTTTTAAATTTTGAAATTATAAAAATTTCATATTTATGTTAAAAAATGTTACATGTTTTATTTTAAAAAATTTGGTAAAACATTTAAAAAAACAAAATGTGATATATTTTGTTAATGAAAATAATAAAAAAGGGAAATGAATGTGAAACTATAAAATGAAAAAAAGGAGAAAAATATAAGATAAAAAGAGAGAGAGAAACATGGTATAAAAAAATAGAGAAAACAAAATGAAAAAAAATCCGTTAAAAGTAATTATTAAAAAAAGAGAGAATAAAACGTGGGGTGGGTGTGTGGCTAAGTCGAAAGGAACCCCCAAAAAGCTTTCTGAAACCTAATGTAAGAGTAATAATATATGTATATATATATATATAATACATATATTTTGTTTGTGTGACATATTTTTCTAAAAAAAACAAACAAGAGATTCAATTTTTCTTCCCTCCTCAATACGAGAGAAATAATTGGATGCTAATGTAAATATTATTTAAATAGTAAATTTGAGATTATAAATAATTATATCATTCTACCTCTCTATTTATCTATTTTTTTGGGTTATGCACACCTTTTTCATGTTCTGCGTGCCTGCTTGAGAATTGTACTGTCTTATGTACCCTTTTTTCTTTGCTTCTTGTGTGTCCAAGATATGGTAGTTGGTCTAATTTTTAGGCGAGAGATTTTTTTATTTTTTATCTATGAATTTATGTTTTAATTTATGGTTTTAAGGGATTATTTAATTAATTATATTTTATTTTTTACATTCAAATTTATTAGAAAGGGGTGTTTTTATTTAAAAATTATATATATGTATATATATTTATATATTTTAAGAATCTATAATATAAGGATGTTAACATTTTTAACAAGTTTATTTTTTAGAAAAAAAGTCTCTATTTTTTTTCAATTTTTTTGAGTTATAATTCTTATAAGATATCCAATCATTTTTTACTTATTTTCAAGGAACACTACACACACACACATATATTATATTGATAATTAATTCTATTAATAATTATTATATTATTTTAAATAAACAATTTTAAAATAATAACAAAACATTGTTTTTTTATTGTTATATTTAATTTTTTTTTATTTTTCAAATAAATTTCTATGATGAAGTTTATTATTTTTTGTATCATTTAATGTACACCAATAATTTATACTATGTTGTAAATAATAAAAGTTATCATTTTATGTGTGAATTGTTTTTGATATTTCCATGCATGCCATTCATAATTTAGATATGACTGTCATCTAAAATATTGATTATATTCTAGGAAATTTTATTCAATAATTCATTTAATTTATTAAGCATTTATATTTAGGTTTTTTAATAAGATAAATTATTTATAAGTGAGTATTTATCCTAGTTATTTTTATAAATTCTTAGAAATAAGATTTTACCATGTAAAGAAATTTATAATATTATTTTCTCATGTGAAAATAATATATGTATGGTTTGGAATGTTTTTGGGGTCAAAAGTGAGAAATGAAGGACCATTAAAATGTTTTATTTAAATTTACATTAAATTATCGACTAATAATTTATGATATTGGGAGTAAACCCATGATCTCCAGGGGATAATGTCTCATATGTGATATGACTATGTGAACTTATGGATTCTCTTATGACCAGCTGAGTAGAATGATTAATCCAAAAAAATAATTATTTTCAAAAGAGAAAAATACGAAGTAGTATTTCAAGAGAATTATTATTTTGAAATTATATGGGTTTCAAAGTATTATAAACTATTAAGGATATTTAAAAAATATTTTGAAAATCCTTTTATAAGTATTTATTTTAATCAAATGTTTTATTTGATAAATGATTTCAAAGAGATTTATTATTTTCAAGAAAATTATTTCCAAATGATTTAAAAATACCTTACTAAGAAAATTAATGCTCACCCTATGTTTTAAAATTTTCTACATATATTTATTAGAATTTTATGAAGGCGTTCGTTTTTATTATGAAGTTAGTGAAAAAAAATCAATTAAGTTATTATATTTTATTTTTGTATAGTTTTTATAATTTGTAATGTTTATGTCTAATTCTCTAAAACCAAGACTAGAAATGGTCCTCGATTGTAAAATTCTTTGTGCATTTTTCTGTTATCTTTTATAAAAAAAATACACAAAATTTTTATGTGATGAAATAGGAAGTGCGAGTTTGGGGATTGAAACTTGGTATCTGAGAAATAGTCTAGAAAACTTTGGATATTAGATGTTTAAAATCTAAGAGGTAGAATATAGAAGTTTAACAAATATAGTTTTTATTAATTGTGAAAACAAAAATCCTAGTTTTTTCTTTTTTCTAACAAACGAATTGTGAGGGCATAAATATTTTAATGGGGGAAGAATGTAACATCCCAAGAAATTCAAATAGTAGTTTTATTTTAATTATATATATATATATATATTTTATAATTTAAAATAAATATTTTTAATAAATATTTTTATGAAAAAAAGTAGTTTGTGTAATAAAAATAATTATTTATCCAAATTTTAGAATATGACTTTGTATTTTAAGAAATAATATTTTTATATCTGAAATTAAAATAAACTAATACATTACTTAAGTAAATTTATTTTTAAAAATAATATAGAATTATTTATTTAAAATTCTGTTTTAATATTAAATGTTTTGGATATATTAATATTTTTCAAGAAAGACAATTTTTATATCAAGTATATTATGTTTATAGACGCCCATTTATTTAAAATTATAGCTATATGTAGCTAATTTAATTAATTTTTGATTTTATTAATAAAATGTTAATAGTAGAAATAATATTAACAAGAAATATTATTACTTTATGTTAAATTATTCTTAATAAATAAATAATTTTCTTTAGTTAATAAAATTATTATTACTTTATATATTTTAATATATAGAATTTATTTTCATAAATTATTAAATTATTTTGGTATATATAACTTTTATTTTAACAAATAAATTATAATAATTTTAATTTAAATAAAAGAATGGTTTATAATTATAAATATTTAAATTTGGATAAATTAATTTTATGAAATTAAAGGTAATGATTATAATAAGTAGGGGTCTTTCTCACTTGTCTTGGAAGCTAACTAATCATTGGATTAATTTTTTGGATACTCTATTTTCCTTGAACCATATTATCACTCACATTCATAGGGAATCTAATTCGGTTGCTGATGGTCTTGTAAATAAAGGTGTTAATGGAGTTGATTTTGTTTGGTATGATCAAGTTCCTGATGATCTTCTTCCTTTTCTTAAAAGTAATTGTGATAAGTCTCCCATTTTTAGACTTGTGTAAGCTGTCTCTTATCTCTGTTTGAGGCTGTTTTGTAAGGTTTTTTACATTTTTGAGTTCTATTTTAATTATTTGGGTTTTTTTTGTTTAGTTTAATTATTTATTCTTCTTTAGAGTGGTTTGTTTCTATGTTTTTCCATAGTAATGAAGTGGCAGGTCTACAGATCACTGTTAATTTCTGCATTGGTTTTCAAGGTGTATCTACTCGAATGCATTGTTTGGTTTGTGTCTTAGAAGGGGCCTCTTGTGGTGATATTATCTCTTGTTTCATGCTTCATCTTTTCTAATGGGATTCATCATATTTATTTTTTTCTTATGTCAACTGTTTTTTTCTCATTTTTTTTCATCTCTGTTTGATGTTGACTGGAATGTAGCAGCCTATTTTTGATCTTCGTTGGGAATTTTTGCAATTGGAATTCAGAAATATTCTTCCTCAATGCCTTTATTTGATTGCATGGGATCTTTAGGCAGCTTAAAGGGGCACCTGTGAGCAGATGCTGTGGCTGGTTCCCTTCATAGGGGGTCACTGGTGAGGCTGTGTTTCTAAAGATGGATAGTTTATGGATTTAAAATGAGTTGGCCTCCTCCTTCTATTTTTAGTTCATAGAGAGCTGATCTTTCAGTCTGGAGTGGACTGCATCATTTCTATTATTGGATTTGAGTGCTTGGAGCAGTCCTTCTAATTTGGAAAGAAAGGATGATCCATCTATTGACATCCAGAGCTCACCTTATTTCATTGGGTGTTTGTTGTTTCTTTGGTTTTTGATCTCAAACACCATAACTATCCATTATAGTTGTTAGGTGTTCCATGATTGTATCTTTTTCCTGTATTTTTTTTATTTTTTTCTTTAATAAACTTCCATTTCAATATATTTTGTGTGTGTGACGTGTTTTACTAAAAAAACAAGAGATTCAATTTTTCTTCCATCCTTTACATGAAATGAATATTTTGATGCTTATATAAATATGATTTAAACAGTAAATTTGAGATTATAAATAAGTATATCATTATGCCTCTCTATTTGTCTATTTTTTTGAGTTCTACACACCTTTATCATGTTCTGAATGCCTTCTTGAGCACTGCACTGTCTTCTACACCCTTTTTGATTTTCTTCTAGTGTGTCCAAGCTATGGTAGTCAGTTTGATTTTTAGGTAAGAGATTGTTTTTATTTTTATCAATCAATTTATGTTTTAATTTATGGTTTTATAAGGGATTAATTAATTATTTATATTTTATTTTTACCTTCAAATTTATTGGTAAGAGATGTTTTTGATTTAAAAATTTATATATATGTATGTATATTTAGATATTTTTAGAATCTATAATATGAGGATGTCAATATTTTTTTAATCAATTTTATATTTTAGAAAAAAAATTATCTATTTTATTTCCAAATTTTTATTTGATTTATAATCTTTCTAATAAATCCAATCATTTATTATTTATTTTCAAAGAACACTACACATGCACACACATATATATTATGATAAAAATTAATGTTATTAATAATTATTCCATGGTTTTACGTAAAGTATTTTAATATAATAAAAAACATTGTTTTTATTATTATTATCTATAAAATTGTTTCTTTTACAAATAAATTTATATGATGAAGGTTATGATTTTATGTATCATTTTATGTGTACTAATCATTAATAAAAATTTTTAAATGATAAAATTTATAATTTTATAAGTGAATTGTTTTTGATATTTCCATTAATTCCATTCATAATTTTTATACACACATCATATAAAATATTATTGAAATTCAATAAAATTTTATTCAAGAATTCATTCAATTTATTAGGTATTTACATTTATGTTTTTTTAAATAAGAAAAATTCTTTATAAGTATGGATTTTCCAAGTTAATTTTAGAACTTCTTAAAAGTAATATTTTTCAACGTAAAAAAATTTGAAAGATTATTTTCTTCTATGAAAATAATATAAGTATGGTTTGAAATGTTTTTTTGGTTAATAGTGAGAAATTAAGGACCATTGAATTGTTTTATTGAAATTAACACTAGAGTATCAAATGATAATTTATGGTATAAGAAGTAAACCCATGACCTCAAGGGGATGATGTCCCACATGTGATTTGGCTAATTTGCCTTATGGTTTTTATTATAGACTACTAAGTATCGTGATTAATCCATAAAAATTATTATTTTCAATATGGAGAAATATAAAGTAGTATTTTAAAAGAATTATTATTTTGAAATTATATAATTTTCAAATTATTATAAACTATTAAATATATTTATAATTTTTATGAAAAACCATTTCTATGCATTGTTTTTTATCAAATGTTTTATTTGATAAAAAATTTCAAAGAGATTTATTGTTTTCAAGAAATATATTTACCAATGATTTTAAAACCCATTATTGGGAAAATTAATTCTCACCCTATGTTTTAAATTATTCTTCACAGGTTTAGTACAATTTTTTAAAGGCATTTTCTTCTCTTATAGAGTTATTGCACATGAAGAAATTTAGTTATTATATTTTATTTTTTTAGAGTTTTTTTAATTTTTAATGTATATATATAATTATCCAAAACCTAGACCGGAAAAGGTCATTCATATAAAATGGTTTTTTTATTTTTTAGTTTTATTTTATAATAAAAAAATACACCATATTGTTTATGTGATGAACCCGGAAGTGTAGGTTTATGGCTTAATAGAAGTCCATACAATTGATCCGAGTTCTTTGGATACACAAGAATGATGTGCATGAGATGTGGGAGTATAAGTATTTGGTTGAAGAGCAGTATCCATTTTTATTTTCTAATCAGACTTTGGGATGAATTTTTGAGGGTGGAAAGTTTTAATAGTGAGGTGAACTGTCACACTTGTGATATTATTTATAGATAATATTTTATTTATTTTTGGTCTTTTGTTTATCCCTTGGTTTTTCTAAAAGTTTTTAGTGAGTTTTTGGACTTGAAAACAGGTGACAAACAATTAGATCACATTTAGGGGGAATTGTGTGCTTGAATAAAAGAGACTGTGTTCCTTGTATTGTGGCATTATCCAGGGCGCATAGCCTTCCACACGAGCGTGCTACCTCCCCAAGAAAATAGTGTGGCTAGATTCCTCTTGTATAGATGATACCACATGTTTTCCACTCATATTGAAAAACCATATGGGATAAATTTGTGACCTATCTAGTTCATTAAAAATATTGAAATTAGCTTTCTACCCTCCCACGGTTTTACCTGAATTATACCCACTTATTCCACCATTTATGATTTTAAGCCCCATGTGCCTCCCCCTCTCTTCCTTTATTGCACCTTCAATTTTTGGGTGGAGTTGGATTTGGATCTTCAAGAATCATAAAGTAAGCCCCTTATTCCTTGGTTTTCTATTTCTTCTAGGCTTCTTATTTCCTATTTCTTGGGGTCTTCTTTCTCAACTAGATTACATGACCTAATAAGGGTTCAATAATGAGTTTTTGGGTAAAATATTGATGTTTTTTTTATATTACCTTTATAGGTTACCCTTATTATGAGGTTGTAGTTTTCCATAAGATTCTAGAATTTTCCAATCATAAGGTAGGTGATTCCATGATTTATCATTATTATATAACTTTGGTATTATTTCTTTTCTTCTTGAAAGTGTTCTATTGATTGCGTGGAAGATGCAAAATGTGTTTTCAAAAGGTTTGGTGGTGAGATTGTGTTAAAAGATGGGTTTAAAAATTAAATTGGTTGTGTTTCATGTGTGATTAATTATTTTTCTTCTTAAATGTGTTCTATAAATTGTGTAAGTTGTATGAAATGTTTTTCAAAATGGATTTTGTGTGTTTGTGGATTTGAAAGTGGATTTTAATGGAAAATGGTTGTTTCCTTGTGTGTTTTAATGTTTGGATGTATGTACATATGAAATTAGTGGTTTATGTGAAGTGAAATGAGGAAATTGAGCACAAAGGGAATCCTAGTTATCTAGGCAAGCATACTAGGAATAGTATGCTAGTTGGATCAGTGGGACTGTTTCCCAGTTTCTTTTAGTAGGATTTTCACTACAACACTAACTAAATTATGATGACTATTGGTGACCACTATAACTTTATATGGATTCCCCTCTAGGGTCTCGTGCATGAGGATGTTGTAGGTTATGGTTACTATACCATTATCACCAAGATATGAGGTTCCTAGGGTCACACTAGTGCTTGTACCTTTAGGGATTACCCGTGGTCCTCTCATGTGATATGGTGAATACCATCAATATATAGTGTACCATACATTAATTTTAATTTCAATCTTGTTGATCACTAATTTTTTTTCATTTTTTCCTAAAACATGCATGTTAATTGGTATTATAATGTTATGGAAAAAAATCTATTTTGGGTGGCAACCTAATGGGATTTGGATTACACCATACATACAACCTCGAGTGTGTGTATACCTTGTTATGATTTACCAAGTTAAAGGCAAGATGTTTCATGGTGGTGATAGTGGATCAGGTTGCTAGTGTTCCTCTCTTGTAGGTGTTGGTGGAGGTGTCTTGAGGCTGATGGACCTCTTTTTGCATGGAGGCTTTGGGTTGTGGTCTTGACAGTTCCCCTAATTTTTTTTTATTTTTTTAAAGTTGTAAAATGTTTATCTTGAAATTTTTGTATCTATTTTGGTTGTGTATGTTGATCTTGGTGTGATATTTTATTTTTGAGAATTATTTATGGTTGTTTATAATGGGTAAAATTTCTCCCAAGAGTGTATTATTGATACTCATACACTAGTTCCTAGCTCATGGGGATCGAGAATGACCTTCCAGACTTATCATGGGTAGGGTCGGGTGTCGAGTTAGATAGAACCCCTGCTTAGATCATGAAAAATGGGATTAAATTGAAAAGGTTGGTGTAGATATGGGATATATATGTAATATATGAGTTTATGTGGAAAACCTAACAACATGAGGTATAGTATAAGGAACAAACAACATGTAGTCCCATGGCTAAAGTGAATAGGTTTTTCGGGTGAGTTAAATATCACACGCCATGTGGGATCCCCATAGTCCATATGACTTGGTGTCGGAGACTCGGTGTGTACACTGGGAGTACACAGACACATGAATGACTAGACACACATCAAGTGTACAGGGACATGACCCGAGGAATATTGACACAAGAAAGATAACATGACTCATCCCTTGGTGGCTGAGACATGCTGTGTAATCATATTACACTCCATATAGGTATACATAGTGAGGGATCCATGTATTAGTGAGGACATGACCATGCAGTAGGGTGAGACCACACACTGTGTGGGTCCCATTACATGTCATATACCCTCCTTATTGAGTAAACATATACCTATAGAATATTATTTGATTGGACTTAGATTTTAGATTGTGATTATCCTATACTGAGTGTTTTTCATGTGGAACATGATGTTGGATTTCATTGTGGATTTTAAGATATGGTGCGAGTTTTTTAGAGTGTGAATCTTATTTAGGCAGAACTCAATAAAGAAAGAGATTATATGGGAGAATCAGAGTGGAACCCTTCAGCTGGGATAGGGAATGAGTCCTGTATCTATCCTCAAAGTGAAACTATCCTACTGGGACATAAAATGGGTCTTCTATCCTTAGATATGAACCCCTATGATGGACTATAGCATGAGTATCCTATCTATCTTTGTAGTGAACCCTCTTTTGAGGATATGGAATGATTCATCTACCCTTTGAGTGGAACCCACCTAATGGACATAGAGTGGTTCCTCTATCTAGTCCCTAAAGTGGATCCCTCCTATTGGGACATGACATGGGTCCTCTACCCCTAGAGTAGAACCCCCCTTGATGGATTCGGTCAGGTGCCCTCTATGTACCTTTACAGTGCAAGCCACTTGTTGGGACATATAATGGGTCCTCTATTTATATACTGATTGGATCCCTCCAATAATATCAGGGTATGAGTCCTCTAGATAGATATTATGTCCTATAGACTATGTGGAACAATGGAAAGGTGTGGCTTGACATGGATGTGTCTTCAGACAGATGCATGGGATGGTATCCATCTTTGATGGACCCACTTGGAACTGATGGAAGACTCTTTTCCTAGGTTGAGATGTGAGATGGAGATCCTCCTTCCCTCTCATCTGGGTTAATTTTATGAACATATATATATATATATTTATATTTATATATATTCTTGTTTTTGGATTCCATTACTCTCTTGATATTAGTTGAGATGTTTATTCCTATTGTGTCTCTTACTAATAACCCTTCAACTTTCAATGCATCCTACTGAGAATGTATATACTCACCCCTTCATGGAATTTCCACACATGTTTCATATCTTATAAAAAATATGTACTGGTCTGTAGTGATTATAGAGTATCAAAAGGATACCTTGGTGAATTTTACCACATAAATTGTATGGGGAATAGGATCTAGATCCAAGATCTCTTAGCACTTTACTTTTCTATTTTCTTTCAGGTTGATACATCTTTCTGGCTGGGAATGTATTTTCATATTCCTTTTATTTTTAGATTATACTTTGATACTCTTATATTCCCTAGAGGTTTTACATGCATGTTTATTCACTAGATATTATATATTTTATTATTATTCCTTTTCACTTCTGCATAGAGATGGTTGGTTGTGTGAATATAGGTATAATAGAAAAATCCCTCTCCTATTTTTTATACCATTAGGTGATTATCTCAAACCCTTGGACCATTGATGTGGGCTTGGGGTAATTGCGACTCAATCCCTATTGGGTGGGGTCATGAAAAATTGATATCAGAGCTAATTCATTCCTTGGGACAGTGTTTGGAGTTTTCTACTTATGAGGATTTGGACCATACTTAGGGAAATAGTGTCAAATAATCTCATGTGGGACTTTTATTCCAGGGAACCCAATGTTGGTGCGGTAGAAGATGTATCCATAAATCAGGAATCTGAACACCTTCTTGTCGACTCAGCATGCCAAGACATTGGTTGTAGGGAATATTGGTACATGCATCATATATGATTGAGTATTTTTAATATCCTAATTGAGTTAGACCCCCCCATATATATATATATATGCTCATCTGAATGTGGTATGTCTTGATTAAAATGTTAAGATGCCTCGATGAAGACAACAATACAGGTTACAGATTTAGGATCATGAAGACAACACAATTAGTGACGAGGCATGAGTTAAGGGGACATCACATGAGATATTTCTTCTAGGTGGAAAGGAAGAAATAACCACACCTATCAAGTAGAAGATAATATTGGAAGAGTAATTTGAGGATTCACATATTCTTATATCACTCTTTGAGTTCTATTACCACAATAAGTTGAGGTTTCATGGTGATCCTACTCCCTAGATGGTTGAGGATTAACTAGAGTCAGTGATGTGAGTGTTTAGGATTATATAGACATCATCTGATCAAGTGGTTTCATTAACATATAATCTTTTACAAGGTGTAGCTTGTCACTGGTGGGGCCTAGTAACATAGATGTAATATGAGTCGACACTTTCATATAATGAATTATATTAGCTATTTTGTGAGGAGTAATACCCATCATGGTTGTGCTCAATTTGAAATCAGGAGGTTCTGGAGCTATAGTAGGGAGGGATGATAGTTTCTAAGTATACCATGAGGTTTACTAACCTTATGAAATCCTCCCTCAAAATTATTTGAAATGGATAATTCTGGGTGAGAAAGTTTGAGAAGGGTCTCCAAAGAGACATCTGTGTCAGTGTGGTACCCTTATGTATTTCTAATTATGTTGGAGTGTTGGATCATGCACCATTAATGTAGAGATTCTAGTAAGAGGTATTCCATGCAGCTGAATCTAGAAGTGGGTTTCAAGTGGACAAGTCATATTTAGTAACTAGAAGTTTATAGTTAGAAGGATCTTGGTGTAGGAGATCTTATCATTACAGGACTCAGACATGTGATTGTGCTGTGAAAGTACTGTATGGAGGACCAGGGTGGGCCAATGAGGGGTGATGGGTGAAGTCGCATGGAACATTATTTCCCAACTTGATGGGTTGAGGATGGTAGGAAGATTGCAGATAGATCACCATGGAAGAGGCATCACGGTGATTAGGGATCTCTCCTAGGTGAGGGTAGGGTGGCCCTTAGGGAGGTGGAGTTGGAAGAGGAGTAGGTTTTGCTTCAGGAGGAGGATATATGGGTGGTGGATGATGATATGAGTTCGTTCCACCACCACCACTGGGTGGACCATGTCAGGCTTAGGGAGATAGCCATTAGGGCTGTGGGAAGTTGTAGTCTATGGAGGCCTATGACTTGGACACTCATAAGGTTATTAGAGATACTATTTTTGTATATTAGAATCTTTCTTTAGTACTAGTAGAATAGGTGCGAGTCATTACTTTATCTCTTTACTCATACTGTAAGAGATGGTACTCCCATTCGATAATTTAGCCCAGTGGATTTTCCTTAAGGTTCCAATGGGGAAAACTTCTTCGATATCATTAATCTCATATTAATGATACCAATCACTTGGTGGATATAGATTATCATATGACATTTTAGTCATTACGATGAGATATTATGACACCATCTTGGGTGTGGATAGCTTGTACATAGTTTGAGCCCAGATTGACTATCACTACAGACAAGTTAGATATCTTCGGACTAATAGGAAAAGATTATCCTTTGTGGGTGAGAGAGATATCATGGAATAGAAAGTGGGTTTTGTGAGTAGGCCGCTGCATCCCATCACTCATTACTTAGAGAGTTAATCTTTTGACATAGTGGGATATTTCAGCATCTAGATTCCTTCAGTCATGGAGTATTTTATGGATGTCTTCCCAGAGGAAGTTCCAAGACTAACTCTAAGGAAGGAGATGTAGTTTTTCATCAAATTTCACCATGGTAATACTCTTATATCTTATGTGTCATAAAATATAGCCACTAAAAAGCTATGGATTTTGAAGTTGTAGTTGTAAGAACTTCGAGAGAAGTATTTCATCAAATCCAATGTGTCCCCCTGGGTAGATCAAGTGTTTTTCATGAAAAAGGTGGACATGCGATTTTGTATTTGTGTGGATTATCATTACCTGAACTAGGCCATTATAAAGAGAAATTACCAATTTTTGATGATTGATGACTTATTTGATCAGTTTTGAGATGGGAGATGGCTATTGAAGATCTATTTTAGGTCTGAATACCACCAATTGAGAGTTCACTCGCTACAAAAATTTTGAGTTCCTGGTGATGCCTTTGGGTGTGATGAATACCCTTGTTGTGTCTATGTCATTGATGAATTGGATCATCCAGCCATACTTGGACTAATTTTTTATTATCTTCATTGAAAACGTACTCATATGTTCTACATCACAAGAGGATCATGAAAAGAACCTGATGATGGTTCTAGACTTACTTCACGAGCCCTAGTTTTATGGTAATCTCTAAAAGTTACAGTTTTGGATCCATGAGATTCAATATTTAGGGCATGAAATTTATGAGCATGGATTAGTTGTGGACCTAGTGAAGATCGATGCATTGATTTATTTAGAGTCACCTAAGAGTGTGTTGGAGGTGCAGAGTTTTCTTAGCTTAGCAAGGTAATATAGGAGGTTTGCGGCAGAATTATATAGGATTACATCCCATTTCACCACCTTGACACAGAAAGGGTTGTTTTTTACTTAGATAGAGAAGTTCTAGAGAGAGTTCAAGGAGTTAAGGCTAAGGTTAATGTGTGATCATGTTTGAGACTACTAGCAGAGGGTGTGGAGTAGGTAGTATATATCTATGAATATAGATCTGGGCTTAGTTTCATATTGATGCAGAGTTATGTAGTGATTGAATATGGGTTGAGGTATTTGAGACCCTAAAATAATAAATATATGTCTAATTAACCAGAGTTTGTATAGATAGTCTTCGATTAGAGGATGTGAAGGAACTATCTTCTAGGAGAGAGCTTTTTTGTTTTCTCTGACCATTAGATTTTTAGTTACATCTTCATGTAGAGAGAATTAAACCCGAAAAAAAGTTCTTGTTAGAGTTCCTAAAATACTATGAATTTTTGATAGTCTATACTCTTAGGAAGGGAAAAATGGTGGCATAATTCCGTAGTAGGAAGTCCCAAGCACTTTTGGTGTAGTTGGCGTCAGAGCAGTTGGATTCCTTTTACCTGAACCTAGTTGAGGAGGAGGGTGCAACTTTTCTTCTATTTATGGTGATCAATCCTCTACTCCACCAACATGGGAGAGATTCCTAGTTTATAGAAATTTATTTTGGGGTCTTAAATGACCATATATCCTTAGGAGATTCAACATATGGATTTTTTTGAACGAGGGAATCTCGTCATCCTTTTCCAGGGACAAAAGGTGATCCTAGTCACATGCGGGAGGAGGTAATGATAGAGTTTCATGCATCTAATTTGATTGTACATCTCATTGTGGGGAAGATGTATAGAAACCTTCGGAGATAGTTTTAGTGGGCTTGTATGATGTAGATCATATCCGAGTTTATCTCCTGGGTTCTCATGTGTCCAAAGGTGAAGGATGACCACTAGGTTTTGGCAGGTTTGTTATAGCCTCTTGAGACCCCAGAGTTGAAATAATACAATATATCCATGGAATTTATGACAAGTATTCCATGGGAAGTAAGAATCCAAGACATGTTCTGGGTGATAGTTTATCGACTTATGATGATGGTAGACTTCCATGATATTAAGGAGATAAGTTTGGTGGAGAGTTTAGGGAAATTGTATGTATGGGAGATCATTATACTTCATGGGTTTCCCTCGAATAATGTCACTAACTATGATGTGTGGTTTATATCATGGTTGTGGAGATGCCTGTAGGAGGCATTCATGACCCAGATGAGGATGAGCACAACCTTTCACCCCTAAACATATGGTAAGACCAAGTAAAATATCCAGGTGCTGGAGGATATGATGATGGATTTTGTGTTAGACATTGGCCAAAGTTTAGAGGAACAATATCCCTTGGTAGATTTTTCATATGATAATAACTACCACTCTACTGTCGGTATGAAACATTTTTAGGCCCTATACGACATACCCTCTATCTCACCCTCATATTGGACTGATATTAGTGAGAAATCTCTTATTGGGCCAGAGATAATATAGGTGATGATGGAGAAGGTCCAGTTGATCCATGAGTGGATGAGGATAGACCAACATAGGAATAATTCTTACAAATATCGACATCGCCGTCCCTTAGACTTCAAGCTGGGAGACCATGTTTTCATAAGAGTCTCCCCTCGATAAGGATTGTATAGGTTTTTCAAGGGAGGAAATGTATCCTTGAGTTTTATTAAGTCATTCAAGATATTATAGAGGGTTAGTGAGGTTGTCTACCACCTCACCTTACCCCCACAGTTAGAGAAGATGCACGAAATCTTCCATGCGTTGAATTTGAGGAGATATGTGCATGAACCCACACACATAATTAATTGGGAGGAGTAGGGAATCGAGGATTGGTCCTCCTTCACTTAGTACCCAGTGGTGATCGAGTATTGGTAGGATGAGATCTTGCATGGAAGGACCATTCCCTTGGTTTATGTGCTATGTCAGCATGTGAGAATACATGAGAGCTCCTAGGAGTGGGAGAGCTAGATGTGGGTTCAATATCCCCACCTTTTTTACTTAGTATTTTATTTTCAAGGATGAAAATATTAAAGGATGGAATAATTTATAGAACTTTGTGTTGTATTGTAAGAATTTAAAATATATCAAGGAATATTTTTGGAGATAGGCACTAAGAGGGAACACTATTCTGAGGCTTGGTGTGCCCAATTTTTTTTTTTGTAAAAATATTAAATATATTTTATATTTTATATGAATAGTATTTCAATAAATATGGAATATCCCATAAATGGTTTCTAAAAACAGAAATTTGGAACCATGGTTGAATCTAGAATGCGAGGTTTACCCTAGGCATGACCTAAGTTTGATCGGTGCGGTGTATTCAGTTAAAATAGCCGTTGGCGGGTGATTTCAGTGAATTAATTAATTAAACAACATAAAACCAAATATACTCTATAAAATAATCATTATAGAAGATATCTAGGGTTATGCACATAACTTTGAAACTATTTAGTGGAGAATTCCACCACCCATCATTGGCAATTTTAGATTGGACGACAACGAGCTTATGGATCCAGGAGAATTGTGGCACAATAGACATAATTGATCTCACTTATTCATTGGTAGATGCTTTCTTCATAATCTAATGATCAAATCTCAATGTAGGACTCTTCATATGTTAATTTCCTCCCTTATGATTAAAATATTAAGCAGAATCAAATCTATTTATTTAATCTTCATTTTTTTGATCCGTTTCATACACCCATGTATCAGATTTCATTATTTATTCAATTTAATATGTTTTCCATGATTTATCACCCCTGATACATAGAAATTTGTATTAATTGGATAAAAAGTATTGTCCAATTATTTTTTCAACCATGTTTATGTGATTTTTTCCTTCATTCTATGTGATCTTAACCATTGCCTTTGGGCCCATAGTTAGACATTAATGAGTAGGACTGAGCATGATCAGACCCCTAAATTCACGTGAAACATATAGATTTTGAGTCTAAGGATGGATTGGAATGTTTTTTGGGATACATTTGATGATTCCCATGGATTTGGGATCGAGGAACAATCGACTATGACATGAGAGAGGTGATGATGGCACGAAGGCATCATGTGGGAGGATTGAGATTCGTTTTCCAGCCATTAAAAAATATAAATTGATGGATGGAGATGGATTCCACCAATTTTAGGTGGTTAATGGATGAAAATTAGGGAAATGAATGTGTATTTAAGATTCATGTGGAAGATATTAGAATATGTGGAAAACCCAACTTCATGCCATGTTTTCAGAAGAACACACATCATGAAGACCCTTAAAAGTGGAGGTTAGGGGTTTTGGGTTAGTTAAATATCAAATTCGATGTGGTATCCCAACACGCTGTGTGACCCAGTGCTGGAAACTTGATGTTTACTCTATGAGTAAAAAGTCATGGTAATGACCAGACACATAACCAGTATACAAATACATGACCTGAGGAACACATGCACAGCCAAGAGAACACAAATTAATGCTGGATGGCTGAGACACACCATATAATCCCATTACACACCAAGTAGGGATACATGTCTAGTGATCCATGTATTGGTGAGGACACAACCGACTAATAGTGTGGGATTACACACCGTGTGGGTCCCCTTACACATCATGTAACCTCATTTTGAGGAAACTTCTACCACTCATATATCCTTCATTTAGACTAAAATTTTGTCCTGTGAGTAGCCTATAATAATTGGGTTTACAAATATAATTAGATAGTGTCATTAATTGTGAATTTTTAGACATGGTGTGGCATGTTCTATGTGTGACTCTTCTTTTGGTGACACTTGACAATGCTAGTGATCAGATGGGAGCATCAAAGTGGAACCCTCCTGTTGGGACTGGGCATTAATACTATATCTATCCTCAAAGTGAAAACCTCCTAATATGATGGGTAATGGGTACTATACCATTAGAGTGTAACCCACTAGACAGATCAGGGTGTGACACCTCTATCTATATTTAGAGTGGAACCCACATATGGGGATAGGGCATAGATCCTCTACCCTTAGAGTGGAACCCCCTAATGAACTAGGGAGTGGGTACTATATCTACCACCCAGAGTGGAACCCTCCTACTGGGATAGGGAATGGGTCCTCTAATCCTAGAGTGGAACCCCCCTTACATAAGATAGTGTGGGTCCTCTAACTACCTTTAGAGTGGAACCCTCTTAATGGGTCATATCATGGGTTCTATATTTATCTAGTGAGTGGAACCCTTCTATCATATTAGCGAATATTTTATCTATCTAGAGATTGTATCCCCTTGATTTTTTTGGCACATTAGTGAGGTTTGGATTGAAATTTATGTTTCTTCGGATAGACGCATGAGATGCTAGGCATGGTTGATGGGCCTCCTTGAACTGATGGCATATTATTTTCATGGGTTGGGCTGTGATATGGAGATCCCAATTCTATCTCTTCTGGGTTTCTTTTATGATGATATATATGTTTCATTGTTGTTGGATTTAATTTTTGTCCTTATATGGTTTTAGTTTTCTATTCCCATCGTGTATCTTACTTCCCCCCCTTCAGCTTTTGGGGTGTCCAACTTAGTATGTAAATACTCACCCACGCATGGGATTTCACTGTATGTGTCGTGTCTTATGCATACAAAAAACAGGTTTGTGGTGATTACAGAGAACAATAGGGATACCCTGATTCATTTTATATCATATAGTGGTTGAGTCTTGGGGACCTAGATCCATGATCACTCAACACTTTACTTTTCCAGTTTTGTAAGGCTATGACATATTTCTGGTTGGGTGTGTATTTAACCATTTATTTTATTTTCAAACTACTATTTCATACTCTTGTATTACCTAGAGGTTTTATGTGTATGGTTTATTATATAGATGTTTCATATTTTATTATTATTCTTCTCCACTTATTCATAGAGATTATTTGGTGCTTGTGTACAGGTACACTTGGTGAAGACCTTCCATATTAGTTATGTCTTTCGACACTTTTCACTATCCCATGGCCTATAGAGGTGGGATTGGGGTAATTATATCTCAATCCTTGTTGGTTTAGGTCATGAAATGTTTATACTACTAAGGGTATTTGGTTCATCATCATGTAATCATTACAGAAGAAGAAAACCAATGAGTTTTCCCGATCTATCATTAATAGAATCAACTTGAATAAATGAAAGATATAAAAACAAGTGTACTTGAAATGATTAATTATCCATATTTTACTCATTATTGGAGTAAAAATGATATATATCACTAATAATTAACCAAATAAATCTAGGTTCTAATGTAATTACACAATCCTTGTATATAATTTTTATAATATGAAGACTTCCGTTCTTCAAAGGTGTGCTATCACATTCTTCCATGAAGATGAATGAAGAACCGTGATTTAAATAGATCTTTAACTTAACGTATCACACAAAAATCACAATCAATAAAGGAATCCAATAAATTTTATATACTCTCTTAATTAAATTAATATATTTATAGCATCGATTCAATCTCATGGTAGCCATTTTACACTACTATAAAACAAGGCTAATTTGATTTTATAACATATTGTTTCATTCAAATTTTCTCTCATTACATAAGTAATAAATTTATTCATATCTATAGAAACCAATCCAAAAGACATGGAATAACACATGAATTTGATATCTCAAATTTCTTGCCAATTATATACTATGATGGTGACCAATAGATTTCTATGATAGATGCATCAATTTTTTCATATCCGCCACTACGAATCAGTGATATGATAAAATACCATACCCCTTATTTGTGTGAATTTAAAACAAACTTATGGTTTTAAGTAGGTGTAACAATCATGTAATATTAATTTTTATGAATCCCAAATATATTTTGGTTTACTATGAATGAATTTGATCCGTATGTTTTTAAGAAGATAGTTGGAGCACCATAGTTTTCAAAATCAAATATGTTGATAACATATTGAAAACATGTATTAGTCCTATAATTAATAATAAATAATTTATATATATATTTCTCCATGAATGGACTAAAATCATAACCCATGTTCTATGAAACAATACCTACTAAGATAGATCTATGTGGTTTCATATAAGTCATGGTATAATCAATGAATAAATATACAACAGTTTATGAAATTCATTGAATAATTCAAGAGAGGATATATTATTTTGATTTAAATAATTATAACTTTATTGATGGAGATATATAATTAAGTTTATGGACATGTTAGTTCATTAATGAGTTCATTTTGGAAATTAGAAGAAAGATAAATCATGTATATAGGATGATGACACAATTATGCATCTTACTTAATGATATATCATACAACAAAGTGATTAAATTATATTATATCATTAGTTGGAAGTTTGTAGTCATTATAACATTAAATCGTTTCTTTTTAGGTTTGTTGATGTGTTTCTAGATGAAGATCTTGGAATTTGGTTACGTTCATAAAATTTCGTTATATTATTAGATTAGGGGGTAACACACTAAGTGTATCAAGAATCTCATTAAAATTTATTTAATAATAAATATTATTCTTAACTTGTGGGATAAGAATTATTCCATTATTATTGATCATATATATTCAATCATGTGATATTAAATTTTAGAATTATGGAGTTAAATTTTATATCTTATATCATATTCAAAAGATAAAAAATATTTATTTATTTATTCACCAGTTTAGTGAATATATTAATATATATATTTATATAGTAAAATGAATATTATAATAAATATTCATTCATGAGTTTATTTAGTAAAATATTTATTTGTTTTTTGATTAAATAATATTTTTAAATAAATATTTTATTATTTGACGTTTGTAAAGTTCCATGGGATGATTAATAATCCAAGTTAATGAACTACTAGAAATGGTAAATTTTATTTAATACCATTGAAACAAATTATTGGTGGAGGGGCTGTGTAGCATGAATATCCACTAAAAATATAAAATAAAAATTTATTTTATAAATTATATTCACAAGTTATGAAAAAATCAGTGAAAATTCAGAAGAGAAATGAAAGATACAGTATCAAAAGAATGCCACAAACCAATAAAAAACTTGTACAATGCAAAGAACATTGGGATATAACATGCTTTGAACCACTTTGGCCCTATATCCATGAAAATAACACCACATCATAATAATTTTATAATGAAAATAAACAAAATAACAAGCTTACAAACAGATATGGTAAATCAAACTAATAGTCATATAGAGCTAGAGAAATAATATGACGATAGAGTTCTTTTATCTTTAATACTTATGATGAAATGGTTATGACAAAATATACAAGGACACTTCTTAAGATGATATCTCATCGAATAAGTTTTCTTTACTGTAAGTTTATTAGAGTTGGTGGGTTTTATGAATGAATCCTATGTTGTGTCAAAATAAAATCACATACCAAAATCTCATATAAGAATGAATTGAAAAACAGAAGTTCTATAGAGGAATAATTTGTAGCTAAAGAATAATAAATACTTTAGAGGTTATACATTAGGTGGTATCAATGAACACACATACTATAGAAATTAAATTGTCTGAAACATGCAATGGTTCAGGTGAGAACACCCCAATATAAGGAGAACATATCCAAATAATAAGGGAAACCAATGAGTCTATTTTATATTAAACTCCCAAACATAAGGGATATAATAGATTTTCCAATTTCAAAATCAATAACCCCAAACACACCACAGATGAGGAAAAATATATTACATGTGAGATTAAAAAAATACTTAGAGAAAATAGTACCCAACCACCATTTATATATAGATAATAAAACTAATCATAAAATTCATGGAAAAATAGAATCCACATGAAACACATGGATAATACAAATGTAATGAATAAATGAAATCAAAAAAATAATTTGTAAAAATCATGAACTTTAAAAAACAGAATAAAAGTTAATTTATCTATTTATGAAAAGATTTTTAAATAAATATATATCATGAAAATAATAATAATAATATTATTATTTTATATAGAGATTACATAGAATAAATAAATTAATAATGGACCATTAAGAAATTATCGATAGTTTATCCCTATGTATAAATTCAAAATTATATCATTTTAGAGAGGAGAGACTTATTTGCGCAATAAAAATCTCACTTGAATTCTCTCAAGAAATTGAGAGAATATCTTCCCATATTCCCTCTCAGGGACATTGAAAGAGCAAGTGAACTTTGTTGCAATCGATGGAGAATAACATGAAGCACTTGATCTTACCATGATAACACTCATATATTAAATAATTTCATTCAAGGATTCATGTATCCTATCTAGATACAACTACACGAGTCCTCATTTTCATTCTAAATGTAAACAAAAATAACTAAATATTAGTTATGGGAGTTAATCAACTGGATTATCACATTTTAGGTAATTCTAGGTTATGAATTGATTATAAATTGAATTTTAAAGATCTAATCTAATATATTATAGGGTTTTATGTTGGAACCATGGTCTTCTATGCATGAATTGGAGTATGGTTTGTGTTTTTTGTCAATACTCAGTGGAGGTTCAGAATGTGTACCAAAAAAGTGATTATAAAGTTCAAGAAAACAACAGTTTTGAAGGTGACGCCGTTTCCCAGTGTTTGCCAAATTTTTGGGCCTAAAAATAGACAAATGGAGAAAAGTGTTTTTGGAAAAGAGACTTGCGCGCGGTGTACCTGAAGGAGAGGAGACTTGCGCGCCATATGTTTTTCAAGATCAGAACATGGCAAAATGACAAAGGGATAAGGGCCGTACAAGTTTTGGGATAGTCGTGCAAGTGACCTGCGCACCGAGAAAGGACTTGCGCACTGATGACTGGGAGGTTTGGAAACATGCGTGCCGGTTGTTCTTCATGATCAGAACTTAAAAATATGGCAAAGGAAAGTAGGTCACGCAAGTATTGGTGTGGTCGCGCAAGTGAATAGTGCAATAGAGGCTAGGGTAGTTGGAGCTACGCGCCGGGACTTGCGCGTCGTGAGGACACTTGCACGCCACGGCACAGGGGGTCCAATTTGCCTATAAATAGAGGACCAACCCACCTAATTTGTAACTGAGTTAAAGACTTAGAGATTTTTCGAGCTCTCATCGTGCAAGTGGTTGAGTCACGCAAGTGGTAGTTGGGTCGTGCAAGTAGAGGTTGCACGCCGGTTGTTGGCTGTGCGACTAAGGCGGTTGGGGATTTAAAGGCGCAACATCGCGCAAGTTTGGAGTTGAAGGAGGTAGTGTCGCGAAAGTGGGTTGGTGTCACCTGCGTGCCGAATTTGTACCGCACAAGTGACTTGCATGCCAGGATTGATACTTGTGCGCTGGGCTTATAGAAGCGCGCCAGGGTTGTTAAAGTACATATGTCCTTTTGAATCTGCACGAAAGCTGGAAGATTTCCCGGTACCCTCAGCGCAAAGTAAGATTCATCTACTGGTGAGAGTTGGAATTCAACAGAGCATCTACATACAATAGAGGATGCATTATTTTTCAATGATGAATAGACCTTCACGTCTATAAACTGAGCGGGACTTCACCAATGGCAGTGAGCCAAGGGGAGTCAATGGGAGTGACCCGAGGGACGCAGTGAGCCATCCCTGAACAATTGTAAAGGTAGTTAGCCTGGGACAGAGTGACCATTCCCAAACCTCTGTAATCCACATCTAGTGAAGTTTAGTGGAATTAGGTATGACCGACAACCTGTCAGTTTATGCTCCTTTGCTGTATCCCTTAGTGGTGAACCGAGTAAAAAGTGTTGTGTCTTCTCTATGCATGTGAATGTTTTCTTTTTGATCATATTCATCATATAGGTTCAATAAGTTCCTACCAACGTGGGAACAAGATTCATCACATTAAAAGAAAAATTTGTCACCTTGATTCACCCTCCCCTCTCATGGTGTCCCGAGGTCCTTTAAGTTTTATCAGAGGGTAAAGGTTGTTGGTGTTGAATCTGTCCGTTGCCTTCATGGAGAATGCATTCAATGTCAGGGGAGTACCTCACTTCGATAGAAGTAATTTCTAGATATAGAAGAAAAGAATGAGATCTCATCTAAGATCTCTTGGAATGGAAGTTATTTTTTTATTGTGAAAGGAATACAAGTCACTGATCCAACAGGCCTGGCTATGACTGACACAGACAGGAAAATTCTTGATGCAGATGCTAAATCACAAAATGCACTCATCATAGCCCTTTCTGATCAGATCTACCTAAAGGTGATGAATTTCACCTCAGAAAAATCCATGTGGGATAAACTCGAGAATATTTATGAAGGAGATTGAAAAGTGAAGGAGGTGAAACTACAATTGCTGCACAATAGGTTCGATGATTTGAAGATTCATCCTAATGAGAATACAAACTCCTTCTTTAATCGAATCACTGAATTAGTTGGATCAATTTGGGGCCTAGGAGAAGAAATCAAAGACATTGAAATTGTGACGAAAACACTGAGAAGACTTCCACCCCTGTACAATGCAAAGGTATCAGCCCTTGAGGAAAGATATCTTTCAAAACTTTCTCTGGATGACCTTCTAAGCAGCTTGGTAGCATATGAAATGAGAATCAAACCAGAAGATGCTACGACTCATGTGAGCAAGGAAATGGCATTTAAGGCCATGGATAAACTAAAAATTTCGAAAGATAGTAGTGGTTAAGATGACAAAGAAAAAGAAATTCTTTCTCTCATGGGAAAGAAGTTTCATAAGGGAAAAGGGAAATTCAAAGGGAAGTTACCTCTCGCATGTTTTCGTTGCGGAAAATTTGGTAACATTGCCTCTCAGTGCTTAAGAAAGATCAATGATGAAGATAGTGAATATGAAAGCTTCGATAAGCCTTGGAGAAGGTTTTTCAAAAAGGGAGACCTCAAATATGGAAAGAAAATGCAAAGGAAGAGTTTCATCTGTGAAGAGGAAGAAGATGATACTGAATTCTATGATGAAGAAGAACCAGAATTCAAAACTGGGAACCATGCTTCCATGATGGACACTGTTGAAGAGTCAGAAGATATTGGTGGAGAAAAATAGTTTAAAACTTGTGAAGATCCTGAGATGCAACTTAAGGATGCTGCTAGTAAGCTTAAGAATAAATGTAAGAGTTGCAATAAGTGGAAATCAATTGTAGAAGAATCAACTGAATACATTGATCAACTTGAAGCTGAAATTGAACGACTGGAAGAATTTGTGAAGGTACAGTCTAAAATAATTGAAAGTAATGATGATGTAGTGGATCTGAAGCTGAGAATTGAAGAGCAGTCAAAGGTCATCAATGACCTCACCTCCAGAATAGAAGAAAAATCCAAGACTATTGAGGGTCTTGAGGAGGAAGTTGTTACTATTAGGAGTAAACTTGAGACTGAATCAATTCCAAAATAATCAAGGAAGAAAATACAATTTGGAAGATTCTCAGATGCAGAATTACTGGAAAGAGCCAAGTGTGGTTCAAATGGGGTTGGAAAAATCTTGAGTGATCAAAGACCCACTTGCATGGGATAGAGTGGAATTGGCTGTGAAGCTGAGACATCAACTGATGGAAGTGAAAAGATCCAAAATAAAGATAATATGAAGGTTGAACATGTTGAAACGTTGCCTAAAGTAATGAAAAAGGAACCCTCAATCCAAACTAAAAGGAGAACTAAAAATTATCCTCAAATATTCAGAAATGATAGACATTCTAACTATTCTCCTAAAGAAGAAGGTATGAGGAGAAATTCAAGTGAGAATACATTTCCTCTCATGAAGTGTTAGTTCTGTGGCTATTTGGGCCATACCATGTCTTATTACGAAGAGGCAAGGAGCTATCTGAATGGGGAAGATCTGGGACATCAACAAAGGAGACTGACTTCATATCCTAATTCTTATAGAAGAAAAAATTTCTATGGATATTGTTTTCATTGTTCTAACTTTGGTCATAAGGCTGCTAATTGCAGGCAGAAAATGGACATGGACACCTCATACCGAAGTTCAAGACAAGTCAAGTCACGTCAGCAAGACAGTGTTTCTCTTTCAAAAAAGTTTTATCCTCTCAAAGAAGATTTCGACTATAAAGAACCTGGGTATGTGGAAGAGATAATTGAAAGGCCATCAATTATCTATACTCAATCCAATGTCTCTTGGAAGGAAAGGAAGAATATTGAGAAATCCAACCTTGCAGATGTGGCCCTCAAAGCTACAAAGAACAACAGTACCTGGATTCTGGATAGCGGTTGTTCATCTCATATGACAGGTAATGCCGACCTGTTAACAAATATCAAAAGTAAGGTTGATGGTACAATACGATTTGGTAATGATGGAGCTCTGAAAATCAAAGGGAGTGGAAGTACCTAATTAGCTATTGGAGAACTAAAGAAGACTGAAGTCCTTTACGTAGATGGTCTACGTCATAATCTACTTAGTGTGAGTCAAATCTGTGACTCGGGACTTATATTTACTTTTAATTAGAAAGGTTGCACTATCAAGGGAAAGACAGACAATTCACTTATGAAGGGATGTAGAATAGAAGGGAACTTGTATCAGGTTGATAGTGAAGAGAATGTCTGTTACATGACTATTGAAGAAGAAAAAAATTTGTGGCATCAGAGACTGGGACACATCAATCAACAAGACATGGAGAAAATATCAAAATTTAGGATTGTCATGGACATTCCAAACCTGAAGCATGAGCGTGAAAAGTCATGTGATGCTTGCATTCGTGGGAAGCTGGTCTACAGTTCATATCAGACAAAGAAGAAAAGGGCATCTCACCTTCTTGATCTGATTCATACAGATGTATGTGGGCCGATAAATGTTGCTGGAACTCATGGAGAAATATACTTTGTTCTTTTCATAGATGATTACAGTATAATGGCATGTGTGATGGTCATTCACAGGAAATGACAAGTCCTTGACTGCATGAAAACATATCGGCGAATATCCGAGAATGATACCAGACGAACAATCAAAGTGTTGCGATCTGACAATGGAGGAGAATACACATCCATTGAATTTGAAAATTATCTGGAGAAGCACGGGATATAACATGAGGTAGTTGCTATGAGAACTCCACAACAAAATGGAGTTGTTGAACATAGGAATCGACAGGTGAAAAACATGGCACGAACTATGTTGATTGAGAGTTGTATTCAACGACATTACTGGAAAGAGGCTGTTCAAGCTGTAGTGTATATTTAGAATCGAATAGGACTTTATATGGGTGAAACGAAGACACCATATGAATTGTGTCATGGAAGGAAGACCTCTTTAAAATACTTCCGTGTCTTTGGAAGTAAATGATTCATCAGGAACAAAGAAGGAAATCAAGGGAAGTATGGCGACAATGCTGATGAAGGAATTTTTCTCAGTTACTCAATGAATAGAAAATCCTACAAATGTTTCAACAAGCATTTAGGAAGGATTGTGGAAAGCAGTGATGTTAAGATAATTGAAGAGAAAACAAAAAATTCTTTAAGTATGTCATATGATGATGTGGTAGAAAGTGAGAAAGAAAGTGAACATAGAGAAAATACAAATACAAAAATAGAGGAAATTGTACAAAACACTCAGCAGTCACATCATGATGTTGACTCAGAAGAATAATCTGAAGAAGAAATTGTGGCTGAAGAGAATTCAACTGAACCTCGCAAGAGAAATTGAAGAGCTGAGATTGATCCATCCAACATAATTGGGGACAAGTGTACACCCACTCAAATAAGAAGGATGAGGAATAACACGCAATATATATTTCTGTCAGTTGTGGATCCATCCTCATTCAAAGAAGCTACAAAGGATGAATCTTGGGTGAAAACCATGAATGAAGAATTAGATCAGATTGACAAGAATCAGACATGGGATCTTTTCCAGAGACCCGAAGGTCACAATGTGATTGGTTCCAAATGGATCTTCAAAAATAAATTTGATGAGCATAGAAGTGTCATTAGAAACAAGGCATGACTGGTATGTAAAGGATACTCCCAGATTGAAGGCATTGATGTTGAAGAAACCTTTGCTCTAGTAGCTATACTGGAGTCAATCAGGATTTTCCTTGCCATGGCACTACAAAGAGGATATAAAGTATATCAAATGGATGTCAAGACAACATTATTTAATGGTGTACTCGAAGAACAAGTCTACATTGAACAACCAGTGGGTTTTGTTCTAGGTACTGATGAAACAAAGGTCTACAAACTGAAGGAAGCTCTATATGGTTTGAAGTAGGAACCACGGGCATGGTACTCGCAGCTGGATTCGTATATCAAGAAGCTGGGATTCAAAATAAGGAATACACTTTCATTTCTCAGGAAAAGTATGCAAGAGAGATTCTGAAGAAGTTTAATATGCAAGTCTCCAAACCAATGTCAATTCCGATTTCATTTGGAACTAAACTTGGAAATCATGAATATGGGGCATCTATAGATCCCACTATGTACAGGAGGATCATTGGGAGCCTACTGTACTTTACAACAACACGAACAGATATTGTCTTTGCCACATGTCTTGAAGCCCGCTTTCAGAGTAATCCAAAGGGGGTACATATGGTAGTAGTAAAAAGAATCGTGAGGTATATTCAAGGTACTCATAGTTGTGGGTTATACTTTGCTGTAGGAAGAGACAGTGAGTTATCAAAATTTTCTGATGCTGACTGGGCTGGCGATGTTGTGAACAGAAAATCCACCAGTGGCGGTGCTTTCTATATTGGGAATAAATGTGTTGGCTGGTTGAGCAAGAAACAAGAAAGTACTTCTCTTAGTACTGATGAAGCTGAGTATATCTCTTCCATGAAGGCATGCACTCAACTGCTATGGATGAAACAACAACTAGTAGATATTGGTGATGAGGTAAAGCAACTAATGGTCATTTACTGTGATAATAAGAGAGAAATTGATCTTATGAAGAATCCTCTTCAACATTCTCATACAAAACATATTGAAATCAGGTATCACTTTATCAAAGAAAAAGTTGAGCAAGGAGTGATTAGAATGGAGCATGTGGGAACTGATGAGAAAGTGACAGATATTATGACCAATCCACTATCAGTGGCTGTGTTTGACAAGCATCGGTTGAACCTCGGTGTTCAGTCACCTCCTAGTTCATAAGGAGGTTATGAAATTCCCCTCTCCCTGATTATGATAACTGTTTTTATCTGTTTATGGATGTGATGCAGGTTTGTGGGGGAGATACTATCCAGGGGGAGTATGGTTTGAGTTGAACATTGAAAAAATTATTGGTCTTTAGGTTTATTGTCAATGGGGGAGAAAGGAATAAATTCAGGCATGTTTAGGCATGTAATGCTCCTGTGACACAATGCGAATTCAGTGTCAGTGATAGGATGAGAAGGATGAGAAGGAATACATCGGTCATGCAATGCTTCTTGGGCGTCATTGAGAATTCCAAAACACTGGAACCCAATTCAATCTTCCTCTATTGTTTTCTACACCGATCATTGCTCACATAGACTTAGATTTTTGGCTGAGTTTATTCTTACGTTTTTGGTTTGCACATGGATGGGAATCTATTGAATTTATTTTCTGATTGCCAACAAACCCAAAGGGGGAGATTGTTGGAACCATGGTCTTCTATGCATGAATTGGAGTATGGTTTGTGTTTGTTGTCAATCCTTAGTGGAAGTTCAGAATGTGTACCAGCAAAGTGATCATACAGTTCAAAAAAACAACAGTTTTGAAGGTGGTGCCATTTCCCAGTGTCTGCCAAATTTTTGGGCCTGAAAATCGACAAAAAGAGAAAAGTGTTTTTGGAAAAGATACTTGCACGCGGTGTACTTGAAGGAGAGGAGACTTGCACGCCATATGTTTTTAAAGATCAGAAGATGAAAAAATGGCAAAGGGATAAGGGCCGTACAAGTTTTGGGCTGGTCGCGCAAGTGACCTGCGCGTCGGGAAAGGACTTGCGCACTGATGAATAGGAGGTTTAGAAACATGCGCGCTGGTTGTTCTTTATGATCAGAACTTCAAAATATGTCAAAGGAAAGTAGGTCACGCAATTATTGGTGTGGTCGCGCAAGTGAATAGTGTGACAGAGGCTAGGGTAGTTGGAGATGCACACCGGGACTTGCGCGTCGTGAGGAAACTTGCACGCCACCACGCAGGGGGTCCAGTTTTCCTATAAATAGAGGACCACCCCACCTCATTTGTAACTGAGTTCAAGACTTAGATATTTTTCGAGCTCTCTTCACGCAAGTGGTTGAGCCACGCAATTGGTAGTTGGGTCGCGCAAGTAGAGGCTGCGCGCCAGTTGTTGGTCGCGTGACCAAGGCAGTTGGGTCGCACACGTAAAGACTGTGTGATGGTTGTTGGCTGCACGAAAGCTGGAAGATTTCCCGGTACCCTCATCACAAAGTAATATTCATCTACTGGTGAGAGTTGGACTTCAACAGAGCATCTACATACAACATATGATGTATTTGTTTTCAATGATGAAGAGACCTTCACGTCTATAAACTGAGTGGGACTTCACCAATAGCAGTGAGCCAAGGGGAGTCAACGGGAGTGACCCAAGGGACGCAGTGAGCCATCCCTAAACAATTGTAAAGGTAGTTAGCCTGGGACAGAGTGACCATTCCCAAACCTTTGTAATCCACATCTAGTGAAGTTTAGTGGAATTAGGTACGACCAAAAACCTGTCGGTGTATGCTCCTTGGATGTAGCCCTTAGTGGTGAACTGAGTAAAAAGTGTTGTGTCTTCTCTGTGCATGTGAATGTTTGCTTTCTGATCATATTCATCATACAGGTTCAACAAGTTCCTACCAAAGTGGGAACAAGATCCATCACATTAAAAAAAATTTGTCACCCTGATTTACCCCTCCCCTCTCAGGGTGTCCCGGGGTCCTTCATTTTATTCATAAATTTATTAGGATAATATACATTAAATCTAAATAAAGTAAAATATTGGTCCCCCAACATACTATTTTATTGCACCCCAATACATAAATTTATCCCTCCCTCCATAAAATATTCTATATTATAGAAAAAAAGTTGGTTAAATAATTGAATGGTTATGAGATAATGTCCATAATATAGGTGATAGTATAATATCAGATGATGATTATAATTTTTTACTAGCCAAGGAGGAGTTGGGTTGGGAGTTCACTTTGAAAAATTTCTTGAGTGTATTATTTATTCAAAACAAAAAAAAAATATAGAGAAGGATAATTAAAAAATAGAGTTTCAAGGGTTAATAAATGTATTTTAAATAGTTACCAAAGGAAAATAAAGAAATTACTGCCTTACCCCATAGTCCAACACATTTCTCATTAAATATTTTTGTTTTATTTTTTCATTTTAATTACATACATTATTCACACACCACACAAAACCCCATAAATTATCATTTTTTTAAAATATTAAAAACCTAAAAAATTTATAATTATAAACTAATAGAATAAGTGGGTAACAAACCCATGATCTTTGGTAAATAAAACTAGGCATACCTATTCTATACATCAGATTATTATAAATATTATATTTATATGATTAAAATAATTACATAAAAAATATTTATTTTGAGTTGATCGAATGATACTAGGAAGCTAAAATATAACAATATGGAATCCAATGAATTTAGTTTTAAACACATAAAAATTATATATAATTTTATTAATTAAAACCTAGTTTGATCAAGTGTTTCTCCATTACATGTAGAATCCAAAATATTAAAAAATATATAGATTTGGGAAAGTAGTTAATCAATAAAAAAACGATGCGGGGGGTGGGGGAGAAGAAGAAAATACTACCTAAATTCATAGATTTACATCCTTGGATGATTAATGTTGTAAGAAATAGGAATAAGAGTGAATTGTTCTTTGGGAGTTTATGTTTAAGGAGAAATAGTAAATGAGAAATCAACCACTTCTCTATGCTATATTTTGATGATGATGATAATGATGATGATGGTGATAAATATGACGATAATTATGATGATGGAAACTTATTAATTTAAATAGACAATTAAAATTACTAAATACAATCTGTTAATCATCAATAATATTTATTACAATATAAATTTGAATAATAATACTATTATTTCTAAAAAATAAAGCTTAAAATATCCAAGGAAGAAAATAAATTTTCTATAAAATTAAAAAAACAAGAATGATCACTATGAACGATGTTCAAATCATGAACCTAACCATGTAAGACCATTTTGACACCAAAAGTTGGGAAGAAGAACAAGAGGGAAGTCTCCAGCGCTACCTTGCGTAGCCCTTTCACAGAGCCCCATGGCCCCGTACCCGTCGTGGAGTAAGGAGGCGGGACACTCCGCGAACGACTCTAACGTTCGCAAGCCCGCCACAGAGCAAGGAGGAAGGACGCTTCGTTAATGACTCTGACGTTCATGAGCCCACCGCGGAGCAAGGAGGCGAGATCCTCCACAAGCCAGTTTGACGTTCACAACCCTGCCGCGGATCAAGGAGGTGGGAGGCTCTATGACCGAGTTTGACGTTCATGACCAGCCATGGAGAAAACTCTCTCTTAGCATTGAGCGAGATCTGCTTCACGACACCTATTGCTTATAAATACATGGCTCTCGTCGAGCCCAAAGGATGGATAATCTGTTCATTCACCTTATGAGCTCTCAAATTATGAATCACTTCTTTCTCTACGAACCATGAACTCCTCAAGGTACTTTTGCTTTGCGAAGTGCCTCCCCCTTTTCCTTAATTGAACCCCTCTTCCGAGAGGGATGCCTTTCATGAAGCCTACGGGCCTTCGCGAAGGAAGGAGATCCCCATAGAGACTCGGGTCGTCGCGAAGAGTTTATGATTCACGAAACACCCTCCACACCCACATGACCCACATGATAAGGCAGAGTCACTGTGCTTTGCAAAGCACATTGCTTTACGACACCTTGCTTCGCGAGGCACCCCTGATTCGCGAGGAATTGCTTAGTGAATGCCTTTACACTTCGCGAAACTCCTCCCATATGCACCTATTACCTATTCCTAGACTAGGAAACTTCACTTCACAAAGCATATCCCTTCATGAAGCCCCTCCTCTTCATGGATCAACAGACCTTCACAAGGCTTCTACCTATGGCCCCCTTTGCTTGGAAACTCAGTTTCCCGTGCGGCCCTTCAGGTTTTCATGAAGCAACTTCAACGTCCTTTAGACAATACTTCCCGTTTCATTTCTTCACCTCATGATTCTTCTCATAGGCATGCTAACGTCTATTGCTTCTTCACATAGCCACGGTAACGTAGACCCCTAATGGGATCAACTCACAACACCCCTTGACCACAGCGTTGACGGTCCCTTCGCTTCACCAAGGTGTAGAGGGGGATGGTTATGTAAGTCCTAGGGGTGTGGAGTAAACCCACATCGCCCGAGAAGAAGGATGTTAAACTACCAAGCACCTTCATCCTCATCACATGACGTCAAAATCTGACCACGCCCTGTGTTTTCGACATGGGGTTCCCCCACCTTGGACTTTCTGCACACCTACTAGTCTCCACGGGAGTGAGATCATTCCTCACATGGAATGATATCCTCTTTATCAGACTGGCGTCTGTCTGTGGGGAAAGGGAAACCAACCCGGTGTAAGCCCCTAGCCTTTATGGCAGGAGGCAACATGCCTGCTCCTCCACTCTTCCAGGGTTCCAAATCCCTCTCATACTTGGCTTTGTTATCACCCGGTCCTCCACCCTAGAATAAGTCCTAATCTCCATCACTTAGGCTACTAACCACGCGTAAGCCCCTGTTTCCACTTTGGGCCGCCAACTACGCGTGGCCCCACTCCACTTCCTATGGACACACCTTTCACGACATGATCGTCAGGTCTTTACTGTCTCTTGTTTCTCTCACCAAGCATGACTTACGTGGTCTTAGAGCAAGCATCGACCATGACATCTTCTCCAAGTAGCCTAGAGTGTAAGCCCCACACCACCTAAACTACGAGGTCTTTGATCCTTTCCAAGGAAAGGTACGTAGGAATCCTCCCCGAGGTTCAAGCCCAACAACCATTGGTTCCAACCCACCTTCACGTCGGTTCCCACACCCAACCTGAACTATAAGGTCTTTGATACTCTCCTAGACAAGGTACGTAGGAAGCCTACCTAAGGTTGAAGCCCAACAACTATTAGTTCTGACCCCCCTTCACGTCGATTACCACACCCAACCTGAACTACGAGGTCTTTGATCCTTGCCATGAAAAGATATACAGGAAGCCTCCCTGAGGTTCAAGCCCAACAACCATTGGTTCCAACCACCCTTTACGTCGATTCCCACACCCAACCTAAACTACGAGGTCTTTGATCCTTTCCAAGGCGAGGTACGTAGGAATCCTCCCTGAGGTTCAATCCCAAAAACCGGTTGCTCCGACCCCCTTCACATCGGTTCACCTCTGTCCAGCATGATGTTAAACTGTGAACCTCAATCAGCAGTAAGCCGTTGTTTCCTCAATTAGTGGTAATCCATTGCACTCACCCAAACTTCATGGACTTTGATACTTGATATGGAAAGGTACATAGGACATCTCCCTGAGGTTCAATCCCAACAACCATTGGACCCCAGGTCCTCCTCCACGTCGGTTCACCGACCCCCATCCCCCAAGAACTACGTGGGTTTGATCCTTGTCTCATAGATAAGGTACGTAGGAAGCCTCCATGAGGTTTGACACCATCCAGCGGTAAGCCTTTGCGACTCCATACAACGGTAAGCCGTTGTCAAATCCATCCAACGGTAATCCGTTGTGACCCTGTCCAGCGGTAAGCCATCACATTCCCATTCAATGGTAAGTCGTTGTCAATTCCATCCAACAGTAAGCCATTGACATCCCTATCCAGTGGTAAGCTGTTGTGACCCCATTCAACAGTAAGCCGTTTTCAATTCCATTCAATGGTAAGCCATTGACATCCCTATCCAGAAGTAAGCCATTGTGATCCCATCCAGTGGTAAGCTGTTGAAATACCCAATCGACGGTAATCCATCATCAGATGAACTACGAGGACTTTGATTCCTTTCCACGGGGATACGTAGGAAGCCTCTTCGAGACTCAAGCCCAACATCACTGTCGTCCTCGAGAAGACTCCATATCATTCTCCATCCACTTAATTAAACCTTCTATCATCCATCCGGATTCTTACCCGGGCCGCCACATACCAGTGGGATCATTCCATCTCATTACCCATTCCCCTTAACAACAATCAAAAAGCTAACCCCATGTTGGACCCAACATCAGTGTTCCCTCCAGAGGTTGCACCCATATGATCCACTCTAATCAGTGTTTTGATTAGTCCGATCCATCTCTACTAGACGTTAAACTCGTGGAATACCCTTTGTTAAACATGAGAACCTGAGGAAAACCTCAGATACATGCCTATGGAATATGATTCACCGCTTTTGATGTGGGATGCCTCAGGCTTCCGCGCCCTCGAGAAGCCCTATAATAAGGGGAAGAAACCCAGACGTGCCAGTGTCCTAGCGTCCATACATGCCAGTGATGTCCAACGTGACTACTCCACTAACCAAAGGTTCTTTCCCTGACCAAAACCTTTGGAATGTCTCGACAGAATCATTTTAATTAACTAGTGTCCATGAAGATATGTCACTAGGAAGAGTTTCACAAACAATGTCTTAAATCTATAAGGGAGATCCAGAATAGGTGATGAGTTTCGAGGAGGAATCCATGGATGGAAGAACTGACATCCCATCATCCCATTTAGATCAAGGATAAAATATCCATGAACAAGGAAATGATGCCTCCCGCCTTTGGAAAGTAGGAATGCGGAAAAAAAAAACAGTGCCGCCGTCCCCCAACAAGACGGGCGTTCATACTCTGATGAAAGTGTCAGAAATAGACCCATTATCACCTTTAAATAGAATTATATATTTAATTTTCATGGTTTTTGAACCTTTCACCAAACCAGGAAAAAACTAATTTCCATCCACATGTTAATTTTAACCAATTTTTTAATTTAAAATTTAAAATTTATGTTTTATTAAAAAATATGGGGTTATAATATCCTCCACTATATAGTTTTCCCCAAAAATACATTGGGGATATTACCCATGGTATATAAAAATTAGATATTCTCCACCCCATTTATAAATTTGTGTCTCTCTTATAGTTTCTATATAAATCTCTATCTGGGTGAACCCAACCATATAATTTTAGCTTATTTCATCGAACTCAACATCAAATGATGTGAAAAGGATGTTAAAAGACAATCATTCTAGTGATTATTTCATCTACCATATTAATATCTAATGAAATATATATAGTAAAAAAATGTTCACCCACTCAATCAAACCAAACCAAAATCTCATACTTTTGTATTTTAAATTAAATACCCATTACCCAATGTATTTATTGGTATAAACCAAGATTAATAATTACTATATTTCTTTCAAAAAGGTTATGATCATAATATTTCTAAACCATATTTTCAATTTATGATTGAAATTTATATTATCCTAACATAATGTACATTTTTGGGGAATTATAAACATATTTGTACCTTAATAATAGATTTAGTTGATTTTATAAGATCAAATTGTAAAGTTAATTCTGTTTTATTTTAATATAAATATAATGAATCCAAAATATCCAATTGTATCAAACATTATATCTTTTTTAATGTTTAATTTATGTTTTAAAATTTCTCTAAGTAATTTTATTTTAATAAGTACGTTAGGTTAAATGGATATTTTTTCAAAGAAACCCATTTTGGAATATTCACAGTTACTATATATAATTTCAAAATCACGTGCCTAACTAAAATAAACTACTATCCTTGTTTTACATACAAAAATTTACAATGAACTTTTTTAAAACCAATATCTAACTTGTGAAAAGAATCAACACACATTTTCAACGGTAGTATGGTTTTAAAGAAATGCACTTGTTAATAAAAACCATATAACTATGGAAAATGTTATACTGAAACTTATTTTTCATAACTAACACAAAAATTTTTCTTTATACCCTTAAAAAACATAAACCAACCTATACATGTTTTAATTAAAACTTTTTATAGTGAATTTTCACTAGGTTTATCAAGATTCCTCATGCAATTTATCATTTCCACTAAAAAAATTCTTTAAAACTTTTCAAACCATTACCCCCTTCTATAATCCATAAGATATTCTAGATAATCCATAATCTTATCACAAGTTTTAGGTGTTTTAAAACTTAACTAATCTCCCTATTAAAATTAATTTTTTGATATGTCTTTAACCAATTATCACCATTAATTAACCTTACCAAATTAATTTAAATCATTCTAAAACACAACAACTTCTAAAGAATTAATCACAACTAAATTTCTAATATATAAAAGATATAACAACAAATAAATTTCCATAGAAATATCATTTTAATTAAAAAATATAAAATAGACTATGTATTACCTGTTGAGTCAAAAGTTATCTTTTGAATTCTATATTTTGTTTTGGAAATCACAAATGTCTTTTTAATCGTATCGTACTGACTCTTTTAATCGTATCGTACTGAATCTTTTAATCGTATGGTACTGACTCTGTCAATCGTATCGTACTGACTCTGTCAAATGTATCGTACTGAATCTGCTATTCATACTTTCATTACTTGTTTTGGTACTTAGTCAAAAACACTTATTTCATATGAATCGTACTATTTCTTATCATCGACATATATCTTGTTTTAACCAATACGATGTCGTTGAGATTGTTACAAAATAATAAAAATGATGTCGTGCTTTCCGTTTCAATATGATCATTATGATGCCAGGTGTCCAAGTCCCTCCGAGTTTTTCAGAGAAATATGACCGTTGGAGGCAACATGACCATTGGAACTCGAGGCCTATAAATAGGAGGTCATTTGAAGCTGAGAAAGTATGATGGGAGACTTTGTGGAACAACTATGATACTCTACTTCTATTAAGTTCTAGAGAGAGAAAATGTGACTTCTCTCATTTTCTTTGTTCATCCGATCATCGTATCGAGGGCTTCTGGGGATAGGCAGACATACGTTCCGATCATCGTATCGAGGGCTATCGGGGATAGGCAGACAGACGTTCCGATCATCGTATCGAGGGATGCCAGGGATAGGCAGACAGACAGTCCGATCATCGTATTGAGGGCTCACCAAGGTGTTGGTGAGACAGACCTTTTATCCTAGGTGAAAGGATAACCCTTCTCTTTGGGTTAAAAGAATTGTAATTATTTTACATTTCTTCTGATAATTGTATTAGAAAGGAATTTTTTTTGTTTCCTTTTCTATCTCTTATACATTTGTAATTTTTTCAATTACATCCATTCTATTACATATTGTATTGATTGATTCTATACGCTTTAAGGTAGAATCATTCATCTTTATATTACTTTGATTATTGTGTTCATCTTGAATACAATTGTTTTACATTTCATTAGTATTACATTACATCATACCTTTTATATTCAATAAAATTGTGGGTTTTTGTATTTGTATTAGTTTAAGATCATTTAAACTAATCTCTTAAGTGCTAAAACTCAAAGGTTTTTTAAACCTACAATTCACCCCCCTCTTGTATTGTTCCATCTAATAGACATACATATCTATATATTCGATCCAAAAATTGGTATCAGAGCAGGTTTTACACTAATTTGTATTTCTTGTTCTATTTTTACTCACTACACTAACGTGTGGAGTGGAAAAGTTTTTTTATTAGATGGAAAGAATGAATATTGGGTCAATAGAAAATCTAAATCCTTCTAGACCACCTATATTTGATGGAAATGATTATGAGTACTGGAGAGATCGTATGAAGACTTTTGTGATCAATACTGGCGTAGACAATTTTATTATGCTTACTAGAGGTTATAAAATTCCTGACAAAGAAGTGAGTACTTTTACTAACCAAGAGAAGCAAGAATATCAACTGAATTACAAGGTATACAATACTTTATTATTCTCTATGACCAGGAATATATACAGTCAGATATCTTCATGAGAAACAGCCAACTGTATTTGGAAGAAATTGGATGTCACTCATTTTGGTACATCCAAGGTTATAGAAACAAGAAGAGAAATGCTTCGAGCAGAGTATCATGGATTTGTTTTTCCTTATGGAGATCCAGTATGTAAAGTGAAACAAAGGTTTATGACAATTGTAAACAGCTTACAATCTATGGGAGAAAAAGGTATTGATGATGAAGCTCTAGTTGATAAGATCATAGATATAATGCCAAATGAATGGGAGTCAAAAAGGACAGTTATTGATGAAAATAGAAAAGTTTTCCAGATTTCTCTAGATGAAATCTTTGGAACTCTTCTACAGCACGAGACAAGAATGAAGAGAGATGCTGATTTCAACAAGAAGAATAATGGGAATGGAAGTGTAGCCTTTTCATCTAAGGCTAAAACACCTGAAAGGCTTACAATATCCAAAGACGAGAAAGTTGTTATATCTGATTCAAGTGATTGTAATCTTTCGGATAATGAGTTATCCAATCTTGCTTGAAGGATGAACAAGATTGTGGGAAAGAAAGACTTCCAATATAGATTCAAAAATAAATATAGGAAAGATAAGAAAGATATAGAGGTAAATTGTTATGAATGTAAAAAACCAGGACATATAAGGCCTGATTGTCCTTTACTGAAGAGGAAAGACAGAAAGGAGAAACACTCTCAAAGAAACAATAAAAGGTTTTATAAGACGAAGAAAGCATTGAAGGCAAATGGTACCTAGAGTTCAAGCGGTAGTGATTCTTCAGATGATTCTTCAGAATATGAGTCCTCAGGACAGAGGAATATCGGACTTATAGTCAGATTACCAATTGAAGATCATTGTCTCATGGATAAGGTACACAATGCTGAAGCTATTACAAATGTCTCTTTGAATGAAAATTATACTAATAATAAATATTGTGAATCTTCAAATGATAAATCTTCATCATCAGAAGATGATACTTTACCTTCTTTTTAAGAAGTATCTAGATTTTCTAAATTACTTGAAAATGAAAATTCTAAACTCAAGAAGAAGCTTGAGAAAGAAAATTCTAGAATTTCAATCTTGACTAAAGAAGTATCAGATCTTTCTAAAGATCTTGACGTGAAAACATCTGATTTTGAAAGTATTTTAAAAACCCTTGAGAAATTCAAATCTGATAAGGATAAAATTTCTAAGGATCTTGAAAATGTAATTTCAAAGAAAAATATTTTAGAGCCTAACTCTAGTTCAAATTCAAATGTTTTGGAAAATAAGAATTTGGTTTTAAAACTAAAGTCAGAAATTTTTTCCTTGAAAAAATGTTTGTCAAACTTTACTCATGGGAAGGAAAACTTTGACAAGATGTATTCTCAAATCCAACCTTTGAGAAATCGTTCTGGTCTTGGTTATACTTATTCCAAACCTGTTTTTAGTAATAAATATTTTATTCCACAAAAAACCTCTTTTTTTACTAAGTGCCAATGTGGTGGACACTCGAGAAGAGATTGTTCTCTTAACAGAACTCAATCTTTAGGATTTCATAAAGCTCATTTTGCAAAACAAATGTGGATTCCTAAAATTATTTTATCTAACCCTTCTGGATCAAAAAAAGTTTGGATTCCGAAAAATTAATTGTTTCTTTTTCAGGAAAATGAGAAGTGTACCAATAAGAATATTTGGTACATGGATTGTGGTTGTTCTCGACACATGACTGGAAACAAAGATCTATTTGAAAAGGTTATCAAAAGAAAAGGTGGAAAAGTTACCTTCGGAGATAATGCTCAAGGAAATATTGTTGGTATAGGTAATATCGTTTTTCTTGGAAAAGTTCTTATTTCAAATGTTTTGTTTGTTAAAGGTATTAGGCACAACCTCATTAACATAAGTCAATTATGTGATGAAGGATACCTTGTGAATTTTAGAAATGATAAGTGTATAGTCCACAATTCAAAGGATGAGTTCATTCTATCTTCCCATAGGCAAGAGAATGTTTACACTACTAACTTAAAGACATTAGGAGCCAAAACTTACCCTGATTAAGTGCAATAGAAGACCAATCATGGCTATGGAATATGATACTAGGACACTGTAATATGAGAAACTTTAGTAAACTCTCAAATAAAAGAATTGTGAAGGGGCTACCAGACCTTAGATATGATTCTTCAAAAGTCTGTGATCCTTGTCAATTTGGAAAGCAACATAAAACTAGCTTTAAATCAATTAATGAAGTTTCAACTTCTAATGAATTACAGCTAGTTCATATGGATCTTTTTGGTCCCACACAAACTGGAAGCATTGGAGGAAAATACTATGTATTTGTTTTAGTTGATTACTTTACTAGATTTACGTGGGTCTACTTTCTCACAAAGAAATCTGAAGCCTTTTCCTATTTCAAAACTTTTAGAGCCCAAGTTAAAAATGAGAAAAACCTACCATTGATAACTATTCATAGTGATCATGGTGGTGAATTTCAAAATTCAGATTTTGAAACTTTTTGTAGTAAGAAAGGTATTACTCAAAATTTCTCAGCTCCAAGAACTCCTCAGAAAAATGGTGTTGTTGAAAGAAGAAATTGTATTCTTCAGGAAATGACTAGAACCATGTTGAGTGAATACTCAATTGCTAAGCACTTCTGGGCTGAAGCTGTTAGTATTTCCTGTTATACTATAAATCGTGTTTTAACTATACCATTTCTTAATAAAACCCCTTATGAGTTATGGAATGGCCGAAAACCTAAAGTTTCATACTTCAAAGTTTTTGGATGAAAAGTATTCATTCTGAATACAAAAGATAATCTACAAAAATTTGCACCAAAATCTGATGAAGGAATCTTTCTAGGATATTCTAAAACCTCTAAGGCTTATAGAGTTTTCAATAAAAACACTTGTACTGTTGAGGAAACAATACATGTAAAATTCGATGAAACTGATCCTTTTGTTTTCAACCAACCCAATCCTACATCCTTAGATGTGTTTTCTAAAAATGTTTATCAACCGTTATTAGAAGATCACCCTGATGAGGAAAATGTTCAAGAAAGTATTCCTGAAACATTTACCACAGAAGATTTTCTACCATATATTGATGAACAGGTTTTACAAAACCCAAATCAATTGTTTCTTAGGAATCATCCAAGTGATAACATCATTGGTGATGTAAATCAACCTATAAGGACCAGAAATTCCTTAAGAAATGAAGTAGAACATCTTGCTTTCCTTTCTCAATTTGAACATAAAACCCCATGTGAGGCCTTAGGTGATGATGATTGGATCAAAGAAATGCAAGATGAACTAAATGAATTTGAGAGGAATAAAGTCTGGACTTTAGTTGATAGACCTAAAGAAACAACTGTAATTGGTGTAAAATGGGTTTTCAGAAACAAATGTGATGAAAATGGAATCATTATAAGAAATAAAGCAAGACTTGTTGCTAAAGGATATAATAAACAAGAGGGAATAGACTATGAAGAAACATATGCCCCTGTAGCTAGACTTGAATCTATTCGTATTCTATTATCCTTTGCAGCATACTTTAATTTCAAACTATTTCAAATGGATGTAAAATGTTATTTACTAAATGGTTTTGTTCAAGAAGAAGTTTTTGTCGAACAACCTCCTGGTTTTCAAGACCCAAAACATCCTAATCATGTTTTCAAACTTACCAAGGCTCTATATGGTCTTAAACAAGCCCCTACAGCATGGTATGATAGAATTACATGATTTCTTTTACAAAACAATTATACAAAAGGTACAGCAGATCCAACCCTTTTTATAAAAATGGAAAACAAAAATGTTTTGATTGTTCAAATCTATGTTGATGACATCATATTTGGATCAACTCCAAAATCTTTAACTGATTATTTTGCAAATTTAATGAAATCTGAGTTTGAAATGAGTATGATGGGTGTGTTAACATTCTTTCTAGGTTTTAAAATTTCTCAAAAGCCAGAAGGAACATATATATCTCAACATAAGTATATAAAAGATTTACTCAAAAAGTATGGATATGACAAAACTAAAAGTATTAGCACTCCAATTGGTACCTCAAATACACTTGATCTTGATGAAACTAGGAAACCAGTAGATCAAAAAATCTTTAGAGGTATGATAGGAAGTTTTCTATAATTGATAGCTAGTCGAACCGACTTAATGTTTTCTGTATACTTATGTGCGAGATACCAATATAATCCAAAAGAGTCTCACTTAAAAGCCGTAAAGAGAATCTTCCGATATTTAAAAGGCACTATGGATTTAGGTCTTTTTTACTCTTCTGGGAATGATTTTGTTTTAATTTTTTTTTTCAGATGATGACTTTTGTAGTTGTAGAATGGATAGAAAATGTACATCTGGAACACTTCATTTCTTAGGAGATTCTCTAGTTTCTTGGTCCTGCAAGAAACAACACTCAGTAGCACTATCCACTACTGAAGCTGAATATGTAGCAGCTGGAAGTTGCTGTGCTCAAGTATTGTGGATGCAACACACACTCACTGACTATGGATTGAGTTTCTCCAAAACTAAAATTCTTTGTGATAATACTAGTTCCATAGCTCTTAGTAATAACCCATCACACCACTCTCATGAAAAACACATAGATGTTAGGCATCACTTTCTTAGGTATCACACACAAAAAGGAGATATTATTCTACAATTTATCGGAACTCAAGAACAACTTACTGAAATTTTTACAAAACCTTTATCTTCCGATAGGTTTGAGTTTATAAAACAGAAGATAGGAATGATTACATTAAAATAATCATTCATATCTACTTCATGTTTTACAATTCTCCTTACATTAAATAACTCCCTTTGAAAGGGGGAAGAAATTTCTTACTATATTTTTTTTGTTTCTTTTTATCTTATGATCTTTAATTATTTACTCTCCTGGTATGTGTTTTTGTTATTCGGTTTATCGTATTGACAATTTTATCGTAATATATACCTATTTGTTTACCGTACTGACCGATGATGGTAATGATTTTCTTTTCCATCGTACTGACTGATGATGGTAATGATTTCTTTTCCATCGTACTGACTGATGATGGTAATGATTTTCTTTTCCATCGTACTGACCGATGATGGTAATGATTTTGTTTTCCATCGTACTGACCGATGATGGTAATGATTTTCTTTTCCATCGTACTGACCGTTCATGGTAACAATATTGTTTTCCATCGGCTTGTCAGTTCATGGTAACGAGACTGTTTTCCATCGGCTTGTCAGTTCATGGTAACAAGATTGTTTTCCATCAGCTTGTCAGTTCATGGTAACAAGATTGTTTTCCATTGGCTTGTCAGTTCATGGTAACGAGATTGTTTTCCATCGGCTTGTCAGTTCATGGTAACAAGATTGTTTTCCATCAGCTTGTCAGTTCATGGTAACAAGATTTTTTTCCATCGGCTTGTCAGTTCATGGTAAAAAGATTGTTTTCCATCGGCTTGTCAGTTCATGGTAACAAGATTGTTTTCCATCGGCTTGTCAGTTAATGGTAACGACTTTTTTTTCCATCGGTATGACGATTGATAGTTTTCTTTTATTTCGCACGGTTGTGTATTCTTTTTAGCTCTACTAAAACCAAAAAATACCTTACGTTCTCTGGTAGGTACTTTCCATTTTTTTTTATTTTTTTTCTTTCGTTTTTAATCCTAACCATTGATCTGTTTTCCTCTAATCTTGACTGTAGAAGATCAACAGTCACCCCTTTATCGACTATAAATAGCCCCCCCTCCCCAAACCCACATTGGTTTTTCAGGTTTTGAGGTGAAGCTCTGATCCACTAGTTTTAAATCATCGTACGATCTTTCATCGACAGCACCTTTATATCTCAGTCCTCTGCTAACACTTCCGCCGAAATGTCTTCAAAGACTTTTACAGAGAAAGTCATTTTTAGAGAAAGGTTAGTTTCTCGGGACTTTTTTGATTCGTATGATTCCAAAATCAGAAGAATAATTCTGTTTCAAGGATGGGAGCATTTATGTGTTGAAAGAACTGTTTCTCAAGATCCAGTTCTCTTTGATGAAGTCATTCAGTTCTATAAAACCGTATCTTTCGACAAAGACATGACTATCAATTTTGCAGTGTACGATAGAAATTTGTCTATGTCTGTGAAACAAGCGGCTCATTTTCTGAATGTCCCAATAGAAGGGGATTCTTTCTATCCATCTCATAAACTACCAGAGGAAATTGGTACGTTTAATAGAGAAAGTGCTGAAAAATATTTGTTTGTTATAAATGAAGAGAAGAGAAAAGTGGCTCATCTTTCTCCGGACAATCGGTTTGTGACTTTATGGATGCAAGGTTTTCTAATCCCAAGGAAAGGGGATAGAGAAACTCTTAAAGTTTCTGATATTTTTATGCTTGAATATCTTGTAAATATGAGAAAAGTAAATCTCATGGGGTATGTTTTTGAAACCATTAAGAATGTCAAGACAGGAGGGATTAAGTCCCAAATGATTATGTATCCAGCCATCCTTACAAAGTTTATTCTTGAGAGCATGAAGTTTTGCAACATTCCTTTGAAAGGAAACATGATAGATCTGAAGCCATCTTGGATTAGTAAGAGTACGATGAAAAAGATGAATGTTTGTTTTGATCCAAATTCAAAACTTTTTATAAGAGATATAGAAGCTGAATCGGCTCAAAATCAATCGGCACCTTTTCCAGCCAAAGTCATTCCTTCTCTTGTTGTTCCTCAGAAGTCTGATCCTCAAACCAGCTCAAAGCCAAAGAAGAAGCCTAAGTACAGTAAGGAAGTTGTAGCCAAGTGGAGAAAGGATAAGGAACAAAGAAAGGAAGGTGATCCAAAGTTTGGACTTGATCTAGCCGAAGCCTTTGCTGAGAGATTAAGGGTTGAGGATACCCTTTAGGATGAAAAGAAGAAGAAGGTTCTTTTGAAAAGAAAAGCACAGGAATTTTATGTCTCTAATGTTTTGAAAGTAGTCGAGGAAGCTAGTGCTCAACTTACCACAGAAGTGCATCAAGATCCTATCGTACAGAGCCTTCCTGAGAAAGAAAAATGAACAAAAATGATGGAAGAGATAGAAGAAGTGGAAGAGGAGGAAGGATATTTTCTTTTAGAATTACTTCAGAGTTCGAAAAAGAGTAGGGAGGAATCGGTTCAAAAGCTGAGTGAAGGTGTTCAACAAACCCCTCATGCCGATCAAGCACCTTTTGAATCTTCTGAAAATCCGGATAAAACACCCCCTCAAGTAAAGCAAGGTGCTCAATCTTCTCATACTGAAAAAGTTATTGTCATCAGTGAAAAAGTATAAGAAATAAAAGAGAAAGAAAAAGTAAAAGGAAAACAGCCAGTTTTTGATTCAAGCCGATCAAATGAATTTCCTTTGTACGATGAGGATACTGATTCAGAACATACAATTTCTTTCAAGAAGAGTGATTATATTGTCCATGTTTTGAGAAGGATTGAAAAGACCATTCCTTACTTTCCCAGGATGGAAGGGAAAATTGATTTCATTACTAACAATCAGAAAAAGAAGTTTGGTTCTATAAGAGAGTTTAGAAAGAAAGTCTTGTCAGTTGAAGCCGATTTGAAAGTCCTTTCTGAAACCTCGGCTGCTGATAAGAAAGCTTGCAACAGGATGACCAAGTGGTCATATAAAACAGAAAGCTCAGTGAATGACCATGAGATAGCAATTGAAGATATAAGGAGGTTTTCAAATGATCTTGCTATTGACTTTAATAAGCTTGACAAAGAAACTGTTGAAAGGCTGAATCAGATAACTCATGGAGCCGATATTCCTTTAGTGAAAGAATTACAAGAGAGAATGAATGCTTTTCAATCTGATTTCTTGAAGGTTTCATCTTTGAAGGAAGAAATGGTTTTGTTGAAGAAACAAAATTTTGTGTTATCCAAAGATAACAAGAATATGAAAAACAGAATTGATACTCTTGAAGAAGTAATCAGAGTCCAGGAGGAGACTATCAAGAATCAAGATCAGATTTTTGCGGACCAACATGAGCTTCTCAGAACTCAGGGAGAATCAATTTCTGAAGACAAGAAAGAAATCAAGAAGATGAAATCTATTCCTCATGAGCTCATAAATAAGGAAAAGGAAAGAGAAAACAAATGATTGTTGTATTTGTTTTCCTTTGGAATCTGTCTTTGCTTTGTAATAAATTTTATGATTATTTTCTTTTGTCCATCAATTTCTTTTCTCCAACCCTTTCAGGAAACTCAAAGTAACCCCATTCTTTTTGTAAACCACAAAGGGGGAGAATGTTTTATAAAGGGGGAGAATGTTTTATAAAGGGGGAGAATGTTTTACAAAGGGATATTGGTTTAATAAAATACTTTGAAACCAAGGAAAATATATGAATACAATCCTTATGAAAGTATACACCTAAGGGGGAGTTAGTTTTATTCAAATTCATATTCAGAAGAGTTTCCAATAACTCAGGGGGAGATAAGTATTTCTTGTTATATTTACTTGGTGTGTTGTGATTTCCAAAAAGGGGGAGATTATTGAGTCAAAAGTTATCTTTTGACTTCTATATTTTGTTTTGGAAATCACAAATGTCTTTTTAATCGTATCGTACTGACTCTTTTAATCGTATCGTACTGAATCTTTTAATCGTATGGTACTGACTCTGTCAATCATATCGTACTGACTCTGTCAAATGTATTGTACTGACTCTGCTATTCATACTTTCATTACTTGTTTTGGTACTTAGTCAAAAACACTTGTTTTATATGAATCATACTATTTCTTATCATCGACATATATCTTGTTTTAACCAATACGATGTCATTGAGATAGTTACAAACTAATCAAAACGATGTCGTGCTTTCTATTTAAATATGTCCGTTATGATGCCAGGTGTCTAAGTCCCTCTGAGTTTTTCAGAGAAATATGACCATTGGAGGCAACATGACCGTTGGAACCCGAGGCCTATAAATAGGAGGTCATTTGAAGCTGAGAAAGTATGACGAGCGACTTTGTGGAACAATTGTGATACTCTAATTCTATCAAGTTCTAGAGAGAGAAACTGTGACTTCTCTCATTTTCTTTGTGCGTCCGATCATCGTATCGAGGGCTGCCGAGGATAGGCAGACAGACGTTCCGATCATCGTATCGAGGGCTGCCAGGGATAGGCAGACAGACGTTCTGATCATCGTATCGAGGGCTTCCAGGGATAGGCAGACAGACAGTCCGATCATCGTATCGAGGGCTCACCAAGGTGTTGGTGAGACAGACCTTTTATCCTAGGTGAAAGGATAACCCTTCTCTTTGGGTTAAAAGAATTTTAATTCTTTTACATTTCTGCTGCTAATTGTATTAGAAAGGAATTTTTTTTTGTTTCCTTTTCTATCTCTTATACATTTGTAATTGTTTCAATTACATCCATTCTTTTAAATATTGTATTGATTGATTCTATACGCTTTAAGGTAGAATCATTAATCTTTATATTACTCTAATTATTGTGTTCATCTTGAATACAATTGATTTACATTTCATTAGTATTACATTACATCATACCTTTTATATTCAATACAATTTTGGGTGTTTGTATTTGTATTAGTTTAAGATCATTTAAACTAATCTCTTAAGTGCTAAAACTCAAAGGTTTTTTAAACCTACAATTGACCCCCCTCTTGTATTGTTCCATCTAATAGACATACATATCTACATATTCGATCCAACATTACCAATTGAAATAAAAAAACACCACTTTTTAAAAATAAGACAATCAATAAATAGTTTTTTTAAATTACCATTTCATTATATAAATATCAAATTTTAAAATTAAATCCCAAAATATTAAATCATTAATATTTTAAAACAAAAAATATATTAATGGAATCCTTATAAATACAATTTGTTTTAAAAACTATATAAAACTATATCCAAAGGAAATGTTTTATTTTTTTCATCCATGTTTTCAATAAATAATATTTTTTAAAATAGAAAAATAATTGTTCGAAAAACTATCAATACACTATTAAAGAAATATTATAAAAATTACATTAGATGTTTTAAAATAAAAGAAGTCAAAAAATTATTCTCATACCCATACAATCACGATTTAATTATAACTCATTTATAAAATTATAAGTGAATTAATGTTTTGTAAAAAATATTAATTTTGGAAAATAAAAATTCTTTCTATAAGCACACATCATATTTTATAAAAATGATACAAATTACTAGAATTTTTATTAAGCATAAATTATTTCTACAAACACCATTTTGAACAATATAATCCCAATATTTTCAATAATTTAAATACTTATAAATTACATATACAAAAATAACATAGATAAAACACATTATCCCATAAGTAGGCCAATTATACCTGACTAGATAAGCCTCCAACCAATTGAACAACATAAACTTGGTAATATATTCCTTAAATAAATTCATAATTAGATATAAGTACCTCTAATTTTATAGGATTATAATATCAACCAATCAGAGTTGGTAAAGTAATAAAAAAAATTCAAAATCAATATTAAAATACATGGTACAAGTTTTCAAATGTAGAAAAATTTATACTATTAAGAAATTTTGATACAATTTATGAAGTTAAATCAAAGGAAATTTATATAAAAGTTTTTAAATATTAAAATAAAAAAATAATTCTATCTAATTCATTAAATTTACATATTATATTTTATAAAATCATCCCATTACAAATTTATTTTCAGAATGATTAAATTCTTAATTTTTAAAATATTTATCGATACTAATTTCATTTTGAATTTTATTTGAATTAAAATATACCTAAAATTGAATCTATTCCATGGTTTAATTATCTATCACATATCAACCATAAAAAACATAAAAGTATAATCATTTCATATATATAAGTCAAACTACATATTTTAAAATTTGTTTTGGTTCTGAACTAAATATATCTTAACTAATTTAATCAACCATACACCACACATTCCTTTTTCAATCCATGTTTAATCAAAACCAAATTACATAACTTTACAGACAACATATTTTATGAATTTTCTTCAAACTAATACTTTGAAAAAAATTATTTCCTAGAAAAATTTAATTTAATACAATAACGTATAAATTTTGTGGTTGGATTAAATACATTCACCCCAAACCAATTTTTTAGCCCTAAAAAATATATATTTACAAATAATTTAATTTCCCCATTTAAAACTAATGTTAGAAAAAATAATTGAAGAAATATTTTTGAAATCAATCTAAAAATATATATTTTTCATAAAATTGTATAAAATATAAAATTTTATTTTTAAATAACTCCATAAAACATTATTTTTATTTAAAAATGTAATATAATTCAATTAAACCAGAAAATAATTACTCTATATTTAAAACATGTTAAATTAAATTAATTATATATTTTAAATATATAATCATTAATTAATTTTTTTTATAAAAAAATTACTTTAAAAAATTACATAAATTTCATTATGATTTTATAACAGACACACCTTCGTTATTTTTGAAAATAAATCCTGATTTCACCAAAAACAGAATTTTATTTAATGAATTAAATTTATGAAATTAATCATTTTTAATAAGTATGAATAAAAATATAAATTATAAAATTCACTTGAAAAACCCATTTGAATCAAATATCTTATTAAATTAACAAAATAATATAAAACAAATATCTAAATAAAATAAATTTAAGTGTATTCAATTCATTTTCTCTAACATGATACTGCATAATGGATATAATAAAAATCTCATCTTATCTATTCATGTCCAAGGAATAATAATAGGGGAAACTAAAATTGAATAAACAATTTATAGTCAACTGAATCTTTATTGTTCTAAGACATCCCAAGTAACATGAGTTAAACTACAAAGTTGAAGGTCAATAATTATTATAGGCACCTATTGAGTTGAAACCATCCTATCTCTATGTCTATCACTAGATAAAATCTTGAAAATGGGATATGTTACCATTTTGTAATACACTGACTAGGATTGGTGGGAAGAATCACCACATTACGTCTAGTGTATTTCTTAAAGTCACTAGAGGCTTTAAAAAAGTAGTGGGTTTTGAATCAAATAATGTGTGAGTAGTTTCCATTAAAAGTATGTAACTTTTTGGACAGTTTTTACTGACTATTCCAAATGAACTATCTTTAAATTATAAACTTACAGACTCATTGATAAAGAAAACAGTTTGATATTTATTCTTAGGGGTACTGATATAAGACATAAAAATTAATATTCCCCAATCTCTATTAAATGTTTATAGTCAAACATAAATAGTCATATTATAGTATTATAAACTTTTTAAATGTTAAGACATGCCATAATTCAGAAATAAAACAATAATTAATGATATAAGGGAATTTCATATATAGCCAGAAATAACCGGTAAATGGAATACCCACCACAAGCCATTGATTCCTTTAAACTTCAATGTTGGAGTTATTTCCAATGTATTGGAATTTTAAAAATTAATATACATAATATAATTGATATCACATAGAAAAATAAAAAACTATATGTGGTTTGAAGTTCCCATATAGAGAGTGATAATAATGTTCCTAGTATGATTTATCTATATAAATCCTATTATTTCCTATACCTATAGAATCTATGTACTCTCATGTTTTTTAGAAACACATAGAAATGTTATCAATGAAAAGATGGAGGGTGAATCAATATTGATACTTTTGTTTTTAAAACATCCAATGTACTCCTATTTAGTTATCATAAATCTCTTAATGACACTAACGTGTAGTAAATAACATATTACATAGTAGATTTTTTAATAAGGTTCGTCTCTAAAATAGATTACTATATCCCCACTGTATGGTGTATTTTATCTAACATATGCATAGATAATATGTTATAAAAAATAAAAATCTAAAAGTAAGGAAATATCCTTTAACTTGATATAATATCTAGGCCAAAGTAGTTTGAAACAAGCACTAACATATTAAAAAAATAATATAAACCTTCCTAAAGAATGACTACTAGTTTATGCACAAGACACCAATGGACTATATGATCATGATATTCTTCATCATATTCTTATATAAAAATTATCACAAGTATTTCTATTCTCATTGAAATCCATAGAAATTAATTAAATTTTATTGAACCATATCTTTTCTATCCTTTTTGTTTTTATATTCTCAACTTATATCCTTTATTTTGTTTTCACACATAGAATATAAAAACACTTCAATCTTGGTCTGTCAATTATTCATCTTTCTTAGACATTAAAACACATTTAAACTAATAAAATATTATATCTCCATAAGATTCAATACTTAAACTACTTTTTATATATAAAACTATTGTTTCTTTGTCTTTCTTTGCAACCCATATTATTCTCCACATGTTTGAATAGGTTTATTATTCTTCTTAAAATTACATCATAAAATGTAGTGAATCATTATTATGAAATTAATCATGATACTTAGATCATTTAAGACTAACTTAGAATTTTCACATTTAAAACTCTACAATTTTTACACTTTTCCAAACTAAAAAACCTTTACATATCACCTTTACTATGGAACTAACTCTTATATATCAATTAGAAAATATTATAAAACCATAAATTTATGTTTCTTACCATTAAATTTTAGTTTTTCGCCCTTATTAATACATTTAATATTTCATATAAATCTTATTTATGCACATTTTTATAGGTTATTTACCCTTAGGTTTCTTAGTTCAGCTCAATATTTTTCAATATTCTTAAAATGTAACTCATAAAATAACTTTAGTACAAGTAAAAAACTCTTATGAACCACCCTTTATCATTTCAGAGTAACTCTTTTGTATTCAGTGTAGATTCAAAATGAATCTTACATATAGTGTCTTTATTAATTCTTTAGTAAAATGAAACTCCATAAAAGTTCAGAATTAATCTCCATCTATATCAAAACTTCTCTAAAAAATCTCAACCACTTCAAATTACCATCACTATATATTTTAAACAAATATAAAATACACTTTAATTAGTTAAAAAATATCCCACTTTATATTTTTTGTTTATAAAATACATTAACTTATACATCACAGAGCATCTTCTTCCCCTAAAAACTTCTCTACTCCCCCTCAAGATGAAATCTAAGAACCTTTTTTTACCCCACTTATTAACAATAAATATAAAAATATATATGAAAGGGGTGGAATAAATATATTTAATTAATTAATCCATGAACCAATAAACTCTATATCTATGCGATCTAGATCAATATAGAAAATAATAGTGATTAATTAAGTCATCGAAGCTATCCAAGTATAGTTATAAAGGTGACACCAAATCCGAATATTATATCTATAATTCTTGAACAAATCTCAAATAACCTTCAATCACTCACATAATAAATCGATTAAAATTTTCAATAACAATTAGGTTATTTCCCCAATATATTACTTCTCCCCTCATAATTATAAGAGTGAGGAAACTTAAAAAATTTCATCAGTTTTGATAGGTAATGGTTTGAACACACATTTCTATTTAAACTCTTTAAATTCCTCAATTTAAAGTGATTTTATAATAATGTAATTTTTTTTCTTGGTATGGATCAAATTCCATATTTATAAAAACTTCAACCATATTTTCTTCTAGATATTTACATTTAATTTCAATGGGTTTTGGCCTTAAATATTACACGTAATCCTTAAAAAAACTTGTATAAAGTTGGTAACAATATCCAATAACTAGTGGATATACACTGTTAACATCCATATCCTAAAGTTGAGTCTTTATAAATATCATATTTGTAATGGCTTGATATACAAAAATATTCTTAACTACATTTTAACTTAATGTGAAAGATTATTACTTGTTGGAATTCCATGAATCATATTTTCCACCAAGGAATAATTCTCCTCCAGATATAGACTTCATATCATCAACATTACCATCCCATTAAGCATTAGTGAACCATTATAATTAAAACACTTTCCCTTCTTATACAGTAGACTATAAACCTATATTCTCAAAATTTAAGCCAAAATTCTATTTGTTTCCTAGAGATTTTAATATTTAGTAATTTATTGATTCCTGGAATAAAGATCAATAACATACACAACATATGTCCTTGGGTTTTTCAAATAAAATATAATTCCAATAATTTTTTTTATTTCATTCTTATTCACACTGTTCAAATCATATATTTTACTCAACATGATTATAACATGTAATAGTGTTAAAACTCTTCATAATCAATCTATAACATAACTCTTCAATAAATACTTACTATTTTTTTATAAAATGGATATATTATCATTTTTTTGATATTTAGAAACCCAAGAAGAATTTAATATCTACATGAAATGAAATCTTAAACTTCTTCATCATTTCTGTAAAATATTCATTAAAAAAATTATCATCATTACCTTAAAAGATAATTTCATCTACATAAAAATTATAATGAATGAGTTGTGTGGATATTCTTCACATACATATTACTATCCAACTATCCTTTTCTGAAATATATAATTCTAAAGTACCCATATTTCATGAAATTCCAATAACACAGGGAATGATTTTAACTAAAAAGATCCATATTTAACATTATTTATTAACTATTATCTATATAAATCATAAAAACCATATGTTTATTCATATAGAAATATTTAATTATATTACCATTCAAAACATTAGAATTTATATCCATTGGAAAAAAATTGAAGCTACTTTGATCAACAATTGAAAGGATGATTCTGATGACCTAAAGCCTATAAATAGGGTAATTTTTTTCATCAAAATTAATTCATACATTTTGTGATTACCCCATAAAAGATATTATATTTTTTTATTGCAACATAAAATTTATGATTTATATTGTTCTTGAAAAAAATATTCAAATGATGTTCTACTTCTTAGGACTAGGCAAAACCCCCCATGTTTTATGATTTAATTTTTTTTAGCTCTTAATTCATAGATTTAATTCATTCTTTTCAATATATTAATCAATTTTTAGGATTTTATCTTTGAAAGTATACCAGGATAACTAGTTTACAATATTTTTCTTCTTTTCACACACCTTGATTCATTTCTCAAATGATATTTTTAATTTTAACAAGAATTTTAATTCTTGAATTTACTACTATGGTTATGAAATACATAAATACATCACTTGAATAATATGAATCTTTATTATCACCTAAAAATCATTTATTTTTTAAAACTATGTTGTATGTTCAGTAGTGAAAACATCATCCACGTCATTATTGATTATTGATTTATTTGGTTCATTATCTTTTTAAAAAATTATTACATCATCACAACCAACCAATCATTTATCTTTTTTGTAACATCTATATAAAATTTCATTTTTTTATAGACAAGAAAATTCCATCTTCAACTTTCTCATAAATATTTCCAATACATTTTCCTTTCTTATTAATAAATCATAGACTCTAAAACACTATGCAGTTCTTTAGATTTTCATTATTCTTAATAAAAAATTCACATGGAATCATGTTTGAATTTGACCTTAATAAATACATTTTTTGAGTAATTACAATATTATTTATAGTTGGAAAATAAAAATATCTTGATGTATCTTGATCTATTAACATACTTCTTGTAATGAATCTTAATTTTATTATGTATTTTCCTTAAATAAATATTTTGTTGATATATTTTATTACATGAATCAGTAAAATAAAAAAACCACGATATGTTTAAACATATCAATTAAATTAATTGGCATGAATATGAGTAAATGAATAATGATATATATATATTGAACATTTTATTTAAATTTACTAAGTTTATTTTGATCTTAAATATATATTTCACAAAAATATATATTTTTCTATGAAATATATTTAATTTAATATGAATAAGAATATTATTTCTAAATTATGATGTTAATAAATTATAATATTTATCGATTAAATCTAGTTTAATTAGTGTTTTATAGAAATTAAGAATAAGAATATGTAGTATTTTAAAAAGATTATTTTCCTAAAAAAATTGTTATATTATATGACTCTATTAAAAGTTAAAATTATAAGTATTAGAACAAGAATTTAAAAAAAATTTCATCATTTTTAGATTAATTATCAAAATATTATCTTAGGAAATATTTTTGGTTTTTTTGAAAAAATATTGAGTTTTAGTTGAATAGTGAAAAAACCATTTTTACAAATACTATGACTTTTATGAAATTATTATATATATATGACTTGGAAATTTATGAAATAATTTTCTAGAATATATATACACATATGTTATATATAAAAAATAATAAATTAAAAAATATTATTTTTACCTTACAAACTTATGTTTGATATTTTAGAGCATAAATTACATTATTGTCTAAAATAATTTTTAATACATTATAAATTTATTATTTTAAAATTAAATTTGAATCCATTTTATAAAGTGAACCAAATAAAACTAATTTAAAATTTTTAATTACCTATTCCATATTATGTAATGTTGACCATTTTATTTTTATGCACAAAAAACTAATTACTTAGGTAAATACTATTTACCATGGAAAAATATAATAATGGAAAATGGTTTAACAAAAAGGGTAAAAGGAATAACATGTTAAAAAAATGTTTTTAATTTAGTTTTGGGGTTTATACTAATGAAAACCTTTCCCCACTGTATAATTTTGTATTTTTTAGTCTTATTAACAAGTGAAAAATGCACTCTCTTTATATTTCGATGAAATATTTACAAAAGTTCTATTATCACCATTTATAAAAGGGGACTCTTAAAAAAACATTAAAATGCACTCTAAATTATAAGTATATCTTTGAAATATTCCCATTTTCATTACAATATAACCCTTTTCAACTTCATTTATCATCTTATCAGAATAAGTTATCATAATCCATCCATTTATAAGGAGTCCTATAAAGTAAAAATCATGTTTTCAAGGTGAGTATTAATCTTTCTATAATTTTATTTCTTTTCAATATTACTTTTGAAAAACTAAATTTATAATTCCTATATTATTAAATCACAATTTTTGAATAATTTTTTTATAATTATAAGGTAAAAATTATTAACTATATTTTTTATTTTCCATTAAGGAAAACAAAAAACACCATCCATATCTTTGTACGGACTACCACCTCTACAAAGAGACATCTCCTATTTTAAACAACACATCTCTTTGATGGGTTTAAGGTATAAATTTATGAATAAATGTGAAATATATTATATAATTACAACTATAAATCTATAATTTATAATCCACCTTCACTTCCTCTAATTCATTGATAAATGAAAATGTTAACCATGCGTATATCCGAACAACTGGATCCATGAAGTAACATATCCAAATTTTTATCTAATTTATTTTTTATTTAATAAATCCTAATAAAAATGACTTAAAAAATAAAAAATATCTAAATTATATAATTAGTCATATTTACTTATGATATTATCCTAAAATAAAACACTTTCAGAACTATACTCACCCATCGATTATAGTATGTTATTCTTTGGGATCGTTTAACCACCTAGATGAAAAATGTTGTAAATTAATATCATAGATATCTATTATAGCTATATTAACTATAATATAATCTATAAATAAGTAAATAATAATTTTATTTTGGTTCAATATGTAACTACCTGACCCTAGTTACCCAAAGTCGGTGCATTATTACATAACATTGGCATGATCACAAGGAAATCATGTCTCGAAAGACCGATCAGTTTATTATTATTGGAAACAAGATTCATACATAAGTTCAACTTTACAACTTGAAAAGAAATAAAACACAAACTTATTCCATTAGAAACATCCAAGCCTCCTAGATTATGCCTGAAAGTCACTCATAACTAACTTCTTCATATCCTGGGAAAATGAAACATAAGAGAGGGGTGAGCTCAAACGCTCAGTAAGGGTAAGCAATACAATGGAAGATAACATAAATATTAAGCATGGTGAATAATTGAAACCACATGCCTTTACCAATAATAAACATGAATACTTTTATGTAAGGAATATTATATGAGTAAATAATGCCATAATAAAACATAATCATGAGTATTATACTAGTCGAATGACCACATGAGCCATCAATATTATTTTCATAATGAGAGAATGTATAATGCCAGACATTCTAAAACATTTTGTCAAGGCTTAGGACCAGAAATCTAAAAATTATTAAGGCCTTAGTCAAAAACATATATAAAATTGGGAATGGCCACGAAAAATTTCATGTCTAGTTGTCTCATGAGACCAACCAATGCATCGAGGAGCTATAGCAGGCTCCACCCGTCACTTACTAAGTCCAATACATTCCTCATTTGAAAAGGATTAAATATAACATAAACATTCGTATTAAAACTAACATAGGAAATGTCAATAATTTAACCATAAACCATGAATGGTATAAATATAGCACATACATAGTCAAAAATATCAAAAAACCATTAATACAATATGGAAGTTTTGTATCATAATAAATCAACTTCAAATAAACTTAAAATCCATCAAAGGATGTTGACATAGATGAAATCAAAACCTTTTTTAGAGAAATATCTCATTATATTTTGAAATCATTTAAGAGTCACATAATTATAAAGAAAACATTTATTTTGAAAATATTCTTATAAGCTTGTAAGGGAATATTTGACGAGGTTATAATGACGGAAAATAGACACACCCACCGTATATGTTAAAAAAACATTCTTATCTTAATTTGGTAAAAAAGGTCATAAAGTACCTTGTTTGGAAAACGATAGAAAGATTACTTTATAACTATCTTATAAAAAGTCAAAAAAGGGTTTAAATGACTTTAACCCATAGTCTATAAAATAGTAATAATGTTTTTAAATACATTTTTATGAAACATGGATGTGGATGATAAAGAGGTCCCAGTAGATACTTACGTAAAAACAACCTCAGATAATAAAGAGATTATGAAATTAACCCTTACCTTGTACTTTTACTTGGTTGAGGGTAGGTTAACCTCCTTTATAATGGTGAAATAATTGTTATTAAATTATACAAGAATAATATACATTAATATGATATCATATATGATCTTTTAACATTGCTTTGTTAATAACATCTTAGTATTATCGTCATTTTGGGTGTTAAAGGATTATTTTTCCTTTATATTCTTTGTTATGTGAGTCATATTTGTTATGGATGGTATGTATCTTATTCATATCCATAATTATATAAAGTATTTAAACATTATTTTTAATCATAAAATGAAAATTAGTCTTGAATGGATACGATGGGGAATGAATCTCATTGCGTTCGTGGAGACGGTAATCCGTACGTACACACGAGCAACAATATCATTTTTTTGATATTAAAATAATATATAATTGGATGGTATATCATATATAAAGAATCATTATCATGTTATATTTATTATTTACATCAATTACAGATTGTTATTATACCCATCCACATAATAATTTATTGAATAACAATTACACCACGACGTGGAGACGGTAAGCCGTACGTACGCACGTATGGTGACATGTCATTCAAAGGATGGATAGAATTATGAATATGGTTGTACAATATTTATAATAACATCACAATATATATAAGATACTGGAGTTATTATTTTATAATTGAAACAATAAAAAAATAGGAGGTAGAAGAAGAAACGAACTTGAAAGAGGTGATGAAATATTTACCTCTTCTTCGGGTTCTTCCTTTTGACTTGATAAAAAGGGATCCTTTGGTTGGATTTATGACTAAAGTAAGGACTCTAGGATTAAGGGAGGACAGTTGAGAGGGTATTTGGGTAGAGGTTGGCCGATCCAAATGGCTTTGAATGTGTTAATTAGAGATAAGGGGGAGTTCCCTTTTATAAGAGGGGTGAGGGGCACCTTAGGAAAACTAGAAATAGTATTTTATAATAAAATACTTTTCGGTTTCTAATGGATCATAAATGTATTATTTAAAGGATAAGGTGGTAATAGTTCTAAAACCACTCAACCAATAGGTTTTATATAGGTTTGGGTCACTATATTAATTTTTTCTTTTAGATTTAACTCTTAGTTAAATAGTTTGACATTTACCATGTCACTTTGTATTTTTATATTATATGGTTAATAAACTTACTATATACATCCAAGATAACCCCAAGTGGTTCATTAATGATACACCTATAATTATATAAGTCTTTTGGACAAACCTTTGATTTTTAGGAATATAATATCAATTAATAATATAATATTTGTTTTAAAAACTCTTTTATGTCAATTTTGACACTATTTGGTATTTTGTTTTTTCTAAATTCATAACAACATTATTACTTCAAAAAAAAATCATCTAACCAACCCTAATATGTAATATTAACCTAGAAAATTAGTGTAATTCATAAAAAGTCTCAAATTACATTTATTTGGATATTTATAATGTCAATTATTTTAATCTTTCATTAATTAGATAATTACTTCATCATCATTGTGTCATAAATAAATTAAATTATTTAATGTCTAAATAAATATAAATAAAATACCATTATTTAGTAAATCTTTATATCTTTTTAATGAATATTTATATTCGAATTTATCTTATGTTTAACCCTATATTAAAAATGTTTTAGTTATTAAACTTTGATTTTTACTCTTTTAACTCTTCTTTGAATTAAATAATACCAAATGTACTAATCTAATTCAAGTGGACCAAAGAGGTTCATATTTTATTCTTGACGTTGTTTTTGGTCGAATTATACTTATCCAATAGAATTAGTACATGTCGTATGGTAATAATAAAATCATTTTTACCCTTAATTACCCTATTTTACTTTTAACCGTTGTAAATAAAAGTAAAAAGTTACTATTCACCAAAAAATATTTTTATCTTATTGATCCACATTTTAATTACTGATATCAACCGTGTCTCTCAGATTTTTGAAATTCAACTCACAGAAGCGGTAAAATTAAGTTTTATGTAAATTTGCAAATGCTCCTAGGAGGTGGGTAAAAGACGGTAAAAAGTTCAATAAAATTTTTATATATCTAAAATTATTATAAACTAACTCCAATGAATTACATTGAAATTATATAGGTATTATGTATCTATTTTTACCTAAAATAAATTTAAATAAAATAAATAATTATTTAAATAAAAATTCGGTTTTAAACTATAACTCAGTGTTTTTCACTATTCATCAAAAATTGAAATTTTTCAGAAAAATACCAAAAATTCACCCTATGCTAATTTTGATACTAAGAATCCAAAAATGAAGTCCATTTTGAAAGATAAAATTTATAAAATTTCAAAAAGTGGGTATTACTATTCATAATGGCTACTTTGATTGGTCGTAGTGTGTTAGAATCTCAAAGTTACATACAATGCAAGCTATTGCATTATTCAAAAGGAAACGTACCATGAAAGCTTGGGGTGTTACATTATCCCCTCCATCAAATAATTTCATCATTGAAATTTCTAGAATATTACTTCATAAAAAGACTCGGGTGGTTCTTCATCATAAGTTCCTCGGGTTCCTACGTTGCCTCTTCCATCTTATGTTTTCTCCACAGAACTTTTACCAGATGAGTCGTCCTGTTTCTCAGCACTTGTTCTCTTTTATCAAGAACCTTGAAAGGATATTTGCAATAAGATAGATCAGGTTCCAATTCTAATTCCTCATAGGTGAGTACATGCGTTGGGTCAGGCATGTATTTTCTCAACAGTGATACATGGAACACATCATGAACTTTGGAGAGACTTGGCGGCATTGCCAAATGGTAAGCTACAACCCCAATTTGTTATAGAATTTCGAAAGGTACAATGTACCTGGGACTTAATTTTCCCTTCTTACCGAAACATATAACACCCTTCCATGGAGATACCTTCAAGAAAACATGGTCTGCTACCTGAAATTCCAAATCCTTCCTTCAGTTATCAGCATAGCTCTTCTGCCTACTTTGAGCTGCTTTGATGTGGGTTTGGGTTACCTTCACCTTTTCCATGGTTTCCTCCACAAGTTCTGGGCCTACGAGTTTTCTTTCACCAACATCATCCCAACAAGTTGGTGTACGGCATCTCTTTCCTTATAATGCTTCATATGGTGTTATTTGAATACTTGAATGGAAGATATTGTTATAGGAAAATTCTACTAGAGGTAAATATTGATCCCACATACCTTGAAAGTCAAGTGAGCATGATCTAAAAATGTCTTCTAAGGTTTGATTAGTCCGTTCTGATTGTCTATCAGTTTGGGGGTGGTAGGCAGTGCTTAAACGAGGTTCATTATCTAGGTCTTTCTGAATAATTTTCTAGAATCTTGATGTAAAATAGGGATCAGGATCAGAAACAATCGATAGTGGTACTCCATAAAGTCTTAAAACTTCATTAATATATAGTCTTGATAATCATTCAAGTGGTAAATCTTCTCTTATAACAAGAAAATGTGCTGACTTGGTAAGACGATCAACAATGACCCATATTTCATCATTCCTTCTAGGATTCTTTGGTAGTCAATGACAAAGTCCATCGTAATATTATCCCATTTCCACTTAGGTATGGGAAGAGGTTGCAAGACTCCTCCATGTTGTTTCCTTCCAGCTTTCACTTGTTGAAAATCCATACATATTGACACAAAAATCAGAAATCTCCCTCTTCATGTTATCCCACAAAAAATGTTCCTTCAAATCTCTATACATTTTGGTTCTCCCAGGGTGTATAGAGAAATTGCAGCTATGAGCATCTTCCAACAATTCTCTTTTTAGATCAGGTATACCGGGAACACAAAGTATCTTCCCAAATTTCAAAATTCCATCTTTATACACAAAGTCACTCAATCTCCCAACATTTACAGCTTTAATATTCTTTTGAAACTCTTCATCATCGATCTGAGAATTATTTATCCTTTCTAGTAAAGATGGTTTGGCAACCATTTGAAAAATAATTGATGTTTCACCTTCCATGGTTATTCCCATATCCATCTTTACTAGATCCATGTATATAGGATCCTTTTCAACTCTCATCTCGCTCATAACTCCATGATACTTTTCATTCAAAGCATCTGCCACCTTATTTTCCTTCACTGGGTGGTAGTGTATAGTGCAATCATAATCCTTGAGTAGTTCAAGCCATCGCCTTTGCCTCATGTTGAGTTATTTCTATGAGAAAATATACTTAAAACTCTTGTGATTGGTATATATATCATATTTTTCACCATAGAGATAGTGTCTCCAAATATTCAAAGCAAAGATTACAGCTGCTAACTCAAGATCATGAGTAGGAAAGTTTTGCTCATGAATTTTCAGCTGTCGTGATGCATAGGAAATAACTCTATCATTCTGTATAAGGACACAACCAAGTCCTTTCTTCGATGCATCACTATAAATAACAAACCCATCATTCCCTGATGGTATAGTCAAGGTAGGATCATTTAATAATATTCTCTTCAATTCTTCAAAATATTCTTCACACTCTTTTGTCCAAACAAATTTAACCCCTTTTCGTGTGAGATTTGTTATTGGGTTAGTCAAATGGGAAACATCCTGGATGAAACATCGATAATAACCTGCTAAACTAATAAAACTGTGTACCTCAGTTATTCTTGTAATTTCTGGCCATTCTTGGATTGCCTTGGTCTTATAAGGATCAATTGAGATTCCATCCTTGGAGATAATATGGCTAAGAAAAGAAATCTCCTAAAGGAAGAATTCACACTTTCTAAACTTCCCATATAATTCATGTCTTCTAAGAGTCTTCAGGATAATGAAAAAGTGATTTTCATGATCTTAGTATCTTTTGGAGAATACCAAGATATCATCAATAAATACCACTACAAAGTCATCAAGATATTACTTGAAAACTCTATTCATTAGATCCATGAAGACAGAGGGTGCACCAGTCAATCCAAAAGGCATTACTGTAAACTCATAATACCTGTACCTGGTTCGAAATTCTATTTTCGGAATGTCTTCCTTCTTCACACACAAATGATGATATCCAGATCAAAGGTCAATCTTTGAAAAGTATTGAGCTCCATGAAGTTGGTTGAATAAATCATCAATTCAAGGTTGTGGATACTTGTTCTTTATTATTATGACATTGATCTACCTGTAGTCAATTCACAACCTCATTGATCCATATTTCTTTTTAACAAAAAGGATAGGGGATCCCCATGGAGAAACACTTGGGAGAATAAATCCCTTAATACTCAATTCCTCTAATTTTTTCTTTTGTTCCACTAATTCCACAATGGCCATTCTATAAGGGGTCTTTGATATGGGCATTGAACCAAGAATTAAATCAATGGAAAACTCAATATCTCATTCTAGAGGATGTCCAGGTAAATCCTCTAGAAATACATCAACTTACTCTTTCACAATAGTTACATCCTCTATTTGAACATTATTTTCATCTCCCACATTTATTTCATTCTCTTCCTACCCAATAATTGAATTTAGTTGAGCTACTGGGGGTGGATCTAAATAAGAATTAGGTGGTGATGATTCTACTCTAAAGATAAGGTGTTCTTTATAATTATCATCAAAAATAGTAACCTCATTCTTCTTACAATAAAATTTTTCATCATGGTCCGAAAACCAATCCATACTGAGGATTATATCAAATTCAATCATGGGTACGACGATGAGATCAGCAGATAAAGAACATTTATATGCCCTAATGAGAAATAATTCACAGAACTTTATAGTAATGATACTTCCCTTAGGAGTTTTAAATAACAACTCACTTGTTAAATAAAATTGAAATATCTAATTTTATTAGCAAACTGGGAAGATATGAAACAATGAGATGATCTAGAATCAAATAAAGCATTGGATAAACTCGAGAAAACCATTAAATTATCTGCCACCACGCATTTTGGGGATTCAACCTCAGTAGTAGTGATTGCATAAGCATGGCCTTTATCCCTTGCCTTTTTCTGAGGTAAGTTTCCATGATTCTTATAAAATTCATTTTCATAATGTCCCATCTCCCTAAAATTGTAGCATTGAACATTGGTAGCATCTTTCTTTCCCTTAAAATCACCAGAAAGATGGCGTTTCTGTCCACATTTGTAGCATACTCCATTTCCTTTTAGAGGGGCACCAGGGTGCTTCCTTCCACAATTATCACAGGGTGGAAATTTAAATCTTCCCTTCTTTCTTGTTTCCTTATTTCCTTTCCGAGAGTGTTCAATTTATCTCTTCTTCTCTTTCTTTGCTTTAAAGTCATAAGACTTAGAGAATTCCTTTTCTGTCTTGATAGCACACGAGACAATATCTTCGTATGATGATAAGGATTGTGATACTAATGCTCAATGGAGAAATGGTTTTAACCCATCAAAGAAATGGTAAATATTACTTCTTGGGTTATGTATATAATCTTCCACATGCCTCACTAACCTTGTAAAGTTAGCTTTATACTTTTCGACATTCTCATCCTCCTTTTGCCTCAGACTCAGAAATTGTCTTTCCATATCCGCTCGATGTTCATGAGGAAAGTACTTTTCTAAGAAAATTTCTTTAAACTCCCTCCATTACATATTTTATACTTCATCATCTTCCTTTGTGTTTCGAATCAATGACCACCATTGATCAGCATCTCCAGCGAGGTGGTAAACTGCCATGAAATCTTTTTCCCTTTCTCTACTCCCTAAGGCATGAAATATTTTCTCTAAGGAATTTATCCATCGCTCAGCAACTAATGGATTTGTACCCCCATTGAATGTTGGTGGTTGTTGCCTTATGAAGCAGTCTAACATTGATCCTCCATGTTGTGGATCAGGGTGCTCCATATGGGTAAGGTTATTATTCATAACCTGTGCGAGTTTTACCAGTATGGTGATAAGATGATCAACACCAGTTGTATCACCATCTCCACTATAATTATCCTGAGAAGAAGGGAAATCCCTACATGGAGTGGGTGAATTGATATGGTTTCCATTCCTTCCACTAGGAGCCATTTCTAAATAGTGGCATACACTAGATTAGTTTATGAATCACAATAAATAAATCCAATCTTGTAAAACACTTAACATAAATTGAACAGTTTATGGATATAATACATAATCATAAAAAATGTTTTCTTTGAGGAAGTATATACTCATAAACCCTTCATAATGGTTTGTAAAGAAAATGAGAATTATCCTAAGCATATCCCTTGGGAGTGTCGTAACCAAGAGTGTAGCAAGGCCTGTTGTCATGCAGTAGTTCCCGTTCGAGTCTAGCTCAAAGCGGTGTTTTCAGGTTTTACCCCTAGGTACTTTTGTGCTAGAGCCGCCTCTACCAGCTTGCATCCAGACATGGATGTATTCCTCAAAAAAATCACAAAATCTCTATAATACCAAAATTCTGGGAAGTTCTTCTATACTAATCCGCAAAGTCTATCTTAGGGCTATGTGCTCTAATCAGAGTTTATCTAAATCAAGTTTCCAAGGTTTGTACTAAACTTCCTATGATACCAACTGTAACTCCCCGACCCTAGTTACCCAAAGTCGGTTCATTATTACATAACATTGACATGATTACAAGGAAATCATGTGTCGAAAGACTGATCAGTTAAGTATTATTGGAAACAAGATTCATACATAAGTTTAACTTTACAACTTGAAAAGAAATACAATAAGAATTTATTCCATTAGAAACATCAAAGTCTCCAAGATTATGCCTGCAAGTCACTCATAACTAAATTCTTCATATCCTAAGAAAATGAAAGATAAGAGAGTGGTGAGATCAAACACTCAGTAAGGTTAATCAATACAACAGAAGATAACATAAGAATTAATCATGGTGAATAATTGAAATCACATGCCTTTACCAACAATAAACATGAATAATTTTATGGAAGGAATATGAGATGAGTAAATAATTCCATAATAAAACATAATCATGGGTATTCTACTAGTCGAATGACCACATGAACCATCAATATTATTTTCATAATGAGGGAATGTATAATTCTAGAGATTCTGAAACATTTTGTCAAGGCCTCAGCCAAGACGTCTAAAAATGATTAAGGCCTCATCCAAAAGCATATATCAAATTGGGAAATGCCTCGGCCAATTCCATGTCTAGTTGTATCATGATACCTACCAATGCATCGTGGAGCTATAGCGGGCTCCACCCGTCACTTACTAAGTCCAATACATTCCTCATATGAAAAGGTTGAAATATATCATAAACATTCGTATTAAAACTAGCATAAGAAATGTCAATAATTTAACCATAAACCATGAAAGGTATAAAGATAACACATTCGTAGTCAAACATATTAAAAAACCTTCAATACAATATAGAAGTTTTTTATCATAATAAATCAACTTCAAATAAACTTAAAATCCATCAAAGGATGTTGACATAGATGAAATAAAAACCTTTTTTAGATAAATATTGCTTTCTATTTTGAAATAATTTAAGAGTCACATAATTATAAAGACAAAATTAATTTTGAAAATATACTTATAATATTTTAAGGGAAGCTTCGACGATGTTATAACGGAGGAAAATAGCCGCACCCACTGTATAAGTTCAAAAAACATTCTTATCTTAATTTTGTCGAAAAGGTCATAAAGTACATTGTTTGGAAAATGACGGAAGGATTCCTTAATAAACATCTTATAAAAATTCAAAAAAGGGTATAAATGACTTTAAAACATAGTCTATAAAATAGTAATAATGTTTTGAAATAAATTTTTAAGAAACATGGATGTGGATGATAAAGAGGCCCCAATAGATACTTACGTAAAAACAACCTCAGATAATAAATAGATTGTGAAATTAAACCTTACCTTGTACTTTTCCTTGGTCGAGGGTAGTTTAAACTCTTGTATAATGGTGAAATAATTGTTATTAAATTATAAAATAATCATATACATTAATATGATATCATATATGATCTTTTAACATTTATTTGTTAATAATATCTAGTATTATCGTCGTTTCAGGTGTTAGCAGATTTGTTTTCCTTTATATTATTTGTTATGTGAGTCTTATTTGTTATGGATGGGATGTATCTTATTCATATCCATAATGATATCAAGTCCATAAACATTATTTTTAATCATCAAATGATAATTAGTCTTGAATGGATATGATGGGGAATGAATCTCATCACATTCATGGAGACAGTAATCCGTACGTACGCATGAGCGACAATATCATTCTTTTGATATTAAAATAATATATAATTGGATGGTGTATCATATATATAGAATAATTATCATGTTATATTTATTATTTACATCAATTATACATCATTATTATACCAATCAAAATAATAATTTATTGAATAACAATTACACCACAACGTGGAGACGGTAAGCCGTACGTACACACATATGGTGACATGTCATTCAAAGGATGGATAGAATAATGAATATGGTTGTACCATATTTATAATAACATAAAAGTATATATAAGGTACTGGAGTTATTATTTTAGAATGGAAACAACAAATAAAGAGGAGGTGGAAGAAGAAAGGAACTTGAAAGAGGTGATGAGATATTTACCTCTTTTTCGGCTTCTTTCTTTTGATTTGATCAAAAGGGCTCCTTAGGTTGTCTTTATGAAAAAATTAAGGCCTCTAGGATTAATTGAGTACAGTTGAGAGGGTATTTGGGCATAGTTTGGCTGATCCAAATGGATTTTAACATGTGAATTAGAGAGAAGGGGGAGTGCCCTTTTATAAGAGGGGTGAGGGGTACCTTAAGAAAAGCTAGAAATATTATTTTATAATAAAATAATTATCAGTTTATAATGGCTCCAAAATGGAATATTTAAAGTATAAGGTAGGGTGGGCTCTAAAACCACTCAACCAATGGTTTTAGATAGGTTTGGATCACTATATTAACTTTATATTTTCGGTTTAACTCTTAGTTAAATAGTTTGACATTTACCATGTCTCTTTGTATTTTTATATTATATGGTTAATAAACTTACTATATACTTACAAGAGAACCCCAAGTGGTTCATTAATGATAAAAATATAATTATATAATTCTTTTGGACAAACCTTATATTTTTAGTAATATAATATCAATTAATAATATAATATATTTTTTAAAAATTCTTTTATGTCAATTTTGACACTATTTGATATTTTGTTTTTTCTAAATTCATAACAACATTATTACTTAGAAAAAAATTCCTATAAACAAACCTAATATGTATTATTATCCTATAAAATTAGTGGAATTCATAAAAAAACTCAAATTACATTTATTTGGATATTTATAATGTCAATTATTTTAATCTTTCATTAATTAGGTAGCTACTGCATCATCATTGTGTCATAAATAAATTAAATTATTTAATGTCTAAAAAAATATAAATAAAATACCATTATATAGGAAATATTTCTATATTTATAATAAATATTTATAATCTAATTTATCTTATGTTTAACCCTATATTAAAAATGTTTTAGTTATTAAACTTTGATTATAACTCTTTTAACTCTTCTTTGAATTAAATAATACTAAATGTCCTAATCTAATCCAAGCAGACCAAACAAGTTCATATTTTATTCCTAAGGTTTTTTTGGTCGAATTATACTTATCCAATAGAATTAGGACATGTTTTAGGGTAATAATAATATCATTTTTACCCTTTATTACCCTATTTTCTTTTAACAGTGGTAAATAAAAGTAAAAAGTTACTATTCATTAAAAATTATTTTTTTCTTATTGAACCACATTTTACTTACTGATATCAACCATTTCTCTCAAATTTTTGAAATTCAACTCACATAAGTGGTAAAATTAAGTTTTATGTAAATTTGCAAATGCTCCTAGGAGGTGGGTAAAAGACGGTAAAAAGTTCAATAAAATTTATATATATATAAAATTATTATACTCTGACTCCAATGAATTACATTGAACTTATATAGGTATTATGTATCTATTTTTACCAAAAATAAATTTAAATAAAATAAATATTTATTTAAATAAAAATTCTGTTTTAAACTATAACTCAGTGTTTTTCACTATTCATCAAAAATTGAAAGTTTTCAGAAAACTACCAAAAATTCACCCTTGGATAATTTCAATACTCCAAATCCAAAAATGAAGTCCATTTTGATAGATAAATTTTATAAAATTTTAATAAGTGGGTATTACTATTCATAACAGCTACTTTGATTCGTCATTGTGTGTTAGAATCTCAAAGTTGCGTACAACGCAAGCTATTGCATTATTCAAAGGTAAACATGTCGTGGAAGCTTGGGGTTTTACACAATAATGGTAAAATCAACATTAAACTCATTAATTAAGATACAAATTTTCATCTATTAAGAATCATTGAAACATAGTCATCATCAATTTTTTTGTTAAAGATTGTAAAAAAATACCCTAGGATAAAATTATAAAATAATAGGTAATTATAAATAATCAATTAGTTAATGTTTTATGATATTTTTATTTTGATCTTTGGGCTAATATTGAATAACAATGTCGTTATTACAAAACTACTTCAAAATGATCAATATTACTCACACCCGATCTGAAAAATAGATAATAACAAACCAATATACATTCAAATAATGATTATAAATATAGTTTATAAAAGGTTATAAATATGAAAAAGTTTATTAAATAGTTGATTAATATAGTAATTATTTTATATTTTATATTCAAGAACTTTAGCTAAAGTCAATATTTAAGGTGATGAGTCATTTCTCTAAAATTTAATTTCATGAGACATATTTCCTATTATATACCATGATATATATAATATTCTGTAATTAATACATAATCAATGTCATATACCATATGAATTTAATTTATGGATTTTAAATATCTATATCATGTTATGTATTTAAATGGGTTTTGACTCAAAAGATACCAAAGTTGTAAGGGTTTTTGTTAACTTAGATCCCTTTATTGAGTTAATATACTTATTCTTAGACTACTGTATTCCAATATTTTTTTATTACAATATAATATTTTATTTCAATTTTCCTTTTATACCTATATAGTGGAAAATTATCTTTTAAATGAAATTTTTTAGATTTATTAAATTTCCTTCTCAAAAATTATATCATTATTGAGAATTATTTTTATTATATTTATTGATGGTTTCCCCTCCTTGTCAATATTTTATATCTTATAAAAATTATAAGGTATATTTTAAAACAAAATTATTTGTTATTTTATATGTCCTTAACAATTATCATTTAATCTTTTCAAATGGAAAATCTATTATCCTTTTTTACAATGTGGTTTTAAATTAAGGTATTTTAAATGGTTTTCCTCCCATAGTTGTTTGTTTTATTTTCCATTTCACATTTGATTGAAATAACCTTTATGTATTTTCAAGTCTCTATTATTGAGGATTGTTTTTAAAGGTATATTTTTTTTCAAAAAAATTCCCATCTCCTTTTGAAATAAATATATTTGGAAAGTGACTTAAAAATTTTTCTTTTATGAAAATGATAAAAACATTTTCTAAAAATTATTTTATGGTTTCAGTACAATTTTCTATTTTCTCAAAAATATTTATTTCCCAATAAGTTTTCTTTCCCGAATTACCCTATAAATTCTCTTATACTACTTCAGGGGATTAAAATCATGGAAATACATTGTTGCATTTTTCTTTCCTAGTCATTGGATGTTTATGATTTTTTATCCAATGTTGTTACTCTATAAAAAATTTATATTTACTTCCATTGATTGATGTGTGTTAACCTATATGGAATATAATGATTTATTTGGTAATTTATTGACCTAACAATATACCCTTTATCTATATGGTTTAAATACCATATTCTATAGTATATTTATTAAAGGGTATTTACCTATAAAGTTTCAAAATATATTTGGACACTTGTTTACGTTATATGGGTACATCATGTTAATGTTATTAGTAAAATTATGAATTTCTTACTTATTTGATTAAATTTTAAACAGATATGAAAAAATTTCTTTCAATGGGTTATTTATGATGTGATGAATGATTGATTTAAAGGGGGACTCATATTTATAGATGATGATAGGTGAGGTACTATATCATTCTCTAATAATTTTATTAATATTAACATCTCATGAGATAGTATGGTGTTCACATAAGGAATTTATTCACAAAGGAATGGAATAATTTATTTTTATCATGTTTTATTGTGTGTGCATAATGAGTTTGTTCACAAAGACATGGGAATAAAGAGTTTTATCAAATGGTTTCCAATTATTATTATTGTTTCACCTTTAAAAGTTTTAGTTCTTTGTGGGATACATTATATTTAATGTTTTTGTCTCAATTTATATTCCACACTTTTATGTTATAATCCCATGATTCATGATTTATTTTATTCTTATAAGATTGGTTATTATTGTTTTTCATATTTGATATGTAGTATTTATATGATATGTTCTTATGTTATTCCATAACTTAGGACATGATTTTTTATATTGGATAAGTTGACCATGACTCACTTATGTATCCTGATTATACCAAAATTATCATCTTATGTTCACTTATGATTTTTGATCATTATCTCTTATGATTACCCTTGAGGAGATTCTGATCTCATTGCTTTTATATATTTCCATTTCCTTAGGGTATGAAGAAAAGTAATATGTATGATTCATATAAAAGTGTATCATGTGTAGATAATTTTTTAGTGAAGTTCAAGGATTTTTATTGATTAAGAAGTTTCTTGCATAGTGGTAAAAATTCCCATTATATTAAAATGACATGGGTTTCATTATTTAAAGTTTATTCATAATTATGTAAAACTCTGAACCTAAATTATCCTAGAAATATTTTTTAATAAAATATTTTCTTTATGTCATGTAATTATGAGAGGGTTATGTTTGTGATATGTCATAGTTGGTATCAGAGGAAGGTTTAGATAACTTTAGCAGCTAGGATGTTAGTTGAAGATAATTTGAGGGTTTATAAGGTATTATTTATAATAATTTCAAAGATATAGGTAACCCTTTAGATATGTTGAAGTAATATTGGATATTTAATATATCACGATAAGATAAATTTAGTTAAAAACCTATGGGACAATTCTATGAGATAAGTTTTAGTATAGTATAACATCTATATATTTTGGTAATATATATTGTTGGTTCCCCTTGCATTACGTAACTAACTAGATATTTAAGGGTTTATACAGTAGTGTCATTGATTCACCTAGTGGTAATCACCCAAAAAAGGATAATTGAGTATCAACTAAGTCTTCATTAGAGTGCACGATTAGTGGGCCTATGACCTAAACATTTTCTAGACACTCCTTAGAGATATGATTTGGTTAATCAAGTTGTCTTTAAAATCCATTATGAAGGGTTTATTATGTCAGGGGATTAAGTTATGGAGTATAAGAGAACCCAACATAATGAAACCTATATTTAAACAAGAGTGATTAAGGTTGAAATAAAAGAAAATTATTTCAAAGAGAATGGAATTTTGATGTTGAATTTGTAATATAATTATCATAAAATAATGTTTTAATGGTGTTAATTTCACATCACTCATGAAAAAATCCTTTTGGTATTATTAATGGATGAATTCTGAAAGAAGAAAGTTAAAAATTAATTCCATGGACAATTTGGAGATTTTCCCAACAAGAAACCTAATGAGATAAGAGCTGGGGTTTGAAATATTTTGATTATTCCAGATCAAATATTAGGATTTATGATTAACAACTTGATATTATTTTAATTAAAAAACACACTATCAAAGAGAAAGATGAATTCTCTTTTAATATTAGGTTATGGAGATGATAAAGGAAATAAGACTCAATTTCCATTATGTAAAAATGTTATAAGAATATATAGGTTTAATGTCTCAAAATAACTGCGAGATGTTTTATATATGGAAATTGATATAATATAGAAAATAAATTCTTATAAAAAGTGAAGAGCGTAGTTGACACATTGAATGGAATTAAAGTTCATTCATAGGTATGACTAATAGTTCAATGTCTTAAATTTGGGTAACATGGATATTATCCAAGTCCATTCCCAAATCCATGGGCTAACAAGGTTCATAGGCACCAAGAAATTATATGAAAAGGGAAATACTATAAAAACTCAACTTTGAAAGTGGGTTTTTAAAATTATATAGAATGAGGATCACTATTCACCCACTCAAGAACTATGAATATTGTGTTCTTACCTTGTTCGACCAACTCAAATGTACCTAGAATGTTTTCTAAGAACATAATGGAACCACCCTTATGAATATATGTTTACTTATTAATGTTTAAAAATATTATCATTATATCCCATGCATATAAATCCTCTCTAATAGATGTTTATAAACAAACTCTTCCTATAAAATCCTACTCTCATTTATTGTATCAGGCAAGGATTGGATCTTTTTACATAGAGGCCATTATAATTCCCAAGATTGAAAAATCATATATAAACAGAAACCCATGACCACCTATTAATATAAGCTTGACTATGAAGTCCCTATGAAAAAAATTCCCATTATATTGGGGTATTCATCAGAATTTGATAAAGGAAAAACTCAACTTTAGTAACATTACTATTATGAGGGAAAAGATATATCCACTAGACATATAAAGGATATTGAAGGTGAAACCACATTAGAAATTAAATTTAGAGTCATGACTATATTATGGACACCCTTAACTATTTCATTACATTGAAATGGTTAAAATTGTGAGGATGCAATTTATTTATTGGGGGATAATGTAGCAACCCAAAATTGCACTATGTATTTTTCTTAAAAAATATTATATTAATAGATAAAACATGGAACTGAAATGAAACCATTATATGTTATGACCAAAACATCATATTAATGGGTAGATATAGGAGTAATTTAATTATAATATATATATATATAAAGGCCATTTTATACTAATTTACTGAGTTCATTTTGTGATTAAAAATCAATTATACTAAATGTTTTATTTTTTTATGGGTTTTACATTTTATTAAAGAAAAATATTTATATTATTCTAATATGATTATGTAAGTAAAATATAATAATGACTTATTAATGCTGGTTTGATAAGTGTTCAATGGAAATTAAGAATAAGAACATTGATTATTTAAAAAAAAATTATTTTTCTATAAAAATATTTTCCATTATATTTTTTGATTTTGAATAGAGGTTAAATTAAAAAATATTACAAAATTACTTTTAAAAATAAATTAAAATAATTTCTAAATTAATTAAGAAAATATTTTATTATGATAAATTTTTTCAATTTTTCTGAAATGATTTATTTTTAGGCGAATAGTGAAAAATATGGTTTTTACAAATATCATTTATTTTATGACATTATTAACACATATATATGACCTGGAATTTTCTTAAAAAAATTTCTAGATAAAATATTTTATTTATAAGAGACATTTTAAATATAAAAATATTAATTTTAGATTTAAAACTTATATCTAATATGTTATAACTTAAGTTACAGAATTCTCTAAAACCATTTAATAATAAATTATGAATTTATTATATTAAAATTAAATTTTTATCACTTTTATAAAGTGAATCTAATAAAATTGATATCAAAATTTTAATTATAGGGTACATATAATTTATTGTGTACTATTTTATTTTTAGTCATAAAAATGAATCACTTTGTTAAAAACTAGTTTTGTAGTAAAATAGAAAATGTTAAAATGTGTTAAACACTTGGGGGTAAGAGAAATATCATTATAAAGACATGTTTTTAATTGAGTATATGAGGTGTGTATTGAACTAAAATTACCCCCACTCTATTATCATACATTTTATAATCTTCTTGACTTGTAACATATTCTCTCTTTTAATATTATGATGAAATATTTACAGAAATGTCATTCTCACCACTTATAAAAGGGATAAATCACCACCCCTTTAAGACAAAAATAAATTTTAGAGTCCTCTTGAAAATATTATCCCTTTAATTTCACTATAAAAATTTTATACTTTGTTTATCTTATATTCCCATGAATTTATCCTACGTACTACAATTCTAAGGAGTCCACTGAGGGAAAACACCAATTCTCATTGTGAGTACTAATATTTCTCTAATTTTGTTTCTTTTCTAGATTAAATTACTAATAATTTTTCAAAATAATATATAATGACATCAGAATTAATTTTTATATTTAATTTTATTATTCTATGATAATAATCATTAACTATATTTCCCCTTTTCCATTAAGCAAAACAAAAAACACCATTCATGACTTTGTGTGGACTACCACCACAATAAAGTGATGTATTCCATTTTTCAATAGTTCCTATAATATATTTTCATAAGGAAATAATTTATGAATAAATTTTAAATATATAATATAATTTTTATTATAAATAGAAAAATTACAACATAGCTTCATTCTCTCTAATTCAGTCAGAAATAACAATGTTAATCGTGCGTTTGTGCGGGCTACCACCTCCATGAAGTAATGTATCTAAATTTACATATAGTTTATTTATAATTTATTAAATAATCATAAAATATGATCCATTTTCTTAAAAAAATATCATTTTTTGATATTATAGTTATATTATTTAGAAATAAATCACTTTTATATATATACTCACGCATCTATTAAATTATTTTCTTGTTTGGGTCATCCTGACCACCTACATGAATAATTATATAAAATAATTTCATGTGTTACTATGATAACCTAATTAATGATAATATAAGATACAAATAATTTAAAATTATTTTATTTTTGTTTTATAAAGGTATTGTTAATAATAAACTCATTAATTAAGATACTAATGTCGGTTCATTAAAAATCACCAAAGCATACTCCTCGCCAATTTCATCTATAATGATCATCACCAAAACTCACATTGATTAAAATTATAAAATAATAAATAATTATAAATAATCAATTATAGTACCTTATATTATTTTGTAAGGATTAAATTAAGATAATAATTAATAATAACATCGCTACTATGAAACTATTTCAAAACGATCAAGATTACCCACACCCGATATACAAAATAGATAATAGATAACTAATACACATATAAAGAATAATTATAAATGAATTTTCTAAAATATTATATATATTAATAAGGTTATGAAATAGTTTATTAATAAATTCATTTTTTTCATAAAGGAGATTCAAGCACCTTAGTGGATGTTATGAATTAAGGAAAGGGGTTCTTTGCCTCAAATATAATTTCCTGTGAAATATTACTTATTGTGTGCCATTAATTTTTTATAATGTTTTTATTAATAAATAATAAATTTATTTTACTATGTTAATTCATTTCGTGGAATTTTAAGATCTATATAATGTTCACTTTTTAAATGGAATTAAATATAAATGATGCCCAAATTGTAAGGGGTTTTTTGTTAATTCAACACTCCTTATTGAATTATATTGATTCTTCTTGAACTTATTTATTCCAATATTGGTTTCCTCCACCAAAATATTTTATTTAATTTTAATTTATCTTCCAATTTGGTGGGAGATGAAATTTTAATTGAAATATTTCACTTTTATATAATTTATTTCCCTATAATTATATCATTCTTGAGAACAATTATCTTCTTCATTAATCACAATTTCTCCTCCCTGTACATTTTATCCTCTATTCCATTTTTATTATTTATATTTGAAAACCCAATTATGTGTTATTTCAGGTGAAATTCATAATTATATTTTCATTTTTTTCAAAATGAATCTTTATTATACATTTTTATGATTTGAGTTTAAATTATGAATTTTAAATGGTTTTCCATACATGATCATTTATATTATCTCCCACTCAATATTTCTTTTAAATAACACGTATATCTTTTCAAGAATCCATTATTGGGGATTATATTTAGAGTTAAATATTTTTATAAGTTTTGTATCACCTTTTAAAAAATAATATATTCCTAAAGTGTCCTGTAACTTCTTATTTTATGATAATGTTATTTTATTTTCTAAAAACACTTTTACAGTTTCACTTCCATTTTACCAATTATCTAAAAAATATTTATTTACTTATAATTTTAATTTGATAAATTTATATATAAATTATATTATAATATTTTGTGAGATTGAACTCATAGAATCCAGTACTACATTTGTCTTAACCATTGAATGTTTAGGATTTTTATATTATTATATTTCTTCTATAAACACACTATATTTCCTTCCATTGATTAAAGGGTGTTCACCTAGATGTCATATATATACTATTGTGGAAATTATTGACATCAATATTTACCCTTTATCGATATGGTGTAAATAATATATTCGTAACTTTGTATATTTAAGGTTATTTACCTATAAAGATACATAATATCTTTTGATACCCATTTATTTTCCACGTGTATATCATGTTTTGATTATTAATTCAACTATTAATGATTTACTTACCTGATTGTATTTGAAAAGGATATAAAACTCATTTAATTTCCCCAGGTTAATTATTATTTGATTAATGGTTTATTTCAATTGTAACTAATATATGTGTATAATGATGGGTGGGGTCCTATTTCACCCTATAATTCATTGGTTAAGTTTGGTATCCCATGATAATTTAAGGAATATACATAATGAGTTTTCTTATAAAGGAATCAACATAATGAGTTTGATCACATTTTAATGTATGGTCATACTGATTTTTTTACAAAACCATGAGAATAATTTGTTTATCACATGGTTTCAAATTATTATTATTTTTCCACATTTCTATGTATCTATTCCTTTTTGGATATTTTTGTAACGCACCGAGATTTTGTGAAATATATATTTTTGAATTAATTTAATCATTCTGATATTTTTCATTTTAAAAAAATGAATATTGTTTTTATATTAAATAAATATGTTTGGTTTTTGTACAATATATAAAAGTCTTATATTATATTGAGTTACACGCAACAACGACTTGGGTTGTATTACACGCAACACCGAGTTTCTATGAAACATCATTTTATTGTTATAATTATTTAAATGAGATAGTTATAACTTATCCATTAAAATTATTAATATTAATAGTAATAAATAACTTTTAAATTATATTTTTAGTGGTTTCCTAAAAATAAACATATTTATAATGAAATATATATATATATATATTTGGTAATGTATTTATATGTTTTAAAATAGTATTTTATTAAAAGAACCGATTTTTATGTCCTTATATGAATAATAATAAAATAAATTTTAGAAACTTTTAGAAATTTAATTTGATAAAATAAACATTATTTTTCAATTTATAATGTTAAAATTAACTTAGGGTGACATTTTGGGATTTTTTCGAGAAAATTCATTTTTGGATGAATTGTGAAAAATATTGAACTTTAAGTCAAAACTGTTTTTTCATATAATTTATTTATATTATTAAATTGTATTTTAAGTTTCTTTTAAAGTTACAATAGATCAATTATACATATATTAATAAAATTTATTTCATTTTAATAATTTTTATATTGAATTTAGATATAAAATATTAACGAACTTTTGAATATTCTCATTTTAAAAACATGCTCTCTCACTACATCTACATGATTAACATTAAACTTAGTTTTTATAATTCTATGAATTAGATTTTATAAAATGAAAATATAAGGATTTAATTAGTATTATATCTATATTATAATAAGATAAAATTAACTTTTGACCAAAAAAATTACCAAAATTGTTTAAAATTAATTACAACGATTAAGGTACGATTAAGCTTAATACGAGACTAAACCTTAAACTTAAGGGCCCAAATGACCTATAAAAATGTCAAAAATCCATTTTATGGACATATTTAGGTTATAACACATCCATTAATGAGTTTTTTTGGTTTTTTTGTGACATTTAGTTTTGTAAAAACGTGTGTACACCTAACTTGTTTTAAAAAATGCCAAGTGTGTCCCCTCCCTCCCTTATGAAAGGACACCACCTCTTCCACTAATCCACAACAATAAAGCCACTTTGGATCAAAAAATATCTACTAAAATAGATCCTAAAAATCCTTCCCCTCAACCTATAACCTCACATTGGGAATAAATCCATCCAAGGAATCCCTTTGGTGTAAACCAAAAGGAGTTACCCAAATAAGAGGTAACTTTCTTCCCCAAGTTATTTAGTTTTATTTTCATTATCCATCACCAAAATTAATCTTATTAATATATTATAAAATAAAAATATTATCCTAAATATACTAAGATGTTTTTATTATAAATTTGTTTAGGGAAGTGTGGACTACAACCTCCTCAATGATTTTTGATTCATCCACACCTTACATGGAATGTATTAAGGATCTGATTAGTGAATTTTTATGATTTATATGAAATAATAATGATAATATAATTATAATATATATATACATAAATATATAAATATATACATATAAACATATATTTCATTTAATTTCTTTCAATACGACAATAAAACAAAAACAACGTTCATGCGTACATACAGCCTATCGTCTACATGAATGGTGTATTCCATTTCATTATTTAAACCTATATAGAATAATATAAATAAATATATAATAAATATATATGATATTTATACCGTTTTTTACTTCTATAATTATGTAAATTATGATCTTTGTAAGAGGATCAATAATAATAAGTCAAAACATATTTGAAAAATAAATTAGATATTACCCAAAATGTAACATTAATAGAGAGTTATTGATAAATGGATAATATAATGTCATAACCAAATAATATATGGTATTAGATATAATAATATGGTTATTTTTTATGTTTATAATAAACTTATATTTTTTTATAAATGAGTTTTGAATTTTTATTAAGAATGTCAATACTTATAATAAGGGAATTTCAGCTCACCTGTTATTTCTGTGAGATACATGTCATATTCACCACTTGCATATTTTTTGTGTGTATATACTACCCTTAAACAAGATATATCATTAATTTAATTTATTTAATGATATTCAAATATTTAAATTTTGTTAATCTCTTATGGAGATCATAATTCTAAGGTTACTCAAGTAGTAAGGGTTTTATCATCCCGTTTTTATTTTCTGTGTGACATAAGATATGTTCACCAACTATTTCTCATATGTGTTGTGTTTACTGTTTCACGAATCATCCCCTGGGGCCCATTCCAGGAGTACCCCAAGCCCGCCTTCCATAGGCCAGCGGCTGGCGACTAGCACCAAAGGCGTAATTCCCTAAAACTGGGAAGGCATTGCCTTTATAACCTGTAAATGCACACAAAAAAGTACACAACTGGATACAAAACACTAGGTAAACTGTATAACAAAAGAGTGCTAAAAAGTAAAAGGGGCCAGAAATACAAACCCAACTGTAAAGTACAAGGAACTGGAGGTACAAGTACAATTGAAGAAAGGAAAAATAGTTTCTGAGTCGTCCTCTGGTATTCTTACATGAAGGGTAGGTAAATATAGCCTCCTCAGCACACCACGTCCATCAGTCTCCTCCGTGTACCGAATCGTTGTAAGGTCCACCTATAGGTACCGTCCAGTCCTGGTACTCTCAGCATCATTCAGCACTGTCCGTCGTCTGCATCCAACACAACGAGGTGCCGATATAGCTCGTGCAGGGATGAGTATAACAATACTTAGTAGGGACCCTGAGACCCTCAAGAACTCACAAAATCCAACAAGGATAAACCAAAAAGTATAAAATCAATAGATAACCTTACTCAGGTATATTCCCATACATATACCTAAGTTATCAAGTGATCTATCTCAATCATGAGGAAAGAACAAAAGTTACTGACTCAGCTCAACCAGGATTTTTATTCACATTATCAAAACCACGACAACTGGAGAACTCCTCCTCTGTCGAGTACAGTGGGCCTGCTGCGACACCAAGCGTGCTTCCCACTAACCTTGGACTGTTGAGGTACTCCTCCTGTCGAGTACCGTGGGTCTGCCGCCTCACACAGAGGCGCTCCCCACCCAGGGTATGCCGCCACAACCAGGTGCTCCCCCTCATAGCCTGTAGAGTTACTCCTCTTGTCGAGTATCATGGGTCTTCCACCACAACCAGGAGCTCCTCCACTGTCGGTATGCCGCCACAACTAGGATCTCCCCACTGGGCTAGTCGAGTCACTCGGATTCAATCAGTCAGCAGTCGTCAAGTCTCAGCCAGCTACTAGGTCTCCACACTTTGCACGCTCGTCACTGGAAGGCTCTGCTCCACGAACTAATGGTCAATAATCCAAATCTCACTAAGTCCCAAGAAGAAGTATCTCAAAGGTCCGCCACATCATAGGGGTCTCAACGCAACTGACGGTGCATCAATCGTGCGCCTGGTCTGTGAGTCATTAGACATTTAGTCCTGGGGCCCCGGTTGGATTCGTGCACGATCCAACCTATCCATATCTCAACTGTACCCCAAACTCTAGTGGTTTATACTTAAAGGGACTGTCAAGCTCCAAGATTACCAGAACTGCTGATGGTTTGTTAAACATACATCCGGTGCCAAAGATATGACCAAAAAAAAGTAAAGGGTCGTAGTGGGACCAGTTCCGGTCCGACCCAGTCGGACCGACCTGAACCACCCTAGTCTGGGTCACGCAAGTCTGGGTTGACTCAGACTAACCCATTGGGTCTGGCCCGGCTCGTTGGGCGGGCCAGCCCAACAGGCCGCGAGGGGTCGCCGAGGGCCGCGAGGGCGCGGACCGGTCGCGAGGACATGGACCGGCCATGAGTCGGCGTGAGGGCGGTTCGGCCCGATGGGTGCCGCGTGGGAGACTTGGCCCGAAGGGCACTAGGAGGGCGCGAGCTAGTTCCGCTGGGGCACCGCGAGGGGCGTGGGAGGCCGGCTCGGCCGGGGCGCCGCGAGGAGTGCGGGACATCGGCTCAGCCGAAGCGCCGCGAGGGGTGCAGGAGGTCGGCTCCGCCGGGGTGCCGCTAGGGGCGTGAGAGACCGACTCAGCCGGGGCTTGGGAGGCCAGCGACTGGCGCAGCTGGGACGGTTCGGAAGGGCACTGTGAGGCCAGCTCGTCCGGGAGGTGCGGCGGCCAGGAGCCGGTGCTGCTCGAGAGGGTGCCGCGAGGCCGGCTCGGTCGGGAGGCGTGGTGACCGGGAGTTGGGGCAAGGTCTGGATAGGGTGTAGCGCGGCTCGGGCCAGTTCAGCCGGCGGGGGGCGCGAACGGCGGACAACACGACCGGGTCAGCTCAGAAGCCGGAGGGCGGAACGGTTCGGCCTGGGGCGGTGGAGCCGATTCGGCCGGGGCGCCAGAGCATCACGGGGGTGACACAGGTTGCCTTCATCACCTTCGTCACCTCATCGCCATGCCAAAGACCATCACAAAGAAGAATGGTGGAGGGGGGTTAAGCCATGTTAGTTTGGCTCACACCCTCCATGTTTTGGGTGGTAGCAATCTGTTCATCAAGAACATAAACAGAGAACAAGCATGGAAGATATCTTAAAAACATCAATTCCCATAATCCCTCATTAACAAAATATTCCCAACCCACAAGGAAAAACATATGTGGATCAACTTGATAATAAGTTGGCCTACATTCTTTGTTTTTGAAGGAAAGAAATAAGGGAATAATATAATACTTAAATAAAAATCCCTACCTTGTTCGTTGTTTGTCAACAGAGTCACGGGGAAGAAGACAAACCGTTGGGAAAAAGATGGGCATTGATTTTCCATGGATGAGAATGTCCCACGTTGGAAGGAGTCCTTAGAAGAAGGTCAAAGGAGGTCATTCTTTGAAGTCTAAGGCGTTCCTCGTCGACGTTCTTCGTTGGGAGAAAGCGTTCTTCCTGGGAGAGTTTTCTCCCAAGAGCTCTAATCCTCCTTTTCCAACCTTTTTCCAACCTTTTTCCAACAAATGAAAAGATAACCCCTCCAAATCATAGATTATCTATTATTTATTTTGATGGGTTTAAAATTCATATTGTAGCATTTAATTAAATGATATGAACCAATTAATTAAAGGGGAAGGGTTGACACCATTAAAAGAGGGTGGTGGTGGCACCATTAAGTTAAGGGAGGTCAAGAGACTCTCCCTCATTAATGAGGGGAGTTGAGAGGTTTTCCTCTCCCATCATTATTAGGGGGGTTTAGTCTCGGGTGGTCCCCACATCGTAACCTCTTGTGAGAGGTTAGGTTTGGGTGGGCCCCACCACCATAACCTCTCATGGGAGGTTAAGTTGTGGTGGTACCCACCTCCAACTTCCACATGGGTGGTTATAATAAATGAAATAAAAATAAATTATGCGTTTATTTTATTTTATTATTTCCATGAAAACCCAAAAACTATCTTCCACCCTCAACCAACTGCCGTCGAGGTGAAAGTATTCTTAAGAAAATACCAGTGCTGCGATTTCAACGGTGCCCTCATATTTCAATTCTGAGCACCGATTCAAAAGTAATAAAAACCCGCTCGTACGTTTACTGAACATACCGGAAAAAAAATTCAGAAATTGATTCCGGGCACACTGGGCCTCAGAGTCACGTGTTGTAAATTTTCGCGGACTCGTAAAATTCCCATTTATTTTAAAAAAACAATTACATGGAAATTCTGGGTCTTTAAATTCTCCACACCTCAAGATTTACGTCACTGTAAGCCACAACTCAAACTAGGTAAACAAGTGGGGGTACTGAGCATGCATTTGAGACTCCCACTAACATGTGCTCTCCTGGAGGTTCTGGTGCTGCCAGCGAACGCGCACTAGAGGTATCAACCATCCATGAAGGACCCGCTCCAATCGATCCTCAATCTCTACTGGAACCTCTGTAAAAGTCTCACCATCATCGAAGCCTAGCTCTCCATGGTCAATGATGTGGGAAGGGTCATGCACGTATCTCCTCAGCTGGGATACGTGGAAGGCATCGTGCACCCGGTGCAACTGAGGTAGAAGAGCTAAGCGGTAAGCCACCTCTCCAACTCTGTTGAGGACCTAAAAAGGTATGATGAATCTCAGAGATAGCTTTCCGCCTCGACCAAATCTCCACAAACCTTGTTGAGCTGAGACTCATAGAAAGACGTGGTTGTCATCCTCGAACTCCAGATGTCTCCATCTTCTGTTAGCATATGACTTCTTCCTGCTCTATGCAGTCTTCATCCACTCCTGGATGATCTGCACCTTCTCCGTGGTAGCCCGTACCATCTCTGGTCGCACTAGTTCTTACTCCCCCGGGTCTGTCCATCATAAAGGTGATCTGGAAGGTCTCCTGTACAATGCATCGAAATGTTTCATCCCATTGGTGGAGTGATAGCTGTTTTTGTATGCGAACTCCACCAAAGGCAAGTGATCCTCCTAGCTGTGATTGAAGTCGAGGACACAAGCACAGAGCATGTCCTTGAGGGTCTGAATGGTCCGCTCAATCTAGCCATTCGTCTGAGGATGGAAGGCGGTGCTCAAACGAAGCTGTGTCCCGAAAGCCTCCTGCAACCCCTTCCATAGCTGATAAGTAAATCGTGCATCACAATCAGAGACAATCATCAATGGTACTCCATGTACCCGCACAATCTACTTCACATAGAGGCGTCCCAAGCTCTCTACTGAACCCTAATTTATGATCAGTAGGAAGTGGGACGACTTGGTGAGTCGGTCGACGATCGCCCAAATCGAGTCATGACCGCTATATGTACGTTGAATCACTATCACGTAGTCCATGGATATCCCATCCCACTTCCACTCTGGGACCTCTAAAGGCTGAACCAAGCCTGTTGGTACCTGATGCTCTACCTTCACTTATTGACAAGTGAGGCATCGAGATACAAACTCTGCAACTACTTTCTTCATTCCCGGCCACCAGTGCTATCATTGGAGATCCTGGTACATATTTTCCACTCCTGGATGTACTACTAAAGGGGATGTGTGGAACTCCCTCAATACTTCCTCCAGTAGTGAAACTAGTACCATAGTACGTCCTCTGAAGAGGATGACGTGCTCCCCACCATCAAAAAATTCATCAGGTGCCTACCCTGTGGATATATGATCACTTCATGTCTCGTAGTCAATGTCCCCATGCTGTGCCTCCCTGACTCACTAAAGAAGTGGGGGAGTGACTGTAAGAGACTGAAGGAAGGCTGCTCCATCTCTATCCACAAAGGATATCTGTAAAGGAGCCAGCTGCTCCGTCACCTCACCTAGCAGCTGTATACCAGATCTCCTACTGAGTGCATCTGCAACAACGTTCTCCTTCCTAGGAGTATAGACTATCTCGAAATCATAGTACTGAAGGAACTCAATCCAATGTCACTATATTAGGTTCAGGTCCTTCTGAGAGAAGATATTCCTGAGACTCTTGTGATCAGAGTACACTGTAAAATGCTCTCCCATCAGATAGTGTTGCCACATCTTCAAGGCGAAGACCACTGCTTCTAAATCTAGGTCATGGGTAGCATAGTTATTCTCATGTTGTCTCAGATATCGTGAACCATATGCAATCACTACTCTCTCCTGTATCAAGACACATCCGAGTCTAGTCCTTGATGCGTCGCAGTAGACTACGTACCCTACGCCTTCCTCTGGAAGCCTCAAGATGGGGGAACTAGTCAGCCTCTGCCTCAGCTCCTAAAAGCTATGCTAGCATCTCTCTGACCACACAAAGGGTTTCCCCTTCTTCTTCTTCAAGGCTGATAGTGGTGCTGTAATTCTAGAGAAGTCTGGCACAAACCTCCGGTAGTATCAAACCAAAACAAGGAAACTTCGTACCTCCGTCACACTCCTGGGTGGCTCCCAAGCAAGTACCGCCTCAATATTCACTGGATCCACTGCAACTCCAGCCTCCGAGATGAAATGTCCCGGAAAGTGAACCTCTCAGATCCAAAACTGGCACATCGAGAGCTTACCATAAATCTAATGCTCTCAGAGCGTGTCAAGTACTTCCCACAAATGATAGGCATGATCCTCCTCAGTAGTCGAATAGATCATAATGTCATCGATGAAGACTACGATAAAACAATCGAGTTATGGATGAAGGATCCTATTCATGAGTCCCATGAAAACTACTGGAGCATTGGTTACACAGAATGGCATAACCAAGAACTCGTAGTGGCCATACCGACATCTGAAGGCCGTCTTATGCACATCCTCGTCTCGAACTCTGAGATGGTGATATCCTGATCTAAGGTCTATCTTCGAGAACCACCGTGATCCCTTCAGCTGATCAAAGAGGTCATCAATCCTCAAGAGTGGGTACTTGTTCTTCACGGTCACTTGGTTCAGGTGCTGATAGTATACATAAATCCTCAAGCTCCCATCTGCCTTCTTGGTGAATAGAATCTGGGCTACCCAGGGAGAAACACTAGGCCAGATGAATCCCTTCCCTTGCAAGTCCTCTAGCTGTACTCGCAACTCACGAAGCTCCACAGGAGCCATCTGATATGCTGGAGTATATATCGGTGCCGTCCCGGGATACAAGTCAATGTAAAATTCCAGCTCTCTGCGAGGAGGTAGACAAGGGACATAATCAGGGAAAACATTCGTGTATTGGTCCACCACTATAGGATAGGTTAGACTCTCTATATCAACTACTCCGAGGGTAAGTCAAGACAAATGATGAGTGATAGACTGCACTCTCCTTCAAGCAAGTCTATCATGTGCTGAAAATACTCCCTTCTTGTCAGTGAAGGTAAACCTGGTCCCATCCGTGCGAACACACCACACTTTTCTCCTAATACAGTCAATATGAGCATGGACTGTAGATGTCACGACCCGTCCCGGTGGGGCCTGAGCCGCAAATCCCCATGCCCGCCTCCAATAGGCCAGGGGCTGGTGACTAGCACCGAGTAGGCATGCTACTAACATGGGAGGAATTGCCTATAAACCTGTACACACGTACACACATATCCAAGCCCGCAAAGCTGAAAAGTAAAAACTACTAAAAGGAAAAGATGAATGCATACACTAAAACCCAACCAACAGAGTACGACAGGAAAGTAAAGTACAGTAAAGTAAAACCCTGGGCCAAAAGTACAAGCCCACCAAAAGAAAGTCTGCAACAAAGTCTAACCTGTAGAGAAAGGTACTGGGACTGCAACCCATCGCCGAAGGAACACACCTCGACTTGTCTGATCTCACTGAACACCGTCTGATCCTGGTCCGTCTAGAATCCTGTCAAAGGCTCGCTCATCTGCACAAGACACGACACGTGCGGGCAAAGCCCGTTCATGGGTGAGTATAACAATACCCAGTAGGACTCCCCGAAAACCACAAAGGAAATACAACAAAGGAAAATATCACAAATAAAGGTACAGTCAGCTCTACACATTATATGTCTACGGAACATATAACAAGAATATCCAGATATACCCATACACAAACGACCTTCGCAATACCACCACTAGGATCCAGCTCGAAGATTCCACTAAGCTTACCATCGGGAGAACACACTCCTAGGTCTGGAGAGAGAGATACAAAGTACTCGTTCTGGGAGAACACACTACACAAGTACCTTGAGAACAAGACGCTCAGATGAGGATCACAACCAAGTCATGGTGTGATTCCGACAACTCAGTCTGAGCTAATCCGCTAGGCATAGGATTGTTGCCCGGGTAAGGTAGGTCACGTCGATACCAAGAACTCTACCTAGGGTATCAGGAATGAATAGCGGATCTGGCTCTAAGTCTCATAGAGGGTATTCCAACAACTCTATTAGGGAAGTTCTGCTGAAGGGATCAGACTATATGAACGAGTTGATACCAGAACCTTTAGGGGATTACCAAGGGTACGAACCCTAAGAACTAGTCCAAGTCACAGAAGGCAAGTGGCTCAAGCCATGAAGAAAAAGTTACACAGCGTGTAGTATGGTTACACGCCATGTTTCTTGACCCCAGGTACTGGCCGTGTAAATGGCCTGTGTCCTTCATTCAAGCCGTGCAAAACCAAACCACACGGTGTGTAGAAAAGTACACACCGTGTTCCTTGACACCGGGTGCTGCCCATGTAAACGGCCCGTGTCCTTCGGCTTGTCGGATAGAAAAAAACTACACAACGTGTAGAAGGAATCAGACGCCATGTTCGAGTGCCTGGGATCGCTCCGTGTATGCTGGCCATGTACCCATACACAGTCTCTGCCCGTGTCCGTGTCGCCTGCCCGTGTACCAGTACACGGGGTATCCCATGTATCTGGCCAGGTCTGGCTGGGGAGGGGTATACATGGCGTGTAGAAAAGTACACGCCGTGTTTGCTGCCCGTGTCCGTGTAATCTCGGAGTACACGCTGGGTAACCCCCCCGAAGAACACACGCCGTGTATCCAGACTACACGGCGTGTAGTCAGGAAATTTCCAGAATCACTGTTCTTCCTCTGCGCGCCTCGGCTGATTCTCCGGATCTTCGTTTTCTCATCCGTTCATCCCGAAAATCTAGATACCGGGTCAACTCGTCTCCGTGAAGCCGAATCCGTGGGTATCGACCCTTCAATCGGATCCAACATCCAATTCCGTCCATCCAAGCGGAAATCGTCCGAAGAACGATTTCTTCCGATCCGCTTCGATCCATCCGCCGAAACCATCGTCACACCTCCGCAAGACTGGTTCAGTGTTGATCCTTCAGTTAAGGATCGTTGCGTCGCAGAACGGATGTGCAACGATCCATTGTTCATCGCCCCGCGAAGAACGTGAAGAATGCTCACGAAGAACGCGAGAATTTGGGGAAGAACACACAATCAAAACAAAAGGGATGAACCTCGATCGATGTTCGTGTCGATCTTGGTTCTTCACCGTTAGAATGTTGAATGAAACCAAACAATTAATCTAGGATCAAATCCCCAAAAATTCCCGCAAAACCCATCCCGTAAGAACGATCGATCCGCGGGATAATCTGTTTGTGGATTAGTCCATGTTCATCGTGGAAATAAAAAATGGGGGGGGGGGGAATTAAAATCACAACAACATCCTACCTGGATTTTCTGCTTTTGCCAGTGATGATCCACTCGCCGCGTCGTCGTCACCGAAATCCGTCAAGAACGTCGCCGCCGCCGCATTGGGGGTTTCCTGCAGAACCTCTAGGGCCGCCAAGGGTTTTCAGGGTTATGGGGTTGTAACCCTGGACCCTGGCGCAAGCCTCTTTTTAAAGAGGATAAAGATATAAGATTTTAAAATATCTTATTGCAGGAATAAAATATTTTAAATATTTTATTCCTGTTGCGTCCAAAAAACATATTTCACCACCAACCTACACCGGCCAAAGTTAGGCCTCGCCTAAGGTAAAATCACTGTTCTAAACACAACGGTGCCCTAGGATTTCTGATCCGAGCACCCGTTCGAGAGTTATTCCACTTTTTTCGGAAAACTGCACGTGCGCATAATTTAATTATTAAATTAAATTCAAACATTTGTTCCGGGCTCACCGGGCCTCGGAACTGCATGTCATCTCAGAGTCTGGTCTAGAAATAATTCCCATATAATATTACATGAAAAAATCCAGGACATTACATCACACCCACCTTAGGGCTTTTACGTCCCCGAAAAGCCAAAACAAGGGCTACTAAAAAAGATGTGGGTACTGCACGCGAATCTGAGCCTCCTGCTCCCACGTGCTCTCCTGGGGATTCCTGTGCTGCCATCGGACACGCACCAAGGGAATAGCTCATCCATGAAGGATCTTCTCCTACTGATCCTCGATCTCCACCGGGTACTCAGCAAAGGTCACTCCATTGTCGATGTCCAGCTCACCCCAGTTGATGACGTGCGATGGATCATGCACATACCTCCGTAGATGCGACACATGGAAGACGTTGTGTACCCATTCCATCTGGGGAGGTAGAGCCAAGCAATACGCCACCTCTCCAACTCTACTCAGAATCTGAAAAGGGCCAACAAACCTCGGAGATAGCTTGAAACCTCATCCAAATCTCTGCAATCCTCGTCAAGGTGAGACCCGAAGAAACACATGGTCTCCCTCCTCGAACTCCAAAGGCCTCAACCTTCGGTCGGCATAAGACTTTTTCCGACTCTGTGTAGTCTTCATCCGCTCCTGGATGACCTGCACCTTCTCTGTAGTAGCTCCCACCATTTCTGGGCCCATGAGTGTTGACTCTCCCAGGTCATTCCAACAAAGTGGCGACCTTCATGGTCGCCCGTATAGAGCCTCGAATGGTTCCATACCAATAGTGGAATGATAACTGTTGTTATAAGAAAATTCCACCAGTGGTAGGTGATCCTCCCAGCTATGACCGAAGTCAAGTATGCAAGCTCGTAGCATATCCTCCAGGACCTAGATGGTCTGCTCTGTCTAACCATCAGTCTAGGGATGAAATGCTGTGCTCAAGCGTAACTGAGTCCCAAAAGCTTCCTACAATCCCTTCCATAACCAGGATGTGAAATGAGCATCATGATCTGAGACGATTGTGGATGGTACTCCATGAATACGAACTATCTCCTGCACGTAGAGTCATCCCATTATCTCTATTGAACTCTACTCCCATATGGATAGGAAGTGGGCCGACTTGGTGAGTCGATCAACGATCACCCAGATGGCATCGTGTCCCCTGGACGTACGTGGTAAACCCATCACGAAGTCCATGGATATTCCATCCCACTTCCACTCTGGCACCTCAAGGGGTTGAGTCAAACCTGCTGGAACCTGGTGGTCAGCCTTTACTTGCCGACAAGTAAGGCATCGAGAAACAAACTCTGCCACACTGTTCTTCATCCCTGGCCACCATAACTGACGTCGGAGGTCCTAGTACATCTTTTCCACGCCTGGATGCACCGCCAAAGGGGATGTATGGAACTCTATTAGAACCTCCTCCCGCAAAGTCACTGGTACCACCGTGCGCCCTCTGAAAATGACAACGTGCTCTCCACCTTCTGAATATCCATCATCCGCATCACCTGTGGATAACTGAGCGCGTAGAGTCTCATAGCTAGCATCCCCAAACTATGCTTCCCTGACTCACTGTAAGAGTGGAGGGGTAACAAACATCGACTGAAGGTAAGCTCCCCCATCCCCATCCACGAAGGACAACTGAAAAGAGGCCAACTTCCTTGTCGCCTCATCCAGTAACTGCGAACTGGATTTCCTACTGAGAGAATCTGCCACCATGTTCCCCTTCCCAGGAGTATAAACGATTTCAAAGTCGTAATCCTGGAGGAACTCAAGCCATCGCCTCTGTATCAAATTTAGATCCTTCTGAGAAAATATATATCTGATACTTTTTTGATCAGAGTAGATGGTAAACCTCTCACCCATCAAGTAGTGCCACCACATCTTCAATGCGAAGACTACCGCTGCCAACTCAAGATCATGGGTCGTGTAGTTCTTATTGTGTGGTCTCAACTGACGTGAGCCATAGGAAATCACCACTTGACTCTACATCAGGACACAACCAAGCCCAGTTCCAGATGCATCTCAGAACACTACATACTCGACACCCTCCTCCGGTAATCTCAAGATCGGGGCACTCGTCAGACTCTGTCTCAACTGCTGGAAAGCCTGCTGGCATTTCTCGGTCCACATAAAAGGCTGCCCCTTTTGGGTCAAAGCTGTCATGGGTGATGCAATCCTGGAGAAATCATGGATGAATCTCCGATATTAGCCTTCCAACCCAAGGAAACTACGCACCTCCGTCACGCTCCGGGGTGGATCCCATGCTAGCACTGCCTCCACCTTTGCTGGGTCCACTGATACACCATCCGCTGAGATAACGTGCCCCAGAAAGTGGACCTCATGTAACCAGAACTGACACTTCGAGAGTTTCCCATACAACTGGTGCTCTCAGAGTGTGTCCAAAACCATCCTTAGGTGTCTCGTGTGCTCCTCCTCGGACACAGAGTACACAAGGATATCATCGATGAAGACCACTACAAACCGGTCTAGATAGGGCTGAAATATCCGGTTCATGAGTCCCATGAACACTTTCGGGGTGTTCTTCATGCCGAAGGGAATCACCAAGTACTCATAGTGACCGTAGAGACATCTGAAAGCCATCTTCAGTATATCCTCCTCTCCTACTCGCAACTGGTGATAGACTGATCGTAGATCAACCTTTGAGAACCATCGTGACCCTCTCAACTGGTTGAAGAGGTCATCGATCCTCGGTAGTGGATACCGGTTCTTCATGGTCACCTGATTTAGGCGCCGGTAATCCACACACAGCCTCAAGCTCCCATCCGCCTTCTTGGAAAACAGCACTGGGGCTGCCTAGGGTGAAACACTGGGTCTCACAACGACCTTCTTCTGCAAGTTGTCCAACTACATCCTCAGCTCATGAAGCTCTGTAGGAGCCATCAGATAAGCCGATGCTAATATCAGGGTCGTCCCGGGTTGCAACTCGATGTAGAAATATATCTCTCATCAGGGAGGTAGCCCGGGGAAATCCTCCGGAAATACATCCTCGTACTCATCCACCACTGATGGAAACTGGAAACTCGTAACATCTGCCGTACCATGGGCTAGGCTAGCCAACTGGTGTGAAATCAGTTGTGCCCTCCTATGCACGAGTCCATCCTACGCTTCCTGGGTCTCTCTTTCACCGAAAAAAGAGAATCTCTTTCCATTACTGCGGACACACCGTACCCTTCGCCTAAAACAGTCAATTTGGGAATGAATTGTGGATAACCAATCCATGCCAAGAATGACATCGTAAGGCCTCGACGCTATCACCAAGAGGTTCCAACTGAAACTCTCACCTCCAAGGGTCAGGTCACACTGCCTGCAAAGGTGTGTGATCTCTGAATCTTCTCCAGTCAGTGTTTCTAAGCATAAGGGTCGAGTCAACGACTCAACTGGAATCTCAAGGTCTCAAACAAGATAAGCATCCAAAAAGGAATGAATAGCACCTGTGTATATCAATACAAAAACCAAAGTAGAAAAGACACAGATAGTACCTCTAATCATTCCGGGAGTACCTGGGTCATAAGCCTCTGCCGCTTGCAGCTGCCCCTGCTTCTGTCCACCAGCTCCCTGAGCCTGGGGTGGACCTCCTAGGGGTGGTGGTGGTAAAGGGTATAAATGCCGATCACCTCCATCTACTCTCCCAGCTCCTCTGCCACGTTCGCCGCCTCATAGATATGCCTGCTCCACACGTTGCCTCTTCCTCGGTGGTCCATCCAGTGCTCCCGTGTCAGTAGCACGATGGGTTAGACAATCTCGAGCGAGATGTCCCATACCGTCACATGAGTAACATCACCTCTCTCGAGGCTGGCTGGAAGAACCCTGTAAACCCTGTACGGCTGATCCCCAATCCTGGGATCTCCTCTGGAAACGTCTCCCATGCCTGGGTCCCTGACGTCGGCTCTCTGCTGCCGAGGTCTCTGCTCCAACTCGCCCATTACTGACCACTGTCGGTTGTCCTTACTCCTCCAGGAAGCTCTCGACCACCAAAGCCCGCTCGAGCACCCCATCATAAGTAGGAATTATCATAGGTATGATTCTAGCCCAGATATCTCTACGCAAGCCCCGCTCAAAAGTCTGAGCTCTAAAGTACTGATCTCTGACCATATCCATCGAGTACCGCAAGAGGTCGGTAAACCTCGATGAATAGTCAGCCATCATCATGGTTCCCTACTAGAGATAAAGAAGCTCCTGTATATGTACTGCTCTCAGGGTAACCTATGAAAACTCCTCTATGAAGAGATACTCAAACTCCGACCATGCAAGAGTCGCCTCGTCGTGAGTCTGGATGACCAAACTCCACTATCGCCCTGCTGAGCCCTGCATGAGGCTCGCTGCCAGGATCACCATCTGGTCTGCTGGTGTCCTGACCAAATGAAATACTCTGGTCATTGCCTCAAGATAGTCCTCTGCTTCCTGAGGGTCAGGCTCACCTCAAAACCTGAGGGGTCTCTATATCTGAAACTCATGGAGGGCACTCAGCCTGCGCTCCTACTCCACTGGTAAAGCGGGCGCTAAACACTGCCCCACAAGTGGTGGAATAACTGGCACGCCACCTGGTGGTAGAACTGAGGGATCTAGTCCCTGTATCGAAGCTTCATCACTGAGGGGGTCATCCTTGTGATTGAGTTGTTGGATCCTAGTGGGTACGCGTCACGAAGGCATCCTGTTTAAGAAACAAGATGTATCACAGTTAGTGAGTATATCTGGAGAGCTGACTCAAGAAGGAAATGGAAACCACAACCCATTCCTATATGATGCATGTACCATTATTTTTTCCCATGCAACTAGTGTTTTCATGTTACGAGTCGAAAAGAAAGTTATCAGAGTCTTGGTGTATGGATACGTCGGCCGCCGCACCAACACTGGGGTCCCTGGCCTGAGAGCCGAACTCGAAACACTTAACACTTTTTCCCCAAACCAACTCCCAGACTCTCAGTCCTAAGGTAGAACCGACCACCCTATGATACCACTCTATCACGACCCATCCCGATGGGGCCCGAGTCGCAACTCCCCAAGCCCGCCTCCAATAGGCTAGGGGCTGGTGACTAGCACCGAGTAGGAATGCTACTAACATGGGAGGCATTGCCTATAAACCTGTACACACACACACACATCTCTAAGACCACAAAGCTGAAAAGTAAAAACTACTAAAAGGAAAATATGCATGCATACACTAAAACCCAACCAACAGAGTATGATAGGAAAGTAAAGTATAGTAAAGTAAAACCCTGGGCCAAAAGTACAAGCCCAACAAAAGAAAGTCTGAAACAAAGTCCAACCTATAGAGAAAGGTACTGGGACTGCAACCCGTCGCCGAAGGAATACACCTCGGCCTGTCTGATCTCACTGAACACTATCTAGTCCTGGTCTGCCTAGAATCCTTTCAAAGGCTCGCTCATCTTCACAAGACACGACACGTGCGGGCAAAGCCCGTGCAGGGGTGAGTATAACAATACCCAGTAGGACGCCCCGAAAACCACAAAGGAAATACAAAAAGGAAAATACCACAAATAAAGGTACAGTTAGCTCTACACAGTATATTTCTATGGAACATATAATAAGAATATCCAGATGTACCCATACACAAACGAACTTCGTGATACCGCCACTAGGATCCAGCTCGAAGATTCCACTAAGCTTACCATCGGGAGAACACACTCCTCAGTCTGTAGAGAGAGATAAAAAGTACTCGTTCTAGGAGAACACACTCCACAAGTACCTTGAGAACAAGAATCTCATATGAGTATCACAACCAAGTCATGGGGTGATTCCAACAACTCAGTCTGAGCTAATCCGCTAGGCAGAGGATCAGCGCCCGGGTAAGGTAGGTCACGTTGATACCAAGAACTCTACCTAGGGTAGCAGGAATGAATAGAGGATCCGGCTCTAATTCTCATAGAGGGGATTCCAAAAACTCTATTCAGGAAGTTCTGCTGAAGGGATCATACTACATGAATGAGTTGATACCAGAACCTTCAGGGGATTACCAAGGGTACGAACCCTAAGAACTAGTCCAAGTCACAGAAGGCAAGTGGCTCAAGTCATGAAGAAAAAGTTACACGACGTGTATTATGGTTACACACTGTGTTCCTTGACCCCGGGTACTGCCCGTGTAAATGGACCGTGTCCTTATTTCAAGCCGTGAAAAACCAAACTACACAACGTGTAGAAAAGTACACGCTGTGTTCCTTGACACTGGGTGCTGCCCGTGTAAACGGCCCGTGTCCTTCGGATTATTGGATAGAAAAAAACTACATGGAATGTAGAAGGAATCACATGCTGTGTTCGAGCACCTGGGCTCACTCCGTGTACGCTGACCATGCTGTACACGGTCTCTGCCCGTGTCCGTGTCGCCTGCCCGTGTACCAGTACACGGGGTATCCCGTGTATCTGGTCAGGTCTGGCCGGGGAGGGGTACACATGGCCTGTAGAAAAGTACACGCCATGTTCTCTGACCGTGTCTGAGTACTCCCGGAGTACACGTCGGGTAACCCCCCCGAAGAACACACGCCATGTATCCAGACTACACGGTGTGTAGTCGAGAAATTTCCAGAATCGCTGTTCTTCCTCCGCGCGCCTCGACTGATCGTCCAGATCTTTGTTTTCTCATCCGTTCATCCCGAAAATCTAGATACCAGGTCGCCTCATATCCTTGAATCCGAATCCGTGGGTTTAGGCTCTTCAATTGGCTCCAAAATCCGATTCCGACCATCCGAGCGTAAATCGTCCGAAGAATTATTTCTTCCGATCTGCTTCGATCCGTCTGCCGAAATTGTCGTCGCACCTCCGCAAGACCGCTGCGGTGTTGATCCTTCACTTTGGGATCATTGTGTCGCAGAACGGATGCGAAACGATCCATTGTTCATCGCCCCGCGAAGAACGTGAAGAATGCTCATGAAGAACGTGAGAATTAGGGGAAGAACACACAATCGAAACAAGAGGGACGAACCTTGATCGATGTTTGAGTCGATCTTGGTTCGTCACCATTAGAAGGTTGAACGAAACCAAAAAATTAATCCAGGATCAAATCCCCAATAATTCCCGCAAAACCCATCCCGCAAGAACGATCGATCCGAGGGCTAATCTGTTCGTGGATTAGTCCGCGTTCATCGTGGAAATCAAAAACGGGGGGGGGGGGGGGAATTAAAATCACAACAACATCCTACCTAGATTCGCTGCATTTTCCCGCGATGATCCACTCGCTGCGTCGTCGTCGCCGAAATCCGTCAAGAATGTCGTCGCCGCCGCGTTGGGGGTTTCCTCCAGAACCTCCAGGGCCGCCAAGGGTTTTTAGGGTTATTGGATTGTAACCCTGGACCCTGGTGCAAGCCTATTTTTAAAGAGGATAAAGATATAAGATTTTAAAAGATCTTATTGTAGGAATAAAATATTTTTATTAAATATTTTATTACTTTTGCGTCCAAAAACCAGATTTCACCACCAACCTGCGCTGGCCGAAGTTAGGCCTCACCTAAGGTAAAATCTCTGTTCTAAATGCAACGGTGCCCTCATATTTTTGATCTGAGAACCCATTCAGGAGTTATTCCACTTTTTTAGGAAAACTGAACATGCGCATAATTTAATTATTAAATTAAATTCAAACATTTTTTCCGGGCTCATCGGGCCTCGGAACTGCACGCCGTCTCAGAGTCTGGTCTCGAAATAATTCCCATATAATATTACATGGAAAAATCCGGGACATTATAGTAGATAACCAGTCCATACCCAAGATGATGTCATAAGGATTCGACGCCACTACTGGGAGATCCCAGCTGAAGCTATCACCTCCTTGAGTAAGCTCACACTACCGGCACCAGTGCGTAATTGTTGAATCCGCTCCCGTAGGAGTCTCTATCCATAAGGATCGAGCCAATAGCTCCGTCAGAATCTCTGAGCTCTGAATGAGGGTTGTGGAAATGAAAGAGTGACTAGAACCTATATCTACAAGTATTACAACTATGGTGTAATAGACACATATCATACCTCGAATCATCTCTGGAGCATCGTGATCATAAGCCTCAGCTGCCTGGAGCTGAGATCTCCCCTGCCCACCAGCTCCCTGCGGTCGGGGTGGACCTCCTGGTGGTGGTGGCAGTAACACCTCGAAACATCTCCCACCGCTAGCTGCATGACCAACTCCTCTGCCACGTCCGCCTGCGCCTTGCGAACCACCTTGATCGAATCTCTATCTCTGCCTGGGTGGTCCTTAGATCATCAACTGATCATCCGAACAGTGGGTCGGGCAGTCACAAGCCATGTGAGCCTACCTGCCGCATGAGTAACACTGCCTGCTCTTGGAATGTCTGGCTCTTTCTCTGGTGCCCTGCACAACTGATGCTGAGTCATGCGGTCGTCCACCTGTAGGTCTGGTCCTCTTGGACATCTGCGACATCTGTCTACTACCTACTATAGAAGACTCCACTACATGTCAACAGATGGTGGATCTCGCAGCTGGAGACTGCTTATTAGGGAAAATCTCCACTATGAGGGCTCTCTCTAACACCCCCGCCTGCGTCGGGATGCTGAGTGAGATCACTGAATCCCTAATCTCCCGACTAAGTCCATGCTTGAAGTTACGGGCTTTGAAGAATGGGTCCCGCACCATATCAGTGGAGTAGTGTGAGAGTTTTGTGAACCTCGCTGAGTACTGAGCTACAGTCATCCTGCCCTACTACAGATGAAGTATCTTCTATATGCGCACCGCATGAAGAGTCGCTGGGAAAAACTTTGCCCGAAACAGGCCCTCGAAGTCTACCCTGAGAAGCATCATCTCATCATGGACCTGGAGCATCAAGTTCCACTATCTTTCTGCTGCTGCCTGTAGAAGGATGGTATCAAGTATCACCATGAGGTCTGCTGGTGTCCCTACCAGTCAGAAAACTCTCACCACAGCCTCCATCCAATCCTCAGCCGCCTGTGGGTTCATCTCTCCCCTGAACCTGGGTGGACTCTCGCACTGGAACTCGTGCAACATGCTCAAGCGGCGTACACCATCTTCTGCTGGGGCTGGTGGCATCAGTGGACCAACGAGGAGTGGTACCACTGGTGCCTCAGCTAGAAAAGGGCCCTGCACTGAGGCCTCACCACTCGGTGGGCTATCCGTGCGTACAACTCTCGGGACTCTAGCTGGTCGTCCACATGGAGACATCCTGAAAGAAACAGGTGCGACACAGTCGAAAGATTATACCTGGTGAGATGACCTGGTTGAGTTGACTTAAATATTTTTTTTGAAAACACACACACAATCAATGTTTTCATGCACTGAGTCAGAAATCAGAAGTCAGGGTCTTGGTGTATGGATACGTCGGCCGTCGCACCAACACTGGACTCCCTAAACTGAGAACCACACTCAATAATCTTAACACTATTGATTCATAGAAAAGAAAGACCAGAGTCTTAAGTTTTGCGATATAATCGACTTCGATGATACCAATTTGTCACGACCCGTCCCTCGGGGCCCGTGGCGTGACTACCCCAAGCCTGCCTTCCATAGGCCAGGGGCTGGAGACTAGCACCAAAGGAATAATTCCATAAAACTGGGAAGGCATTGCCTTTATAACCTATAAATTCACACAACAGATTACACACCTGGATACAAAACACTAGGTAGACTGTATAACAAAAGAGTTCTAAAAAGTAAAAGGGGATGGAAATACAAGCCCAACTCTAAACTACAAGGAACTGGAAGTACAAGGACAACTAAAGAAAGGAAAAATTGCTGCTGAGTCGTCCTCCAGGATTCCTACCTGAAGGGTAGGTACATATAGCCTCCTCAGCACTCCACGCCCATCAGTCTTCTCCGTTTACCAACTCTTCATAAGGTCCACCACAGGGTACCGTCCAGTCCTGGTACTCTTAGCCTCAGTCAGCGATGTCCGTCATCTGTATCCAACACAACAAGGTGCGGGCATAGCCCGTGCAGGGGTGAGTATAACGATACTCAATAGGGACCCCGAGACCCTCAAGGACTCACAAAATCCAACAAGGATAAACCACAAAGTATGAAATCAACAGATAACTTTACTTAGGTATATGCCCATATATATACCTAAGTTATCAAGTGATCCATCTCAATCATGAGTAAAGCACAAAATTTACTGACTCAGCATAACCAGGATTTTTATTCACATTATCAAAACCATGACTACTGGATAAATCCTCCTATATCGAGTACAGTGGGCCTGCCGCGACACCAAGAACGCTTCCCACTAACCTTGGACTGCTGAGATACTCCTCCTGTCGAGTACCGTGGGTCTGCCGTGTCACACAGAGGTGCTCCCCACTGAAGGTCTGCTGCCACAACCAGGCGCTCCCCCTCATAGCCTGCAGAGGTACTCCTCCTGTTGAGGATCGCGGGTCTGCCGACACAACCAAGTGCTCCTCCAACGTGGGTCTGCCACCACAACCAGGCGCTTCCCAATGGGCTAGTTGAGTCACTTCGAGTCAATCGGTCAACATTCATCAAGTCTCAGCCAGCTACTAGGTTTCCACACTCTGCCTACTCATTACTGGAAGGATCCACTCCATGAGCTACTTGTCGACACTCTAACTATCACGAAGTCCCACAAAGAAGTATCTCAAAGGTCCGCCACGTCATAGGGGTCTCAACGCAACTGACTGAGCGTCAATCAGACGCTCGGTCTATGAATTAGTATCCTTTTAGTCCCGGGGTCCCGGTTGGATTCGTGCACAATCCAACCTGTCCATATCTCAAATATACCCCAAACTCTAGTGGGGTATACTCAAAGGGACCTTCAAGCTCCAAGATTACCAGTTCCACTGATGGTTCATCAAACAGACATCCAGTGCCAAAGATATGTCCAAAAAAAGTAAAGGGTCGTAGTGGGATCGGGTCGGGCCCGACCCGGTCGGACCGACCAGGCCCGACCCAGTCTGGGCCGACCCGGTCTGAGTCAACTAGGCCTGACCCATTGTGTATGGCCCAGCCCATTGGGTTGGCCAGCCTGTTAGGTTCGGCCCAGCCCGCTGGGCCCAGCCCAACTGGCCGCGAGGGGTCACAGAAATCCATGGGGGCGTGCACCGGTTGTGAGGGCGCAGACCGGACGCAGGTTAGTGTGAGGGTGGTTTAGCCCAGTGGGCGCCGCGTGGTCGACTTGGGCTGGAGGGAACCACGAGGGCACGAGCTGGTTTAGCCGGGGCGCTGCGAGGGGTGTGGGAGGTCGGCTTGGCCGGGGCGCCGCGAGGGGCACAGGAGGCCGGATCTGCCGGGGCTCAGGAGTCCGGTAGCTGGCGTGCCCGGGGTGGCTCAGGAGGGCACCGCGAGGCCGGGTCGGCCGGGAGGCGCGAAGACCGGGATCTGCGGTGGCCCGGGAGGGCGCTGCGAGGCTGACTCGGTCGGGAGACACCGCGGCCGGGAGCTGGGGTGTGGCGCGGGCGGGGCGTGGCCTGGCCGAGGTGCAGTGCGGCTCGGGCCGGTTTGGCTGCCAGGCGGTGCGGCCAGCGGGCAGCGCGGCCCGGGCATCTCGGATGCCGGAGGGTGGTGCGGTTTGTCCCTAGGTGGCTGAGCCGATTCGACCGGGGTGCTTGAGCATCGCAGGGGCAGCACAAGTTTCCTTCATTGCCTTGTCTCCATGCCGAAGAACATCACAAAGAAGAACGACGGAGGGGGGTCGGGCCATGTTAGTTTGGCCCGCACCCTCCGCATTTAGGGTGGTAGTAATCAGTTCATCATGAACATAAACAAAGAACAAGCATGGAAGATATCTTAAAAAAATCAATTCCCATAATCCCTCATTAACAAAATATTCCCAACCCGCAAGGAAAAACATTCGCGGATCAACTTGATAATAATTTGTTCCACATTCTTTGTTTTGGAAGGAAAGAAACAAGGGAATAATATCATACTTAAATAAAAATCCCTACCTTGTTTTTTGTTCGTCGATGGAGTCGCGGGGAAGAAGAAAAACCATTGGGAAAAAGACAGGCATCAATTTGTCATGGATGAGGATGTCCCATGTAATAAGGAGTCTGTGGAAGAAGGTCGAAGGAGGTCGTTCTTCGTAGTCGAAGGCCTTCCTCGTCGGCGTTCTTCATTAGGAGAAAGCATTCTTCGTTGGAGGGTTTTCTCCCAAGAGATCTAATCCTCCTTTTCCAACCTTTTTCCAACCTTTTTCCAATAAATGAAAAGATAGCCCCTCCAAATAATAGATTATCTATTATTTAGTTTGATGGGTTTAAAATTCAAATTGTAGCATTTAATTAAATGAGATGGCTCAATTAATTAAAGGGGAAGGGTTGACACCATTAAAAGAGGGGGGTGGTGGCACTATTAAGTTAAGGGAGGTCAAGAGAGTCTCCCTCATTAATGAGGGGAGTTTATAGGTTTTCCTCTCCCACCATTATTAGGGGGGTTTAGTCCCAGGTGGTCCCCACATCATAACCTATCGTGGGAGGTTTGGTTTAGGTGGGCCCCCCCACCATAACCTCTCATGGGAGGTTAAGGTGTGGTGGTACCTACTTCCAACTTCCTCATGGGTGGTTATAATAGATAAAATAAAATAAATTATGCTTTTATTTTATTTTATTATTTCCATGAAAAACCAAAAAACTATCTTCCACCCTCGACCAACTGCCGTCGAGGTGAAAGTATTCTGAAGTGAATACTGGCGCAGCGAGTTCAACGGTGCCCTCAAAATTTCAATTCTGAGAACTGGTTCTAAAGTTATAAAAACCCTCTCATACATTTACTGAAAGTACCTAAAAAAACTTCAGAAATTTATTCCAGGCACACCGGGCCTAGTAATCACACACTGTAATTTTTTGCGGACTCATAAAATTCAAATTTATTTTAAAAAAAATTACATTAAAATTATAGGTCTTTACATAATTTCATTGGATGTATTATATGATTCTTATAATAATATTTCTATGTATTTACTAATCCATTTGATTATCCTCATTTCATGGGGGTCCTATTTTAAATTTTACCAAATCCCTATTGTAATTTTGTCTCAATTATCCTTATTTGGGACACCTGCTATGATATGCACCAATAATTCTCTATGAGGTGGATATAATTCCTTTTTACATGTTATATCATGAATATTCTTATTTTAGTGATATATTAAGATTAATTTAATGTTATTATTTCCATTGTATTATGATTTAATTTTATCAAATTAGTAAAGGCTTATAGCTTCAATATCATTGTTTATCGAGATTGTTTATGATTATGATTACTTTGATGAAATATTATCATCCACCTCTGAATAAAACTAATGAAATTTATTACCATATATATATTCATGTTATATCCATGCAGTGGTACCATTTTTACACTCTTTGTTACTTAAGATAATTAAGAAAATAGTTTTATGAAAATATTAATTTATTTTTCCTTTTGCTCAAAAATCTATGTACTTTAAAAAATATGTTTTATAAAAAAGTTTTTGATTTTTTTAATATTATACTATGATTTTCAAAGGAAATTTTTACCCATGAATTTACTTTTTAAAAAAAATGGGGTTTTAAAAGGAATCTTCTTATCATTTTCCGATCAATGAACTTTTCTAAAACTTTAAGGTGCAAATGGTTTGTTCGACATATACAAACCTACCCACCATCATGGCCGTCAATTCATTAATTATTCCTTTATATGTTTACAATTTTATTTTTTTAAATAAAATTTTGTCCTATATTATGGATTTTTTTTCATTTTAATATGGTTTAAAAAAAGTGTTTCAAAAAAGTGTTTTATGTTAAAAAATGTTTTAAATGATTTTCAAATATTCCTTTATATGCTTTAAAAAGTTTGTTTGCAAATAAAAGGATTTAAATGATCTTAAAGATCCTTTTATATGTTTTCAAATTATTTTCATGGGAAATTGTTTTCAAAATGTTTTCAAGATTCATTTGTAAGTTTTCAAGGAAAAGAATTTTTAAAATCCTTTCGAGCTTATTTTATATGTTTTCAAGGAAAAAGTTTTTCAAATTAATTTCAAGCCTTATTTATAAGTTATGTTTTAAAAGTATTTTCATAATAATGGGTTTATAAAGGTTTTATGTTTTAAAAAATACATTTTTGGAAAATAAAGGGTATTTTTTGCAAGAAAAGTTTTTAAATGATATTTAGAAATTATTTTCCATCTATGATGAAATATGATTATTTTACTCATGAACTTATGGTAAATGATCCAATGGTTCTATTCATATTATTTCTCTAATTTTTTTGTTTTGATGACATGATTTTTTTGAAAACACCTTTATCTTTCTTGGGTTAAATGTTTATGAAACCCATTTCTCTTCCATGGGTTATACCATGATAAATTTTTATGAAACCCAGTTCCATTCACGAATTATCCTAGGATGAAATGATCATGAAACATATATATTTTCCATATGTTATGATACAACTAATAGTTTATGATACCCATTTTACTTCATGGGTTATGATATGATTTTTATGAAACTCATATCTCTTTATGGTTCATGATATGATTCCAGTTTTATTATCTTACGGAACATGTATATATGAATTTTTTATGCGACTCATGGGAAATATATCTCCCCTAATGAATTATATAATGATAAATGTATTATGAGCTTAAGAGGGTACACGAGAGAGCATCTCAAGCATGAAAAGAGATGGAATTTCAAGATCATAATAAGAGGCTACACAGGAGGGCATCCCAAGATTGAAACAGGAGGGAATCTTAACCCTAAAACAAGAGGATATACAGGAAGGAATCCCATGAATAAAACAAGAGGGAATATTAAGCTTAAAACAAGAGGCTAAACAAGAGGGAATCCTGAGCTCAAAACAATATGGTTCATGAGACGGAATTCCAAGACTGAAACAAGAGGGTAAATGAGAGGGAATCCCAAGAATAAAGTAGGTAAATGGGTTATTAGTCCAAGATTAACATGTTATGAAGTCCTTGGTAGGTAACCTTGAAATATAATTTCTATTTTTATGTGTATTCCAAAAGTTCCATGGCTTATTACTATGGTATTCTTTCATAGATTATGTTCTTGATTCCATTATGATTCATGTTGTACGACCTTCAAATATTTATGCCATTTCCCATGACTATGATCTTTGATATGTAGGTTGTGATCTGAAAATGATATGCTCATGTTCTCATACCCTTATATTCATGTTAAGATTATGTGCTCCCTTTATTTACCCTTACTAAGCATTCAATATCACCCCTTTATTATGTTTCCTCCCCCTAGGTTATGAATAAATGTTTTAAGTAGAAGTGAAATAGGGTAATATTTTTGTGGGAATCATTGAAGATCTTCCACCAAGTTAGAATATTTTGTTCCAAGTTTCCAAATACACTATACTATTATGGTCCTTATAAATTTACTTTTTTAATAATTGGAATATTAATCTAAATTGTTGTGATATTCATGTATGTTAAGCCTGGGTCATTATAGTTGATATCGAAGTAATGGTTTAGTCAAAATTTGGAAACTAGGAATAACAAATTTAGTTATATACCTAGGGAAATTTATAAGTATATGTCTAGGGATGTCTCTAATGATATATCTAAGGATAATTTAATGTCTAGGAAAAAGTCTTGAAATTTTGGTAAAGTATAAAGAGAGTGGATTCCTAGAAATGCATCCCTATCTAGATATTATAAGTTGAAATGGTTCTAGAATAGATGTACCTAGGAGTAAAAAAAATAACATGGTGCATTTGGCCTAACTCGAGTATATCTTGATACATGACAACATGCCTTACTGTTCACCTGGTTTGAAAATCCTTGGGGATATTCATCAAGAATTTAAAAACTCTTTATGAACCATCAAGAAAAATTTAAATTGAGGATGAATATGAATAACCTAGGTTAAACCTAATATTTAATAGATTAAATGTAAAGGCCCATATTTTCCATGTAAATTTTCTTTTAATTATATGGAATTATTACGAGTCTTCTAAAATTGACAGCACATGATTCTGATGCCCGGTGTGTCTGAAATAAATTTCTGAACATTTTTTAAGGTATGCTCAGTAAACACACGGGCGAAATTTTCTATCTTTTGAACGGGTGATTAGATTAAAAATCCAAGGGAAATGTTGAATCCATAGTGTCAATATTCTCTTAAGGAAGGTTTTACTTTGACCATAGTAATTCTGGAGAAAAAGTTAGATTTTGGACTTTTTAAAAGAACAATAAAATAACTTTGTTGTTTTATTTATTTCCATATTTTCCTCCAACGGACAAGTGGTAGTGGCGGGACCAACGATGTGTCAAGCCATTAAATGGCTTGACTCCTCAAGTCCTTTATAACAACACCGTTGGAATTAGGAAGGTTCCTATTAAATGAACCCCCATTAATTCCATGGGTGTTACTCACGCTATACCTCTCATATTTATATTGATTTTGGGGAGAGGTATTGACATGACTTCACCAAGCGATGAAGTTCTGATAAAGTACCACAACGCCAATCACTTGGAGAAAGGAGCCGGTTCTAGTGGGTGGTGATGAGTGAAATCGAATCACAAACCAAAGGATGATGTTTGACCGATAACGTTGGCGACTTGTTGCGGGAATGACGAACACCGACTCTTCCTCAAATGAGGGAGTTCTTTGATGACCTTGAGGTAGGGGGTTTGTTTAAATTTCATATTTGATATTTTCCTTGCTTCTGTTCATTATCATATTAATGCAGAGGGTGCGGGCCAAACGAACAAGGCCTGGAACCCTCGCTGATCCGTTTAATTTATGTTCTTTCAGGACGTTTTCCTCAGGGTGATGACAGCGAGAAGATGATGGTAGCATGGAAGAAACTGCCGAACCGTCGATGCGACAAGTCGACGGTGGTTGGCGGTGACTGGAGGAGACCCATGACAACTGGCCATGGGTGGAGGAGGGCGGTCTACGACGGCGCACCACAGAGGCTGGAGGTGTGTAACACCCCGAGCTTCCATGATATGCTTCTCATTCAATAATGCAATAACTTGAATGGTACGCAACTTCGAGTTCTAAAACACCACGACTAATCAAAGTAGCCGTTATGAATAGTAATAACCACTTTTTAAAATTATAGAAATTTTATATTTCAAAATGGACTTCATTTTTGTATTCATAATATCGAAATTATCCTAAGTTGAATTTTTTGTAACTTTCTGAGAACTTCCAATTTTTTTATGAATAGTAAAAAATACTTAAAACAACTTTTTTAATCAAAATAATTTAATCTGATAAATTATACTATTTAGTGATTTTAAAGTATAATTAGGATATATTTTTACCATTTTATCCAATGGTGGTCATTAGAATTAATTTAACATTGAAATTGGACATAAACAATTGCCAATCTTTTGATATAAATTGTTTCTTAAAAACACGCTATTTGTTGTGACAGTGGGAATTAATTATAAAATTAATTAATGCAAGTTATATGTTTGGAATTTTGTAAAATAGACATCATTTTTGAATTCGGAATATCAATTATAGCTTAGGGTGAAATTTTGGCATTGTTCTAAAAAACTTCAATTTTTGATGAATAGTGAAACCACTAAGTGGTAGTTAAATAACCGATTTTTCATTTAAATGAAATATTACCACTTCTGTGATTTGATTTTCAAAAATCCTACATACATGGTTGTCATTAAGAAGTAAAATGTGGTTCAATGAGATTAAAATAATTTTTGGCGAATAGTAACTTTTAAGTTCTTAATCGCGATTAGAGGTAATTAGTGTAGTTTAAGGTAAAAATAATGTATTAATAATATGATATGAGCTTGAAACATGTCCTACCCTCATTGGATGTTCCATGGCCGACCAAGAAAATCCATGGGTCAACTTGGGGACCCCATGGAGCCACTTTAGTTGGAAAATGACATAAATACCTTTTATTTAATGTTAAAGTAAAAAATGACACAAACATGAAATGGTTTACTAAAACATTTTTTACATGGGGTTATACAAGTCATATTTTTGACTATAAATAGTCATTGGAAAGATAAAAAGATTTCATAAATCATATTATTTTTTTATAATTTTTAGACATTAAATAATTTAATTATTTATGACATCATTATGATGCAGCGATGACCTCATTATTTAACGATTTAAATAAAATGAGAAGATAATGCAAAATCCAAGGCTTACACTTGTCCAAAGCCTATTGGATGAGGATATTTAGAAACCTTATCACCTTAGACTCGAATTATATAAGTGTGGGACCTTTAGAATCCGAAAAGCATTGTGTAATAATGTAACATTTCAATCTTTCCAAAAGAGCCCCTCCTCTCCACTTATAAAAGGCCCCCACCTCTCCCACCTTATTCACACCTTCAAGCCATTTGTCTCGGCCAACATCTGCCCAAATACTCTCCCAACTTCCCCCTCTTACTCATAGAAGCCTCACTTTGGGCAGAACTCTTCCCAAGGAAGCCTTTGGCTCAAATCAAAAAGAGTTACCCGATTTTGAGGTAATGTCTTCTCTAATGTTGTTTTGTTTTATTTTTCTTCTCCGTCCCCCTAAACTCTTTTTATTCATTTATTTTGTAACAAAACCAGTATCCTCAATATACTAGGATGTTTTTATAAGATGAATTCGAGCTAAACTTACACACACCTACATCTAATGGTTAAAGAACATACGGTTTCTGTGAATGGAGAATTTCTGCCTCACAAAACGATGATTGTTCAACACTCATATAACACCTTCAAAGGTGGCCATTAAGATGTCACTATTTTTATATATGATATATAATATGTTTATGTTTTACTTATGCTTCTGTATTTCTCATTTATGGCATACTTTATGATTTACATTATGGGTAAAATGTGATAATTTCATTTTAGGAAGTGCGGACTACCGCCCCCTCAAAGTGATTTGAATCGTTAATGCCATATGTGGGATGTATAAAGGATGGAGTAAATGGTATTATACACTATATTATACTGGAATTATATTATACATTTATATAATTATGATTTCGTTCCATTAAATACGAAATAGAAATGAAAGTAGCGTTCATGCGTACGTACGGCTTACCGTCTCCATGAACGGTGCATTTCATTTCTTACCTCCAAATGTTACGTAATATTATAAATGAATGTATATACTGGATATATATGATATATATGACATCTAAATCATGAATATAATTCTGGAGATAATGGATATTCTACCACATAAACAACTTGTAATTATAAGAAGTTTATTGTTGACTCAAGTATCAAAGATCGACAAAACGACCGTTATTAACTTAAATAATTACATAATGTTCATATCATTGTAATAAGTGATATAATAAGGATAATGAAATTGAAAATGGTTCTTAACAAGGTATATATTAACTCTAGTTTATTATTCAGGAGGTTAAATAACGGTTGAGTCAAGTCAGACATGAGGTAAGGGAATTTCATAACCCAATTACCATTCTTTGGGTTAATCTCCTATTTTCAAATTATGTCATGATATTATTAGGTACTATCTTGTATTTGTACTTTCTTTATGTGTACTTATATTGAATACACATAATAGATCTATTTTATTTTAAAAATGATCTTTTTAAGGACTTTGTCTCAATCTCCTTTCATTGAGGCATATTTGGTTTTATACACAACTTTCTTTTATACGGTGTATAAACCCCTTTGACTTTTACATTTATTCAAAAGAAATCTTTTTTATACGAAGCGTTTTACTAAACGACAAAAAGGGAATGTTTTCTTTTCTGTACTTATGCGGTGACAACTAATTCTCCACCGTCGTGACCATTATTTGAGTTTCGGCTTCCTCTACAAGCCATCACTTTTTTTAATGAAAAATAAATACAAAGTTTTAACTTGCTTTTATTTTGGTATTGAAAATGGTTTTGAAAGAATTTTTATTATATCAATGTGTTGTATTGACATCTTGTGATTGAAATGTGGAAATGTTATGTTTCCTTTACGCATGTTTTATGTGATACGATTATGTTATGGTTTATGATATGTTTAAACCTATTCATATGAGGAATGCATTGGACTTAATAAGTGACGGGTGGAGCCCGCTATAGCTCTTCGATGCATCGGCAGGTCTCATGAGACAAACTAGTGTCTTGGCACAAGGCCTTGAAAAAATCTTATTTGTAGTCTTGGCACGAGGCCTTGGCTATGTGGTTATGATAGTCTGGCATTATGCATTCCATCATTATGAAAGTGGTCATTGATATTGCATGTGATTATTCGACCAGTAGAATATCCATGCGAATAAGTAAATGGCATTATCTAATTTTACTTTTTCCATATTATGTTGAAGTTCATGTTTAAAAGGATTTTGTTTTAGTTATACATTGCCTTAAATGTTAATGTTTATTTATGAAAGCTTCCGAAATATTGTTATCCTTACTGAGCATCTGAGCTCACCCTTTCAATGTTTTAATATTTTCCAGGATGTGAAGAAGTATTTTATGAATGACCTACAAGGATAGTCTGAAGAGGATAGAAGTGTGGGCTATGGAGACTATGTTATTATAGTTTTTCACTTTGTGATGTATTGTAACATTTATGAATGTATCTAGTGTTTCCAAGGCTACTAAACTAATCAGTCTTTCGAGACATGATCTTTTGTGATCATGACAATGTTACAAAGTAATGCACCGACTCTGGGTAGCTGGGGTCGGGGCGTTACAGTTGGTATCAGAGGCAGTTTAGTACTAACCTTGGAAGCTAGATTTAGATAAACTCTGATTAGAGCACATAGCCCAAAGATAGACTTTGAGGATTAGTATAGAAGAACTTCCTATAATTTTGTTATTGTAGAGATTTTGTGAGTTTTCCGAGAAATACATCCCTGTCTAGATACGAGAAAGTAGAGGAGGATCTGGCACAGATGTACCTAGGGGTAAAACCCGAAAACACCGCTTTGAGCTAGACTCGAACGGGAACTGGTGCACGACAACGGGCCTTGCTGCACTCTTGGTTACGACACTCCCGGGGGATATGCTTTGGATAATTCTCATTTTCTTTATAAACCACTATGAAGGGTTATGAGTATATACTTCCTCAAAGAAAACATTTTTATGGATTATATCCATAAATAGTTCAATTTATGTTAAGTATCTTACAAGTATGGAATTATGTATTTTGATTTATAAACTAATATAGTTTATGCCATTGTTTAGAAATGGAACATAGTGGAAGGAATGGAAACCGTATCAATGCATGCACTCCGTGTAGGGATTTCCCTCCTGCTCAAGATAATTATTGTGGAGCTGGAGATACAACTGGTGCTGATCAACTTATTACCATACTGGGACAACTCACTCAGGTTATGAATAATAACCTTACTCGTATGGATCACCCTAATCCACAACGTGGAGGATCAATGTTAGACCGCTTCATGAGGAAAAAACCACCAACATTTAATGGGGGTACAAATCCATTAGTAGCTGAGCAATGGATAAACACCTTAGAGAAGATATTCCACGCCTTGGGGAGTAGCGAAAGGGAGAAAGTTATCATGGCAGTTTACCGCCTCACTGGAGATGCTGATCAATGGTGGTAATTGATTCAAAACACAAAGGAAGATGATGACATATCGAATATGGAATGGAGGGAGTTCAAAGAGATTTTTCTAGAAAAATAATATCCTCGTGACCATCGAGCAGATATGGAAAGACAATTTTTGAGTCTGAGGCAGAAGGAGGATGAGAATGTCGCCAAGTATGAGGCTAACTTTACAAGGTTAGTGAGGCATGCTTCCAATTATATATGTAACCCAAGGAGTAAGATTGATCGTTTCTTTGATGGGTTAAAACCATTTCTCCGTCGAGCTTTAGTATCACAATCCTTCTCATCATACGAAGATATTGTCTCGTGTGCTATCAAGACAGAAAATGAATTCTCTAAGTCTTATGACAACAAAGTAAAGCAAGAGAAGAAGAGAACGGTGGAACAAGAGACAAATAAAGGGAAAATGGAAAGAAGGATTTTCCATTATGTGATAATTGTGGGAAGAATCACCCTGGTACTTGCCTAAAAGGAATGGGAGTTTGTTATAAATGTGGATAAAAGGGTCACCAGGCTCGTGATTGAAAGGGAAAGAAAGAGGCTATCAAAGTTGAATGCTACAATTGTAGAGAAATGGGTCATTATGCAAATGAATGTCCTAAGCGTCAGAGAAACTTACCTCAAAAAAGGCCAAGGGATCAAGGACAATCTTATGCTGTTACTACAGTTGAAGCATAATAACTAATGTAATGGTTCTTTTGGACTCATGGATTATATTCTGGTTATTAGAATAATGAGATATATATATATATATAAGGATTGTACTGCAGTACTTGTTGATTTCAGTAAGGTTTTTATATTTTTAGTATGTGACAATAAGAGAAACTTTACTTTGTTTGGGGAATCTAATAAATTGATTTTGGAATTAAGAGACCTTTTAGAGAAAGCCTGGACAGAGGTATTTTGGATAACTATAAAGGTTGGAGTAGATTAAGTTGATCTTTGGATAGTATTGTTTAAGGTTAAAAAAATTATGAAGATTATTTTTGGAATATTATAATACTATAGTTTTAGGAAAAGGACAACCTGCAGGGTGGGGCATAACCCGTCGCGTCGGACAAAGCTGCAGGAATCGAACCCACAATCATAGTGCGAAATGCCTTTATTTCCTACCACTAGCCTACAGGAAGTCCCTGGTTAATACAAAATAATTTTACTAATCTAAATGGTATGTGTTAACATTTGGAACCTTATACAATTAGTTTAAGTATAATATTTTTGAGTTCTATTATCTTTTTGAGTGAAAGATGAGTTGAAGGTTGAAACTCTAATTTTCAAGCATAAATATATATATAACTATCTCTTATTCAATGAATAAATTAATTCTTAAACTTTAGTAAAGGGATATTAAAACAAAAAAAATGTGTTATCCTAATACCTTATGTCTTGTTGAACTGATGATATTTTAAATCAACATAGATTGAAGGCTTTGAGGCCCTCAATTTGACAGTTGATTGTGATTGATGACCTCAATAACTCCCTACAAATATTTACTTTTTTCCTCCAATTATCTGTCGTTAATTTCCACCAATGTTCTCCTAATCGAGATCATAATTGGGTGGTGACTTTTTCATTTCCCTTTCCCTCTTATTAAGGCTAAATTTTATTAATCTTATTTCCGATGTGGGTTTTCCTCAAAGGTATTTTCTCTTTTCAACCTTTTATTTTCAAAGAAAAATTTCAAATTGCGAGGATGCAATTTATTGAAGGAGGGGAGAATGTAACACCCCGAGCTTCCATGATACGCTTCTCATTCAATAATGCAATAGCTTGCATGGTACGCAACTTCGAGTTCTAAAACACCACGACTAATCAAAGTAGCTGTTATGAATAGTAATAACCACTTTTTAAAATTATAGAAATTTTATATTTCAAAATGGACTTCATTTTTGTATTCGTAATATCAAAATTATCCTAAGTTGAATTTTTTGTAACTTTCTGAGAACTTCCAATTTTTTTATGAATAGTGAAAAATACTTAAAAAAACTTTTTTAATCAAAATAATTTAATGTGATAAATTATACTATTTAGTGATTTTAAAGTATAATTAGAATATATTTTTACCATTTTATCCAATGGTGGTCATTAGAATTAATTTAACATTGAAATTGGACATAAACAATTGCCAATCTTTTGATATAAATTGTTTCTTAAAAACACGCTATTTGTTGTGACAGCGGGAATTAATTATAAAATTAATTAATGCAAGTTATATGTTTGGAATTTTGTAAAATAGACATCATTTTTGAATTTGGAATATCAATTATAGCTTAGGGTGAAATTTTGGCATTGTTCTAAAAAACTTCAATTTTTGATGAATAGTGAAACCACTAAGTGGTAGTTAAATAACTGATTTTTCATTTAAATGAAATATTACCACTTCTGTGATTTGATTTTCAAAAATCCGACATACATAGTTGTCATTAAGAAGTAAAATGTGGTTCAATGAGATTAAAATAATTTTTGGCGAATAGTAACTTTTAAGTTCTTAATCGCGATTAGAGGTAATTAGTGTAGTTTAAGGTAAAAATAATGTCTTAATAATATGATATGAGATTGACACATGTCCTACCCTCATTGTATGTGCCATGGCCGACCAAGACAATCCATGGGTCAACTTGGGGACCCCATGGAGCCACTTTAGTTGGAAAATGACATAAATACCTTTTATTTAATGTTAAAGTAAAAAATGACACAAACATGAAATGGTTTACTAAAACAATTTTTACATGGGGTTATACAAGTCATATTTTTGACTATAAATAGTCATTGGAAATCTAAAAAGATTTCCTAAATCATAGTATTTTTTTATAATTTTTATACATTAAATAAATTAAATTATTTATGACATCATTATGATGCAGCGATGACCTCATTATTTAACGATTTAAATAAAATGAGAAGATAATGCAAAATCCAAGGATTACACTTGTCCAAAGTATATTGGATGAGGAGATTTCGAAACCTTATCACCTTAGCCTCGAATTATATAAGTGTGGGACCTTTAGAATCCGAAAAGCATTGTGTAATAATGTAACATTTCAATCCTTCCAAAAGAGCCCCTCCTCTCCACTTATAAAAGGCCCCCACCTCTCCCACCTTATTCACACATTCAAGCCATTTGTCTCGGCCAACATCTGCCCAAATACTCTCCCAACTTCCCCCTCTTACTCCTAGAAGCCTCACTTTGGGAAGAACTCTTCCCAAGGAAGCCTTTGGCTCAAATCAAAAAGAGTTACCCGATTTTGAGGTAATGTCTTCTCTAATGTTGTTTTGTTTTATTTTTCTTCTCCAGCCCCCTAAACTCTTTTTATTCATTTATTTTGTAACAACACCAGTATCATAAATATACTAGGATGTTTTTATAAGATGGATTCGAGATACACTTACACACACCTACATCTAATGGTTAAAGAACATACAGTTTCTGTGAATGGAGAATTTCTGCCTCACGAAACGATGATTGTTCAACACTCATATAACACCTTCAAAGGTGGCCATTATGATGTCACTATTTTTATATATGATATATAATATGTTTATGTTTTACTTATGCTTCTGTATTTCTCATTTATGGCATACTTTATGATTTCCATTATGGGTAAAACGCGATAATTTCATTTTAGGAAGTGCGGACTACCGCCCCCTCAAAGTGATTTGAATCGTTAATGCCATATGTGGGATGTATAAAGGATGGAGTAAATGGTATTATACACTATATTATACTGGAATTATATTATACATTTATATAATTATGATTTCGTTCCATTAAATACGAAATAGAAATCAAAGTAGCGTTCATGCGTACGTACGGCTTACCGTCTCCATGAACCGTGCATTTCATTTCTTACCTCTAAATGTTACGTAATATTATAAATGAATGTATATACTGGATATATATGATATATATGACATCTAAATCATGAATATAATTCTGGAGATAATGGATATTCTACCACATAAACAACTTGTAATTATAAGAAGTTTATTGTTGACTCAAGTATCAAAGATCGACAAAACGACCGTTATTAACTTAAATATTTACATAATGTTCATATCATTGTAATAAGTGATATAATAAGGATAATGAAATTGAAAATGGTTCTTAATAAGGTATATATTAACTCTAGTTTATTATTCAGGAGGTTAAAGAACGGTTGAGTCAAGTCAGACACGAGGTAAGGGAATTTCATAACCCAATTACCATTCTTTGGGTTAATCTCCTATTTTCAAATTATGTCATGATATTATTAGGTACTATCTTGTATTTTTACTTTCTTTATGTGTACTTATATTGAATACACATAATAGATCTATTTTATTTTAAAAATGATCTTTTTAAGGACTTTGTCTCAATCTCCTTTCATTGAGGCATATTTGGTTTTATACACAACTTTCTTTTATACGGTGTATAAACCTCTTTGACTTTTACATTTATTCAAAAGGAATCTTTTTTATACAAAGCGTTTTACTAAACGACAAAAAGGGAATGTTTTCTTTTCCGTACTTATGCGGCGACAACGACTTCTCTGCCGTCGTGACCATTATTTGAGTTTCGGCTTCCTCTACAAGCCATCACTTTTTTTTAATGAAAAATAAATACAAAGTTTTAACTTGCTTTTATTTTGGTATTGAAAATGGTTTTGAAAGCATTTTTATTATATCAATGTGTTGTATTGACATCTTGTGATTGAAATGTGGAAATGTTATGTTTCCTTTACGCATGTTTTATGTGATACGATTATGTTATGGTTTATGATATGTTTAAACCTATTCATATGAGGAATGCATTGGACTTAATAAGTGACGGGTGGAGCCCACTATAGCTCCTCGATGCATCGGCAGGTCTCATGAGACAAACTAGTGTCTTGGCACAAGGCCTTGACAAAATCTTATTTGTAGTCTTGGCACGAGGCCTTGGCTATGTGGTTAGGATAGTCTGGCATTATGCATTCCATCATTATGAAAGTGGTCATTGATATTGCATGTGATTATTCGACCAGTAGAATATCCATGCGAATAAGTAAATGGCATTATCTCATTTTACTTTTTCCATATTATGTTGAAGTTCATGTTTAAAAGGCTTTTGTTTTAGTTATACATTGCCTTAAATGTTAATGTTTATTTATGAAAGCTTCCGCAATATTGTTATCCTTACTGAGCATCTGAGCTCACCCCTTTCAATGTTTTAATATTTTCCAGGATGTGAAGAAGTATTTTATGAATGACCTACAGGGATAGTCCGAAGAGGATAGAAGTGTGGACTATGGAGACTATGTTATTATAGTTTTTCACTTTGTGATGTATTGTAACATTTATGAATGTATCTAGTGTTTCCAAGGCTACTAAACTAATCGGTCTTTCGAGACTTGATCTTTTGTGATCATGCCAATGTTACAAAGTAATGCACCGACTCTGGGTAGCTGGGGTCGGGGCGTTACAAGGTGGCTGGCCCGATCCAGCCGCATGGGACAAGGGGTGGCACCCGCAGATGCCACTAGAGGCTATAGCCACGACCAAAAAGCCATGGCAAGTGGAGAGCAACACGACTTTGCACCATTCCGGGTTGGCGGACCCCCGGTCGGCCAAAACGGCGGACCATTATATGGTGTGGCAGCGCCCCATCAACTGGCCGAAACGGCCCCATACCCACGGGGCCAGCTGGGAAGTCCGGTCCACCTTCTGGGGGACCGGTTCGGCTGAGTGGGCCAGGCCGAACCCACAACATAGCGGGCTATACCTTCCAGTGGGCTGGGCTGAACCCACGGCCCAGTGGGCCAACGCGGGGGGGGGGGGGGGGGGTCTTGCCACACCCGACGAGTTGGGCCAACTGTGGCCCGAGCCCGCGAACTAAACTGGGGAGACCCGATAGGACAAACCTAGTAAACCAGCCCAACCCTTAGTGGGACAGACCTGAGCAGGGTCATGTAGACCCCAAGACCCGTTGCATCGAGAAAACTTGACCGAGTCGGATCGGGCCTAAACCCAACTGGTCCCCGAATAAAGGAACACCCATAACTGACGAACCGGGTGTCCGTTCGACATGCCGTCATTGGCGTTGGGATCCCTATTGTGAAGCGGTCCATTTTGGCATATCCTGGTGGGCCTGACCGAGATGGGCCAGACCAATGTGCATTCACCCCCATTTCGCAGAAAGGGGTGTAACTAACCGACCGAGCATCCGTTTCACGAACCTCCTATGGGGTCGAGACCCTTAGGATGAGGTTGTATTTTGGTACAATTCTATTGAGTTTTGGAGAATGTTGGAGTATGGATGGTTTGGATCTAATCCGAATCCAACCGGGCCCTTAGAACTAAAATGCTTATAAGTCACAGATCGGACGTCCGATTGATGTGCCGTCTGTCACGTTGGAACCCTTACGACATAGAGGTCCTTTGGGATACTTCTTCATGGAGCTTAATGGAAGTTGATGTATGAACGATGTCTTGAGGAGTGGTTCTCCAAGAATCAAGCGTTCTATGAGCAGGAATCTAGTGGCTGGCAGTGAGGCAGAGGTTGGAGATAGATAATATGGAGGTTAGTACAGAGAGATACTATGTGGGTCAGCACTTACCAATCCTGTGTGGGTTAGATCCTATGTGGGTCATTGCTCAGTGATCCTATGTGGGTCAGTGCATACCAATCATGTGTGGGTCAGATCCCGTATGGGTCAGTGCTCAATGATCCTGTGTGGGTCAGCACATACCGATCATGTTTGGGTCAGATCCTATATGGGTCATTGTGGGGGTTATTACCTATCGATCCTATGTGGGTCAGATCCTATGAGGGTCATTGCGAGGGTTAGTACATATCAATCCTATGTGGGTCAGAATCTGTATGGTCAGTAACAGTGCCTCTTGATAGAATAATATGATCTAGCTTCTCGACTAATCATCTGTAATTTTGTGCATTACTTACATACCTAGTGTGAGATGATTATTTTACCTTCGTGGTGTTATCTTCTTGGTGTTACCTGTGTGGTAATTTTACCTTTGTGGTGTTATCTTCACAGTGTTACTTGTGCGGTACTTTTTTCTTTGTGGTGTTACCTTTGTGGTGTTACCTATGTGGTACTTTTACCTTTGTGGTGTTACCTTTTTGGTATTCTTCCCTCATGTATTAGATGATTATTTCTTGATAACTTAGGTATATGTATGGGAATATACCTAAGTATATTTGTTGACTACTTCATGCTTTGTGATTGATGTCTCGCATTATGGTTATTTCTTTGTAGAACTTTGGGATACCTTTGGGGGTCTCGGGGTCCCTACTCAGTATTGTTATACTCACCCCTGCATGGGTTATACCCACACATTGTTGTGTATGGTGTATAAAATGGACAATGTTGATCAAGGCTGAGGGATCTAGGACTGGACGGTGCTCAGAGGTGTACCTTTGACGTGACGTGCTACAGCGACTACTGATCGTGAGATGTACCTAACCTTTAGGTAGGATCCTCAGTGGATGTTCTAGGAACTTTTTTTCCTTTTTATGTTGTACTTGTATTTTTCAGTTGAGCTTGTATTCTGGAACCTTTACTTTTAGTACACTCTTTACTACAACAATTTACTTTTCATTTTCTTCTTCTTGTGTTCTCAGTTTGTGTGTTTGTACAGGTTTAAAGGCAATGCCTTACCGTTATAGGGATATGCCTTTTCGGTGCTAGTTTCCAACCCCTGGCCTATGGAAGGCGGGTTTGGGGTAGTCACCGCATGGGCCCCAGGGGACAGGTCATGAAAAAGTGGTATCAGAGGAGTCGGTTCTACTGAAGAACTAGGACTCTGATATTTTCTAGGTGGAAATAGTGTTAAGTGTTATGAGTGTGGTTTTTAGTTTGGGGAATCCAGTGCTGGTGCGACTACTGATGTATCCATACACCAGGACCCTGAATTTTGATTTCTGACTCAACGCACAAAAACACTGATTGCGTGTGTTTTGAAAAGTTTTACTTTTGATCTCTTTGAGTTAGCTCACTAGGTATAATTTATTGACCATGGAACACCTATTTTATTTTAGGATGCCGCCACGTAGACAACCAACCAGGATTCTCAAGAGAGTACACAATGATAGCTCACAAAGCAATGAGGCTTTGATGCAGGGCCCTCCTACGACGATGATACCATCGAGTGGTGCACCAGTATCACCTCCACCCATTGGGTAGCAGATTCAACCAACCCCACCAATAGAGTTTTCATGCTGACTGAGCACATTTTACAAGTTTCAGTGGAAGAGAGCTCTGAGGTTCCAAGGCGAGATAGATCTTCATGTGGCTGAGGACTGGCTGGAGGCTGTGGCCAGAGTTTTTCACTTAGTTGGGACACCAGCTGATTTGATGGTGATCCTAGCTGCCAGTCTCTTCCATGGAGTAGCTGGGATATGGTGGAGTCTGACACTCCAGTTACACAACGAGGTTACCCTCACTTAGGTTTATTTCAAGGTCATTTTCAGGGAAGAGTTCATCCCAATGACTCTACGCTCAATGCCCATATAGGAGCTGCTGCACTTACAGTGGGGCAACATGACCGTGGCCCAGTACTCGATGAGATTTACTGATCTCTCCCGCTACTCCACCGACATGGTACGAGACCCTTTTTTGAGGGACCAAACCTTTTATCAGGGTCTTCGATGGGATATTGGAGCATCGATGATATCGCTCAGCATTCTGACGCAGGCTGGGGTGCTAGAGCAAGCGCTTTTTGTGGAGAGCTTCCTAGCTGAGCATGCACCAACAGCGAGATCCACCACCAAACATCAGGTAGTGGAGTCATCTGCAATAGGTAGTAGATAGATGACGCAGGGGACCCAGAGGGCCAAACCTTATCGTGGATGACCTCAGGATACAAGGTTGGTGGTGAGGGGATTATGAGATAATGGAGGATAATTGAGGATCAGGCAGTGCTAATCATGCGACGGATAGGGTCACATGGCTTGCGACTTCCTGACCTGTCGTATGGACGACTGGCTGACAGTCGAGGCAGCACTGAAGAAGAGGTAGAGGTTTAAATGAGGAGGTCTGCAGGTCAGCATACATGGTAGAGGAGATGGCCGTGCAACATGTGGTGGGAGGCGATTTGAGGTTCTATCGCCACCACCTTCAGGTGGTCCACCCCGACCACATGGAGTAGGAGGACATGGATGATCTTAGCTCTAGGAAGATAAGGCCTATAACCACAATGCTCTAGATATGATTAGAGGTATGATCTATTTCTATTCCTCCCTAGTTTCAATACTCATAGACACAGGTTCTAGTCACTCTTTTGTTGCCACAACCCTCGTTTGGAGCTCGGAGATTCTGAAAGATCCTTTGGATTGATCCTTACGGCTAGATACTTCTACGGGAGAAGATTCGATGACTAAACACTGGTTCCGGTAGTGTGAGATTAATCTAGGAGGCAAGAGCTTCGGCTAGGATCTTATAGTAGTGGCATCGAGGCCTTATGAGGTCATCTTGGGTATGGATTGGTTATCCACAGTCCATGCTTAGATTGAATGTATTAGTTGCAAAGTGTGGTGTGTATGCGAGGATGGAACCAGGTTTTCCTTCACTAGTGAGAAGGGAACCTTTTCACTACAGTATGGACATAACTGGAGGATGGTGTATCCAATAACACATTAATTGGCTATCCTTACCCTTAGAGAAGTTGATGTTGAGAGTCCGAGATATCTTGCCGTGGTGGACCAGTATGCCGATGTCTTTCCTGATGATGTTCTGGGACTACCTCAACGAAGAGATGTAGACTTTTACATCGACCTGTACCCTGGGATGACACTGATATATACACCAGCATATCAGATGGATCCCGTGGAGCTTCGTGAGTTATGGGTAAAAATTGAGGAATTACAGAGGAAGAGGTTCATAGGGCTTAGTGTGTCTCTATAGGCAGCCCCAATTTTGTTCGCCAAGAAGGCAGATGGGAGTTTGAGAATCTGTGTAGATTATCGGTGACTAAACTAGGTGACTGTGAAGAACAAGTATCCACTCCCAAGTATTGATGATCTTTTTGATCAGTTGAAGGGAACTCGATGGTTTTTGAAGATAGACCTCAGATCAAGCTATCATCAGCTCAGGGTACGAGATGAGGATGTGAAAAATATGGCCTTTAGATGTAGGTATGGCCACTATGAGTTCTTAATTATGCCTTTTGGCGTGAAAAAACCCATGTAGTGTTCATGGGACTCATGAACATGATCTTACAACCATACCTCGATCACTTTGTGGTGGTCTTCATCGATGACATCTTGATATACTCGATGTCGGAGGAGGAGCATGCCTATCATCTACAGATAGTTTTGGATACACTCCGAGAGAACCATATTTATGGTAAGATCTTGAAGTGATAGTTTTGGATATGGGAGGTCCACTTTCTAGGAAACTTTATCTCGGAGGTTGGAGTTGCGATAGATCCAGGGAAGATAGTGGAAGTGCTTTCTTGGGAGCCACCCAAGAGTGTGACCGAGGTGCAGAGTTTCCTAGGATTGGCTGGGTACTACTAGAGATTCGTACCCAACTTTTCTAGAGTTTTGGTTCCCTTGTCAACATTAATGAAGAAGGGATAGCCCTTCGTATGGATGGAGATATGCCATCAGAGTTTTCAGGATCTGAGGCAGAGACTGATGAGTGCCCCCATATTGTGGCTACTAGAAGAGGGCGTTGGGTATGTAGTCAACTGTGACACGCCAGGGACAAGACTTAGATGTGTCCTGATGCAGGAGAGAGCAGTGATTGTGTATGGTTCTCAAAATTTGATACAACATGAGTAGAAATACACTACCCATGACCTGGAGTTAGTAGTAATGGTCTTCACCTTGAAGATGTGGTGACATTACTTGATGGGAGAACGATTTATAGTCTACTCTAATCACAAGAGTCTCAAGTATATCTTCTCACAGAAGGACCTGAACCTGAGAAAACGACATTGTCTAGAGTTCCACTATGAATATGACTTTGAGATAGTATATACTCCTAGGAAGGGGAATTTAGTGGAAGACGCACTCAGCAGGTGGTTTGGTCTACAGTTGCTGAGGGAGGCGATATAGCAACTAGCCATGTTGCAGATATCCTTTGTGGATAGAGATGGAGTATCTTACCTACAATATATGAATGTCACTCCCCCACTTCTTTAGTGAGTTTGGGAGACACATCTTAGGGACATTGACTGTGAGGCATGATGTGCTCAGATATCCATAGGACAAGCACCTGATGGATTTTCTGAAGGTGGGGAGCACATCACCCTTTTTAGAGGATGGACCATGGTACCAGTGGAGCTACGGGAGGAGGTGTTGAGGTATTTCCAGAAGTCCCCTCTAGCGGTACATCCTGGTGTGGAGAAGATGTACCATGACCTCCAGTGTCTGTACTAGTGGCCAAGGATGAAGAAGGCAATGATAGAGTTTGTTTCACGATAACTCACTTGTCAACAAGTGAAGGCTGAGCAACAAGTTCCAGTAGGCTTAGCTCAGCCACTAGAGGTGCCAGAGTGGAAGTGGGATGATATCACCATGGAATTTGTGATAGATATTCCATGTAAATATAGGGGATATTATTCCATCTGGGTGATCATTGACCAACTCACCATGTTGGCCCACTTCCTACCCATCCAAGAGTAGGGATCAGTAGAGGTATTGGGACGCCTCTATGTAAAGGAGATTATAAAAATTCATGGGGGCCATCGATGATCATCTCTGACCATGACACACATTTTACATCCCGGTTATGGAAGGGATTAAAGGAGGCATTCGGGACATTGCTATGTTTGAGCACTGCCTTACATCCACAGATGGATGGTCAGAAGGAGCAGACCGTTCAGACACTGGAGGACATGCTACGTGCTTGCGTCCTAGATTTCATCCATAATTCAGAGGAAAAATTGCCCTTGGTGGATTTCACATACAACAATAACTATCACTCTACCATTGGTATGGAACTATTTGAGGCCTTATACGATCGACCTTGAAGATCAACTCTATGATGGATAGACCCAGGGGAGTCAGCACTTATGGGTCTAGAGTTGGTACAGGCTACCACTGAGAAGGTGAAAATCATCCATGAGTCGATGAAGACTGCACAGAGCAGACATAAGTCTTATACTGATAGGATATGGTGGCCCTTGGAGTTTGAGGAGGGAGACCACTTATTCCTATGGATCACACCTCGATGAGGTTTACACATATTTGGAGAGGTGGAATGCCGTTTTTCACTGCCATCACAGTTGGAGAGGGTTCACAATGTATTCCATGTATCCTAGCTGAGGAGATACATGCATGAACCATCCCACGTCATCGACTATGGCGAGTTGGACTGTGATGATGGGGCAATGTTTACGGAGGTCCTAGTGGAGATTGAGGATCGACAGGAGTGATTCCTTCATGGGAAGTCGATTATTTTGGTGCACGTTCACTAGAAGCACAAGATCCTCTAGGAGAGCACATGGGAGCGGGAGGATCAGATTCGTACTCAATACCCCCATTTGTTTCCTTAGTCTATGTTGTGGATTTCAGGGATGAAAATCCCTAAGGTGGGGAGAATGAAAAGACCTGGATTTTACAAGGATTTTTTTAATTATATGGAATTATTATGAGTCTAAAAAAATTGACGGCGCATGATTCCAAGGCTTGGTGTGCCCAAAATGAATTTATGAACTTTTTTAAGGTACATTCAGTAAATGCATGGGTGGAATTTTCTATATTTTGAACCGGTGCTTAGATTAAAAATCTGAGGGCACTGTTGAATTCGCAATGCCAGGATTCACGTAAGGGAGGCTTCAATTTGACCGCAGTAAGTCTGAAGAAAAGGTTATATTTTGGAATTTTAAAAGAATAATAAAATAAATTTTTTATTTTATTTCTTTCTTTATTTTCCTCCAATGGAAAAGAGGAATTGGCAGGACCAACGACGTGTCAATACATTAAATGGATTGACTACTAAAATCCTTTGTAACAGCACCATTGGAATTAGAAAGGTTCCTATTAAATGAACCTCCAATAATTCCACAAGCTTTACTCACAAACCCCCTCTACTATTTATATGGAGCTTGGGGGAGAGGTATTCGCACGACTTCAAACTTCAACAAGCGATGAAGTTATGATAAAGTGCTGCGACGCCAATCACTTGGAGGACGAAGCCTATTCTAGTGGGTGGTGACGAGCGACACAGAATCATGATCCGAAGAAAAATGTTTGAGAAGAAACATTGGCGGCTTGTTGTGGGAATGAAGAATACAAACTCTTCATCAATCGCGGGTGTTCTCCAACGACCTTGAAGTAGGGGGTTTATTTAAAGTTCATATTTTATCTTTTCCTTGCTTTTGTTCGTTATCATATTAACATGGAGGGTCCGGGCCAAACAAACAAGGCCCGAACCCCCTACCACTCTGTTTAAGTTGCGTTCTTCATGGATGATTTCCTTAGGGTGATGGCAGCGAGAAGACGACGGAATCACGGAAGAAACCGCCGACGTTCCAAGTCGGTGGCGGCCGGCAGTGGCCGGAGGAGACCTCTAGGAACCAGCCACAGGTGGAGGGGGGGGGGGGGGTGCGCGACGGCGCGCCGTGGAGGCCAGAGGTGGATAGACCAAGCTGGACATGTGGGACAAGGGGAAGCTACAGCCACGACCAGTAGGCCATGACAGGTGGAGAGCGGCGCGACCCCGCACCACACCAGGTTGGTGGACCCCCAGTCAGCCAAAACAGCCGACTGTTACACAGTGGGGTGTCGCCCCACCGGCTGGAAGAAATGGCCCTGCACCCGCAAGGCCAGCTAGGAAGACCAGTTTACATTCTGGCTGACATGGTCTGGCCGAGCGGGCCTGACCCACCAGTGGGCCAAGTCGATCCCGCAGCCCAGTGGGCCAATGTAGGTGGGCCGAGCCCCACCCGCCGGGCCGGGAGAACCGCAACCCAAGCCCACGAACCGAACCAGAACAAACCCGATAGGAAAAATCCAGTAAACCGGGCTAACCCATAGCAGGCCAGACCCGAGCAGGGTCCGGTAGACACCGGGACCCATTGCGTCGAGTCGGCTTGATCGAGTCAGACCGAGCCCAGACCCAACCGGTCCCCGAATAAAGAAATGTCTGTAACTGACGAACCGAGTGTCTATTCAAAATTCTGTTAGTGGTGTTGGGATCCCTATTGGGAAGAGGTCTCTTTTGTCATATCTCGGCGGGCATGACCAAGTCGGGCCAGAGCAAGGCGTGATCACCCCCGTTTCACGAAAAGGGGTGTAACTAACAGACCGAGCGTCCGTTTGATGAACCGTCTGTGACGTCAGTACCCTTTGGAAGAGGTGGTCATTTTGGTATAATCCAATTGGGTTTTAGAGAAATTTGGAGTATGTCCAGGTTGGATTGAATTTGAATCTAACTGGGCCCTCAGAACTAAAACGCTTATAAGTCACAGATTGGGCGTTCGATTGACACGCCGTCTGTCGTATTGAAACCCTTACGACATGGTGGTCCTTTGGGATACTTATTAATGGAGCTTCATGGAGGTTGTGGTATTAATGATGGCTTTAGGAGAGGTTCTACCAGAATCAAGTTTACTATGAGAAGGAATCCAGTGGCTGGCAATGAGGCAGAGGTTGGAGACAGATCATATGGAGGTTAATACCGAGCGATCCTGTTTGGCTCAGAACTTACCGATCCTATATGGGTCAAAGATTGTGTGGGTTAGTGCTTATCGATCCTATGTGGGTCAGCACATACTGATCCTGTGTGGGTCAGATCCTGGGTGAGTCAGTGCTCAGCGATCCTGTGTGGGTCAGTGGATACTGATCCTATATGGGTCATTGTGGGGGTTATTACCTATTGATAATATGTGAATAATATCCCATGTGGGTCATTGTGGGGGTTAGTACCTATCAATCCTCTGTGGGTTAGACTATGTATGGTCAGAAACAGTTCCTCTTGACATAATAACATGATCTAGATTTTCGACTAATCATCTATAATTCTGTGGCTTACTTACATACCTGGTGTGAGCTGCTTCCTTCACCTTGGTGGTGTTATCTTCGTGGTGTTACCTGTGTGGTAATTTTACCTTTGTGGTGTTATCTTCGTGGTGTTACTTGTGTGGTACTTATACCTTCATGGTGTTACCTTTGTGGTATTACCTGTGTGGTACTTTTACCTTTTTGGTGTTACTGTTGTGGTATTCTTCCCTCATGTATGAGATGAGTATATCTTGATAACTTAGGTAGATGTGTGGGCATATACCTAAGTAGATTTTTTGACTGCTCCATAGTTTTTTATTGAGGTCTTGCTTTGTGGTTATTTCTTTGTGGAACTTTGGGAGACCTTAAGGGGTCTCGGGGTCCCTATTGAGTATTGTTATACTCACCCCTACATGGGATATACCCGAACCTTATTGAATCTTGTGCAGACGATGGACAATATTGATCGAGGATGAGGGAGCTAGGACTGGATGATGCTCAGAGGTAGACCTTTGATGTGACATACTATAGTGACTACTGATCATGAGCTGTACCAACCCTTCTGGTAGGATCCTCAGTAGACGTTCCAGGAACTATTTTTCCATTTTCAATTATACTTGTACTTTTTAGTTGGGCTTTTATTCCTACCCCTTCACTTTTAGTACACTCTTTACTATAACATTTTACATTGCGGTCACTTCTTGTGGTGTTCTCGGTTTGGGTGTTTGTACAGTTTTAAAGGCAATGCCTTCCCGTTATAGGGATACACCTTTTTCAGTTCTTGTCTCCAGCCCTTGGCCTATGGAAGGCGGGCTTGGGGTAGTCATGACACGGTCCCCAGGGGATCGGTCGTGACATTAATGAAGTTGGTTTTATGATTTGTACATTCTATATGTGATTTTTCATGATTATGTGGTTTTATGATGTGATAAATGTTTGTCACACTATGATTTTTTGTGTTAGTAAATAGAAGGAACTAGAAGAAACTGGGTTAACATTTAATGTTTTAGATATGGAAAGTATGGTAATTATACAAATCGATGTACTAATTGGAAACCTTGTGAAGAGAATCAGAAAGGTGGTATGAGTATTGGTTATACATCTAAATATAAAGATACCACATACTAAATGTAAAAGGCATGTGATGTTTATCCAATATTGTTTATATAAAACATATGAAACATGATAAGATTTAGGTTAGGGAAACTTAATACACTATTCATATTTCATATTCTATGAAAGAGGTATTAAGGAATAAGTTGTTGAATCCTGAGTTATGGTTAAAGAATAAAGTTGGATGAATGAAGTATTTATTTTTTGGAATTCAAAGATTATGTTCTATGAATTGTGAAATATATAAGTATTTTCAATATAAGTTTACATTAAGGATTGAAAATTATTTTCTGAATGGTGATGAAGACATAGAAAAGTGATTTATCGGAAACGTGATATTTTTATTAAGGGAAGGTAATCCTTAATGTGTTCAAGATATAGATAAAACCTGTTTAACTTGGATAAAGAGTTGATTATTTTTGGATAAAGTAGATTGAATAATATAAATGAACACAAAACCAATTAAATATTTATTGAAAATGTAGTCTATTTCATCATGGATGAAGATTAAAACTTACTAGATTTATGTAATATATTAATTATTCTTTATAATAGGGAAGTATGAAAGTCTTATAAAAGGATTTACAGTAATTCAGGTTATTACTATGTTTCAAGAGAGAATATGAGGGTTGTATTCACATGACTGGAATATGAAACCAATAATTACTCTATGATATAAGGGGGATCAATGTTGAGAATATTTCATGAAATTTTTTCTAAAGTTTTGAATTTTCATATTTTGGAATGGTTTTAAGGCTAACCATTTATGGAAAATTAAGTTAGACTTCAGATGAAGTTTGTGGGATTAAAGTAATATCTCCCCACATAAGGATTTATGCATATTGGATAACCTGTTCTAACAAATTTAGGTTGATGATAACTATTGATAGATGGGATGTAATATCAGGTATCTCATAATACACTAGTGCTTCAAGAATACAAAATTTACCTTACTTTTTGGAGAAATAAGTTAAGTGGATCAAGGAACAACACAGGGTGAGGTGGTCCTAAAATCATAAAAATATATATTTTCATGAAAATTATTTAACTTTAGGAAAATGATCTATAAATAAAATGTTTTCCTAACACCATATTTTTTGTTGAATTGGTGTACTTTTAAATCAACACATATTTAGGAATTTGAGGACCTCAAATTTCCACTAATCATTAATTTTTTTGTGATTTTAGACCTTAATCTCTCCCTATAAATATTTATTCTTTACCTCCAAGTATATATTTTCACTTTCCACCAATGTTCTCCTATGTGGAAACCTAATTATGCGCCACTTTTTGTAATTGTTATGTTTTAAACTTTAATTTTTAAAGGAAGTTTTAGTATTAATTTTTATAATGTGGGTTTATATGAAATAAACTTTCATGTATTAAACCTTTGATACCTATATGAATTTTTGGGGAAAATTCATTTCAAGGGGGGAAGAATATAATGCCCTAATATTTTTCGAAATATATTTTTTGAATTAATTTAATATTTTTGATATTTTGAATTTCATGCAACACTGAATATATATTTTTTTTTATTAAAGAACAATTTGGATTTTTACACTAATTAAAATACTTATATTATCTTTCACCACATGAAACATTTACCTGGCTTGTGTTACTCGCAACACCGAGTTTCTATAAATAATCATTTTATTGTTATAATTATTTAAACAAGATAGTTATAACCTAGATGTTAAACATAGTAATATAAATAGTAATAACTAATTTTTAAATTCTATTTATAATGGTTTAATATAAATAAAGCATACTGATAATGAAATATATAATTTTATTTGGTAAAATATTATATGTTTAAAAATATTATTTTCTTAAAAGAAATGATTTTATGTCCTTTTTTGAACAATAATAAAATTAATTTTAGAAACTTTTAAAAATTTAAATTTATAAAATAAACATAATTTTGAAATTTATAATTTGAAAATTAGATTAGGGTGAATTTTTTGGATTTTTATGAGAAACTTTATTTTGGGATGAATACTGAAAAATACTGAATTTTAATTCAAAAATGATTTTTTATCTAATTTATTTATATAGTTAAATTAAATTTAAAGTTTTTTTTAAAGTTAAAATAGATAAATTATAAATATATTAATCCAATTTAGATAATTTTAATCATTTTTATATTGAATTTAGATATAAAATCTTAATGAACTTTTGAAAATTCTCACTTTAAAAACACGATTTCTCGCCGCGTCTGCGAGATTAACATTAAACTTAAATTTTCCTATTTTGTGAATTAAATTTTGAAAAATTGAAATAAATAGTTTTAATAATTATTATCTATATGGTCTAATAATATTAATGTAATTTTTGAAAAAAATATTAGTGAAGGTGATTAAAATTAATAACAACGATTAAGGTAAAATTAATATTAATAAGGGACTAAATGTTAAACTTAATGACCGAAATGACCTATAAAATTCTCCAACACACATTGGATGGAAATATTCAGACAATAAACATTCTATTATTAAGTAGATTTGGTTTTTATTTACTTTTTTAGGTAAAAACGTGGGTACACCTGACTTGTTTTAAAAAAGGCCAAGTGTGTCCCCTCCCTGCCTAATAAAAGGCCACCACCTCTCGCACTTCCTCACACCTATCAAGAAAATTTAGATCGAAAAATGTCTTCCAAAATATCTCCTAAACATATCAAACCTCAACATGGAAGCCTCACATCTGAAATAAATCCATCTAAGGAAGCCCTTTGGTGAAAACCAAAAGGAGTTACCCGAATAAGAGGTAACATCCTTTCAGAAGATCTTTAGTTTTATTTTCATTATTCACCACTGAAAATTTTATTACTCCATGATTATATAATAAAAAAAGTATATATAAATATACATATATGTTTTTATTATAAGGTTTAAACCTGAACATACTCACACATCCATCTGATGGGTAATGAACATACCATCCTTATGTACGGCAAACTACCACCTCATGAAATGATGTTGTTCTTTTTTCCTTTACCACCTCTCATGATTGATAATTACAATGGAAAATTTATTTTTATAATTAATATTTAATATTTATGTTGTATTTATTCTTATATAATTATTATAAAAAATATAACTTTATTCTTTCCATTTTTTGTAAGTATGATAATTTTGTTTGGGGGAGGTTGGACTACCGCCTCCTCAAAGCGATGTGATTCATCCACACCTTACATGAAATGAATTAAGGATTGGTTTAGTGAATGTATATGGTATATATGAAATAATAATTTTAAAATAAGTAATATATATATATATATCATTTACTTTATTTCAATATGACAATAAAATGGAATCAACGTTCATGCGTATGTACGACATACCATCTCCATTAACGGTGTATTCCATTTAACATTTATATCCTATATAGATTATTATAAATACATATATGATTAATATATATGATATTTATACCATTTTTTACATTCTTTAATCAGGTAAATTTTTATTTATGTAAGAGTATCAAAAATAATAAGTCAAAATATATACAAAAAATAAAGCAGATATTTCCCGGAATGTAACATTAACATGTAGTTGTTAATAAACGGGTAATATAATGGCATAAAAAATAATATATGGTATTTAATATAATAATATGGTTCTTTTTTATTTTTATAACAATCTTATATTTATTATACCGGATGTTTGAACATGTACGAATAATGTCAAAATTTAAGGTAAGGGGATTTCACCTCACTTTTTATTTCCGTGAGATACATGCCATATTCACGGCTTACTTCTTTTGTGTGTTGTATATAATTCCATAGAAATTTTTATATAATTAATTTTACTTATTTAATGATTTTAAAATATTTAAATTAGGTTACTCTCTTATAGGGATCATGATTCTAAGGTTACTCAAGTAGTAAGGGTTTTCCCATGCCACTTTTATTTTCTATGAGACACAAGCTATGTTCACCACTTATTTCTTATATGTGGAATATTTACTACCCATGGATATATTATATGATTATTATAATTAAATTTATTTGTATTTAAATATCCATTCTAGGATCCTTATTTCATTGGGGTTATGTTTCAAATGTTTCTAAATTAGTAAAGTAAATTTGTCTCAATTTACCTTCTTTAAGATACATGCAATGTTATGCACCTATATTTTTCAATAAGGTGTATATAATGACTTTTAACATGTTATATCATGTATATTATTATTTTAATGATAGTTTAGACTTCATGTAATGTTATTATTACTATTTTTTTATGATTTAATGTTACCAAAGTGGTAAAATTTTATAGATTTAATCTCCTCATTTGTGGAGATTGTTTATGATTATACTTCCATTGATGAAATATTATGATCTATATCTAAAGAAATATATGCACTATTGTTAACCTATAGATGTGCATGTTATATCCATGTAACGGTACCATTATTACACTCTTTTCTACTTAAGATAATTAATAATTTTTTTTTATCAAAATCTTACTTTATTTCTCCTTTCAGTTAGAGATATGTGTTCTTGCAAAACCTTGTTTTCTAAAAAAGTTTTCAGTTTTTTTGAAATTATACAATTATGTTTAAAGGAAATTTTTACCCATTTATTTCCATAAAAAACAGGTTTTAAAAAAATATTCTTTTTGTTTTCCAATCAAGGCTCTTTTCTAAAATTTTATGGTGAAAAATGAATGTTCATCATATATGGATCAACCCACCATCATAAACATTATTTCCTTGATGATTCCTTTGTAATATTACAAGTTTATTTTTTAAATAAAAATTTTATCTAATATTCTAGAAATTTTTTTATTTTAATAAGGGTTTCAAAGAAAAAGGGTTTTCAAAAATATTTTATGTTAAAAAAATGTTTTAAATGATTTTCAAATGTTCCTTAATATGTTTTCAAATGGATTTTTTCAAAGAAAATTATTTCAATGATCTCAATGGTCCTTTTATATGTTTTCAAATTATTTTTAAGGAATATGTTTTTCAATTTTTTTAAGATTATTTTATAATTAATTCAGTAAAATAATTTTCAAAATGTTTTCAAGATGATTTTATAGGTTTTCAAGGAAAACGGTTTTCAAAATGATTTCAAAAAGTTTTTATAAATTTGTAAAGTATTTTCAATGAAAATAGTTTTTAAAGGTTTTATGGTTTAGAAAATACTTTTGAAAATAATAAAGGATATTTTATCCATGAATTTTTTTAGAATATATTTCATTTTTTTTCATATATGATGAAATCCATTGATGTTACTCATTCTCTTATGGGAAACGATCCATTAATATTATTTAGTTGAATGTTTTATGTTATTATTTCATTATTTTTATGAAAAATCATTTCTTTTTCATGGGTTACATGTTTATGAAACTCTTTCCTATTCCATTGGATATATGATTATGAAACCCATTTCACTTCAATGGGTTATACCATGATAAATTCTTATGAAACCTTATTTCTTTTATATTTTATTCTAGGATGAAATGATCATCATACCTCTATATTTTCTATATTCTATGATATGAAGAAATTTTTATAATACCAATTTCACTTCATGGGTTATAATATGATGTTTATGAAACCCATCACTTTTATGGGTCATGATATGATGCAAGTTTTATTATCTTGTTCCACATGTATGTATTATTTTCTTTTGTGATGGGAGGGACCTATATCTTCCTAAATGTATTGGGTAATGATAAATGTTTTATGTGATTAAGAGGGTACATGGAAGGGAATCCCAATATTAAAAAAAGAGGGAATTTCAAGCTCAAAAAAAGAGGGTACACAGGAGGGAATCTCATGCCTGAAACAAGAGGGCATATTAATACAGAAACAAGAGGGTACATGGGAGGGAATCCTAATCCTAAAATAAGAGGGAATCTTAAGCCCGAAACAAGAGGGTACACGATAGGTAATTCGAAGCCAGAAACAAGAGGGTACATGAGAGGGAATTCCAAGCTCGAAATAAGAGGGTACATGGAAGGGAATTCCAATCCCAAAGTAGGTAAACAGGTTATTATCCCAGGAATAAAATGTTATGATGGTATTGGTAGGTAAACTTGACATATTATTTTCTATGTTTATGTGTATTCCATAAGTTCCACATCTTATTAATATGTTATGCTTTGATGTCTTTTGTTCTTGATTCCCTAACTATTCATGTCTTACAAACATCCAATATTTATGCAATGTATCGTGATTATGATATTTTATTTGGAGGGAATGATATAAAAATTATATTATCATGTTCTCATACCCTTATATTCATGTTATGATAATATTATTCATTTATTTACCCTTTTTGAGAATTAGATCTCACACATTGATTATGTTTCCTTTCACCAGGTTTTGTATAACATTTTTAATTATAAGTACTATAGGGGAAGATCTTTGTGGGAAAAATTGAAGATATTTTACCAAGTTAGATGATTTTGTTCCATGTTTCCAAAGAAACAAAACTATTATGATCCTCAGGCATGTAAATTTTTAATATGATGAATATTCATCAAAAGTTAGATGATATCCATGTATGTTAATCATGGGTCACTATAATGTCCAATTCTATGTTTATTCCTACTTTATAAGACATTAAACATTTTTATTTCATGCTCTCATGATTAAGGATTATTGTTTTCTTCTTCTAATATAAGTTATTATTATTGTTCCACTTTGACTTGCCGCAATTAATTGATTTGTTCTTATGGTATTCTATGACTTATTATAGGATTTATGATCTATGATTTATTTCATATAACTCTTTTATGTATCCTAATTATACACATATTCCCATACTATGATCACTTATGGTCTTTGATAGTTATCACTTCTTATTACGCTTACCAAGAATTAAAACTAACCCCTTTATTATGATTAAATTTCGCTATAATATTACAAAAAATAATATGTATAATGTGTCTAGAAGAATATATAATGTGTATAATTCATGGGAGATGCTGATGATTAGTGATGGATTTATAAGTAACTTATATAGTGGAAAAAATGCACATTAGTATAAAAAGGAATGAGTTTTTTTAGTTAATGTTTTATCCTAATTCAATAAATCACTAAACAAAAGTGATCATGGGAATGTATTAAACTAAACTCTTTTGTCTAATTCATGTAATTATTATATGTTCATGTTATTGGTGTTTTATAGTTCTATATATATCAACCTAACTTCTATTTTTGGTTTTGGACACTATATTTTATTGTGGAATTTAAGGAACACTGTATTACTTTTTACTCAATTTTTATCAAGATACAATGAAAACTAATTATTGGAATACTCACTCACAATTTATAATCTTATAATCTTTAAATAAAATTAATTTTATTTATATAAACTCTCTGAAAGATCTTAAACATGTTCGGAGTAAGGGATTTATGAGACATAAACATAATGCATGCCAATCTAGTAAATCTATAAATTAATTTTATGAAATATTTATCTATACATATTGAATTTTTGGTAATGGGTCTAAAAACATTAATGTGAACTATCTCAAATAGTTTTTGAGTTTGGATTTCAACACCCTTGTGACTTTTATTCACCATCTTCTCTTTTTGACATATTTTTCAAGTAGTGATCGTGTATTCTTTCAGAATAGGATTATTCATAAAATAATTTTATCTTATCAATTTATTGGTACTATTTTTTCCAAGACAACCTAGGCTTCTATAATATAAGTGTTTCTTAGTTTACATACTAATGTAGCGATCTGTATTGGTTTCTCCAACCATAAAAAAATTTCCTTATATTTTTAAGACTCATATTATCCTGTATCGAACATATAATTTATTAAAAAAACCCCATTATTTTTTAAAATCACCTCATTTATATTATCACAATGTTTTGATACACATAAAAAATTATTCTTTATCCCATTAACAAATAAGAAATTATTGAATTTGATCTATTTTTTAAAATCTTAGCCATTTAAAACCATTAATCTTCAATGAAATAAAATTTACAAAGGTAAAAAATAATAATTAATATATTTCAACATTGTTTAGGTTTTTAAAATCACATATCCTATTAGAAGAGTATCAATTATCTATAATACATGGATTTTATTATTTTTTACTTGAATGAAACCTCAATAAAACTTTCTTCTTATTTTAAATTCCTTACAATCTAAACATTATCGGTCCTTAAAAATGATAACAGTTATGTGGGTAAGACTATATGACAAAAATTTAAGACATTACCTTCTTGATTACACCTTCCACAAAATTCTTTTAATCTCTCAAAAACTATTTTGACTTCAATTTTCCTCTCAGCTTTTATACCTAATGATTTTTCAACATAATTATTGTCTTCACCATGGTTTATTATCCATTATTTTTCTTGGTAAATACATTATCTACCATAAAATGTAATAATTGTGCCCAAAATTTCCACTAAAATAGTTTTATCTCTGTAAAATTATATTTTTATTGAAATTTAGAAACAAGTGCCGTCTTATTACTGAAATAATTAACAGAAACATTATTAAAGAATAATCAAAAATTGTGACTGTGGGAATCTAGTAAGCTATGTGATATTTACCATTACCATACTTTAATAGTATAGAAATACCTATGGTATATTTCATTCTAAAAACTTTACTTTAAAACTATTAAAATATTATTGAACCCTTTCATATCCATAATTTTTTCATATATTCTAACCATTTCCCCAGGATTGTTTTCATACATTGAATATAAAATTCCTTAAATCTAAGGAATTTAATTCCCCTTCACTCTTAGTCATAAAAATTCATTTAAACTAACCACATATACTATATCTATAAGTCTATTTCTTAAATATACTTATGATATCCATACTAATCATAGTAATGTATTTCTCTAATGCCCACATTTTTCTCTCTAGGTGTCCACGAACACAAACATGACATAATTGTGGTGTTAATAATAATCTCATGAAACATTATTATTATTCCTTATTGAATATCAATACTTAATGTATTGGATAATAATTATATTATAAATCATTATTTTTAGATAACTAAAGAATAACTCAACATTGTCACTTTCATAACTCTATATTTCTCATATCTTTCCAAACAGAAAAACCTATATGTATCACCTTCATTATGGAATTAAATCTAAAATATCAAATGAAAATTTAGATTAACCCTTATGTTTATATTGGTTACCATTATGTTTGGGTTGTGTCTCTTTATGAATTTGAGGAGAATTCATGTAAATATTACACATTACCTTAAATATTTGTTTTTTACTCTTATATTTATTAGTGCGTCTTAATAATTCTCCTAATTATCAATATATATCTAAAAAACACTCTTTTGTATGGGTAAATAAATATAATTAATACTTAATCATTTTAGAGTAACTCTTACATATTCAATGTAGATTCAAAATGACTCTTATGTATAAAGGCCTTTAATAAATCATTAATAACATGTAACTTAAGAAACCTCTAGAATTCATGTCAATCCAAACCAGAATATATCCAAACATTATAAACCACATTAATTTTTCATTACCATATACTAAAAAAATATGATGTCATCAACATTGGGTTTAGCACTATTATGATCAAATTAAAATAAAATCTGTCTAAGAAAAATGAATCCCTGTATTTTTTTAAAATAGTTAAAAAAAAGTAATTTCATTTGAGGAAAACATATTGAAAATATTTAAATGGAAAACAAAAATATCAGAGGAATTTCCCTAAGTCACATCAGTTTATCATATAATAAAAAAATTACCGATTTAAAGAATAATCAAAGGCATTCATGAGTTAACAAGGATAAGCCATGCATTAAGATAAAAACAGATTTATTTCTTAAATCATCACCCAATCCATTTATAGCACGGTTACCAATATTTAAAAATTTTAGCAATAATTACCATCCATTTCATCGCTTAGAATAAACAAAAACAAAATACTTCTATCCAAAATAGAATAATGAAACCTTAAGAAAATACCTTTAATATTAGTTTCTCCCATATAAAACCATACAAATAGACTACCATAATACACCTATCATAAAAATATTAAAACTGAATCCTTTTACTTCCCACCCTAAAAAATGATGAATACATTTTAAATATCTTAGAAACATGCATTATTTAATTTTGTTTTAAAAAATTATAAAACATAATTCTTATCAACCATGTAAAAAACAAAATTCCACTTTATAATGTAATATAAATTAAAAAATATCAATTTCACAAAATTAGTAACCAAAATTTATTTTATTATTTATTAATATGACTACTAAATTATTTATCGACATTAGTTAAAATAATAATTACTATATTAATTAACATAAACAATCCATATACTTGTTTATATAAAATCACTTTTTAGAAAAACATGATTTCTTAAAATGAAGAATAAAAAAATAATATTACCTTATTTTTATGAAATTAAAATAATTTAAAATATCTTCATAAAATAATAATTCTCTAAAAACCATCAATATTTAATATTTATAGTTTATATTTAATCTCATTAATTAATATGTTTCTATTAGTCATGGGTTGATAAAATCATATCAGGAAACCAAAAAATGAAAACTAAAAACACGATTGCATACATTCAACTAGAATCTACAACCATAATCATTATATCATGAATAATTGAGGGTTTTAATAGGAATTAAAATTACTAAAGTTTACCAAATATTTAAAATATCAATTTCTTTAAAAATTAGGAAGCCTTGTAAAATGAGGTGGAGGAGGATGAAAAAAAATCACATAAATACCATGAATAAGTCTATGGAGTAATTAAAGTGGAAGAATGGGTAATGTGTGATAATAAATACCTTATATCTCTATGTGTATGATGAAAAAAATGAGAGCTCACCCAAATTATTATATATATTTTTATATACTAATAAAGATTTTGTTATTATTATTGATGATGATGATGAAATATTTTACTTCAAATACCTAATTAAATCCTATAAATACATTCCCCTAGTCAAAAATTTATATCTAATAATTTATAAACACATGTAATAATCCAATTGGTCCACTAAAATAAAAATTATAATTTGTGATGATGAAAATTGGACATTTAGGAAAATTTATACATAAGAATGATTATTATGTATTATTTAGAAACTGTTCAATGAACTATAAATGATCAATTGTTATATTTTAAATCCATTACAATGATAATGTGAATGGATTAAAAATAATACACCTGACCATGTAACAATTAATTTTCCCTAAAAAATTAATTTTAATTTATTACAATATTTTAATATATTTAAATTTTATTAACCAAAATCCATGGTTTTATAAAAAATATTGATAAAATACATTACTTTTTAAGAGATTGTTTTTAAATGGTTGATATCACTAAAGATTTCATTGTAACTATGTTTCATCCTCTTAATATATTTCTCAAATCTTTGATTCTTAATATAATAAATTATATCAAAATAGAATGAAACATGATCAGTTTTCCTTGAGTAATTTAGTTTTCATTCATTAAATATTAACATTTAATCATTTTTCCTTACAATTCCATAGATATTATTGAATAATTGATTTATTAATATAAAGTTATATTATTTAATTTTTTAAAAACATTGTATTATGTTTTATTATTTTTTTATAATTATATAAGGTTTCCATGACATATAGTACATGTTCACATAGAGATATTTTATGGAAAATCACTACATATTTTGACGATTTTAAAAGAGGTTTTATGTTATTTTATAGTACTTATTTACTCAATTTTGTATTTTAATTTTTATAAATTTTAAATTATTTTCCACATACTACTTTCAAATCCATATAGAATTTAGAAATAGTAAACCTAAAACTATATTTCAAACTTTCTCATGCTCACCCTTAACTTTGAGTCTTAGTTTCATATTTCTGTTATTTAAAAAAATCAATGATGGTGAATTAGTAGTGAAGTTATCCTAAATTTAAATATAAGGAATTACTCTTATATTATTCATGAGACTTTTCATTAACTTTTTCTAGGGTTTTTAATCAACATATGAAGAATTCACCAGTTAGGGATCATGATTTTTTGTGATCTAAATTGGATCAAGTCATGTAAATTTATAATCAAGGACATTTTGAAACAATATAATTTGACCAACATATTTACTTAAAATATATTTTATTCATGGTTAATAATATAGTTTTATCATAATTATTAGTCATTTTTAAATGGAGAGTGGATATTAATAAAATTAAAATAGATATAGTGGAAATCAAATTTACCTTAATGGAATAGGAAAGGTCATTTAGAGTAGCTCATAAATGAGAGTTTGAGCATTAATGAGACCAATATATTCTTAATAGTAATATTTTTACTATTTATGGTGTAATGGTCTTGATATCTATAAAGGGTGAAAAAAATCCAATAATGATGAACCAAGTGGAAAAATTTGAATTTTTGTGAAATTTTTATTGTGTATATTAATTCATTGGGAGTATTATTTTTCTATAGTGAAAAATTGCGATACCGATTTTTAATACATAATGAGAAATTGATAATCATACAATCATTATTGATTTATTATAATAATATAGATGAGGCTTTCAAATTGAAATCCAATGTAACTACAATTCCATCTTATAGAATAATTTCTAGACCATATGAAATTATTCATTAGATAAAAAAGTGATAAATATTTCAAAATGTATTATGGAATATAATTTAGAAATCAATTTGTACTGAAATAAACATAGGATATAATTCATAGAGGTATATATGATTTAGATTTAATGAGATTATATACATGAAATTTTCTCCCACCACACATCCTACTCTACAAGAATGTATCAAATAACTCCTTATTGAACCAAATAATGTCATTAGTAAAGGTAACAAAGTAGTTATTTATGTTTGATAAATAATTTGTATTCATAAAAAATAAAAAAAGATGAAGAAGAGGAAGAATAGAAACATTATTATAAAAAATATAACATTATAAAACTTTTATATAGGTACAAGAAGAAATTTATATGGAAATAAAGTCTCAAATTAATAGAGATATCATTTATCATTTATTATTTTATAATGAAATTTTAGTAGTTCACTTAGATATGATGAAATTCCCATGTAAGATGATCCTAATGAATATAATAATTAAAATATAATATAGATTATCACTACAAATAAATCAATAAAAAATTTATTATTGAGATATATCCTTTCTTATATATTTATGTGACCTGAATTAAATAGAAACAAGTCATATAATTATTACCCCTAATATTTTTTTTCATATATAGATATTTTTAAAGAAAAACACCTCATTAGATAGAGAGTATTCCATATATTAATTTTACTAGGATAATGTGATGGGTGATTTTTTTTAAAATTTTTAATAACATATTTTTTAGAATAGTAAATGTATTTTACTAAGTTTGGAGGAATAATTTCATAATTTTCACTATTGTTTTTTTTTGAAAAATTTCTCTATGATTTTTTTTCGGATTGGATTTTTTATTTCCCTACCATTGTTGAGAATATTATGAATCTACCATATCCATTATCAATAGTTAGAGATAGTGAATTTCTCTGGTATTCAAAGAGATTCCATTAATATTAAATTATTGAGATTTTAGTATGTAACACCCGAGCCCCAGAAAACTAATCGATGTCCTAAACAGAGAGATAATGGGACCTCATGTATACCTACTCATACATTAGAGGCTTCTGACTAGTATTGAGGGTCTAGGGTGATACACTGGGGTGACTACACCATCATATCATAGAATGGAAATAATGGAAAATGACTAAGCATAATACACATAAATGAAAAATTAGAGTACTGATATTAAATAACAAATTAATGTGGTCATACAATAACACATTATCATGATAGTACAAGTATACGACACTAAACACCCACCAATCTAGTCATGTATAAAAAAACAATTCAAAAATAAAAGTCTAGAGGCTCCACAGTTATCCCCAAGAATCACTTCATCCTGACCTAAAAATCTATCTAAGCCATCATGGTCGATCTTGTAACCTTGGGCCTCTAGCCTTTATAAAATTTTGATTAATGATATCTTCCTAAGTACCCACCTATCATGGATGAACTAGCTGGTTGTGAGAACAACTTATTAAGGAACTACCAATTCAGTCCGATATATAACCATCAAATTCCTAGTGTACACAAGTGAAATACATAGAATAATAAAATAAATAATAATGAAAGCATAAATTAAATAACAACTATCGATCCTCAGGTTTTAACATGACACCCAAGATCAAGAGTACCTTCTTCAGTTTGTGTTAGAGTGTCTCTAAGTATAGGTATCAACCAGAGGGAAAATATACTAATCCCCAAAATTTGAAACAGAACCAATGAAAATATACATGTAGATTTAAAATTAAAGCCACTTGGGGGAAATATACATATCCCTATAGCATAATGGAAACCACTGAGAGGAAATTTACCCATATGTCGACCCATAATAAAAACCACCCAGGGGTAATATACCCATCCCTAGAACCATAATGAAAACCACCTGCGAGAAATATACCCATCATTAAAACCATAACAAAAACCTCCCAAGGGATATATCATCATCTTAGAAACCATAAATTCACCACCTAAATAAATATAACCATCCCTTCAGCCATAATAACAATAATAACATGGGTTGGCCACATACCCAACCCATTTCATAGAACCAAGATATTCCTCCCAAGTGAAAGATATATACCTACCACTATAGTCCTACTAAGCCCATTTAATTGATTCAGATTCTATGATGAAACCTAAAAACTTCACTACCAATTACCTCACTAACCCTCTCTAGGGTTTTCATCACACTAGAAAAACTACCATGTCCCACATGCCACACTATAGCTCAAAAACTCTATATGGTATCCCTATCTTAATATCATCTCTCAAGTCAACACACATCACTAAGAGGGAACACAATTCCTTGGATTCATCTTGATCATCACAAAGACACACTATCCTCATATGAAAATCCATACTAGTATCACTCAACAAGGATATATGAAATCCCATCTAGATTCTAAAATTTCCCTAGGTTGGTCTACTAACTCAACCAATCACCATAACTACCCAAGGTATACCCACCATAAAACTCATGCACTATAGGGGGAGTATCTATCAAATCACATTTATCTCAAGTAGACCATAAGTTATAAGGTATCTCACATCTCCATCATGAACTATTTGGGGAAATCATCATTGTAAGGCACTATCCTCTATAAGGAGGTGATTAATTCTCCCACATAAGGGACACTATGTGACATTAACACAATTTCATTTATACTCCTCATGGTCCAAATTTCAAATGGATTGCATTTATAATCAAGACCTCGACCATCAATGCTTGAGGCATCAACCTGGTGTACATTGGATAATTGTGGCCGTTAGAACATTGATCAGTCCAGTAATATCATATCTATAATAAAATTTATTTAACAAAAGGTTGGATTTTACATTGTGGTGATAACACAAATATCAAATTCCATATATATAAATGAGTGAAAATACCATTAGGGAATGCTCAAAGGATCACATACCACATATACAATGAGATATCCTTTATAAAAGTACAACTGGACATCTTTTATATTATCCATCCAAGCTAACATCCTCATCTTGAGCACTTATCTCAAGATAGAACACTAGATAACTAATTATATTCAAATTATATTTAATTATTTAATTTAGTTATAACAACTTATAAGTTATTTCAATTTAAAAGAACATAGAATAATTTCCTAAAACTCACTTGTCAAACTCATCATGATGAAATGGAAACCAACCAATCACAGAAGGTCTATGTCATACTCATGAAACTATCCCAAGAAAAACCCATATCACCCGACACTAATTTAATAAGGATATTTAATTTAATTTATGATAAATTTATATATAAATTCATTTAGAGACATAGATTCACCGAAACTGAGGGAGAATGATTGAATACACCATATCATGACATCCCCTCACTACAATATATGAATCCCAATCATAATTCTAACATAATTATAATTTTTGATATATTTTCTGTTTAAATAAATTTAATTTATTCTATATCTTGTGATACACGCAAACCTTTGTTTAAATTAACTATAATATAATATAATATTATAACCTAGGTATTAAATTAGTATGGTGAATAAGAATAACCAAATTTTGAAAATTATTTATAAATTTTATATATAAATAATATATATTAATAAATAAGTACTCAATTTTTTAAAGTCTTTGTATGCTTCAAAAATACATTTTCCTCAAAAAATGGGTTTTATTCTTTTTTTGAACACATAATATAATTAATTTCTAAAACTTTTAAGAAATTTATTGTTAAAAAAACAAACTTATTTTTTAAATAATAAGGTTCAATTTATCATAGATTGAATTTTTGAGAATGTATTGGAAAGAATGATTTTTCTATGAATAGTGAAAACTATGATTTTAATTGAAAAATACCTTTTTATTTAAAGAATTTTAAAAGTAAATTTTCTTATGAAATTGTTTTAAAATTATATATAGTATATTTATATTATTATTAATCCTATTAATTTAATTTTAATTAAATATATGTTTTATTTTTGTTTAGAAATATTATATACTCAAGAAAACATTTTTTCATGAAAACTGCTTTTGGTTGCATTTTTCCAGTATAATTTTAAGGTGAATTATAACAATTTAATAAATTGAATTAAATTAAAAGGATTCCATAATTGAAATAAGAATATCCAATTTTTTTAAAAATTCCACTTTCATTTTTTGTCATAATGAATAGTAAAAACAATAAAACTTTTTCACCACAGTTATGGTTAAAATGGGTTTATCAGAGGTTAAACAAAGAGGTTAGGGAAATATTTCCAATTAATATTGTATAAATATTATTTAATGGATATATTATAACCTAATAAAATCCCAAATTTTAAATTAAATTCCATTTTAAGTATTTTTCTTGAGTATGACATCATTATATTTTAAGGTTTTAAGAAATTCCAAGTATGTCATATCCTCCACTTATAAAAAGACGCCCCTTATTTATATTATTTACACCACATTGAGCCAAATATCTCAACCAAAACCTACCAAATTATGTTATAAACTTCCCTATATATGAATTAGAGTTTTTGGTCCTCTTAAAAGACCATTCCAATGATCCTTAAGAAATGATCTAATAGAGGGAAGCCAAAGGAGATGTAATTATCTTACCTGGCCTCTTTCAAATTTTTTCTTATTTTAACTTCTCTAAATATATATTATTTATCAAAAAATAATAAATAATTATTCCTTAATATAATAAAATGTTTTTATGATTATGGAACCACCAATATTCACCCTCTTTTCCATCAAATTGGAATTGAAAAAATCGCTTGTGCATACGTGTGGACTACCTCCTCCACATAGAGATACAATTAATTTTCCATCATCATCTTTAAAAGATGTGATTTATAATGGATTTAATGTTTATAAATTATATTTATGATATAATTATTATTATGTAATTATATTTTCTTATCTACCTTCTTATCTTTCTATCCATTGGAAAATGATAACATTGCTCATGCGTACATGCGTACAACCACCTCCACAAAGCGATTCGTTTTATTTTTCATTTTAGTTATAAATGGATTTTAATAATGATATATTTAATGAATATATATGAAATATATGATATAATAATGATTATATAATTTTGAATTATTATTTACCTTTCTGTTTTTCCATCCATCAAAAAATGGAAACAACATTCATGTGTACATACAACCTACAATTTCCATGAATGGTGTAATTCATTTTTATATATATTAATTTTATTTATGACAATAAATATGTATATAATATATATATATATATTATTTTTATATCTTGATCTATATTCCAGACATGATGGAATCGTGGTCATACTTCATGTACTAGAACTACCGAACTAAAATCCCATGAAAAAAATAGTTAACACTAAAAAAAAATATTCTAATAGGGAATTATTAATAAATGGGTGTTGAAATTCTATAAGTGGATCATAAATGATATTTTTAGTTTTTAAATTAATCTGTTATAGAATTATAATAAATTTAAATTTATTATATATAAGTTTATATATCTTCTCACAAAATTAGAATACGGGGTAAGGGAATTTTGACACACTTTTATTTCTCTGAGATACATTCAATATTCAGCACTTGATTCTTTTATGTCATGTATATAGTACCCATTAATTTATTTTAAAATTATTCTAATGAAAATTATGTGGATATACATATAAATATATGTGTAAATATTTTTTAGGGTTTTTATTTGAGTGTTACCAATGTGGTAAGGGATTCAAGTTATAATCTCATTATTTATCTAGATTGTTTCTAATTAAGTTTACATTGATGAATTTTTATGAATTATTTCCCAAAAGTTCCATGGACTTTGTTCTACTATTTTTATTTCTAGAGATTACATATTTTCCTTTAATTTTCCTCCCTTTAGGAACTCATAATGCCTGAAGAATGTTTTTAAGGAAAGCTAACTTAATTTCTCTCTCTCGTTGAAAATGCCTTTTCTCCCAAATCCAGGTTTTATAAAAATTATTTCAATAATGTTTTATTTATTTTACTATTATTTTTTAATTTAATTTTTACCAATTATTTATTTTTTTATAATATTTTATAAAATTAAACATCTTTTCATTTTTGAAAGGATGTACTTCTGACTTTTTACTAAAAATTTAAAATGAATCATTGTTTTAATAGTGATAACATGAAGAAAATTTATCACCATCATGAATCCTAAATGCTTTGAATCATACATAAAAAGTTTCCAAGGTTCTTTTTATAGATTTTCCCCTTAATATTTGGAAAAAATAATATTTAAATAAATTATTTCAATGATAAAAGGTTATTTTTTTCAAGAAATGCTCAAATGAATTTTTAAATGAATTTTAATCTATGATAAAACCCTTTTATGTTACTTGTGATTTTCTAGGGATATGATCCGATGATACCATCCAGTTATATTCATTGGATGGATTATGTTTATTATGATCTAAGGACAATTCTATGAAACCATTTTATTTTTTTTCTCATTAAGTTATGATGAAAACTTTATGAAACCAATTTATTTTCCATTGGTTTTGATGAAATGATGAAATATTTAATAAACCTATTTATTTTTCATGAGTTATGATATGATGAATATTTTATAATATCGTGGAAGACATATTTATGATTTATTTTTTTGATTAGTTGTAATAGAATTATATTTCCCTATAGTTAATTGGGTTAATATAGATATATCATTAGATAACGAGGACTTGAATTGGGAGTGAACCCAATTTAGTAAGGGACTTTATCCACTATGATTGTCTTGAGAGTGAACCTTGACTAATGATATGATAGAACAAAGAGTGAACCCAATCCATGTTGATAGTATTAGAAGTGTGCCTTGATAAAAGAAATGATTTTATATGATTATTTGGATTCCAAAAAACTTAAATCTTATGACAATTATATGCTCTCATTGGATTAGGTTCTTTAATTCTGTTATGATTCATGTATTATGAACTTCCAAGATTTATTCCATGACTCCAAATTATGATCTATGATATGTTGATTATGGTTTTAAAATGATAAAATTATGTTTTCATACCCATAAAATCATGTTATTCTTAATTAATCATTGATATCTAACTTTTTTACCCTTAAAAAACATCTGATCTCAACCTTTCTTAAGTTTCCTTTCCCTCAGATATGAATAAAGGTTTTAAGTATAAGAGATCATGCTAGTCTCTTATGAACATGTGTTTTACTTATTCAAGTTTAGAAAAACATATAGTATTCTAGAATGAAATATATTGTTTTGTAATGAATATTTATATATTATGATTTAATATATATGTTTGAAAATTATATATTTTTATAGTTGGTATTATATAAAAGTTTAGTTACATTTTAAAACTAGTATGAGAATACTTTAGTAACAACACTTATGATAATCCTATGTATAGAAGAATTTCCTATGGGATGGTAAAACACAAAGTGTATTGTTATTATAAAAATATCCATTTTTGGATACTACTAGTGGACAATGTTTTGATACACATGAGACAAGGTGTAATAACCCCGAGAAGAGTTGGTTGAGTATATATCAACCATCATTTTGGTTCATGGTGAGTGTGCCCTTACTGCACACTTGGTTTGACACACTAGGGGTATATGATTGGGTTAAATCATATTTTCTTTATGAACCATTATGAAGGATTTTAATATTTTATGGACAAGAATAACCTATTTCAAACCTCAAGTTTCATAAATTTAAAACAAGGTTCTCTGATTTAAACATCCTATGAAAGATTTTTTAGGATTGATCACTCCGATAAAAGATACCTAATGGTATTTCTAACCATTTTGGCCTTACTAAGGGAGTGAATATATAAATATAATTTTGATGTGGTTATAGGTATGATCAAATATTGAATTTCACTATTTGAAAATAGTTATATGAATTATTTTATATTTGGAAATTATCAAATAATGTTAGTACATATCCTCAACAAATAGATTTTGATTTAGTGTTGAAAAATTCTAATTGTATTAGGATCAAAACTCAAGTGTATGATCCATATCCTATTTAAGTTCATGGGAATAAAATTCTTCAAAATATTTTTATTCTCCCTATCATTGAATTCGATGATATCTTATACATCATCACTTTTTTCCATGTAATACTTTGGAATATTTCTCAAAATATTTCAAAATCCAGGCTCTGAGTTGATGTCTGATTTTGGGTCCTAGAGAGCCTAAGTGTAGTGATATTAAAAATATTAAATATATTTTAGCAAGAATACATAGTTTTATATTTATTGTTGAATAACTACTAATAAAATTATTAGATCGGAATGAGACCATGATATTGTTTAGAACATTGAGTTTACCCTAGGATCAAAATTAAGTTTTTTTAGCATTGGGAGCCCAGTTGGGGGTGACTATTGGAGTGGCATTAAAAGAAGTTTTATTAATTTAATAAAATTAAATTAATAAATATACTTCCCAATTTTTTATTCCTATGTATGGAAGGGTGAAGAGAAGTTATCCCATGAAGATGGTTGGACTGAGGAGGAACTGAGGTGAGGATATGCCACCAGACTCTGTTTTTGATGTCAATATTCACCATATAGAGGTGAAATAGTTTCTAGAAATTGTGTTGGAGCTATAGATTTGGAATTTCTCTATAAGGCAGATAAATTTTTGAGATTAAAATTACAATCCCCATTTATGAATTTTTTTATAGTTTAAATCCCTATTTTGACTACTATAGATACCATGGGGTTAGATATGTGGTTTTCTAGAGGAAATCCGGGGTTTCAGGCGGCTCACAATGGATTCTCATTCAGAATTTCTAATCACACAATGTGTAGTGAAGAAGCACACACTGTGTGTTCTTCCCATATTGGAAGATAAACTTTAAGGACTATACGCCATGTACAGACTGTACAAATTGTGTAGTTATCCCAAGTTGTGTGTTCAAGGTCATGGCCATGGTTTTCATGTGGAGGGACATTACCATGTCGATGTACATGGAAAGTGGGAACATCCATGAGTTGAGTTACGTGTAAAAAAACAAGGACACTGGCATAGAAAGGACTAAGAGGAACAATCCATGTACTAATGGTATACACTATGTATAGCGACATGGCCAGCCAAGACGTGTGTGAAAGAGGATACACCCAGGGTTTTTGATGAGGTCCCATACCATGTAACATGGTGAACATGGTATGTATGATATTTTTTACATTCCAAATTCACAGAGGGGGAACAGACAAGGGCTGGTTATGTGAGAAATTTTGTTTGCTTCATGTACATATCGTTCAATTCACTTGGATAAGTTTTCCTTGTGCATCTTTTTCTTCAAGACATGGATGGAGGCCCACGAGTAGCATATCCTGAGTAGGTTTCCTCTTAGTAAGTGAGGGTGTCCATGGTTTTGGTGTTAGAGATACAATGTGAGGTGAAATTGGGGGTCACATAAAATATTAATGTGCAGAAGAGTATTGGTTGAGTGATTTCCCTTGGTTTATTCCTATTAGGGTACAATGCGGTATCACATATTCAACATAGTATTGTAACCCCTCTATGGACTTTGTCTCAAATAGAGTTTGTGAATCCCTCCATGGGGACCAAGGTGGAATGCTATACCATATGACCAAAGTGGGGTTTGTGGAATCAAAATGACCAATAATATATGGTAATCAGTCCCCTACATAGTGAGTTAATCATGATTGCATTTATGGAATACCCTATGAGCCCTAGGTGTGATCCCCTTTCCGTGTCTTAATATATTCGGTGTTCTACCGTGGTTTTTTCTCTAGGTGGGGTTCAAGAATTGGTACGACCAACACTAATCAAGAATCGATACACTGATTAGTGAGTGGTTCTAGATTTGGGTCGTGGTGTTGTACCATTTCTATGCACCATGTTTTATTTGGGGTTCGGTGTGTCCCCTATCAGTCCTCAGAGTGATGCTTTACCTGAGTATTGAGTTCTAGTGTGCTTTTGTGTTGCATTATACATAGTGAGACCAGATGAGTGTGATATCAGGTGGATTCCATTAGGAATGGAAGGAATTGTTGACCATGTTAGTGATTACCGAAGTTTGATACTTATTGGATGATTTCCACCAGGGATGGTAAGGCTTGTGGAGAGAGTACTCCCAGACGAGCTATACCTTCGAGCCTCAAGTAGGTTTCTATGGTTGGATTTATGGTTGATACCATGAGAGTTGGAGTCTATTATGAGTATATCTAGGATATTCTGGGAGACCATATGGTATGTGACATTTTGGTTTTCTTACTAGGTGGTTATGAGATTACTAGTAATATATAACTGAGTAATGGTCGAGATGGTATTTTTTGATCTCTCTCTTTCTCTCTCTTGCTTAGGTTTGAACCTTTAGGTTTTTTGAGTTAACTATTTCATTTTAGTTTTTTCATTTTATTTTTTGTTTTTGGGTAACCTAATGGGTATTTTTTTACTCACCCTTACACTGGCCCTGTCTACACATGTCATGTCTTTTATAGATAATAGGAATCCAAGAACCATTCTTGGAGGAGCGAGAATGATTTGAGTACAAGTTAGGGATTTACCAACCAAGGTTTATATCAACCATGAACTTGACAAATATCCCCTCCTTTTGAGCAGGTTTGACTCTCTTTCAGTTTTTTGTGGTCTTGAATTTTTCCCTTCCATGCTTTCCAGTACTCTATTTATGGTATATAGATGTATTTATACATTGATATCGGGTTTTTATTATCTACGCATTGTTGCATGGAGATGTGTGTGTGTGTGTGTACATGAATATAGTTACCATAGGATAAGTTCTACTATGTGTGTGATATTTCTACTAAGCACTAGACTCCATCCCCTAGCCTATTGCAGGATGGATTGGGGTTATAACAGATCAACCTTCCACTGGCCAGGTGGGCCCTGATGGGTTGGTTTGTTACAAAGTTTTATCAGAGGAGGTCCTTCCTCAAGTAAAAAGTTATGAGTGGTCTAACTGGGAGCTTGGTTTGGGTTTTATGGAGATAGTGTTATTGTTTCTCGATTTTGTATTTCAGTCCAGGGAAACCAGTATTGGGGTGGAAACTAATGTATCCTTTCACCAGGACTCTAATGAACTTCTTGTTAAATCAACACACATAAGCACTAGTTGTAGGGAAATATTAGTAAAACATCATATTGGAATGAGTTTTGGTTTATATTTATTGTTGGAGTCATCTCCCTAGATATAATATTTAATCATGACTTGCCTTTTCTTTTTTAAAGATTTTTACAAAATGAAAACTTTTAAGGTTTCCATAACAGGGTCATCGATATGAATCAATGAGTGATGAGGCCTCCATGTAGTGTCCTTGTCGTGAGGCAAATTTTCTTTTGAGTGGACATCTGGTAGTGCTTCGATGGAAAAAATACCAAAATTAAGGGGATCCAAAATAATGAAGTTTGAGGGAATCTACTATAACGAAGTCCACACCTTAAAAAGGAAAGGATCCCAAGCTAGAGTAACAAGTAACCATCATTCCTATATCTTAAATGGAAGCAAGGAAATACGATGAATTATTTTTCTAACTCCATGTGTGTAGGATATATGTATGGTTATTAATGAGGCCACAAAACCTATGAATGAGATATGCGATATACCATGGGATAGTTCTCAGGAATTGCAGAGATTGATGAATTATAGAGGAGTCTATTTTGACCACTGCTAGACCAATACATCTCTGGATAAAAGGTTGAAGGCCTGTTAGCATAACATTTTCTTCTTCTTGAAGGGAGTCATTGCTACCAAAGAAGGATAAGAATTCTATGATAGCTGATCCTCTCGGATCCTGAATGACGCCACTACCCCACATTACACTCATAGTACATGATCCATCTGTATTGATTTTTAGTCCAGAGATGTGAGGATACCAGCAAATCCATTGGCCTTGTGGGCCACTATAAGAAGTGGGTGTGTGTTTCTAGAAATAAAAAGCTCCCTAAGGGAGGGAGCGTCTCTTGAGTTCTTGAAGAGTTAGGTCAGGCCAATTAATAAGATCCTTGTTATGATGACAAGGGCTATTTTTGTGCATGATATCCCATCATGATGTGATTTATTCCTTACTTCCCAAATACACTAATATCCCACTAGGAGAATAATAACTCTCACCCTTCTCTCAATGTCGTTGTTTCTCACTCCCTAGAACCAGATATTCATGAAAGAGTTCCTCGATGAATCTAGGGTTGAGAGACCAGTAAATCAACCAAAGGAGTCCCTCACGCTATAGGAATATCAACTATTTACGATGGGAGTAAGGATTTTCGAAAATAGTCTGTCAAAAAAGGCTATTTGCGATAGGAATTTTGACCAGTCGCAAATAGTTCATAAAAAAGAGGTATTTGCGACACTCCTTTTCAAATACCTTTGGCGCGCCTTAGCGCAGGAAGATTATTTGTGATGGGGGTTTAGCCAAAATGCATATACTCTTCTTGGGTTTCTGTTATTTATTATGCAGGAGGATCCCCATCACAAATAATGTGTTGCATGATAGTATTTGCGACGGGTCCCATCACAAATACTATCTTTTACTGCCGCCTCAATTAATAACCGTCAAACTATTTTCACCGAGACCCCTCACAAATACTAGCTTTTACCGTCGCCTCAATTAATAACCATCAAACTATTTGCGACGAGACTCGTCGCAAAAAATAATATTTCTGATGATTCATTGCAAATAATGTGTCGGTAGGATAATATTTACGACGGGACCCCTCATAAATACTATTTTTACCACCACCTCAATTAATAACCACCTAACTATTTGCGACAGGTCCCGTCGCAAATGAACTAACCTATATATACCCCAATCCGATTTTTTCCAATTTCACAATTCTCTCAAATCCTCTCGGCTTCTCTGCTCTAATATTTCTCTCTTGAGTGTTTTCAAAGTTTAATATTTTACAGCGGAGCAATTTTCAACACTTGCATCCAACGAAAGATTCAGTTTTAATGTATTTATTTGTTTTTTTATTTTTTAGATAATTATTTTTATTTTATATTAATAATTAATATTTTTAATTAGAGGAAATTAAATCTAATTAGAATTAGATAGTTTTATTTTTCATTATTTATTTATACAAATATGTTGTTTCATTAAGATTTAATGTTTTTAATTAAAATAAAATAGTATTGATTTTTAATAATTTGGTTCAATTATCAGTAATTAATAATAATTTCAGCTAATTAGTATTAATTAGTATTAACTGTTATAAATTAGTATTAATTAGAAATAAATTGTAATAAATAGTAATAAATAGTAATAAATAGTAATAATTAGTAATATATTGTAATAAATTGTAATAATTAGCATTAATAATAATTATTAATGAATAGTAATAAATAGTAATAAATAGAAATAAATAGTAATAAATAGTAATAAATATTATTAAATACTAATAAATTTTAATAATTAGTAACAATTCATTATAATTTGTAATAAATTGGAATTAATAGTAATAAGTAAGAATAAATAATTGTAATTAGTAATAATTAGTAATAATTAGTAAAAAGTAGTAATAATTACTAAGAATTAGTAATAATTAATAATAATAACTAATAATTAGTAAAAATTACTAATGAATAGTAATAAATAGTAATAAATAGTAATAATTAGTAATAATTAGTAATACATATTAATAAATAGTAATGAATAGTAATAAATAGTAATAAATAGTAATAATTAGTAATAAATAGTAATAATTAGAAAAAATTAGTAATAATTAGTAATAAACAGTAATAAATAGTAATAAATAGCAGTAATTTGAAATAAATAGAAAAAATTAGTAATAATTAGCGTTAATTACTAATAATTAGTGTTAATTAGTACTAATTTGCGGTAATTCGTAGTAATTAGCAGTAATTAGTAATAATTAGTGGTAAATAGTAATAAATAGAGGTAAATAGTAATCAATAGAGACAATTAGTAAAAATTATTAGTAATTAGCTACAATTAGCGCTAATTAGGAATAATTAGTGGTAATTAGGAAAAATTAGCGGTAATTAGGAAAAAATAACGATAATTAGCCTGTAATTAGTAAAAAATGGTTATAAAATAATTAACATTAGTAATAATAAGTGGTATTTATCCTTAATTAGTGAAAATTAGTGCTAGTTATTAAAAATTAGCCATAATTATTTAAAATTAGTGGTAATTATTAAAAATTAGCGGTAATTATTAAAAATTAGTGGTAATTAGCTATAAGCCGACCGGGGTTGGCTTAGCAGTACCATGTAAAGTGGCCAATCCCTGACCATGGGATTGGCGTTGGTTTGAGTCTCACCACGCTCGAATTTAGCTAGGGGAGTGTGATGCACAGGTGGTGGATGGGGCCCAGGATAGGTGTGGCATGAAAACCACCTATACGTCGTTACCCATTGACATGTTTGCAATTAGGGGTTTAACCGAGTGGTAAAAAAGTCCTGTAATTCTACATGAGACCCATGATCAAATTTGAGTGGGTGCAGGTACTATTCCAGTACTATGCAGGTGGTGACACAGATGATGACACATGCAGGCAGTGACCCAAACATGACGTAGGCAGGCAGTGATGTAGGCACGATCCAGGAAGGATGCTACACTGGGCTTTTAGGCAATGTTATGGGATTCATGCCTACTAGGCATATGGAAAATGTAATAAATAAATAAGGCTGGATGGGTGGGCTATCCCCTAATGGGGCTATGGAATGCCTCTCCATACTGTGTGTGTTTGAAAGTAATTGTACCCCCAAACACCTAATATATAAATAACTATAATTAGCAGTAATTAGCTTTAATTAGTGGTAATTAGTATTAATTAGCTGTAATTAGTAATTTTTTTATAAACTAATAAAAATTGGTAATAATAAGTGGTTGATGTTATTAATATTTTCATGACTTATTATATAAACCATTTACTTATTTTATATGAAATGTGCATAATTTGTGTGAAATATTAATGTTTTAATATGAAGTATAATTTTTGAGCATTTTTAGAAGTAGTCCAATTGAGTCAGTTTACTGTTTTAATTATAACTATCACTATACTGATCCAAATTGTGTGGTTATTGTTTTTTAGGATTCCACTTTAAATATAAAAAATTTCTTCAGAAGGTACCATGAGCCAATTCTTCCATTTGAAGTGTCATATAGTCCTCACAAACAAGACTAAGGAATCTATTAAGAAACTGGACTATTCATGAATATTGATTTACTAGGCTCAATAAAGAAGTCCAAATTCCATTATTCTCCACAATAGTTTGGGGGAAAATTTAAGGAGTCCAGGATAAAAATTTCAGAGCCCAACTCTAAGAAAAAGGGGCCCAAATGAAGCTTTGAAGTCCAGCCCACCATTCTGGACGAGAAATAAAATCTGTATAGTATTCATGACACATATCATGATGTAAACATCCAATAGAGTTGAGATTTTTCATTGTGAAATAGGAGATATAGCTGGATGAATTTTTTTAAGAAATAATTCGGCTTTGAAGGTATCTTTCTATTCAAAAACCCTTTCACATTTTGGAATTCAAAAAGACTAGATTGAAATGGACAGTTTAACTTTGTTTAATAAACCGACCATAAATTTTGATACTTATGTCCAAATGACTCCAAATTTTGAGATTAGTCGGAAAACTTTATTATATACAACTTGGAAGAAGGATATTTCTCGATATTCGGCTGTCTAGTTAGGCAACTTGGCGATTCAATTGGAGGGACAGATTGGGAATGCAAACAGTCCACTCATTGGGCTATAAATACTCTCCCCTTCTCTCCTTGAGAGGGGTTGGAATTTCAGAAGAGGGGAGATCATATTGGCATGAAGAAATCCTTTCCAAAGTCTTGGAAGGACCTTCCATACTCAACTTTTCATTTGAGAGACCTTTCCTCCTCTCTTTGTTTTCACTTACTTTTGTGTTCTTCATTTTTGTAATCTTGTAATTCTCTTTATTTGTAATTCTGATTTAATGCAAGTTACTTCTTCAATATCTCTTATTCTCATCCAACTTTTATAGTTTAATATTTATGTTCTTAAATTAGTTTAAATTCAGTTGAAGCCCCTTCCCTTCTTCTGCTTCCTCATTCAATCGAAAATCCATTTTTAATTTTCTTCATCGTTTGTGTGTGTGTTCGGCGCACTACTCTTATCTTGTCCCTTTATTTTTCTTCTATTTATAATTCATCACCTTAAACATATATTAACAGATTATTAAAAATATTAATGGATGAGTAAATCTCTCATTTGGGTGAGTTTTAATTTAGTTATGTTAAGCGATTGAGAGCTTTCGCTCGATGAGTATTCGTTGAATTAACATTGTGTATGTTGGGCTTAGCATGTCATGGATTAATGACTTGTTTTGTTTAACGTGTGGTTTCCATGGATTAATGGAACCATAAATACACTACCATAAACAAGATATGATCAATATTAGAACCCTACGTTAAGTTAAGGCTTGGATTAAATACTTAACACTAGGGAATTCAAATCAACGTCAACTTGTGACATGTGTGTTAATTTAAATGAAATATAAAAGAAAAGTTCAAGGATATCACAAGCTTAACTAACCTAATGATGAACTCACCCAAATCATTATCAATTTGTTAAATCAATCATAATCAATTAGTCATTTCAATTAAGATCTTCAAAAAAAAACCCCCCAATTAGAATACAATCAACTAAAAAAATGACTATTTCAAAGTATCATCGCCATGGATTCGACCCGAGTACTGCTATACACATTGGCAGAGCACCGAAACTTTGACCGTTCGATAGGTGAAAATCGGTTGTGTGTTTCAAATGGAGTCGTTGCCGGGGATGGTTCTTAAATTAGTCATTAGTTTCCTGTTATTGTCAAAAAAACCCAAAAAAACAAAATTTAAAAAAAATTGAAAAAAAACAAATAGAAAAACCCGTATTCTCATAAAAATCATAAACAGTAAAAATAAAAAGAAAAACCTGTCTTCCTATTTATTCCAAAATCTCTCTGAATTCCCCGTAGCCTTCCAAAAAATCCCTCGGATTTTTTTGACCCTGAAATTGAGAGAACACTTCACCAACTTAGGAGGAACATAAGAGATAATCAAATAATTCAAGAACCAGTCCTTGTCTAACCAGTTGAATTAGAAATGGTCAATCCTAAGGAACAAACCCTTAAAGAACTTTCTGCCCCTGATTTGAATTACCAACCTCTTGGTATTCAATATCCAAACATATAGGCTGTCTTCGAACTCAAATCGGGTTTGATTCATCTTCTTCCTCATTTCCACGGGCTAGCCGGTGAGGATCCACATCTCCACCTTAAAGAGTTCCAAGTGGTGTGCTCTACCATGAAGCCTCAAGGGGTTTCTGAAGAACAAATCAAGCTCCGAGCATTCCCTTTCTCCCTAGCTGACATTGCTAAGTCATGGCTCTACTACCTTCCTCCTGGTTCTATAACCACATGGAATGAAATGAAGCAACTCTTCTTAGAGAAATTCTTTCCTGCTTCTCATACTACTTCTATCCGAAAGGAAATAAGTGGTATCCATCAGTTCCCAAGTGAATCACTCCATGAGTATTGGGAGAGGTTCAAAAATCTTGTTGTAACCTGTCCACATCACCAAATCCCTAACCAACTCTTGATAAAATACTTCTATGAGTGATTATTGGCTATGGAGATAACTCTCATTGATGCTACAAGTGGTGGTGCTCTTGTTGATAAAACTCCTGCAGCTGCAAGAGATCTCATAAGTAACATGGATGAAAACACACAACAATTCCATACTCGAGCACATGCTCAAGTCAAACAATCACAAGATAATCAAAAAATTGATCCAAAAAGGATGACCGAGTGGATGAGTGAACTTACAGGTCTTGTGCGACAACTAGATATGGCTACCAAATCCCCAACCTCGTCTTCTCCGCAATCAATGTTTCCTGAACCTGTCAAAAACTGTGGAATCTGCAACACTCCATCTCATCCAACTAACACATGTCCACAACTTTAAGAGGATCAATCTGATTCATCTGGACCAATGGATCTCAATGCAGCATATGCTCAGCGGAACACCAACCCTCAACTATCAGGTCAGTTTGTTAGAAACTTCAACCAACCTCACTCTGAGCCCTTATCTTCTTCCTATAACCAAGTCCTTAGGTATGGTAATCCCATATCTCATCCCCCTCAATTCCCTCCTCAAAACCCAAACCAGTTACAATATGGTCAAGGTGTTGGTAACTTCCAACAACCTTATCCTTTTCTTACTCAACCTCAATGGAACAGTCCTCCTCCTGGATTCCATTATCCTAGTGAGCCTTCCCAATTCCAAAACCAATACAATCGCTTTCCCAAGAACCAAAATCAAGGTAATCCCAATTTGGGACAAGCCTCTTTCTTCCATGAAACCATGGGAAAGTGAAGCGGAAGATCTTTCCTCCTTCACCCTTTCTATCCTAAAAAACATTGAAACTCAAATAGGTCAACTTGCATCCCACCTGAGCCAGCAAAAACAATCAAATTATTCCCAACTCCCAACTAAACCATTACCCAACCCCAAGGGTAATGTAAGTGCAATTGAACTTAGATCAGGAAAGAAACTTGCTATGCCTCAAGATAAATCCTCAAACACTCCTTTGAATGTTGACCTAGAAAATAAATATAAAAATAAACTTGAAAAGAAACCTGAATCCATTCCCTCACCTCCTTCCATTCCACTTAGGAATCCAATTCATTTTCCACAAGCTGTCTCTAAGACAAATAAGTACTTTGAACCCAATCCTGAGATGCTCTACATGTTTAGACGTGTTGAAGTCAACATTCCCCTCTTAGATGACATAAAACAAATTCCTAAGTATGCAACTTTCTCAAGAAGTTGTGTACCCACAAGGGGAAACTTAGGACCTTAGAAAATGTTTTCACCCAGCAGTCTATTCCCATAAAGTGCAAAGATCCAGGGACCTTTACGGTTCCATGCCAAATTGGAAGTTCCAACTTTGATGATGCACTCATAGACCTAGGATCCTCAATTAATTTCATGCCCAAATCCATATTCTCCAACCTTGGTCTAGGTCCCTTACATCCAATGGGTGTTGTCATTCAATTAGTCAATAGAAGCACAACTAGTCCTGAGGGAATAATTGAGGATTTCCTTGTCCGAGTCAATGATCTTATCTTCCCAGCTAACTTCTATGTCCTTGACATGAAAGTTGAGAAAACTTCTTGCCAATATCCTCTGATTATAGGAAGACCATTCCTTATTACATCTAAAACCAAAATTGATGTCCATGCTAGAATCTTATCCATGGAATTTGGTGACCAAATGATCAAGTTCAATATTTTTCAATCCATGCGATACCCATTAGAGAATCAATATGTATTCTTCTTGTTCTACTAATAGAGGAGTTTGTGAATATTTCATCCTCATTAACCAAGTCCTAAATAGAGAAATTAATGTTGACATTACAAATGAAAACTCCATTGATCTAAGGGATCTTGAAAACTCTTTGGAATCTCATCTCACCTCTGACCTCCAATGCTTCAACATGGACGATAATAAAGAAAATGAACTAGAATGCTCATTTTTTTATTCAAATATGATTATCCCACATTCATCATTTTCTATAAATGATTCTGAAAATCTTGTTATATGTGAGGTGAACCCCAAACCAATTTGTTTATATTTTCCTGACGGGAGTGAAGGTTGTGACATTTGTTCCATAATTAATAAAGTGATCATTGGTGAGTTTGAAATTGACCATTCTTTGGCGAACAAAATTGAAATAAAGGATATTGAAAATTGTATTCAGTCTTATGACTCCACTGATCCCCATTACTCTACATCGGTAAGTGATGAAATAAATGAGTCAAAAACAATTGGGATCTCATACTGTGGTTTTGTGTTATCTGATCCTTACATAAATGAACCATCATAATTGTTTCATCTTCCTGAATTTCCAAGCATAGAAAACCAGCACATTGTGGATAACATCATTCCTTAGGTTGAAGACCGAAGTGAGGATATAAATATTCTCTTTCCACCCCCATTGAATTGAAAGCACACCAACAAGGATGGGAAGAAATTATCCAATGAATCTTCAGGCCTCCCAAAGGAAATTTTTTTCTATAAGCACACTGGTGTTGAGAAAATACGATGGCCACCGTCAGACTATGGGTAGTCCACTACAAATTTCTAGCTCTAGACAAATAAATGTAGCGCTTCTTGGGAGGAAACCCATGTTTTCTTTTACTTTTGTGAAATTTTAATTTATTTTTAGTTTTTAATTAGATGAATAAGGAATTTTCTTTTTCAGGTAACTTCCCACAGTCTTGGAACCACCTCAACTTCCACTGGATCTCCAACTTCTCCAGTTGACCTACCACTAGATGGAGATGGCTACCCACCAAATCCAAACCAGGGGGAACCTCTTTCCCTTTAACTCTCTCTCTTCTCTCTCTATATATCATTCTCCTTCTTCCCCTCTCTTTTATTTTATTTATTTACCTCTTTCTTCATAAACACCTTTTATTTACTCTTTCTCTTTTTTGTGGGTGTGACTTTATAAAAAAAATCTAAAAAAACCTAAAAAACTAAAAAAAAAACAAAAAACAAAAAAAATGAAAATTCAAGAGTCATGATTACCCACATTTCAATTTTCTAATATTTTACAACCATTTTGGGGAGTTAACAGACATGTTTTCATCTAAAAATTTTTGTATTTTCATCATGACTTTGGATAAATAATTTTGTGTCAAAACCAACACATTTTGAATGCTCAATTTTTGATTTGGAAAATGATTTTACCCAACTGTGAGAAACAACATTAGATTTCATGCCAAGTCCACCTATGACCATCTTTTCAAAATGTTAGTTTTCACCCCCATTTGTGAGTCTTGAGTTTGTGGACCTTCAAGCTGAATTTCCTACCTTATTGTGTATTAATATGATAGAGGCATTTTCTGAACCACATGAAAATCACAATAGCCAAATAGCCTCCCATTTCCATTACATTAATCCTCCTTTTGAAAGCCCCTTCGAGCCTATGAAAAAATTTTCTTTGATATCCACATTACAAGCCCAGTACCTTTTCGCACCCAATATCAACACGGATTTTCATTGCATATTTTTTTGAAATTTAAGTGTGGGGGGAATAGATTTCATTGTTTGGGTACACTATTTTTGATTTTCAATGAGTTATCCTCTGCTTGAGGGAAAGCATCCATTTCAGTGTGGGGGAGAGGTTTTTATTCGGTGTGTTTTGGGGAATGTAATGTACTTCCATTTATGTACTTTTGTAAATGTTATTGACAAGTGTTCAAAAAAAAATAAAAAAAATGATGAAAAAAATCAAAAAAAAAATGAAAAATTGGGTTATGTCTTTGGTAGGTAAATAATCACCCTTCATCAACCTTTGATCTTGTTATAACTATTACAATTACTATCATGAGGAGATCAAACATGGGTTAGGATATGAGTGTGAGATCTGTTTCAAGGTCAACTTTCGAAAAAAAAGAAAAAGAAAGGAAAAGAAAAAAAAGAACACTTGTATTATATTCTTATTGGGAGAAGTTTTGTGTTTTGTAAATATTTCATCTTCTCATACCCTTCAAATTCTCATCCTCTATTGTGTCTTTCTTCACACAATCATTCCCTTGTAAATATGTGTTTTCATTTCCTTCCATGTTTTATTTCAAAAAAATGTGCATTGATTTTTCTATGTTGGTGTTTTAAGCCTCTTATTATCTCTCTTGGACATTATATTCCTAATGTCCCATAGCCACAGAAAAACCCCTTAAAAATACCTCTTGATTCTTGTGAACTTTGGATAGGGATTTTAATCTGAGAGCTCTTTCAAACTCTAAGATTTTAACTTTTGGTTGGTGAAAGAGTGAACCTCCACAAATTAATTTTATCATCTTGAGAGGTGTGAGTTTTGAGTATCCACATTTTCCATTTATAAATTTGAGCATGAAAAAATGAATTAGTTTTGGAACATTTTTTCTATAACAACTTGTGGTGGATTTCAAAATGGATGAGTAAAATAGTCTAAACCTCCCCTGATTGATGAAAACAAAATTTTAATATTTGTTGGTGAGTGAAAAAGATTTTGTCATGTTTTTATATTTGTTGCACATGAGGACATTCACAAAAATAAGTGTGGGGGTGTTGATTTTATTAATATTTTAATGACTTATTATATAATCCCTTTACTTATTTTATATAAAGGTGCATAATTTGTGTGAAATATTAATGTTTTAATATTAAGTATAATTTTTGAGCATTTTTAGAAGTAGTCCAATTGAGTCAGTTTAATGTTTTAATTATAACTATCACTATACCGATCCAAATTGTGTTGTTCCTATTTTGTATGATTCCCCTTTAAATATAAAACATTTCTTCAGAAGGTACCATGAGCCAATTCCTCCATTTGAAGGGTCATATGGTTCTCACAAACAAGACCAAAGAATCTGTGAAGAAACTGGACTATTCATGAAGATTGATTTACTGGGCTCAATAAAGAAATCCAAAATTCCATTATTCTCCTCCATAGTTCGGGGGACAATTTAAGGAGTCCAGGATAACAATTTCAGAGCCCAACGCTAAGAAAAAGGGGCCCAAATGAAACTTTGAAGTCTAGACCACCATTCTGGCTGAGAAATAAAATCAGTATAGTATTTATGACATATCTCAGGATGTAAGCATGCAATAGATCTTAGATTTTTCAGTGGGAAATAGGAGATATATTTGGCCAACTTTGTTTAAGAAATAATTCAGCTTTGGAGGTATCTTACTATTCAAAAACCTTTTCACATTTTGGAATTTAAAAAGACTGGATTGAAATGGACATTTTAACTTTGTTTAATCAACTGGAAATAACTTTTGATCCTTAAGTCCAAATGACTCAAACTTTTGAGATTAGTCGGAAAACTTTATTATATACAACTTTGAAGAAGGATTTTTCTCGAGATTCGGCTTTCTAGTTATCCAAATTGGAGATTCATGTGGAGGGACAGATTGGGAATGCAAACAATCCACTCCTTGGGCTATAAATACTCTCCCCTTCTCTCCTTGAGAGGGGTTGGCATTTCAGAAGAGAGTAGATCATATTGGCACGACCAAAGCCTTGAAAAAGGTTTGGGAGGACCTGCCATACTCAAGTTTTCATTTGAGAGACCTTTCCTCCTCTCTTTGTTTTCACTTACTTTCGCGTTCTTCGTTTTTGTAATCTTGTAATTCTCTTTCTTTGTAATTTTGTTTTAATGCAAGTTACTTCTTCAATATCTCTTATTATCATCCACCTTCTATAGTTTAATATTTATGTTCTTAAAATAGTTTAAATTTAGTTGAATCGTCTTCCCTTCTTCTGCCTCCCCATTCAATCGAAAATCCATTTCTAATTTTCTTCATTGTTTGTGTGTGTGTTCGGTGCACTACTCTTATATTGTCCCTTTATTTTTCTTCTCTTTATAATTTATCACCTTAAACATATATTACCATATTAATAACCATCTTAATGGCTGAGTAAATCTCTCATTGGGGTGAGTTTTAATTTAGGTGTGTTAAGAGATTAAGAGATTTCACTCGATGAGTATTCGTTGAATTAACATTGTGTATGTTGGGCTTAGCATGTCAGTGATTAATGACTTGTTTTGTTTAACGTGTGGTTTCCATGGATTAATGGAACCATAAATACACTACCACAAACAAGATATGATCAAGATTAGAACCCTAAGTTAAGTTAAGGCTTGTATTAAATCCTTAACACTTGGGAATTCAAATCAATGTCAACTTGTGACAGAGGTGTTAATTTAAATGCAATATAAAGCAAAGCTCAAGGATATCACAAGCTTAACTAACCTAATGATGAACTCACCCCAATCATTATCAATTTGTTAAATCAATCATTATAAATTAGTCATTTCAATTAAGCTATGAACCCCCCCAATCAGAATACAATCAACTAAAAACAAACAACTATTTCAAAGTATCATCGCCTAGGATTCGACCCGAGTACTGCTATACACATTAGCAGAGCACCGGTACTTTGACCGGTCGATAGGCGACAATCAGCCGCGCGTTTCAGTGGTATTTAGCAGTAATTAGTAATAATTAGCTGTAATTAGTTATAATTAACGACAATTAGTACAAATTAGCTATAATTATTAAAAAATTATTATAAACTAATAAAACTTAGTAATAATAAGTGGTATTTATAAGTAATTAGTAATAATTAGTGATAATTAGGAGTAATTAGTAATAATTAGTAGTAATTAGTTAAAATTAGTGATAATTGGTAAAAATTATCGATAATTAGTAATAATTAGCGGTAATTAGTAAAAATTAACGATAATTAGTAAAAATTAATTGTAATTAGTAAACAATAACAGTAATTAGTATTAATTTACTATAATTCATAAAAATTAAAGATAAATTAATATAATTATAAAAAATTAGCAGTAATTAGTTTAAAATTGTTATAAATTAATAAAAATTAGTAATAATTTGTGCGAATTAGCAGTGATTAAGAATAATTAGCAATAATTAGTAATAATCAGTGGTAATTAGAAAAAAATATCGGTATAGTAAAAATTGGTGGAAATTAGAAAAAATAGGGGTAATTAGTAAAAATTACCAGGAATTAGTAAAAATTAATTGAAATTACTAAAAAATAGCGGTAATTAGTATTAATTAACCGTAATTAGTAAAAATTAGCAAAAACATTATATAATTATTAAAAATTAGTGGTAATTAGTAATAATTAGCCGTAATTTGTAAAAATTAACAGTAATTAGTATTAATTAGTGGTAATTATTAAAAATTAGTGATAAATAAATATAATCATTAATAGTTAGAAGTAATTAGTATAAAATTGTTATAAATTAATAAAATTTATTACTAATAAGTGGTAATTATCATTTATTAGTAATAATTATAGTTTGTAGTAATTATTAATAATTAGAAGTAATTAGTTATAATTAGAGATAATTAGTAAAAAATTGTTATAAACTAATTAAAACTAGTAATAATTAGTAACAATTAATAATAATTAGTAGTAAATAGTAATAATTAATAATCATTAGTAATCATTATTATCAATTAGTCTTAATTATCATAAAATAAAAAATAGTAGTGATTAGTGGTATTCAGTAATAATTAGTGGTAATTTGTAATAATTAGTGGCATTTAGTGTAAATTATTATAATTTTAGATTAATATAAATTTTAAACATTTTACTATAAATCACTATGAAATAATCGAAATTATTATATATTACGACAAAGGTGAAAATGAAATAAGTTGTCAATTTTCAGGCCATGAGAAATAACAAATTTGTACATACAGAGTTGACACAAATTGTAATATTTAGTAATAAATAGTTATAAATAGTAATAATTAGTAATAAATAGTATTAATTAGTAATAAATAGTAATAATTATTAATAAATAGTAATAAATAGTAATAATTAGTAATAAATAGTAACAAATAGTAATAAATTTTAATAATTAGAAATAAATATTGATAAATAGTAATAATTTATAATAATTAGTAATAATTAGTAATAATTAGAAATAATTAGTAATAAATAGTAGTAATTATTTATAAATAGTAGTAATTAATAATAAATAGTAACAATTAGTAATAATTAGAAATAATTAGAAATAATTAGTAATAATTAGTAATAAATATTAATAATTAGTGATACACTGTAATAAATATTAATAATTGTAATAAATAGTAATAAATAGTACTAAATAGTAATAATTAGTAATAATAAGTAATAATTAGTAATAATAAGTGGTAGATAATAAAAATTAGTAAAAATTATTGGTAATGACTAAAAATTATAATAAATAGCGATGATTAGTAAAAATTAGTAAATAGTAGAGGGAAACCTGTATAATTAGTAATAATTTGAAATAATCAGTAGTAATTAGTAATAGTTAACAATAAATCACTATAATTATTAAATGTTGGCGGTACTTATTAAAATTTAACATAAAATTACTTTAATTAATAAAAATTACTGGTAATTAGTGGTACTCAGTATGTTTAGTATTTTTTTGTTTAAATTACTAGAAAACATAAAATGATATAGGTAGTGAATTTACAGGTGAAAAGAAATGAGAAATTTGGACATCGTTGGTATAAATTGGTGCAATGAAAAATTTGGACATGGTTGGAAAAAATTTGTTTCATCATATGAAGAATTTAAAATCTATGATTTACACATTTTTAGTAATTTAGAATACATTTTTTTAATTTATATTAAATTATACAAAAAAATAGCTGTAATTAGTGGTAATTATATCTAATTACCACTAATTACTATTTATTTTTAGTATAATTTAATATAAAGTAATAAAATATATTAAAAATTAATATTAACGTGTAAATCATAGAATTTACAGTATTCATGTGATTAAAATGACTTATTTGTGCCTACTTTGTCCAATTTTGTCATAAGATCACCAAAACGGAGGTAGGTAGGATATGACATGTCGATGACAACAACAACAGTAGCTGAAGAAGAAGAAGATGCGTATATAACATGACATGATTGGCATAAATTGATGCAATAAAAATTTTTGACATGGTTGACATAAATTAGTTTCATCACCTAAAGATTTTAAAATATATGATTTACATCATTTTAGAAAATCATATTATTTCCAATCTTCATGTGATTAGAAATGACCAATTTGTTCCATCCATGTCTAAATTTTTCATTAGGTCTCTAGAATCATGGAAGATATGATGTGATGCCTCGATGACAGTAGGAGTTGGAGGAGGAAGAGATGTGTCAATGACATGAGAATAGAGAAGAAGATTGACATAGTTAAATTATGGTTATAATTATATATAATATATATCCATATATAATACTTATTTTTAACTATTTTCTACCAATATTAATTTTGTGTTTCATATGGATAATGAGCATTTATCTGTTCTATTTCATGAGTTGGAGGAGGATTCACTACCTAGTGACGAACATGATGTTACATCATATGAGCCTCAGACTACTGGTGGTTTAGAAATAACTTGAAGAAGTCATGGTCTTATAAGATTGATTATTCCCGAACCCATCCCCAAGAGACGTCCACATCTTGAGTTTGATCCATGCATATAGAGTCATTTTTAGTTGATTATTATAGTTAGTTTTCATTAGTTTTCATTAATTTATTTATATAAAAACGGTTTGATTATTTGTTTGGTTTTTTCATAGCATTTCACATATAACTGTTGGAAATGGGAGCTTGTGGAGAGTAATTATCATCTACTACATAATATGAAGATCATTTGTGATCTCAGGGTGAGATTATTGAGACCATGTGTTAAGAGAAGGAGGAGATCCATCGAAAACAGAAACAACAGAAGGAGGATATGTGTCGGTGTTTGGAGCAACAACATGAGGTGATGATGGAGTACATGCGACGTTTGACTCATGGATTAGGGATGAAGTTTACTACTCCACCTCCTCCATATGACCCCATCTTCCTCAGTTATTTATGTATTTTTTTTAAAAACATATGAATGTACATATCTGTTTTAATATTTTTATTAATTCATATATTTAAAGTTATATATAGTGTGCATTTATATTGTTGCGAATATTTTTTTTTATCATTTGTATTATCTTTTTTAAAGTTTTTTATTTTTTTATATTATATATATATATATATATATATATTAATTTTTAGGTTATTTAAGATGGGAAAGGCCTCCCATCATAAATAACTTAAAAAATATCATATTATTTATGATGGGTTACTCTTGGATCACAAAATACCCATCACAAATAGTAGAAAATTTTGTAGTGAAAATATCCATTCCCATTTACCTTCAAAGAACAAGTGAAATGATGTTTATTCTTAATTCTCATTGCTAAAATAGAATATAGAGAAAAGACTGATTCATATACCATTAATATTATCATTTTTGGATAGTGAATGGTTTCTTATGTTGTATAAGAGGATGGAGAATCGTACAAGAATATCTTTGAACTAAAGAAACTCTCCCCATTCATAAAAGATATTCACGACCACTGCCACTCTCTGATATAATTTGATAGAGAGGGATCATGATGGAGAACCTATAAGGATGTATTTCTTTATCTTGGAGTTCGATATAATAATCTCAAAAATTTCATGCTGATAATTATCATGGATTGAATAGATAAAGCCTAGGTAATTTCTCACCTCCCTAAATGTCATACATGATGTTGGACTCCCATGAAATCCCATCATGGTTCCAACATAGTTATGATTCCATAAAATAATCTATCTCCAACCAAAAATCCATTTTGTATGATTTTGAAGTGTTGATATGTGTAATTGATCCATACACCATAAAGATGAAGTGTTCCATCTTAGCATTACCATATCAATCTCATAATTTTACAAAATAAACTTTCCCAAAAATGTTTTCCCCTACTGAGCGTCCCGTTACAGCTTCTCATGAATGCACAACATCTTGTTATAAATACTCCTGATGTTAATTCCTCCCTCCTTCAATGATCTTTCCATCCTATACCATTATTCTTGGTGATGTTTTCCATCAAAATGAACATCCCAAATGAAAAAAGTAAAAATGTTTTCAATGAAATGAATGACCGATTTTAGAACCTTGAGTGATAAAAGAAAATTCATGGGAATGGAGGAGAGAACTTATTTCACCACAGTGATTCAACCTCTGAATAATAAAAAACTATTCATCCATTTCAAGATGCAGTTAATGATTTTTTAACCACATTGTTGAAGTGAATAATTCTGAGTCTATGTAAGGAAATTGGGGCACCAAGATATTCCATGGGGATGTTCCTTCTATGAATTTCCATACAATTCTTCACGTAGCTTAATCTCCTATCTGAGCATCGGTTCAAGATGTATATATATCTCTTCCTATAGTTCATAAGATGTACACTCCATTTACCATATTCTCCCAGGACACTATTGATCCCAAATATGGATCTATTATTATAATTAAAAATAATAATAGTGTCACCAACAAACATGAATTTGTAAATTCTATAGGATAGTGTCCAAAATTGGTAAGGAAGAATAATACCATACCTTATGGTTTTGTTGATAAAATGACTGAGAGAATATTGGGTTTGGATGATTAGGATTGAAGATAATGGATCTCCTTTTCTTAAACCTCTTAGAAATTTAAAAAATCTATAGTTTTTCCACATGAAATAGATTACAAGACATGTAGAACTGAAAGACCTCAATATAAGGGTGGAGGTCCAATAAGAGAACCATATTCAATTTAGCACCGTGAAAATGATTTTTTATTCAAGTCCATCAAATAATTTATTCATGATTAATTTGATCACAATATTTTGGCTAGGGGCCTTGTGGTTGATGTCACATATCATATATTATTCCAGGCCTATTTCACCTTGGATCATTGTTCCTTTAACAAACCCATGTTGCTCTTATGAAACCCAATGGGAGAGGATCCTGGAAAATCTTTTGTTGATCACACTAGAAAACACCTTATTGGGAAAATTAAACATACTAATTGGCCTATAGTGGGGAAGTGAGACCGAGTCCTTGAATGTGTGGATGAGAACCAAATTAGTAGCACAAGCCACATGGGAAAGGGAACCACCACAAAAAAAATCAATAACTGCATTCACCAGCTCACTCCTAACCATCTCCCAAGAGGTCACTTATAAGGATACCGGGAAACCGTTAGGTCTTGACAAAAATTATAGGTTGAGAGAATTCACTGCCTCAATGACTTATACCTCCTTAGGATTAGTTTCAAAATAAAAAAATTTAAAGGACAGAAACCATTTTATATATGGATTCAAAGAGGTCTTCATTGTCCCTCACATACCCTAAATTCATACAAGAGTTGGGACATGAAAATGGGATTTGAAATACATCTATACCATACCCCCAACACATTGAGATCATCAGTGTAGTTACCATATTCTTGTATAATATTATTTATATTTATCCTCCTTTTTTACTTAATGTGTGCTTGAAAATAAGGGGTATTATAATATCCTACTCTATGATATTTTATTTTGGTCTTTTCCTGAGATAAACATTCATACATCAGGATAAATTCAGCCAAAATTCTATTTTTTTGATCAAGATCACCAAAGGTAACCTCATACCATCCATTATTAAGTTTGGAATCCATCTGATCAATCTACACTTTGATCTCCTCCAAGTCCAGGAAGTGAAGGGTTTGTTTATTGATCTATGATTAGTGATCCCCTTTTAAGAATTTTAGTTTCTTATGTAGGCTTGTCCATTACCTTCCATTAAATGGTTTAGACTATGAAATAATCATTACCTAATAGTACCCAGGAAGTCTAGACCATTTTTGGGAGAATTAGAAATGGTATCCATCCACTTTTCTGGGAGATAGTTAAATAATAATGGGGTAATGATCATACAAGAATAAAACGAGATGAGATACCTTATTATTTGGTAAGGAGGAGAACATATTTTAGTTTGTGAGACACCAATATAGGTGATATTGGGTATGTACACTTCTGTTTTTTTTGCACTAAGTAAATTTATCCCTCACATACCCCATATCTAGGAGGCTATTGAGGGACATGAACCTTTAAAATTACTTACTTGAAATCTGAGGGAAAGAACCACCTCCATTATTTTTCCAATTACACGAGATAATTCTAAAATTACCTCCCATGTGACTAAGAGGTGGATGAGTAATTGAGGTCATGTGTGGTTGATTTCACATAGCCTAGGTGACTATCAGGGAGGAGTACCCATTCCTAATAATTGATGTCTTCTTCACTTAGTGGCTAGAAGAGAGATGGTTCTTGAAGTTTGGAAATAGGATAGGTTATCACCATATCCATGTTTGAGTGGAGTTGTTATCAAATATAGATTCTTTAAACCATTGTGGTTTTAGGAGTTTATGATGATTACTTTTAGAAAATTGGATACCCTAGTGGTTTTTGGGACAAATGGATAGAATCCATGACCCCTTTTTTCATCAGTTCTAGGTATTCACGTTTGGTGACATTCTAGTTTACTCAGTGTTGATGGTTTTTTATGTGAGGAACACAAGTATATATTTAGACATGCTCATAGAGTACCATACATATGGGAATATCTCAAAGTATTATTTCTAGATATATAAGGTATGGTACCTGAGACGTGTCTTCTCAAATGAAGGAGTGATGGTGGACCCTGGAAGGGGTTTTGGAAGTACAATCTTTAGAACCATCTAATGGATGCACTAACACATACTGGCAACAAAAATATGTCCAATGTTGGTGAGAGAAGTGATGGAGTAGTTTACTTCTTTTAGGTTGACCATTGAGTTTGAGTTCAATGAAGCATATATCCAGTTGATAGATGTTTACCTCAAATTTCATAGAAAGACAATGAGGAACAACATGGAGTTTTTGTTTGTGAGGTCTCACGTGATGGGATATCCATAGTACATGTTCCAGATGGATTTTCTGAAGGTAGAGAGTGTGTCACCATTCTGAACATTGAAAATGAACCAAAAATTTATCAATATGAGTTGATGAGGTGGTTTCTTACATCTATATCACACCTAAGTGAGGGGTGGTAGTGTTGTAATCCTTTATCATTAGGTTAAGTGTCTTAGAAAATCATTAAATATGGATTATGAGAAACATGATTTTCTTTTTAATTTTTTCTTGGGGCCATGGATGAGATTACTGCCTTACCCTCAGTTGAGTTTTGGTACCATGAAAGTAACCACTCTACCATCAGAGTATCACATTTATAGGCCACGAGCAAGGAACCCTAAAAGTTACTGCTGTACTGGCAGGATCCGGTAGAAGATAACTCTTGTTGGCCTATATTTGGTGCTAGAAATGGTTGTGTAAGGATAAAACCATCTATAGACAGATGAATTCTACTAGGATAGGTCAGGGGTTATTGTATACTAATGATGGGGGAACTTGGAGTTTTATTATGAGGACTTCTTTTCAGTGAAATATCCCATCGTACAGGGTTATAGATATTTGGATAGTTTGACAAGATATATCCATTGTTTGTAGGAAATTTATCTAGTTTTTGTATAGTTTAGTGAGGTGGAATGCCGTTAAAACCTTTAACAACAGTTAGAGTAGGTGCTGGGTGATTTTCACCTATCACAGCTGGGGAGACATTTGCCCAACTTGTAAAAAAATGTATACTTGAATGAAATGGGTGTTGAGTGTGGATTTGTTTTTCTGTGGTAACTTATGGACTTTGTGAGCCTCTAAGAAAATTACCTCGATAGGAATGTGTTTCCCATGGATGTGTGTTAGTTGAAAACTTTATAACCTTATGGAGATCTCATTGGTGTGGGAGACCCTTTTGAAAGTTCAGCTTTCTCCCTTGTGCATAGGTTTTATCTTTTCAAGACAAAATGACTTAAAGGAGGGGTGATTTTAGAAACTCTTGTATTTTCATGTAAGAGTTTGTAATATTTATCAGAATGTTTCCTAAGTCAGGAGCTAATTCAACACTAGATTTTGGGTCTTAGAGAGCCTTGGTGTGGTGATATTAAAAATATTAAACTTATTTTATGAATCATGAAAAATATTTTAGATAATGTTGAATAACACCTAATAAAATTATCATATCAAAAATGTGATATAATAATTGAGTTCAGAACAAGGTTTTAACCCTAGGTGTGACATAATATTTGTTAGTGTCTGGCACTTGGTTATTGGAGACTGTTAGGAGGGCATTAAAATGAGGTTTATTAATTTTAATAAATTAAATCAATAAACCTACCTTTCTTTTGGATATTTATTTAAAAATGGGGGAGGGGTAGTTCACCCATAATGATAGATAGGATTAGGATGAACCGAGGTGAGGACGTGCCTCTATACACCATTTTTATGTCAATCATCACTAGATCGAGGTGCAATAGCTTTCAGGCATCGTGTTGGACCTAAAGCTTCGACATTTCACCATGAGGTAGGATAATTTGTGATATTTACATCCCAATCTACATTTATGTTTTTAATGGGTTTGTATCTCTATTATGACATCTAGAGATCCCTTGGTGGTAGATATGTGGGTTTCAGGTGGAAATTGGGGGGGTTTTCTGTGGATCGTAAGGGATTCCCATTTAGAATTTCCAATCACACCATAGGTAGTTCAGAAGAACCCAATGTGTTTTCTTCTCATTCATGGAAGTTGGAATTTGGGGGATACACATTGTGTAATAAGAATAACCACTATTTAGTGAGGCCAGGTGATCTGGATGAGGAAATGGCCTGGGTTTTCTTGTTGAGGGATATGGCCATGTGGAAGTACATAGCTATAGGGCACGAGCACAAGTTGAGTAACATGGGAACAACCAAGGAAACTAGTTTGGAACTAACCAAGAAGAACATGCCATATACCATGGTACATTTTCTGTATAATGATATAGCTAGCTAGTCCATGCTCAAGTGATGACATGTCCAAGGTTTTAGATGAGGTCACACACTATGTGACATAGTTTACATGTTGTGTATGATCTTTTTAAAAGGTGAGTAACAAGAGGGTACAAATATAAGGGACAGTTATGAGATACACATAGTGTTATGTGGGTACATGCTGTGTACTTATCTTAGATATTATTCCCTTCTATATCTTTATCTTTAAGTCTTAGATGGAGGCTTACGAGCAGCCTATTGCGAGTAGTTTTCATGTCACATGTGATGGTGGAAAAGGTTTTGGATTTATGAATACGATGATAGATGACATTGTGGGTTTCTTATGTTATTTATGTTTATACTAGTTTCATTTGAGTGAGGTACCTTGGTCTATTAATTTGTGGAAATAATGCGACATCACATCCTCGATATAGGATTGTGACGCCTCTATGTACTTTGCCTCAAATAGAGTTTTTAAACCTCTATGTGGGGATCGAGGTGGAATCCTCTATCATTTTTCCTGTATGGGGATTAAGGAATCAATATGACCAACTCTACATGGGTTTCAATCCCCTACTTATAAAGTTAGTTCATATTGGGTTTATAGAATACCCCATGATCCCTAGGTGTGAACCCCATTCTATTTATTAATATCTTCGATGTTCTAACCTGTTATTTTACCTAGGTGGGGTTCATGAAATTAGCGTGGATAGCACTAAAAAGGTTTCAATTCCCTACTTAACCATTTACTCCAAATTTTTGTTGTGGTGCACTACCCTTGTTGCATACTATGTTTTAGTTGGGGTTTGTAGTGTCCCCCAATGGTCTTAGGTGTGATCTCATACTTGATTTTTTCAGTTTCACTTAGTTACATTATGACCTTCTTAGAAAAACCTAATGAGGGTGATCTCAAGTTTGTTCTATCTAGGATGGAAAGGATATTCCATCATTTTAGTGATGCCTAATGATTAGTACTTCTTTGATGAGTGCCATCAGGGATGACAAGGCTTTCAGAGAAAGTACTCTCAGATGAGCGATACCTTTGATCCTTGAGTAGGTTTTTGTGGTTGGATTTATTATTGAGACCATGATACTTTGAGTCTATTACAAGTATATATTTGATATTCTAAGAGATCTTCCATTATGTTCCATTTTGGTTTGACTTATGAGGTGGTGATTAGATGACTAGTAATTTATATCCAAGGAATGGACAAGAAGGAGTTTTATGCCCTCTCTCTCTTGCTTCGGTTTCCTCCACTAGATTTTGGTCAAGATAACTATTTCCTTTTATTTTATGTCTTTTATTTTTGAGTTTTGGGAATTTACATGGTATTTTTATACTCACCCACATATAGGACCTTCCCACACATGTCGTGTCCTATGTAAATGATAGATATCTTAACACTATCCTTAGAGGATTAAGAGTGGGTGCATCATAGTTCCCGGAAAGATGGACTGAGGTGTGTACTATTCTAGCATTTTATAGTAGTCCCCTCCTTATGATCAGGTTGGAATTTTTTTTAGTTTTTGGTGGGATTTTATTTTTCCCTTACATTCTTTCCTATACTCTATTTATGAGATATATATGTATCCATGCAGTGGTATCATTTGTTCTATTGTATCTACATTTTTTCATGGAGATGGGTGTGTGTGTGTGTGTACATGTACCCTAGAATAAGGCCTCCCACTTGCGTGATAAGCCTACTAAGTGATGTATTCCATCCCCTATCCCATTGAAGGAGGGCTTGGTGTTTTAACGCATCAGCCTTCTGCCAACTAGGCGGGTATTGATGGGTTATGTTGTTATATCACAGGCATAGATTGGATTTATTTACATAAATCCAACAACAATTTTTTAATAATGGAATTCACATTTTTATTCCAGACCTACCAATGATTTTATATTAGTGTAATGAAAAATATGAATTTCAAATGGAATTTTTATCCATTATATAGGTATCTATTAATATTAAAAAGTGGTATTGATCTCAGATGGTTAGAGATAAACTCAACAACAAAGATATTCCTATTATATGAAAGTTTTTTGATATATTTTTAGAATAATTTTATATTCTTCCTCCAAATCTTGAATTTGAGTTTTCAATACAATTCATACCAATTTCTACACCTATTTCAAAGAATCCATATTTAACAACCCTAATTGAGTTATAGGAATTAAAGAACTATCTTCAAGTGAATCTTGATAAGGGATTCATTCAGTTATGTGTGGTACCTTGGGGTGTACATGTTCCTTCTGTTAAGAATAAATATGAATCAATGTGACTCTATATTGATTATTAGGAAATACAAAATACCAAAATCAATAATAAGTACCATTTTCCCAATATTGATGATTTATTTGATCAATTACAAGGAGAAAAATATATTTCTATTATTGACCCTTGATATGGATATTATCAATTGAGGGACAGAAGTGAAAAAATATCCAACACATGATTCTGTACGAGATATGAATACAATGAATTTTTAGTGATTTGATTTGGTTATACTAATACCCCCATTATCTTCATAGATTTTATGAACATACTCTTTTGATGTTAACATGATTGGTTTTTTCATAGTCTTTATAGATGATATTGTAATGTTTTTCAAAAACAATAAAGAGCATGAATATCCCTTGATAATTTTACTGATGAACCTAATAAAATAGAGTTTGTATGAAAGTTTACCAAGTGTGAATTTTTTCTAAAAATAGTTTCATTTTTGTGTAATATAATCTCAGGTGAGGGTATATCAATGGATCCATAAAATACAGAATTTATTGGACACTATCCTAAACCAACAACTGTGATTGATATATATATTTTTCTTGGTTTGGGTGAATATTATATAAACTTTGTGGAGAATTTATAACAGTTGCCTAATCCTTTCACCCAGTTAACTAGAAAGGGATAAAATTTCCGTTTGAAAGATGAATGTAATGAAAATTTCAAAGAAATTAAGATAAGGTTAGTTAGTTCACCTATTATTACACTACCCTATAGCAGAGAAGGGTTTTTGATCTTCATGATTCATAAAAAAAGGGACTAGTATTCTTTCTCATGTAGAATGATATTATTATACCTTATACCTCATGTTAATTAAGGGTTGATGAGAAAAATTATGCAACTGATGATTTAGAGTTATCTATAGTAATTTTTTTATTAAACATATAGAGGCGTTATATTTATATTGAAAGGTGTGAAATATATTACGATCATAAATGAGTAGATTATATATTCACTAAGATAGATTTGAATATACCCCCAATAATATGGTTGGAGTTGATTAAGAATTATGAGTGCTCAATACATTACTACCATGGTAAATAAATCGAAGTGGATTATGCTTTGAGTTGAAAGAATAATAGTAGAATATATATGATGAGGATCACAAAAGATAAAATATTTATGTATTTAGAAATTATGGATCAATAAATATTTAACAAATGTGAGAATTATTATCTTGAATAAACTAATGTTTAACCATATATTAAAGTAAATAGTAAAGCGGAATATAAGAAAGATGTAGATTTTATAAAGAAGGTAAGAAATGTTATTATGTTCAACCTTGATTGTGATGGAATGATAATTTTAAGAAACCATAAATGTGTCCCATGAATACATAACTTTATTAAGGAGATATTGGGTGAAGCCCATAGTTCAATATTATCTATTAATCCTCTATGTATGAATATACATAGAGATATGAAAGAGTATTTATGGTGGGAAAACATGAAATAAATATTTCCAAATTTATATGTTGGTTCTTGTTATGTCATCGATTTAATGTAGAGAGATTGAAGTCTAAGAGGATGTTATAACAATTACCCATAATAGAGTAGAAATAGTAAAACATCAATATGGATTTTTTCTTCGGACTCTCCAAAAACATCTAAATTCCATAATGTTATTTGTGTTTTGGTCGATCTTCTTATTAATTCAACACACTTAATTTATATTTAATAATATTTATATATTGATTGCCTTTCTAGAATATATATTAAGGAATTAGAGAGGTTCCATGGAGGACCATGTTCTATTATATCTGATCAGGATTTGAGATTTACCTCAATGTTCGGGATAAGTATTTAGTGAGCTCTAGATTTATAGTTTTTAGTTCTAATTATCATCCTTAAAAACATGTTTATTCTATGATAACCATTAAAATCCTAGAGGATTTGATTAGGTCATGTTATATTTATTTCAAAGGTTGTTAGGATAAACACCTTTCCCTTATTGAATTCTCTTATAACAATATATTTCACTCAAGAATTCAAATGGGTCCTTATGAAACACTCTATGGAATGAAGTGTAGAACTCAAATGTACTAATATGAATATGAAGTAATAAAGTTATGAGTATTTGATTTAGATAAGTAAATGTTTGATAAATTTAGATCCATTCAAAAATACATTAAGGTATCTCAGAGTTAATAGAAAAGTTATTCTAACAATAATTGCAGAAATAAGGAATTAGAAGTTGGTGATAAGGTAATCCTATGAATTTATTAATAGAAGAAGGTTATGATACTTAGAAATAAAGTAAATTTTATCCCTAGGTATATTGTCCCTTTAAATATTCTTGAGCGAGTAAGTACGATAACTTATCACTTAACACTTCTACCAAACCTATCTGAAGATAATGACGTGTTTTATGTATCTATTTTGAGAAAGTAAAACCTTGACCCTTAATATATAAAAATATCATAGGTTACAACACAAGCATATGATCTTTCATATGAATAATAACTAGTAAAAAACTTGTATCAAGGATAAAATGTTCTATGGAACAAGGCCGCTCTCCTAGTTAATGTTCTCTAGAGAAATCATAAATTTTAAAGAGCTTCAAGGGATGATAAGGATGTGATGAAGTAGAGATATACTCATTCATTTGTATCATACGGATGTAATTTCAAAGGAAAAATTAATTTTAAGGGGGAATAATTCCACACACTAAAACTTTATTATATATTTTCTCTTCAATTAAATTTTATTTCTTCAATGGATTGTGATACATGAAAACTTAAGTCTAAATGAACCTTAATATAGTACATCATTATAACCTAGATTTTAAATAGGTGGAGTGAATAGGAATTACCAAATTTTGAAAATTATGTATAAATATTTTAGATAAGTAATATATATTGATAAATAAGTACATAATTTTTAGTAAAGTTTTTATATGCTTCAAAAATATATTTATCATAAAAATTGGTTTATATCTTTCTTTAAACAAGTAATATAATTAAATTATAACAATATTATAAAATTAATTTTATAAAATTAACTAAATTTTTTAAATCATCATTTTAAAATAATATTAGATTATTTTTTTGATAATTATATGAAATTATGGAATTTTCAATGAATAATGAAAAATACCGATTTTTATTGATAACTGTCTTTTCATTTAAAAATTTTAATAAATATTATTTGTTTTAAAATGGTTTTTTATATAAATTAATTTCATTGATATTCTTAATAATTCAATTAATGTCATAAAAATTAATTTTATATTGTATTTTTCTATAAAAATATTTTATACTTGATAAAATATTTTTCAATAAAAATGTATTTCGTTGTGTTTTATGTGTTTAATTTTAAATTAAATTATTTGAAAAATATAAATTAAATTTTATAAAATGGATTATGTATTTTGAATCACAATTTATAAATTTTTTAATTCGACCACTTTTATTTATTTTTAGAATGAATAGTAAAAATAGTAATAATTTCTCATTGTTGTTAATGTAAAAATGAGTTTTCTAGGGGGTTAAAACCGAAGATAAGGGTAATTTCCCAAATTAAACATTTCCAAATCCTATTTTTAACTGTATTTAGACCTCATACTATCCCAAATTTATAATTTTTTACCATTTTAAGCATTTTTCTTTAGTGTGACAATATTATATTTTAATTATTTAAGATATTCCAACTGTGTTTGGTCCCCCACATATAGAAGGGTACCCATCCTTTCTCTTATTTACACAAAATTTATCAATAGATCTCAACCACACCCTACCCAATTCTCTAAATTTTGTTCTTATCCATGACTTCTAGTTGATTTCATTCATAAAATACAATTCTAAAGGTCCTTAATAAAGGTTCTAAAGGAGGCCAACAAGAGGAAAGGTAATCATCTTACCCGACTAATTTTAAATAATTTATTATTTTATCACATCCAAATATATAGTATTTATTAGAAAATAAAATATTCATTAAAGTAAATATAAATAAATTTTATTATGATTATGGAACCACCATTATTCACCCACTTTTCCATCAAATTGGTAGTGAAAGTACCACTCTTGCGTACCTTTGGACTATAAACTCCTCAAAGTGATGCAATTTAATTCCTGAAACCATATTTTATTGATGGAAATTATGATGGGTATAATTTTTATACATGACTTTTATGATATAAATATGGTTCTTTAATATTAATATGATATATACCTTGTTACGTTTCCATCTTTTGGAAAATGAAAATGTTGCTCATGTGTAAGTGTGGACCACCATGAAGCGATGTGATTGGTTTTTCATTTATCATTTAAATATATGGTAATAAGGACATATTTAATGAATATATATGATATATATGATATAATAATGATTTTACGGGTGTATTATTATTTAACTTCATTTTGTTCTATTTGTCAAAAAAATGGAAACAACGTTCATGCATAAGTACGACCTACCATCTACATGAATGGTGTAATTCATTTTTCTATCTATAAATTTTATAAATGAATATATAGGATATTTATATAATTATTTATATTATGTAGGTAAGGGAACCATGATCACAGTACAAGGACCAAAATTACTGAACCAAAATCCCCATGACTAAGAGAAAAGGTTAACTCTAATAAATACCGATTCTTATAACGAATATTAATAAATGAGTGTTGAATTATTATAAATGGATCATATAAGATATTTAAAAATTAAATACATGAATATTCTATATAATTATAAATAACCTAAATTTACTATAAAGGACGATAGAGAGCTTTCAAAGGAAGTCCAACATGAGGTAAGGGATTTTGGTCTCAATTTATTTATTTGAGACACATACTATATTTGATAGTTTTTTATTTTATGTGGTGTATATACTGACCATGAATATATTTTATGATTATTATCATAAAAATTACTGGGATATTCATAGTCATATAAGGTTGTACCTTTCATGATATTTTTATTTGAATGTTACAAAAGAGGTAAGGTGTTTATGTTAAAATCTCATTATCTATCGATATAGTTTAGATTAAGTTTCAGAGAATAGAATTTTATATCCTATCTCTCAAAAATCCCATGAATTTTATTCTCCTCTAGTTATTATGAGTGATTACATGTTTTTATTTCATTTTACTCCCTTTAATAAATCTGGATACTAGGAGAATGTTTTTATGAAAAACCTAATTTATTCCTCTTTTCGGTCAAAAATCCATTTTCACCCATATCTATGTTTTCAAAAAAAAAATTCAAGAATGATTTTTATTATAATATTATTTTTTATAGTAAATATTACCAATGATATAATTTTTTAAAAATACTTTCAAAATTAATATTCTTTTTATTTTTTGAATGAGGTTGTCTCGAATTTTTCTAAGAACATTTAAAGGACTCATTGTTTTAACATACATAGCATGAACATAATTTCATCCCATTATAATAGATAAGTGATTTTAATATTCCTTTAAAATTTTAAAACATTCTTTTTGATTAAATTTTCCCCTTAATATTTAGAAATTTTATAGATTTTAAATAAGTGATTTCAAAGAGGAAGGAGTATTTTCATCAAGAAATGTTTCTATGACTTTTTAAAGGAATTTCTATTTACTATAACATCCATTGATGATACTTAATATTTTATCAGGATATGATCCAATGATACCATCAAATTATATTTATTGTATGACTTATGATTATGATTATTTAAGGATGTTTCTGTGAAAATAATTTATTTTCCATTGGTTAATTAATTTATGATGAAACCATTATGAAACCAGTTTCTTTTCCATGGGTTATGATGAAATGATGAAATGTTTATGAAAATAATTTCCAAACCCCAAGTTATACTATAAATAATTTATTATGATCCCATAAAACACATATACATAATTTTCATTATGTTATGGGTGGGCATGGAATTAAATTAATGTCCAACGCATTGGGTAAAGATATATATCTCTTGACATAATAAGGAAAAGAATAGGGAGTGAACCATGTTCAGTAAGAGACACTATCCACTATGATAGTATGGAGAGTGATCCTTGACTAATGATATGACAGAACAAGGAGTTAAACCAATCCACTATTATAGTCTTGGTTTTGATCCTTGAATAAGGAAATTATTTTCTATGCATATGTGTATGCCGTAAAAATATATCATATGCCGATGTTATGTGGTCCTGGATCATGTTATTTAATTCCATTATGATTCATGTATTATGAACTTAAAATATTTATTCCATGACTCAAGATTTTGATATATGGTATGTTGTTTATTGTTTTCAAATGTTATGATCATGCTCTCATACTGTTATGATCATGTTATGATAAGAGAATCATTAATATCTCCCATTTTTACCCTTAATAAGAATCTAAGATCACCCTTTTTTATGTTTCCTAAACCTAGGTTATAAATAATTGTTTTATGTATGATACATATATGAAGTAAGATCAGTATGAACAACTTAGTAGAAGATGATGTAGATCTCTTATGTAATGCTGTTTATGTATCAAATTTTCCAAAGACACTAATCCTATACGATTTTGGTTTGGATCATAATGTTATTTAATGAATATTGATCTATTAATATGTATTATCTATGTATTAAAAGTATTAGTATATATAATAAAAGTAAAATTCCTCTATTATCTAGTGTAATCTTCAATGAAACCCTATGTCGATTCACCCAAAATTATAGAGAGAGAAAGGGGTGGGGGAAGGAGAAAAACAGAAGGAGATTTCACATCACAATACTACTTGAATATCCATAATAATGCCTCAAACCCAAGGGAATTATTTGAAAGGATAGGGTAATATGAATCTTTGGTCTCAGTCATATGTGAGGGATAATTTCATAGGGTTAGGGGTTAATGATTTTCATGGGAACTTTGGGTATTCACACTATTATTAAATAAGGAAAGTCACATTTTTTTCCACATGGTTTTTCAAAACATACACCAAACATGTGGATTCCACTATCTAATTCCACACACCTCATATAGTTAGTCCATACAATTTTCCAAACCATGCACCAAAAACAATTCCTCCAAATGCATAATATGGTTTTTTTCATTTTTTCTCTTCGACCATGAGTCAACTGTGTTCTAATCCCCAAGAAATGCATTTTCCACACAATTTACCCTATAATCAGTATACCATTATCTATGAACTATTCATTATTAACAAAAATTAATAAAAAAATAGAAAAATACACATGTAAAGGTAATCAATGGTTTTCTCCAAACTCTTTAATCCACACCAATCTCTTGAGTAAAAATCCTTCAAAAAACTCCAACATTCTCCCAAAGGGGTCAAAAATCTACTGAGAACCTGATGCATGTATTTAGCCTTGATCCAAATATATAAATATCTCATTAAAACCATCTAGATGTTATAATTACGTTCTAAATCTTTAATTTCAAAATAACCCATGCTCCAAAATTCAAAAATTCATAATCCTCCTAAATTTCACAATTTATAAAGTAGTGAAGTTTTAATATTTCCCTACCATAGTATTTTTTATACCAAAGAATCAATGATAATTCTAAACCATTAATATAGAGTTATCTTAGTTTTTAATTCACAGAAAATTCACTATTCTCTATATTGAAATTTTGAATGGTTTACCACAAAAAAATATGACTTTGAGGTGCAGTATATATCAGAAACCACGCTTTATATACACTATCATCCCCAAAAAACATAGATTATTATTACTTGTCTCCACATATTCCAATACAATAAGATGAAATTGAATGATTCACACCATGAAATATGGTTCTCCCTACCAAAATACTCAAGTCATAAGGGACTGTTCGAAGAAACAATGATCTCCACCAAATGAATCACCTAATGAATGCATTTACAATTGTCCAACAATCCACTTAGTTTGGTTTCTATATTAGTGTAACAAATACCATCGAGGATAGATAGTTTGCGAGTGAAAATTATCCTCATATTTAAATTATGAATAAAATCAGAAAAGACATCACCATCCATGAAAAATCTCAGATACATAGGCTCTCCCTAGAAAATACTGGCTAATTTCTAAAACACATCCTTCATATTCCGAGTGATATACCAGATGTAGTTCCTTTCCCACAACATCCAGTTACATGAAAAATAATTTGTTAGAATTAATCTGGATGATCCTCTCCAAAAACCACTCAATATCTCTTTAGAATTAACTATCATAGAACCTAATAATAGTTCCTTAATGAAATTCATTCTAGGATCATTGAATACCCACGCCAAATTATGAACTCATCTCTTGGTGAAATTCAATGGTCGAATGACCAACCACCCTCATCATCCACCATGATATTATCCAGATCACTAATGCATCCCAAATATCACTCATTATTGTATCATAATAATTTAATTCCATCTACGGAGACAATTATCAGACTCAATCCAACAAAATATGAAAATTTCTGAAGCAGTTTGTTATCGAGTACTACTAGAAATTTAGGCAATTACCACGGTTCTAAACCGTGGATATATCCCCAAAAACCGTGGCTGGTATTGGCGTGGCTATAGGGATGATCCTATAGCCACGGTTTCAACCGTGTCTATAGGATCAGCCTTATAGATGCCAATAAAGGCCACGATTACCGTGGCTAAAGACCTATAGCCACAGTTTCAAACCATGACAATAGGCCTTTCCACTTCATAAAAAAAAACCAGCACGGTGAACCATGCTGGATGTTGGGAGGACTACACCAGCACCCCCTAGAACCCCCCTCCCATGCTCCTACACACCTCCCCTTCCCCACCCCCTGCACCTTGCACCCCACCCCCTGCCCCTTCCTCACTGCACACCCCCCTCCCCTAGACCGCCCCCACCCTGCACCTGCACCCCCCATACAAGGTAATCCAAATCCCATGGAACCACCACCTTCTTCGGAAATAGCCGAACCAACACAATTCAGTCGAATTCTACTTCATCAATCTCCTCATTGAAAATATTACACAACATAAGGCATGCATTCATTGCACTCCCCAATAGGGGTACCCATTCAGTAAAAGGAATTGAAACACAGAATCACCAAGCCCCTATTGTTCTGAACCAACACGCCTCCCCTCATCTCCCCCACAATACACAATCCATCCACATTAATTTTTAATTCTAAGCCCCTATTGTTCTAAACCAACCTGCCTCCCCTTATCTCCCATGCAATACATGATCCATCCACATTCAATTATAACTAGTTCTACACCTTTGCGATGGATGACACTATAAAATAATTATTATTATTAACTATAGATTACTATTTGTAAAACTTAATAGTTTATATCAGTTATGAAGAAGTAATATAAATAGTGAACCATTCAAACCGAAACAACAATTGTTTCAGAGTTGATTTTCAATGGAACACATGGAAACAAAAATGAATTGTTTGGATACATTGTTTATTTAACAAAGAGTTCGGTGAAAAATATTATAGTAACAAAATACTATAATAGTATATGGTATCCCCTTTGGAATGAAACTAAATTCAGTAAATTTTGGTGGTAAAAACCTTCCAAAATTGGGTTCCTGTGGCGCTACAGTAGACAAGTATTGGTGGTTGCTGGTAGGTAGTAATCTGGTACCTGCACATGTTTGTAGAAATAGGTTAAAAATGCAGAAAACATTTTTAGATATCATACATATATAATAGCACCACTTTCTTCCTCTACTATGCTTGAAAAATCACATGACCATGCAAACAGAGATAGGGAAAATGATCCTAAAAATTAAACAAACCAAAACATTCTGCCATTTGAATCTCACCATAATTTCAATTAGCCTCATTTCAAACATAACCTAAAAAATCTAAAAGCTAACTAAAGTAGTTTTAATTATAGGAGCACAAAAGCACCAAGAAAAAATATGTAATACACAACTCTAGTAATGAGTAAAAATTAAGGCAATGACAAACCAACTTAACCAAAAGTACCCATCCATCCATTAAATCCCATCAGTTGCAATCTAGTGGACTCATGCAGAAACTACTGAACAGTTTATAACTTGTTACCTTTTAATAACAATAAAACACTTCAATTAATTCTTTCAATTATGAAATATGCATTAGAGAATATCACCAATAACCTCACAACATTTTTTTATTGTACTCATAAAATCATAAGTATAAGATAGACAATATTCATGTGTTGTGTAATTTCATTCACATAAACCATCCAATGAGTCAATTCAGATGTAATGCATAACATTAAATAAGAACGTACATTGAATATTTGTATGGGGTTTCTTGTAATACACCCCCACCCCAGGTTGATATTGAACCTGCATAGAGAAGTTAAAATTAGGGAATCATAAAATTAATGGTTAAGTGATTAAATTTCACTAACAATGATCAAAAAACATGTATATAACAATCACCGCATGCATATGCTGGTTGATCATTCTTATATTTCAGTCACCAACGTAATAACCAAAAAGTTCATTCAAAAACATTACACATGTCTAAATCGTAATGTCAACATAATAACATTCTAGTAACAATTATAACCACATTCTAGTTTAAAAAAATCCTCTCTAGTCTGAATTGAAGATGGATGAACGTGTCAATGCCCTCAATATTGGTGTGAAAAAAAACTAAACTAGCCAAACACACCAGCCCCTCCCCCACCCCTTCCCCATGCCCAACACCATACCCCACGAGGACCCTCTCCCCTACCCAGCCACATCCCCACCAGCCCCTGAAAGAGCACTTTCATGGGCTCCCTCATATGATTAATGTGATTTCGAGGTACTTAGGTGCAGCAGAGTGGCTGACCAAGGTCGTCTCTCAAAGGAGGAAGTGAATTTAACAACTTATTAAAGGTAATATAAAAAAAATAAAATATAATAGAATAAAAACACTACTTTAAAGGATTGAGTTTTGTTATAGTTTATGAATCTAGAAGAAGTTTGCTGGAAGAAGATTGTATATTTTTTTGTTTTTAGTTTTGAAATGAATTTTGATTAAAATGACACAACAAGAAGATGTTTTTTTAGAAATCTATTTTAAAAGGCATAATCGATCTAACTCTACCTCTTCATTAAATTATTAATAATTATCATTTAAATAAATATCCACTTAATTATGATCCCCTAATTTTTTATCCCTCGAACCCTACGAGAGTTAACTTAACCACAAAGATGAAATTACGTAAACCCTAGGCTAGCTTCGGAACACACAATCGCAGCACCCTGCTTTGATTGTTGTTCTAAGGATATCTTATGGTCAGTGGTTAATTAGAGCACATATAAATTCTGTAAATGAGGATGAATTGTGTTTAGGGATTATATTTTAACTCTACAAATTTATCACGTGTGGTCTTTTATTACCGATTAATATTGCGCTCTCACAATTTACACAAAATCTCGACCTCGCGTGTTTTGTATTAATTGTTCAATTGCTTGCTTGGTTTATTGTAATTTAAAAACACAATTCATGGATCATATTATTTGAATTAATGTGGCTCATTGATTCAAAATAAATGAATTAATAAGGATATAGGTCGATCGATTACTAAAAAGAACTACTCTTCCATGGGTGGCGTAATCATCATAGAAGCGTTTTGCATGTGGAAAGGTTTAGAATGGGTATAACCCAATCAAACTTCTACTCAAGAATTCCAACCCAAATAGGAATATTAAGAGAAGAATAAATTTAAAAAAAAACATAAGAAAATATAAGAAATAAAAGAAGAACAAAGAAGTTTATTACACAAACAAAATCATTACAACATGAAGGAGAATAAGAAGGCTTCGTCGAAGGGATCCTTGCTTCAAGAGCTACCCTTATTGAAATGGTTGAAGAATTGGAGTGGATCCACTTATCCTCTTCACTAAACTTTCCAATGCACGTACCAACCCCACAAAATGGAAAAAAAACCAATTTATAGAGTGGTGGGGAGGCTAGGTTCAAAGTGGTTTCAAGTGTGAATGGGGAATCTCGGCCAAATATTTTATGCCAACTGGAACCGCCCATTTGACCACCAAAACGCATGAATTGGCCGACCTTAAAGAAGGATAATATGTGAGGATATGGTTTATGTATATCCTATAACAATTTGGTCTTAATACAGGCCCAGATGAAGGAGTTATGGCCGAAATACAGAAGCTTCTCCATTCTAGCGAGTCCAGCCGAACTTTGACTTCATGGACCATTTTCAACAACCAAATGCACTATTTATCTCTGGTGTCCTGAATAAAAGTTTTAGATAATTAATCTAGAAACACTGTTACAAAAGTTCAAATTCAAATAATAAATATAAAAATATTTATCTTCGCAATACTACAGTGATCTACAAAGGGTAAAACTGGAATTTTCATCAAAATATTCAAATGAATGATCTAATCCCAAATACTTTCTAATTAAACATATTTAACACAATGTGAGGAAATTATATCATTTATTATCAATAAAATATTCAATAAAATAGTGTTTTATCCACTCCCCCACACTTACCCTTTTGCACTCCTGATCAAAACATCATATTAAGTAAACATCAATATCAAATCAAAACCAATTTTAAAACACATATCCTTGAGATCAAACAATTACACACCAAGAAACAAAAGATATCATGCCCCATAAAAAACCATTATTTCAAGTTCTTAATTTATATTATTCAATATATTTCCACTTTATTTATCCACCCATGCACAAAACACTTACCTCACTTGAATTTTCTCTTATCACACAAATGTCAATTTTTTTGCAATGTCTTTATCATCCAAACTCATACAAGGGTCACAATAGGCTTGATAGATTCCTACACCGCTACCCGATGTGAGTCAAGAACATATGTTTATCATGAGGAATTTTCCGGGTTGTTCTGTGGCTTTCGGTTGGTAGGATTTAGATGTGAAAAATTATGAGGCTGAATGAGGAGGGCTTGACTCTTTTGGAAGAAAAATTGCATTAATCTAATTTTCACATAAATATGGTCTTCTCCTCAATCCCCATAGTATCAATTCAGCTCCATAATCATGAAAAGTCATGAAAGGTTTACACCATTCATCATTTCATCATAAAAAATTTCAATCTTCTCAAACATGATTTTCTTGAAAGCTTCAGATGGGCACAACTTTCCACCTCAATTAGAAGCTCTAGAAAAGGCATAGCTTCACTTGTCATGAAAGCTCCAGAAAAGGAACAAATTTCAATATAATGAATTTCTTCAGTAGAAAACAGATCTATTTAGAATTTAATTTTCCACCCAAAGTATCACAGAATGTGGTGGCACAACACGAGATAGATTCCCCCACACTTAAGCTCAACTAGATTATGCAATTTCACTTCAAGAGTTGGTTGTATAGGAAAAATTGGCTTGTAATGTGGCTAACCTAATAGGCTGTGCATGGATTCTAAGGGCTAAAAGGATTAAATATTCAAGGTAGGACATTATAAAAAAGGATTCTTTGAAATAGGGGCTTTAATACCAAACAAATGCCTCAATCATTTAAACATAAGTACCGCAAACCCTCAAGTTTTGACAGGAATAGATCAAATTATGGTTAAATCAAGAATGGTTTGGTTCTCTCAAGAAGTGAGGTGAATGTAAAGAATATGAAAATAATGGTTCATAAGCCTCACAGGAAAGTGATTTCAAATATAAAGACAGTGAGATGTGGCATGGGATTCAAAATTCAGTGTACTTTTCATGAAATTACTAAATATTTGAACTTGAAACAAAGTCATTTTAGCATTCATTTAAGCTCAGTTTATTGGGATAAATTGTTTCACTCATTGATATACATTTCAAAATTGTGATGAGAATCATTTCAGCTCAAAAATTTCAAAAACACAAAGAAAATTGAAAAATAAACACACAAAATTTGAAAAACACACATTTTTTTTGTTTTTTTTAACAGGAAAACAATTGAAATTACTAAACTAAAAGGTTCCCTCCCCCACACTTAAAATATTGCATTGTCCTCAATGTGAACCCATGATATGATATATGCACATGAAATGCAAAATTTTTAAATAGGACAAATAATATAAAAGTGAAAGGGTTAGGAACAGCCTGATGTGCTCAAGTGATGATGGGGTCATGCAGTGTGATAAAATCCACTGCATCAGTAGGAAGTCCCTCAATGTATCTCTTCAAACATTTCCCATTGACTGTAAAGCTCTTTCTAGTGTCCTCTTGTGTGATCTCCACTACACCATAAGGAAAAAAATTAGATAAAATATAAGGACCTAACCATCTGGAACGCAACTTACCAGGCATCAACTTCAGTCGTGAACTGTAGAGAAGGACTTTCTCTCCAACATGAAACTCCCTTTGTTGGATCATTCTATCATGATATTCTTTTGATTTTTCCTTATATAGCCTTGAGTTCTCATATGAAGAAAATCAAATCTCCTCAAGCTCTTGAATTTGCAGCTTCCTTTGGATTCCATCTTGGGCCAAATCCATGTTATATTTCTTTATAGCCCAATAAGCCTGATGCTCAACTTCCACGGGGAGATGACATGCTTTCCCAAAAACAATCCGAAATGGGGACATACCAATGGGTGTCTTGTATGCTATCCTATAAGCCCACAATGCATCATCTAAGTTCTTGCTCTAATCCTTCCTATTTGGCTTCACGATTTTCTCCAATATTTGTTTCAACTCTCGATTTGAAACCTCAGCCTGACCATTTGTTTGGGTGTGGTATGGTGTTGATGTTTTGTGTGTCACCCCATACTTTCTAAGGAGGGAAGAAAAATTCCTATTGCAAAAGTGTGTCCCTTGGTTACTGATGATGGCCGTTGGTACTCCAAACCTGCAAAAAATCGGGGATTTGACAAAGTCCACAACAACATGAGAATCGTCAGTCCTGGTGGCCTTGGCCTCCACCCATTTACTCACATAATCAATAGAAACAAAAATATACAAAAATTCAAATGAACTAGGAAAAGGACCCATAAAATCAATGCCCCATACATCAAAAATCTCATATAATAGTATGGGTTGTTGGGGCATCTCATGTCTCCTAGAAATATTCCCAGTGTGTTGGCAACGAGAGCATGTCTTACAAAACACATGGGCATCATGGAACAAACTAGGACAATATAATCCAGAGTCCAAAACCTTACTAGGTGTCTGTTGGGGTCCAAAGTGTCCACCACAAGCAAGTGTATGACAGAAATAAAAAATAGACTCAAACTCATGATCAGGAACACACCTCCTAATGAATTGGTCACTACACATGCGCCAGAGGTAAGTATCATCCCACACATAATAGATAGACTCACTTTTTAATTTTTGGACTTGATGCTTCTTCAAATTTGCTGGGATTTCAGAGGAGACAATGTAATTAACTAAATCATCATACCAAGGATGCGTACCTGAGATGGTGTAGATATGCTCATCGGGGAAAGTGTCCCGAAGTGGTACCTGGTCCAAGGTGTCATCCTCTAGTGTGTGAGTAAGCCTACTCATGTGGTCTGCCACCAAATTCTCTGATCCCTTCTTGTCCTTTATCTCAATATCAAATTATTGAAGAAGGAGCATCCAACGGATAAGTTGTGGCTTTGAATCTGGCTTCTTTAGGAGGTACCTCAAAGCTGCATGGTTAGAAAAAACAACTACTTTAGAGCCCAATAAATATGAACGGAATTTATCTAAAGAAAAGATGATAGCAAAAAACTCTTTTTCCATGGTTATGTAGTTTGATTGGGCTGAATCTAGTGTCCTCGATGCATAGGCGATCACATGTGAACGTCCCTCCACCCTTTGAGATAAGACAGATCGAACTGAAAAGTTGGAGGCTTCACACATAAGCTCAAATGGAAGGTCCCACCGTGGGGGCTGTATGATCGGTGGAGTGGTCAGACACTTCTTTAGCCCATCAAATGATACCCTACATGAATCATCAAAATTGAAGTCAATATATTTTTGAAGCAGTCGAGATAAGGGTAGAGCGATCTTACTAAAATCTCTGATGAAGCGTCGACAAAATACAGCATGTCCAAGGAAGGATCGAACATCATGCACACATGTAGGATATGGGAGGGATGAAATAATGCCTACCTTAGATCTATCAACTTCAATGCCATGTTGTGAGACTATATGACTTAAGAAAATTCCCTTTTCGACCATGAAATGACATTTTTAAAAATTTAAGACCAGATTCTTCTCAATACAACGATTCAACACCTTTACCAAACTAATTAGACATTCATCAAATGAATACCCATACACTGTAAAATCATCCATAGATACCTCCATGCAGGTCTCAATAAAATCAGAAAAAATACTCCCCATGCATCTCTGGAAGGTACCTGGGGAGTTGCAAAGTCCAAATGGCATCCTCTGGTAGGCAAATGTGCCAAAGGGACAGGTGAATGTAGTCTTCTCTTGATCCTCTGGAGCTATAGGAACCTGAAAATATCCAGAAGATCCATCCAAGAAACAATAGTGTGTTTTCCCAGCTAGTCTCTCGAGCATTTGATCAATAAATGGGAGGGGGGAAATGGTCCTTGCGAGTGGACTGATTTAGTTTCCTAAAATCAATACACACACTCCAACTGTTTTTCACCCTCATTGGAACTAACTCATCTTTCTCATTTTTAACAACACTAACACCACTCTTCTTAGGCACAACCTGAATTGGACTTACCCACTGAAAATCTGAAATGGGAAAGATTATACCTGCCTCGAGAAATTTCTCAAATTCTTTTTTAACAACTTCTAGGAAGGTGGGATTGAGTCTCCTTTGTGGCTGTCTCACCGGTTTATCCCCATCCTCCAAGAGAATCCTATGCATGCAAATGGAGGGGCTAATACCGGATATGTCTGCCAATGTCCAACCAATTTCCCTAATGTTATCTCTCAATAGATTCAAAAGTTTTTCTTCATGTTCAAAAGAGAGATTGTTAGCAACGATAACAGGTAATCTATCACCACTCACCAAGAATGAATATTTAAGATTTGGGGGTAATGGGTTGAGTTCCAATGTAAGGGGGTGATGTATGGATGGAGAAATTGATGCAACAGACATATCTGCACAATGAACATCAGTATCAGAACAGAAATCATTATAATCAGAGAATAAAGCACCAAATCCATCAGCATAATCAATAGCCATGTCATAATCAGAGTTCACATGATCAAGATCAGAATATGAATCCATTTCAAAATCAAATCTTAGAGTGTCTTGTTCATTAGAAACAAGTGTGGAAGTTCTCTTAGACATTAAACCATAACCAATACTCATAATCTCCCTAAGCACAGGACAATCAAAATCCATGGAGTTTTTACTTGGTGGTTCAAAATGGGAGATAACGAAAGCAGAATAGTCCTCAGAGGGGTACTTCATGGAGTCCATAACATTAAATATCACAACTTCATCCCCAAATTCGATGGAAAGTGTACCCTCATTGACATTTATGATAGTTTTTTCAGTTTTGAGGAAGGGTCTACGTAAGATAATGGGGGCATGAGAACTTACCTGATCGTCCTCCACGTTAAGAACATAGAAATCTGCTGGGAAGATCATGTCTCTTACCCGGAAAAGTACATCCTCAAGGACTCCCGCTGGATATGCTGTAGATCTATTTGCCAACTGCACCACTACCCTTGTTGGCTTCAACTCACCAACCTGCAAGGAAGAGAATACAGAGTGAGGCATCACATTTATGGAAGCTCCCAAATCACAAAGAACATCAGAGAAGTGCAACTCCCCTATGGTACATGGGATGGTGAATGTCTCGGGATCCTTTCACTTTGTTGGCATTGCTAGAGTTAGTGTAATGAGTGCTAAGAAATTCCTTCCAAGGTTGATCCTCTCATTTCCCTTGATCCCTCTTCGATTGGTACAAAGTTCTTTTAAGAATTTCGCATACCTTGGAATTTGCTTAATGGCTTCAAGTAGAGTAATGTTGATCTCCACACGCTTGAATGTATCCAAAACCTCCTTTTTCATTGCTTCTTCACCCATATTCTTGGTTTGGACAACCCTATTGGGAAAAGGAAGGGGTTTAGGAGGAACATCATCAATATTTTTCTTACCATTATCTTTCTCCTTGGATTTCTCATCTGTTGGTATGGAATTTGGCTTCTCTGGAGTTGAGGTGAATCTCGTTGGAATGGTAGGTACAAATGTATCGTTCATTTGTTTCCCACTTCTCAATGTGATGGCACTAACATTCCCCTTTGGATTTGGAGTGGGTTGGGAGGGTAGATATCCAGAATTCTTACTTACAAGTTCATGGAGGGTGGTGGAAATCTGGCTCATTTGAGTCTTCAACTCCCTCAGCTCCAAACCTTGACTCTTTAGCTCATTCTGTTGATTAAGAAAAATTTTCTTCAAAAGGTGATCACTGTTAGAATCTACCTTGTGTGGGGGATTCCCTTGTTGATGGCTTGCTGATGCTTGGGCTTTAAATCTCATTTGGGGTTGTTGGAAACCCTGCTAGTAAGGCGGAGGATGCAGGAAGTTTTGTTGAAAGGATGGCCTTTGTTGTTGTGTAGAGCCATACCTCATGTCTGGTTGATCTATCCACCCTTGGTTGTATGTTGGAGCAAATGAATCAAACTTATTTTGGGGATATGGTTGTTGTTGCTGCTGAAATGGTCTCCCCGGGAATACTATTTCACAATCTTCTGTTTATTGTAGTTGGGGGTAACAATCAGTTGGATGGCTTGTATCAGTGCAAATTCCACAAGGCCTTGAAGGAGTGGTTTGGGATGTCTTTTGAGCCAAAGCAATCTGCCTCACCATAGTGGTCAATTCTTCCAACTTTGTATCAATCAAATGACTTTCAAGAGAAGAAGGACTTACCTGGTGTACTCCCTTGACATGTGGTGTACCTCGATCGCCAAATTGTTGGGAGTTTTGTGCCATCTTGTCGATCAATGCATGTGGGGCTACTGGTGTCTTGTACACCAATACCCCTCCTGCTGCAGCATCCACCATGCTTCTCTCCATGGGTGTAAGTCCTTCGTAGAAGTATTGGACGAGTAATTTCTCACTGATTTGGTGATGTGGGCAGCTTGCACACAACTTCTTGAATTGCTCCCAGTACTCATACATTGACTCCCCTTGGGCTTTATTGATCCCCGATATATCCTTTCGAATGGATGTGGTACTTGATGCTAGAAAAAATCTTTGCAAGAAAAGATGTTTCAAATCATTCCAACATGTTACATCTTCAGGTTGCAAATAATACATCCAATCCTTTGCAGCTCCATAAAGTGAGAATGTGAATGATCTTAATTTGATTTGATCTTCAGAAACATTTCTTGGTTTTAAGGTTGAGAAAACTACATTAAATTCCTTAAGGTGTTTATTGGGATCCTCACCAGATAAGCCATGAAACTTTGGAAGAAGGTGAATTAATTCAGATTTCAATTCAAAGTCCGATTCGAGGTTTGGGTATGCAATACAATTTGGTTGATAGTTAATATCTGGTGCAACCAATTCTTGAATGGTTATATTTAGCTCCTTGTTATTATTTCCATCCATTGGTTCCTCTTTTATAGTTGAATTTGAATTGCTTCCAATTTCAATGTTTCCAGAAGAGAGGAATTCACCAACTGGTTGAATATTGAAACTTCCCGTAGACTGAGAATGTCTGATTCGAGCCCTAAGGCTACGTTCAATCTTAGGGTCAAGATCTAAGAGATCTTAGGGATTAGTTCATTTCATAAATCAAATAAAAATGAAAATAAAGAAAGTGGACCATAGTAAAATAAAAATGAGAAGTTTGAGTTGATAGTCCAAAACGAAAAGAAGAGGATGAAAAAAATGAAAACTTGAGAAAGGGAAAAGATGAAAGAGAGGGGTGAAGAAAATAATAAAATGAAAAATAAAAGAAATACCTCTAAATGGTTGAATAAATTACTTGCCTCCCTGGAAACGGCTCCAATTTGAAAGAGCGCTGTCGTGGGCGCCCTCAAATGATTAATGTGATTTTGGGGTACTTAGGTGCAGCAGAGTGGCTGACCAAGGTCGTCTCTCAAAGGAGGAAGTGAATTTTACAACTTATTAAAGGTATTATAAAAAAAATAAAATATAATAGAATAAAAGAACTACTTTAAAGGACTGGGGTTTGTTATAGTTTATGAATCTAGAAGAAGTTTGCTGAAAGAAGATTGTATATTTTTTTTGTTTTTATTTATGAAATGAATTTTGATTAAAATGACACAATAAGAAGATGTTTTTTTAGAAATCTATTTTAAAAGGAGTAATCGATCTAAATATACCTCTTCATTAATTTATTAATCATTATCATTTAAATCAATATACACTTAATTATGATACCCTAATTTTTTATCCCTCGAACCCTACGAGAGTTAACTTAACTACAAAGATGAAATTACTTAAACCCTAGGCTAGTTTCGGAACATGCAATCGTAGCACCTTGCTTTGATTGTTGTTCTAAGGATAGATTATCGTCAGTGGTTAATTAGAGCACATATACATTCTGGAAATGAGGGTGAATTGTGTTTAGGGATTATATTTGAACTCTACAAATTTATCCCGTTTGGTCTTGTATTACCGATTAAGATCGCGCTCTCACAATTTACCCAAAATCTCGACCTCGCGTGTTTTGTATTAATTGTTCAATTGCTTGCTTAGTTTCTTGTAATTTAAAAACACAATTCATGGATCATATTATGTGAATTACAGTGACTCATTGATTCAAAATAAATTAATGAATAATGATAGAGGTCGATCGATTACTAAAAAGAACTACTCTTCCATGGGTGGCGTAATCATCGTAGAAGCGTTTTGCATGTGCAAAGGTTTAGAAAGGGTATAACCCACTCACGCTTCTACTCAAGAATTCAAACCCAAATAGGAATATTAAGAGAAGAATAAATTTAAAAAATCAGAAGAAAAGAGAAGAAATAAAATAATAACAAAGAATTTTATTACACAGAAAAAATCATTACAACATGAAGGAGAAGAAGAAGGCTTCGTCGAAGGGATCCTTGATTCAAGAGCTACCCTTATTGAAATGGTTGGAGAATTGGAGTGAATCCACTTATCCTCTGCCCTCAACTTACCGATTCACGTACCAACCCCACCAAATGATAAAAACACCAATTTATAGAGTGGTGGGGAGGCTATGTTCAAAGTGGTTTCAAGTGTGAATGGGGAATCTCAGCCAAATATTTTATTCCAAATTGCACCGACCATTTGACCACCAGAATGCGTGAATGGGCCGGCCTTCCAGAACGATACTATGTTCGGATATGGGTTATCTATATCCTTTAAAAATTTGGGCTTAATCCAGGCCCATAGGAAGGACTTATGGCCGAAATACAGAAGCTTCTCCATTCTGGCGAGTCCAGCCCAACTTTGACTTCATGGCCCATTTTCAACAACCAAATACACTCTTTAGCTCTGGTGTCCTGAATAACAGTTGTATATAATTACGTTAGGAACACGGTTAAAAAATTTAAAATTCAAATAATAAATATAAAAATATTTATCTTCGAAATACTACAGTGATCTATAAAGGGTAAAACTGGATTTTTTATCAAAATATTTAAATGAATGATCTAATCCAAAATACTTTCTAATTAAACATATTTAACACAATGTGAGGAAATTATATCATTTATTATCAATAAAATATTAAATAAAATTGTGTTTTATCAACTCCCCCATACTTACCCTTTTGCACTCCTGAGAAAAACCTCATATCAAGTAAACATCAATATCAAATCAAAACCAATTTTAAAACAAATATCCTTGAGATCAAACAATTACACACCAAGAAACAAAAGATATCATGCCTTATAAAAAACCATTATTTCAAGTTCTTCATTTATATAATTAAATATATTTCCACTTTATTTATCATCCCATTCACAAAACACTTACCTCACTTGAATTTTCTCTTATCACACAAATGTCATTGTTTTGAAATGTATTTCTCATCCAAACTCATACAAGGGTCACCATAGGCTTTATAGATTCCTACATCACTACCCGAGGTGAGTCAAGAATATATGTTTATCATGAGGACTTTTCAGGGTTGTTCTGTGGTTTTCGGTTGGTAGTATTTAGATGTGAAAAATTATGAGGCTGAATGAGGAGGGCTTGACTCTTTTTGAAGAAAAAATGAATTAATCTAATTTTCACTTAAATATGGTCTTCTCCTCAATCCCCATAGTATCAATTATGCCCCATCATCATGAAAAGTCATGAAAGGTTTACACCATTCATCATTCCAGCATCAAAAATTTCAATCTTCTCAAACATGATTTTCTTGAAAGCTCCAGATGGGCACAACTTTCCACCTCAATTAGAATCTCCAGAAAAGGCACAGCTTCACTTGTCATGAAAGCTCCAGAAAAGGCACAACTTTCAATATAATGACTTTCTTCAGTAGAAAAAACATCTCTTCAGAATTTAATTTTCCACCCAAAGTATCACAGAATTTGGTGGCACAACACAAGATAGATTCCCCCACACTTAAGCTCAACTAGATTATGCAATTTCACTTCAAGAGTTGATTGGATAGGGAAAATTGTCTTGTAATGTGGATAAAATAATAGGATATGCATGGATTCTAAGGTCTACAAGGATTAAATATTCAAGGTAGGCCATTATAAAAAAGGATTCTTTGAAATAGGGGCTTTAATACCAAAAAAATTCCTCAATCATTTAAACATAAGTACCTCAAACCCTCAAGTTTTGATAGGAATAGATCAAATTATGGTTAAATCAAGCATGGTTTGGTTCTCTCAAGAAGTGAGGTGAATTTAAATAATATGAAAATAATGGTTCAGAAGCCTCACAGGAAAGTGATTTCAAATATAAAGACAGTGAGATGTGGAATGAGATTCAAAATTCAGTGTACTTTTCATGAAATTACTAAATATTTGAACTTGAAACAAAGTCATTTCAAAATTCATTTAAGCTCAGTTTATTGGGATAAATTGTTTCACTCATTGATATGCATTTCAAAATTGTGATGAGAATCATTTCAGCTCAAAAATTTCAAAAAGGAAAAAGAAAATTGAAAAATAAACACACAAAATTTGAAAAACACACATTTTTTTTGTTTTTTTTAAACAGGAAAACAATTGAAATTACTAAACTAAAAGGTTCCCACCCCCACACTTAAAATATTGCATTTTACTCAATGTGAACCCATGAGATGATATATGCACATGGAATGCAGAATTTTTAAATAGGACAAATAATATAAAAGTGAAAGGGTTAGGAACAGCCTGATGTGCTCAAGTGATGATGGGGTCATGCAGTGTGATAAAATCCACTGCATCAATAGGAAGTCCCTCAATGTATCTCTTCAAACTTTTCCCATTGATTGTAAAGCTCCTTCTAGTGTCCTCTTGTGTGATCTCCACTACACCATAAGGAAAAACATTAGGCACAATATAAGGACCTAACCATTTGGAACGCAACTTACCAGGCATCAGCTTCAGTTCGGAACTGTAGAGAAGGACTTTCTCTCCAACATGAAAATCCCTTTGTTGGATCATTCTATCATGAGATGCTTTTGATTTTTCCTTATAGAGCATTGAGTTCTCATATGAAGACAATCTAATCTCCTCAAGCTCTTGAATTTGTAGCTTCCTTTGGATTCCAGCTTGGGCCAAATCCATGTTTCATTTCTTTATAGCCCAATAAGCCCGATGCTAAACTTCCAAGGGAAGATGACATGCTTTCCCAAAAATAATCCGAAATGGGGACATACAAATGGGTGTCTTGTATGATTTCCTATAAGCCCACAATGCATCATCCAAGTGCTTGCTCCAATCCTTCCTATTTGGCTGCACGATTTTCTCCAATATTTGTTTCAACTCACGATTTAAAACCTCAGCCTGGCCATTTGTTTGGGGGTGGTATGGTGTTGATGTTTTGTTTGTCACCCCATACTTTAGAAGGAGGGAAGAAAAATTCCTATTTCAAAAGTGTGTACTTTGGTCACTGATGATGGCCTTTGGTACTCCAAACCTGCAAAAAATCTGTGCTTTGACAAAGTCCACAACAACATGAGAATCATCAGTCCTGGTGGCCTTGGCCTCCACCCATTTACTCACATAATCAACAGCAACCAAAATATACAAAAATTCAAATGAACTAGGAAAAGTACCCATAAAATCAATGCCCCATACATCAAAAATCTCACAGAATAGTATGGGTTGTTGGGGCATCTCATGTCTCCTAGAAATATTCCCAGTGTGTTGGCAATGAGAGCATGACTTACAAAATACATGGGCATCATGGAACAAACTAGGACAATATAATCCAGAGTCCAAAACCTTCCTAGCTGTCCGTTGGGGTCAAAAGTGTCCACCAAAAGCAAGTGTATGACTAAAATGAAAAACAGACTCAAACTCATGACCGGGAACACACCTCCTAATGACTTGGTCACTACACATGTGCCAGAGGTAAGGATCATCCCACACATAATACTTAGAATCACTTTTTAATTTTTGGACTTGATGATTCTTCAAATTTGCTGGTATTTCAAAGGAAACAATGTAATTCAATAAATCAGCATACCAAGGATGTGTACTTGAGATGGTATAGAGATGCTCATCGGGGAATGTGTCCTGAAGTGGTACCTGGTCCAAGGTGTCATCCTCTAGTGTGTGAGTAAGCCTACTAATGTGGTCTGCCACCAAATTCTCTGATCCCTTCTTGTCCTTTATCTCAATATCAAATTCCTGAAGAAGGAGCATCCAACTGATAAGTCGTGACTTTGCATTTGGATTCTTTAGGAGGTACCTCAAAGATGCATGGTGAGAAAAAACAACTACTTTAGAACCCAATAAATATGAACGAAATTTATCTAAAGAAAACATGACAACAAGAAACTCTTTTTCTGTGGTTGTGTAGTTTGATTGGGCTGAATCTAGTGTCCTCGATGCATAGGCGATCACATGTGAACATCCCTCCACCCTCTGAGATTAGACAGCTCGAACTGCGAAGTTGGAGGCGTCACACATAAGCTCAAATGGAAGGTACCACTGCGGGGGCTGTATGATATGTGGAGTGGTCAGACACTTCTTTATCCCATCAAATGACATCCAGCATGAATCATAAAAATTTAAGTCAATATCTTTTTGAAGCAGTCGAGATAAGGGTAGAGTGATCTTACTAAAATCTCTGATGAAGCATCGATAAAATCCAGCATGTCCAAGTAATGATCGAACATCACGCACACATGTAGGATATGTGAGGGATGAAATAATGTCTACCTTAGATTTATCAACTTCAATTCCATGTTGTGAGACTATATGACCTAAGACAATTCCCTTTTCGACCATGAAATGGAATTTTTCAAAATTTAAGACCAGATTCTTCTCAATACAACGATTTAACACCTTTCCCAAACTAATTAGACATTCATCAAATGAAGACCCATACACTGTAAAATCATCCATAAATACCTCCATGCAGGTCTCAATAAAATTAGAAAAAATACTCACCATGCATCTCTGGAAGGTACCTGGGGTGTTTCAAAGTCCAAATGGCATCCTCCGGTAGGCAAATGTGACAAAGGGATAGGTGAATGTAGTCTTCTCTTGATCCTATCGAGCTATAGGAACCTGAAAAAATCTAGAAAATCCATCCAAGAAACAATAGTGTGTTTTCCCAGCTAGTCTCTCGAGCATTTGATCAATAAATGGGAGGGGGAAATGGTCCTTGCGAGTGGACTGATTTAGATTCCTATAATCAATACACACACGCCAACTGTTTTTCACCCTCATTGGAACTAACTCATCTTTCTCATTTTTAAGAACAGTAACACCACTCTTCTTAGGCACAACCTGAATTGGACTTACCCACTGAGAATATGAAATGGGAAAGATTATACCTACCTCGAGAAATTTCTCATATTCTTTTTTAACAACTTCCAGGAGGGTGGGATTGAGTCTCCTTTGTGGCTGTCTCACCAGTTTAGCCCCATCCTCCAAGAGAATCCTATGCATGCAAATGGAGGGTCTAATACCTGATATGTCTGCCAATGTCCAACCAATTTCCCTAATGTTATCTATTAATATATTCAAAAGTTTTTCTTCATGTTTAAAAGAGATATTGTTAGAAATGATAACAGGTAATCTATCACCGCTTAGTAAGTATGAATATTTAAGATTTGGGGGCAATGGATTGAGTTCCAATGTAGGGGGGTAATGTATGGATGGAGAAATTGATGCAACAGACATATCTGCACAATGAACATCAGTATCAGAACAGAAATCATCATAATCAGAGAATAAAGCACCAAATCCATCAGCATACTCAATAGACATGTCATAATCATAGTTCACATGATCAAGATCAGAATATGAATCCATTTCAAAATCAAATCTTAGAGAGTCTTGTTCATTAGAAACAGGTGTGGAAGTTCTCTTAGACATTAAACCAGAACCAATACTCATAATCTCCCTAAGCATAGGAAAATAAAAATCCATGGAGTTTTTACTTGGTGGTTCAAAATGGGAGACAACAAAAGCAGAATGGTCCTCAGAGGGGTACTTCATGGAGTCCATAACATTAAATATCACAACTTAATCCCCAAATTCCATGGAAAGTGTACCCTCATTGACATTTATGATAGTTTTTGCAGTTTTGAGGAAGTGTCTACCTAAGATAATGGGGGCACGATAACTTACCTGATCGTCCTCCATGTTTATCACATAGAAATCTGCTGGGAAGATCATGTCTCTTGCCCATACAAGTACATCCTCAAGGACTCCTACTGGATATGCTGTAGCTCTATTTGCCAACTGCACCACTACTCTTGTTGGATTCAACTCACCAAACTGCAAGGAAGATAATACAGAGTGAGGCATCACATTTATGGAAGCTCCCAAATCACAAAGAGCATCAGAGAAGTGAAACTCCCCTATGGTACATGGGATGGTGAATGTCCCGGGATCCTTGCACTTTGTTGTCATTTCTAGAGTTGGTGTAATTAGTGTTGAGACATTCCTTCTAAGTCTGATCCTCTCATTTCCCTTGAGCTGTCTTCGATTAGTACAAAGTTATTTTAATAATTTCGCATACCTTGGAATTTGCTTAATGGATTCAAGTAGAGGAATGTTGATCTCCACACACTGGAATGTATCCAAAACCTCCTTTTTCATTACATCTTCAGCCATCTTCTTGGTTTGGACAACCCTGTTGGGAAAAGGAAGGGGTTTAGGAGGAACATCATCAATCTTTTTGTTACCTTTTATCTTTCTCCTTGGATTTCTCATCAGATGGTATGGAATTTGGCTTCTCTGGAGTTGAGGTGAATCTCGGTGGAATGTTAGGTAAAGATGTATCGTTCATTTGCTTCCCACTTCTCAATGTGATGGAACTAACATTCCCCTTTGGATTTTTAGTGGGTTGGGAGGGTAGATTTCCGGAATTCTTACTTACAAGTTCATGGAGGGCGGTGTCAATCTGGTTCATTTGAGTCTTCAGCTCCCTCAGCTCCCAACCTTGACTCTTTAGCTCATTCTGTTGATTAAGAACAATTTTCTTCAAAATTTCATCAGTGTTAGAATCTACCTTGGGTGGGGGATTACCTTGTTGCTTGCTTGATGATGCTTGGGATTTAAATCTCCTTTGGGGTTGTTTGAAACCCTGCTGGTACGGCGGAGGCTGCTGGAAGTTTTGTTGAAAGGGTGGCCTTTGTTGTTGTACAGATCCATACCTCATGTCTGGTTGATCTTTATAGCCTTGGTTGTATGTTGGAGCAAATGAATCAAACTTCTTTTGGGGATATGGTTGTTGTTGCTACTGAAATGGTCTCCCTGGGAATACTACTGCACAATCTTCTGTTTCTTGTAGTTGGGGGAAACAGTCAGTTGGATGGCTTGTATCATTGCAAATGCCACAAGGCCTTGAAGAAGTGGGTTGAGATGTCTTTTGAGCCAAAGCAATCTGCCTCACCATAGTGGTCAATTCTTCCAACTTTGTATCAATCAAATGACTTTCAAGAGAAGGAGGACTTACCTGGTGTACTCCCGTGACATGTGGTGTACCTCGATCGCCAAATTGTTGGGAGTTTTGTGTCATCTTATCGATCAATGCACGTGTGGCTACTGGTGTCTTGTCCACCACTGCCCCTTTTTCTACAATATCTACCATTCTCCTCTCGATGGGTGTAAGTCCTTCGTAGAAGTATTGGATGAGTAATTGCTCACTGATTTGGTGATGTGGGCAGCTTTAACACAACTTCTTGAATCGCTCCCAGTACTCATACATTGACTCCCCTTGGGCTTTCTTGATCCCCGATATCTCCTTTCGAATGGATGTGGTCCTTGATGATGGAAAAAATCTTTGCAAGAAAAGACATTTCAAATCATTCCAACATGTTACATCTTCAGGTTGCAAATAATACATCCAATCCTTTGCAGCTCCATCAAGTGAGAATGGGAATGCTCTTAATTTGATTTGATCTTCAGAAACATTTCTTGGTTTTAAGGTTAAGAAAACCACATTAAATTCCTTAAGGTGTTTATTGGGATCCTCACCAGACAAGCCATGAAACTTTGGAAGAAGGTGAATTAAAACAGATTTCAATTCAAAGTCCGATTCGAGGTTTGGGTATGCAATACAATTTGGTTGATAGTTAATATCTAGTACAACCAATTATAGAATGGTTCTATTTAGCTCATTGTTATCATTTCCAGCCATTGGTGCCTCTTTTATGTTTGAATTTGAATTGCTTCCAACCTCAATGTTTCCATAAGAGAGGAATTCACCAACTGGTTGAATATTGAAACTTCCCGTAGACTGAGAATGTCTGATTCAAGCCCTAAGGCTACGTTCAATCTCAGGGTCAAGATCTCAGAAATATTCGGGATTAGTTTGTGTCATAAATCAAATAAAAATGAAAAGAAAGAAAGTGGACCATAGTAAAATAAAAATGATAAGTTTCAGTTGATGGTCCAAAAAGAAAATAAGAGGATGAAAAAAATGAAAACTTGATAAAGGGGAAAGATGAAAGAGAGGGGTGAAGAAAATAATAAAATGAAAAATAAAAGAAATACCTCTAAATGGTTGAATAAATTACTTTCCTCTCCAGGGACGACACCAATTTGAAAGAGCGCTGTCGTGGGTGCCCTCAAATGATTAATGTGATTTTGGGGTACTTAGGTGCAGCAGATTGGCTGACCAAGGTCATCTCTCAAAGGAGGAAGTGAATTTAACAACTTATTAAAGGTATTCTAAAAAAAATAAAATAGAATAGAATAAAAACACTAATTTAAAGGATTGGGGTTTGTTATATTTTATGAATCTAGAAGAAGTTTGTTGGAAGAAGATTGTATATTTTTTAGTTTTTAGTTTTGAAATGAATTTCGATTAAAATGACACAACAAGAAGATGTTTTTTTAGAAATGTATTTTAAAAGGAGTAATCAATCTAACTCTACCTATTCATTCACTTATTAATAATTATCATTTAAATCAATATCAAATTAATTATGATCCCCTAATTTTTTATCCCTTGAACCCTAAGAGAGTAAACTTAACCACAAAGATTAAATTACTTAAACCCTAGGCTAGCTTTGGAACACGCAATCGCAACACCCTACTTTGATTGTTGTTCTAAAGATAGGTTATGGTCAATGGTTAATTAGAGCACATATCCATTCTGGAAATGAGGATGAATTGTTTTTATGGATTATATTTGAACTCTACAAATTTATCCCGTGTGGTCTTGTATTACCGATTAATATCGCGCTCTCACAATTTACACAAAATCTCGACCTCGTGTGTTTTGTATTAATTGTTCAATTGCTTTATTAGTTTCTTGTAATTTAAAAACATAGTTCATGGAAAATATTATGTGAATTATAATGGCTCATTGATTCAAAATAAATTAATGAAGAAGGATAGAGATCGATTGATTGCTAAAAATAACTACTCTTCTATGGGTGGCGTAATCATCGTAGAAGCGTTTTGCATGTGCAAATGTTTAGAATGGGTATAACCCAATCACGCTTCTACTCAAGAATTACAAACCAAATAGGAAGATTAATAGAATAAGAAATTTAAACAAAACAGAATAAAAGAGAAGAAATAATTGAAGAACAAATAAGTTTATTACACAAAAAAATCATTACATCATGAAGGAGAAGAAGAAGGCTTCGTCGAAGGGATCCTTGCTTCAAGAGCTACCCTTATTGAAATGGTTGGATAATTAGAGTGGATCCACTTCTTCTCTGCCCTAAACTTTCCAATGCACGTCCCAACCCCACCAAATGATAAAAACACCAATTTATAGAGTGGTGGGGAGGCTAGGTTCAAAGTGGTTTCAAGTGTGAATGGGGAATCTCGGCCAAATATTTTATGGCAACTTGTACCGCCCATATGACTACCAAAACGCATGCATTGGCCGGCATTCAAGTAGGATAATATGTGAGGATATGGGTTATCTATCTCCTATAACTATTTGGGCTTAATCCAGGCCCATATGAAGGAGTTATGGCCGAAATACAGAAGCTTCTCCATTCTGGAGAGTCCAGCCCGACGTTGCCTTCATGGGCCATTTTCAACATCCAAATTCACTCTTTAGCTCTGGTGTCCTGAATAAATTTTTTATATAATTAAGTTAGAAACACTGTTACAAAATTTCAAATTCAAATAATAAATATAAAAATATTTATCTTCGAAATACTACAGTGAACTATAAAGGGTAAAACTGGAATTTTCATCAAAATATTCAAATGAATGATCTAATCCCAAATATTTCTAATTAAACATATTGAACACAATGTGAGGAAATTATATCATTTATTATCAATAAAATATTCAATAAAATAGTGTTTTATCAACTCCCCCACACTTACCCTTTTGCACTCCTGAGCAAAACCTCATATCAAGTAAACATCAATATCAAATCAAAACCAATTTTAAAACAGATATCCTTGAGATCAAACAATTACACACCAAAAAAAAAGATATCATGCATCATAAAAAACCATTATTTAATGTTCTTAATTTATATCATTCAATATATTTTCACTTTATTTATCCTCCCATGCACAAAACACTTACCTCACTTGAATTTTCTCTTATCACACAAATGTCAATTTTTTTTGCAATGTCTTTCTCATCCAAACTCATACAAGGGTCACCATAGGCTTGATAGATTCCTACATCGCTACCCAATGTGATTTAAGAATATATGTTTATCATGAGGACCTTTCAGGGTTGTTCTGTGGCTTTTGGTTGGTAGGATTTAGATGTGAAAAATTCTGAGGCTGAATGAGGAGGGCTTGACTCTTTTTGAAGCAAAATTGCATTAATCTAATTTTCACTTAATTATGGTCTTATCCTCAATCCCCATAGTATCAATTCATCTCCATCATCATAAAAAGTCATGAAAGGTTTACACCATTCATCATTTTAGCATCAAAAATTTCAATCTTCTCAAACATGATTTTCTTGAAAGCTCCAGATGGGCACAACTTTCCACCACAATTATAAGCTCCAGAAAAGGCACAGCTTCACTTGTCACGAAAGCTCCAGAAAAGGAACAACTTTCAATATAATGAACTTTTTCAGTAGAAAACACATCTCTTCAGAATTTAATTTTCCACCCAATGTATCACAGCATGTGGTGGCACAACACAAGAGAGATTCCCCCACACTTAATCTCAACTAGATTATGCAATTTCACTTCGAGTTGGTTGGATAGGGAAAATTGGCTTGTAATGTGGCTAAACTAATAGGCTGTGTATGGCTTATAAGGGCTACAAGGATTAAATATTCAAGGTAGGGCATTATTAAAAAGGATTATTTGAAATAGGGGCTTTAATACCAAACAAATGCCTCAATCATTTAAACATAAGTACCTCAAACCCTCATGTTTTGACAGGGATAGATCAAATTCTGGTTAAATCATGCATGGTTTAGTTCTCTCAAGAAGTGAGGTGAATGTAAAGAATATGAAAATAATGGTTCAGAAGCCTCACAGGAAAGTGATTTCAAATATAAATACAGTGAGATGTGGCATGGGATTCAAAATTCAGTGTACTTTTCATGAAATTACTAAATATTTGAACTTGAAAAAAAGTCATTTCAGCATTCATTTAAGCTTAGTTTATTGGGATAAATGGTTTCACTCATTGATATGAATTTCAAAATTGTGATGAGAATCATTTCAGCTCAAAAATTTCAAAAACACAAAGAAAATTGAAAAATAAACACACAAAATTTGGAAAACACACAATTTTTTTTGTTTTTTTTAAACAGGAAGAAAATTGAAATTACTAAACTAAAAGGTTCTCTCCCCCACTCTTAAAATATTGCATTGTTCTCAATAAGAACGCTTGATATGATATATTCACATGAAATGCAGAATTTTTAAATAGGACAAATAATATAAAAGTGAAAGGGTTAGGAACAGCCTGATGTGCTCAAGTGATGATGGGGTCATGCAGTGTGATAAAATCCACTACATCAGTAGGAAGTCCCTCAATGTATCTCTTAAAATGTTTCCCATTGAATGTAAAGCTCCTTCTGGTGTCCTCTTGGGTGATCTCCACTGCACCATAAGGAAAAACATTAGATACAATATAAGGACCTAACCATATGGAACACAACTTACCAGGCATCAGCTTCAGTCGTGAACTATAGAGAAGGAATTTCTATCCAACATGAAACTCCCTTTGTTGGATCATTCTATCATGAGCTGCTTTTGATTTTTCCTTATAGAGCCTTGAGTTCTCATATGAAGACAATCTAATCTCCTCAATCTCTTGAATTTGCAGCTTCCTTTGGATTCCAGCTTGGGCCAAATCCATGTTGCATTTCTTTATATCCCAATAAGCCTGATGATCAACTTCCATGGGGAGATGACACACTTTCCCAAAAACAATCCGAAATGGGGACATACCAATGGGTGTCTTGTATGATGTCCTATAGGCCCACAATGCATCATCCAAGCACTTCCTCCAATCCTTCCTATTTGGCTTCACGGTTTTCTCCAATATTTGTTTCAACTCACAATTTGAAACCTCAACCTGGCCATTTGTTTGGGGGTGGTATGGTGTTGATGTTTTGTGTGCCACCCCATAATTTCGAAGGAGGGAAGAAAAATTTCCATTGAAAAAGTGTGTCCCTTGGTCTCTGATGATGGCCTTTAGTACTCCAAACCTGTAAAAAATCGGTGCTTTGACAAAGTCCACAACAACATGAGAATCGTCAGTCCTGGTGGCCTTGGCCTCCACCCATTTACTCACATAATCAATAGCAACCAAAATATACACAAATCCAAATGAACTAGAAAAAGTACCCATAAAATCAATGCCACATACATCAAAAATCTCACAGAATAGTATGGGTTGTTGGGGCATCTCATGTCACCTAGAAATATTCCCAGTGTGTTGGAAACGAGAGCATGACTTACAAAACACATGGGCATCATGGAACAAACTATGCCAATATAATACAGAGTCCAAAACCTTCCTAGCTATCCGTTGGGGTCTAAAGTGTCCACCACAAGAATGCGTATGACAGAAATGAAAAACAGACTCAAACTCATGATCGGGAACACACCTCCTAATGACTTGGTCAATACACATGCACCAGAGGTAAGGATCATCCCACACATAATACCTAGACTAACTTTTTAATTTTTGGACTTGATGCGTCTTCAAATTTGCTGGGATTTTAGAGGAAACAATGTAATTAACTAAATCAGCATACCAAGGATGTGTACCTGATATGGTATAGAGATGCTCATCGGGGAAAGTTTCCCGAAGTGGTACCTGGTCCAAGGTGTCATCCTCTAGTGTGTGAGTTTGACTACTCATGGGGTCTGCCACCAAATTATCTGATCCCTTCTTGTCCTTTATCTCAATATCAAATTTCTGAGGAAGGAGAATCCAACAGATAAGTCATGGCTTTGCATCTGGCTTCTTTAGGAGGTACCTCAAAGCTGCATGGTCAGAAAAAACAACTACTTTAGAGCCCAATAAATATGGACGGAATTTATCTAAAGCAAATATGAAAGCAAGAAACTATTTTTTATGTGGTTGTGTAATTTTATTGGGCTGAATCTAGTGTCCTCAATGCATAGGTGATCACATGTGAACATCCCTCCACCCTCTGAGAAAAGATAGCTCCAACTGCGAAGTTGGAGGCATCACACATAAGCTCAAATGGAAGGTCCCACCGCGGGGGCTGTATGATCGGTGGAGTGGTCAGACACTTCTTTAGCCCATCAAATGATACCCTGCATGAATCATCAAAATTGAAGTCAATATCTTTTTGAAGCAATCGAGATAAGGGTAGAGTGATCTTACTAAAATCTCTGATGAAGCGCCGATAAAATCCAGCATGTCCAAGGAATGATCGTACATCACACACACATGTAGGATATGGGAGGGATGAAATAATGTATACCTTAGATTTATCAACTTCAATGCCATGTTGTGAGACTATATAACCTAAGACAATTCCCTTTTCAACCATGAAATGAAATTTTTCAAAATTTAAGACCAGATTCTTCTCAATACAACGATTCAACACCGTTCCCAAACTAATTAGACATTCATCAAATAAAGACCCATACAATGTAAAATCATCCATAAATACCTCCATGAAGGTCTCAATAAAATCAGAAAAAATACTCACCATGCATCTCTGGAAAGTACCTGGGGCGTTGAAAAGTCCAAATGGCATCCTCCAGTAGGCAAATGTGCCAAAGGGACAGGTGAATTTAGTCTTCTCCTGATCCTCTGGAGCTATAGGAACCTGAAAATATCTAGAAAATCCATCCAAAAAACAATAGTGTGTTTTCCCAGCTAGTCTCTCGAGCATTTGATCAATAAATGGTAGGGGGAAATGGTCCTTGGGAGTGGACTGATTTAGTTTCCTATAATCAATACACACACGCCAACTGTTTTTCACCCTCATTGGAACTAACTCATCTTTCTCATTTTTAACAATAGTAACACCACTCTTCTTAGGCACAACCTGAATTGGACTTAGCCACTGAGAATCTGAAATGGGAAAGATTATACCTGCCTCGAGAAATTTCTTAACATCTTTTTTAACAACATCCAGGAGGGTGGGATTGAGTCTCCTTTGTGGCTGTCTCACCGGTTTATCCCCATCCTCCAAGAGAATCCTATGCATGCAAATGGAGGGGATAATACCTGATATGTCTGCCAATGTCCATCCAATTTCCCTAATGTTATCTCTCAATAGATTCAAAAGTTTTTCTTCATGTTCAAAAGATAGATTGTTAGCAATGATAACAGGTAATCTATCACCGCTCAGCAAGTATGCATATTTAAGATTTGGGGGAAATGGCTTGAGTTCCAATGTAGGGGGGTGATGTATGGATGGAGAAATTGATGCAACAGACATATCTACACAATGAAAATCAGTATTAGAACAGAAATCATCATAATCAGAGAATAAAGCACCAAATCCATCAGCATACTCAATAGCCATGTCATAATCAGAGTTCTCATGATCAATATCAAAATATGAATCCATTTTAAAATCAAATCTTAAAGAGTCTTGTTCATTAGAAACAGGTGTGGAAGTTCTCTTAGGCATTAAACCATAACCAATACTCATAATATCCCTAAGCATAGGACAATAAAAATCCATGGAGTTTTTACTTGGTGGTTCAAAATGGGAGATAACAAAAGAAGAATGGTCCTCAGAGGGGTACTTCATGAAGTTCATAACATTAAATATCACAACTTCATCCCCAAATTCCATGGAAAGTGTACCCTCATTGAGATTTATGATAGTTTTTGCAGTTTTGAGGAAGGGTCTACCTAAGATAATGGGGGCATGAGAACTTTCCTGATCGTCCTCCATGTTAAGCACGTAGAAATCTGCTGGGAAGATCATGTCTTTTACCCGGACAAGTACATCCTCAAGGACTCCCGCTGGATATGCTGTAGCTCTATTTTCCAACTGCACCACTACTCTTGTTGGGTTCAACTCACAAACCTACAAGGAAGAGAATACAGAGTGAGGCATCACATTTATGGAAGCTCCCAAATCACAAAGAGCATCAGAGAAGTGCAACTCCCCTATGGTACATGGGATGGTGAATGTCCCGGGATACTTGCACTTTGTTGGCATTGCTAGAGTTGGTGATGAGCGATGATACATTCCTTCCAAGGTTGATCCTCTCATTTCCCTTGACCCCTCTTCGATTGGTACAAAGTTATTTTAAGAATTTCGCATACCTTGGAATTTTCTTAATGGCTTCAAGTAGAGGAATGTTGATCTCCACACGCTTGAATGTATCCAAAACCTCCTTTTTCATTGCTTCTTCAGTCATCTTCTTGGTTTGGAAAACCCTATTGGGAAAATAAAGGGGTTTAGGAGGAACATCATCAATATTTTTCTTACCTTTATCTTTCTCCTTGGATTTCTAATCAGTTGGCATGGAATTTGGCTTCTCTGGAGTTGAGGTGAATCGCGGTGGAATGGTAGGTACAGATGTATCATTCATTTTCTTCCCACTTCTCAATGTGATGGAACTAACATTACCCTTTGGATTTGAAGTGGGTTGGGAGGGTAGATTTCCAGAATTATTACTTACAATTTCATGGAGGGCGGTGGCAATTTGGCTTATTTGAGTCTTCAACTCCCTCAGCTCCGAACCTTGACTCTTTAGCTCATTCTGTTGATTAAGAACAATTTGCTTCAAAAGGACATCAGTGTTAGAATCTACCTTAGGTGGGGGATTCCCTTGTTGCTGGCTTGCTGATGCTTGGGTTTTAAATCTCCTTTGGGGTTGTTGGAAACCCTGCTGGTAAGGCGGAGGCTACTGGAAGTTTTGTTGAAAGGGTGGCCTTTGTTGTTTCCCTCCATGTTAATCATGTAGAAATCTGCTAGGAAGATCATGTCTCTTACCCGTACAAGTACATCCTCAAGGACTCCCACTGGATATGTTGTAGCTCTATTTTCCAACTGCACCAATACTCTTGTTGGATTCAACTCACCAACCTGCAAGGAAGATAATACAGAGTGAGGCATCACATTTATGGAAGCTGCCAAATCACAAAGAGCATCCGAGAAGTGCAACTCCCCTATGGTACATGGGATGGTGAATGTCCCGGGATCCTTGCACTTTGTTGGCATTGCTAGAGTTGGTGTAATTAGTTCTGAGACATTCCTTCCAAGGCTGATCCTCTCATTTCCCTTGACCCCTCTTCGATTGGTACAAAGTTCTTTTATGAATTTCGCATACCTTGGAATTTGCTTAATGGATTCAAGTAGAGGAATGTTGATCTCCACATGCTTGAATGTATCCAAAACCTCCTTTTTCATTACTTCTTCAGCCATCTTCTTGGTTTGGACAACCCTTTTGGGAAAAGGAAGGGGTTTAGGAGGAACATCATCAATCTTTTTCTTAACTTTTATCTTTCTCCTTGGATTGCTCATCAGATGGTATGGAATTTGGCTTCTCTAGAGTAGAGGTGAATCCCGTTGGAATGGTAGGTAAAGATGTATCGTTCATTTTCTTCCAACTTCTCAATGTCATGGAACTAACATTCCCCTTTGGATTTGGAGTGGTTTGGGAGGGTAGATTTCAGGAATTCTTACTTACAAGTTCATAGAGGGCGGTGTCAATCTGGCTCATTTGAGTCTTCAACTCCCTCAGCTCCGAACCTGGACTCTTTAGCTCATTCTGTTGATTAAGAACAATTTTCTTGAAAATTTCATCAGTGTTATAATCTACCTTGGGTGGGGGATTACCTTGTTGCTGGCTTGATGATGCTTGGGATTTAAATCTCCTTTGGGGTTGTTGGAAACCCTGCTGGTAAGGCGGAGGCTGCTGGAGGTTTTGTTGAAAGGGTGGGCTTTGTTGTTGTCCAGATCCATACCTCATGTCCAGTTGATCTTTACAACCTTGGTTGTATGTTGGAGAAAATGAAACAAGCTTCTTTTGGGGATATGGTTGTCATTGCTACTGAAATGGTCTCCCTGGGAATACTGCTGCACAATCTTCTGTTTCTTGTAGTTGGGGGAAACAGTCAGTTGGATGGCTTGTATCATTGCAAATGCCACAAGGCCTTGAAGAAGTGGTTTGGGATGTATTTGGAGCCAAATCAATATGCCTCACCATAGTGGTCAATTCTTCCAACTTTGTATCAATCAAATGACTTTCAAGAGAAGGAGGACTTACCTGGTGTACTCCCCTGACATGTGGTGTACCTCGATCGCTAAATTGTTGGGATTTTTGTGTCATCTTGTCGATCAATGCACGTGCGGCTACTGATGTCTTGTCCACCAATGCCCCTTCTGCTACAACATCTACCATGCTCCTCTCGATGGGTGTTAGTCCTTCGTAGAAGTATTGGATGAGTAATTGCTCACTGATTTGGTGATGTGGGCAGCTTGCACACAACTTCTTGAATCACTCCCAGTACTCATACATTGACTCCCCTTGGGCTTGCTTGATCCCCTATATCTTCTTTCGAATGGATGTGGTCCTTGATGCTGGAAGAAATATTTTCAAGAAAAGACGTTTCAAATCATTCCAACATGTTACATCTTCAGGTTGCAAATAATACATCCAATCCTTTTCAGCTCCATCAAGTGAGAATGGGAATTCTCTTAATTTGATTTGATCTTTAGAAACATTTCTTAGTTTTAAGGTTGAGAAAACCACATTAAATTCCTTAAGGTGTTTATTGGGATCCTCACCAGATAATCCATGAAACTTTGGAAGAAGGTGAATTAATACAAATTTCAATTCAAAGTCCGATTCGAGGTTTGGGTATGCAATAAAATTTGGTTGATAGTTAATATCTGGTGCAGCCAATTATAGAATGGTTCTATTTAGCTCATTGTTATCATTTCCAGCCATTGGTTCCTCTTTTATGTTTGAATTTGAATTGCTTCCAACCTCAATGTTTCCAGAAGAGAGGAATTCACCAACTGGTTGAATATTGAAACTTCCCATAGACTGAGAATGTCTGATTCGAGCCCTAAGGCTACGTTCAATCTCAAGGTCAAGATCTAAGATATATTTGGGATTAGTTGGTGTCATAAATCAAATAAAAATGAAAAGAAAGAAAGTGGACCATAGTAAAATAAAAATGAGAAGTTTCAGTTGATGGTCCAAAAAGAAAATAAGAGGATGAAGAAAATGAAAACTTGAGAAAGGGGAAAGATGAAAGAGAGGGGTGAAGAAAATAATAAAATAAAAAATAAAAGAAATACCTCTAAATGGTTGAATAAATTACTTGCCTCCCTAGTGATGACGCCAATTTGAAAGAGTGCTGTCGTGGGCGCCCTCAAATGATTAATGTGATTTTGGGGTACTTAGGTGCAGCAGAGTGGCTGACCAAGGTCGTCTCTCAAAGGGGGAAGTGAATTTAACAACTTATTAAAGGTATTATAAAAAAAATAAAATAGAATAGAATAAAAACACTAATTTAAAGGATTGGGGTTTTTTATAGTTTATTAATCTAGAAGAAGTTTTTTGGAAGAAGATTGTATATTTTTTTGTTTTTAGTTTTGAAATGAATTTCGATTAAAATGAAACAACAAGAAGATGTTTTTTTAGAAATCTATTTTAAAAGGCGTAATCAATCTTACTATACCTCTTCATTCACTTATTAATAATTATCATTTAAATCAATATCCACTTAATTATGATCCCCTAATTTGTTATCCCTAGAACTCTACGAGAGTTAACTTAACCACAAAGATTAAATTACTTAAACCCTAGGCTAGCTTCAGAACATGCAATCGCAACACCCTGCTTTGATTGTTGTTCTAAGGATAGATTATGGTCAGCGGTTAATTAGAGAACATATCCATTCTGTAAATGAGGATGAATTGTATTTATGGATTATATTTGAACTCTACAAATTTATCTCGTGTGGTCTTGTATTACCGATTAAGATCGCGCTCTCACAATTTACACAAAATCTCGACCTCGTGTGTTTTGTATTAATTGTTCAATTGCTTGATTAGTTTCTTGTAATTTAAAAACATAGTTCATGGATAATATTATGTGAATTACAGTGGCTCATTGATTCAAAACAAATTAATGAATAAGGATAGAGATCGATCGATTACTAAAAATAACTACTCTTCTATGGGTGGCGTTATCATCGTAGAAGCGTTTTGCATGTGCAATGGTTTGGAATGGGTATAACCCAATCACGCTTCTAATCAATAATTCCAACCCAAATAGGAAGATTAATAGAATAATAAATTTAAACAAAACAGAATAAAAGAGAAGAAATAATAGAGGAACAAAGAAGTTTATTACACAAACAAAATCATTACAACATGAAGGAGAAGAGGAAGGCTTCGTCGAAGGGATCCTTGCTTCAAGAGCTACCCTTATTGAAATGGTTGGATAATTAGAGTGGATCCACTTCTTCTATGCCCTAAACTTCCAAATTCACGTCCCAACCCCACCAAATGAGAAAAAAACCAATTTATAGAGTGGTGGGGAGGCTAGGTTCAAAGTGGTTTCAAGTGTGAAAGGGGAATCTCGGCCAAATATTTTATGCCAACTTGCACCGCCCATTTGACTAAAAAAGGCATGCATTATCCAGACTTCAAGTAGGATAATATGTGAGGATATGGGTTATCTATATCCTATAACGATTTGGGCTTAATCCAGGCCCAGATGAAGGAGTTATGGCCGAAATACAGAAGCTTCTCCATTCTGGAGAGTCCAGCCCAACGTTGCCTTCATGGGACATTTTCAACAACCAAATTCACTCTTTAGCTCTGGTGTCCTGAATAAAATTTTTATATAATTAAGTTAGAAACACTGTTACAAAATTTCAAATTCAAATAATAAATATAAAAATATTTATCTTCGAAATACTACAGTGAACTATAAAGGGTAAAACTGGAATTTTCATCAAAATATTCAAATGAATGATCTAATCCCAAATATTTCTAATTAAACTTATTCAACACAATGTGAGGAAATTATATCATTTATTATCAATAAAATATTCAATAAAATAGTTTTTTATCAACTCCTCCACACTTACCCTTTTGCACTCCTGAGCAAAACCTCATATCAAGTAAACATCAATATCAAATCAAAACCAATTTTAAAACAGATATCCTTGAGATCAAACAATTACACACCAAGAAACAAAAGATATCATGCCTCACAAAAAACCATTATTTCATGTTCTTAATTTATATCATTCAATATATTTGCACTTTATTTATCCTCCCATGCACAAAACACTTACCTCACTTGAATTTTCTCTTATCACACAAATGTCAATTTTTTGCAATGTCTTTCTCATCCAAACTCATACAAGGGTCACCATAGGCTTGATAGACTCCTACATCGCTACCCAATGTGAGTCAAGAACATATGTTTATCATGAGGACCTTTCAGGGTTGTTCTGTGGCTTTTGGTTGGTAGGATTTAGATGTGAAAAATTTTGAGGCTGAATGAGGAGGGCTTGACTCTTTTTGAAGAAAAATTGCATTAATCTAATTTTCACTTAATTATGGTCTTCTCCTCAATCCCCATAGTCTCAATTCATCTCCATCATCATAAAAAGTCATGAAAGGTTTACACCATTCATCATTTCAACATCAAAAATTTCAATCTTCTCAAACATGATTTTCTTGAAAGCTCCAGATGGGCACAACTTTCCACCACAATTAGAAGCTCCAGAAAAGGCACAACTTCACTTGTCAGGAAAGCTCCAGAAAAGGAACAGCTTTCAATATAATGAATTTTTTCAGTAGAAAACACATCTCTTCAGAATTTAATTTTCCACCCAATGTATCACAGAATGTGGTGGCACAACACAAGATAGATTCCCCCACACTTAATCTCAACTAGATTATGCAATTTCACTTCGAGTTGGTTGGATAGGGAAAATTGGCTTGTAATGTGGCTAAACTAACAGGCTGTACATGGATTACAAGGGCTACAAGGATTAAATATTCAAGGTAGGACATTATAAAAAAGGATTATTTTAAATAGGGGCTTTAATACCAAACAAATGCCTCAATCATTTAAACATAAGTACCTCAAACCCTCAAGTTTTGACAGGAATAGATCAAATTCTGGTTAAATCATGCATGATTTGGTTCTCTCAAGAAGTGAGGTGAATGTAAAGAATATGAAAATAATGGTTCAGAAGCCTCACAAGAAAGTGATTTCAAATATAAATACAGTGAGATGTGGCATGGGATACAAAATTCAGTGTACTCTTCAGGAAATTACTAAATATTTAAACTTGAAAAAAAGTCATTTCAGCATTCATTTAAGCTCAGTTTATTGGGATAAATGGTTTCACTCATTGATATGAATTTCAAAATTGTGATGAGAATCATTTCAGCTCAAAAATTTCAAAAACACAAAGAAAATTGAAAAATAAACACACAAAATTTGAAAAACACACATTTTTTTTGTTTTTTTTAATAGGAAAACAATTGAAATTACTAAACTAAAAGGTTACCTACCCCACTCTTAAAATATTGCATTGTTCTCAATAAGAACCCATGAGATGATATATTCACAAGAAATGCAGAATTTTTAAATAGGACAAATAATATAAATGTGAAAGGGTTATGAACAGCCTGATGTGCTCAAGTGATGATGGGGTCATGCAGTGTGATAAAATCCACTACATCAGTAGGAAGTCCCTCAATGTATCTCTTAAAACGTTTCCCATTGACTGTAAAGCTCCTTCTGGTGTCCTCTTGTGTGATCTCCACTGCACCATAAGGAAAAACGTTAGATACAATATAAGGACCTAACCATCTGGAATGCAACTTACTAGGCATCAGCTTTAGTCGTGAACTGTAGAGAAGGAATTTCTATCCAACATGAAACTCCCTTTGTTGGATCATTCTATCATGAGCTGCTTTTGATTTTTCCTTATAGTGCCTTGAGTTCTCATATGAAGACAATCTAATCTCCTAAAGCTCTTGAATTTGCAGCTTCCTTTGGATTCCAGCTTGGGCCAAATCCATGTTGCATTTCTTTATATCCCAATAAGCCCGATTCTCAACTTCCACGAGGAGATGACACGCTTTCCCAAAAACAATCCGAAATGGGGACATACCAATGGGTGTCTTGTATGATTTCCTATAGGCCCACAATTCATCATCCAAGCGCTTCCTACAATCCTTCCTATTTGGCTGCACGGTTTTCTCCAATATTTGTTTCAACTCACAATTTGAAACCTCAGCCTTGCCATTTGTTTGGGGGTGGTATGGTGTTGATGTTTTGTGTGCCACCCCATAATTTCGAAGGAGGGAAGAAAAATTTCCATTGCAAAAGTGTGTCCCTTGGTCCCTGATGATGGCCTTTGGTACTCCAAACCTGCAAAAAATCGGTGCTTTGACAAAGTCCACAACAACATGAGAATCGTCAGTCCTGGTGGCCTTGGCCTCCACCCATTTACTCATATAATCAACAGAAACCAAAATATACAAAAATCCAAATGAACTAGAAAAAGGACCCATAAAATAAATTCCCCATACATCAAAAATCTCACAGAATAGTATGGGTTGTTGGGGCATCTCATGTCTCCAAGAAATATTCCCAGTGTGTTGGCAACGAGAGCATGACTTACAAAATTGATGGGCATAATGGAACAAACTAGGCCAATATAATCCAGAGTCCAAAACCTTCCTAGCTGTCCGTTGGGGACCAAAGTGTACACCACAAGAAAGCGTATGACAGAAATGAAAAACACACTCAAACTCATGATCGGGAACACACCTCCTAATGACTTGGTCACTACACATGCGCCAGAGGTAAGGATCATCCCACAAATAATACCTAGACTAACTTTTTAATTTTTGGACTTGATGCTTCTCCAAATTTGCTGGGATTTCAGAGGAAACAATGTAATTAACTAAATCAGCATACCAAGGATGCGTACCTGAGATGGTATAGAGATGCTCATCGGGGAAAGTGTCCCGAAGTGGTACCTGGTCCAAGGTGTCATCCTCTAGTGTGTGAGTTTGCCTACTCATGTGGTCTGCCACCAAATTCTCTGATCCCTTCTAGTCCTTTATCTCAATATCAAATTACTGAGGAAGGAGCATCCAACAGATAAGTCATGTCTTTGCATCTGGATTCTTTAGGAGGTACCTCAAAGCTGCATGGTCATAAAAAACAACTACTTTAGAGCCCAATAAATATGAACGAAATTTATCTAAAGAAAATATGACAGCAAGACACTCTTTTTTCTGTGGTTGTGTAGTTTGATTGGGCTGAATCTAGTGTCCTCGATGCATAGGCAATCACATGTGAACATCCCTCCACCCTCTGAGATAGGACAGCTCCAACTGCGAAGTTGGAGGCATCACACATAAGCTCAAATGGAAGGTCCCACCGCGGGGGCTGTATGATCGGTGGAGTGGTCAGACACTTCTTTAGCCCATCAAATGATACCCTGCATGAATCATCAAATTTAAGTCAATATCTTTTTGAAGCAATCGAGATAAGGGTAGAGTGATTTTACTAAAATCTCTGATGAAGCGTCGATAAAATCCAGCATGTCCAAGGAATGATCGAACATCACCCACACATGTAGGATATGGGAGGGATGAAATAATGTCTACCTTAGATTTATCAACTTCAATGCCATGTTGTGAGACTATATGACCTAAGACAATTCCCTTTTCGACCATGAAATGACATTTTTCAAAATTTAAGACCAGATTCTTCTCAATACAACGATTCAACACCTTTCCCAAACTAATTATACATTCATCAAATGAAGACCCATACACTATAAAATCATCCATAAATACCTCCATGTAGGTCTCAATAAATTCAGAAAAAATACTCACTGTGCATCTCTAGAAAGTACATGGGGCGTTGCAAAGTCCAAATGGAATCCTCCGGTAGGAAAATGTGCCAAAGGGACAAGTGAATGTAGTCTTCTCCTGATCATCTGGAGCTATAGGAACCTAAAAATATCTAGAAAATCGATCCAAAAAATAGTAGTGTGTTTTCCCAGCTAGTCACTTGAGCATTTGATCAATAAATGTGAGGGGGAAATGGTCCTTGGGAGTGGACTGATTTAGTTTCCTATAATAAATACACACACACCAACTATTTTTCACCCTCATTGGAACTAACTCATCTTTCTCATTTTTAACAACAGTAACACCACTCTTCTTTGGCACAACCTGAATTGGACTTAGCCACTGAGAATCTGAAATGGGAAAGATTATACCTACCTCGAGCAATTTCTCAACTTCTTTTTGAACAACATCCACGAGGGTGGGATTGAGTCTCCTTTGTGGCTGTCTCACCGGTTTATCCCCATCCTCCAAGACAATCCTATGCATGAAAATGGAGGGGATAATACCTGACATGTCTGCCAATGTCCAACCAATTTCCCTAATGTTATCTCTCAATAGATTCAAAAGTTTTTCTTCATGTTCAAAAGAGATATTGTTAGAAATGATAACATGTAATCTATCACCGCTCAGCAAGTATGGTTATTTATGATTTGGGGGCAATGGCTTGAGTTCCAATGTAGGGGGGTGATGTATGGATGGAGAAATTGATGCAACAGACATATCTGCACAATGAACATCAGTATCAGAACAGAAATCATCATAATCAGAGAATAAAGCACCAAATCCATCAGCATACTCAATAGCCATGTCATAATTAGAGTTCACATGATCAATATCAGAATATGAATCCATTTCAAAATCAAATCTTAGAGATTATTGTTCATTATAAACATGTGTAGAAGTTCTCTTAGACATTAAACTAGAACCAATACTAATAATCTCCCTAAGCATAGGACAATCAAAATCCATGGAGTTTTTACTTGGTGGTTCAAAATGGGAGATAAAAAAAGCATAATGGTCCTCAGAGGGGTACTTCATGGAGTCCATAACATTAAATATCACAAATTCATCCCCAAATTCCATGGAAAGTGTACCCTCATTGATATTTATGATAGTTTTTGCAGTTTTGAGGAAGGGTCTACCTAAGATAATGGGGTCATGAGAACTTTCCTTATCTTCCTCCATGTTAAGCACGTAGAAATCTGCTGGGAAGATCATGTCTTTTACCCGGACAAGTACATCCTCAAGGACTCCCGCTGGATATGTTGTAGCTCTATTTTCCAACTACACCACTACTCTTGTTGGGTTCAACTCACCAACCTACAAGGAAGAGAATACAGTGTGAGGCATCACATTTATGGAAGCTCCCAAATCTCAAAGAGCATCAGAGAAGTGCAACTACCCTATGGTACATGGGATGGTGAATGTCCCGGGATCCTTGCACTTCGTTGGCATTGCTAGAGTTGGTGATGAGTGATGATACATTCCTTCCAAGGTTGATCATCTCATTTCCCTTGATCCATCTTCGATTGGTACAAAGTTCTTTTAAGAATTTCGCATACCTTGGAATTTTCTTAATGGCTTCAAGTAGAGGAATGTTGATCTCCACACGCTTGAATTTATCCAAAACCTCCTTTTTCATTTCTTCTTCAGTCATATTCTTGGTTTGGATAACCCTATTAGGAAAAGGAAGGGGTTTAGGAGGAACATCATCAATCTTTTTCTTACCTTTATCTTTCTCCTTGGATTTCTAATCAGTTGGCATGGAATTTGGCTTCTCTAGAGTTGAGGTGAATCGCGGTGGAATGGTAGGTACAGATGTATCATTCATTTGCTTCCCACTTCTCAATGTGATGACACTAACATTCCCCTTTGGATTTGGAGTGGGTTGGGAGGGTAGATTTCCGGAATTCTTACCTACAAGTTCATGGAGGGCAGTGGCAATTTGGCTCATTTGAGTCTTCAACTCCCTCAGCTCCAAACCTTGACACTTTAGATCATTCTGTTGATTAAGAACAATTTGCTTCAAAAGGTCATCAGTGTTAGAATCTACATTGGGTGGGGGATTCCCTTGTTGCTGGCTTGCTGATGCTTGGGCTTTAAATCTCCTTTGGGTTTGTTGGAAACCCTACTGGTAAGTTAGAGGCTGCTGGAAGTTTTGTTGAAAGGGTGGCCTTTGTTGTTGTGCTCCATGTTAATCACATATAAATCTGCTGGGAAGATCATGTCTCTTACCCGTACAAGTACATCCTCAAGGACTCCCACTGAATATGTTGTAGCTCTATTTGCTAACTGCACCACAACTCTTGTTGGATTCAACTCACCAACCTACAAAGAAGATAATACAGAGTGAGGCATCACATTTATGGAAGCTCCCAAATCACAAAGAGCATCAGAGAAGTGAAACCCCCCTATGGTACATGGGATGGTGAATGTCCCGGGATCCTTGCACTTTGTTGGAATTTCTAGAGTTTGTGTAATTAGTTCTGAGACATTCCTTCCAAGGCTGATCCTCTCATTTCCCTTGAGCCCTCTTCGATTGGTACAAAGTTCTTTTAATAGTTTCGCATACCTTGTAATTTTCTTAATGGATTCAAATAGAGGAATGTTGATCTCCACACGCTTGAATGTATCCAAAACCTCCTTTTTCATTACTTCTTCAGCCATCTTCTTGGTTTGGACAACCCTGTTGGGAAAAGGAAGGGGTTTAGGAGGAACATCATCAATCTTTTTCTTACCTTTTATCTTTATCCTTGGATTTCTCATCAGATGGTATGGAATTTGGCTTCTCTGGAGTTGAGGTGAATCCTGGTGGAATGGTAGGTAAAGATGTATTGTTCATTTGCTTCCCACTTCTCAATGTGATGGCACTAACATTCCCCTTTCGATTTGGAGTGGGTTGGGAGGGTAGATTTACAGAATTATTACTTACAAGTTCATGGAGGGCGGTGTCAATCTGGCTCATTTGAGTCTTCAACTCCCTCAGCTCTGAACCTTGACTCTTTAGCTCATTCTGTTGATTAAGAAAAATTTGCTTCAAAATGTCATCAGTGTTATAATCTACCTTGGGTGGGGGATTACCTTGTTACTGGATTGATGATGCTTGGGATTTAAATCTCCTTTGGGGTTGTTGGAAACCCTGCTGGTAAGGCGGAGGCTGCTGGAAGTTTTGTTGAAAGGGTGGCCTTTGTTGTTGTCCAGATCCATACCTCATGTCCGGTTGATCTTTACAGCCTTGGTTGTATTTTGTAGCAAATGAATCAAAATTCTTTTGGGGATATGGTTGTTGTTGCTACTGAAATGGTCTCCCTGGGAATACTGCTGCACAATCTTCTGTTTCTTGTAGTTAGGGGAAACAGTCAGTTGGATGGTTTGTATCATTGCAAATGCCACAAGGCCTTGAAGAAGTGGGTTGGGATGTATTTTGAGCCAAAGCAATATGACTCACCATAGTGGTCAATTATTCCAACTTTGTATCAATCAAATGACTTTCAAGAGAAGGAGGGATTACCTGGTGTACTCCCCTGACATGTGGTGTACCTCGTTCGCCAAATTTATGGGAGTTTTGTGTCATCTTGTCGATCAATGCACGTGCAGCTACTGGTGTCTTGTCCACCAATTCCCCTTCTGCAACCACATCTACCATGCTCCTCTCGATGGGTGTAAGTCCTTCGTAGAAGTATTGGATGAGTAATTACTCACTGATTTGGTGATGTGGGCAGCTTGCACACAACTTCTTGAATCGCTCCCAGTACTCATACATTGACTCCCCTTGGGCTTGCTTGATCCCCGATATCTCCTTTCGAATGGATGTGGTCCTTGATGTTGGAAAAAATATTTGCAAGAAAATACGTTTCAAATCATTCCAACATGTTACATCTTCAGGTTGCAAATAATACATACAATCCTTTGCAGCTCCATCAAGTGAGAATGGGAATGCTCTTAATTTGATTTGATCTTCAGAAACATTTCTTGGTTTTAAGGTTGAGAAAACCACATTAAATTCCTTAAGGTGTTTATTGGTATCCTCACCAGATAAGCCATGAAACTTTGGAAGAAGGTGAATTAATCCAGATTTCAATTCAAAGTCCGATTCGAGGTTTGGGTATGCAATACAATTTGGTTGATAGTTAATATCTGGTGCAACCAATTCTAGAATGGTTCTATTTATCTCATTGTTATCATTTCCAGCCATTGGTTTCTCTTTTATGTTTGAATTTGAATTTCTTCCAACCTCAATGTTTCCAGAAGAGAGGAATTCACCAACTGGTTGAATATTGAAACTTCACGTAGACTAAGAATGTATGATTCGAGCCCTAAGGCTACGTTCAATCTCAGGGTCAAGATCTAAGATATATTCGGGATTAGTTCGTGTCATAAATCAAATAAAAATGAAAAGAAAGAAAGTGGACCATAGTAAAATAAAAATGAGAAGTTTCAGTTGATGATCCAAAAAGAAAAGAAGAGGATGAAAAAAATGAAAACTTGAGAAAGGGGAAAGATGAAAGAGAGGGGTGAAGAAAATAATAAAATGAAAAATAAAAGAAATACCTCTAAATGGATGAATAAATTACTTGCCTCCCCAGCGACGACGCCAATTTGAAAGAGCGCAGTCGTGGGCGCCCTCAAATGATTAATGTGATTTTGGGGTACTTAGGTGCAGCAGAGTGGATGACCAAGGTCATCTCTCAAAGGAGGAAGTGAATTTAACATCTTATTAAAGGTATTATAAAAAAAATAAAATAGAATAGAATAAAAACACTAATTTAAAGGATTGGGGTTTGTTATAGTTTATGAATCTATAAGAAGTTTTTTGGAAGAAGATTGTATATTTTTTTGTTTTTAGTTTTGAAATGAATTTCGATTAAAACGACACAACAAGAAGATGTTTTTTTAGAAATCTATTTTAAAAGGTGTAATAGATCTAACTCTACCACTTCATTCACTTATTAATAATTATAATTTAAATCAGTATCCACTTAATTATGATCCCGTAATTTGTTATCCCTCGAACCCTACGAAAGTTAACTTAACCACAAAGACTAAATTACTTAAACCCTATGCTAGCTTCAGAACACGCAATCACAACACCCTGCTTTGATTGTTGTTATAAGGATAGATTATGGTCAGTGGTTAATTAGAGAACATATACATTCTGGAAATGAGGATTAATTGTGTTTATGGATTATATTTTAACTCTACAAATTTATCCCGTGTGGTCTTGCATTACCGATTAAGATCGCGCTCTCACAATTTACACAAAATCTCGACCTCGTGTGTTTTGTATTAATTGTTCAATTTCTTGCTTAGTTTCTTGTAATTTAAAAACATAGTTCATGGATAATATTATGTGAATTATAGTGGATCATTTATTCTAAATAAATTAACGAAGAAGGATATAGATCGATCGATTACTAAAAATAACTACTCTTCTATGGGTGGCGTAATAATCGTAGAAGCGTTTTGCATGTGCAAAGGTTTAGAATGGGTATAACCCAATCACGCTTATACTCAAGAATTCCAAACCAAATATGAAGATTAATAGAATAATAAATTTAAACAAAACAGAATAAAAGAGAAGAAATAATAGAAGAACAAAGAAGTTTATTACACAAACAAAATCATTACAACATGAAGGAGAAGAAGAAGGCTTCGACGAAGGGATCCTTGCTTCAAGAGCTACCCTTATTGAAATGGTTGGATAATTGGAGTGGATCCACTTATTCTCTGCCATAAACTTCCCAATGCACATCCCAACCCCACCAAATGAGAAAAACACCAATTTATAGAGTGGTGGAGAGGCTAGGTTCAAAGTGGTTTCAAGTGTGAATGGGGAATCTCGGCCAAATATTTTATGCCAAATTGCACCGCCCATTTGACTACCAAAAAGCATGCATTGGCCGGCCTTCAAGTAGGATAATATGTGAGGATATGGATTATCTATCTCCTATAACGATTTGGGCTTAATCCAGGCCCAGATGAAGGAGTTATGGCCGAAATACAGAAGCTTTTCCATTCTGGAGAGTCCAGCCCAACGTTGCCTTCATGGGCCATTTTCAACAACCAAATTCACTCTTTAGCTATGGTTTCCTGAATAAATTTTTTATATAATTAAGTTATAAACACTTTTACAAAATTTAAAATTCAAAAAATAAATATAAAAATATTTATCTTCGAAATACTACAGTGAACTATAAAGGGTAAAACTGGAATTTTCATCAAAATATTCAAATGAATGATCTAATCCCAAATATTTATAATTAAACATATTTAACACAATGTGAGGAAATTATATCATTTATTATCAATAAAATATTCAATAAAATAGTTTTTTATCAACTCCCTCACACTTACCCTTTTGCACTCCTGAGCAAAACCTCATATCAAGTAAACATCAATATCAAATCAAAACCAATTTTAAAACAGATATCCTTGAGATCAAAAAATTACACACCAAGAAAAAAAACATACCATGACTCATAAAAAACCATTATTTAATATTCTTAATTTATATCATTCAATATATTTCCACTTTATTTATACTCCCATGCACAAAACACTTACCTCACTTGAATTTTCTCTTATCACACAAATGTCAATTTTTTTGCAATGTATTTCTCATCCAAACTCATACAAGGGTCACCATAGGCTTGATAGATTCCTACATCGCTACCCAATGTGAGTCAAGAACATATGTTTATCATGAGGACTTTTCAGGGTTGTTCTGTGGATTTTGGTTGGTAGGATTTAGATGTGAAAAATTCCGAGGCTGAATGAGGAGGGCTTGACTCTTTTTGAAGCAAAATTGCATTAATCTAATTTTCACTTAATTATGGTCTTCTCCTCAATCCCCATAGTATCAATTCAGCTCCATCATCATAAAAAGTCATGAAAGGTTTACACCATTCATCATTTCAGCAAAAAAAAATTCAATATTCTCAAACATAATTTTCGTGAAAGCTCCAGATGGGCACAACTTTCCACCACAATTAGAAGCTCCAGAAAAGGCACAACTTCACTTGTCAGGAAAGCTCCAAAAAAGGCACAGATTTCAATATAATGAATTTTTTTAGTAGAAAACACATCTCTTCAGAATTTAATTTTCCACCCAATGTATCACAGAATGTGGTGGCACAACACAAGATAGATTCCCCCACACTTAAGCTCAACTAGATTATGCAATTTCACTTCAAGAGTTAGTTGGATAGGGAAAATTGGCTTGTAATGTGGCTAAACTAACAGGCTGTGCATGGATTATAAGGGCTACACGGATTAAATATTCAAGTTAGGCCATTAGAAAAAAGGATTCTTTGAAATAGGGGCTTTAATACCAAACAAATTCCTCAATCATTTAAACATAAGTATCTCAAACCCTCAAGTTTTGACAGGAATAGATCAAATTCTGGTTAAATCAAGCATGGTTTGGTTCTCTCAAGAAGTGAGGTGAATGTAAAGAATATGAAAATAATGGCTCAGAAGCCTCATAGGAAAGTGATTTCAAATATAAATACAGTGAGATGTGGCATGAGATTCAAAATTCAGTGTACTTTTCATGAAATTACTAAATATTTGAACTTGAAAAAAAGTCATTTGAGCATTCATTTAAGCTTAGTTTATTGGGATAAATGGTTTCACTCATTGATATGCATTTCAAAATTGTGATGAGAATCATTTCAGCTCAAAAATTTCAAAAACACAAAGAAAATTGAAAAATAAACACACAATTTTTTTTGTTTTTTTTAAACAGGAAAACAATTGAAATTACTAAACTAAAAGGTTCCCTCCCCCACTCTTAAAATATTGCATTGTTCTCAATAAGAACCCATGAGATGATATATTCACATGAAATGAAGAATTTTTAAATAGGAAAAATAATATAAAAGTGAAAGGGTTTGGAACAACCTGACGTGCTCAAGTGATGATAGGGTCATGCAGTGTGATAAAATCCACTACATCAGTAGGAAGTCCCTCAATGTATCTCTTAAAACGTTTCCCATTGAATGTAAAGCTCCTTCTGGTGTCCTCTTGTGTGATCTCCACTGCATCATAAGGAAAAACATTAGATACAATATAAGGACCTAACCATCTGGAACACAACTTACCAGGCATCAACTTCAGTCATGAACTTTAGAGAAGGAATTTATATCCAACATGAAACTCCCTTTGTTGGATCATTCTATCATGAGTTGCTTTTTATTTTTCCTTATAGAGCCTTGAGTTCTCATATGAAGACAATCTAATCTCCTCAAGCTCTTGAATTTTTAGCTTCCTTTGGATTACAGCTTGGGCCAAATCCATGTTGCATTTCTTTATATCCCAATAAGCCCGATGCTCAACTTCCACGGGGAGATGACATGCTTTCCCAAAAACAATCCGAAATGGGGACATACCAATGGGTGTCTTGTATGATGTCCTATAGGCCCACAATGCATCATCCAAGCGCTTCCTCCAATCCTTCCTATTTGGCTGCACGGTTTTCTCCAATATTTGTTTCAACTCACGATTTGAAACCTCATCGTGGCCATTTGTTTGGGGGTGGTATGGTGTTGATGTTTTGCGTGCCACCCCATACTTTCTAAGGAGGGAAGAAAAATTTCCATTGCAAAAGTGTGTCCCTTGGTCCCTGATGATGGCCTTTGGTACTCCAAACCTTTAAAAAGTTGGTGCTTTGACAAAGTCCACAACAACATGAGAATCGTCAGTCCTGGTGGCCTTGGCCTCCACCCATTTACTCAAATAATCAACAGCAACCAAAATATACAAAAATCCAAATGAACTAGTAAAAGGACCCATAAAATCAATGCCCCATACATAAAAAATCTCACAGAATAGTATGGGTTGTTGGGGCATCTCATGTCTCCTAGAAATATTCCCAGTGTGTTGGCAATGAGAGCATGACTTACAAAACAAATGGGCATCATGGAACAAACTATGACAATTTAATCCAGAGTCCAAAACCTTCCTAGCTGTCCGTTGGGGTCCAAAGTGTCCACCACAAGAAAGCGTATGACAGAAATGAAAAACAGACTCAAACTCATGATCGGAAACACACCTCCTAATGACTTGGTCACTACACATGCGCCAGAGGTAAGGATCATCCCACACATAATACCTAGACTAACTTTTTAATTTTTGGACTTGATGCTTCTTCAAATTTGATGGGATTTCAGAGGAAAAAATGTAATTAACTAAATCAGCATACCAAGGATGCGTACCTGAGATGGTATAGAGATGCTCATTGGGGAAAGTATCCCGAAGTGGTACCTGGTCCAAGGTGTCATCCTCTAGTGTGTGAGTTTTCCTACTCATGTGGTCTGCCACCAAATTCTCTGATCCCTTCTTGTCCTTTATCTCAATATCAAATTCCCGAGGAAGGAGCACCCAACAGATAAGTCATGGATTTGCATCTGGCTTCAATAGGAGGTACCTCAAAGCTGCATGGTTAGAAAAAAAAACTACTTTAGAGCCCAATAAATATGAACAGAATTTATGTAAAGAAAATATGACATCAAGAAACTCTTTTTTATGTGGTTGTGTAGTTTGATTGGGCTGAATCTAGTGTCCTCGATGCATAAGCGATCACATGTTAACATCTCTCCACCCTCTGAGATTAGACATCTCCAACTACGAAGTTGGAGGCATCACACATAAGCTCAAATGGAAGGTCCCACCACGGGGGCTGTATGATCGGTGGAGTGTTCAGACACTTCTTTAGCCCATCAAATGATACCCTACATGAATCATCAAAATTTAAGTCAATATATTTTTGAAGCAATCGAGATAAGGGTAGAGTGATCTTACTAAAATCTCTGATGAATCATCAATAAAATCTAGCATGTCCAAGGAATGATCGAACATCACACACACATGTAGGATATGGGAGGGATGAAATAATGTCTACCTTAGATTTATCAACTTCAATGCCATGTTGTGAGACTATATGACCTAAGACAATTCCCTTTTCGACCATGAAATGACATTTTTCAAAATTTAAGACCAGATTCTTCTCAATACAACGATTAAACACCTTTCCCAAACTAATTAGACATTCATCAAATGAAGACCCATACACTGTAAAATCATCCATAAATACCTCCATGCAGGTGTCAATAAAATCAGAAAAAATACTCACCATGCATCTCTGGAAAGTACCTGGGGCGTTGAAAAGTCCAAATGGCATCCTCCAGTAGGCAAATGTGCCAAAGGGACATGTGAATGTAGTCTTCTCCTGATCCTCTGGAGCTATAGGAACCTGAAAATATCTAGAAAATCCATCCAAAAAACAATAGTGTGTTTTCCCAGCTAGTCTCTCGAGCATTTGATCAATAAATGGGAGGGGGAAATGGTCCTTGGGAGTGGACTGATTTAGTTTCCTATAATCAATACACACACGCCAACTGTTTTTCACCCTCATTGGAACTAACTCATCTTTCTCATTTTTAACAACAGTAACACCACTATTCTTAGGCACAACCTGAATTGGACTTAGCCACTGAGAATCTGAAATGGGAAAGATTATACCTACCTCGAGCAATTTCTTAACTTCTTTTTTAACAACATCCAGGAGGGTGGGATTGAGTCTCCTTTGTGGCTGTCTCACCGGTTTATCCCCATCCTCCAAGAGAATCCTATGCATGCAAATGGAGGGGCTAATACCTGATATGTCTGCCAATGTCCATCCAATTTCCCTAATGTTATCTCTCAATAGATTCAAAAGTTTTTCTTCATGTTCAAAAGAGAGATTGTTAGCAATGATAACAGGTAATCTATCACCGCTCAGCAAGTATGCATATTTAATATTTAGGGGCAATGGCTTGAGTTCCAATGTAGGGGGGTGATGTATGGATGGAGAAATTGATGCAACAGACATATCTGCACAATGAACATCAATATCAGAGCAGAAATCATCATAATCAGATAATAAAGCACCAAACCCATCAGCATACTCAATAGCCATGTCATAATCAGAGTTCACATGATCAATATCAGAATATGAATCCATTTCAAAATCAAATCTTAGAGAGTCTTGTTCGTTAGAAACAGGTGTGGAAGTTCTCTTACACATTAAACCAGAACCAATACTCATAATCTCCCTAATCATAGGACAATCAAAATCCATGGAATTTTTACTTGGTGGTTCAAAATGGGAGATAACAAAAGCAGAATGGTTCTCAGAGGGGTACTTCCTGGAGTCCATAACATTAAATATCACAACTTCATCCCCAAATTCCATGGAAAGTGTACCCTCATTGAGATTTATGATAGTTTTTGAAGTTTTGAGGAAGGGTCTACCTAAGATAATGGGGGAATGATAACTTTCCTGATCGTCCTCCATGTTAAGCACGTAGAAATCTTCTAGGAAGATCATGTCTTTTACCCGGACAAGTACATCCTCAAGGACTCCCGCTGGATATGCTGTAGCTCTATTTTCCAACTGCACCACTACTCTTATTGGGTTCAACTCACCAACCTGCAAGGAAGAGAATACAGAGTGAGGCATCACATTTATGGAAGCTCCCAAATCCCAAAGAGCATCAGAGAAGTGCAACTACCCTATGGTACATGGGATGGTGAATGTCTGAGGATCCTTGCACTTTGTTGGCATTGCTAGTGTTGGTGTAATGAGTGATGATACATTCCTTCCAAGGTTGATCCTCTCATTTCCCTTGAGCCCTCTTCGATTGGTACGAAGTTCTTTTAAGAATTTCGCATACCTTGGAATTTGCTTAATGGCTTCAAGTAGAGGAATGTTGATCTACACATGCTTTAATGTATCCAAAAACTCCTTTTTAATTGCTTCTTCAGTCATATTCTTGGTTTGGACAACCCTATTGGGAAAAGGAGGGGGTTTAGGAGGAACATCATCAATCTTTTTCTTACCTTTATCTTTCTCCTTGGATTGCTAATCAGTTGGCATGGAATTTGGCTTCTCTGGAGTTGAGGTGAATCCTGGTGGAATGGTAGGTACAGATGTATCATTCATTTGCTTCCCACTTCTCAATGCGATGGCACTAACATTCCCCTTTGGATTTGGAGTGGGTTGGGAGGGTAGATTTCCGGAATTCTTACTTACAAGTTCATGGAGGGCGGTGACAATTTGGCTCATTTGAGTCTTCAACTCCCTCATCTCCGAACATTGACTCTTTAGCTCATTCTGTTGATTAAGAACAATTTGCTTCAAAAGGTCATCAGTGTTAGAATCTACCTTGGGTGGGGGATTCCCTTGTTGCTGGCTTGCTGATGCTTGGGCTTTAATTCTCCATTGGGGTTGTTGTAAACCCTGCTGGTAAGGCGGAGGCTGCTGGATGTTTTGTTGAAAGGGTGGCCTTTGTTGTTGTCCAGAGCCATACCTCATGTCCGGTTGATCTTTCCACCCTTGGTTGTATGTTGGATCAAATGAATCAAACTTATTTTGGGGATATGGTTGTTTTTGCTGCTGAAATGGTCTCCTAGGGAATACTGCTGCACAATCTTCTGTTTCTTGTAGTTGGAGAAAACAGTCAGTTGGATGGCTTGTATCAGTGCAAATACCACAAGGTCTTGAAGGAGTGGGTTGGGATGTCTTTTGAGCCAAAGCAATCTACCTCACCATAGTGGTCAATTCTTCTGAATTTGTATCAATCAAATGACTTTCAAGAGAAGATGGACTTACCTGGTGTACTCCCCTGACATGTGGTGTACCTCGATCGCCAAATTGTTGGGAGTTTTGTGCCATCTTGTCGATCAATGCACATGCGGCTACTGGTGTCTTTTCCACTAATTCCCCTCCAGCTGCAGCAACCACCATTCTCCTCTCCATGGGTGTAAGTCCTTCGTAGAAGTATTGGATGTGTAATTGCCCACTGATTTGGTGATGTGGACATCTTGCACACAACTTCTTGAATCGTTCCTAGTACTCATACATTGAATCCCCTTGGGCTTGCTTGATCCCTGATATCTCCTTTCGAATGGATGTGGTCCTTGATGCTGGAAAAAATCTTTGCAAGAAAAGACGTTTCAAATCTTTCCAACATGTTACATCTTCAGGTTACAAATAATACATCCAATCCTTTGCAGCTCCATCAAGTGGGAATGGGAATCCTCTTAATTTGATTTGATCTTCAGAAACATTTCTTGGTTTTAAGGTTGAGAAAACCACATTAAATTCCTTAAGGTTTTTATTGGGATCCTCACCAGATAATCCATGAATCTTTGGAAGAAGGTGAATTAATCCAGATTTCAATTCAAAGTCCGATTCGAGGTTTGGGTATGCAATACAATTTGGTTGATAGTTAGTATCTGGTGCAGCCAATTATCGAATGGTTGTATTTAGCTCATTGTTATTATTTCCAGCCATTGGTTCCTCTTTTATGTTTGAATTTGAATTGCTTCCAATTTCAATGTTTCTAGAAGAGAGGAATTCACCAACTGGTTGAATATTGAAACTTCTCGTAGACTGAGAATGTCTGATTCGACCCCTAAGGCTATGTTCATTCTCAGGGTCAGGATCTAAGAGATCTTTGGGATTAGTTCATGTCATAAATCAAATAAAAATTAAAAGAAAGAAAGTGTACCTTAGTAAAATAAAAATGAGAAGTTTGATTTGATGGACAAAAAGAAAAGAAGAGGATGAAAAGAAATGAAAAATTGAGAAAGGGGAAAGATGAAAGAGAGGGGTGAAGAAAATAATAAAATGAAAAATAAAAGAAATACCTCTAAATGGTTGAATAAATTACTTACCTCCCCGAAGAGGGCACTAATTTGAAAGAGTGCGGTCGTGGGCGCCCTCAAATGATTAATGTGATTTTGGTGTACTTAGGTGCAACAGAGTGGCTGACCAAGGTCGTCTCTCAAACGAGGAAGTGAATTTAACAACTTATTAAAGGTATTATAAAAAAATAAAATAGAATATAATAAAAACACTACTTTAAAGGATTGGGGTTTTTTATAGTTTATGAATCTAGAAGAAGTTTTCTGGAAGAAGATTGTATATTTTTTTGTTTTTAGTTTTGAAATGAATTTCAATTAAAATGACACAACAAGAAGATGTTTTTTAGAAATCTATTTTAAAAGGCGTAATCGATCTAAATCTACATATTCATTCACTTATTATTCAATATAATTTAAATCAATATCCACTTAATTATTATCCCCTAATTTTTTATCCCTCGAACCCTACGAGAGTTAACTTAACCACAAAGATGAAATTACTTAAACCCTAGGCTAGCTTCGGAACACGCAATCGCAGAACCATGCTTTGATTGTTGTTCTAAGGATAGATTATGGTCAGGGGTTAATTAGAGCACATATCCATTCTTTAAATGAGAATGAATTGTGTTTAGGGATTATATTTGAACTCTACAAATTTATCCCGTGTGGTCTTGTATTATCGATTAAGATCGCACTCTCAGAATTTACACAAAATCTTGACCTCACGTGTTTTGTATTAATTGTTCAATTGCTTTCTTATATTATTGTAATTTAAAAACACAATTCATGGATCATATTATGTTAATTACGGTGTCTCATTGATTCAAAATAAATGAATTAAGAAGGATAGAGGTCGATCGATTACTAAAAAGAACTACTCTTCCATGGGTGGCGTAATCATCGTAGAAGCGTTTTGCAAGTGCAAATGTTTAGAATGGGTATAACCCAATCACGCTTCTACTCAAGAATTCCAACCCAAATAGGAATATTAAAGAAAAGAATAAATTTAAACAAAATAGAAGAAAAGATAAGAAATAAAAGAAGAACAAAGAAGTTTATTAGACAAACAAAATCATTACAACATGAAGGAGAAGAAGAAGGCTTCGTCGAAGGGATCCTTGCTTCAAGAGCTACCCTTATTGAAATGGTTGGATAATTGGAGTGGATCCACTTCTCCTCTTCCCTAAACTTCCCAATGCACGTACCAACCCCACCAAATGAGAAAAACACCAATTTATAGAGTGGTGGGGAGGCTAGGTTCAAAGTGGTTTCAAGTGTGAATGGGGAATCTCAGCCAAATATTTTATGCCAACTTGGACCGCCAATTTGACCACAAAAACGTGTGCATTGGCCGGCCTTCCAGAAGGATAATATGTGAGGATATGAGTTATCTATCTCTTCTAATAATTTGGGCTTAATCCAGGCACCGATGAAGGAGTTATAACTAAAATACAGAAGCTTCTCCATTCTGGCGAGTCCATCCCAACGTTGACTTCATGGGACATTTTCAACAACCAAATGCACTCTTTAGCTCTGGTGTCCTGAATCAAAGTTTTGGATAATTAAGTTATAAACACTGTTAAAAAATTTAAAATTAAAATAATGAATATAAATTTTTTTTCTTCGAAATACTATAGTGAACTATAAAGGGTAAAACTGGAATTTTCATCAAAATATTCAAATGAATGATCTAATCCCAAATACTTTATAATTAAACATATTTAACACAATGTGAGGAAATTATATCATTTATGATGAATAAAATATTCAATAAAATAGTGTTTTATCAGCCCCCTCCCCACTTCTCCGTAGGTCCTGCCCTCCCCCCTCCCCTCCCCCATGCCTAGCCGCTCCCCTCGCCTTTACACCCCCTGCCTAGCACCATCCCCCACCAGGAACCTCTCCCCTTCCCAGCCATATCCCCACCCAGACCCTCTCCCCTCCCATCCGCATCCCCACCAGCCCCCTCCCCACTTCTCCGTAGGCCCCGCACTCTCTCCCGCCCCTCCCCTCCCGCATGCCTAGCTGCTCCCCTCCCCTTTACACCCCCTGCCCAACCCCTCCCCTACCCCCTAACCAGAATAATCTCCCACCATTTTCTAGCACCCCCCTCCCCCTCCCCTCCCCCATTCCTAGCTTGTCCCCTCCCCTTCTTCTCCTCCCACCCCTTCCCAGCACCTCCCCTCCCACCTCCTCCACCCCCTACCCATCCCCATCCCCCACCATCCCCCTCCCCCATGCCCAGACCCTTCCCCCACCAGCATTAAAACACATAAATTGACAATTGATATGTAATTAAAGAAGAAGAAACTAATGTTATAAACAATAAGATAGTAGTTATAATATAAAAACAATGATATTCTGTAGAAATAATCTCAAAGGTGTTCATATTATTAAAGGTAAAGAATTATTATTAATTAGAAACATGTTAAAGGAGTATGCATACATTTAGTTTTTTATAATAATAATGTACTGTATGCATTTTAATAAATACAATTAAAAAACAATACACAACGGAGTCAATAGTGAAAAAAATTACATGCATTCATATGTAGGATGAAAGGGAGGGAGGTTAACTCCACAATTTTAGGAAAAACTACCTTCATTCATACAGTGTGTAAATGCAAATAAAAAATGACAGACGGAAGGGAGGTTAATTCCACAATTTTATGAAAACACACCTATTGCGGAGATATGGACATGTAGGCTATTTTAAGAAGGTTTTTAGTGCATAAAAAAACAATATATAGTGGAGTAAATAGTGAAAAAAAATCACATGAATTCATATGTTGGATGGAAGGGAGGATAAATTCAAGATTTTAGGATAAATTACCTGCCTTCATTTCCAATTCCTGTTTTTGTATTCACATGAACTGAGAAAAAAAATAGAAAAAAATAAAAAAACTGTAAATATTTTATCATGTATATAAAGGAAAGAAAATTCATTAAATGAGGATAGAACACCTTCTTCACAGATCTTGATTTATATAGGTTGAAACTAAGGCATTAACATTGAAGATGAAAAATAAAAACCTTTCTTTCTGAAAAAAATAGTAGAAATTGAACATTAGTGCACAAAAAAAACAACCAAAACAACCCAACCTGCCCATTATAGCCAAATTCAAATACTGTTTAGTAAAATTCAAGAAGAACATGATTATTGACCGATACCTTCCTATAAAAATACATGTTTTCCGATGCTAACCGAATTCCTGAAATCAAAAGAATCCACACATCAGAATCCATAAAAAGAAAACAATACCATTACTTTTCTATTAGTGAGCCTGCATTGAGACACTGTTCCAATTAAAAATTGAAGATATTTTTCTAGTCCTGGCCATTGGCGCACCTACACTGATTCTACGGTTGGAAGAGTTTTCTAGGAAAATACAGCTTCCTCATCTTGAATCGATCTCTAAATATCACTAACAATTTTCATTATACTCATAGCTCCAAACCATTAAACATGAAAACACTTTCTTTGAATTTGAAGTTGTCGTAAATATTCAGAAGAATAATATTCAAAAACAGTGGCAGCAAACAACTAAATTGATCATAAAAGACTAGCGATATAACTTAAGGCAATCATATTAAATCCTTTACAGTGCAAGCAAAGCATAATAAAGACCCAATTAAGATCATACAAATTCTCCAAAAAATGAAATACATGTATGTATCTAGAACCACCTAATCAAAATCACTGCAAAATAAGATTCATATAGTATACTATAAGAACAAAAAAATTTGAACCTATATATTAAATTGGTCTCAATTATAAAAAATGTACTCCGAAAATTTTAAAAAATAGTATACTGTAAGAACAAAAAAATACGATTCTATATGGAATAAAAGACCATATTGAAAAAATATGAACAAATGTGAAAGAAATATAAACCTATTAAAAAATTTGAATCTATATAAACACTAAACTCACCATTCCATCAGAACATAATCACGTCCACCATAGTATATTCCACAAGTGTTTTGAAGCCTAGAGAGAACAAAAGCATGGTTAGAAATACTTTCATTATTTTGAAAAAACAATATAGATATGAATATAAATATAACATAGGATATAAATAAAATCAAATTTTCCATTAATTTTAAAGAATTTATATAAAAAATAATTAATATCGAAGAAAAAACAATTGTTTAGATTTGATTTGGGAGAAAAAAATAAGGGAGAAAATGAGAATTTCTCCCTGCCCCCTGCCCCCACCTGCACACCCCCCTGCCCCCTCTCCCTGCCCCTACCCCCAACCTGCACACCCCCTCCCCCCTGCCCCCACCTGCCCCCCACCTGCACACACCCCTCCCCCTACCCCAGCACACCCCCCTGCCCCCCACTTGCACACCCCCTGCCCCCTCTCCCTACCCCCTGCCCCCACCTTCACACCCCCTACCCCCTCCCCTACCCCCCACCTGCACAACCCCCTCCCCCTGCCCCCCCACCTGCACCCCCAACCTGCACACACCCCTCCCCCTACCCCAGTACACCCCCTACCCCCCCACCTACACACCCCCCTTCCCCCTCGCCCTACCCCCTGCCCCCTGTCCCCATCCTTTAATGAAACATAATACACTATAGCATATAAGATAGGGAATTTAATCTCCAAAGTCTTAGAGGAACACAACAACCAAGGGATATTGTGTAACATCACAACTATAAATCTTTCATTTTCCAGAGATTTTGTGATGGTAAAATCCAAGAGGATGAGTTTCAATAGGTCTTATTTCAATGCTTCCAGCCCACTTGAATACATACACTCAGATTTTTGGGGGATATTCAGGACTACTTCTTGTGTTGGGGGATCCAATTTCATCATCTTCATAACTAAAATCTCTAAGAATGTTTGGATTTAGATAAGAAAAAGAATATGATGCATTAAAAACCATTTAAACCTAAAAAGATTCAATGTAAAATCACACTGTAAAGATTATTAAGATCGAAGAATAGATAATGGTATTGAATATCTTTCTATAGAGTTCATTCAGTTTTCCTAAGACCAAAACATCCACCTCTAACAATAATGATCCAGTCCATGATAAGGATGTGGAACATGAGCCCTCATATCATTTTTAGGCCGAGGCTTATCCTATTCCACCACCTCTTTATCCCAATGATGCCACTGATTCTATGTATAGCTCTAGTTCAGATTTAGATTCTAAAAATTATACTACTCATAACGATTATCAATTAACCTATGACAGGAAAATGAGAGTCCCCATACCTTCTGCCTGATTCTTCTAATATGTTGTGGCTTCATATGCCTTTTTATATGGCCTCAAATCTTATTAATGATGAACGTCAATCACATAGGTAGGATTTATAAGAAAAAGACTCAAATAAGTAGGTATTTCTGATGAATGAAGAAATGTAATAGATAAATAAGAAACATACATCGGATGTGTGTAACAAACCAACTAATTCCAAATTAATTGTTTATAAATGGATATTTGAATGAAATGAGGAAAACACTGCGGGATGTAAATCAAATAAAAATATAGGCTAGTTTCCAAGGGAATCCTTCAAAGAGAGAGAATTGATTATGATGAGTTATTTTCCCTTTTTTCTTAAGCATTATTGCATTCATCTTTTGATAGATTTTTCAACTTATAACGACATTCATATAGAGTAGTTATTTGTTAAAATTGATTTCCATCTTGGTGATTTGAATGAAGATATTTATATGATACCTCTTGATGATTATCCTACTGAGTTCAAACCAAAGAAAGTATGCCATTTAAATAAATTTTGGTCTAGCCTGAAACAATCCTCATGGAAGTGGTGCTTCAATTTTGATTCATTTTTTTCTAGGTAACATGTTCATTAGCATTCATTATAATACCTTCTTTTATTTAAACTCAACTAAAACCTACATCATTTACCTACTATTTTATAATGGTGACATGCTCATAATTTTAAAAGACATAAATATGATCTCTATTGTTAAATCCCAATTGAAAATTAAGTTTTAAATGAATGACTTAGGTGTAGATAAGAAAATACTAGGTGTTTAAATCATTAGGGATCATTAGGGATAGAATTCATAAACTACTTTATCTATCTTAGCATGATTATATTTTAAAATTTATAAATAGGTAAATGTTGGAATCTATTAGTCCTGTTAATTTCCTGCTTGAACAAAATTTTAAATTGTCCTTGAATCAATCACATGCTGCTGAAGTTGATGTTGAATTTATGTCTAGAATTCCATATTCTAACATTGTTGGTTGCAAAGCGTATTCTATGATTTCCTGTTTGAACAATATTTTAGTAGTCATTCTCATTCCCAATAAGATATGGTAAATATTAATGATATTGATAAAAAAGTAGTGTAATCAGATGCATGGAACTCGTCATACATTACCAATCCAAAAATACAATTTACATCAAAAGTGAGTCTCAATATCAGTATCATCAGAATCATGATAACCCTCATCCACACCTCCTACAGAAACACGATCACCACCTCTCACACCACCAACATCATCATCGACATCTGAATCCGAACCGGCACCAGCACCGGGTCCAGCACTAGGTCTAGCTCCGGCTCTGATAGAAGAATCTACATTAGCAGAATGCATCGACCTCAAAAATGCATCAACCATTGCAGCTAATTCTGGTGGAAGTATAGAAGAAAGGACAGACATAAATTTCATCATATTTGCAGTTATCGCCTGTTCTGATTTTTGACTTGCTTCTTTGATTGCGGAATTCATTTGTTTCACTGTGAAAAAACCAGAACTGGTACTCGAAGAAACTTTAGTAGACCAGTATCGAGATGGTACAATCTTCTTCCCAGGTTGACAACGCACTCTACCCTTATGTTCATCTCCTATTACCTGATGTAGATGATCGTTTGGGACCAAATTGTCAGGTTCTTTTTCTACCAATGCCTCTAAGGAATTCTGTTGATTGATATATAACATAAATAAAAATGATAAAATAATATAAGGAATTAAATTCAGTAAAAATAAAAGAAATTGAAATATACTTACAATCACCTTCTCGGTGTCAGTATTTGGCACAATACCATCTTTCTTTTTACGGATTGTACAAAACAAAGTTGAGCGAGGAACACAACCCTCGATATTCGAAGCCTTTTTCTGAAAAAAAACAAAGACATAAATAAAAATTGGAAGTTAAAAAAATTATACTGAACAATGATAACTATTTTAAATGTTAAATTACGTGCGTCTGCTCATGATCTGGTAATAAAGTGTGTTCGTGAGTATAAATGTGTTTCATTTCACTCTTGTTTGTTTTATTTCTGTTTGATTTCTCCTATAAACAAATAATTATATAAATTCATTAACATAAATAAAAAAAGTAATTTAAAATCGTTTTCAAATAAATAAATGAATATATATATATAAATTTAACAAACACCTTAAATGCTGGACTCTTCCAATAGCTGATCATCTCTTTATATTGTGATATTGGGAAATATTGAATCACCGATACTTCTTCAAGATCTGTACCAACTCTCTTTTTCCATCCAAGATATAAATCATACTTTTAGGATCGCCACATTTTACCTAAATCCATTATCCTTGTAGCCTTTGCATTTTTTCCATCAGGAAAATTATATCGTAGCTGAAATGGACATAATATTTGTTAAGAAAATATTATAAATTTATATATATATAAAACGCGATTAACATTACTTACCCAAATCTCTACCCAGGCTTTGTCCTTTATTTTTCATCCAACTGCTTTCCAACTTATCGGTTGAACTAGAATGATATTACTGTGTCTAGTAAGTGTTCCCATAAAACTTTTACATTCCATGCCATTTTTATTAATTATAGCATTGTCCTCATTATAATCAACTATGATTTGCATGTGCCAATTCCAAAACTCGTGAATTTTTGTGCGGCCTCGTCCTCTGTTAGAGGATGGAGCTAATCATGAAACCAAAAATAAAAGAAAATAAAAATATGAATTTATCATTAATCAGTAATAGTAATGTTTAAACAAATACCAGTAGATGGGGGATCTGCTAACCCCTGAAATGCTGCGTCTGGAGGGGGGGGGGAAGCCTCCATGGTAGGTGAGATATCTACAAGAGTACTATGTATAGTAGATGCAAAGTGTACTGATGGAGGAAGAAAACCCGATGGATAACCCTGTACAGATGAGGGTGGATATGGATATGGATTTGGCGGTGGGATATATGGGGGAACAGTACCCTGTACAGTGGATGGTGGGAATGGAAAATGAGGGATGGGAGTCTGAGAACTACCATCCGATGTGGGTGCGGGAAAAAAGGGATACAGAAAAGGTGGGTATGGATAATATGGAGGTGGCATAATGGGAGGATGGCCTCCTGGTGTCTCAAGCGACATAGTAGTAGGCTGACCTGTAGAATCAGTACCCCCGCCATAATATCATCCTCAGTGGCACAATCCAAGCTTCTCCTCGACGATGCAGCCTAAAATAACATAGATGATAAAATAAAACGAATGATAACAAGGTAAATAATATGAAAGACCATAATATTCAAACATAATTTGTACTTACATTGTTTCTAGGAGGAGACCTACGTTGTTCGTTTCTCGGTATTCTTCTACTCCTTCTAGTATCATCATAATCAGACATTTTGACCTGGAAATTTAAAATAATATTCTCAAATAAATAGAAATAATGCAAAATGTTAAATAATACAATTGTATCATAAAACAATGAGATACATTTTTATGTGTGATATTTATATTGGTAAAATATCAAGACTTTTCTATGTTCAATGTTTACTTGATAAGTGGTTAAACATAAATTGGTGAGGCTATTAATAGTTTTATACTCGATAATGGTACAAAATATACTAGTTATTTTGAAATCATGTATTGAAGTTAAAAAAACACATAAAATATTGCGATAATATCAGGTAAATACTTAAAAATGTGTCAAAGATATGTGGGGTCTGTGACAATTTCTGGTTCACAATCTGTTCTAACAATTGCATCATTCGTATCATCAAATGCAACATTTGAATAAATACTGACAGGTTCGTCCACAACATCATTGTCATCCATTCCTTCATCAAAAATATATCTAGGAATAACATCAACAATAACACCAAATTGTGGTTGTAACAGGTCACTTACATAAAACACATGTTTAGCTTGTGACGCAAGAATAAAACGTTCATCAGTATAAAGATGGTAGTTTATATCAATCACTCTAAATCCATAGTTATCAATATGCATTCCTTGTCGTGTCATGGAATCAAACCACTTGCATTTCATCATTTCAACACGACCATGTTCATAGTAATCTAATAAAACGATTCTTTAAACAACACCGTAATATGATTTATTTTCTAATTGAGGCTGCCTGTCCGATGCACTCGCATAACAATCTGTTGTGGTGGTTATCGTGACACCATCATGCTATGTTGCCATTTTTTTCACAACTATTTATAACAAATTTTAATCCATTGACAACCATTGACTTACAATCACGTACCACATCGTTTGGAACAAAGGACGATGCTTTTATTTCATCTGATACTTAAATCATTGGTAGAGTTAAAACCTAAAAGATAACAACATAGAATATTAAACAGAGACATGTGATTATGTTATGATAAGAAGAAAAAGAAATCTATTATCATTGACTTTAACCAGGTAGCAAATTCTTTGCTGTGCAACAGTTCCTTCCTCTTAATAGATAGAGAGCGATGTCTCTTTTTTATAATTTCTAAATGTTCTCTATAGATATGAAATCATTAAATTTTCAGAAGATATAAAGAAATCACACAATGAAAAAAATACATATTTATTAGTTTACTTACTTGATATAATCATCAAGCACACCACAGTTGAATAATACTGTGCGATGTGCCATTTCCCACTCACCCCTGCTTAAAGTACACAATGAGTACGATCCAGATATCCCCCCTGTTTGGGGAAGTGAAGGAAATGCAGGCTCAATGGGATCATATTGCTCATCTTCAATTCTCATTAGTCGATTAGACGTCGTAGTGGCGTTATCCAAGTACGATGAATAGAAATCCCTGCATTCTTGTGCTAAATAGCATTTCGCAATAGAGCCTTCAGGATGATATTTATTTTTCACATAAGATTTCAATGTAAACATCATTCTTTCAGTAGGATACATCCACTGACTCGAAACAGGACCACTAAAGAGAAATTCCATGGGAAGATGCATAGTCAAATGTAACATACATGTGAAAATAGACGGTGGGAAAATTTTCTCCAAGTCGCAAAGAATAATCAGTACATCTCTCTGCAATTTCTGAACAACACTTCTACTCAATCTTTTGGCACAAAGATCTCGATAAAATTGACATAACTTAATCACTTAAACTCTAAGCTTATGTGAAATTAAATAGAGAATGGAAATGGGAATCAACTCATGTAACAAGACATGGTAATCATGGGTTTTATGAGATTTGAATTTCACATATTGTGTATTCACCCTTTTCGAAATATTACTTGAATAACCATCCGGAACCTTCAAACTTTCCAAGACCTGAATAAATTGTTTTTCTCCACATTTTTCATCGAATAACAGGCAATGGGGAATTTCCACTTATTTTGACCAATTAACTCAGGATGAAGTCTTGCTATTATACCCCAATCCATCAAATCATGACGACACCACAAATCATCTTTTGTTTTACCTTTGACATTTAAAATAGTAGCAAGTAACATCTCAGAAATGTTTTTATCGATATGCATTACATCCAAACAATTATGTAATAAATTCGATGACCAATACGAAAACTCAAAGAATATGATTTTCTTTCTCTAATTTCTATTGGAATTCGAATTAGCATGCTTTCGATTTCTGATATTTGATTGACTTTTTCCAAGAACATAATTCAAAACATCAAGTTCTTTAACAATATCAGTCCCTGACATTCATTGAGGTGTCTCATCTGTCTCGATGGAATTATCGAACTGTCTCCGATTTTTCCTGTAGGGATGATCCATTGGTAGAAAACGTCGATGCCCTATGAAGCTGAAAGTTTGTTGAAACATTAATCTTCGAAAACGTGTATTTTTAATACAAATAGGATAGGATAATTTCCCTTTAGTACTCCAACCAGACATCATTTCGTAGGTAGTTAAATCATTTATCATCCATAATAAAGCTGCACGAAACATAAAGTACTCTTTTTTGAATGCATCATACGCTTGTGCACCAACAATCCAAAGCTCATTTAACTCCTCTATTAATGGCTGCAAGTATATATCAATATCATTTCCAGGATCACTGGGTCTAGATATCAATATACTCAAGATAGTGAATGGATTCTTCATACACATCCATGAAGGAAAGTTATAAATGTGAATGAAAACAGGACATGTATTGTGTGGAGTATGCATTTGGCGAAATGGGTTGAAACCATCACATGATAATCCCAATCTAACATTTTCTGGGTCGGATGCAAAATCAGGATGTAACCTATCAAATTTCTTCCAAGCCGACCCATCTTCAGGATGCACTATTTCATCATTATCCTTATTTTTTTCATCTGCATGCCATCTCATATTCTTTTCCATTTGTTCTGAAATAATTTTTTTTGAAGCCTGGAAATTAAAGGGATGTGCCACATCTCTTTATGTGGTATGCAAGATTGAGATCTATCTTTATTAGTCTTCCACCTTGATGTTCCACACTGTTTGTACTGACTCAAGTCTGCATTCTCCTTCCAGAACAAACAACAGTCTTTGAGACAAGAATGAATCTTACTAGATGAAAATCCAAATTTTTCAACCAACTTTGATGCCATGTAATCATTTTCTGGAATACATGCATCATCAGGTAGTAAATCCTTAACAAATTTAAGGATATAGTTGACCGTAGTATTACTAAATCCATACATTGTTTTCCCATGATATAATCGTATTAAAAACTCAAGTTTGATCATTTTTCCACATGCTTGATATACTGGGGTATTTTCATCTTCCATAAACTTTCTAACACTCTCAAAGTCATCATCCTGATTAATAGATGAGAACTGTGTTCTAGTATTCATTTCCTCTTGCATTGGTCTACAAGAGGAGCTAGCTTCAAAAACAAAAGGAAACCGATCATAAATCAGATTTTTCATACCAATCTTTTCCACTGAATCGATGTCATTCAACACTAGATATTTTTCTCCATTGTGATACCACACATGATAATTTTTTTGGAAACCACTTTTAGTGATATGGTTACTCACTTCCTCACGAGTTAACCAAGTTCTTCCAACATAATCAAAACACGGGCATTGAATCAATCTTCCATCTGAATCATTAGTGAATGCAAAGTCCAAAAAATATTGTAACTCCTTCTAAAATTTATTAGTGATCTGATCAATGTTGTACATCTAGTATCTATCCATTTTGAGGCAGATAAACATACATTAAATAAATAATCTAGAAAATGACTTATCATTATATGTATTGTTTCATAAGATATTAAGTAATCATCAATAACAAGTTAATAAAAAAATCACAAAAAATATATTAAAATTATGGTTTAGGGAATTCATAAATGTTTTAAATTATAAAAATTCACGAATAGTCATACATAAGTTCCAAGAATGAGGATTGATTATAATAAAAAAGAGTTTATATGAAATCTAAGAGATAATAATAATCAATTACCAAAAGTGTTTGGGTTAATTCATAATGAGATGTGATGTTTTGTATTAAATCTACAAAGATTTATTAAAATTTAGAGACATTTTGAAAATATAAACCATATCATATACCAAGCATTAATATTAAATAATTAACTGAGAATTACAATGGTAAGAAGATGAGAATAATAACTAGTGTCTGAATCTATACTTTAATGATGGTGGTCACCTTAGAAAAGGGATATCCCATCAACTTGGTTGTTCCCACCCTTGCTCGTATCTATGAACTGTTGGGTCAAATACAGGAATCAAGATCCCCACATCACCTCAGTGGTCCATTTAAATTATTGTATGGATGGGTGGTTAAGTGCTATCAATGTTATGAGTACCGGTATACTGCAATAGTCCCCCACTCTAACTTTCATCCTACCCTACTCTACATTGTTGTCATTCTACTAAAATCCTTGGGAATTTCTAGTGTGGTTGAGTTGTTTAGTGATTTTTCTTAGTTTTCTTTTATGCCTTACCTCGCACCCCATTGAGTAGTGGTAGACGATGGAAAATATAAACCATATCATATACCATAGTTTAAGGACACGATGTCATTCCATTGTTGACTTTTAATCATGGATTATAACAGTGCATCATGGTAAAGGATATTGAAAACTCTTTATAATCTTCTTTTATCATACCCAACAACCAAAACAAACCAACTTACCTTTTTCAAACTTGAAGGAACAACCCAAACACCTACATTTTTTAGGGATAAAGTAAAACCTATGAACTAATTTTTTCCTAGGTTAGCATAACCAATACACTACCTTTTGATGGAGGCACAACCATGTGTGAGTTGAGTGATTACAACTCGATAAAACTTTACACCATAAAGTAAATTCATTATAATGAATATAGAATAATTAAACCAATCAAAGTTGTTGAGAATTGTTACTAGTGTAGAATAACTGGATTTGAACCTTCACACAGTATATATAGAAAAATTTAGCTTGGGAATTATTGCAAGAGCAATGAGTAGATAAGAAGCATTAAAACCCATTCATACAATGCATTTAACATTGATTATCTAAATAACTGTCATTAAATTTTTTTTGTCGATTATAAAATAAATATCATCTAAATTCCATTATTAAATACTATTTTTGTATTTGTGTTGGTACTTAAAAGAATGCTCCTCCAAATATCCAATCTCTAAGAGGGTATAACTTTCAGTCAACCAAATACTAGTCAATTCACAAAACATCCATTATTAAAAATGCACTTGAAGTATATGGCATAAAGTTTCATGCCCAGTAAGGTGTTAATGTAGGGTATAAGAATTTATATACTCAATAGGGAACCAATGACATACCTCAATTAACAAGTGAATAACAAAGTGTAAGTGTGAACATGTATACTAATTAGCATGTTTAAATAAAAATCATTTTTAGGAAAATAACCAAAATAATATTAAAATAATTGTAAATAGTTAGTTGAAAGACAAATACATGTTATATCAAGTAACTATCTATACTAGGAAAATGCATATTAGATCTTACCTAAGTTTATATTATTTAATGGGGATTGTTATCGATGTCAATCTAGAGATATATAAATATTGTAAGACATCTTGTATAGGTTAGGTGTAGGGAAACCTTATAGGCCATCCCACCTAGGTGGAGGTGCACTTCTGGAGTCAGGTCCTAAGCCCTTCCCATGGAATGTGGAATGATTATACAAAGTGGAGGCCTTATCCCATCCCATGGAATAATTAAAGGGGTATACTCATTTATAACTAAAAATCATATCCCATGTAATTTACATGTACATAAATGGACAGAAAACATGCTTAACAATATATAATAAAAAGGAAAAATATAAACATACCCTTTATAGCATGATCATAATCATATAAAAGGGTATTCTATGAATATGATAGATATAAAAAGGTAAAAATTGGATAAGTGAGGTTCTATACATAGTGAAAATCCAAACTTTTGGAATTTATGACTAAAATATCCAACTTCTGAATTCTGTAAATTTTATAAATACAACGTCTATTACAAAAAACACTTAGAAACAGATTAATAATTACATAATAGTAAATAGAAACATAATAATTCTAGAATAGTAAATAGATAAAAGAATAGTAAACAGATTAAACAATGAATACCAGAATACTAGATTAGTTATGAGAATTAGAATGAAATATAAACCATGAAATACCAGTGAATAACAGTCGACAGAATACCAGTCAACACACAAGTGCCACAAAACAGGAAATAAACACAAACCCATCCTTGAACTCCTCCTGCAAACTGAAAAATTCCTAAACATAATAAATACTACAAACAATATTCAAAGAACCCACAAAACCGGAGCCAAAAAATAGGAAACGCACTGAAAGGGTGTGGAGGAGGGGAGGAACCCTTCGGCCGATGCTGCACCGAATGGATGAGGAACACCCAAATAAGGGTATGGAGGAGGGGAGTACCGTGCGAGGGATGGAGCAACCCTAAATGGAGAAGCCGAGCAGTGATTGGAGAATCCGCACTGTGGATGAAGGAAACATGATGAGGGATGGAGGAACCGAAGCTGGTGAGAGAGGTCGTCGGGAGGAGGAGTGGTCGTCGGGAGGAGGATCGGTCATCGGGAGGAGGAGCGGTCGTCGGGAGGAGGAGCCGTCGTCGGGAGGAGGAGCGGTCATCGAGAGGAGGAGCGGTCGTCGGGAGGAGGAGGGTGTCATGATAAGGGTTTCAAATTGGGGAAGGAAGAGCCCAATAGGAATCGAAAAAAACGAAATGCAATGTGTATCCACGGATGGAAATTAAACCGTCGGTATAACCAAGCTATAGCCACAGACTTATAAAACCGTGGCTATAGGTCCGTGGCTATAAGTTAAATTTCCAATAGTGGATGAACCAAATTATATCGAATCCACTAATGAACCATCATCTTAGTGCCACCTTGATCATCAAAAAACTAGTATCATCACACCCATAACCCTTCCATCATGTCAATAATGCATTCAAGTCTCATTCTCTATCTATTACAAAATGTAACGAATAGATGTGTCCATCAATCACATATTCAATAATTTATGTGATATCATCAATTTTTATCCACCCTCAGATTAGAGGAATTTCATAACTTTCACCAACTAAGTTCCCATCTGTAATAAGGACCACACAATCCATAGTCCAATGGTGTAATCCCACCCTATGGATTCCCTTATACCACTTCCAAAAGTAAACCTATACAATTTACATCACCTCATGTAAATTTAACCCTTCATTCTATGCTCAAATATCTTAGGAAAACCACAATAGTTATTTGAAGGATTAAGATCTAGTATGATGAAACATGGTACAAAAATCCATAATAGATTTCACATCCCACCACAAAGGGACTCCACCAGTTTCATCCAAATCATAGAAAACCAATCCCAAAATCATTCCATCAAAACCATTAGAATTCAGTCCACATAAAACCACTCTGTAATTAATAAAATGTTGAACAATGTAAAAAAATGTGTAATTTCCCTCATGAATCAGGATGTTTACCAAAAAATCTATGATAGAACACACTCTTGTCATCTCGAGGAAGAGTTATATCCAAGAAACCTCCCATAGGTTATCAACCACTATTCATTGGGATCTCATCTGAACCCAAGTAGAGCATGCTCTTGTACCAGTCATTTAGAAAACCTAACTCAATCACCCATGAGTCAAACATCCTCATCCAAGGATCAATCACCTAAACATTAACCATTATCTAAATACATTTCAATCACATATATCTAGAGTTATATATCTATTTACTCCACAAAACCCAAGGCATCACACAAATTACAATGTCAACAACATGAACACAAATCAATAAACATCATTATTGACTTGAAGTGACTTACCACACTCTCATCATGCTCCAGAAAGTTCATCTATAGAAACATGGTTAACAATTAACTGGCCATATCCTTCATAAACTAACCTCAATACCAAATCCCAATAACTTAAGGTGATTCATCATAACAATACAAGGCATAAACATTCCAACACCATATTCTCATTGGAACCTATCTATAACCAATTAAAACCCCATATCATTTACCCATTCTTCATACCTTTATGGGAACTCACATGATTGGGATAACACCTCTCATGGGATAACCATATATAAATCACAAAAATCAAAACCATAATAACCTGATCACTAATATCATAATATATATCTCAATGGAATATGGATCTCCAACCTAGCCCCTGAGTCATAACTCATATTGGTCACAACTCTAGAGAAACATCTCCTAGTTATTTTTTTATGAGTCATATAGAAATTCACATGCTAATACCCACTCTAGGATTTTCATATGCATGTACACATTGGGAATAAAATTATACGTTATCAAAATAATAGGGAATTTATCCTCAATGGGAGTATTTATACAAGAATTACCCCTTGAGGAACATGATCTCTGGATAATCCTCATCAGGATTCTATAAATTAAATTTACCACCTCAAGGATTACATTCTCATATATTATCATGTACACATATAATACTATCTCCCTATGAATATCTTCTTCGAGTAACCATATTCATAAGGGTTGGTTTTATATAATTCCACAAGGAAAATATATTGAAAAACACCATATAGGCTTTTGTTTTCATTTTAAATAACCAAACCTATTTTAATTTCACCCTCTAGGGGTCCATTACTAAGGAATCAATTCCTAAAATGACCCATAAGGGTCACTACACATATATTACATAGAGGGAATGTGTATTAATTATTAAGGATGATCCCTTTGTAAGGTCCACATGACCTATCACCATAAGAAATATATATCACTGTCAATTTGAGTATAATTCAACCCCCATGTTATCCAAGAAAACACAATATAAGTTTTCATTAAAACTTTAAACATTTAAACCCAAAATCATTACCTATATCAACCACATGAAAGAACATATATTCCATGAAAGTAATATATTCTAAGAATTATGAATTTACACAATCCTCTATCAAATTATCCAAGTGAAAAAACAAAAAAAATACTATATTAAAAACCCACTTGAATCAAACTTTGTGAAATCATATAATAATAAAATTGGAAACAAATAATAAAAATACCACCTCCCTAGTAAACAGAATTTCAATCAAATAAAGTTTTCATAATTCACTAATTTGAGGTTAATTTCAATCTCTGACACATTTCTATATCATATGTCTATCATCTTCCTAAATTGTATGAAAACAAAATAACTCTCATGCACTCTTTGATATTAGTTATATAAATGAACTTATATCAATTTTTAATATACCTACTATGAACCACTAATTGGTGTTCTTTCTGGAGATCTAAAGGGACCTAAGAAATTCCTCCTCATAATCGTGAGGTTATCGACTAACAATGAGGTTCTAAGGTAATACCATGGGTAGATAATACCATATTAATAACGAAAGAAAAAAAATTGAAAACAACTAAACATTATTGAAAATAATGAACAACTATTGTTTTTAGTAATAAGTAAATATAAACTAAAAATAATAAATAAATTCATTGTGATTGTTATAAATACTCATGGTTACTCAAAAATAAAACATTAATTATCCACTAGTACAGTCACATATACATTATAAATAAATGTATAAAATGATTGAGGGTACTATAATATCCCTAAACCTCACCTCATCATGATCTCTAATTCATATGAGACATATTTCTCGATTATGTAATGTTGTACCACTACCCGACCTAAACCTGTGATAAATGAGATATGATCGGTTACCCAAGCTATATTACCACCTCATCAAGATGTTCTTATAACTCAATAAGGACCTACTAATACAATATCGTATATAACTAGTAAATGAAGGGTGTGCATAGCTGATATGATTGGATTCATAAAATAAATAATTCTAGAAGCATAAATAAAATAACCACTATCTATCATTGAGTTCTAATTTGACATGTGAGATCAATTGTACATGATTTGAAATGTTTTAGGGTTTATCTAAGTGTAAATATCCACCTGGGGGAAATATACCCATACCAGAAGTAAGAAAAATAACTCAAGGGAAATATAACCATTTTAACAACACGAGAAACCACTATGGGGAAATATAACAATCCTTAGAAAATGATTAAAACCAACCAGGGAAAATATACGACTCAATAAAAGGATAATCAAAATGAAAAAGGGGAAATATTAATATCCTAAAACCATAAAGAGAACCACCCTGGGGAAATATTACCATCCCTAGAACCATATTAAAAAACAAAGATGGAAAATATACCCATAATTGGAACCATAAAAATCACAGGTAAATATAAAAATCCAATAAACCATAAGGAAGTGTCATTAACCTAGTGCCATTTCTCACCCATAACTTATGATATATCATATATATCTTTAATAAATACACCACATATACAAAAGGAACACCATTCCCAGAACCACATGTCACACCTCCCATACACCCGAGTATATCCTTTTTGAAACACCATGTCATAACACATGGGATGGACACTCACATAAACCCAGTATACATCCCATGATGACTATAATAAGATAGTTTGTCCACACATATAAACCCAATGTACCTACCATGATGAATATAATTAGATGGATTCTCCACCTGGTTAATACTTCTTATGAAAACAAGGTTTTCCTCCCAGGTTGATGGTCTATAACTACCCTTGATACCCTAAAAAGATCACATCATTGATTTTGGATCAAAATTTACACATAACAACATAACCACTCATTATCACACCAACCCTCATAAGGGCTTTCACCACACTGGTGAAACCACTAGGGACCCCTAGGTTAGATCATAACATAGACACCCTATATGGGATACTTTATCTCATAACTGTCTCTTATGTTGACACTCATCACTCAGAGATTATAGATTCCATTTAATGCATCTTAATTATCACAAATACTCAGAGGATAACACATATTAGGATCACTAAAGAGATATAGAAACTAACCCATCTTAATTCCAAGGTTTTCCTAGGATGGTCCACTTACTCAAACTATCACAAAAACTACCTAGGTTCTAACCATCCAGGAAATCTCATACTAGTGGGGGAGAAAAATGAACCATTTTGTCATCTAAAATATATCTAATGCTATATGGAATCCATTACGTATTCTTTGGGCCAATCATACCACTCCAAAAATATCTTATGCAAGGACGTGTCTAAAAATCCTAAATTTGGTCCACTAATATACATTAAATTCAATTAATTTATAACCCCCAAAGTCAATGTATCATATGACCTGAATTTATGATAATGGACACAACCATCAGTTGCTAAATGGTCAAGATAGTGCATAAGTTTCCATCATGGCCCTTGTCACTTTGTTTAGTTTGAACATTTTATTAAATTATATAATTTATTTAATTAAAAGGATTTGTCAACCATAGTGGTGAGACCTCACATATCAAATTTCTCACACACACTCAAACACACACACACACAAATATATATATATATATATATATATATAAGTGGAAATACCATGGTGGAATGCTTAGAGGACCACCTACCTCAAATATAATTCCATATCCTTTTTAAAAGTATGCTCGACCATCATCATCAAGACCTATCCAAGTTCTCATAAATATCATAAGAACCAATCACAATCCACTGATCAAAATATTTAGTTATAAACAATTTATAATTAATTATTCAATTTTATTATAAAATATGATTTATAGATATTTTCTCAAACACCTATATGTACCTATAAATGTTTTATGGGAGATGATCCTGAAGAATTTGTATATTATTTTCCATTACTTAGTGTAACTCTTATAACATGAGCAGTGATATGATTATTATATTCAACACTCTTCCATTTAAAAATCATAAGGTGACGATTTCCTCTAAATAGATTGACCATGTTAGTTTTCCTCCAAAGAGTAATTTATTTTCTATAAGATGTGATATAATCATTTTATTTTATTTTTTTTGATAATATTATGATGGAGAATAAAAGAAGAAATATTTTCAAGATCGAAACAATTTTTTTTGGAAATTATGGAAGTATGGGTTTATTGAATATATAAAAAAACTAATAGATAATGAATATTTTAATTAAAATGAACTCCCACATTTATATAGAGATAAGATTAAAAAATAAATCTAATACCTTTCATGAAAAATTTGAAATTTGAAATTCCATACCAGAAACAAAGAAGAAAATTTCTCCTAAGGAAGATGGAGTTAATATTTTTGAGACATTCATTATAAAAAAGGATCTATTGTGGGATTATTATTGGGTGTATGAATTATTTTATAATATCTCAATGTATTTATATAAGTTTAGGGATTATATTCCAAATATAAATAATTTTATACCTTTATACTTTTCAAACTTTTAATAGTAATGTTCACTTCACCTAGACCTTCTAACACCATTCATGCTATTGTTCCTATTAAAACCACACAGCATGATCCATCTAAAAATACTTATTTCTTGAAAGAAAAAGAAGTATATGAGGAACTCAATTAATCTTTAGGTATAGAGGTTTATGGATTGAATATTGACTTGTATGGAATATTTATCCAGTTATGTACTAATTTTTAAATGTATATATATATATATGTAATTTTCCTTTTATAGTTGACATAATAAAAATGGATTTCCATTTTATCAAAAAATACCATACTATTAAGAAAAAACATCACATTCCCAAAATTATAATTTCATTAATATATACATTTTTAATTTTATTTCACATAGTTTCTCACTGTATTTTCTATAATACATCATGTTATACTGTTATTCTCACCTTTATGTCAAAATTATTTATTGGTCATATTTTTTTGTGTTTGTAAAGGAGGGGAGATAATATATGATTATATATAATATATTTTTTTAAATAAAATTTTAATTATATTATAAATTTGATTTATATTTTTCATATAATTTACTAGAAATGTATCTAAAAAAGTAATCCTATATTAAATTGTATTGATTTTGAATCATCAAAATGGGAAGATTTTTGGGCCAAGTTAAAAAATTACTTATTTTGATAATCTATAAATCATGTTTTTATGTGTTTAATAATCTTATATTATATAAATTATGAATTTACCATTATACATGATTTCAAGTATTGGAGTCATTAAAAAAAATATTTTATTAAAATTGATCATGAAGAGAATCACATGATAACATGTAAATTAATTCAAGCATCCCAATATAAAGATTATTGATCCATTCTAAGATATAGTTAAATGTTTCACATAGACTTGGTAAATAATATATCTCAACTCAAGGTGACAAAGAATTAATTTTAGAGTATTTTAAATGGACCAAAATATTCATTAATAATACCTATAATAAATTTAAATTTTATAACTATAAAGAATGTAAGTTACCAAGTGTTTCATTTAAGAATGACACAATAATATTTAAAAGATTGAGGCTATAATAATGATATTATTATGTTATAAATAAGTAAATTTTAGTATCCATGACTATTTTTAAAGTATTTTAATTAAATACACCCAATGGTCATTAACATAACACTAGAAAAATTAACTTTAATGATTATAAGATAAGATTAAGAAACATAGTATGATAATTTGAGGGAATGTTTATTTATCATATTTGGGAGGTTATTTTTTCAAAGAACTATGTGTGTGTGTGTGTGCATGAAGTATCCATGTGTAATAAAATATATTTTCTAAATAATTATTCTCAAGTAAAAAATAATTCTATAATTTATTCAATGAAAATAATGAAAAGAAGAGATCCATAATAGTGAATCAATTCACATATATTGAAAAAGTCAAAGGGGATCTAGAAGGAACAATATAATCCACTAACATTAATTATTTTTGAAAACATTTATTATCATATAATATTTCCAATGATGAATTTTTGTGGTGCTTCATCATGCATGACCAAGGAAATTTCAATTATAATTTTTAATCCTAGTCTTTTCTATGGACGAAGCTCTCTGTTGTGAAATGGATATTGTCAAATAGAGTGTTCATGATATGGATTCATTTCAAGTAAAGGGGATAAAGTACAAACATAGTTCTAAACACATTTTTTTATAATAAATTATTCATTTTGAAATATACATATTAGTTATTATTTTTTATGAGTACATATTTTATTTGTTCATCTATTCTGAAAAAATGACTATCAGTTTTGTTAAATTTAGTTTATAAATTAATTATGTTATAAGCAAATTATTATTCTCAAATGATATATATCGTTGATAGTATTTTTTGATGTGTATAAATTTATTTAAAAATTAATAAAAATTCACATATATTTAATTATATATGTATTAGTTCTTTCAAAATTTATTTTTTAAAATTCAAAACAACATTATCTACATTTTTATAGAAAAAATAATTTTTAGGAAACATTGTTTCATCATTCATTTAAATTTTCACTCAATTATCAAAATTTATACTGTGGATATTTATCATAGAATAGAAAAATTATAATTCAATAAGGGTTATTTTTATCAGTGTTGGTTACTCGACTACTATAGTAAGGGTTTCATCTCTGGCTTCAACAACAATGAAACTGGATCCCCTTAGGTGATCAGTTCAGGAGACAAGGGTTGATAGTTATTTTCTTGTCTATCCTTATGAAATGTATTTTTGGACCCTCTTTTCAACCTCTATCTAGAATAAATATTCCACAAAACCCTCTTATTAAACTTAACCCAATGGAATTGGTGAGGTTTAATGGCTCCCTAATGTTATTATTTTAATTATATAAATTATAGGATATTGGTGCATGTCATTCTTAAAAAATATTACACCATATTCTATGATGAGTTTAATTTTTTTTATTTGTAGGAAATATTTTTAAATTCATGTTAGGGTTTTCAAATATTTGATATGATAGAGCTTCTGGGCTGGTGATGTTTCAACATTAAGTTTTCTCAAATGCCAACATCAACTGAGCCCAACCTTTAAAATCACTCCATTGTGACAATAATTAGTTTTATCATTTTCAATGGATCATCATTAAAATATAATTTCATGTTGATCTATATTTCTCAGACAACCATACACTTCTAGAATCCTTCTATTCTTAAATTCATCAATGATCAAATTGGATGTTTTCTTTGATTTGATGAAAAAAAATTATTATGCCCCATGTGTCTCTGAATTTACAACAATATATATCTATATGGGGATATTTTGAAGAAATTTTTTTGGTGGAGGGTTTGGGTGATTTTTAAAAAAAATTAAATTTTATATGAAAATTGGTTTCTATGTCGATTTTCATCTCGAAAGTCATCGACTTCAAATTATCATGGATGGGTAGAGACATGGAACCCTTAAAAAAAGTTATCCAATATATGGTTTACTACTACTATATTAATTAACAAGATCTATCATATAGGGGATTATATTCTCACTACCATATTCTTGTAGTTGGTAATGGTCTAAGAATATCTTTGTCTCTGACTACCATAATCCAAAGATCAGTTGACTTTTTTCTAAAAAATACAATGAATATGGATGTATATGGTGCTCCTCTAGTCCCCTTATTTTTTACAGCCCCCACAAACTCAATAATTAATGGTTTAGGATATATCTAGATATGAAAGTAAAAGAAATTTGGGAGATAATGTTTTCATAATTTTACTCACTCCTTATATTCTTTATTCCATAGTATAAGAGGAGGTGTTCCTAAAGGAAGATTCACAGAAAATTGTGATTAGAGAAATGAAAATATAATAACTCGATTGATCAATGTAGTAAATCATCACAAAATTGAATTTATTTGGTTTAAAATCAAGCCTCAAATGTATCTAGAACAAACTCAGATGGAAAAGTTTTGTCAGAGATAATGGATTATATGTATTTGATAGGAATTCTGCCCTAATATAATACCACAACGTGTAAAAAAAATCAAAGACACCAATGAAGAACATGGAGATGTAAACTATATCCAAGTAAGTAAATATAAAATAAATAGAAAGATACTAAAAAAGTATTACGTGTTACAATGAATTAATGCCTATATGGGTATATTAGCTTTTGAGGAGGCTTGAAATCTAGTTATCCATTTTTATACCATAGCTATTGAGAAATTTAAAGAAAATATTTCTCCACTAAATTCATTGTTTCTACCTTATTTGGTTATGGGTATATCCAAGAAGAAGGGTAAATAAAAAAATATTTCAATAGTGAAAATCTAGGTCATTCAAAGATTATTAATTTTCCAAGAAAACTATATCTTGGAGATCTATGACAAAAACATAAAATTTGGAGATTTTTGTTTTGACAGTGAAATAATCACATGAAAATTTCATCCATTTTATGATAATTAATTATTGAAATACAAAAAATTAAAATTCAATCTAAAAAAGAACTATCATGATAAATTCAAAGGGGGGCCTCTTCAAAAAAAAATCTCAAAATATTAAATTATATTGATGCATGAGCTGGACGTTGTTATTGTTGAGTAGACCTTGGAAGGTTCATTAATAGCTAATGAATATATTGAAATCATGTATTTTACCATGTTATCGGTGGTTCATTTTAAATAGAGGTCCTTATTTTTATTTGATATAGATCAAATGAAAGAAACCTATTTATTTTTTTATCACATAAGGGGTGTTTTGTTTTATATATTTTCATTCATATTTTCATTTTTGTTTTTTAGTATGTTTTTCTAGGTTTATTTATGTGTTCAATGTCTCAAAAACCAAAAAAAAGCTTTTTTTGGAAGAAAATAAAGTTTATAGAGAGATATCAAGAAGAGAGTAGTATTTACAAATATTCAATAACAAAATGGATAAGAAATGGTCTTTAGAATATAAATGATCAAAAATAAATATGATATAGAGCCTTGATAGACAACTCATATTAAATATATGAGAAAAATTGTGGCTAAACTTATTTACCATTCTTATACCAATAACCATAATATGAACATAAATTAATAAACTGAAAGAGTATTAGAAAATAAATAGGGAAATTTTATAAAATTAATTAATTTAAAGAATAATAAAAAGGAAATATAGAAGATATAAAGATAATATTAGGTAAGAATCAATGAAATAGAAGTTAATAAAACATAATTAACTAAAACATGATAAATCTGAAAAAATATCAAAGTAAAGAAAGTAACTAGAAAAATTAAAAAGTATGAAAAAGTTATGTAATCATTGGTTGAAATAAAACACCAGGAATAAACCATTAATAAACTCATTTATATTTCCTAGATCAATGTAATGACATGAAATTTCACTATATATGATCGTTAAATTAAAAAGAAGTTTGATATCTAGATCTATAATTAACATTGAACTTAATTGAAAACCATGAAACTTTTAGATAAAATATTAACATTAGATATAATTATTATAACATAAATTTTTAATTAAATAATATGAATAAGAGTAACTGGTTTATTAAATATTAGTATAATAAAAATAAATTTCAATTTTGGTAATAATGAAATTCAATTAGTATAGCTAAAATAACTAAGAAAATCTTTTCTTGAAAAAAAATAATTTTTCTAAAATTGGCGTTTTATTTCAAGAAACTAAGAATATTATGATTAATTAACAAAAAATGTTTTTATAATACGAATAATATATTACTAGTAAATTAAATAGTTATTTTTTGGAAATAATAATAAGGAATAGTTAATATCTTAAAAATCTATTTTCCAATATGAACATTTTTGTAATTTGTTTTGGGATTTCATTTGAATATTAAATTCAATTTTTTTTAATTTTAAATTAATAAAATTATTATAATTTATTGATTGATGATAATAATATAATCTTAAGATGATTTTTTTTGTTTTTTCTATAATAATTGATTTTTTATTGAATAGTGAAAAATACCATTTTTGAAAATACATTGAATTTTATAATATTATATGGATATATGAATTACGTAAAACATATGTGTAACATACCAAATTCATATTCCAATCAATTAGTGCCCCGTACCCAGTTGGCCATATGGCCTCAAGCATATTTTCCCAAACACCAGAGGTTTCCCACTAGAAGCGAGGGCCTAAGGTGTGATAGTAGGGAAAATACGCCCTCATTGGTAGAGTGTAACAAATCAGAATAAATAATATATAATTGCAGAAGAATTGAACAACATACAACTTAAATAAACAATTAAATACTGATTAGATAAATAACTAATCATCGTTCTATAAAAAAGATGACGCATCATGTTATATGTTTTTAGACAGTATCCAAAACAAGGACACTACAGTAATACAAAATATATGTCTCAAAGTAAAAACGAAACAAAAAGGGACTAAGAAGCATCACAAGCCTCGAATCAGTCCCATGCTATCCTACTCCTGAGAAGCACATCAAGTACTTGTAGCAGGGAACTTTCCCTGATCAACACCTTAAATCATATAATCTATTTGGGCCCAAAAGCATGAACCAAACAAGGTGTGAGACTAAATCCCAGTAGACAACCACCCAAGGTCTATTCCAATATATTAATGGATATATATATAAAATAAAATTCACAATATTGAAGGAAGTAAACCAAAAAGTTACTCAAAATCAAGCACAACCGATATCTAAAAAGACAAAGTAACCAATTACAAGTAAAGACTGAATCCAAGCTTGTGCTTTTCCTTCAAAGACACTTCATTAGTCATTATATTTCATTATACAATTCCACTGGATTATATAAAATTCTTGATGTATGTCCTAGGCCCAACGACCCCCCCCATATAAAGGTGACTGTCAACTCGTGACATAATAGCCATTTAATCATTTTCCAATAGAGCCTGACCAAGGTATCCCTCAATAGATCCTAGGTTTGCTCAAAATTTTAAATAAGACTCAATGAGCCCAACTACCCAATCTATATATCAATCCCGAACTTTACATAATTAACATCTTAAGACCATCCATTATCTTTTAATCGATACAATGGTTCACCCAAGGTATATAAGATGAAATTAGTCACATGATCCCAACCTCATCTTTTAACAGAGAAGGTGGATCACCCATTGCTAATTAACTCTTTTTATCATTTAATTCAATTATAAATTCCATATCAAAAGCAACACATGTGAATTATGCTATCACATGTATTTAACATAATCAAATCATGTGGTCATAGTTTAGATAATAACCAACACATGTAAATTAAACTAATACACGGGCAAACAAGGATAACTCATGTAGGAAAAACATATAACAAGCATATTTTTCAATTTAAACATTTACAAGGCTTAACATAACAAGTATCTCATGTGGTCAATTCACATAAGGATCAATACATTTTTTACAACCCAAGAATGGGAATTCAACTCAAGCCTCATAGGCATTCTCATCCAAACAACCATCCATGGAAAACACACCCATGGGGTGGACCTAAATCAAGGTTCAAAACCCCAAACACGCTTTCAAATTATCTAATTAATTACCTAATCATCAATATGAAATAATAGGTTTCATTATTCAATCAAGAGACACCCCAAAAGTGGGTGTGTGACACTCTAACATATATAAACATCATGAAAATTCTCGAAAGGCACAAGAACACCTACCTCATAATTTTACCACTCTCCTCATCCAACATCATGATTTTATTTGACCTATAATGGAGTAGTTCAAAAAAAAGAGAAAAAATTATCAACCTATGATAACTAAATTAAGAGTCCAAATCGAGAAGAAAGGATAAAATTGAATCGAGAACTCACTAAGAGGATTTCAATGGATCCGATGGTGTTCTAATCAGGTGTCAGAAAATGAAACAAGAGGTAAAATCCCACTCATATTTTCTTGGGCACGCTGCTCATCAAATGGTGTCCATTTATCTAGGTTTTTATAAAAACGACGCTACTTCCTGATTTAATCAATTAAAAAAAGTACACAGTGTTTACTTGAGACTACACGTTGTGTCTATACAAATTTTTTCTAGACCATTACATGGCCATGTATTGGGATTACATGGCATGTAACCTTCCATACACTCTGTGTACCTATATGTACATGACATGTAGTTCATATTCACATCGTGTAATAAGCATACAAGAAGCCCCTTGACCTATTTTACCCCATTTTCTTAAGCATAAACTGAAAACAAAAGATTCATACCTCAAGGAAGAACCAGGTTCTTACAATATGAAACCTTTCTCTTGAAATAATATATTGTTTTATAAGTAATATTATATATTAAAAAATAATATTTTTTAATTAAAAAATATATTTGATATTTTATAACTTAAAAAACATTTCTATCAAAAATTATTTTAATATGTTATAAATTTATAATATTGAAATTAGTTTTTAAAACATTTAAAAAATTAATAAAAAATGAATTTAAAATTGAGAATCAAGAGGTATAAAATATATAATGACAACCATTTTATTTTTTTCCTATAAAGGATAAATTAAATACTTAAAACTAGTTATTATGGAGAAAACTAAATTAGTAAAAATAAGTAACCTTAGCAATGAAGGGTTTAAAATGTTTAAAAAATGTTTAAAATTGATTGGTGGAGGTTTGGATCAACCATAAATATTCAAAAATTCATAACTTCTCCACTTTGGTTCCATTTTTTTTATAGTGACTTCCCATTATTGAAATGTTTTTGGGTATTTAAAAAAATGCTAATAATTTTCCCTTATAAAAGGGTCACTCATCTCTGCACTTTCCCTCACATAAAAACAAATAATTTTTGGAAATAAATCATAAAAAACCTGTAATATACACTCCTACAATCTTTAATGGGATTATTTTCTTCTCAAAAAACCACTCCTTAAAGGTTTATTCCCCTACGCAAAGGAGATAATCCAAGAAGTGAGGTCTAAGTTCCTATCCTCTCTTTATTTTTTCTATTTCAATATGTGATTTTAATCCCCCTAAAATTTCATTTCACCATAATAAAATTATAATATAGGTATAATTATTTTTCTGGTATTTTGTTATAATTATGGTACAATCATTAACCACCCTCCCCTTTTCCATTAGGAATATCAAAAACATGAATCACATGTTGTACAGAATACCAGCCACACAAATAAATGTGTTTCATTTGCATTCACATATAAATATGGACCATTTTAGTTTATATTTAATTAGTATATATGATATATATAATTAATATATATCATTAATATGGTTATTTATTTTTGACAAAAAAATGAAATGATCATTATAAGGTAAACCATTGATATTGGTAAATAACCAAAAACTAGTTCATTACTGTTTTGGTCTTTACGAAACTTGAATAAAACTCCCATCTAATGGAATTATAAAATTTAAATTAATTACAAAACATAAATCCTATTACATTTAATGGTTTTAGAATTATTATCTTTTAGAGAAAAATGAAGACTGAAACCACTTTTATGAACCTAGTTAAAAAAAGGCATGAATATTAACACCCATTGTCGAAATGAGATTACAAAAATCTAATACATGAAGAGAATTTTTATTAATAAAGAGTATAAATGGAAATATATATGAATAATGTTATGATATAGGTAATTGAGATATTTATATTTATGATATGAAATGATAAAAAACATTCAGGTAAATCAAATGCGAAGGTAAGGGACCTGGTAACAAAACTTTATTCCTTTGAGTTATGCAATTTCTTCTCTAAATTATTTACCCTATGTTCACTAATTTTTTTTTCATTTTAAATGATTTTAACTCTTTATTTTTTTAGAAATGGTTTTTCTGATCCATGTAAATTTTCAATAAATGTTTTCCTTTCAATTAATTTTATAAAACAATGGACACTTTTTTAAAAGAGATTCCTAAATACAAATTTTAAAAAAGGAATACAAAATGATTTGAAAATACCTTTTCATGATTTTTGTTTCATTATATTAAATGACCCATCACCAATGGAGTTATGTTTCATTTTCACCCTATATTTTCTTTTATTATGTGAATATTTGTGAATATTGAGTTCTTAGTATCAATTTATTGAATTTATGATTTTATTTTATAACATATGGATATTTTGTAGAACACGTTTTAGGTCCATGAGTTTTTTTTAAAATTGAATGATTTCTATTTTTATGTTTAATAAATCCTTTATTTTTTAAGTTGTTCTTGAATATATCATGATGATTGAAGTTAAGTGTACCAAATATGTATGGATCATGATGTGTTGAGTCCTATATTTCCTTATAATGCATTGATTTAAGATTATATCTCATGAGATTGTCAGCCATGGAAATAATGAGTTTCTTCACACAAGTGTATGAATGAAAAGTTTTATCAAAATTTTAATCAATTACATAATGATTATATTCACATAGGCATGGGGATAATCGGTTTTATCAAACAATTTTTCTCATACTTATGGTTTTGCTATATTTTAATGTTGTTTATCAGGTTATTAAAAATTTTCAAGATGCACTTCACAACCATGAAATTCCTTATTTTTATGATTATGTTATATTTTTAATGTATTTCACACTTTTATATAATGATAACATGTTTTATGATTATTGATATTATTTTGTGCCAAGTCATAAATTTTAGGCTTCCATAAGGAAATAATTATGATATTTCGTTTCTTTATAATGATTTGTGATTAACATATATGGTCTTATTATATTTTATAAAGATATTTATGTATTTATCATTTTATATTTTCTTTTTATGATATAACACATTATAATTTTTCCCCTTAATGAGTGTTTGATCTCACCCATTTCTTATGTTTCCATTCACAAGAATATAAAGATTATTATACCAATTTGGATGTCTAAAAAGTGGTCTATATGAGAATAATTATAAAGAAATGTTTGCATGATTCATAAAATAATATTTTTATGCAGCTAATAATCATGAAACTAAAACTTTTGGCCTTGGGTTTTGAGTATTTTTATGATATTTATTATTTAGATAATGAGATTAATGTAATATTTTTTTTAGTTTTAGATGAGTTCACTTTATTTGATATCTGAGTAGGGTTAAAATATTTTTTAGGATATTAGTTTATTTATTTTTGAATAATAGTTTGAATAATAGTAGAGAAAAACATATTAAAAAATATAATGGATGAGTATAAGTATAGGATAACATCATGATGTTTTTTTAAAGTAGATATTCCGTGGTTCTCCTAGAAATAACATACCTATTTGGATACTACAAGTGGATTTATACTCTAGAAATTTTTTTCCAGGGAGTAATAACCCTAAATATAGAGTTTTAGGTGTTAACTCAAATATTTCATAGTGAAACTCCTAGGTGATATTCTTTAGTTAATCATATTCACATTCGGAACCAATATGAAAGACTGATTTCCGAGTTACATTGAGGTATTAGGTTAATAATTATAAGAAAACTCAACCTAATGTTTAACTAAGAGTGAAATTGGTTAAATTGAAAGTATACTATTTTATATATGGGTACATTGGACATTTATAAGATAAAATATTCCAAATTTATATATTTTTACATTGATTATATTTAGATACTTTTGATCATTGATAATCAACTATTTTAGTTAATTTGATGACAAGAAAAAAGAGATGGAAAATTAAATTATAATTTGGTGGTAGTTAGTTCATTTAATGTATTTATTTTTTGGTTTAATCTGATTAAATATATATTATTATTAAGGAAGGAAGGAAATTTCACTTGAATCTTCTATCTATCCTGGATTTATTAAATGCGATCCTCAATAAAATATATATTTCATGTGATCCTACCAAATTTTCTTGAATTCAGTTCACTTGAAATTTACATTATAACATACCTAACTCTCCTCATATTCTTTGATATTATAATGGTAATATAAAATATTATATCCCAATTTTAAATACTTAACTATTTCATTTTATGAGATTGGGGAATTGCAATAAGGGACTTTATCAATATTTTCTAATTTAACAAACCAAAATAGGTTTTACCATCATTTATAAAGGTGTGTAAGATTGTGATCAATGGGTGGAATATGTCTATATTATTTTTTAAATTATATTATTTTTTTATAAATTTCTTCAAGAAACAATGTTAACCATTCCACTCAAATCATGTACAAAGGTTTTATATAAAGAACATCCTTGATTTCATTTCAAAACTATAGGTTCAAAATCTAGAACTAAAAAGAATTATTTTACATTTATCACACACATTTCAACATGGATTTCAAATGTTTTCTTGTGAATGATAATTTAGTGAATTTAAAAACCTTATAATTCAATTTTTTAACTCATGAACACAACCATATACACCATTGAGCCTCTAAAAGTGAAAACCGAATTGGAGTACCTTGCGATCTTCATTTTAAAAAGGTATTCCTCTAGAGACTCCAATGAATCATCAGAATATTAGGAAATCTATTGGAAAAAATGGTTAATAATTTTATCATATACCTAAAATAAGGGAAAATAATTGTCTCCTTTTTTTACTTAAGATATTAAGGTATAAATATCTTTTAAAATTTTATCTTAGGTCATGATTATATTTACATAACCTTAAGTATTTTAATGTGTAAATGATAACTAAAATTTATAGTATACAATTTATTTTAGAGGTGATAATGTAAAAACCTTATATTTCACTATAATTCTCCTTAAGTAAATAATATGTTTGATAACCTTGTTCACAAGAAACACCAATTTTGAAAGAAAACCATGATACATTTAGATAAAAAAATTTATTATTAAATATAATTTTAAAAAAAATTGATTTAATTATCTATTATTAATAGGACTAACCACATTATTAAATTTGGTTATAATTAAAATAAAGTAAACATTTAATACAAATTAAATTCAATTACTATATCTAAAAATCTAAGAATGTAGTTTTATGCTTAAAAATATATTTTTAGAAAATTGGTGTTTTATTTCAAGAAAAATTATATTAAGATTAAATAATTATAACATATATTGACAGTATGAAAAATATATTACCAATAAATTAATTATTAATTTATAGGAATGAATAATAAAGAACATTTAATTTTTTTAAAATATTTTTCCAATATGCATAGTTTTCCACAATATATTGGGATTTTATTTAAACATTGAAGTCTAAAATTTCAGAAATTTAATTTTTGAAAAATCAACATAATTTATTTATTAAATATAATAATATAATATTATTTTTTTTTGTTTGCAAAAATAATTTATTTTTAGGTGAATAGCGAAAAATATGATTTTTGAAAATATACTGGCTTCTATGACAACATTTGGAAATAAGACTATTATGAAACTATGAAACATTTTTCTTAACATAAATATGTTCCATAAGTAACATTATATATTCTAAAATACTATTTATATATTATAAATCTTTATTTTATATTTTAGAATGCAAGAATTATTTTTCTCAATTTTTTTATACACTAATCATTTATTATATGAAAATGATTTTTAACAAAAATTATAAATTTTTTAAAAAATGGATTTAAAATTATTAATAACTAAGTCCAAATTATATAATAATTAACATTTTATTTTTGGTCATAAAGGATAAATTACCTTGGTTAAAACTAGTTGGCATGGTGAATACTAAAATGATAAAAAATGAGTAACCTTATATGTAAGAGGTATAAAATGTATATTTTTTTATAATTTAGTGGTGGAGGTGTTTATTAAATATATATCTTCTCTAGTATATTATTTTTAATTTTTGAGAAACATACCTTGAGAGTAACTTCCCATTATTAAAAAGTTTTGGATATTCACAAAAGTGCCACTTCTTTTCGCTTATAATAGGGGAACTTATATCTTCACATAAAATCACACATAATACCATTAATTTAATCCTAGAATATTACTAAAACTCTACTATATAATCGTATTCATATTTAATAGTTCATTATCTCCCCAAAATACCATCCCTCAATGAAGATAGTCCAAGAAACAAGGTATAAGTTCTTAACCAGTTTTTCTTTTTTTTTCTTCTATTTCTTTATGTGATTTTATTATTACTAAAATATCATTTTACCATCATAAAATGATAAAATTAGTAAAATTTTTATAATTTATGGTTATTATAATGTTGGTTGATTTAATAAAAACCCTTCCAATTTACATTAAAAAATCATGTATTTTATAGACTGCCACCTCCCTGAATAAATGTTTTTCATTTTAATTCAATAAAAAACATGGATTTTTTTATTTAATATTTAATGAATATATATGATATATATAGTTAATATATATCATTAATAAGGTTATTTTTATATAACATAAAAAATAATGATCAATATAAGGTAATCCATTAGTATTATTAAATGACCCAAAAGCAGTTGATCCCCATTTTCGTCTTCATAAAACTGAACTAAAACCTCCATGTAATGGAATTAAACCATTATAAGTATTCATAAAACATAAATTTAAGAACCACTAATGTTTTAGAAAATCATGTTCTTTTGGATAAAAGGAATGATCGATACCACTTTTATAAACCTATTTCAAAACGGGCAGGATTATTAACATTTGATGTTTAAAAGTGATTACGAAAATCGAATACATGGTATTAGTTTTTATTAATGGAGTGTAAAATTGAGAATTTATATCAATAAAGTTTTGAAAATGGTAATTAAAATAATTATCTTTATGATACATGAGGTAAAATACCTTTTTTGGAAATCAAGGTAGTTGGTAACATAAATTTCTTCCTTTGAGTTTTGAACTTTCTTCAAGATTTTATTTCCCATATGATGAATATATTTTCCATTTTAAATGATGTTCTATATTTATTTTTAATATAAAAGATTTTTTAATCCAAATAAATTTTATTTAAAGGTTTTATTTTAACTTTATTATAAAAAATAGAGGACATGTTTGGAATAGATACTCACAACTATGACTGTTTACAACAATGAAAACAAAATTTCTTTGAAAGATAGGTTTCATTATTTGGTTTCCATTATCACAGAATTTTATATCTAAAATGGATATATGTTTCATGTTTTCCCTATTTTTTTGGTAAGGTTATTATTTATGGTGATCAAGTTTTATGTATCGAACGATTTAATTCAAGATGTTATTTTATACTATTTGGATATTTTATAAAACCCATTTTATTTCCATGGGATCATTTTGAAATGTTAATGATTAATATTGTGTTTCTTAAGAAATATATTCATTTTCCATGGTTTATTTAAGATAAAAATATGATTGAATTTATGTGGAACACATATATATTGATGATGATAGTTGGGGTACTATATCCACCTAAAATTCATTGGTCTAATCTTATATCTCATGATATAGTTAGGTGTAAAAATAATGAGTTTGTTCACATAAGCATAGGCATGATGGGTTTGCTCACATGTTCAGACATGCACATAATGAGTTTTTACATTGGTTTGGGAAAATGAGGTTTTCTCATATAGGGTTTCCTTTTCATATAGTTTTGTAACATTTCCTTGTTTTATACCAAACTATTCCAAATTTCAAAGATACATTTAATTTTTATGAAATTCAACAATTTCATGATTATGTTTTATTTTTAAATTACTTTATACATATATATCATGATCACATGTTTTATGATTATTAATATGTATTTGAAGCAAGTCAAAACTTTTAGGATTCTTTAATGGTGTTGTTGTGATATTATTTTTCCCTATCATGTTTTTTGATTATCATATATAGTTTTATCTCTTATTTAGATATTTTTTTTCTTCATGATGTTCTAATTCATGGTTATAGTTTAACACATTTTTATATTTTTTCCCTTATGGAACATTTTGAGCTCACCCCTTTTTATGTTTCCATTATCTAAGTTATAAAGATGATTTTATCATGTGAGATGTCTAGAAAGGTGTTTAGGGGAGAATTATTGTGTAGAAATGATTTCAATTGTTGTAGAATAACAATTTTATGTAGTAAATATTAAAAATAAAAAATCTTTGGGTCCTTGGGTTGTGATATTGATCATGAGATATATTAATTAAATCATGATATCAATGTATTATTTATTTTCTTTTTATCTTGGGATGAATTAACCTAAAATCATGATTTTGGCGCTAAAAACACATACTTTACCTACTGGATTTGATAACAAGTGAGATGTACAAATATAAATTGTATTTATTTATCATTATTTTTAGATTTATAACATTATAACTTGTTAAAAATCTAACAACCCTTCAACCCAAAGATATAGTGCCTTTAGAGATTAGTTGTATAGAAATATTATTTCACATAATTGTGAATATTCCTCTATAATAACACCATACTAGATCCCTTATAGATATATCCTCAGTTATACTTATCTCTATGAAGAATATAATGTAAAATATAAGAAATGGGTGACCTCAAACTCTTATTAAGGTAAAAACATATCTATGATGAATAAATAATTATAACATAAAATTATGAGAAAAATGTATACGGTAGAATTTTTTAATAAAATGACCAAGAAATTATAATATTTTTCCACAATCCAAGACAAATGACATGTAATATCAAGTGATCCAAATATAAATCATGGTATAAGAGTATAAAAGCATGTAATAAAAAATATGATCCATGGGTAATAAAATAATCATCTAATAATGAAATGTGGCATAACAAAAATCATATGAGGTCATGAAATTATGATAATGTGTATCATTAATTATAAGAAACCATAATATTTTAAGAAAATATACTTGAAATGATGTACACACAAAAACATTATGAAAAAAATATATCTAAAATCATGAGCACACAACAAACTTATGAACAAAGCTATCTGAAATCATTTCAATATAATAAAAATATGAATAAATTTATCCAAAATAATTTACACACAACTAAATTTTGAACAAATATTTCAACAATCATGTTCATGTGACAAACTTGTGAAAAAATATATCTACAGTCATGACCATACAAACAACTTGTAAAAAAATTCTTTCCAGAATAATTTTCACACAAGCAACATCATCATCTCATGATATATAATGTTTTAACATATGTATTAGAAGGTGATATAGGACCCCACTAATAAAAATCCAAAACATATATGTTCTATATGAAATCAATCATATATTATATCTTGAAATTACCTATGAAAATAGAATATATTTCATAATGATTATAAATGGTATTACATAAAATGACTTAAAGATTTAGAGTGGTTGATAAAAAATGAAATAACCCAAAATTAGTATTTTATAAGTTAATTTAAAAGGTGATACCTAAAACATAACTCAATATAGGATATATCCATTTGGTATGGATAGAAAAATGGATGTTAAATCATAAAAATAGATTTCATTAAACAATATTAGCCTTTTTGTAAAAGGAAGACGTTATTGGTCACTTTGAAAAGTCATTTTGGAGAATGTAGAATGAAAACTATTTTAAAACACCACTTAAAATGCAATACAAAAAATGGATATTTGAATTGAAATAATGGTTATGTAAACAAAATATGGAGCAGAAGATAAAATATAAAAACATGAAAGGAAAGAACCTTTCTAATATTTTAAAATACCTTTGTTGAAACCCCCAATGTAAAAAGAGCAATAAATATTATTTTTGAAAATAGGTAACGAAATATATATAGATAATGAGAATTAATATATATTTGTAATTTAATATAATGAATAAAAAATTTATGTAATTAATGAATATGAATATTGAAGAAAAATAATCCACAATGAATATGAGAGTCATTCTTAACAATATTTCATTATTATGAAGAAAGAAGTCTGTCAAGGAAATTGATTTGATGTGACAATCCTTTGAAATGGTTTTCATGAGAAAGACATATAAATACAAATAAATATAACATTAATTAAAATATGATTCATTAGTAAGGTATAATAAACTAAACATATGTGAATATCTCCATGAAGAGCCATCATAACTCAATGGATAGAAATTTAGTGAATAAGAATCATTATAGGTTAACTAAAATTTGAACTGAAAAAAACATGAAAGAGAGAACCTATGTTAGATTTATACATCCATTTAATTTCATGTAATTCATGAAAAAATATCCATATTAAATTATATAAACCATAAAAAATAAATCAATTGGTGACTATGAAATATTTCTCAATGAAAGGAAAAGGAGAGGAGAAAAATCCATTCATTTTATTCTCGACTTCCAAAGAATAATTTTAACCTATTTTTATTGTTGAAATATTGGTTTTAATAGTCAAAAAATCATGTTATTATCTTATTATAGAGGTTTATGTTTTATATTAGCACTTTAAAATATGAGGTAGATTGGTGAAAATTGGATAAGTGTTGGAATAACTTACCGCTAGACCTGACTCACCATTGGAATGTAATTTTGGCTAAGTATTGGAAACACATAAAAATAGATATAAATAATCATTGATGATGAGAAATTTGGATAAGTATTGAAAAAACCTACTGCTAGAGATAACATATAGAAACATGAAAAAGTATTGAAAAGACCTATTTTGGGTGGGGAGTCACTACCAGGATGAAAAAATGGCTATGTATGGAGATGTAATACCTTTAGAGGATGAATCACCACCAGAATTTACCTGAAATTAGAATGTAAATTTGAAAAAGTGTTGGAATGACCTATATCCAAGATAGTTCACCTTTGGAATGACACACCACCAGCCAAATTCACCGTTAAGATAAATCACTACCCATGTTTTCTCACCATCCAAAGGAGTCACCATCAATATTTCTATTTATTTTGAATTAAATATTTCTAATGGATAGATTATCAAATTTAATAGCAAGGGTTATTTTAATTATTCTTATTAAAAATATTACATGTATGTAGTATATTTTATGTCAGTCATCTAGTATAAGGAGTATAGGATCTAAATGGTTCTTCTGACATGCTGATATTATCTAAAGTAACAAAACCCCTCATGCAGAAGAGAGAAAAAAGGGAAAGACACAGACACACACATGAAGTGATACGAAAATAGATTTCAAGAACCAGAAGTGATCCACTTGTTGAGAGATTACATGCCACATCTTATCTACACACATCTATGAGGAATTGGAGCATAATGAACATATAAAACCTGTTTTATAATTATAATAGAAAGAGTCCATGAAACTCTGTGTCACGACCCGACCCAACGGGGCTTGAGCCGTTACTCCCCAAGCCCGCCTCCAATAGGCAAGGGGCTGACGACCAGTGCTGAGTAGGCTATCACACACACATGGGAGGAATTATCCTAAGGTACCTGTCCACATGCACCCACATACACCTCCAAGAAACAGTGAAAAGATATATATAAAAATTGGAAAGAAATGCATGCATACATATAACCCACAACCAGAGTACCTCAAAAAAAGGAAAAAACAGGTCCCACCAAAAGAAAACTACAAAAGAGTCTAACCTTCTCAGAAGAAGGGAAACACTGCCAAATTCACCTTCTGGTAAGCTGCCTGGCACAACTCCGATAAAAACCCCGGTCAGTCTCGCTCACAAAGCTCTTCCTACTCCGGGTCCTCCTAGGACTCCATCGAAAGTCCTGTGGTCTGCATAAGACACAAACATATGCGGGAAAGCTCATACAGGGTTGAGTATAAAAATACTCAGTAGGCGCCCCAAAAACCCAAAAAAAAGTGAGGAACTGAAAGGAAACAATCAGCTCATCCCAGCTAGAGGGAACCCAGATGAGAGAGAAACTCCATCTCAAGACCATCCTCGACCAACACAACTAGTAAGCTCAATTCAGGTGTATGACCATACATACACCTTGAACATCGTCTTAGGTATATGCCCATACAAATATTATTAACATTCTCTCAAGTATACGCCTATACATATACTAGGATCATACACACAAATATACGTCCACACATATACCATGAACGTCTAGATATACTCGATACACACACCAAGCCACAAGAGGTATCGACCTCATCACCAGAAATGGTTTATAACCCAGAGAACACACTCCACGAGCAATATCATCCGGATGAAACTCATTCAAGAGATACACTCCATCAGGTCCCACACAAATATCCTAGATTATCACCGGGGAGATCACGCTCGTCGGATATCATCACTGAGAAAGTCACGCTGAAACAACAAAAACACCACTTCTCGGATAGGGGATCACTCCTAGGGTCCACTAGGGGATGCCAAAACCCACACCAGTATTCTAAGATCTCACAGATAGGGGATCAATCCCAGGATCCACTGGGGGATACCATAAGCCGATCTGGTATTCGAAGATATCATAGATAGGGGATCACTCCTAGGATCCACTGGGGGATACCACAACCCGATCTGGTATTCTAAGATCTCACAGATAAGGGATCACCCCCAGGATCCGCTGGGGATACCACAACCCAATATGGCGCTCCACAAAATCCCATCACTTAGATAGAGGATCGTCACCCTTCAAGGTAGTCACGAAGATACTGAAACCCCATCTGGTATAACTCGCGTAATAAGGGATCAAACCAATGATGCACCAACCCAACCGAAACCACGCGCTATATAGGGGATCGTATAACCAACAATGCCTCAACCCTACTATAAGCCACATGTTGAGTAGGGGATCATATACCTGATGATGCCACAACCCTACTGAGCACGGACCAATGCATAGGGGATCATATTCTCTAAGATGAAACAAACCCTATGAGGGTTAACCTGCTAGATAGGGGATCGCCGCCCATGGATAATTAGTCACAGCAATACCAAGATCCTAATCTAGGGTAGAGAAGCTAGAGGATCCACCCCGGGACTACCGGAGGGATTCCAAAACTCTAAAATATTAGAGATCCTATCGAGGGGATCACAACCCCATACCATGGTTGTGATACCACACGAACCCTCATAAGAGAAAACCTAGGGAGTACCCTCAACCACTACTGGTCCAAATGTCGCAAACCCGAGCGACCCACAACATCGCCACACTGTACACCTCTTAGGCTGATACCGAGGCCACCATCGCAGTCTACGCAGAAAAACACACAGGATAGGCTATTTACTCGCTCGAAATGGAAAAACGGTGAACAATGTACTATTAAATGTAGCCTGCCTGTGTGGGACCCACACCACGATCCCAGAACTCATCAAGAAGGCCACACCATTGTGATCCCCTCAAAAAAACTGACGAGATCGACTACTCGATCATCCAAAACGGACACCTAGTGAAAAAGGTAATATTCACTTTAGCCAGCCCGGATGTGGCCCACACCACGATCCTAAAAATCGTTAATCCAATCACACCATTGCGATCCCCTCGAAAAAACACACAAGATCGACTACTCAATCATCCAAAACAGACACCTAGCAGAAAAGTCATGTTTCTCCGTAAAAGCCAGAACCCGACCTCATGGGGCCCACACCTTGTTCTCAATCCCAACACTGGGAAACTATCATGAAAATTACTCTTTACCATCAGGGTCTCAATGCCACTGACGACACGTCATTTGGACTCTCCGTGTAGGAGTTATAGTGGATCGAAGTTGAAAATAATAAAATATTATTATTATTTTCAACGTTTCATGGCCCTGAGCCAAAAAACCAACTCAAAAAATTTCCAAAGTGGATTCAAAAGGTCCATCTCGATGCAAGGAACTCATCTCCGCAAACGGCTCGCAAATCGGACTTAGGGTTTGCGAGTTACGGGGGTTTAAATAACCCCTGAAAAAAACCTGGCTGGACCACCGCCAGTCCCGCCGAAAACCATTGCGCCGCCTAATTGAACCTCCGCCGCCTGCTGGAATCCACTGCTGCCAGCCGGAATCTTCCGGGCGGCCTGCCAGAATCCACCATTGTTGCCGCTGGAAACCAGGTTTTCTGCCAAAAAACTTCTGGGAGTCACCGGGAGCACCCCATTGCTCCAAATTCAGATCCGTAACATGTTTCGGAAATCTTGGGACCCGAACTACAAAAACCTTATGAAGATTTGAAGAAAAAAACACATAAATGGGATCTCGGATTTTAAAACTAAAACCGCCTACCTTTTGGTGGACCGCTGAAGCTTCGCACGCTCCGCTGCTGCTGCTACATGACCCAGGAGCGTCCACCGTCAAGATCCGAGACCGACGACGCTTCGTTTGCTTTAGTTGGTGGATCGCTGACAAAACAGAGGAGGAAAGAGGAGGCTCCTCCTTTGTGCGCAATGAATAAGGGGGGGGGGGTTTGATTATTATTATTATTATTATTATTATTATTATTTTTACTAAAAATATCATTTTAACTCCCCGCCAACACGCCTCCGACCCGGCACCCAGCGCCGACTAGAATTATGTCACGCCTAGGGTAAACATGGAATTATGAATGCAACAGCGAGCTCAAATTTTTGATCCGAGACTCCATTTAGAAGTTATTCGAGCTTACACTCATAAATAAAATTTTCTATTTATTTACAAAAATACCCCTGGTGGCTTTTTCCACAGTAGGCCTGCACCAGCAAATTTTACACCTAGCCTAGGGTAAACGACATGCTCTGGATGCAACCGTGCCCTCTGATTCCTATTCTGAGCTACCGTTTAGGAGTAAAAGCACCCCTCCTACTATAAAAATACTTAATTTTTTTATAAAATTAATTCCGAGCACACAGGGACTCGGAATCTCACGCCGTCTTCGCGCCTAGCTATGGAATTATTCATAGGAATATTCCAATGTCTGACAGGGCCAAAACCCAAGTCGCTACATCCTCCCCACCTTAGGACTTTTTGTCCCCAAAAATCCATAAGTACGGGGGAAATGAACTAAACTCTCGACTGGGTCTCCCACACTGGTGATTTTTCCAATAAACAACCTTGTTCGGACACACAAGTCAAAGGGATCTGTCCACCACACCTCAACACTATCCGCTTTGGGCGGCACTGACTCGCCCCCACGGTTTTAATCGCGTCACAAAAACGCATCTCGGTGGGGGAAGGATTCCCCTTCCTCATGCCTTTGAATCATGTTGAACAACACCCACACAAGGTCTTACCAATTCCCTGAACAATCCTCAAACAATTAAAGGAAAGAGAAGAGTACCGCTAAACAATGTCAATCAAAACTACTGCAGAAAGTATAAAGGACACCGGGCATACCTCTATCCATCCATGAAGACTATGGGTCAATATCCTCTAGGGCATGCAGCTGTCCTCACCCTCACCCTCCATCTCCCTAATCTTGGCGTGGACCACCTGGGGTTGGTGGTGGTGGTATCTGATACCGCCTACCACCACCCACTGCTGCACCAGCTCCACCGCCACACACGCTGCCCTGTGAACCTCCAAACTCGAGACGTTTCCGCTGCAAAGGAGGCCTATCAACCGGATCCCTCTCAGCAGGATGACGGGCCGGACAATCTCTTGCAAGATGTTCCCAACCATCGCAAGCGTAACACCGCCTCTCCTGCGGCTGACCAAAACTGGCCTGCGAGCCCTGTGAGCCCTGAGCCTCAGATCCTCCATCCTAGGGTCGCCTCCTGAAATGTCGGCCATGTCCAGACCCTTGTGCATGTTGTCGGATACCAGTTTCCGACATCTCCGTTGCCACGCGCCCAACACTGATGGGCTGAATATGCTCATCCAGAAAGCTCTCCACCACCAAGGCTCGTTCCAGCACTCCAACATAGGTGGGAAGACACAAGGAAACCACACCTGGCCAGATGTCTCTGCGTATACCCTTCTCGAATGTTTGAGCCCTAAATAATGGGTCTCTAAACATATCCAGGTAGTAGTGCGATAGGTCTGTAAACCTCACCGAGTACCCCGACACTGTCATTCCCTCCTGACAAAGTTGCAGAAGCTCCTAAATCCGCATTGACCTTAGCGTCACCGGATAGATCTATTCCCTGAAGAGCTGATCAAAATCTTCCTACATGAGCGTCTCCTCATCATTGGACTGTGTCACCAAACTCCACCATCGCCCGACCGAACCATGGAGAAGGCTCGCCGCTAAAACCAACATCTGATTTGGAGGTGTCCTCACTAGGTGGAAAACTCAGGTGACTGCTTCGAGCCAGTTATCAGCTGCTTGGGGGTCTGGATCACCTGGGAACCTCAGAGGTCGCTGTCCCTAGAACTCGTGCAGCGCACTCAGCCTGCGCGCAACCTAATCCTACCCTGCCAGCACAACCAGCTGCTCGACAGGTGGTGGCCCCTCAGGCGGACCACCTAGAGGTCCATCCTCAGAACCTTCACCCTTCTCTAAGGCCTCTACTCGGGGTGGATTGTCAGCACAACCACACTGCAGAACCCCTACTAGAAGTCGTCGTGGAGGCATCCTGAAATACAATCAAGACACATAACAGTCAAAGAGTATATCTGGAGAGATTACTCAAGAAGGACAAGGAAAAACCCAATACCTAGTGTTATATGATGTATGTACCATTATTTATCTACGACCAGTGTACGAATGTCCCATGTCAAAAGGCAGGTTATCAGAGTCTTGGTGTATGGATACATCGGCCACCACACTAACACTGGAGTCTCTGGACTGAAATCCAAACTCAAAACATCATAACACTGCCACTATGCAACCCAAACCAAGCTCACAACTAAACAAACTATGCCCAGAGATCCCAAAGGTGGAAACTTCTATAATACCACTCTATCATGGATAGACCCAAGGAAGAACGAGCCGTGACTCCCCAAGCCCGCCTCCAATAGGCAAGGGGCTAGCGACCATCGCCGAGTAGGCTATCACACACACATGGGAGTCATTAGCCTAAGGTACCTATACACACATACCCAAATACACCTCCAGGAAACAGTGTAGAGATATATTTAAAAACTAGAAAGGAATGCATGCATACATTTAACCCAAAACCAGAGTAGAACAAAAGTACAAAAGGGAAAAACAGGGCCCACCAAAAGAAAACTACAAAAGCATCCAACCTGATCAGAAGGAGGGAAACGTTTCCAAATGCACCCACTGCTATGCTTCTCACACAACTCCAATAAAAACCCCGGCCAGTCTCTCTCACAAAGCTCCGCCTACTCCGGGTCCTCCTAGAACTCCGTCGAAAGGGCTGTGGTATGCACAAGACACAATCATGTGTGGGAAAATACCGTGCAGGGGTGAGTATAAAAATACTCAGTAGGCGCCCCAAAAACCCAAAACAAAAGTGAGAAAATGAAAGGCAACAATCATCTCATCCCAGCCAGAGAGAACACAGATGAGAGAGAAACTCCATCTTGAGACCATCCTCGGCCAACACAACTAGTCCGCTCAATTCAGGTGTATGCCCATACATATACCTTGAACATCTACTTAGGTATACTCCCATATATATATCATGAAAAGTTTCTCATATATACACCCATACATATACCAGGAGCATTTTCAGAGATATACATCCACACATATACCATGAACATCCAGATATACTCGATACACACACCAAGCCACAAGAGGTATCGACCTCATCACCAGAAACAATTCACAACCAGGAGAACACACTCCATGAGCACTGTCATCAAGATGACACTCGTCCAAGAGATACACTCTATCAGGTCCCACACAAACATCCTAGATGCTCACTGGGGAGATCACGCTCTTCGGATATCGTCATTGAGAAAGTCACACTGAAATAGAAAAAACACCACTCCTCGGATTGGGGATCACTCCTAGGGTCCGCTAGGGGATTCCAGAACCCACACCAGTATTCAATGATATGACAGATAGAGGATCACTCCCAGGATCTACTAGGGGATACCATAACCCGATCTTGTATTCGAATATTTCACAGATAGAGGATCACTCCCTGGATCTACTGGGGATACCACAACCAGATCTGGAGCTCCACAGAATCACATCACTCAGATAGAGGATCGTCGCCCATCCAGGTAGTCACGACGATACCGAAACCCCATCTGATATAACTCGCGTAGTAGGTGATCAAACCGATAATGCACCAACCCTACCGAAAACACGCGCTGAGTAGGGGATCATATAACCAACGATGTCACAACCCTACTATAAACCACCTACTAAGTAGGGGATCATATACCCGTTGATTCCACAACCCTACTGAGCATATCCCAATGTGTAGGGGGTCATATTCTTGAAGATGCCACGAACCCTATGAGGGTTAACCTACTAGATAGGGGATTGTCGCCTATGGATAAGTGGTTACACTGATACAAAGAACCCGATCTAGGGTAGCGAAGCTAGAGGATCCCACCCCGGACCCACCGGAGGGATGCCACAACTCTAACAGATTAGAGATCCTATTGAGGGGATCATAAACCTATACCATGGTTGTGATTCCACACGAACCCTCATAGGAGCGAACCAAGAAAGTACCCTCAACCACTACTGGTCCAAACATTGCAAACCCGAGCGACCTGCAACATCACCACACTGTGCACCTCTTAGGCCGATACCGAGGCCACCATTACGGTATACGTGAAAAAACACGCAGGATAGACTATTTACTCACATGAAATGGACAACCGGTGAACAAGGTACTATAAAACATAGCCTAGCCATGTGGGGCCCACACCACGATCCCGAAACTCATCAAGCGGATCCCACCATTGCGATCCCCTCGGAAAAACCCACGAGATTGACTACTCGATCATCCAAAAAGGACACCCGGTGAAAACGATACTATTCACTATAGCCAGCCTGGGTGGGGACCACACCATGATCCCGAAACTTGTCAAGCGGATCACACCATTACGATCCCCTTGGAGAAACACACGGGATCGACTACCCGATCGTCCAAAACGGACACCCGGCAGAAAAGTCACGTTTCTCTGTAAACGCCGGAACCCGGCCTCATGGGCCCCACACCCTATTCTTGGTCCCAACACCTGGAAACTATTTTGAAAATTCCTCCTTACCAACAGGGTCTCAACGCCACTGACGACACGTCATTTGGACACTCCGTCCAGGAGTTATGGCAGATCGAAGGTGAAAATAATAAAATATTATTATTATTTTCAATGTTTCATGGACCTGGGCCAAAAAACCGACTCACAAAATTTCCAAAGTGGATTAAAAAGGTCCATCTTGATGTAAGTAATGCGTCTCCGCAAACCTCTCGCAAATCAGACTTACGGTTTGCATGTTACGGTGGTTTAAAGAACCCCCGAAAAAAACCTGGCCGGACCACCGCCAGTCCTGCCGGAAACCACCGCGTCGCCTGACCGGATCGCCGCCGCCTGCCGGAATCTTCTACCACCTACCGGAATCTACCACGCCGCCTGATGGAATCTGCCATTGCCACCACCAAAAACTGGGTTTTCCACCAGAAAACTTCCGAGACCCACCGGGAGCACCCCAGTGCTCCAAATTCAGATCCCTAACATGTTTCGAAAAGCTCAGGACCTAAACTACACAAACCTTATGAAGATTTGAAAAAAAATGCATAAATGGGATCTGGTATTTTAAAACTCAAACCACTTACCTTTTGGTGGACCGCCAAAGCTTGTCATGCTCCGCTGCTGCTGCTGTAGCACCCAGAAGCGTCCTCCGTCAAGATCCGAGACCGGCGGCGCTTCGTTTGCTTGATTTGGTGGATCACCAGCAAAATGGAGGAGGAAGGAGGAGGATCCTCCTTGGTGCACAATGAAGAAAGGGGGGGGGGGTTATTTTTATTATTTATTATTATTATTATTATTTTTACTAAAAACTTCTTTTTAACTCCCCGCCAACACGCCTCCGACCCGACACCCGGTGCCGACTAAAATAATGTCACACCTAGGGTAAACATAGTGTTCTGAACGCAACAGAGAGATCAAATTTTCGATCTGAGACTTTTTTCAGAAGTTATTTGAGATGACGCTCATAAATAAACTTTTCCATTTATTTATGAAAATGCCCTTGGTGGATTTTTCCACAGGAGACCTGTGTAAGCAAAGTTTACACCCCCCCTAGGGTAAACGACACACTCCGGACGCAACTGTACCATCAGATTCCTGTTATGAGCTACAGTTTAGGATAAAATTCACCCTCGACACGATCATAGTATAAAAATACTTTATATTTTTATAAAATTAATTTTGGGCACACCGGGCCTCGGAATCACACACCATCTTTGCGCCTAGCTCTGGAATTATTCATAGGAATATTACAAAGATTGACAGGGCCAAAACCCGAGTTGCTACACTCTATTCTACTTCTTTTTTTTATAAAAACAACTTGATCTCCTATTAAAGATACTTTCATATATTTATAAGTTTCAGAGCACATCAGACAGAGCAACAATTTCTTCGTTACATATTTACTTTTTGTGTCTATTTAGTTTCATTACATTATGAGTCATCTATGTTTACTATATTTTAAAAATTAACACCATCTCTGGAGAATTAGTGTAAGATAATCAATATCTTCTCAAAATATATTTACCCCTGTTTACCCACATGTTGTAGAAGATGTCCATGCATAACCAATGTTTGTTTTATTCCCATGGTTTCTATACAAGAGATCTCTATTTAACCTGGATAACTTTACTATTGTATACTCGATCCAGGGTGTGGATCAAAGATTATTTTATATAATATTCATTTCAAAATGTTATTTCTAAGTGTAGTGGATTTTGTATCTTCTTGAGACTGAAACTAATGTATTTATTCCACTATGTGTTTTTCTTTGTTTTATTTCATTAAATTAAACTAATTTTTTTAAACATAAAAAAACCACTACTTTGATAGATAGTTTTAATTAGTGTTTATATATTGTTTTTATTGAGTAAATTTATTTTAAAATTTAAAATTGTTTCCATAATTGTTTTAACTGAGACTTAATAAATCTTTAATAAATATTTTAAAAGAGAAGAACTTATATCGATATTCTATTTTGATTAACTGAGATGTTTTAATTATTTTTGTGATTTTATTTAATCATATTTTGAATATAAATTTTTATTGGGTACTCAATTCACACCCCTCTTGAGATACTCACCTCGACCCAAATTTGGTATCAATGGAATTTCAAATATTTTCATCAATGATTTCAGTAGTGTTTTAAAGATCATAAATTTATATCAATTCTAAATTTAGTTCTTTAAATGGATAATATAAAATAAGGTTTTGATAAAGAAAGACCTACTTTATTTAATGGAAATAACTATACATTATTGAAAATAAAAATTAAAAATCAAATAGAAAGCATGGGTTTTGAAATTTGGTCATCTATTGAGGATAATTATGAGTTACCTAAGATAGCTAGAAATATTTGTAATGATTCTACTAAACTTTATTATAATAAAAACAGAAAATCCATGAATTACCTTTATTGTTCTTTAGGAGATGAAGAATAAAATAGAATATCTACTAGAAAATATGCTTATGAAATTTGAGATACATTATTTATTTCTCATGAAGGAACAACTAATGTAAAAGAAATGAGATTACAAACTTATTCAATGTTTTTATTTTAAAGTTTTTATAATAATATTATAAGAAACCTATAAAGAAAATATGGGTTCCTAAAACCCTAATCTCTAAAATTTTTGGGCCTAAAAAAATCTTTTTATGAAAGGAATTCCTTGTATACAATTTATTTTTCAGGAACAATTCTTAAAGTTATCTTAAATAAATCTATGGTACTTGGAAAATGGATGTTCCAGACATATAATAGAATATTACTCGAGTTTCTAGAGAAACATAAAGGTTGATAGTGGTTATTTCACCTTTGGTGACAATGCTATAGGAAAGATCATTAGCATTGGCCTAGTCGGAAATACTAACTGAGTTTTAATTTCTAAAGTGTTTTCTGATGGTTTAAAATATAATTTACTTTGCATCTAAAAATTATGTGATGATGTTTTTCAATTGAAAATTTGAAAAAATGATTGAAATGTTGTTAATTTAGAAAATTATTTAGTATTTACTACATTGAAAAATGGGAATGTGTATTATTTTTATCCTGATTATTTGATTGCTCAAAATATTTCTTACTCAATTGCCTATCATAGAGAATATTTTATTTGGCATAGAAGACTAGGACACTGTAACATTCAATCACTAAGGAATCTTACTAGAAAATGGTTAGTTATGGTTCTACCCAAACTCAAATTCCCAAATGATAAAGTATGTAACCCCTATCAAAAAGGGAAACAACAGAAGATTTATATTAAATTAAATAGAGAATTTTCAAATTCTAAACCTCCTGAGTTCATTCAATGGAATTGTTTGGACCATCTAGAGTTTTTAGTTTAAATGGGAAGCACTATGTATATGTAATTATATATGACTTCTCTAGGTATAATTTCATATTATTTTTATCCCACAAAAAGTGAAACCTATTCTTACTTTACCAACTATGCTAAGTATATAGAAAACATAAGTTGAATTAGAATTAAGACCTTAAGAATTGACCATGGAAATGAGTTTTAAAATTAATACTTTGAATATTTTTTCTCAAAAATGGCTATAGTCATAACTTTTATGCTCCTAATAATACTCTACAAAATGTATTAATATAAATAATAAATGGAACACTTCAATAGATAACCCAAACCATGCTTAATAAATATGACTTACTGATCTATTTTTGGGAAGAGGCTATGAATAAAACCTTCTATATAATTAATATAGTGTTAATTAGACCTATTTTGAAGAAAAATACTTATGAGCTTTAGAATAGTAGGAATACCAAGGTAAATTACTTTATATTTTTTGGTTGCAAGTTCTTTATTCATAACACTAAGGATAATCTTGACAAGTTTTCCACTAAAAGCGATAAATGAATTTTCTTGGGTTATTCTACTTCTCATAAATCCTATAGAGTTTTTAATAAAATAACCAAAACTATGGAAGAGTATATTCTTATAAAATATGATGAAATATATCCACATGAACCTAATATCCCTATAAAAAATCTTAATGAAGATTTATCTACCTCAATCTTAAATTATAAACCTTATGATTCTGCTATAAAACATGTAGAAAAATACAATTCTGAGGAAAATCAATATCCTGACTATAAACCTATAGAGGACACTGAAGTGACCAATAATTATTTTTTTAAAAGTTGTTAGGACTCTTAAATACCATCCATTAGATTCTGTTGTTATAGACTTAGATATAAGTACACAAACTATAGCTTCTCTAAGAAACTAGGTTGAACATGAAGCATTCTTATCACATCTTGAATGTAAGAACACCAAGGATGTGATTAATGATGAATTTTCAGTAATGTATTTTCAATAATAACATAATAAATTTGAAATAAGTAATGTTTGGGAAAATGTTGATAGAACCAAAGACACCTTGACTATAGGCACTAAATGGGTTCTAGAAACAAGGATGATGAATCTAGAATAATAGCAAGGAATAAATCTAGACTAGTTGCACATGGATATTGTCAAGAATAGGGTATAACAGATAAAGATACATTTTCACCTATAGCCATATACGAATCCAATAGAATACTGATATCCTATGAATCATATATAGATTTCAAACTATATCAAATAAATACCAAAAGTGCATTTCTAAATGGGTATATAGTTGAGGTTGTTTTTGTTGAAAAACCCCTAGATTTCAAAATCCTCATTTTCCAAATCATGTTATCAAGTTAAAAAAGATTTATATGGTTTAATTTTTTTTTATAGATCTTGATATGATAGGCTCAACTCTTTCCTCATTTCAAAAGGATTTTTAAAAGGTATAGTTTATCCTACCCTTTTGATAAAAATAATTTCAAAAATTGATTTAGATGTTCAAATTTATATAGATGATATTATTTTTAGATCCTATAAAAATAATTTATGTACTGAATTTTCCAAAATGATGCCAAATTAATTTGAAATGAGTGTAATGGGTAAAATGAAATTGTTTCTTGGTTTTCAGATTTTTAGAAACAAAGAAGGAATTATTTTAAACTAATGTAACTATACTAAAGATCTTTTAAAACATTTTGATTTGGATTGGAATAAGAGTAGTGATACTCATATGAGTACCACCTATAAATTCAATTTTAATGAATCTAGGAAATCAGTGGATCAAAACTATTACAATGATATGATTAGAAGTCATATATTCTTAACCTCTAGTCAACCTGACATTATTTTTAGTGTGTATATGTATGCTCATTTTCAAGAAAACTAAAAAGTGTTACACATAGTTAATGTAAAATTAATTTTTAAATACCTTATATATACAAAAAATTTAGGATTTTTCTATCCTAGAGGAAGATATTTTTATTTAGTTAGTTATTTCTATGCTAATTTTGGTGGATTCAAGTTAGATAGAAAAAGGACCTATGGAACATGTCACCTTTTAGGAGAGTATCTAGTTTCTTAGTCTAGTGAGAAATAGAATTATGTTGAAATGCATATTGTTGAAGGTGAATATATATCTATAGGTAGCTACTGTGCAAAAGATTTGTGGATAAAACACACTTTACAAGACTATGGATACCAATTCTAACATATCCCAATAAATTGCAACAATAAAAGTTATATAAAAATTTCTAAAGTCCATGTGTCTTAATCTAGAAAAAAAGGAATTGATGTAAGACATAAATTTTTGAGAAACCATTTTCAAAAGGTTGATATAAATCATAAATAAATTGGTACATAACATTATCTTGTTTATATTTTCACTAAAACTTTGAATTCTAAGAGAATGAATTACATCAAACACGAATTAATAATGATTAATTTTGGTTAAGATTAATTTCCTAGGACTCACTATTTTAGTTTTTCTCACCATTGAGTTTTACCCACTGTTGAGTTTACCCACCACTGGAGTTTTACCCACTGTTGAGTTTACCCACCATTGGAGTTTTACCCACTATTGGAATTACTCATTGTTAGACGACTCATGCCTATATACATTTCTCATTATTAATTTTAAGCCGCCATTTCTAGTTTCATTACATTTATTTATTTATTTAATTTTTAATTCAACTCAAATTTTATTTAGATTTCTATTTCTAGAATACATAAATATCCATATGATATAAATTAGATGTTTGTCTAATTCCAATGCTCAACCCCTCTCTCATTTTCTCTCGAGAGTTATCATGGTAATTTCAATCTCAATGATCGATCTTCCTTATGATTTTCTTAAAATTTTTGATCAATTTTCCAAATTTAGAATAAATAGAGATTTTTTATATTCTCTGGATGAGGTGCTCCCTTCAAAGGAGATGAAAGGAGATTCAAGCCGCTCAGTTGTTTTTGAGCTAGTAAACTACGATCCTGCTAAGTGTTTAGTAGTTCCTAAAAAAAGTTTAATAAAATTAATTTATTTCAATAAAGTATTTGAAACTCAGAGTTTTAAAAGACATGGGGTGGCTAGAATAATTTTTTTCTAACCAGATACATTTCTTTCCATGGTTAATATATCAGTTCTATTAGTTTGTTGAGTTCAATTTTTAGGAAAATGAAGACTGAATAGAAAACAAGATAAATGGATGTAATTTAGTTTTGTCTTCATGTAAATGGGCTAGTTTTTTGGAGTTCCTCGTGAAGGAGTTGAAAATTACTATTAAAGAAAAATTCCAAGTGATAATGAATTTAAATATAAAGATTCTCTGGATGAGTTGAATGGTGATTGGATTTTAAGAATATCAGTTGCTATAGGACTTGATGGTGAATTCAAGATGCTCTTCAAGTTTATGAAATATATAATTTTTCCAAGTAATGGTAACTTTTATACAATGTGGTATTAGTATTTTTGTCTTTTATGTCATACGAAAAGAGTATAAAATATTAACCTCTTCAAATTACTGATGCTGCACATGATAGAGATGTGTATTATATATTTAAGATCAAATTATCTAATGTATGAAAAGTTTATTTTAGAAATGTTAGAGGAAAAAGGGATAGTTGATAAAGGTAAAGTATTATTAGTGAACTGTTGTGGTTTTTTCATTACTAGGGTTATTTGAAAAAGAAAGAAGATTAGTTTGTATCCCTGGATGAAACAATGGGTTTATGATAGTAAAATACTGCATGATGATTTCAATCTAGTAGATCATCCTTTTGGACCAAAAATTTTTATGGGTCCTAGCTTAGAGCTAGATGATATTGTTGAATATTTTAATAAAGAGTAAGAGGAGGCAGTTTTCTCTAGTGAAAAGGAAAATTAATTCTTCATAGATGAAAGATGTGACCCTGATTTTACTCATAGATATCCTACTATATGTTTGGGTGCTTGTATTCCACCTAGGACTCTCCCTACCCAATAGAATATCATGAATGATGAAAGTGAGGAAGAATAAACTGATGTGTCTGGAGAGGAATATTTTAAAAGTACTTCTACAACATCTGAATAAAATAGTGATAATGGAGATGAGGAAGAAGAAGAAGAAAAATAAGAATAAGATAAGAAATATGAAAATGGAAATAGAGATAGATATGGAAATGATAGCGATGGAGGTTATGATAGTCTTGTGGGATCCATTAGATTTGAGTATTTTGAGATGCCTCAGGCATTAATACCTTCTCTAGGTTTACTTATTTCTAGATCTGAAAAGAGACCTAGTCTAGTTAGTGATGTGGACAGAATAGCTAGAGAAGGGTTGGAAGCATTAGTTTAGTAGGAGGAATCCAGAACTCTAAAAACTCATTCATTTGATCCAACTATTGGTGTATATCATTCTATTCCCACAAAGAATATGTATATGGATGTTAGGTATGTTGTTGTTGAGAAAACAATAGTTTTACAAAGATTTGTTGTGTAGATGAGTGTTGTACCTGCTGTAGTTACATCTATAGTTGTTGTTTCTCATGGTGTAAAATATCTTAATAATTCTTATGATATTTGGATAGTCCCAATGTTTTTGGAATGAGGTATGTTTCATGGAATTACACTAAATAATAGATACTATATTTTCGAGAGCCAAGGGATCCTTAGCAGACCATATTGATGTTGCATGTTAGTTTAACATTTCTACTTCGGATGTGCCTACCATGTCGGGGCTTGCTGCACCTTTACCTTCCCCTTGTATTCCTTTGGAGATGGTTGATATTTTAACTAGAGGTGACTTGGATTCCTTGAGAGAAAAATTAATCTTAAATATTTGGCTGTTGTGAAAAAATCAACCTTCTTTGGTTACCAAGACTAGTTATAAAGAAGAAAGGCATTTTGTAGGGCTTGTCATCAGCACATTCAGCCCAATATGAGGATTCAAATTCATGAAGTGGAGGTAGATAACAGATTATTGGAAAATGAAATGGATGTTCTATGATATATAGTAGAGGATATAAGGTATTCCTTTTAAATATCCATGGAATATTTTCTATAAAGGATAAAGAATCTTTTGGCCATAACTTATTCATCAAGTTCTCCTCTTATTGATGTTTACTTGATCAAATCTGTTTTTAGATAAGAGATTCATGATATTGTTATTTATGGTGATGTTTCTTCCCTACCTCATGAAATCTTGATAAAATTTAGACATAACATTGATCATTTTCAAATGATATTCATAGAATATATGAATGATATGAATGATGATAGAGATACCATCACAAAGGCCATAAATTATTATATATGTGATATTTATAGAAAGCATGGGTTGAATGATAATTTCAAGTTTCTTTCTGAATATATATAGATGCCTCAAGTAACTCAGGTATATATAAATAAAGTGATCAGTTGGACTTAATGAATCAAGTTCTAAAGTTGTTTATGGAATATAAAAATTGTTTCTTTAGTTCCATGGAAAGGGGTGGAAACATTATTATGGATTTCATAAATCTGATGAAGTATTTTGTCCATGTTCATGGAACTGTAGTGGTGGCTCATGATTACATCCATGTAAAATCTCATCGTACCCCTCCAATTATGCTACAAATTTCTTCCAGACTAGTGTTAGTAAATATCCTAATGCACCCTTTCCATCTTGCTTCTATCTTTTTAGCCTCACTCCAAGAGAGGAAGTTCAACATCTTAGGACAATCATTATAAAAGAAACTCCTTCTCTCATTAGTGTTCCAACATCCATTCTTACTGTTACCTCAGACTCTTGTATTGATCCTTCTACTTTAAACAAAGGGAAGGGAAAAGAACCTTTGGTTCCTTCTACCTAGCCTAAAATGAAGTAATGATTAGAATGTTTTTATTTAATGGGGATGTTTGTTTTCATTTTTATTGAATGATTTTAATGTACTTCCATTGAATTTTTTAATGAGACTTATCTTATTTATATTATATCTGCTTTCATTTCCTATATTATTTTTACTTTTTAGTAATCCCAAAACGGGGACAAGGCTCTATGAAATTTATTTATTTTATATCTAGTTTTAATTGTTTGATTCTATACTGATATTCCTTGTGATTCTATATATGTTTAATTCCAATATTTTTTTTTCATTTTTTTAATAGGGTTTACTATCTAATTTCATTTAATTCCTTGTGTATCTTCTTTACCTTTTATTCTATAGTTTATAAAATTATAATATTTTTGATTATCCAAAAGGGGGATATTTTGGAACCATTTTTTAATGATCACAAAATCCGGTTTATTATGTTATTAATGAGTTTTATGTTTTATAGTATCATTTTATCATATGAGGTATATTGTAAAAAAACTAGATAAGTGTTGTAAAGACTTACCGCCAGAGCTAACTCACTGTATGAATGTAATTTTGGATAAGTGTTGGAAACAATTACCACCAGATATTACTCATCGTTGATAATAAATTTTTGTAAGTATAGAAAACACCTACCATTAAATATAACCCATTGAAATTTGAAATAGTATATAAAATACCTACAGTTATTGGTGAGTCACCACCGGGATAAACAAATGGATAATTATAGAGATGACATACCACCATAAGATGAATCACCATCATACTTTACCTTCCTTGATAATGAAAAATTGAAAAAGTGTTGGAATGACCTACCACTGAGATGAGTCACCATTTGTCCGACTCACCACCAGACCAAGTCACTGTTCAGATGAATCACTACCAGAGTTGTCTCATCGTTCAAAGGAGTAACCGTATATATTTATATTTAATTTGAATTAGTTATTTCTAATGTACCTATCCTCAAATTTAAATCAATGAGTTATTTTAATGATTTTTCTTAAAACTATTGCATGTATGCATTAAATTTCATGTCAGTCATCTAGTACGAGGAGTAAAGGATCTGGATAATTCTTCCAACATGATATTGGTAAATTAAGTATCAAAATCTCCCATTTATAAGAGCATGATAAAGAGAAAGATACACACATGTGATATGAGATGAAAATAGATTTTCAAACCCATAATAGTGGCACTTATTGAGAGCTTAAATTTTGTATCTTGTTTTTTCATAGTTGTGAGGAAATGGAGCATAACAAAAATAAAGTACCTATTTAACAATAGAAACAAAAATCGACCATGAAACTCTATTCTATTATGATTTTCAGAAACACGAATTGAGTTCCCATTCAATATACTTTCAAGGAAATAGATGCTTCAGATCACATCAGATTGTGAAACAATTTATTTACTACATCTTTACTTTCTCTATCTATTTATTTTCTTTACACTAGAAGTATTGTGATTTTACTATATTTGAAACATGTGAAACACCTCTTAATATTTAACTGGAAGATACTTGATATATTATAAAACTCTCCTTATCCATGTTTTCCCACATGTTGTGGAAGATGAACATACATAACCTGTGTTTTTTTCTTCTGAAGGTTGTTGTGGAAGAGTTCCCTGAATGATATGGATAGGCATGCTATTTTATACCTAATCTAGGTTGTGGATCAAATATTATTTATATATAATGTTCTTGATAGTAGGTGATTTACAAGTAGAGAGGATTAGGTCTTAGCTTGAGATTCAAGATCTTGTATTTACTATGATGTGTGTTTTTATTTTTTTATTTAGTTACATTAAATTGAATTTGTTTTGAACTATAAAAAAAAAACTACTTTGATAGTTAGTTTTAATTAGTGTTTATATAAGGCTTTGATTGAGTAAATTGGATTCAAAAGTTAAAAGCGTTTTTATAATTGTTTTAAATGAGACTTAATAAATCTTTGAGAAATATTTTAAAAGATAAGAACTTATGTTGATTTTCTATTTTTATTAACTATGCTATTTTAATTATCTGGGAGATTTTACTTAAAACTAATTTGAATAGAAACTTTTATTAGGCACTCAATTCACCCCCCTCTTAGGATACACACTCCAAACAATATGCTTAGTGAACACAACCATATTAATGACTTATTTTTGAAACATATTAATATATATATATATATATATATATATTAAATTTATGATCTTTAATTATAATAATATTTTATTCACTTATTTTATTTTTATAATTTATTTGTATGATTAGGTGTGAGTGATTTTTCATTTTTCACACATGATTTATAATGTTAATATTTACCCCCATTATTTGATACCAGGTTAATTATAAATATAATATTTATGCAAATGTAATATATTCTATATAATAATTTTCAAATTTATAATTCCATTCAAAGAGAGTTCTTTTATGGTTCATGGTCATAGCATTTTTGACTAGCTTATTTCATTATTTTTTAATGAACAAAAGGATGTTTATTAATAAAAATTTTAAATACTAATATTACCCCATTTGAATATTAATAATTTTAAAAATATAATATTTATACATTAAATACCTTTTATAACCATATATATTAGGTGGTATTGATAAATGGAATAATTTTTTAGAGAGGTTGTAGTTCGTACATATAACAAGTGACTTTTTTCATTCCTACTGGATGCGAATGAGATAGATAATGGTTATTATATTAATATAATAAAATATATGTATACAAATGATACTAATTTCAATATATTTATGTGTTTATAAAATAATTTTATGAGGATGTATGAGAAAATATAAAGAATAAAACACTAGGGAGATGTTAATACTCACGTAGAGGGTTTAAATATTCTCTTGAAGGATCTATTAGAAAAAGGATGACTTAGGTTACATAATTAGGACCAAATTATAAAAAAATTAAAAGATGGATATAGGAGAAGTATATTGGGAATAGGGTGAAGGAATATTTTAAGGATAAGTGAGTACTTTTTTGGGTTGATGTGAGCTCTTTTTATATGTGAAAAGAGGGACTCTTCTTTTGAAATGAAAGTTAGGTGAGGGGTAGAGGTGGAATCACTTGGGATTTCAGTGAATTAGTTAAGGAATTTTTGAGACATTTGGTTGTGAATTAGAAACCTAATAAAGTTGTTATTTAAGGATTAAGTGTCATGTAAACATAAAAATATTGGTCTACTTTGAGTTTACTAATTTAACCCTTAATAAATTTAATTAAATATTTGACATGGTAATAAATTTGCACTAAAAATATGAGATGAACCATATTATATAATTTCAAATTATCAATTCCTAATTTTGACTCAATTTAATATAATTCTATTTTCAAATATGGAATAAATTATTTCTAAATTAATACATATAATATATAGAAAAATTGATTTTATAGAAAAACTTAATTTTATACATTAATTAGTTTTCATTATTTCTTATTAAAAATAAAAAATTAAATGAGTGTTAATGGATATATTCAAACATCATAGTATAGTCATCAAAAGAGGTAAATTTAATATTTTTAAATATGAAAACATTTATAAAAACAATATTTATTTTACTATGGTAACTAATATTTACTTTAGTAACTTATCTTTATATTAAAAATGCAATTTACCTTATTAACAAAATTTTATATGATGATTAAAAATATGGAAATGATTTTATTATTCTCAATCTATATAGTTTATTTTTTTATTATAAGTCCACATATCAGATAAAAATAATTTCAAAAAAAATGTTTCTTTTAAGAATAAAATAAATTTATTCTTATTACATTTCTAGTAATAACTATAGGTGGGTGTATATGTTATCAATAATTTTGGATTTAAAATAAAATTTATTTTATTTTAAAATTATAAATGTCAAATGTTATAAAATACACATGATATATATATATATATGAATTAATATATTTATAATTACATATTTATATCATCCGAAATTCTTCTAATTTAACACCTTAAAATCACCGCATACGAGTTTAGAATAAAATAAGCATTGGTGTTTGTTGTAGGTGGTTATTCATCTAACATAGATCATGTTGTTATTTCCTCAAGCCTGAACTTATCTAATAAACAATTTATATCAAGCCACACTTGTTAGAGTTTTTTTATTCTTTTTATTGAGAAAAGCACAGTGAATATACCTCCAATCCAATCTATAACATGTGAGATTCATATAGAGTACTTATAATATTTTATGTAATTTATTATGTTTTAATTATTGATTTATTTAAATTCTTAATTTTTTATACCTGCTTATTCAAGGACTATGTTACAATAGTGGTATTTCAATTATAATAAGGTTAATTTTCATTTAGTGTTTCATGTAAAATAATTTATCATAACATTAATGTATTATAATTTCTGAGTTGTAACACTCTAGACCCTTTAATGAAATCATCCCCTAAATTTTTAAAATTTTAATAACATAAATGAGGGAATTTTTTTTCTCTTTATATCATCTTATTCTAATAAATCTTCCTAAGACTCGTGATTTCTCCATATAAATTTTAATAGGTTAGGGGACTTGTTCCAAATAACCTTATATCATTGATCCATTGTATCTATAGGACATTCTTCATATGATTGGTCATGTTCTAGTTGAATGATATATGAGTTTAGTAAGTGTTATGGATCAAGTATGTACTTTCTCAATATTGATACATGGAACTAATCATGAATTTTTGATAGGTTCAAAGGAACTATAAGACTATAAGATACCATCCCCACATAATTGAAAATTTCAAAAAGACTACCATATACAGGGATTAACATCCCCTTATTTTAAAATATCATAACTTTATTCCTTGGTGATATTTAGAGGAATAACTTATCACTGACTTAAAACTCCAAATATCATTGATGGTTATCAACATAGCTCTTTAGTAATATTTTAATATAATTAATGCATAACAAAGTAGTCTAGATATTTTCTTCCATATCTTGAGTAAGATTTTATACAAAGAACATATTACGTTCTACTTCTACCCAACATTTTAGTTCTCTACATGTTTTCCCATACATAGCCTTATATGGTTCCATTTAAATTCTATAATGGAAGGTGTTTTTTATGTAAACACTATCAATTTACCTTGAAATACATAAAATAGTATGTTAGAATATCCTCCATAATTCCAATAGTCATTTATAAATGGCCATAAATTTTATGATGATAAGTGATATTGAATAATATCTTAGTATCAAAATTTTATTAAATAATTTTCCATAACGTTGAGGTAAACCTTAAATACCAATATGATATTATAGAAATTGGAATTTATTGAATTATTACCACTTACCTTATTTATATCATCGAATTTTGTTCTATTGATATTTTTTTAATATAAATAAATAAAAATGAAACATTAAGGTTATTGACTACATCCCAAATAACAATATAGACCTTACATTTCTATAGTGAAATAAATGGAGATGTTCTCCCATTTCCATATTGGTATCGATAATGGTTTCATCACCCCCTTAGACTTTTATCATTTATCCTTGTCTTTCATGTATATTAATCATTGGGATATAAATGGTGATATTCTCCCATTTCAATATTTGTATTGATAATGGTTTCATAATCCCCTTAGAATTTTATCATTTATCCTTATCTTGCATGTATATTAATCACTGGGATACAAACTCTGTAATCTCCCTTTTAAAATTTTCCTACCAGAAATTACCTTTGATATATCTATACATTTTTGTGGAACAATTTGGAAAGAGAATGATGAGTTATATGCATTACATAATAAATCCTTCTTTGATTATATTATTGGTGGAACAAATATTCATTTTTGAATCATATTACTCCAAAATTTTCAATATTAAACTTTTGAATGTTCCACATATTCTTCTATATCTTAATATCCCTTTCAATTCCTCATTGATCTTCACATGGATTTATGCTTAAGATATTATTTTAGGAAATATGGGATTTCTACCCTTAAATTTCAATTTCAAGTTTAATAATATTCAAGTCCATGATCACTAGATCTTTTCCAATCCTCATCATATTCTGTGAATCATGCTCAGTTCCTTTTGCGTGAATATATACTTTAAGATCCTGTAATTAGTATAAATATCAAACTTTTCCACATGGAGATAATTCAACCAATTAATTAATATAAAGATTACTACCACCAACTCCAAATCCTATGTCTACTATTTTTTCTCCAAACACATTATTTTATGTGATGCATATGAAAATAGACTCTCATTCTATATAAGAACACATACTAAACACTTTAATGAAGAATTAATATATATTACAATCTATTCTCTACTATAGGGTAATGTAATTATAGGTGTGGTGAATAATATCTTGTTAATATTCCTGAAGATTTCCTTACATTATTCAATCTAGAAAAACATTACACCATTTTTTGTTAAAATGGTTAATATATTGTAAAATTATAATAAATTTTCCAAAAAATTCCAATAATGTCTCCTTATTCTAGGAAATAGTGGATTTATCTCGTAGTGTTTATTCTCACCAATTCCTCAGTCAAATTATTCATTAATGAATCCATAGATATACCATCACATGTGATAACAAGAACAAAGAAGGAATTTTTTATTGAAATTATAAAATTTTTAAACGTGTAATATAATTTATATTTTATTATTCTTGTTTTAACAATCCTAAAATAATCATTATTTTCAGCCTTTCTCTTAGAATATTTAAGAATATAATTGATAAAGACTACAATGAATTTTTCAAGGTAATATATTAATATTATTTTCATAAAATCGATAAATATAGGAGGGTAATATGTGAGTAAAAATGGAATTAACAATAATTAATAATTTTGTACCTTGTATGAAAACTTTCATAGGGTATATCTTCTCTCTTTAACTATAGTTGATGGAATCTGGATAAAATATCCACCTTTGAGAAATATTGAGATCCAATGAGTTGTTCAAGATAATAATAAATATTAGTATATGATACTTTTTATTTATCATGATCTTTCTAAGATCCATATAATCTATTCATCTATTAATTTATCAATAATAATTCTTAAAAAATAGAACTAGAAGACTCCATAGTGAGGCATTTTGGTGTATAAAATTTTATCCCGTATTTTACTAAATATATTTCATTAATTAGTTAAAATAAATGGGTATAATTTGTCAAGGACTCTTCAATAATGGTGTGGAACCAGGAATGAGATCAGTTGATAATTATACTACACATTTAAGGGGAAAACCCTACTGTTATTCAAATAAAAAAATTATTCTCAAGTAACAGTCAGGTATTCAATTTTGACTTATTCATCAATCATTTTAGCTTAGTAACTCTTTTTATTTGGTATCAAAATAAAAATTAGAGTTTTTTATTCCAAAGGGAGTTCGTAATCATCATTGCATTGATATTTCATAACATGGCGATTATGGATATGAAATTAAATTTCATTATCTCGATAATTGATATGATATTTATATAGAGAGAGCTAGTACATTCATAGTATCACTTGGAATTTAACTAGGGGGAAGGATAATTAGATCAATATGAAGTATCTTCCCATAATCCTTGGTCAGATAATATTTATATATCTTGGTTGCAATCATCATGCCACCATGTTTTTTCATTTATAATTTTATATCCATGGTTTGGGGTGGTGAATAAGTATTCCTATAAAACGTTGCATGATATTATCTAATGTGAAGATGAAAAATAAAATAATATATTGGTGTATCTGGAGTGGATAATAATTGTACCTTTAACTACTTAATTATCATGATCCACTTAATTATTAGTGATTTATTTTCTTCTTCCTTGATACCTTGGGATTGGTGATTTTTGACGTTTATTATCCATATTATCCTTTTAATTATGGAATCAATTTATATAATTTATAATCTCCTAAAATTTGAATAATTTGTGTGTTGGAGGAGTATTAGTTTTGGTCTTAATATACTACATTTCATTTACTATACTATTTATCTCACTTGTATAATTACAAGCTTGATGATGAAGCTGTATATTCATAAAAAAAATTACTTTCTCCTTTTCACTGATCACATGGGTGTTTCTTACCAAATAATTGGAATGTAGGTGATTGGAATTTTATTAACCCATGTGATTTATCATTCTAGTTTCCATGGAAATACCTTTATATTTTATTTCCTCGAAATAATGAGTCATGGGTTTCTATTTTTTTCTTAATTTCTTATCGAACAATTTCTACATAGATTCCAAAGACTATTATAGTTATTTACTTTTTAATACTTGGGTTTATTTCAGTATATAATCATACAATATTACTGTTAGGGATAATAATAAACTAGGAGGGGTACCTCAAAAGTCTTTTGAAATTTTATATACAATTAATGACCGATTCATCCTCATTTTTCATCAACTCAAATATTTTCCTCAATATAATCATGAAAATATTCTAGGGAAAATATTTATTTGAAACATAATTTATTTAAATCTACCCATTAAATTGAGTTAATTTCTTATATATTATTCATATTCTTAACATGGGTCTATAATTAGTCTCTCTAATTTTTTAGATGATAAAAAACTAAAATGGAAATATCATCATTTGATCATTGAAGGGAAGAAAATATATTATCCATTAAATCAATCCATTTCTTATAAATTACTGGGTTAGAGGTGTCACTAAATAAGTGTGTAAGTTGATTCATTAAATATTTTATATAATGTTTCTCATCCATTAGTGCATTATGGATATAAATATGATTAGTGTTATTGTTCATGCCTTGGGAAAGTTGAGTGAGCATCACCATGATATTTTTCACTCCATCCCTAATCTCACTTTGTTTATTATTAGTAAAATCTCCAAATTTTCCATCACCTCCATTTTTTACTTGATTCCTTTGTGCTCCATCCATTTAATAAATGATTTAATATAAATTAAATTAATAGATTCAAAAAATAAAAACTATGATCTTAGATTAAATAATATATAATTGGAATCCAAAAACAAGCTTATGAATCTCAACGTTTTGATATAGGTATTCCATGGTTATGTTCCTATTAGGTTCTCTAACATAACTAATTATATATTAAATCCTACACTTCAATTAAAATACTCCATAATTGGTCTTTAATTGTATGTTAATCCCCAAATTATATCCCCTGATAGTGTCAAACATGGTGTGTAGTTAGACCCACCTATTATGCATCAAGTAAAGATATATTTAATACCAAACCTACCATTTTTTGGGTTATAACACTTTGGTTCATGTATTATAGAGCCTATGAACCATGATCCTGTACCCAAGTGGTAAAGGCTCCTTCTTGAAATCCAAAAGACCCGAGATCAATTCTCAAAAGGGACTAAATTCTTGGGTCACTATAGTAGTACTATAGCAGGGCACTTTAGTAGTACTATAGAAGTGGCCGTACTTTAGTGGTGACGGAACTGTAGCGGTGGAGGTACTATAATAGAGATGATACTATAGTAGATAATGTAGCATCCATGGTACTATAGCAGTACTGTTCCCCAGAGGGCCCTTTGGGCCAAAAAATTGGGCTTCCTTGACCCTTGGCCTTTGGGATATGGAATGGGTCTCCCTCTACCCAGTTGAAAAAGGTCTTTGCTTTTCTTTAATAATAAAATGAGGCTTCAGGACCAATATTTAAAAAAATTTATTCCAGAGCCTACACTAACTTGTCTACATCCATATGAGGATGTCATTACTAGTAAAACATATATTACACTTTACCTAATTTTTTTTAAAATATTCATTTACAAGTTTCCTCAAGTGTTTTAAATAATTTTCTATAGAACAAAAAAATAAGAAAAACATTCTCTGAGACCAGCTGCGACACCACAAAACCACACTATAGGGTCCAATAATATAAATACATACTTAAAAAATAGTCTTTAATACTATGATATATTCCACAAGATAAACATGAAAATATTTGACATTACTTTTAGAGTTTATATATTAAATCTCAGAAATAATCTCATAACTCTATAAACAACTTTTTTTGTGTCTTAAGATATTTTCTATATAAATATCTTATTTCACTTAATTTTGAACATTTCTTTATAATATCAAAATACTAGATACCCTTCTAGACAACTATTTGGTTATGCTCATCTTCATAACCACGGGAATGGTAAACATAATAAAGAGGTGAGATCAAATGATTAGTAATAGAAAATGTATCAATGAGTGATAAATGTTTAGAGAATAAGAATACAAGAAAAAATGTTCATAAAAAAGAAAAATTATTAAAATTATCGTGGAATATTATGATTTTTTAAAAAATAAAAGATAAAGGGAATATATTCTCAAGTGAGAAAAACATGTACCAGAGAATAAGAAAGAAAAAGAGATTGATAATAAATATGACCCATGGTTCATAAAAAATAATATAATGATTAAATGTAAAATATTAATATGTATATGGAATTATGACACTGTGAGGAAGGTTATAAACAATTATATTCACTAAAAATATTGTGAATAATGCTACCTATAATCATGTCCACCAAATAAACCTACGGAAAAGGTTATTTGAAATAATTTCCAAAAAAATTATTAAAATAAATATATGAAATAATTTACATACAACCAAATTTTGGAAATTTCTATCTATAATAATGTCTACACAACTAAATTGTGAAAAAAAGGATATAAAATCATTTCCATGCAAATTTATTGTAAAAAAATCTATTTTCTATCATGACCACATAACTAAAATCATTATCTAAGAAGATATAAAACATCAACCAATGTATTTTAGTTAGAATTAGGACCCTAAAATAAATATACATACATATGTTTTTCATATGAAACCAAACATATAAATATCATATGAAACAAAAGTAATGAATCTTGGTTTTATAACATTTCCAAATAGTATCACATAAAATAAACTGAAGAATTAGAACTGGTGATAGAAAAATTTAATTACCTGAAAAGGATTATTTCAATATAGAATATATAATGTGATCTATGAAAAAAACTATTGTGGATAGAACTTTTTGATATACAGAGGAAAATATATGATAAATAATAAAAATAGATTTTATAAAACATTTTCAACCTTGTTCTAAAAAGAAGAATTTATCTATCCCTTTCAAATGACATTTTCAAGAAGGTAACAAGAAAAAAATATTAAAAAACTACTTTAAAATAAATCCTAATAATGCATCATTTAATGAAAATAATGGTTATGTAAAAAAACTGGAGTGGAAGAAAAAATATAAGACAGTAAAAGGAAAAAAAATCCTTTTTAATATTTTAAAATACCATTAGTGAAACCAACATCATAAAAATTTTAAAAAAGAATTTTTTTGAATTTTTTTAAAGATAAATAAAAATATAATAGGAAAAAATAGATATTTGGATTAAAAATACGAAAGGAAAATATTTCCGGGACAAAATAATGTGGCTATGGAAGGAAAATAATCATTAAATAGGATGATAATTATACTTAACGATGTTGCATTTTTATAAATAAATAATTATGTCAAGGAATAATATTTGATGTAATATGCCCTTGAATAAGAGTTAATTAGAAAAAATATATAAATATAAAAAAATACATCATTATGTAAAATATAAATCAGTAATAAGGTATAATGCTCTAAAATTATAAGAATAGATTTCATGATGAATGATCATAACTCAATGAATGAAAATTGAGTTAACGTGAACCCTTATGACTTTATTAACACTTTAAATATACAACACTTGAAAAAATAACTTTTGATTTATATTAAAATACCTTTAATTTCATGAACTTATAATAAAAATCTTACATAGGGTAGTATATACACCATATAAAACAAAATAAGTGGCCAACAAGGAATATGTCTCAAAGAAAGGAAATTGAAATAAGGAAAACCCTTACATTTTAATCTCAAAGTCCATGAAAGTGACATAGTATAATGTATAGTAAGCATAAGAATATTAATGAATTATTACATAATAATTTCTATTAGATATTATACTATTCAATTAAAATTAGATATTATTTATATATTAGTTTCTTATTATGTATTTTCATCATCATATGTCAGCGATTTTTCATTATTTTACGCACATTTTGTAATGTTAATGTCAATCATTATAAATTGATTCTATGTTCATAATTAATATCTTATTTAAGGTTATATATTATATTTTACAGAATTGTTTGTAAATTTAAAATTCAATTACCTTAGATTTCTAGTTATGACCCTTGAAGATAAAATTAGTAATGATCTTCTTTTAGTGAGTTTTAATGAATGAATTATAGTTTTTTAATAATGAGTTTAAAAATTAATATTTCACAAAAATAATAATAAAATTAAATAAATATAATTATTAGCCACTAAATACATTCTTAGGAACATATATGTAATTTGGTGATAGAAAATGAAATACTTTATGCTTGGGGGAAGTTTTCTACACATATCATGACTGACATTTTTATTTCCAATTGTATGTGAATGAGATAGTTAATGGTTATTCCATTAATATAATAAAATTTCATTTTAATAATTATACTAAAAAAATTATATTATCATGGTTATAATAGGTTTGGATGATGATGGATGAGATAGATAAATAATAAAAGACTAGGGAGATGGTAATAATCTGATTGAGAGTTTTCATCTTATCTTAAAGGATCCTTTGGAAATGGATTACTTGGTTCACTTTATTGTAACCAAGGGATAGAAAGAATAGAATTGATATATAGGGGAGGTAAAGAAGGTTGAGTTTCTATATAATTTCAATGGATATGTGTGGATTCATGTGAGTGGAATTGATCTCTTTTTATCTGTAAAAAACGAGGGCCTTTTCTTTAGAAATAATAGTTAAGGAAGGGGTAATGATAGAATCAAATGGGATTTAGGTTATTTTTTAGTGTAATGGATTTGGATACATGAAGGTATGAATTTAAAAACTAAAAAAATGTCTTCTTGAAGGTCTTAAAATTATTTAAACTTCACAAAATTTGTTTAACTTTAGGTTACTAATTCTTAACCCTAAAAACATAGATTAATATTTAATATGGAAATGTTTTTTACTAAAAATATGAGACGAAACCTCTTAGAAAATTTAAACATGAATATTAAATTTTTTTTCTCAATTTAATCTAATTAAATTACAAAATATTATAAAATTAATATTTTTATTCAAACATATAATATTTGTGTAAAATGTTTTTGCTGAAAATTGTCTTTTTATATATTAAGTGTTCTTCATTCCTCTAGAAAATCAATTAAAAAATAAATTATGGTAACTAAAATATAAAAAAATTATATTATATTCATAAAATTAAATCAACTTAATATACTTAAATATAACACGATGTTTAAAAATATATTAATTATCTTATCATGATAACTAACATTTACTCCAGAAGCGTATTTTTTTAAATGAAAATGGACTTATTACAAAATTTGAATATTGTAAGTAAAAATAATAAAAAAACATTTCATTATAATAAATATATAGAGTCTTAAAATTTAATTATAATTGTAAATATCTCATAAAAATAGTTTTTGAAAAAATGTATAAGGACCTGACCTTATACATTACATATTCTTGTTATTTTAAAACTATAAATCACATTATTTTCCAAAGTATCATTTAGGTCTATATTTTTAGAGAATTAGTAAAAACTCTTACATAGTAAACCCATACATTATAATTATACACTTATACTCAATATCCATTTTTCTAAAAAATGAAACCATTTTAAAATAAATCATGATTTATTTTCAAAACGCACCTTCAATACTTTATCTTGGAATATTCTTTGTCTTAACCAATTTTAAGACATTTGAAAAAAATTTTAAAACTTAGTATGAGAAAAAAAAAGATTGGTAAGGGATACACTGAGAAAGAAAACTATTAGTCCTATAAAAACAAGAAAACCCATGAAAACATTTTCACCAAGTTATAATTTTCAACCATAAAACATAAAATCTTTAGCTTACCTCATGAAATCAAAATATTCCTATAAAAATACCTAGAAAAAATAAATCCAAAAGTTTACTTATGGCATCAATTACTTATCACACTTACATTTTCTGTAGCTCTCACAACCATATAGGGAGTAACCTCTATAGTTACATATGAAATACCAACCACAATAAATTCCCTTAATCTCTTATGACAATCCCTTTTACCTAATTAATTGGATATATATAATGGGCTCACCCTCAATCAGTTTATCACGAAACCACTCATACACTTAAAAAATTCCCAAGAATCATAAAATAATAACAAAACATAAATCTTCTATAATTGAGTAATAATTTTTCCACATCGAAATCGCTTTTCATCTTTACAAATACACATAGTCATAAATGAAAAAAATTTATTAAAAAAAAATTAAAAATTTTTAATGGAATAATCAAGAAATTAATGTGACATGAAAGAAACAATTTCCATTCATGTTGTATATGTTAAAAAACCAATAATTTTGGATTTTTAAAAAATAGTTAAAAGAGTAAATTTAAAATATGTTTTAACAAAAAGTCCCATAGAAATATAATATTGTTAATTAATTGAACAAATTATTTGTATCCCCTATAAATAAACATAAAAAGTGGAAATATAACATAATATAATAAAAATTAGTTTCACACATAACCTCACCACCACATAATAAATTAAAAATAAGTATAACCTCATGAATTAATATTTAGTTAATAAATCCCTTACCAAAACTTATTTCAAAAAAATAGAATACCTAGAAAATGAAAAAAAGTTTATTTTTATTTTAAAAACATGAAAGATTATAGAGGACCCCAAATAGAAAATAATTTTCACAATTGTGGTGAATTTTTTGTCGCTGTATACATCAAAAAGAGAATTTTTTTTATTTGTTAGGAAAGTCAAACACTATGTATAGAAAAAATAAAAATATTAGTTTTTGAAAACCTTTGAATAAAATTAAAAATAGATATGAAATTTTCTTCATAATACTTCTATATCCATATAAATGAACATATAAAATAATATAAAAAATATTAACATTGAGGAAAACCATTTCAAATTATATATTTAAATATTTAAAAAGATATTTTTAAAACTATGTGTCCCATAACACTTTGAAATATTTGAATCATAAGACCCATGAATGATTAATATTAAACAAAAAATTAAATAACATGGGAATAAATAAATTCATGATATTATATTTCAAAGGTTCTGTATACCCACTTCATAAAATAAGGTGGATGTATAACATCAAAATAGTCATCAATGAAAGGATATTGAGACGATGTCCCTTACCTTGAGTATGTCCCATCACATACAATCTTTATATCCTGAATAATAAAATTGGTTTAATTATTTAATTTATTTATAAAATTATTAAATATTATTATTCCTTTTATATAACTTATTATAATTTTATAATAATTACTTAATTATTCATGTTCATGTCGGACGTTTTAACGTTATTCGATAATTTATTCCAAAATGAATTTCGTATGATGTCACCAATAAAAGTGGTAATAATTCCATCATCTCTATAATAATATTAATGACATGTTTATCATTTTTATATATCAATTTTAATTATTAATCAAACAATTTATGTAAGGTTATGAAAAATGAACTATGTTATAATCATGGAGATGGTAGGTCGTACGTACATATAATTAACATTTCCATATTTTAATGATAAATCTGGAAAGAAGGTATGTATTATTTTATATTTAAATAATTATAATAATAAAGTTAATATAATATTAAACATTTAACTATAAATATATATATATATCATCCATTAGATATGGTGGTGAAAAATGAACCACATCGCTTCATTGAGGTGATAGTTCACACGTACACACGAATTGCGTAATAATTTTTATGTGCATTGAAATTAAAGGAAATAAATGATATATTATTAATTAATGAAGATAAGTATGTCATTAATATCATATATAAAAATTAATTCAATAATTATCACCATTTTTGGTAGATTGTTATGGAAAATTAATTATATTGGTTTGTGAGGTAGTTGTCTACCGTACACACAAACAATGAATTGTTTTCCAATTTGATGGATGTAGAGATGGATTTAGGTAAGGATATTAAGATAAAAAAATAGGTATATTTAGTATATCAAATTTATTATTTCATGAAGGTGGAATAATAATTTAAGTAAGTGGAAGAAGACATAAAATAGAAACACTTAATTAAAACGATACCTCTCCTTTGGATGACCTCCATTGATTAATAACTTAACTCCTCTAAGGAGGGTGTTATTCCAAAAAGGGCCTCTAGAATGTTTATAGGGATAATAAAAAGTTATTTTATTAGATCTTTTCCAAAAAAAAGGTTTTTAACTATATTGAAATGAAAACAAGGGGTTTAATTTTATAAGAGAGCGGAGGGGTACTCTTTGGATTCTTCAAAATATTAAATTAATATAAATTATTTTCTATTCCAAATAGCTCAAAAAGGACTAATTTATAATATAAGATGATTATGGGTTGAAATTAATTCATCCAATGAAACTTTTAAATGTTTTGATTATTTTTTTAATCCTTATATTTTTGTTTTAACTACTATTTAACCCTTTTAACTCTTATCAGGATATCATATAATTTACACCTTTAGGGTCAATATAATTAATAAAAAATGGAAAGTGACTAATAAAAGGGTAATTGATGAAATATTGAAACTCATATGAATCCTTTGGCAAAAATTTAATTTTTTTATAAATTTTATAAGATTTAAGAAAATATTATTTATTTCAAAACATCAGGATTTCCAAATTTGAAACTATTGATTACTTGAATTTTTAAACAATAACATAAAAACAAGATAAATTAAAAAAAAAAACAATTATAAAACACCACTAGAATTTCAAATTAATATAAAAAAATTATTTTATGACACTTATCATTTCAAATTATATATATTTTAGTATTTTTAATATCATTTTTATGATAATTCCTTAAATTATATAATTACCACGTCATCATTTTTCAAACCTTTAATTTAATTATTTATTATATAAAATTTTCAAATAAATTTTCATGATTAAGGTAAACAATTTATCTTTTAAATTAGTATTTATAGTTATGTATATCCCCAATATTTCCCCATATTAAAAATATTTCATTTGTCAAAAATAAAAGTGTGAGAAAATTGACCTTTCTTTGAATATAAAATTACTAAAATTGCTATTTCAATTGTCCAAAAATAAAAGGAACCTATTTAAATAATATAATACTTATGATTAAAAGTAGGGAATCCATTTTTTAAAATTCAACACACATAATTGGATAGAATTAATTTCAAAATAAACCCATTAACGAAATTAGAAAACAGAGTTTTAAAGTATAACCATTCAAAACATTTAAATGATTTTTATATATAAATTCAATTTGAAATTGATTAAAATGAAATAAATTGAATTAAATAATAAAATATTTATCTATTTGTAATTTAAAACCATTAAATAATATAATTTAACACTATAAATAAATTTTACGAAAAAGTAGTTTTCAATTAAAATCCAGTAATTTTAACTATTCATCAAAACATGAAACTTATCAGGAAAATAACAAAAATTAAACCAATGAATTTTTTTTATTACTATTAAAAATAAGTATTTTATTTTTTCAATTATAATTTATATATTCCTTAAAAAATATATTTGAATCATGTTTTCCATTAAAAGGTGACAAAACTACCTTTTTGGAAAAATACTTATTTCATGCATAAAATTGGATTTGTTCTTTTATCATTTCTAGAAAAAATATTATTAATTTTAAACATTATATTAAATATTATATATATATATATTATCAATATAATCAAAAAAGAGTGATTTTATTATTTTATAAATACACATGTTCTCCTTTAAATAGTTTTTCAGAAAAAACATTTCATTTTGTTTTAAAAGGGGGTTTTACATTCATTTATAATTAATTGGTCCCAAAATAATTGATTCTATATAAATTTTTAAACTAAATTTTCATAAGGTAGTTAATCCAATTTATACCATCCATTCTAACGACAAGGTTATAAAAAAAATATTTAAATAATAATATTTAGTTGTTTGTTTAAGATCGATGTGGCACATCATGTACACTGTTAAACAAAGTATATTTTTTTTAAAAATAAGGATTTTACATTCTCCACCCCCATTTTGAAATTAATTCCTTACAATTTTTAATTTGGTTTTGGTAACTAATGTTTAACTTTTTGAAATTCCATTCTAGAAACCCCGCATTGAAATAAGGGTCAATAAAACTTCCACATTAAAAGAAAGAAAGGGAAGTAAGAAGGTCACATAAGATATAACATACTTGGGTTGCATGTAGTAAAACATAAATATGAAAGAGAAAACTAAATACCATGTTATGATGGAGAGTTATAGAGAACTTGGTCATGAGAAATTTAACAATCACTAAACCATAAATATGTGTTGGGTTAAAGAGGACATTGAATTCTCAATAAGAAAATTAAATTGATAACATTTTTCTTTCAGGATTAATTTCATAGATTTGAGAAATTATTTAACTTCCTAGACTGAGAAAATGAGGAAATATAATTACTTTATGAGTAAAGTTTCAACATTTAATCAATTTTCACCAGAACTACATATTTTTCTAAAAATAACGAGTATTCAAGATGAATTTTTCACGCTTGAGGAATTATAATAAACTTTTATAAAATTACATAATCAATAAAAAATTAACTATATATTTCTCAATTTTTAGGAAACATTTACAAAAAATAAAATGTGTAGGAAAAGATAAGGTAATTCCTAAAATATAATAAAACATTATATGATGAAAAAATACTTTAATCTCCAACATTCAAGAATAAAACCCAAAGTTCAACATAGAACATTCAAAAAATTACTATCCTTAAAGTTCTTGAAAAAACCTGTAGTATTCTGTCTACCTTAATATTATATGATTCAAAAACTAATAAATGTCTTATAAAAAAACATTAAACCATTAATCACTAAATCATTTCCAATCTCACAGTTATCTATAAAAAATATATTCCTAAAATTAACTTAAACTTTATCCATGATATAGTTTAAATAATAAAATCCAATTTTATACTAACAATGACATCATGTAGTCTTGTGGTTGGTGAGGGACCCTTGTAACTCTTTGGATGTAGGTTTAATTCCCACATCCCTACTGGATGTGGCTGGTTGTCACTCATCCTACGACTTGTCATATTTATAATACCATATAATTCTTATAACATTACAAAAAAGTAATAACCCATAATTACCTTATAAATAAATATATCCAAAAATACTGTTAGCCACCTTAATATTTCTTAAAATAATGCCTCAAAATGCGTTTCTAAGACATTGACCATTTTATCAACCTTAAAAATATAAACCCATTATGATATCCATAAATCTTAAGCAAAAAACATAATATCTAAAGTTTTCTAAGTCATGCTATGATACCAACTATAAGGACCCAACCTTACAAAATTAACTATTCTAGTTATTTTAAAACTATAAATAACATTATTTTCAAAAATATATTTTAGTTCTAGAGTTTTATAAAATTAGGAACAAATATTACGTTGTAAAACCATACATTAAAAATGGACACTTATACATAGTGTCCATTTTTTTCCACTAAATGAATCCCTTTTAAAATAAAACATTATTACTTTTCAATACACATCTTCGATACTTTCATCATGAAATCTTATTTTTTCCTTACCAATCTTAAGACCTGTGAAATTTTTTTAAAACTTGTGATGAGCAAAAAAATCCCAATAAGGGTTAATCAAAGAAGGAAAACTATTAGTCCTGTTAAAACATGAAAATCCATGAAAATATTTTCACAAAGTTATACTTTTCACCCATAAATCATATTCTATTTAGCATACCTCATGAAATCATATGTTTCCTATAAAACTCCATAGAAAACATAAATCATAATGGTAACATATGATATCAATTCCATATCACTCTTATCTTATCTATAGCTGTCATGACCACATAGGGAGTAACCTCCATGGTTATGTATAGAACACCCACCGTAGTATATTCCATTAATCAGTTTCGAGAAACCCTCCTGATTAACTCTCTACCTTTACCCAATGCATTAAAGAGATATAACAGGTTCATCCACCCTTATTTTTTCATGGAACCACCTGTACTCATAAACTATTCTCAATAACCATAACATAATCACAACACATAAATCATCCATAAAAAATAATAACTTTTCCATATTAAAATTACTTTTCATTTTTACAAAGTCACGCAATCATAAATAAAAAAACATTATTTGAAAAAAAATTGTAAACATGTAAAAGAATAATTAAGAAATTAAAGAGACCTAAAATAGAGAAATTATGTTTATATCATTTATTTTAAAAATCATTCCTTTTTTCTTTTGTAACAATATTTGAAAGTGTAGCTTTAAAATACATTTTTAACAGAAAGTCCCTTATAAAGATCATACTTCTAATTAAATGAATAAATTATGTGTATTTAATGTTAATTCATATAAAGAAGTTTAAATAAAACATAATATAATAAAAATATATTTCACATGTAACCTTAAAACAACATATTAAATTAAAAATAAGTTTAACCTAATGAATTAAAATTGTGTTAATAAATCCCTTACCCAAATCCATTTTAAATAAAAAATACCCCCAAAAGGGAAAAATGGGTTTAGGAATATTTTAAAATGAAGAAGGATAATGGTGGAATCCAAATGGTAAATAATTTTCCCAATGGTGGAGAAGTTTTTGTTGTTATATATATTAAAAAGAACGTTCCTTTTATCATTTGTAAAGAAATTCAAACATTCCTTATAGGAAACATAAAAATATTCCCCTTTTAAAAATGTTGAATGAAATTAAAAATAGACATTAAATTTTATTTATAATACTTTTATATCTATATAAATGAACATATAAAATAATATAAAATATATTTACATGTAGGGGAATTATTTTTAAATTATATCTTTAAATGTTTAAAAATAAAATTTTAAATTAAATTGTTCCATACCACATAAAAACATTTGAATCATAATATCTATGGAAGATTAATATTTACCAAAACTTATATATCATGTTAATAATTAAATTATTATTAATATATGTCATTGTCTATTTTTATGTACCTTATGAAATAAGGTCATTGTTTAACATCAAAATATGCCTCAATGAAAGGAGATTGAGACGAAGTCCCTTACCTTGTGTCTGACGCGTCACGTACAATATTTATATTACTAAATAATAAAATTAGTTTAATTATTTGATATATTTAGAAAAATAATTTAATATTATTCTTCCTTTTATATAAATTATTATCATGTTACAAAAATAGCTTAATTTTTCATGTTTATGTCATATGTTTTGACGATATTCAGTACCTGAGTTGAAAATGAATTTGGTATGATTTCACCAGTCAAAGTGGTCATAAATAAATTATATCCAAAATAATATTCAGGTTATGATTATAATTTTTATACATAAAATTTACTTCTCAATCAAAATATTTATGTATGGTCATGAAAAATGGACTATCTAATAATCATGGAGATGGTAGACCATATGTACGAATGAGTAACGTTTCCATTTTTCAACTATCATTTTGGAAATAAGGTATGCATTATTTTTTATTTATATAATGATCATAATATTATTAATATTAAATTAAACATTTAAATATACTTATATGTATCATTTATGTGATTTTGTGATGAAAAATAAATTACATCGCTTCGTGGAGGTGATTGTTCACATATACACAGAAACGACGTTTTCATTTTCATGTGCATGGAAAGGTAATAAAATAAATGATATATTTTACTTTAATAAATATAAATATGTCATTAATATAATATATAATCATTAATTACAACATTATAAATAGTATTGAGAGATGGTGATGGAAAATGAATTATATCGGTTCATGAGTTGGTAGTCTGCCGTACGCATGAATGATTAATAATTTCCCCATTTTCTGGAAGTAAATATTGATTTAGGTGATGATATTAACCAAATAATATTTAAGTATATTTAGTATAATGGATTTATTATTTCATCATTGTGGAATAATATTTTAATTAAGTAGAAGAGGAAATAAAATAAAAAAACTTAATTGAAATGATACCTCTCTTTTGGACGACCTACCTTGAATAACAATCTAACACCTCTAAGGAGGGTGTTATTCCTAAAATAAGGCCTCTATAATGTGGGGGAGAGATTATAAGAATGTATTTTAGAAGATATTGTATTAAATAAAAAGGTTTTTAAGTGTATTATAATGAGAATAAGGAGTTCCCTTTTGTAAGAGAGGGGATGCGAACTCTTGGAATTCTTAAAAATATAAAATTAATATGAATTATTATCTATTCCAAATGGATCGAGAATGATGAATTTCAAATATATTGTTGTGATGTGTTAAAATATATTCATCCAATGAAACTTTTACACATTTTTAATATTTTTTTAATCGTTATCTTTTTGTTTTAACCCGCATTTAACCCTTATAACTCTTACCATGATATAATGTATTTTAAACATTGAAGGTTAATATAATTACTATAAAATGTACAATTACCAATAAATTAGTCATTTATGACATATTTATACTTATAAAAATTAGGTTTCCAAAATTGATATTGTTATAAATATTATACGATTTAATGAAATATTATTTATTTCAAAAAATCAATAATGTCAATTTTGACACAATTCATTACTTGACTTTTTAAAAAAATATCATAAAAATGAGATAAATTAAAAACATCAATTCTAAAAAATTACTAACATGTCAAATTAATCTAAAAAAATCATTTATTACATTTATCATCTCAAATTATATTTATTTTAGTATTTTTAATATCATTTATTTTATATTTCCTTTAATTAAACAATTACTTCATCATAACTGTGAATGACTTTAATTTGCTTATTTCTTCTATAAAAATTTAAAATAAATTATCATGATAAATATAAACATTTTATATTTAAAAATAGTATTTATAGTCTAATATATCAATAATTTAACCCCATATTAAAAATATTTCACTTGTTAAAAACAAAAGAGTGAAAACTTTTAATTTTCTTGGAATATAATATTATAAATTTTATACTATCTTTAAAGTGAATTGAAAAGGATAAAATTTCTGCCAAATAATGATTATAGTCGAAAAACACTCCCCTAATTAAATTAGGATGTGTTTTAGGGAAATTTTATAACATTTAAAATTTTATTTTTACCCTTAATTACCTTATTTACCTTTAACCATGTTATTAAAAAAATTACTAAAGTTACTATTCATATTTTCGAAAAATAAAAGCGATCTATTTACATAATTTGTACCTTATTGATACAAATATGGAATCCATTTTTGAAAATTCAAGATATATAGTTAGTTAAAAGTAATTTAAAATTAACCTCATTGCTGGAACAAGAAATCGAGGTTTTAAAGTTAAAATGTTTAAAAGATTGAAATGTTTTTATATAATAATTCAATGTGAAGTTGATTAAAATGGACTAAATTGGATAAAATAATAACAATAATTGGTATAATTATACTTTAAAACCATTATAAAATATAATTTAACACTATAAATAAAATTGATGAAAAAGCAGTTTTCAATTAAAATCCCATATTTTTCACTATTCATCAAAACATGCAACTTATTAGAAAAATACAAAAAATTGAACCAAAGTAAATTTTAATATTCTGACAAAAAATAAAAATTTTATGTTTTAAAATATAATTTATAAGTTTCTAAAACAATTTTCAAATCAAGTGTGACATCAAATGGTGGAAAACAACCTTTTTAGAAAAATACTACTCTTATGCATAAAATTGCATTTGTTCTTATATCATGTCAAGAAAATAATAATATGAATTTAAAATAATGGACATAATAATATATATATATATATATCTATATACTTCATTAATAGAATATGACAAGTGTGATTTTATTGTTTTATAAACACACTTGTTCACATTTAAATAGTTTTTCAAAAAGATATTTCCTTTTATTTTAAAAAGGGTTTTACATTCATTTATAATTAATTGGTCCAAACATAATAAACTATATATACATGTGTAAACCATAATTTTATAATTCAGTTAATCATATTCATACCCTCTATTCTAATTTCTAGGTTGTAATAATATCATAGTTTTTTGTTTAAGCTCGATGTGGCACATCATGCACGCTATCGAACATAGTATTAAAAAAACTCAGGATGTTAAAAAATGAAACATTTATTCATAAAATGAATCCTTGATTATTAATTTCCTAGTAATAAATATTGTAAGGGTATATATCTTATCAATGTATTTGGATTAAAAATAACCTTTATTTTCCTTTAACAGTAGATATTATAAATTCATAAAAATACATGTGATATATATATATGAATAATATTTATTATATTTATACGAACATGTTTATATGATCCTAACTTATATTAAAACAACCCCTTAAAATATACATAAAATAAATAATATATAGATTTTTAGTGGTGGTTTTCATGGTTGGAACTTTAGTTAACTTGAAACTTGTTGTGACTTCCACCATCTTGAACTTCTCTCGCAATCAATTTCTCTCAATCCATAATTATTAGATTTTATATTGGGTTTATTCTAAAGAAAAAACTAGAGAATATAACTCACTTTAATGCTGATAAAAATTATATTTATATGTATGATTTATGCTATTTGATATAATTTCATCTACTTTATTAAATGTTTTTTAAATATGGTCACTTATATTAATATTGATGTATTCAACGACTATGTTACAATAATCATATTTCAATTATAGTATGGTTCGTTTTAATTTACTATTACATTTAAAATAAGATATCATAACTTAAAGATATTATAAATTTTTCGATGTAACACTCATAAAATATTGACTATTATAAGAATTAAAATATAGATCAATATTCGTAGGAAAAGTAGAAATAATAAATATACTTCTTGTAGGGAAATGAAAAATAATTTGAAATGTAAAAATAAGTTGTAGAATTTGGATTTAAAAGTGATTAAATTCCATTTCCCTTTATTTATGTCCTAGTTTTTAAAACTAGATTATAATATTCTATTTTGATAAATAAGATAACACCCTAAGAGGGGATGAATAAAAGTATGATTAATTGATCAATTTTGAATCCTTTATTATTTTTGGATCACATCCTTGTGATTAGTTAATACATATAATTAAACCTGTCTCAAATTCACATGTGGTTCAATAAAAAAGAAAATTAAAAAAAAATATATAGTTAAACCCTATTAAAATTTCTACATCTGTGGATCTAAAATTATTCACACGTTATCTTATCCGATTCTATAATATTTAATTATAAAATCCTTATGATGACCCACTCTCACTCAGTGTTCACAACCATATCATTGATAATGGGATAACCAATTATAAAAAATAACTCTACCTTATTGTTAAATAAATCATTATAACGAAATTATAACACATCTAATACATAGGTACAATGATGAACATCCTCCGTTATCCTTGGTATTTATAAAAAAATATTAAAAAATTAAAATTCCTTATACATTTTTTCTTAAAATAATAAATGAATATCTTTTTCTGAAATGGGAATACAAATATACCACTCCCACTCTACAATTAAAAAAATATAACATTTTTTTCATCATCACATATGTTTGGAGTGTATTTCCTCCATCAATAATGGTCCAACACCCATTAGAATTTTCATTAAACTCTGAGTGGGGTATCTCAATAAATATATTGACATTTATATATCCAATTAATATATTGATAATCAAATCGATTAATATATCTCAAAAACCATGGAATTTATTTAATCACAATAGCATAGTTCACTTTGGTAAAATATAAATCAGGAAAAATTATAAAAGGAATAAAATAATTCTCCAGATAAAATGGTTGTGTTGTCATATTCAATAGTTGAACACCATAAGGATTTTGCATCAAAAAAAAAACTTAATTTTATAATATTAAATCATATTTTATTTTTTATATTAATTTGTTTAACAATCACATCTACAATTTCATTACCAAGGTAATTTTACCATTCTCAATTGAAAAATTGACATATGAATACAATATACCAAACCATGGAAGTTAATTCATGCAATAAAATCCAAAATGAATTATTATACCATGATATGTACCATGAATTTTCCTTTATCTATATCAATTTCATACAATAATGGATTCATTTAATTCACCAAACTTTATTGAAGAAGAAACCTACTTTCCCTTTTAATTATCATTTTCTATATATGAGAATTCGACAACTCTTTATAAATTTATCATCATCATATTAAATCATTTAAAATAACATTGCTATTTTAATTTTCAATATATTATACCATCAAAATTTTATTACATAATTTTTCAGGTTTAATTTATTATTAAGTCTACACTAAAATAGTAATAGTCCCTTAATAATAAAATCAATAAAAAATCATCAATTTACTCTTTAAATTCATCATCAAATAAACATCATCATATAATTTAAATAGTCAAATGTATTTAATTTTTTTATGTAATCAAGTATCATATCATTCACTATTTTCCATAGTAGAAAAACCTAAAAATGTAACTATAATTGGCCAAAACAATATCGCCCATGGATTTTTTAGAAACACAATCCATGAGTATCCACTATTTTATTATAAGTTAATCAAAGAATCCTTAACCTCTTAGATAAATCTCCAAATTTATTTTAAACAATTTTAAAAATTATATATTCACTCTTTTACGACATTAACAAAAATAAGATATAGAAAAAAATAAAAAAAGAATAGTTTAAATTGAATCTTTTTAGAAATTATTCTTTTTTCAAATTACAACTACACATTACATTATACATGTTGGTAATTATTTAAATATTTATCATTTTTTTCATCAACCCATAGATTTAAAATCACTCATAAGTTCAACTAGAACTCAACCCACCAACAATTTTACAAATTACCATATTTTACAATGAATTCCCCACCACCTTCTTTATATTTATTTTCTTTCTTACCCCCTTCAAAAAAAATACGTTAAAATTGGTTAACTTGAATAAAAAATTCATATATGAAAAGCAATTAAAATAATTAGTATTTTTCAGAATGTGGTTTTCATATATTCTTTCAAATTGAAAGATATGGTTAAACTCAAATGTATAGCTTTATTACTAAAACTCTTCTCTTGTAAGTTCCTTGGATTTTAATTTAAATAGTTGGTTTGTAGTGGGTACTTAATTTAGGATAAAAAATACTTTTTATATCATTTTTTATTAAAGTATATTTAATCACATTCAATTTTATTACTGATCATTTACTATTATTTTTTATTTATATTTAAAATAATGATATTACATAAAACTTTAATAGATATGAAAAAATTTCAACAAAACTTTCTAGTTTTGTTTCTTACAAAACAATAATGCTCATCATTTTTAACAAATATAAACTCTACCACCACTACAATCAAATATTTATAATATTTTTATTTATTTATCCTTTATATTAATTTATATTAAAGAGTAGAAGATATTTTATATGTTTATTTTTTATTTAATAATGAAATAAATAAATATAATTTATTAAATCCTTTCAACCATTAATAATTTTTCACAACATTAAATATTAAATTGTAATGCTTTCCACTAATGATTCAGAGTACCCAATTGTTGACAAAACATGATTTTTTGAAATTAATTTGAAAACTTATTTTATTGATATATGATATATAAAATGTTAGGAATTATTTTCATTTAATATTGTATACATAAAAATATTTTTCATATTTCATCACACTCACATACTTTCCACCATTTTCATTCATGATATTTGTCTTTTTTCAAATACCTACTTCAAAAAATTTCATTCTTCTTTAAAAAATAACTTCAAATCCTCAATGAAATATTACATTTAACAAATAAAATGATCTAAAGAAAATTTAATTTACTGATGGAGAATAAAAAAATTATTTTCATCAATCATACAAATTTTAATTTTTTTTAATTATATAAGAAAACTCATAGTAACTTTTTAAATTTAATTTTATACTTTTTAAATTAAAGATATTTCCATTCCCTAATTAACATTAATTTAAAAAATTCCATATACAATTTGGTGTTAAATCCTCTATATTTTACTCTTCATTTCATTAGGGAAAATACTAACTAACAATATCATTTTCATAGTGATATCATCGACTCGTAAAATGCCTATTTAAAATTTTACCCTATGATTCTATAAATTTCTAGCCTAAATACCTAAAATTTATGGATAAATACCCCATATTCTAAAAATCTATTTAAATTGGTTGATTTCATATTTGAAAATAATATTTTAAAAATTCTAGTATAGATAATAAAAATAAATCTTTATCAAATACAATATTGCATCATAATAAAATCTACATCAATATAAACATAGTTATTTTATATTAAACATTTCATTCTTACATTTCCTTGATCTAAATCACATACAATTTTTTTGAGAACCCTTCTTATTTAATATGGTGTTTTGATCCATTAACCAACGTATAAACTCCATGTATAATTATTATCTATTTGGTATTTTTCTTAATTAATTAATTTGATCATAGTTTCCTTATATGAATATTCTTAAATACAATAAACTTTAACAATAAATAATAGTTTTTTCCTTGATTAATATTGATACTTATGGTTTTTATTAGTTTTTTATAATAAAATATATTTTATTAATTACCTTCCTTTAATTTATTTTTTAATTTTGATGTGTCAAAACATCACCTTATTAAGAACCTATATATTAATTATTTTTATAAATATAATATTTCCCTTATAAAATGTATGGACTATAGTTGCCTATATCATAATATTTATTTTTTCTAAATTTATATAACGATTTTCAAATTACTCATTTATAATAGTGAAAAAATCTTTAAATAATTTTTTCAACACTACTATTAAAACATTAGAAAAATTTATATTTGTATAAATATCTGAGAATAAAACCCTTGTCACATTTTCCCAGAATATTAACTCATTTTCATTCTTCATTTAATATGTAAAAATTTCTCATGAATATCATAAACTAAATGATTATTTAATTTATATTTTATAATATTTTAAAAAGTTTTATAATATTCCTTAGGGTTAAAAATTATCAAATTTTTTATATAAATTATATTCAATACAACATATTTATATAATTTCTTTAAAATAAATTTTGTGAAAAAAATTATCTTCTTTATATTTTTTTATTTTTATTTTTTAAATTTTTTACCCTATTTTTTTGGGGGAGGATTCACAATTTGAAATTAATATATTATCCCATTATTTTCTAGACACTTCACATTTATGTTTGATAATTCCATTCCATTGTTCAATAAAAAAATTATTATTTTTTAATCATACATAATTTCAACAACTCTTTAATGCCTAATTAATAAGTAAAATTTCTTTGATTTTACAAATTTAAAAATCCTACTAAATATTCTTTTATAGTCACCAATAAAAAATATAGTTAATTTTTTCTCTATTAACCATTGCATTAATTTTATCACACACATAAAAAATTTCCAACTCCATAAAGTCACAAAACTTATTTTCTATAGGCTATCATATCTTTATTAAAATATTTTATTTTTAGAATATACCAAAAATGAATCCATGATCTCTATTAAATGTGGGTATTTCATAAATTATATCATACATAATTAAAATCTAAGTCAATTATTTATTAATGTCTCTAATACATTCTTAAGATATATATTTTGATCATTTTTTGATATGAAGAAGGAATATTTTTCTATATTTTTATTATATTTGAACCCACTTAATATAATTTCCTAAAAAATAGTTTAACATACATTTATAAAAATATGATTTTCTCCCAATTCAAATGTATAGATTTCACAAATTTACAGAGTTAACCCACACATGAGAAGATATTATTATATTATTTTACATAAAACGCAACATGATATTTATATCATTTCTTCCAGTACTCTCCTTCCCAAAGGCCTTAATTTAGATATATCAATAATTTCAAAAAATGGATGATTACATACTCCATGAAATTAATTTTTTACATAAAATTTCCAATAACCATAATATGGGAAGACTCATTATTTAGTAACTATATTTCAGTTACATCATTTCCTTAAGAGAAATTTATATCATGTATTCCATAAAAATCATGTTCTTCTTCACATATGTCCAATTATTATTGGTAATAATTCTATAAAATTATGATTTATCTCAAGTAAATAGAAATTCATATTCATTAAATTAAGAAAACTGAATTATTAATTTAAATTCATGCTTTTGATAAATATGTTGACTTTAAAGAGTTTGATCACATAACATAAATAAATATCTAGACCTCCTTGTGAATAGTTATTTTAATTTATGGGAATAAAATTCATAAAAAAATGAATTAAAATAGAAACTAAAATTCATGGAAGATAAGTAAAATAAGAAATATTTTATATATCTAACCAATTGTAAATGTTTTCATTTACTTTTCATGAATAAAATATTACCCAATATTCTGTAATTATAAAAAATGACACCAAATGTTTTTTGTGTCATTTTAAATATTCATTTATGTATAACCAACCATTTGGAATCACTGAAATCCACTTTTTTCATTTTTATGAGAGATTTATTCATGCCCAAATAATCCAAAATATTAATTGGAATTTTTATAGAAAGTATAATAATTCATATATGATTATTAAATTATTTTCAATATAAACACATGTAATAATAAAACACCCAAAATTGATATGTTTAATAACTTCAGAAAAATAGGTTCATATAATAAGATAAATTATAAAATGTTAAAATTTATTTAAATCTATATGTACACCCCAGTTTAATAGTTTTTAGATCATATAAATAAATGAAATCACTTAAGTATATACATCAACAAAAAAATGATTTATGAGATTTGTAGAGGGAATTGAAATAGAGAGGACATGGGATATAAATGAGTATGAGTAGATCAGTGATAATAATTGTCATCATCACATTATAAGTATAAGAAAATCAACACAATAATACTAAAATAATTTCAAAGATAAATGTAAAATATAACCTGAAAATTAATGAATCATCAAAAACATTTTAGAAAAAGATATCATGCCCACACATGAAATGTGATAAAATCTAGAATCATCTCTAAGTATCATATGTGGTAAAATCATACATAATAATGTGACCAAATTTAGTATCTTTTTCATGAATAATAATATCATGAGATATACCACGATACCCAATATAGAGGATGGATATAAATTTTTTATATCACCCATAATGTCATAAAATTTTCAAAATAATGAGTTAAACATAGAAAGGAAACATATCTCAACAATAAAAATTAAATCAACCCATGAAAAAATAAAGGTTTTATAGTGATTTCATAAATCATAAATCATTTAAAAACATAGATGTTCCCAAAATAAAATGGAAAAACCTATTTTTGGTAACTAAATGGTTTCATTTATAGAAAAATTATTCATAGTTCTTTATAACGGGAAGAATAAACATAATAATTTTCATAGATATGCCTAATATTAACTTCCATATCAATAATAATTCAATTAGGGATTATAATTAAAATCAATAATGTAGAAAAATGGACATCTCTAGAAAAATAAAACTAAAATAAAACTAAAATATATTTATAATTATTTACTAATAATATAGAAAATAGGGAGAAGGTAAGTGTTAATATAAATTAAAATGAATATTTGAGAGACCCCATACATTAGGTCTATTTTTATCACATTTTCACCACTTTTTTTTCAAAATATATTTACTAAAATAAGAATAAAAAATTTCCTAAAATTAATTTATGTTAATCTTGATTAGTTATAATAATTATAATTTAGTTATTAATTCTTTTAATAATTTGGAATGTTCAACTACATGTTTATTGGAATTATCCTTTTTTGTTTTTATATAATAGTTTTGATTCATTATTATTTATAAATTTTAAAATTACATATTTATTATTTAAAATAATTAAAAATAAAAATTTTATATTATAAATAAATTATGCTAACCTATCATGATGGTGGTGATAAGTAAAAAAGCTGAAACTCCCTCATAGGTGAAAAAATAACCATTAAAGAGTTGTGTCAAAAGAAGGAAATATTGGTAAGTACTATACAATATTTTTTTAAATAAGTATGTATTATCATAAGAAATACTATATATAAATAATTACCCCAAAATAGCCATATATATTTTGATACATAATTAATTGATATCATCTTTATATGTCATAGAATAACTATAAATGAGAATTTTTTAATGGGAAGGAGAGAGGGATTCTGTATACATATATTGTAATTTTTTTTACCAAATATTAATATCATTAAAATCATCAAAAAATTAATTAATTAATATTATGATATTTTGATGGGGTATAGAATGATTTAATAATCAATGAGGAAAATTAAAGGAAACAATTATTGGATTGTTACATTGTTTTTTATATTGCTTCATTATAAAGAACATAAATTCCTAGAAGGATTTGGTTTGCGTATGACCGAAATATCTCAAGTGATATTGGAAGTGTTATAATAATTTACCTAGTAAGATCTTAGGTAATGATAGGGATTTGTGATTTGATTTTTAGGGAGGTGAGTGGGGGTATTTATACTTGAAATGTAGTGTATACTTGCTATAGATAATGAATAAGATATTATTTAAAAAATAAAACTTAAAATAGTATTATTCATTAATTTTATACAATATTTTTGATTAAAATTACACACTTTCATGAATTTTAAAGCATTAAAAAACCAAATTTATTTTTTTATACAAAATAAAGTAAGAAGGAAATGAAAATTATTTTTTATTGGTATACATAATTTTTTTATATATAAATTAAATTATATGTTTGGAGATTAATTATATTATCATTAAATAAATAATATATTTAATAAATCTATTTGTTTGATGAATTTTTTTTTATAATTTATTATGTCAAATATAATAAATAATATTTCATAGAACATGTGGTATTATAAAAACAATTTTTTACTATCCACTTAAAAATTAATGTTTTCCAAAATAATACATAAAACAACCATTGGATAATTTAATCATTCTAGTTATGAAAATTATATACATTTAATGAAATGAATTTTCTAACATAGGTTTTTTAGTATTTAAATATTAAAAAAATTAATAGTTTTAAAAAAATAAGATAAAATAAACTATATTAAAAATGTACACTAATAATATTTTTAGAGTTACCTTATTAAAATATTAATTTTATAGAGTTAAAATATTTTTTTTTTAATTTTAAAATTGGTAAAAAAATTCTCAATCATTTTACTATTTCTTCAATCAAGTTACTATTCAAACTATTAGGTAACTATTTAAATGGTCAAGTTACTATTTCAATGGTTAGGTTTACTATTCTATTGGTCATATTGCCTTTAAATATCATATATATACTTACAATTTCATTTCTTCATAATTTACTTAGATTTACCAAAAAGGTTTTCTATATCATCATCATCACCATGAAAATTTTTATTCGAGGAGAAAGAAATACACACAGAAGGTTAAGGGAGTCTAATGTGATGAAGACCGAGGGCGTCTTCCTTAAAAATAATTCTACCAGAATGAGGTAGGCTGTGCAAGTCATGATAAAAGGTGCCCTCCAAATTAGGCAAGTCCCATGCAGCTAGGTAGTCTACTACCTTGTTGCCTTCTCACCATGTGTGTGAAACCTTAGTGTTGTTGTCAAGAATTGAGGGGCATTTGCGGATACCATATTCAATGGACCAGGGCAAAACACCAAGACCTTGAAGAGCTTTCACCACAATCCTGGAATCTATCTCAACATCCGAAAGGATCAGCCTCCTTTGCCAGAACATAGTGAGGCCCACCATCATGGCCTTAGCCTCAACTAGGAGAGAAGTGTTGAGGCCTAACCGAGAAGAGAAATCCAAGATGGCCGAACCAGAAGAGTCACAGATGATCCCCCTGCCGCGCATAGTGCCTGAGACACAAGACCCGTCAATATTGAGTTTAAAGCCCCGTGTGGGAGGATGCCATTTCACCCAGTTACCAGAATGTGTGTTGATGGCCGAGGGGGAATTGATGTGGGAGGGAAGAATACATTGAAGCATGGGATCCTCCTTCCAGGAGTTGAGTGCCCTGACCATATCTATAAGGAGAGTTTTCATGCGAAAAATGATCACGTGCACCGGCAAAGACACCCCCTCTTGCAGATATCTATTCCATGCATGCCACATGCTCCAGCAGCCTGCGAGCAAAACCAGGTTACGTGCTCTTTTCTTCGGGCCTTGATTTCCCGAGCCATGGAACCAGTGTAGGAGGAAGGGATGATCCGCCATTGAAGAAACAGAGAAGCCAGTGAAGGCACCAAAGCACTCCCAAATCTCTCGCGCCCAATCGCTCTCATAGAAAATATGGTCAGAGCTTTCCTCCTAGTGCCTCTTATAGTAAACACACCGAGAATCCATGATTACACCACAAAGTTTGATGTTCTACTCCATGGGAATTTCCCTATGTCGGATCCTCCAAGATAGGAAGTTGAATTTTATGGGAATGGATTTATCCCAGAGAACCTCACCCCATTCATCTGCTGCGACCTGCATGGTCTGGACCTGTCGAAGATCCTTGGAAGAAAAGGAGCCCGAGGTAGACGAAGTGAACACACACCGGTCCGGCATCAGGGTGATATCAATGAGTTGAAACACGTCCATATGCTCCTTGGTGAGGACAGTATTGGTGAGAGATGGGTAGTTGCTGGCCTCCCTAAAAGAAATATTTGTGACCGGGCAACTCGGAAAACCGATGATCTCCCTGCACCTGTTATCGTGCCAAGATGAGATGTCCCCTGATCTGACGATCCATTGGGTATGAGGCATGAGAGATTACACAGGTGGATGAATCTCCCTCCACAGGGGGTGTCTGCCTCCCACACCTCCATCCCAGGTAGAGCTGGTGTGCATGGTGATTCCCCACGTAGTGCGCTTCTCCAGCACCTCCCATGCCATTTCCTCATGCATGTAGGCGAGGGAATCATTGATACTATAGACGTTGATTCCACCTTCACTAGATGGGGGAGCCATATTGTGCCAAATAACCCAATTCTTCTTTCCCACAGAGTTTGGGTCCTAGATGAAAGCAGCAAAAATATGGTCCATATTACGGATAACCCCTTTGGGAACTCTGATAGTAGAAAAAGTGTGGATTGGAGTAGCCAAAAGAACACTGTTAATCAGCGCTATCCTATCACCAATGGATAGAAATCAGTTGTTCCAGTTCAGCACCCTTTCCAAGATTCTATAGGTAATGTGATTGAAATCAAGAATGCACAGGGCCTTTGGGGAAATGGGGGCTCCCAGGTACTTCATGGGGAGGTTACCACATTACAATCCCAGAGAAAGACTCACTTTAAGAGCTCGGATCACAATGCAGTTACGCCAGATGAAGAGAGTGATCTTGTGCTTATTAATAATCTGACCACTCCAAAAACAATAGGCCTCCAAAGCTCTATTGATGCCTCGCACTGAACTGCTAGACGTGTTGGTGAAGAGGATGGTATCATCCACAAACATAAGGTGAGAAACAGAGGGCAACCTCAACTATTGGAAGAATGAAATAATCTCACCTGTACTGATGCTGTGAAGAATGAGGTGGCTGAGGACATCCTGGATAATGATAAAAATTCTCGGGGATAGGGGATCACCTTGTCAGAGGCCGCGTGTAGATTTAATGAAACCAAAGGTTTTGCCCAAGACGGAGATCGCTAACCAAGATGAACTAAAATAGGGGAAGATGATATTAGTGTTCGAGGGGGAGAGGCCCATATCTAAAAATACCCTATTGATGAAGTTCCATTCCACTCAGTCGTACGCTTTGATGATATCAAGTTTAAGCGCCATGTTTGAGCCGCGAGTTTTCATATTAAGATCTCTCATCATTTCCTAGGCCAAGCCGATCACCCCCTGTATGGATCAACCTCTTACAAATCCATGCCGTTACTTGGAGATTCACATAGGTAGGTGAATGGATAGCCTGTCATTGATGATTCTAGCTAAAATCTTATAATCCACATTGCACATACTGATCGGACGATAGTGCTAAATGGAGGATGGGGATTTAGATTTGGGAATGAGGTCCACCGTAGTAGCACAAGAAACTCGAGGCAGAGGACCCCCCTTGAAGAAATATTGAATGGCTAAGATTAGGCCCCCCTTCACGAGGTCCCATGAAGCTCTATATAAAGTACCAGGGAATCCATCTCGACCCGCTGCACTGTCCAGATTAATTTTCATCATGGCGTCATGAATTTTTTCCTCTTGTGGAATGGAACCCAGGGCTTCATTATCTTGAGTAGAGAAGGTAGGTTGGATTCTGTCAAAGAACCCCATGCCCATCCCTGTATATCCATTGGGAAAGTTTGGGTTGGGACTAGTGAGCAAGGTGTGAAAATGAAAACTTGCTAGCTCCCCTACCACCTCACGGTCATCAGAGAAAGAACCATCCCCCATGTCAATGTTCGACTTGCTCTATATTTCTCTTTCCTTAATGCAAGAATGAAAAAACATCGTGTTCTTATCACCCTCTTTAAGCCACTGGATTAGGACCACCTCTCTAGCATGCCTCTCTTGCTTCAGGAGTAAGTCCGAAAGGAGCTCCTTCCTATTGACAAGCTCCACAATGGCCCAGTCAGACCATTCTTCTTTGAGGCTCCGCTCAAGGATATCAACCTCTTACATAGCATCATCTAGTTCTCTATTTGAAATCTAGGAATCCTTTGTCCAATCTTTCAACCTCTGCTTGAGCCGTCGTAATTTATTTTGGAAATTAGGACAAAAATGACCCTGCGCGGGAGCGTCCCAGGAGTCCCTAACCATATCGTTATAGCCTGGAAGACTAGCCCAGTGAAGATAGAAATAGAAATGGGTATGGTGCACCTGGCCAGTGATTGGAGAGAGAAGCAAGGGAGAGTGGTCAGATAAGCTGTGCACCAAGTGGGTCACCAGGGTGTTGCTGAAGGCAGAGACGAAGTTCAAGTTGGCCAAACATCTAGCCAGGTGGCTCCACGACCTATGGGAACCCCGCCGATTATTGCACCAAGTGAAACTATTTCCAGTGAAGCCAAGTTCCATGAGACCTTTGCAAGCCATAAATTGAGAGAAAGCTAGGCTATCCTTCTTACTGAAAAGACCTCTACACCTTCTTTCCTCCGGAACTGCAACAACATTAAAGTCCCCCCTGACGAACCACGAGGAATTTCTAGGATCGAAATCATTGAGATCATTCCAAAGGGAGTCCCATTGTTGGTGGTCGCAGCTACAATATATGAAGGAGATGAAGAAAGAGAGTGTACCATGGTAAACCTTAACCGTGATGAACTATTCTCCTACCTGGGTAAGGACCACCGAAACACGACGGTGCCAGAAAATCCAGATGTGCTTATTCGTCGGTTCAGCCTACATGTAGCCATGTAATTTGAGCCTTCTGGAGAACTCAAGGATCTTGCAAGATTGCTGCTTGTGCTCAAGGATGGTCACCACCGAGGCCTTGTGTTTGGGAACCTCCGAAGCCAATAAATCCGTTTTAACAAAAGCTCCAATACCTCGGGCATTCCAGATGATCATAGGAGTCATTGGGTAAACAGGGATATGGGACTTGCCCCAGATTGAACGACCTTTTCAAAGAGAGAGGGATCCCATCCTTTGAGTTTATTATATTGAGATCTTGTACGTACCCCAATTCCAAAGGGTGAGATATCTTTAGAAGAAGGTTCAAGACCTTGACAAGGCCTTCGATCACTCCCCCTAATGTCTTTAGGAGACTTGGATTCCCACTTCAAACCATTGGCCTTCCTTTGCGGGGCTGCCGAAACATGCCCCAGGTAGGAGACAACATCAGAGAGGGCCAGTGGGTCTTCGTGGTAACCCAACGACACTATTCCCAGGGGCTGCTCGACCATGCATAGATCACTACTAACCCGAGCAGACTCCTCCAGGGGGGATATTTTCCAGCCCAAAAGGCGAACATGAGAAGGAAGAGGAGTGCAAACCTGAACATGGATCGAGCATCGCGGAACATAAGGCACTATGTCCCAACAAGACTCATTGGCACCCGCCAAGGGCATGGAGAGCCTGGGGTCCAAGACCATTGGGGGAGTCTCCACCAGAACGCCAGGGTCCTGATCCTCTAGATAAATCACCTCAGGAAAGACGCCTTTAGATGATCCAGGGCGAGCACCTCTAGGCTTTGCGGGGGGGGGGGGGGGGGGGGGGGAGGATTCTGACCACACTGACGACTCCGGCGGCACACCTGCAAGGAGTTCCCCTGAAGAAGGTAGTGAGGGAAAAAGCTCAGGAACATAAGATAAAAAATGTCTTGGACCCAAAAAAAGTAGTCTTTCACCCGGAGATTAATTCTGGATGATACTAGTTGAAGGAGGTCCAGTTCCACACATATACAAGCCACTGATGCCTCCACACAGTAGTGGGTTCGGGGACCTGAGTAGAGGAAGCCACATAGCGAGTCGCCAATGGCTGAGAGGAACCCTTCATTATGGAAGGGTAGATGAAGGCCCGAAAGGTTGTTCCACACAACAAAAGAGGACTCTATTTCCCAATATGGGCATCCATAGACCATTTGGAAAGGCTGAAGGACCAACGGCCCTAGGACCAAGGCCCATTGGGTTTTCAAATACAACTTATTTTTTCTATTGTTTTACCATCCCACTTCTATATTTTTAATTTTAAGTGGTATACTTATTCTAGATACAAAATATTTTATGTTTTTGAGATAATTTACTGTTTTTTAAACTATGCATGTATTTATCACTATTCTATATTCCTAAATATGGAACACCTATATATTCTAAATGAAAGTTTCTTATAGAAAAGGCTATGTGTTACATTCGTCCACCATTTGAAAATTTACACTCAAAATTTCAAATATTATACTAAGTTTAGAATAAATTAAGCTATTCCTATCTCATTATATCCTTAGTATTCATGTTTCCTATTCGTTCTTGTGGTTTTATAGAAATAATTTTTCATAGTGAGTTATAGGGTTTCATAGAACATTATATCTATGGTCTATGATCTTCTTCAATATCTTTTCATAAGAGTGTTCATGATCCATTTTTACCAAAATTGAATTAATTACACATGAGAAATAATTTTAGTACTTCCTTAATATTGATATATGGAAAACATCTTTCACTTGATATTAATTTGGTGGAAGTTTCAATCAATAGCCGACAACTTCTACATGGTCAAGGATATCAAAGTGTCCAATATAACTAGGGCTGATCTTTTTTAAATTTCTAAACATCATGAATCTCTTAAAGGCTGAAATTAGATGGAAAACTTTTTATATATATTTTAAATCCCAATAACATCAATAATTTTCATAATATATATTCTTTTGATATTGATTAGAATTAATGTGATACTATGTTTATTGAAAATTCACTATTATTTATGGAACAACTTTTGGTCTTAGACACTCCCATTCACCATCTTCATCCAAAATTGTTAGAGGAATAAAACCCTTAACATATAGAGGTTTATATGGGTTTATATAAATTATTGAGTGGTAAATATTATTTTATAATAATTAAATCAATGGTATATATTGATCCCAACCTACTTTTATGTCTATGAAGAAAAATATTAACATGTATTCATGTGTATGAATTGGATATTTTGAGTTACTATAATTATAGGGTGATTGGTTTTAAAAAATCAAAACTCACTATTCAAGGAATATTTTTTGACTCCTATAGAACATATTGGTAAACTTTTGAGACCTATTATATATGATTTAAAGGGATGAACCATGAATCCTTTCCAATTAAATTATGTATATCTTGGAAAGTTGATAGAGTAATAAATCCTCTATAATGGTGATGAAGTGAGTAGTATTTTTTAGTCAAACCATGTGAACCAACTTTATATTATTTCCTTTAGATGTATTTTGTATACCTGTGAAAACATATGTGGAGGTGTACTCCCATTTCCATGTTATTTTTTGCTAATGTTTACATCATTCCATTAGATTTACAATACTCTATGTTAAACTATTGACATAATAAGAACACTATGGTGTAATGAAAAATATTTTTTATCATGTTGTCCCATTATAATTATTCTTTAGTATCTCTATATATTATTTTACTTCCAAGATAGATAAAATAAGATGAACTATGTACATCATCTAATTGAAATTTAACTATCACTAGTGATGATGGAGAATCGATTCTAGGTCCAAAATGAATAACACCATCTTATTTGATGTTTATTTCATTAATCTTCCCTTATTTTATTTCATAATACATTAAATTTATAAATTATCTCTTTAAGATTATTTTATTTTCTATTAGATAGATGGATGGATAAGAATTGGGGAATGTCAAGATGTCTTGCATATAACTTTAATTCCCTGATCCATCCATTGTATTTCCAAAAAATGTCCTTTCTCAATAATCATCTTGGATAGAGTTGTTGTTTTGATTATTTTTAGAGCATCATTTACCATATTCACATTTCTATGATAGTAGTTAATTGAGAAATTATAGTCCTTTATTAGGTAAAACTATATTAATTGATTCATGTTCCCCTATTTATGTTCAAATATATACTTTAAACTCTTATGATCAACATTTCTTCCAAACATCCCTTTATAGAGTTAATTCATTAAAATATTCAGGTCATAGACAAAATATTCCAACTCTTGATCAAGAATCATGCAGTTTTGTTCATGGATTATCATTTATCAGGATGAATATTTTATCACATTATCATTATTCATGTGTTTTTAACCAAAGAAATTTAAAAAAAAAACAGATGTATCACGAGACCATATCTATCGAAGGGGAGTTTTAAAAAATGTATAGTTACTAGATACTTATTAATCTTATTGAATATTTATTCAAATTATTTTATCGAGACATATATTACACACTTTCATGAAAATTATTTAGTGGAATAGACAATCATGAGAAATTTCCCACAAACCATCAGTAGTACCTAGTCAATCCAAGAAATATAAAGATATTTGTAACAATTATGTGTCTAAAAATTTCATCAACCCCATTTGTCTTTGAAGGGTCTATTAAGATTCCCATTATTGTAATATTTCTCCCATATAATGTGGATTTTATATCAAAATCTCACACTTTTTGAACATAGAATAGAAATTCCTTTTCTATAACGTCATTTGTATAATATTTATATGATTGTAATTGTCTTCCCACTCATAGATTATATATTTATATAATTAATAAATAACACAAAAAATTTATCAAGTTAGTCCCTATAGATCCCATTCCTCAAGTACAAAAAGATTATTTGGTAGCTTTAATGTCCAAATAGTTTCAAAATGAACTCATATTATCCATATATTTTAAGGAATTCATTGTTTTGAAAATATTCTGCCTTTACATGAATATGATGATATGTTAAATGAACACCCACTTTTAGGATGTATTGAGATCCTAGATGTTGGTCAATAATTTCCTCTATAATTGGTAGTGAATACTTGTTCATTATAGTGATCTTTTTAATCTCCCAATAATCATTATAAACATATATTGACCCATCCTTATTCTTAAAAATTAGAACTAATGCACCCCTAGGTGATACATAATAGAGTATAAACCATTTTCTAATATTTTTTGACAGTTTCTTCTTTAAATCCACTTGTTATAACATGGTAATCCTATAAGGTCTTAAGGATATAGGCATAACATCGAGTATGGGAACTATTTATAGATTAACATCATAATCAATGGGAGGGATAAAAAATTAATCATGAAAAATACATTCATATTCCCTTAAAGTGGTCTTGTTAACAAGGTTGATTCCTTTGTTTGTCTCAATCATCTGAGAAAAATATTATTCTGGATTTGGTATGAACATTAATAATATTAAATGAATTTTTAAAGGTGATTATTAATAATCCTAGAATTTTAATAAGAACAAGGTATAGTTAATGATATGGAAATAGATCTCATTCTCCTTGTAATTTATGTTATTTTGAGATAATAAGATCAAATTCATTACCAAATAGTGTCATGTTGTGATAAATGAAGAATTAAATGATTCTATACAATAATCATCTCATAGGTTCTAATTGAGGAAGAATCAAACACTTGGGTTATAACAATTGAAACAATATTTGTATTTATAGATGATATAGTGTAATGCGTAGAACTGAAATTGAATAATACACTAAACATTATTGAGTAAATAGTATGTTTACATTTTTATAATTCATTACATTGATCCACCTCAGTTGTAGTGATAGAAAAATATTTACATTTCTCCCTTATAACAGTTGGTTATTAATGTTGATTACCCTTAAAGACCCTTGGTTTAGTGCACATGATTGCATAGTGCCCAAGTTCCTTGCAGTTAGAGTATTAAATCATAAGTGGTGATTTGAGTGGTTCCTTCCTTTTATCCATCAAATTGGTTAAATTATATAAGTCACTTTAGTATTAATGATCTTTATTCCCTTAATTTTCATAGAACTCCGATTTACTTATTCCTTCGATGAAATTTTAAAGGTTACACTTTCAACATATTTGATATTTGGGTAGTTGGATCATTTTTCCTAATTTATAATTTTATCCTACAATATAAAAATAAATAAATAATTTATTTTATCCATTTTCATGGTAAGAATCATCTCACTTAGTCTCAACATCGATAGTACACTGAAAAACTACTTCATATCTTCTAAAATCTAAGATATTTAGAGATTTATAGTGATGCAGTTTTAAAACACTAATTAATATATCTATTTTTACATCATAATTGATAACAAAACTTGATCTATTCTTATATTTCCTTAAAAATGTATCTTAATGTAATGAAATATATTTATTTTATTTTTTCATGATCTCTAGAAATTATCCATCCATCTTGGTATGAAGATTTGAGAGAAATTATTTCAAAGAAAAATTTTCTTAAAAACCTCTCACTCCATTGAATCAACATCAACCTTATATTTTGTATTCTTAAATATATTTTTTCATTATTTCAGGATGCATTAAATAAACAATTTCTCTTTCATTGGTTAAGTTTTACATTCAATTTTTATTATATTATAGATCATAACCTAGTAAAAGTGGTTAAGTACCACCATGAGGGTTTGAAATCCATATACCATTATATTATGAGTGTAATTTAGATAATCATTTAATTTTCCATCACAATGGTTACTGGAAAGGTTTATAATATTCCCCCATTGTATAAAATACAATATTTAGAATAATAAATTAGTTAATAAAGCATGGTTAAACAATTTATTCATGATAGTAAATCAATGATATTGTTTTAACACTATATTCTTAACATAGGTTATCTTTTACTAAGACAATTCAAAAATTAAATAAACCCTTATATAATGCCAACTATATCTACCCTCTTTATTCATACACAATTAGTTCATTGTTTCTAATATAAAAATACATAATAATATTACTCCAAAAATCAATAGGTTTAGTTGCATTAGAAAAATTAAGTTCATACAACATGAATACATATAAAATAACAAAATTTAGTTCAATAATTTTACATAATCATTTTAAAATATTTTAAAATACTCTTAATACATGTTATCACCTTTGGACATATATCAATGAAAATACATATCTAAAAACATAGTGAGGTGAGGAAAATTAAGCAAGAATATAGACATTAATCAATATGAGAACATGAGTTCTCCTAATCAGGATCAAAATATCATAATAATAGGTTCATCAATAAAATAACATGGGAAATATTTGAAAGGGGAAAATAATATTAAAAATGAATAATTATAAAAAAATATAAATATTTTTTTAATGATAAAATAATCATGACCATATATAGAATGTTAAAATGACAACATCATCTCCATGAATCATATGCCTACATAAGTAAAAACAACACATGAACAAAGCTATAATAATGTTCATACATAATAATATCCTAAGATATATCAATTTAACCAATATCTTAATGGGATATATAATTTTTGTCCAATCTTCTACATCATAATATTCTTATAATTATGTATACCACTGTGAAAGAAATACATCTCAATCATAAATATAAAAAAGTACTTATGTTGAATTAATGATTTATTTAGTGATTTCATAAATAACGAGTTAAATAATAATATTTTTTAGTTTCCCAAAACAATAAGTAAAATGTCAATTTCTATACTAAAGGATGGAATTCATAAAGAAAGGATCATAGGTCCTAACATGGTAGAGATAAAGCATTATGAAAATATTGGAGAGGATTTTAAAATAACATCTTTATCAATAATAATTGGATTGTGAAAATCAATTCAACTCAATGAAGTGATTTTTTTTATTCCTATTAGAAATTAAATAAAATAAAATAAAAGATATTTTATAATATATTTGAGTAGAATAATAGGGAAAATTTGGAGAAAGATGTAGTAAACCCAAAATAACAGATGTTCTTAGTGCCCTTTTACATTAAGCCTTATTTTGTTTTTCAAAATATAGATTAGTTGATGACTTATTTATTTGAATTTTCCCATTTTGTTTCAATTTCATTATTTTGATTCAATATTTTCATCTATTAATCATAAAAATACACATGAAATATTTATAAATTAAAAATAAGATATACTAACCAACCATTAAGGTGATGATATGAAACTAGTTGACAAAATATTTGTAATTCCTCGACCTGAATCACCCAATCTAGGTTAGGGATCTACAAGACCTCATTTTTGCTACCGAAATAAAAAATGTTACTAACTAGTAGTGCGGTTCTAAATGGTAAAATGTGGAGACCATACACTTAATTTTAATTATTATATACTATAGTAATAACAATAAATAAGAATAATTACCCAAAAAGGCATAAATAAACCAAATATAATAAATGATTTATCAAATGGAATGTTAGGTATCCTAGAGTCATATAATATAATAAACCAAGAAACCCCAATGTGATAACCTAAACTACAGTATGATTAAATAAGTAATAAAAATTAATGAAGGCATTATGGAATCACTATGGACTTTATCCCTGTACCAACTTTGAAAACCATGATCAATATCCTCAGTACCAAATCATCAGGACCTTTACTTTTCTTAGATCTTAGAACATGAAGTCTACATGGGCAGTGAGGTGTCTATATAAGGTATGATAATAACCTAGGAGAACACCACCAAGGAATCACGAGCATAAGTTCATATTAATTAGAGCTCTTTCCATGGTAATAAGTAAATTTGAAAGGAAGTAACAATCAATATGTGTCGAGATATAGTTCACTAATCAATCCATCACAAACCCTGACCATACCTACTCTAGATGTACACCTAAAGGAAATTCATAATGAATTTAATGGTCATGATCAGCCATAATGGGAACATATATACCTGAATAGAAATACAACCAAATATCCTTAGGTTGAAAAAACGTTCATTATACCCTATCTCTATCATAGGTAAATCTATAAGGTTTTCATAACCTGTTTCTATCAGAGGTTATTCAATTGAACTATCATATCCTATATGTACCTTAGGCCAGGAATCAAGGCCATCATACCCCTTTCCCTATATCTAGGTCTATCATCATCATCATTACATGTCGATTCCCCTATAAAGTTTAACCAACACATGACAGTCCATATGTAACATTTTACAATAAGGAAAACCTTCAAAGATATATATTCACAATAAATATGGAATAACACATACAAGAATGAACATAGTATATAAAATTGGAATGAAAACATCCTAACACACACACATACATGGGAGCATTATTAAGAATGGTTTTAATGGGATAAACATGAACACACATGTGATTGATATGGAAGAAGAAAATTTATATAAGGGATATACATGGTACAAAACTTCCTACCTAAAATGTATTGATTCTGAATTCCAAGAGTCTTTAGAAAACCACGTTCATGCACCAACATCCAACAATGAGGTCCACTGTCAACGAGATCCACCACCAATGTTAGATCTTTAAATATTTTAGAAAAATAAAGATATTATATAAATATGGCCTTATATCCATTAATATAACTTGAAATACTCATTAGATATCCTTGGAATCTGAATATATTTCCATGATAGTATGGATATATGATTTCTTCCAAGAAATGGAGAGGTTATATTGGAATAACATGAAAAAAGATGTGGTTTGGAAACATGGATTGCTAAACCATGTACCAAACATGTGAGACTTAGTATCCCTTCTAGGAACCCACACAATATTAATCACATGGTTGGGTAGACCATGCACAAACATTTTTTCCACTATCCCGAGTCACACAACTTAGTTAATAATTTTATATGGTTAGATATAACAATGCACCAACCACACAATACCTTCTAGATCTCTCAAACAAGCTACATGGTATTTCTGGAAGATTTTCATGGTTTTACTACACCATGATCAAAATTTATACCCAATTAAAATCCTATAAAACCCTCTAAAACCATAGAAAAACAACCCAATAATTAACCCATGAAAACACCAACTCAAAAAATCATTAATGAAGTGATAAAAAAAAATCACAATGAACCTATAAAATATGAGGGTGTTATAATCTCCCCCTATAAGGTTTTCTTTCCCTCAAGAAGTGTCTCTAAAGTTCCTGATCAACCAATTCAGGTAAATTATTTTTCACAAAGTATTCTCGATCCTAAGTCTCCTCCTTGACACAACCTTACTTCCATAAAAAAATGGAACAAGGGCCGTTGAATCCCCCTATATCACCTTCTTTCTCTCATCCATAATCTAAATCATTTTCTCTATAAATGATTCATCTAGTTCCAAATTCATGTCCTCACTATCGATGAAATGAATTTAATTAGACTCATATATCCATAGATGAGATAGACAAAATATTTTATATATTCCCTATTATCAGGGAGGAATTTAAAATATGTAAGATACTAATTTGATATGTTTGGTGAACTCAAATGGCACCACAAGACGCAACACCAACTTCACTTGCCTCCTCAAAGAATGATGCCCTAACTTAGGTGAAACCCAAAGGAAAAAATATTCTCTAAAAACGAACTCAAAAGGACATATCCTCTAGTCATTATATGATCAATTTCTACTCTAGTTGGTAAACAACCACTTTATGAACAACTACACCCTCTTAGATGTTTCATGTACTATACTCGGCCCAACAAAAATAGCCTCACCCACGTCATTCCTACAAAATGATGAGTAACATGGTTGGAAATAATGTTCCTTAAAATTCCACATATGAATTAAATATTGGAAACTGTTATTTTAAATGAACTCCAACAAGTCCAGATGATAATCATAAGATCCAGTGATGTTTAAAATTAATTTTTAATGAATATATTCTTATATATGAATCATCCACTCTAACGATACAAAATTATATCGATTATATGTCATACTAAATTTTAACTGAGTCCCAAAATACTTATACGATACATGAAAATACAATGAAATAAAATTTCCATCTCTATTTGATAAGATAATGGAAGGGAATCCTTACAGTTATAAAATATCACAGGCATAAATCATTCCAATCACATTAAGAGATTGAGTCTCTCAAATAGAAAAGAAGTGTTCCAGTTTTATTTTTCAATCAAATCTTAAACAAATAGTATCTTTACCTTTTAGTGTCCTAGGAAACCCCAATATTAATTCCATCATCACATTCTCCAACTTCCACACAAGCATTAGAAGTAGTTAAAGTAAAATTCATGATGAATAATATTCTAAAATGATCCTCTAATAGGTCCAAGTAGTGAGAGATAAATCCTATGATTTATCTCTTCATTCCACACCATAAGAAGCATCATTGGATAACATGAATCATCTTTGGTGAACCGTGATGTAATTCCTAATGAGAGGAATGATTTTCCCTCATTAGTACTTTCCACATGAAAGCTGAAACTACAACTCTCCCATGAACAATGATCATATCATCACTATCCATTAACCATCCAAGAATGAGGTCACTTCCAACTAACCATTATCATATCACTAATAATCCAAGATAAAACACTAGGATATAATTTACCTAGTCAACCAACGTTGACATGATAATAAAGGGAGAACATATCATTACCCTTAAATACTCAGATACATATACTGACCGTTCATCCAACATATTCATCAACTACTATTCTTCTAGTCATAGGTACTCTCCAAACACCTTTATTTCTCTCATGAGTGAATTTGTAACTACACAATGTTTACCTAGAGTATAATCCATCTCAAAATAAAGGGTATATAGAAACTTCACCAAATTACATTATCTAATATTAAAATACAATTTAAACAAGTTGTAATGAATTCCCTTTTGGTTTGTGTATGTGATAAATCTCCTACTAAAAAGATAATGGTTGTAACACTTAAGAGCATGGACAACAATTCCCTAGTCTAAGTGAAGTGTTGGGTGGTTCTACTATTGGGGTTGTATCTAGTGATATTAATAATATACCACCTCATCTATCACCATCATAACATATCCTAAACCTACACATGAGGTATTTTAGTAAAAATTATATTGAATCCCAATTTTGGGCGTGTGAAAATCAAATCTATCATCAATATCCTCTTCATATCCCAGAAGTATTCTTCAAACTAATCATTACAACAAAGCTTCGCACCTTTAAAGGTAATACCAATAATTAGCACTAACATATGGGATAATTATTGATATAATATTGTTAAATACCCATCTAAACCAAGGAAGATCCCAATCTTAAACACATTCTTACTATTTTTCAATACATCACTACCTATACCTTCCCCGGGTCCATAGAAATTCCCACCTCTAAAGTCAAATGACCTTGAAAATGAACCTATTGGATCCAAAAGTTATTATTTTAGAAAATAGAATTGAGTCTATATTCTCAAAGTATAGTCAACACAATCTCTGGGTGTCTAGCACACATATTTGAGATTGATGAGTATGTGAGGATATCATCAACAAATAGAACAATGAAGGATTCACGATATGGGTAGAATATCATGTTCATGAGATACATAAACAACAATGATGAATTCTATTAATCGAAATACATGACGATATACTCATACAGTCTATCTCTACTCTATAACATTATCCTAGAAATATCATCATCCCTAACCCTAGGATGGTGGTAGCCTGATCATAAGTCAATCATAGGGAATGGTTAGGCTCCCCACAACTGACCAAACAAGTCATAGATATCTATAAATGGGTATCTATTCATAATTTTCACCTGGTTCAACTTATAGTATTCAAAACACAATTTAATTTTTCATTTTCCTTTTTTTTCAAACAATAATTGGGAACTCTAGGGAGATATGTTTAGTCTAATAAAACCCATAACCGCTAAATCTGTGAGTTTTACCTTAAGTTACATCAACATAGATAATGACATATGATATATAGGAATGGATATATATCATTATAAATTAATTGTTTTTATCTCATATTATACACCACTTTTATGAGGAATACTAAATAAATTTTCTAGAAACACATTCTAATAATTGTCTATTTTTAGAGGAAAATATGAGGTTGATACTACCTAGTCAACTATAATAACCATCACTAATAACTGTATTATAATAAATCTAAAAAAACATAGGTATAAACCCATTGTAACTTCTCCAAAATCCCATTCATCAGTCAAAACAAACTTCTCTTCTCTAGGTTTAGTAAAGGATACTCGTTGCATGTAGCAATTGATGTGTTCCTAGAAACTAGACAGCCATCCAATGAAAAAAATAACACCAAAACTAGTAATATTAAGAGTCATGAAATACCACATACATATATATCCAAAAAAACTATGATGAGTTCTAAAAAACTCTTTATATGATCAAATTTCATTACCAAGCGTGTGTTAGGAGATAAAAAATCAAAATATAACTTGACCAGTTAGTCAAGCACTATAATAACATTATATGATATAAAAAATCAGAATAAACATTATAAAAAAACATAGAATATAGCATAGAAATTATCAGTACCATAACCTGAATAGATAATTCCCCCTATCCATCAATAAATAGGTCCTACTATGCTATATAGGCTATGCAAAGATCAACTCCACAAGCCATCCCTTGAGGTGAATAACTTTCCTGGGGCACTAATTTTTGTGGGGTTTGAACCTACTGTTGAGGTTCTTGGTTAGATACATGGGTAAATGTATTTATTCCCTCTTCCATTGTGAGAACCAACTAAAGAAATTTTTATCTTCCATATTTATTCATAGTAATTCATACATTTTATTGAGTATAAAAAACTATTTTCATAGGATATATGTTTTTAGGGATTAAATGATTTATTTTAGTGATTATGGTGATTTCCAGGATACAATAGAAGAAATAAAACATCAATAAATATCATTGGAAAAATAAAAAACATGGTGTGTACTTTATAAACACATATCATGTACATTTACATAGAGCATAACTTAGATAGGCAGAGTACACACCCAGGTCTTGTACCAGACTATACATGCTATGTACATCAAAAAACATGTCATGTAAACCATTACAAAAGCTTTTGGTTACTGATAAAGATGTTACATTTCATGTATAGAAGCTCTAAATTCTACATACATCCACCAAGTGACCACCAATGCATGAAATTCAATGGGAGACACAACTGGCCATCTACTGGTAGAGAAAAATGAGAATTGTCCAGTCAAGGTGCATGTTGTCTACTTTTTAGTAAACATCATTTAATATAATTTTCTATTATGTGAGTAGAAGCCGTATAAATTTGGAGTTGTATATTCTTGGGGTACGCGAGTCTACTCTCCCCACTTGATCCCTTCCTAAAGACATTAGGAGTTTTTACTTCATTTTCTTTCTATTATAGTGTAAGTACACTCTTCTCCCCTCTTATTATCATATCCATGGTATGAATTTTTATATACTCTATCTTTACCCTATGACCATGGTCATAAGAGGATAATTTAATTTTTTGGGGTTTTAATAAGGGTTTGGGTGTGTTTCAATTGAAATTATGGGGCATTTTTTTATTGAGATCTTTTTCTTATTACTCTTTTAATGAATTCATTCTATATTCACTGATGGTGTAATATTAGACCAATAACAACACCAGCAGTGAGAACTATATAAGTTTTAATAAGAAAATCCATGACCATTTGGTGATCTTGTTGGTACTGTTTTGGGGGTAATGATTCAAAAATTTGTTTTAAATACTTAAATAAAATAAACAATAGATTTACATTTTATATACATAATTATCTATTTTCAGACAACGAGACAATAATTTAATTGAATCCCCATGGTAAGATATTTCATCAAATATTTTAAATTCTATGGCATGACTTATTTTATTAACCCTAATTGAATTGCAACAATGAAACATTTATTTTCTAGGTTTTATTCTGCCCTTTTTGACTTCATTTGTTTTTTGTAAACCATTTCACTCAGATCGTTTCTTCTTTATCATTCATTTATTTGGATAATTGGCTGCAGCTCATTGAATTACATATATAATTTATTATATTCTTTTTTCCTATGGGATTCACCCCAACTTCCAATAGATACCTAGTTAGTTTTTTAGTGAACTAATATTTCATGTCTCATGATGGGTGTTCTAAATTCTAGATCCATTTATTGGGAAGTGATTGAAATAAGTAGTGTGAATTCTATATTAAGGATGGTTAATTAAGATTTTTCTTTTTCTAATTCTTCATTATTTTATTGGGAACCTCAAACTCACATCCGTGTGGATATTTATTCAATAGGAGGTTGTAATTGTTCACCTTGAGTGGATTTATATACATATGATCTGGTGATTATATAATCTTATCCAGAGTAATATTATATGTATATGGCAGATGAGTTGTAGTATGAGGACTACCCATGGAAATATTTTAACCCACACATTTCTTCTCTTCAAAAACCATTATTGTGTAACACAAAAAATTTATGATGTATGATGGAAAAAACAACCACACACAAGTTAGACCAAACTAATTGGTTGGGAAGAATTGTAAATTTGGTAGAGATGCTTTTCGAGATAATTACTAACATGTATAATCCTGTTGATCATGTAGCTAGGTATTCTTGTTATGTTTTTACTAAAGAATCATGTAATTATTTATAACCTAGTAGTTTTGAATTAAAAATTTATGAAAATTATTTTCAAAACATTGAATTTGAACATGGGGACACATCATGTCATGCTAATACTAAAATTTATCAATTTATCAATTTTGAACATTTAGTTGATTTCTCATATGATATGGAGGAATCATGATTTTTTTTATGTTTTCATTATTTTAGATAAATTATCCAAGGATATGGATATAAGGCCCCAGCCTTAAACATTATATAATCTTTAGTTAAGTCAAGAATTAACATTGAGGATCTTTTTAGGTTTAGAGTTTTAGATAATTAGGAAATAACTGGTACATTACATATAAAAAATTACAATGTATACACTTCTACTTAGTATACATTTTTTAATAGAATAAAAACTTTTTAAAAGAAAATAATAATTCTTTTCTTGATATAAATCTTCTTGAATTATTCATTTCTCTTACCATGCCTTATACCCTATGAAAAACATTTCAAAAACTTGGGATGAGCATAAAAAGCTCAGTAAGGGTTATAATATAAAGAAAGAAATAATTAGTCCATCAATACAAACAAAATATAAGCTCTTTAACAAACTTCCAGAAATCATAATATTTATTAATAACACATAGAAATCATAAATCATAAAGGTAAGTTGTGGCATCTATAACATACTTACGTTGTAGCTTTCACAGCTACGTAGGGAGTTATGTTTAGAATACCCATCACAGTATATTCCCTAAATCTATTAGGAGAAATAATAACATTTACATTAGTTAAATTACCCAATTCATTAGATATCTATCTCAGTCCCACCCTCCCTATGTTTATCACGGAACCACCCGTATGCGTAAACAATTCCCAAGAACCATAATATAATCATAACACATGAACAAGAATAAAGGAAAGATAACATTTCCACATTTTAATAAAAATATAACATTTCAATATATCGAAATAATAAATCCATTCTCAAAACCATTTTCTATACCAAAATACGTAAAAATAGTATATGGTATTTTTTTTCCTTTTAAAAATATTTGAGCTTGTAAAGGAAGCCAAATATGTAATAATGCTCATGGCGGTGGAAAGGCCTTTATCACCACGTACGTTAAAAAGAAAAATTCCCTTTTTCATTTAGTAAAATTATATGTATAAAAATATTCCCTTGGAATGATATTAAAATTTAAAGGAGTTTATATACCATATAAAATCAAGTTGTGTATAAATCAAAATATGCCTCAAAGAAAAGAGATTGAGACGTAGCCCCTTACAAAGATCATTTTGTAAATAAAATAGACCGATTAGGTGTATTAACTATAAGTACACATAAGTAATGTAAAAATAAAAGATAGTACATCAATAGTTATTTATCACATAATCATTTCACAACATAATCAAGAAGTAGAAGATCAACCCAAAGACTAAAAATTAGATTAAGAAGTTTCCTTACCTTGTGTCCGACTTGACTTGTTCATTATTTAATTTTATGAATAATAAAATTAATATAATTTATACATAATTAAGAAACATTTAAAGTTTATTACTCATTTTATATCACTTATTACCTTGAAATAATAATTAGTTAATTATTTGAGTTCATATCAGACATTTTGTCGATGTTTGGAACTTGAGTAATGAATGAACTTGTTATAATTAAAAATTGTCCATGTGGTGCAAAGTAAATTATCTACAGAATATTATTAATATATATATCATAAATATCATATATATCCAGTATATATGTATTTATAATAGTTCATAACATTTGGAGATAATAAATGAAATGCACCGTTCATGGATACAGCAATCCATACGTACGCATGAACGCTACTTTCATTTCTTTTTTTTTCATTTTTAATGGAATGAAAACCAAATGTCACATTGGTAAACTATAATTATAGTATAATATAATATTTTATATACATTACATAAGTTCATTATCACCATATTTTATACATTCCATTTATTATATCAACGAGTCATATCACTTTGAGGGGGCAGTAGTCCTCACTCCCCAAATGAAATTATCATATATATACAACATGAAATTAATAATGGTATATTATAAATGATAATTACATAATCATAGAGATAAAATAAATATCATAAATATCATATATAATTTAAGTTCCATCATAATAGCCCCCATGATAGACGGTAGGAGATAATTGAACAATCATCGTTTTGTGAGGCAGTAGTTCACCATCCACAGAAACAGTATGTTCGTATCCATTAGATAGAGGTGTGTGGAAGTGTAGTTAGAATAATTATCATAACAATATCCTAGTATATTGAAGATAATATTTTTTTTATAAAATAATGGAATAAAGAGAGTTCAGGGGTTTGGAGAAGGAAAATAAAAGTAAAGAACTTGAGAGAAGGTGTTATATTGAAATCGGGTAACACCCTTTGGTTTGAACCAAAAGGATTTATTGAATTTAATTATTCCAAAATTAAGGCTTATAGGTGGAATAGAGGGATATTTTGAGATTATGGGAGTAGATTTTTGTCATTCCAAGGGCTTGAGAGGTGTGAGTAATGGGTTAGAGTTGATAGCCTTTTATAAGAGGGAGGAGGGGATCTTTAAGAAAGTTTGAAAATATTGTTTTATTATAAACTAAATTTCAATTTTAAAAGGTCACAAACTCATTTAATTATAATATATAGTGATTATTGTTCAAATTTCTTTCATAAAATGTGTTTAGGAAAGTTTAGTGCATAAAATTAAACTTATCTTTAAGCATTAACCCTTAGTTAACTAATTTATCTTTTACCATGTCCTATTGTATATTCATACTATATGGTTAATATATTTTACTATAAAATTACAATAGAACCAAAATAGAAAATTAATGAAATTGGTAACATCATATATGTCATTTTTCTTAATCTTATATTTTTATGATAATTTTTTCATTTAATAAAATATTAATTGATTTGAAAACTCATTTATGTCAATTTTTATACTATTCATATCATAACATTTTAAAAATACATAACATCTTGATAAATTATAAAAAAAAATTAATTCAAATATAAAAAGTAATAATCATCCATAAAATTCTTGGATAGAAATTTCCAAAAAAAAATATTTTAACATTTAAAAGATCATTTCTTTAAAACATTCATTAATGAGGAAATCATTACATCATCATTGTGTCATAAATAAATAAATTTATTTGATGTCTAAAAATTATAATTAAAATACCATGATGTAGGAAATATATTTATATTTATAATTAATATTTATAGTTGAAAATATAACTTATATAAAACCGTATAAAAATTATTTTACTAAAAGATATATGTTTATGTTACATTTTCCTTAACTTTAAATTAATTTTTATGAAATGTCATTTCCACTTACAAGTGACTCCATGGGGTCCCAAAATAGACCCATGGATTACCATGGTAGGAAATATATATTTAAATAGGGTTAGTACATGTGTTAGTGTAATTTAATATTATTATAATATTATTTTTTACCCCGGTTTACCATATTTACCCTTTAACCATGGTAAATAAAACATTTACTAAAGTTAATATTTATAATGTTTAAAAATAAAGGGTACCTATTTACATAATTTGGACCTATTGATTCCAAATATGGAATCCATTTATCCAAATTCAAAACAAAAAAGTTTTAGAGATTAATTTAAAATTAATTCCCATTTTCAAAACAGAAAATCGGGTTTTTAAGAAATAATAACTATCAAAATATTGACACTTGTTTATGTTTAATTTCAAAGTGAAATTACGTAAAATAAAAAATTGTATTAAATGGTAAAAATATAATCTAATTAAACTTTAAAACCAATTAAAAATATATGATAATCATATAAATAAATTAGATTAAAAGGCAGTTTTGAATCAAAATGCAGCATTTTCACTATTCATTAAAAAGATGAACTTTATCAGACAAATACCAAAATTTCATACAAAGTAAATTTTTATGTGTAGATTCTAAATAATAATTTAATTTTTTCAAATATAACATATAAAATTTACAAAAAATATATTTAAGAGAGGTTCGTCATCAAAAGGCAGTAAATCGACCTTTTAATGAATATTAGAGTATTTATGCTTAAAACTTGATTCATTAACATTTTAATCCTATAACTTTTATTGGATAAATGTAAAAACATTTAACAAACATGTTTAATAATAATATGGTTAGTTATGTTCATTCTCGCCAATAAATTGGCTAGGCCCTAACTAATATTTAAAATAATAATATTTTATTATATTTTTTCAGTATGACTCATCCTTGTGTGCAACATTAGATTTCAGAGTAAACCATTGTTACCTGTCAAGTAATCCATCAAACATAACATCCCCATTAAAGTAAAATTAATATTTAATTCACAAATAATAATAAATATGAAAATGTCATATTCTTTATTTACCTCGGATGTTACATCCTTCCCCCCTTTTGAAAATTGCATCCTCACAATTTTATTCACATATAAAATCAATGGGGGTATTTATCCCTCATAGTATTTTCATATTCTCATGTTCCCTCTTCACCCATATGGGTTTTCCATAAAACCTTCACCTGATGAATTACCTTATTCCATAACACTTGCTCTCTTCGGTTAAGAATCTGGACTGGTTGTTCCTCATAAGATATATTATCTAACAACTAAACTAAATCTGGAATCAATACCTGAGATTGATCCAAAATATACTTTCTAAAAATTGAAACATGAGAAAAATTGTGTAATTGGGATAAAATTGGAGGTAAATCCACTCTCTAAAAAACCGGTCTAATTTCCTCTAAGATTTCATAGGGTCCAAAGAACCTCAGACCCAGCTTTCCCTTCTTACAAAAATTCATCACACTTTTCCATGGTGAAACATTGAGAAAGTTATGATCACCTAACTCGAAAAAAAGATCCTTCCTCCGGTTATCTGCATAACTTTTATGCCTGCTCTGAGCTTTTCTCCTATGCTTCTCAATCAACTAAAACTTTTCTACCATCACTTCTACCAATTCTGGTCCCATAAACTTCCTTTCACCTAATTCATCCCAAAAATCGAGAGTTCAACACCACTTTCCATATAATGCCTCAAATGGAGTCATCTGTATACTATAATGAAAACTATTATTATAAGAAAATTCAACCAAAGAAAGATTTTGGTCCCAACTTCCCTAGTAATCCATTGGGCAATCACGAAACACCTATTTTAATGTATGAATTGTTCTTTTTGACTGCCCATTTGATCGAGGATGAAAATATATACTAAAATTTAATTCATTAACCAGCTAATTTTGAAGTCCATTCCAAAAGCTAGAAGTATACTTGGGATCTTGATCAGATACAATGAAGAGGATAACTCTATGCAACCTGAATATCTCTTTAAAATACAACCATGAAATTTTATCTAGAGATAGAGTATCTCAAATAGGAAGGAAATTAAAAGATTTAGTCAATCGATCAAAAATAACCAAGATTTCATTATTACCTCGATATGTCTTTGGTAATCCCACAATGAAGTCCATGGATATATTTTCCCATTTCCAATCTAGAACCAGTAAAGGCTGAACCATCCATTTTTGTAACTTACACTTTTCTTCAACCTGTTGATAATTCAAACACTTCATAGTAAAATCAACAATATCTCTTTTCATTCTATCCCACTAGTAATACTCCCGAAGATCTATTTATATCTTAGTACTGCTAGGATGAACTAAAAACAGAGAACTATGAGCTTCACATAATAACTCTTTCTTCAACTGTGAATCACAAGGCACACATAATCTCTTCCCAAACATCAAAAAACAATTTTCATCAATGTTAAATATAGGTAACTAACCCTTCTGAACCAATTTTACCATTTTCTTTAACTCACTGTCATCTTTATGTTCCTGCTTTATTCTGTCAACTAGGGACTAATGTATTGAAACCTGAAACAAAACAGAGGAATTTATTGCACTAACAACTTCTATGCCAAAGTTCATCAAATCATTAATCAAATGATCTTGTTCCAAACAAAACATGGTTAATGTAGCATTACTATTTTGGCCCAAAGCATCAGACACTTTATTTTCGTTTTCTAGATGGTAATGGATCATGCAATCATAATCCTTGATTAATTACAATAAACTCCTCTCTCTCATGTTCAATAATTTATTCGTGAATATATACTTCAAAATTTTGTGGTCAATATATATTTTACATTTTAATTCATACAAATGATGCCTCCAAATTTTTAAAGAAAAAACAATAGTAGCTAATTCCCTATCATGTGTAGGGTTATTTAACTCTTGATGTTTCAATTGACGTGAACCATATGCAATTTCCTTATCATTATTCATAAGGACACAACCAATTCCTTTCATTTAAGCATAAATGTAGATAACAAATTCACCATCTTTGGAAGTTAATGCCAAAACTGGAGCATTCACCAATCTCTTTTCAATTTCTGAAAACAATAATCACATTATTTTTTCCAAATGAACTTAACACCTTTTTGAGTTAACTTAGTTAGTGGGATAGATAACCATGAAAATTTTTGAACAAACCTCCTATAACAACCCGATAAACCAAGAAAACCAAAAATATCAGTTATATTTATGGGTCTTGGCCATTATTCAACAACTTGTATTTTAACTGAATCAATATTTATTCCATTTTTTGAACTAATGTGACCAAGGAATGAAATTTTTTGCACCCAAAATTCACTCTTAATAAACATTACATATATTTGATTTTAATTTAAGGTTTGAAAAACACTCCTTATGTGACTTTCATGTTACTCCTAACCAAAATATCATCTATAAACACAACCACTATTTATCACCTGAGTCAATGGATCCATCACTACATGAAACTGTTCAATCAGATTGGGACTACCTCAGGACACAAATTTGGATGGTCATTTCTCTCTATATACCTTCCCAGCACAGTTTCCCTATTTCCTCTATGAAAAACCATTCCGAACAAACATATCTCAGACAATGCAATGTGTAAATATTTAAATTCTATATCATTTCAATCTTTCCATAAATTAATTTATGGTTATTAATTTAATAATATCCTAACTCTTAAAGTTGACTAAACTGACCTATGATACCAACTATAAGGACCCATAATTAGACATTACATAAGCTTGAGTTAAGTTAAGAATTAACATTGAGGATATTTTCAGGTTTAGAGTTTTAGATAATTAGTTCACAACTATTAAATTATATCTCAAATATTACAAAGTAGAAACTTCTACTCAGTATCTATTTTTTTCATTAAATTTAAACCCTTAAAATAAAAAAATAATTCTTCTCTTGATATAAATCTTCTTTAATTATTTCTTTCTCGTACCCTTCCTTATACCCTATGAAAAACATTTCAAAAAATTGGGATGAGAATAAAAACCTTAGTATGAGTTATTAAATAAAGAAACAAATAATTAGTCCATCAATACATAAAAAACATAAAATCTTTAATAGACCTCATGAAATCATAAGATTTATGAATAACACATATAAATCATAAATCATAAAGGTAACTTGTGGCATCTATAACATACGTTGTAGCTTTCACAACTACCTAGGGAGTTACATTTAGAATACCCATCACAGTATATTCCCTAAATCGCTTAGGAGAAACATTAATGTTTACCTACGTCATGTTACCCAATGCATTGGAGTTCTATCTCAGGATCACCCACCCTAGGTTTATCACGGAACCACCCGTATGCGTAAACTATACCAAAGAACCATATAATCCTAACACATGAACAAGCATAAAGAAAAGATAAAATTTCCAAATTAAAATCATGATATAACATTTCAATATATTTAAATAATAAATCCATTTTTAAATGCATTTTCAATACTAAAATACATAAAAATAGTTTATGGTATTTGTTTTCCTTTTAAAAATATTTCGGCTTGTTAAGGAATCCAAATATGAAATAATGATCGCAGTGACAGAAAGGTCGTTCTCACCACATACATTAAAAAGAAACATTCCCTTTTTCATTTAGTAAAATTCCACATTGAAAGAGATTCCATTGGAATGATATTAAAAGTAAATGGGGTTTATACACCGTATAAAATCAAGCTGTATATAAATCAAAATATGCCTCAATGAAAGGAGATTGAGACGTAGCCCCTTACAAAGATAATTTTGTAAATAAAATATACCGATTATGTGTATTAACTATAGGTACACATAATTAATGTAAAAATACAAGATAAGACATAAAAATTTATTTATCAGGTTATCATAGAACGACATAATCAAGAATCAGAAGATCAACCCAATGAATGGAAATTGGGTTAAGAAGTTCCCATACCTCGTGTCCGAGTTGACTAGTTTGTTATTTAATTTCTGGAATAATAAACTTATGTTAATTTCTAATATCTTAAAAAACTTTTTCAAGTTTACTATTCATTTCATATCACTTATCACCTTGTAATAACAATTAGTAAATTATTTCAGTTCATATTAGTCATTTTATCGATGTTCGAAACTTGAGTCAAAAACGAATTTGTTATAATTAAAAAATGTCCATGTGTTCAAAAGTTCAATATATCTAGAATATTATTAATATATATCATATAAATAATATGTATCTAGTATATATGTATTTATAATAGTCCATAACATTTGGAGATAATAAATGAAATGCACCGTTCATGGAGACGGTAAGTCGTACGAATGTATAAACACTACTTTCATTTCTTTTATTTATTATTTTTAAAAGAATGAAAACAAAAAGTCACATGGGTATATTATAATTACAGTATAATATCATATTTTATATATGTTAAATAAGTTCATTAACAACATCCTTTATACGTTCTATGTATGGTATGAATGAGTCATATCACTTTGAGGGGGTGGTAGTCCACACTTTCTCAAATGAAATTATAGTATATATACAACATTAAAAGAATAATTATATATTATAAATGAGAATTAAATAACCATATAGATAAAATAAATATCATATATATAATATATAATTTTAGTTCCATCATAGTGACCACCATGAGAGGAGGTAGGAGATAATTGAACAATCATCATTTCGTGAGGCAGTAATTTACCATCCAAAGATATAGTTTGTTCATATCCATTAGATTGAAGTGTGTGGAAGTGTAGTTCAAATTATTCTCATAAAAAAATCCTAGTATATTGATGATACTGTTGTTTTTATAAAATAATATAATAAAAAGAGTTTATGTGGTTGGAGAAGGAAAATAAAATAAAATAACTTGAGAGAAGACGTTACCTTTAAATCGAGTAAATTCCTTTTGTTTGAACCAAAAGGCTTTATTGAAATTCCTTATTCCAAAAGTAAGTCATCTGAGTGAAATATAGGAATTTTTGGAGCTTATGGGAGTATATGTTGGATGAGACAATGGACTTGAGAGGTGTGAGTAATGGGTTAGAGGTGATGACCTTTTATTAGGGGGAGGAGGGACTCTTTAAGAAAGTTTTAAAATATTATTTTATTATAAACGGAATTTCAATTTAAAAAGGTCCTAGACTAATTTAATTCTAATATAAGATGATTATTTTTCTAAATACTCTCATTAAATGGGTTTTAGACATCAATATGGCATAAAAGTAACCTTATATTTTAGCTTTAACCCTTAGTTAACTATTTTAACTTTTACCATGTACTCTTGTATATTCATACTATATGGTTAATATATTTAATATAAAATACCAATCAAACCAAAATGGATTATTAATGACCTTTTTAACATCATATATTTCATTTGGAAGAATATTATTTTTTTATTCCTATTTAATCATTTAATAAAAAATTAATTGATTTAAGAACTCATTTATTTCAATTTTTATAAAATTCATATCATGACTTTTTAAAAATCAATAACAACTTGTTCAATTCAAAAACACTTCATTAATTAAAATATAAAAAGTAATAATCATCGTTAAAATTCATGGATGACAAAAAAATTTCAAAATAAATTTATTTTAATATTTATAATCTCATTTATTTTAAACATTCATTAATGAGGTAATCATTACGTCATCATTGTATCATAAATAAATTTATTTATCTGATGTATAAGAATTATAAATTAATAACCATAATATAGGAAATAATTTTATATTTTTAATTAATATTTATAGTTGAAGAGATAACTTATATAACCCCATATAAAAATTGTTTTTCTAAAAGATATATGTTTATGTTACATTTTCCTTAACTTTAAATTAATTTTTATAAAATGTCATTTTCACTTACAAGTGGATACATGGGGTCTCAAAATTGACCCAAGGATTCCCATGGTCGAACTTGTATCATCCAATAGGGTTAGGACTTGTGTTAGGGTAATTTAATATTATTATAATGTTATTTTTTACCTTTATTTACCAGATTTACCCTTTAACCATGTTAAATAAAATATTCATTGATGTTACTATTCATAATGTCTAAAAATAAAAGTTACAAATTTATATAATTTGGACCTACTTATTCAAACTATGGAATCCATTTTTTCAAATTCAAAACACTGAAGTTTCAGAAATTAATTAAAAATTAATTTTCATTGTTAAAACAAAAAAGCTTGTTTTTAAGAAATAATAACTATCAAAAGATTAACACTTGTTTATGTTCAATTTCAAAGTGAAATTACTTAAAATGACAAAAAACTACTTAAATGGAAAAATATAATCTAATTAAACTTTAAAACTAATTGAAAAGATAATATAACTATATAAATAAATTATACTAAAAGGCATATTTGAATTAAAATGCAGTATTTGTCACTATTCATTAAAAAATGAACTTTACCAGAAAAATACCAAAATTTCCTCCAAAGTAAATTTTGATTTCCCAATTATAAATAATAATTTTATTTTGTTAAATAAAACGTATAATAGTGACAAAAATTTTATTTAAGAATGTTTCTCCATCAAAAGGCGGTAAATCACACTTTTAAAGAATATTAGTGTATTTATGCTTAAAATTGGATTCATTCACATTTTAAGCATTTAACTTTTATTGTATAAATATAAAAACATTTAAAAAACACGTTTAATAGTAATATGTTTAGTTCTATTCATTCCCTCCAATAAAAGGGCTTGTCCTTAACTACCATTTAAAATAATAATATTATATTATATTTTTTCAGTATGACTCAGCCTTGTGTGCAACATGAGATTTTGGAGAAACCCATTGTTGCGTGTCAAGTACGCCATCGAACATAGAATACCCTTTAAAGTAAAATTAATATTTAAATGAATAATATTAATAAATATAAAAATGTCATATTCTTTATTTATATGGGATGTTACAATAGATGATGTAAAATATATTTCAAAAGATGAGTCCAGCTTCAGTATATGAGGTCCATGAAGCAAGGTTACAATAAGATACTTCCCAGACCTCCTGAAGGTCATGAAAATTTATTGCAAGACAAGGGTGTTGGAAATATGTTTTGGTTCTCAAAACAGAAGCCACATCTCTCATTGGATCATAGGTAGGTTCTCATACATAGGTTAAGACAAAGGAAAAAACAAAGGATATTTCTCAGAGGCAACCAAGACACCTTCCTTCTCTCTATTTTTGTCCTATTTTAAAAAAGTATATGGTGTGTAATTCTATTTCACACACTATATAACATTATTATATTTTCTCAGATAATAATATTTAAATGTGAATAATATGATGTTACATGTTGTGTGTATGAATATAAACAATGTGTAACAAAAAAATATTTTAAAAATACTTAAAAAAATATTTTAAAAATTAAAATTAATCTTAGGATGATGTGCCCTGATTGGCCGATTCATAACTCAAGATACAAAAGACTATGATTCAAATTGAGCTAATATCCACACATCATCTGAATTTTTAAAAAGTAAAACAACATTCAATGTGTTCTTCCTATCACCGTGCAGTGTTTAAAATATTTATAAAATTTTAAAAAGATAATAAAACTATTAGAACTAAAAAATTCACTCCACTGGTTGAGGGTGCTAACCTGGATCAAAATGATCATTAGTTTGAATAATACCTCAAGCATTAGAACAAATTTTTTAGTTCTTATTCTAAATTTTTAGAACCCATGCCATGTATTTTTCTATTACAATATGTGTATTGGTTTATTTTTGTATATATTTATATATTTTCCATGATAAAAATGAATAAATAGTTTAATTACCACATATTGTAAATAATAATAATAGAGAAAAATAAACAAATAAAATATAAAAAAATAAAATAAAATAAAATAAATAAAATAAATTAATAAATTGATTTTGGTTAGAATTACATGTTGTGTATTGCCTATTTAAAAGATAGAGGACCTAATATGGTGTATGTACATACCCCGATATGCTTTCTTATGCTTTTTTTCATATTCTACTTGACCCCTCAATCTAAATCCTATATCTCATTAGGTTTTAGGCCCAGATATCTTTCAAATTTCATTCCTTGATCCTAGTATTTAGTTCCAACACATTTTTTTTCAAAGTTTCTTCTATATTTTAGATTATTTTCAGATCTGGGTGGTGTCTAGTCAAAACCCACAATACATGGGCGCATATGAAGAACATATACCATGCACCCTATGTACGTGACCACATTTTCTCTATTCCAAATCTGAAAACATGCATTGTGTACATTCGGCACACACCACGTACCAGTGCCTCTATCCAACCTAAGTGATCCCATATCATATTTCCCACACAAACAGGCTGAGCATGTTTCCATTCAAGATAAATTCATTTGGTACACATTGTGTAATACCTATAATTTAATTCAACCATGTTAGGGCACACATATGGCCAACATGACCATGTTCCCATACCTGGTATGTTCATTTGGTACAAGCCATGTAGCTAAAAATGATCAACAGAGGGATGCTTCGACATATATTTATATAGCATATAGGCTTCATCTCGAATAAAATACACATTGTGTACTATAAATATACACTTTTTTACCTTTTAAATTTATAAATTTCATTATTATTTGATTTATTTATTAATTTTATTATTTTATTCTATATTAGAATATGGAATATGGGGAAACATCAAGGGATAAATGTCCAATATTCCCCCCAATTAGGAATAGTGTACTCCATGTCGGGTTATTGTGGAGACACATGGGGAGTATTCTACAATGGATGTACTTATTTCCCATCCACTGTCCCTGGTAGTTCTACCAAAACTATATCTGAATTCACCATCTCCCATAGCTTCTATGATTCTTAGCTTTGTGTATATCAAAACACATAGTCCAGCGACCACCGCAGTGCCATCACCAGTTGTTACCCCTACACTGCCTTCCACTCTAGTGGCTTGTGTGCCACCATAGACATCACCTAAGGCATCTTGACCTCATCCATGATTCTGCCTCATCTTGGACGACTTTCACCCATCTAGTGACTGAATATAGTGATTTTGAAAACTGATCGTCCAGATAAGCAGTATGTTTCTCGACATCATTATCCCAGAGCGATTTGGACGCTGGGAGGAGATTATTGTGATACTTAAGAACAAACATATTATTTAAATTCTTTAGGTAAGAAATAATACTTTATGATACTTATTTATGAATTTTATAGTGATTATTTCAATAGAGTGATATATTGGGAGAAAGAGAGTGAGACAATGAATCTAATTAGATTTTATATTGGAAGTAGATTTTTAGAACTTATGATAGAAGGATTAGGACGAGGGTGTGATTTCTTCATGAATCCAACAAATAAAACCCTTATCACTTTCCTTACCCTCCCTAACTACTTATACTTACCTTCTATGTGGAGGCATCTTGTTGGACCCAATATCTGGTATGCTACAACCTCATAGAAGATCAAATTGATCTTCTCCCCTCAACATTTATTCATCCACTGATGCCAAGTTCTATAATTATTCCTCACTATGGGGACATGGTTTTTGTTTCCAGATGTGACATGGATCTTTTTAAATATTTTATCCGACATGATTACCATGAAATCCCCTACTTTACTACCTCCTATTTCCATTCTATGTTCATCAGCTTTTAGGGTAACCCGAACAACAGTTTATATTAAACCCAATTTTCATAACATAAATGGTTTTTAAGCCCTATCTCCCATATGGTCACTTAGGTTATCCTTATTTGAAGGATTATCTCAAGCTTATTTTTCATGTGACTTTTGTATAAGCATGGGAACATCTACATTCTCATATAATATTGCCTAATACCCGCTATAATGAGAGGACCCTCCCCCCCCAAGGGTGTTTCTACTCCAATACCACCACCGCCACCTCCAATAGAAGAACTTCCTTCTCCATCCCTTCCCACTTATTCTCCTAACCCTAAAACTTCCACCATTCCACATACTAACCCCTCAACATACCCACGCTCTCCTTCACCATTATATGCTCCACTAGACTATTACCACCTTCACACCACCGAACATCACCTTGACATTTTGGATTAGTGGTTTGATCAACTCGAGGGCATGATGGGTGTGCTTCTATGACACATGGGTCTTGCATTTCCACCATCCCCTACTAGTCATTCGGAACCTCAGCTATCATCCCCATCCACATAATATATTATTGTTTTCATTGGTGTTCCCAAAGAAACTTCCACTATTGGAAATAAAGATATTTCCACTATGAAAGATCACCAGGATAAGGGAATCCCCAATACCAGAATCCATTACAAATTCCCTTCCCAAATCTATCCAAATTTAGGGCTTACTATTATAGGGGTAGGTGCTTCCTCTCTTCTGACTCTATCACTTCTAGAATCCATTATTAGTTTTTTACTTAAATTTATTTCGATTTTACTATAATTACTCTATTTTTCCAACCTAATATCATATACATGGTAGGGATTAAGTTTATACACAATCCTCACACTGGGACCATAGTTATAAGGTCATAATTTATTTTTTGGGGGTTATAATAAGAGTTTGGGTGATATTTAATTTAAATTCTTGTGTTTTTTATTTATTATTATCCTTATTTTATGAATATTTTAATTAATTAATTAAATATTCATTAGTGATTTTTTATCAGACAAAGACTGATACTAATAATGATATCTTAACGAGATTCAATAGGAGAATCTATGATGATTTGGTGATCCCCTTGCATCTTTTTTGGGGGTAATGATTTGGAAATGTGTTTTTAAGTAATCAATCACTAGAACAAGGTATTACACTTTTAAATAATTAATAACCCATTATTAGACCAAGAGGCTATAAATTAATTTAATCCCCATAGTAATATGTCTAATAAATGTTTCAAAATACTATGGTATTACTTCTTTGATTAATTTTACTCCAATTGCAACCCTATAACTCTTATTTTCAATATTTTCATCTCCATTTTCTAGCATCATTTATTTTTGTCAAATAATTTCACTATGACTATTTATTCTATATCAATCATTTATTTGGATAATTAGATGATTATTTCCAAGTTATATATTTAATTTATTCTTTTCTCTTTTCTTATGGGATTGACCGTATCTTCTATAAGATACCCAATTAGTTGGTTAAGTAAACTATTTTTTATAATGATGAAACTTTCTCTGAGGTGCTGAAAAAAATCTATGATAGAGACAAATTTTTATATATTTGAACAACTAAGGTCCTCCACCTTCAATAAATGCGGCTAAATAAACATTGATCTTTTCTGATTTCATTCAATGACCCTATTAAAACTCCTTGGTCTTAGACTGCTTACAACCTAAAGAGCCACCCACTGTAGCACTGGGAACTCAACCAATTGATCCACTATGTTTTGGATGAATACCTATTTCCTCCTATAAACCATTATTGATCATGAAGGCCTTGTGAAACACTAATTAACCCATCATCAGGTCAAATCTCTTGACTAGATGCCTCATCTCAATTGGGATAGAAATCTCTAATTTTTAGGTTTTCTATGCTTCATTTCCATCCAAGAGAGTAGTGAAGCTAAGTAACTCTATGAAATGAGAAAAGTAATCATACACCAACTTTGGCCCCTTATGAATCTCCATAAACTCTTAAGCATGGACCTAATTTAGTGTAACACCCTAAGACATTATGATACATTTCATTTTAAATAAATTTAATCTCTTCGATAAGTTTTGACACAGGAAACCCTGAGTCTAAATAAGCCATAATATAGTATACCATTACAAATTGGCCATTAAATGGGAAGGTATGAGTAAGAATAAATAAATTATAAAATTGAATGTTTTTCATATGTATAAATAATATCTTCTATCAGCAACTAATTAGAAATTAATATATAAATCATTTGAAAGTAAAACAAATGTATATTTTCTGAAAAAAATTTTAAGCATGTAATGTATTTTAATATTAATAAATTGAATTAATCACTATTTTTGAATTATTTAATGAAATTTATACATTATATATTTCTGGAAATGTGTTATCATTCATCTAATAATTTTTCTATTCATGAGATAATAATAAATCGGTTTTATGATTAAACCTATATTTTTTCTAAAAGGCAGTTTCATCATATCTTGTGCACTTATTTTAAAATGATTTTTTAACACTTTTTGAAAATATTTCTGTAAAAATAAACATAATTTTTAGATTTAGAATGTAAAGTTGTATCTTATATTTAATTTTTGATAATTTACTAAAAAGTATAATTTTTGATATATTGTAAAAATACTTATTTTTATTTTAAACCTCCCTTCAATTTATAGAATTTTCAATGATATATTTTATGACAAAATTGTGTGAAAAATAAAATTATTTGAACTATATTATTATTAATACCATATATGTTATTGGAAGAAATGTTATACTGAAATTTTTATAAAAACTATTCTTTCTATGCGTTTAAAAGATTAATTTCAAATTATTTATTACCACTTCTGTGAGTTACATTTTGTAAAATAGATTCCATAATTGGGAAAATAATAACTAATATTATTTAATAAGTTAAAACTATTTTTTTGTTCATAATTAATATTAAAAAAATTAAAAATTAATTACCTTAGTTAATGTTAAAACAGGTTTATCCTGGGGTTAAACAAAAAATAAGTGTATGATATCAAATTATATTGTAAAAATTATATTACATCTACATATTAAAACCTTAAACTATCCCTAATTAGAATATAAGGTCATTTATAACAATTTTTCTAGGTAATGACATTAAAATTTTGTATTTTTTGGGAATTTTCCAAGTTGTTTCTGAGAAGGTATCCTCCCCCACTTATAAAAGGGAACCTTCTCCCCTATGTTATTCACATATCTTAATCCATATATCTCAATGAAACCATACCAAAATATCTATTAAAAATAATTATATACATTTTATATGTTTTTTTATTCCCAAAATATCAATCATATGGTCCCTAACAAGAGATCAAAATGAGGTTTTTCTAATAGAATATACCATCTCATATAGCGATATAATTTGTTTTCTCACACCAAATCATATGAACAGTAATAATTATGTAAATAATGAATATATATGATTCATATATAACGACATGAATTATTTAAAATTAATATATCATCAACTTTATTACCCTTTTACCCATTAAGGGAATAATATCATCCCTCGTGCGTACATATGGACTACCTTCTCCACGAAATGATGTGATTCATTTTCAACGCCCAAAATTCATGAATGATTTTTAAAAAGGAATATAATGAAAAAATATGATATTTATATGAATAATATAATTTTTTATATTATGTATCTATATTCTATTAACAAGAAAAAAATTCCATGACAAAACATGCATGATAAAATGAAGTAGTTTACACCCAAAACAATGGTAATAATTAAATAATATTAATGAATAGGTGGTAATATTTTATAATAGGATAATATATGATTTTATAAATATTAATATTGTTCTTATAAAAATTAAAAACATGTTTAAACCCATTATACAAAATTTTAAATCACATTCAACTAAAGACAAGTGCGAGGAAAGAGATTTCTTCTAAATTTATAGTTTATCGAGGCATTTGTTATCAAGCACCTTATAAATTTAATGGTATGCATATACATACCATTTGAAATATTTTACTCAAATACATATTTATTAATAACTATTAATTTTAAATTTATATATATTCTTTTAAGGGGGTTCAATTTAAATGTTCCCTAAGAGGTAAGAATTTGATTTACAATATCAAATTTTCGGTATTTCTCTTAATTTTGTTGAAGAAAACTTATAAAACATAACCTAAAAAATACATATTAATTCTTATTATCTAGATATTTAAAGTTTTACCACATTTTCATAAATTTTTTACTCTATTTGTTACATGAATCACGAAAAGAAATTTTTAGCTGAAAAATAAATTTTATATATATTTTAGAAATATATATATTTTTCCAAGTCCATGTTTTTAAAAATTATTTTTAAAAATGTCTTTTATTTAGTCAACTTATTTCTTAAGGAAATTTTACATTATTATCTAATTTTAATTTTTTGTATGGAATCATTCTAATGTTTTATAAAAGGGATATTTTTGTGTTTTTGGATAGAAAGTCAAAAGGAATGTTTTTACATGAATGATGATAATAGACTTCTATATTATCATAACCATTTTTTAGAATTTAACTTATTCTAAAAGGTTTAAATTTTTTTACTAAAAAATATGTTTTATGAAATATTATTTTAATATTTCACTTCCATTCCCTTTATTGTTCTAAAGGACATGATTTTATTACAAACCTATATTCCTGATGAACTGATGGTCATCTCATCACTATTTTTAATTTTTTTGGTCGTTAACTAGGGCATCTGCCAAGAAGGAGATTGAGAAGCTATCGAAGGAGCAGCTGGACAAACGGAAGTTCTATAAAAAGTTTCTTAAACAATACGAGACCCAATCAGAATGGAAATCAGTTGATGCTGATGACACGATCGGGTATGGGGGTGGTGACTATGAATGTTTTGACTTGTAATCTCTCTCTCTTCCTTCTCCTATTTCTGCACTTTTATTTTATTAATAAATTTGGTGGTCCAAGCTTGCTTGGATCGGAATTTCTGGTAAATATTAATTATTATTTATATACTTATTTATTTACCAATTATTATTTCTACATACTATGTATTACATTGAAAGTCATTGATTAGTTTAAGAAAAAAAGTGATATTACATATTATTTATTTATTATATTTTTTAAAATAAATTTAATTTCTTCAATAACATGCATTTCATACAACACCATGTTTAAAATACCGCGATATACTATTAAAATGTTATTATTCAAGGTGATATTTATAACATATCCATAAATTTTTTGGGTATTAATATGAATAAAAAAATTATAAAAATTAAATGGTTCACACATGTATAAAATAAATTCATTGGTTATAAATTTATTAGAGATGAATATAAATATTTTTTCAAAGTAAAAGAAATGTTTTTCGAAAAAAGTATTTTTATGCATGCATTATGTTTTTAACTTAATAAATTAAATTTATCACCATTGGTGAATGATTTATATTAAATTTATATATTATATATTCAATAAAATGTTATATCATTCATCTAATATTTTTCTAGGCATGGGAGATGAATAAATAAAATTTTATGCTTTGATATATTATTTTTCTCAAAAGTGGTTTCATCATATTTTTCATACTTATTTTAAAATTAATTTTTTACACTTTTAGAAATAAAAATTAAAAAATTAACTTCTATTTTTAAAACAAAATTTAAAAATTATCTTATTATGAATTTTAGATTATATATTGAAAATTTTAAGTTTTCAATGAATAATGAAAAATACTGATTCTTACTAAAAAGTTTATATTCATTTAAATAATTAATATAATTACATTTTATTTTTAAATTTTTTAAAAGTAAAATTTGATTAATTATATTATTACTTATCCAAATTATATAACTGGATTTAATTTAATATTGAATTTTATTATAATTTTTTTATATCCATCGAAACATTTTCTTTGGAAAATCGATTTTTCATCACTTCTACAAGTTCACCTTTAAAGTAATTTGTAACCCTGATATGAATAGAATTTGGTAAATTGGATTACATAATTTATTTTTTCAGGATTTATATTCGTTAATATGGCCAGAATAACTTTTTTGTTTCATAATTAATAGTAAAAACAGTAAAAATTAATTAAGGAAGTTATAGTTAAAATAGATTTCCTGGGAGTTAAACTAAAAGATAAATTTAATTTTGAAAATTAAAATTTTAAAAAACCTATTTAAAGGCCATATTTAATCTATATCCTATACCAACTTCTAATATAATGTCTGTTGGATGTATTTTTCTTTTCAATGACTATATCGTTTTGTATTCCATTAAGAAATTCTGACGTTGGTCCTCTCTCCCGCTTATAAATGTAAACCTATTATCCTATCCACTACACACATAAAGGATAATATTTTCATCCAATTACTTCCCAAATACCTTCCTTAATTTCTTTAAAATGTCTTATAATCCTATTTATTATAAAACCCTCTTTTGTAGGTTTTAACTGTAAACCTAAATAGGTTAGGTGAATAAAATGTATAGTCATTAACCAAGAATTTTCCTTTTATTTCTTCTTATAACAACAAAAAATATTATTAAAAAATGATAATATAATATAATATAATAGTTTATATTCTTATATATTATTATGTTAATGTAATATATTACATTTATCTCCTCTACAATTAAATGGAAAATGAAACCATCAATTGTGTGTATGGTGGAAAAATACCTCACAAACCAATGTAATTCGTTTTCCATGATTGTATATCATGAATGGATATAATTATGGAATAAATTTATATATATGGATTTGATTGTAACGCCCCGACCCCAGCTACCCAGAGTTGGTGCATTACTTCGTAACATTGGAATGATCACAAAAGATCAAGTCTCGAAAGACCGATTAGGTTAGTATCCTTGGAAACACTAGATACATTCATAAATGTTACATTACATCATAAAGTGAAAAACTAATAATAAAGTCTTCATAGTCCACACTCATATCCTCTTTTGACTATCCCTGTAGGTCATTCATAAAATACTTCTTCACATCCTGGAAAATATTAAAACATTGAAATGGGTGAGCTCAGATGCTCAGTAAGGATAAAAATAATGCAGAAGCTTTCATAAATAAACATTAACACTTAAGGCAATGTATAACTAAAACAAAAGCCTTTAAAACATGAACTTCAACATAATATGGCAAAAGTAAAATGAGATAATGCCATTTACTTATTCACATGGATATTCTACTCATCGAATAATCACATGCAATATCAATAACCACTTTCATAATGATGGAATGTATAATGCCAGACATTCTGAAACATGTTGTCAAGGCCTTGGCCAAGACGTCTAAAATGATTAAGGCCTCGGCCAAAACCATAAATCAAATTGGGAAAGGACCTCGGCCAATTCCACGTCTAGTTGTCTCATGAGACCTACCGATGCATCGAGGAGCTATAGCGGGCTCCACCCGTCACTTATTAAGTCCAATACATTCCTCATATGAATAGGTTTAAACATATCATAAACCATAACATAATCGTATCAAATAAAACATGAATAAAGGAAACATAACATTTCCACATTTCAATCACAAGATATCAATACAACACATTCATATAATAAAAACGCTTTCAAAACCATTTTCAATACAAAATAAAATAAAGTTAAAACTTTGTATTTATTTTTCATTAAAAAAAATGATGGCTTGTAGAGGAAGCCGAAACACAAATAATGGTCACGGCGGTGGAGAAGTCGTTGTCTCCGCATAAGTACGGAAAGAAAAACATTCCCTTTTGTCGTTTAGCAAAACGCTTCGTATAAAAAATATTCCTTTTGAATAAACATAAAAGTCAAAGGGGTTTATACATCGTATAAAAGAAAGTTGTGTATAAAACCAAATATGCCTCAATGAAAGGAAATTGAGACGAAGTCCTTAAAAAGACCACTTTTAAAATAAAATAGATCTATTATGTGTATTCACTATAGGTACACATAAAGAACATAAAAATACAAAATATGACATAATAATATCATGACATAATTTGAAAGTAGGAGATTAAACCAAAGAATGGAAGTTGGGTTAAGAAATTCCCTTACCTTGTGTCCGACTTGATTCGACCGTTATTTAACCTCCTGAATAATAAACTAGAGTTAATATCTACCATTTTAAATTTAATTATCCTTTTTATATCACTTATTACAATGTTATGAACATTATGTAATTATTTAAGTTAATAACGGTCGTTTTGTCGATTTTTGGTACTTGAGTCAACAATAAACTTCTTATAATTACAAGTTGTTTATGTGGTAGAATATCCATTATCTCCAGAATTATATTCATGATTTAGATGTCATATATATCATATATATCCAGTATATACATTCATTTATAATATTACGTAACATTTAGAGGTAAGAAATGAAATGCACCGTTCATGGAGACGGTAAGCCGTACGTACGCATGAACGCTACTTTCATTTCTATTTCGTATTTAATGGAATGAAATCATAATGATATAAATGTATAATATAATTCCAGTATAATATAGTGTATAATACCATTTACTCCATCCTTTATACATCCCACATATGGCATTAACGATTCAAATCACTTTGAGGGGGAGGTAGCCCGCACTTCCTAAAATGAAATTATCGCGTTTACCCATAATGGAAATCATAAAGTATGCCATAAATGAGATATATAGAAGCATAAGTAAAACATAAACATATTATATATCATATATAAATATAGTGACATCTTAATGGCCACCTTTGAAGGTGTTATATGAGTGTTGAACAATCCTCGTTTCGTGAGGCAGAAATTCGCCATCCACAGAAACCGTATGTTATTTAACCATTAGATGTAGGTTTGTGTAAGTGTAGCTAGAATCATTCTTATAAAAACATCCTAGTATATTTAGGATACTTGTGTTGTTACCAAAGAAATTAATAAAAAGAGTTTATGGGGTTGGAGAAGAAAAATAAAACAAAATAACATAAGAGAAGACATTACCTTTAAATCGGGTAACTCTTTTGATTTGAGCCAAAGGCTTCCTTGGGAAGTATTCTGCCCAAATTGAGGCTTCTAGGAGTAAGTGAGGGAAGTTGGGAGAGTATTTGGGAAGAGGTTGGCCGAGCCAAATGGCTTGAAAGTGTGAATGAGGTGGTAGAGGTGGGGGCCTTTTATAAGTGGAGAGGAGGGGCACTCTTGGAAAGTAAAGAAATTTTACATTATTATACAATGATTTTCGGATTATAAAGGTCCCACACTTTATAATTCGTGGATAAGGTGATAAGGGTTCTAAATATACCCATCCAATAGTCTTTGGACAAGTGGAAGCCTTGTATTGTACATTATCTTTTCATTTTATTAAAATCGTTAAATAATGAGGTCATCGCTGCATTATAATTATGTCATAAATAATTTAATTTATATAATGTCTAAAAATTATAAAAAAATACTATGATGTATGAAATATTTTTAGCTTTCCAATGATAATTTATAGTCAAATATATGACTTTTATAACCCCATGTAAAAATTGTTTTAGTAAAACATTTCATGTTTGTGTCATTTTTTACTTTAACATTAAATAAAAGGTATTTATGTCATTTTCCAACTAAAGTGGCTCCATGGGGTCCCCAAGTTGACCCATGGATTTTCTTGTCCGGCCATGACACATACAATGAGGGTAGGACATGTGTCAAGCTCATCTCATATTATTAAAACATTATTTTTATCTTAAACTACACTAATTACCTCTAATCGCGATTAAGAACTTAAAAGTTACTATTCACCAAAAATTATTTTAATCTCATTGAACCACATTTTACTTCTTAATGACAACCATATATGTCGGATTTTTGAAAATCAAATCACAGAAGTGGTAATATTTCATTTAAATGAATAATCAGTTATTTAACTACCACTTAGTGGTTTCACTATTCATCAAAAATTGAAGTTTTTCAGAACATTGCCAAAATTTCACCCTAAGCTATAATTGATATTCCGAATTCAAAAATGATGTCTATTTTACAAAATTCCAAACATATAAGTTGAATTAATTAATTTTATAATTAATTCCCGCTGTCACAACAAAAAGCGTGTCTTTAAGAAACAATTTATATCAAAAGATTGGCAATTGTTTATGTCCAATTTCAATGTTAAATTAATTCTAATGACCACCATTGGATAAAATGGTAAAAATATATTCTAATTATACTTTAAAACCACTAAATAGTATAATTTATCACTATAAAGTATTTTGATTAAAAAAGTTGTTTTTAAGTATTTTTCACTATTCATAAAAAATTAGAAGTTCTCAGAAAAATACCAAAAAATTCAACATAGGCTAATTTCGATATTCCGAATCCAAAAATGAAGTCCATTTTGAAATATAAAATTTCTATAATTTTAAAAAGTGGTTATTACTATTCATAATGGCTACTTTGATTAGTCGCGGTGTTTTAGAACTCGAAGTTGCGTACAATGCAAGTTATTGCATTATTGAATGAGAAGCGTATCATGGAAGCTCGGGGTGTTACATTCTCCCCTCCTTCAATAAATTGCATCCTCACAATTTGAAATTTTTCTTTGAAAATTAAAGGTTGAATAGAGAAAATACCTTTGTGGAAAACCCACATCGGAAATAAGATTAATAAAATTTAGCCTTAATAAGAGGGAAAGGGAAATGAAAAAGTCACCACCCAATTATGATCTCGATTAGGAGAACATTGGTGGAAATTAGAGACATATAATTGGAGGAAAATTGTAAATATTTGTAGGGAGTGATTGTGGTCATCAATCACAATCAACTGTCAAATTGAGGGCCTCAAAGCCTTCAATCTATGTTGATTTAAAATATCATCAGTTCAACAAGACATAAGGTATTAGGATAACACATTTTTTGTTTTAATATCCCTTTAATAAAGTTTAAGAATTAATTTATTCATTGAATAACAGATAGGTATATATATATTTATGCTTGACAATTAGAGTTTCAACCTTCAACTCACCTTTCACTCAAAAAGATAATAGAACCCAAAAATATTACACTTATACTAATTGTATAAGGTTCCAAATGTTAAAACATACAATTTAGATTAGTAAAATTATTTTTTAATAACCAGGGACTTCCTGTAGGCTAGTGGTAGGAAATAAGGGCCTGTCGCACTATGGTTGTGGGTTCGATTCCTACAGCTTTGTCCGACGCGACGGTTTATGCCCCAGCCTGCAGGTTGTCCTTTTCCTAAAACTATAGTATTCCAAAAATAATCTTCAGAAATTTTTTATCCTTAAATTTACTATCCAAGGATCAACTTAATCCACTCCAACCTTTATAGTTATCCAAAATACCTCTGTCCAGACTTTCTCTAAAAGGTCTCTTAATTCCAAAATCAATTTATCATATTCCCCAAACAAAGTAAAGTTTCTCTTATTGTCAAATACTAACAATATAATTACCTTCATCATATTAAAACCTTACTGAAATCAACAAGTACTGCAGTACAATCCTTATATATATATATCACATTATTCTAATAACCAGAATATAATCCATGAGTCCAAAAGCACCAATACATTAGTTATTCTGCTTCAACTGTAGTAACAACATAAGATTGTCCTTGATCCCTTGGCCTTTTCTGAGGTAAGTTTCCCTAACGCTTAGGACATTCATTTGCACAATGACCCATTTCTCTACAATTTTAGCATTCAACTTTGATAGCCTCTTTCTTTCCCTTGCAATCACGAGCCTGGTGACCTTTTCTCCAAATTTATAACAAACTCCCATTCCTTTTAGGCAAGTACCAGGGTGATTCTTCCCACAATTATCACATAATGGAAAATCCTTCTTTCCCTTTTTCCCTTTATCTGTCTCTTGTTCCATCGTTCTCTTATTCTCTTGCTTTACTTTGTTGTCATAAGACTTAGAGAATTCCTTTTCTGTCTTGATAGCACATGAGACAATATCTTCGTATGATGAGAAGGATTGTGATACTAAAGCTCGATGGAGAAATGGTTTTAACCCATCAATGAAACGATCAATCTTACTCCTTGGGTTACGTATAGAATTGGCAGCATGCCTCGCTAACCTTGTAAAGTTAGCCTCATACTTTGCGACATTCTCATCCTCCTTCTGCCTCAGACTCAGAAATTTCCTTTCCATATCTGCTCAATGGTCACGAGGAAAGTATTTTTCTAAGAAAATATCATTGAACTCCCTTCATTACATATTCGATACGTCATCATCTTCCTTTGTGTTTTGAATCAGCGACCACCACTGATCGGCATCTCCAGTGAGGCGGTAAACTGCCATGACAACCTTCTCCCTTTCGCTACTCCCCAAGGCATGGAATATTTTATCTAAGGAGTTTATCCATTTCTTAGCTACTAATGGATTTGTACCCTCATTAAATGTTGGTGGTTGTTTCCTCATGAAGCGGTCTAACATTGATCCTCCACGTTGTGGATCAGGGTGATCCATACGAGTAAGGTTATTATTCATAACTTGAGTGAGTTGTCCCAGTATGGTAATAAGTTGATCAGCACCAGTTGTATCTCCAGATCCACAATAATTATCTTGAGCAGGAGGGAAATCCCTACACAGAGTGCGTGCATTGATACGGTTTCCATTCCTTCCACTAGGCACCATTTCTAAACAATGGCATAAACTAGATTAGTTTATGAATCAAAATACATAATTCCATACTTGTAAAATAATTAACATAAATTGAACTATTTATGGATATAATCCATAATCATAAAATGGTTTTATTTGAGGAAGTATATACTCATAACCATTCATAGTGGTTTGTAAAGAAAATGGAAATTATCCTAAGCATATCTCCCGAGAGTGTCGTAACCAAGAGTGTAGCAAGGCTCGTTGTCGTGCACCAGTTCCCGTTCGAGTCTAGCTCAAAGCGGTGTCTTCGGGGTTTACCCCTAGGTACATCTGTGCCAGAGCCGCCTCTACCTGCTCGTATCCAGACAGGGATGTATTGCTCGGAAAACACACAACATCTCTACAATACCAAAATTCTAGGATGTTCTTCTATACTAATCCTCAAAGTCTATCTTTGGGCTATGTGCTCTAATCAGAGTTTATCTAAATCTAGCTTCCAAGGTTAGTACTAAACTACCTCTGATACCAACTGTAACGCCTTGACCTCAGCTACCCAGAGTCGGGGCATTACTTCGTAACATTGGCATGATCACAAAAGATCAAGTCTCGAAAGACCGATTAGTTTAGTAGCCTTGGAAACACTAGATACATTCATAAATGTTACATTACATCATAAAGTGAAAACTAATAATAAAGTCTTCATAGTCCACACTCATATCCTCTTTTGACTATCCCTGCAGGTCATTCATAAAATACTTCTTCACATCCTGGAAAATATTAAAACATTGAAAGGGGTGAGCTCAGATGCTCAGTAAGGATAACAATAATATAGAAGCTTTCAAAAATAAACATTAACATTTAAGTAAATGTATAACTAAAACAAAAGCCTTTTAAACATGAACTTCAACATAATATGGGAAAAGTAAAATGAGATAATGCCATTTACTTATTCACATGGATATTATACTGGTCGAATAATCACATGCAATATCAATAACCACTTTCATAATGATGGAATGTATAATGCCAGACATTCTGAAACATTTTGTCAAGGCCTCAGCCAAGACGTCTAAAATGATTAAGGCCTCGGCCAAAACCATAAATCAAATTGGGAAAGGACCTCAGCCAATTCCACGTCTAGTTGTCTCATGAGACCTACCGATGCATCAAGGAGCTATAGCGGGCTCCACCCGTCACTTATTAAGTCCAATACATTCCTCATATGAATAGGTTTAAACATATCATAAACCATAACATAATCGTATCACATAAAACATGCATAAAGGAAACATAACATTTCCACATTTCAATCAAAAGATATCAATACAACACACTGATATAATAAAAACGCTTTCAAAACCATTTTCAATACCAAAATAAAAGAAAGTTAAAACTTTGTATTTATTTTTCATTAAAAAAAATGATGGCTTGTAGAGGAAGACGAAACACAAATAATGGTCACGGTGGCGGAGAAGTCGTTGTCGCCGCATAAGTACGAAAATAAAAACATTCCATTTTGTCGTTTAGCAAAACGCTTTGTATAAAAAATATTCCTTTTGAATAAACGTAAAAGTCAAAGGGGTTTATACACCGTATAAAAGAAAGTTGTGTATAAAACCAAATATGCCTCAATGAAAGGAGATTGAGACGAAGTCCTTAAAAAGATCATTTTTAAAATAAAATAGATATATTATGTGTATTCACTATAGGTACACATAAAGAACGTAAAAATACAAAATAGGACATAATAATATCATGACATAATTTGAAAGTAGGAGATTAACCCAAAGAATGGAAGTTGGGTTAAGAAATTCCCTTACCTTGTGTCCGACTTGATTCGACCGTTCTTTAACCTCCTGAATAATAAACTAGAGTTAATATCTACCATTTTAAATTTCATTATCCTTTTTATATCACTTATTGCAATGTTATGAACATTATGTAATTATTTAAGTTAATAACGGTCGTTTTGTCGATTTTTGGTACTTGAGTCAAAAATAAACTTCTTATAATTACAAGTTGTTTATGTGGTAGAATATACATTATCTCCAGAATTATATTCATGATTTAGATGTCATATATATCATATATATCCAGTATATACATTAATTTATAATATTACGTAACATTTATAGGTAAGAAATGAAATGCACCGTTGATGGAGACGGTAAGCCGTACGTACGCATGAACGCTACTTTCATTTCTATTTCGTATTTAATGGAATGAAATAATAATTATATAAATGTATAATATAACTCCAGTATAATATAGTGTATAATACCATTTACTTCATCCTTTATACATCCCACATATGGCATTAACGATTCAAATCACTTTGAGGGGGCGATAGTCCGCACTTCCTAAAATGAAATTATCGCATTTACCCATAATGGAAATCATAAAGTATTCCATAAATGAGAAATATAGAAGCATAAGTAAAACATAAAAATATTATATATCATATATAAATATAGTGACATCTTAATGGCCACCTTTGAAGGTGTTATATGAGTGTTGAACAATCATCGTTTCGTGAGGCAGAAATTCGCCATCCACAGAAACCGTATGTTCTTTAACCATTAGATGTAGGCGTGTGTAAGTGTAGCTCTAATAATTCTTATAAAAACATCCTAGTATATTGAGTATACTGGTGTTGTTACAAAATAAATGAATAAAAAGAGTTAATGGGGTTGGAGAAGAAAAATAAAACAAAATAACATAAGAGAAGACATTACCTTTAAATCGGGTAACTCTTTTGATTTGAGCCAAAGGCTTCCTTGGAAAGTATTCTGCACAAAGTGAGGCTTCTAGGAGTAAGGTAGGGAAGTTGGGAGAGTATTTGGGCAGAGGTTGGCCGAGCCAAATTGCTTGAAAGTGTGAATGAGATGGTAGAGGTGGGGGCCTTTTATAAGTGGAGAGGAGGGGCACTCTTGGAAAGTAAAGAAATTTTACATTATTATACAATGGTTTTAGGATTCTAAAGGTCCCACACTTATATAATTCGTGGATAAGGTGATAAGGGTTCGAAATATACCCATCCAATAGTCTTTGGACAAGTTTAAGACTTGTATTTTACATTATCTTTTCATTTTATTAAAATCGTTAAATAATGAGGTCATCACTGCATCATAATTATGTCATAAATAATTTAATTTATTTAATGTCTAAAAATTATAAAAAAAATACTATGATGTAGGAAATCGTTTTAGATTTCCAATGACTATTTATAGTCAGATATATGACTTTTATAACCCCATGTAAAAATTGTTTTAGTAAAACATTTCATGTTTGTGTCATTTTTTACTTTAACATTAAATAAATGGTATTTATGTCATTTTCAAACTAAAGTGGCTCCATGGGGTCCCCAAGTTGACCCATGGATTTTATTGGTCGTCCATGACACATACAATGAGGGTAGGACATGTGTCATGCTCATCCCATATTATTAAAACATTATTTTTATCTTAAACTACACTAACTACCTCTAATCGCGATTAAGAACTTAAAAGTTACTATTCACCAAAAATTATTTTAATCTCATTGAACCACATTTTACTTCTTAATGACAACCATGTATGTCTGATTTTTGAAAGTCAAATCACAGAGGTGGTAATATTTCATTTAAACGAATAATCAGTTATTTAACTACCACTTAGTGGTTTCACTATTCATCAAAAATTGACGTTTTTCAGAACAATGCCAAAATTTCACCCTAAGCTATAATTGATATTCCGAATTCAAAAATGATGTCTATTTTAAAAAATTACAAACATATAAGTTGCATTAGTTAATTTTATAATTAATTCCCATTGTCACAACAAATAGCGTGTTTTTAAGAAATAATTTATATCAAAAGATTGGCAATTGTTTATGTCCAATTTCAATGTTAAATTAATTCTAATGACCACCATTGGATAAAATGGTAAAAATATATTCTAATTATACTTTAAAACCACTAAATAGTATAATTTATCACTATAAATTATTTTTATTAAAAAAGTTGTTTTTAAGTATTTTTCACTATTCATAAAAAATTAGAAGTTCTCAGAAAAATACCAAAAATTCAACATTGGCTAATTTCGATATTCCGAATCTAAAAATGAAGTCCATTTTGAAATATAAAATTTCTATAAATTTAAAATGTGGTTATTACTATTCATAACGGCTACTTTGATTAGTCGCGGTGTTTTAAAACTCGAAGTTACGTACAATGCAATTTATTGCATTATTGAATGAGAAGCGTATCATGGAAGCTAGGGGTGTTACATTCTCCCCTCCTTCAATAAATTGCGTCCTCACAATTTGAAATTTTTCTTTGAAAATTAAAGGTTGAAAAGAGAAAATACCTTTGTGGAAAACCCACATCGGAAATAAGTTTAATAAAATTTAGCCTTAATAAGAGGGAAAGGGAAATGAAAAAGTCACCACCCAATTATGATCTCAATTAGGAGAACATTGGTGGAAATTAGAGACATATAATTGGAGGAAAAACGTAAATATTTGTAGGGAGTGATTGAGGTCATCAATCACAATCAACTGTCAAATTGAGGGCCTCAAAGCCTTCAATCTATGTTGATTTAAAAAATCATCAGTTCAACAAGACATAAGGTATTAGGATAACACATTTTTTGTTTTAATATCCCTTTACTAAAGTTTAAGAATTAATTTATTCATTGAATAACAGATAGGTATATATATATTTATGCTTGACAATTAGAGTTTCAACCTTCAACTCACATTTCACTCAACAAGATAATAGAACCCAAAAATATTATACTTATCCTAATTGTATACGGTTCCAAATGTTAACACATACCATTTAGATTAGTAAAATTATTTTTTTATAACTAGGGACTTCTTGTAGGCTAGTGGTAGGAAATAAAGGCATGTCGCACTATGGTTGTGAGTTCAATTCCTGCAGCTTTGTCCGACGCGATGGTTTATGCCCCACCCTGCAGGTTGTCCTTTTCCTAAAACTATAGTATTCCAAAAATAATCTTCAGAAATTTTTTAACCTTAAATTTACTATCCAAGGTTCAACTTAATCCACTCCAACCTTTATAGTTATCCAAAATACCTCTGTCCAGACTTTCTCTAAAAGGTCTCTTAATTCCAAAATCAATTTATCAGATTCCCCAAACAAAGTAAAGTTTCTCTTATTGTCACATACTAAAAATATAATTACCTTCATCATATTAAAACCTTACTGAAATCAACAAGTACTGCAGTACAATCCTTATATATATATCACATTATTCTAATAACCAGAATATAATCCATGAGTCCAAAAGAACCAATACATTAGTTATTCTGCTTCAACTGTAGTAACAACATAAGATTGTCCTTGATCTATTGGCCTTTTCTGAGGTAAGTTTCCCTGACGCTTAGGACATTCATTTTCACAATGACCCATTTCTCTACAATTGTAGCATTCAACTTTGATAGCCTCTTTCTTTCCCTTGAAATCACGAGCCTGATGACCTTTTTCTCCACATTTATAACAAACTCCCATTCCTTTTAGGCAAGTACCAGGGTGATTCTTCACACAATTATCATACAATGGAAAATCCTTCTTTCCCTTTTTCCCTTTATCTGTCTCTTGTTCCACCGTTCTCTTCTTCTCTTGCTTTAATTTGTTGTCATAAGACTTAGAGAATTCCTTTTCTGTCTTGATAGCACATGAGACAATATCTTCGTATGATGAGAAGGATTGTGATACTAAATCTCAACAGAGAAATGGTTTTAACCCATCAAAGAAACGATCAATATTACTCCTTGGGTTACGTATATAATTGGAAGCATGCCTCACTAACCTTGTAAAGTTAGCCTCATACTTTACGACATTCTCATCATCCTTCTGCCTCAGGCTCAGAAATTGCCTTTCCATATCTGCTCGATGGTCACGAGGAAATTATTTTTCTAAGAAAAGCTCTTTGAACTCCCTCCATTCCATATTCGATACGTCATCATCTTCCTTTGTGTTTTGAATCAGCGACCACCACTGATCGGCATCTCCAGTGAGGCGGTAAACTTCCATGACAACCTTCTCCCTTTCACTACTCCCCAAGGCATGAAATATTTTCTCTAAGGAGTTTATCCATTGCTCAGCTACTAATGGATTTGTACCCCCATTAAATGTTGGTGGTTGTTTCCTCATGAAGCGGTCTAACATTGATCCTCCACGTTGTGGATCAGGGTGATCCATACGAGTAAGGTTATTATTCATAACTTGAGTGAGTTGTCCCAGTATGGTAATAAGTTGATCAGCACCAGTTGTATCTCCAGATCCACAATAATTATCTTGAGAAGGAGGGCAATCCCTACACGGAGTGCGTGCAATGATACGGTTTCCATTCCTTCCACTAGGCGCCATTTCTAAACAATGGCATAAACTAGATTAGTTTATGAATCAAAATACATAATTCCATACTTATAAAATACTTAACATAAATTGAACTATTTATGGATATAATCCATAATCATAAAATGGTTTTATTTGAGGAAGTATATACTCATAACCGTTCATAGTGGTTTGTAAAGAAAATGGGAATTATCCTAAGAATATCCCCCGGGAGTGTCGTAACCAAGAGTAAAGCAAGGCCCATTGTCGTGCACTAGTTCCCGTTCGAGTCTAGCTCAAAGCGGTGTTTTCGGGTTTTACCCCTAGGTACATCTGTGCCAGAGCCGCCTCTACCTGCTCATATCCAGACGGGGATGTATTGCTCGGAAAACACACAACATCTCTACAATACCAAAATTCTAGGATGTTCTTCTATACTAATCCTCAAAGTCTATCTTTGGGCTATGTGCTCTAATCAGAGTTTATCTAAATCTAGCTTCCAAGGATAGAACTAAACTGCCTCTGATACCAACTGTAATGCCCTGACCCTAGCTACCCAGAGTCGGTGCATTACTTCGTAACATTGGCATGATCACAAAAGATCAAGTCTCAAAAGACCGATTAGTTTAGTAGCCTTAGAAACACTAGATACATTCATAAACGTTACATTACATCATAAAGTGAAAAACTAATAATAAATTCTTCATAGTCCACACTCATATCCTCTTTTGACTATCCCTGCAGGTCATTCATAAAATACTTCTTCACATCCTGGAAAATATTAAAACATTGAAAGGGGTGATCTCAGATGCTCAGTAAGGATAAAAATAATGCAGAAGCTTTCATAAATAAACATTAACATTTAAGGCAATGTATAACTAAAACAAAATCCTTTTAAACATGAACATAAACATAATATGGAAAAAGTAAAATGAGATAATGTCATTTACTTATTCACATGGATATTCTACTGGTCGAATAATCACATGCAATATCAATAACCACTTTCATAATGATGTAATGTATAATGCCAGACATTCTGAAACATTTTGTCAAGGCCTCGGCCAAGACGTCTAAAATGATTAAGGCCTCGGCCAAAACCATAAATCAAATTGGGAAAGGACCTCGGCCAATTCCACGTCTAGTTGTCTCATGAGACCTACCGATGCATCGAGGAGCTATAGCGGGCTCCACCCTTCACTTATTAAGTCCAATTCATTCCTCATATGAATAGGTTTAAACATATCATAAACTATAAATAATCGTATCACATGAAACATGCATAAAGGAAACATAACATTTCCACATTTCAATCACAAGATATCAATACAACACATTGATATAATAAAAACGCTTTCAAAACCATTTTCAATACCAAAATAAAAGAAAGTTAAAACGTTGTATTTATTTTTTATTAAAAAAATGATGGCTTGTAGAGGAAGCCAAAACACAAATAATGGTCACGGCGGAGGAGAAGCCGTTGTCGCCGCATAAGTACGGAAAGAAAAACATTCCATTTTGTCGTTTAGAAAAACGCTTCGTATAAAAAAGATTCCTTTTGAATAAATGTAAAAGTCAATGGGGTTTATACACCGTATAAAAGAAATTTGTGTATAAAACCAAATATGCCTCAATGAAAGGAGATTGAGACGAAGTCCTTAAAAAGATCATTTTTAAAATAAAATAGATCTATTATGTGTATTCACTATAGGTACACATAAAGAATATAAAAATATAAAATAGTACATAACAATATCATGACATAATTTGAAAGTAGGAGATTAACCCAAAGAATGGAAGTTGGGTTAAGAAATTTCCTTACCTTGTGTCCGACTTGATTCGACCATTCTTTAACCTCCTGAATAATAAACTAGAGTTAATATCTACCATTTTAAATTTCATTATCCTTTTTATATCACTTATTTCAATGTTATGAACATTATGTAATTATTTAAGTTAATAACGGTCGTTTTGTCGATTTTTGGTACTTGAGTCAACAATAAACTTCTTATAATTACAAGTTGTTTATGTGGTAGAATATCCATTATATCCAGAATTATATTCATGATTTAGATGTCATATATATCATATATATCCAGTATATACATTCATTTATAATATTACGTAACATTTAGAGGTAAGAAATGAAATGCACCGTTCATGGAGATGGTAAGCCGTACGTACGCATGAACGCTACTTTCATTTCTATTTCGTATTTAATGGAATGAAATCATAATGATATAAATGTATAATATAATTATATTATAATATAGTTTATAATACCATTTACTCCATCCTTTATACATCCCACATATGGCATTAACGATTCAAATCACTTTGAGGGGGCGGTAGTCCGCACTTCCTAAAATGAAATTATCGCGTTTACCCATAATGGAAATCATAAAGTATGCCATAAATGAGAAATATAGAAGCATAAGTAAAACATAAACATATTATATATCATATATAAATATAGTGACATCTTAATGGCCACCTTTTAAGGTGTTATATGAGTGTTGAACAATCATTGTTTCGCGAGGCAGAAATTCGCCATCCACCGAAACCGTATGTTCTTTAACCATTAGATGTAGGTGTGTGTAAGTGTATCTCTAATAATTCTTATAAAAACATCATAGTATATTTAGGATACTGGTGTTTTTACAAAAGAAATGAATAAAAAGAGTTTATGGGGTTGGAGAAGAAAAATAAAACAAAATAACATAAGAGAAGACATTACCTTTAAATCGGGTAACTCTTTTGATTTGTGCCAAAGGCTTCCTTGGGAAGTATTCTGCCCAAAGTGAGGCTTCTAGGAGTAAGGGAGGGAAGTTGGGAGAGTATTCTGGCAGAGGTTGGCCGAGCCAAATGGCTTGAAAGTGTGAATGAGGTGGTAGAGGTGGGGGCCTTTTATAAGTGGAGAGGAGGGGCACTCTTGGAAAGTAAAGACATTTTACATTATTATACAATGATTTTCGGATTCTAAAGGTCCCACACTTATATAATTCTTGGATAAGGTGATAAGGGTTCGAAATATACCCATCCAATAGTCTTTGGACAATTTTAAGCCCTGTATTTTACATTATCTTTTCATTTTATTAAAATCGTTAAATAATGAGGTCATCGCTGCATCATAGTTATGTCATAAATAATTTAATTTATTTAATGTCTAAAAATTATAAAAAAAATACTATGATGTAGGAAATCTTTTTAGCTTTCCAATTACTATGTATAGTCAAATATATGACTTTTATAACCCCATGTAAAAATTGTTTTAGTAAAACATTTCATGTTTGTGTCATTTTTTACTTTAACATTAAATAAAAGGTATTTATGTCATTTTCCAACTAAAGTGGCTCCATGGGGTCCCCAAGTTGACCAATGGATTTTCTCGGTCGTACATGACACATAAAATGAGGGTAGGACATGTGTCAAGCTCATCTCTTGTTATTAAAACATTATTTTTATCTTAAACTACACTAATTACCTCTAATCGCGATTAAGAACTTAAAAGTTACTATTCACCAAAAATTATTTTAATCTCATTGAACCACATTTTACTTCTTAATGACAACCACGTATGTCAGATTTTTAAAAATCAAATCACAGAAGTGGTAATATTTCATTTCAACGAATAATCAGTTATTTAACTACCACTTAGTGGTTTCACTATTCATCAAAAATTCAAGTTTTTCAGAACAATGCCAAAATTTCACCCTAAGCTATAATTGATATTCCGAATTCAAAAATGATGTCTATTTTAAAAAATTCCAAACATATAAGTTGCATTAATTAATTTTATAATTAATTTCCGCTGTCACAACAAATAGCGTGTTTTTAAGAAACAATTTATCTCAAAAGATTGGCAATTATTTATGTCCAATTTCAATGTTAAATTAATTCTAATGACCACCATTGGATAAAATGGTAAAAATATATTCTAATTATACTTTAAAACCACTAAATAGTATAATTTATCACTATAAATTATTTTGATTAAAAAAGTTGTTTTTAAGTATTTTTCACTATTCATAAAAAATTAGAAGTTCTCAGAAAAATACCAAAAATTCAACATTGGCTAATTTCGATATTCCAAATCCAAAAATGAAGTCCATTTTGAAATATAAAATTTCTATAATTTTAAAAAGTGGTTATTACTATTCATAACGGCTAATTTGATTAGTCGCGGTGTTTTAGAACTCGAAGTTGCGTACAATGCAAGTTATTGCATTATTGAATGAGAAGCGTATCATGGAAGCTTGGGGTGTTACATTGATGACCTAATTTTACCTCTATTTTTATAATATCACATATTCCTTCTTACATTCAAATCCTTTGAATGATGATAAAATCACTCGTGCATACGTGTGGACTATTTCCTCTACAAAGTGATGACATATGTTTCTCATTTTATTCTGAAATTGATGATAATAAGTATATATTTAATGAATATAAATGATATCTATGATATATAAATAATTTTTTAGAGTTTAATTATTATATTCCTTTCTTTCTTTCCATCCATAAAAAAAGGAAATTACATTAATTCATACGTACGGTCTACCATCTCAATGAACAATGCAATTCATTTTTTTTATTTCTAAATTTTATGGATGAATATAAATATGTATATAATGAATATAAATAATATTTAATTCATGATTATAATTACGAATATGATGTAAGTTTTTCAAGGTATAAGGACAAGAAATACAAAACCAAAACAGACTAGAAAAAAGAATTAGTCATCACCTATATTATTAATTTTTAATAAATAACTGTCAATAAATAGGTGGTAAAAGTTTAAAAGTAAATAATATATGGTATGATTTATATATGAGTATGGTTATGTAATAATTTTTTAAAAAACCCATATTTAATATATATGGGGTTAAAATATTTATAAAAAAGGTTAAGACATCAGGTAAGATATTTGCGTCTCACATTTACCTCTGTTGACACATTCTATATTCACCACTTGTATCATTTATGTGGTTCATATTATTTAAATGAATTGTTTTTATGGATATTCTTATGAAAATTATTTTGATATTCATATACACCTATGGTTTTGTCTTCAATGTGGATTTTATTCGAAATTTACCCATGTCGAAAGTGTTTTATCATAAAATATAATTATTTATTAGGATTGTTTATGGTTAAGATCAAATGGTGAAATAATATAATATATCTATCAACAAAATCATTAATTTTCTTATCCTATGGATATTTTTGGACAATACATTGTATCCTTAAATTTTACATTCTTTAAGAACTATATATAATAAAAGAATGTTTTTATGGAAAATGAAATTTATTTCTCTCTTTGGTTGAAGATTCTTTCTCATCCACATATATGTTTTAAAAAATTATTTAAATAATGTTTTCACTATTTTATATTGTCTATTTAATTTAATTTTTATCCTTTTTATCTTAAAAAAAAGAAATATGGATTTCATTTTCTGAATGAGGTACATTCTACTTTTTACTAAAAATATAAATAGAATCTTTGTTTTTAATGTGTATAGCAAGAAAAGTATTTACCTATTTCATCACCACTCAATTATTTAAGTATTACTTTTTAGTTTTCACAATTTATTTTAAAATAAAATTATTTCTTTAATATTTGGAAAAATTATTTATTTTTAAAAAAATTAATTTTGAATGTTGAAAGGGTATTTTCCCTAGGAATATCTCTAATGATATTTTTATAGTATTCATATTCATCAATCAAAACAACCTTTGGTGTTGTTTATGTATTACTAGGGATATAATCCCATGGTTCCATCCTTTTTCTTTCCCTATAAGGCTTCAAATGATAATTTTGAGACTATTATGAAACAAATTTATTTTCCATGGGTTATGGTATGGTTGATTTAAGAAATTATTATGAAGACAAATTTTGTTACATGAGTTATGATATGATGATTTAATAAATGTTTAATGATATTATAGAACACATATATATGGTTTTTATTATGTGATGGGTGGTATTTGAATTATATATTCATCCAATTCATTGGGTAAAGTTTAATATCTCTCGAGAAATTTATGGGAAATAAGTAAATGTGCCTGATTCTCTATAAAAAGAAAGTCAACGTGGTTGATACTCTATGAAAAATAAGTCCATGTTCTTAATCCTTTATGGGAAAAATTTTATGGGATTGATCCAATATGGGAACTAGATTATTGTTGTCACGACCTGTCCTCAGGGCCCGTGCTGTGACTTCTCTAAGTCCGCCTTCCATAGGCCAGGGGCTGGTGACTAGCACCAAAGGCGTAAATCCCAATAAAAAGGGAAGGCATTGCCTTTAGGAAATGTAAACACACACAACCAGAGTACAAGTGGAAGTAAGCACTATGTAAAGTAGTATAAAAAAGTGTTGAAAGTACAAAGGGGCCAGAAATACAAGCCCAACAGAAAAGTACAGCTACAACTGAAAGAAAAGTACAACTGAAAAGACAAGAGTTGGAAGGTAAAGCAGCTCCTGGATCGTCCTCCGGGTTCCCACCTGAAGGGTAGGTACATATGTCCTCCTCAGCACTCTGCGTCTATTGGTCCGCTCCGTGTGACGTCATGCCGAGTGTCCACCTCCGGGTACCGTCCATTCCTCGTACGCTCTACCTCGGTCAGCACTGTTCGTCGTCTGCATCCAACACAACGAGGTGTGGGCATAGCCTATGTAGGGGTGAGTATAACGATACTGAGTAGGGACCCCGAGACCCTCATGGTATCACAAAATCCAACAAGGATAAACCACAAAGAAATATATCAATAGATAACCTTTACTTAGGTATATGCCCATACATATACCTAAGTTATCAAGTAGCCCATCTCAATCATGAGGAAAACACAAAGGTTATTGACTCAGCTCAAACCAAGACTTTTATTCATGATGACGAAAACACGGATGCTGGAGAACTCCTCCTCTATCGAGCGCAGTAGTCCTGTCACGACTCTAAGGTGCTACTCACTAACCTTAGACTACTGAGGCACTCCTCCACTATCGAGTACTACAGGTCTGCCACCCCAACACAGTAATGCTCCCTGCCATGGGTCTGCTACCCCAACACAGTAGCGCTCCCCCTAATAGCCTACAGAGGTACTCCTCCGGTCGAGTACCATGGGTCTTCCGCCCCAACACAGTATCACTCCTCCACCATGGGTCTGCCACCCCAACACAACACTGCTCCACACTGGGCTAGTCAAGTCACTCTAATACGAATCAGACATGCAGTCATCAGGTCTCAGCAAACTATAAGGTCATCATACTCCGTATGCTCGTATCTGAGAGGATCCTCTACATGAGCTACTGTTTGACACTCAAAGTGTCATGAAGTTCAAAAATGAAGTATCTCAAAGGAATGCCTCATCATAGGGGTCTCAACGCAACAGATGGTGCGTCAATCAGACGCTCGGTCTGTGAGTTATTAACCTTATTGTTCCAGGGGACCGGTTTGTTTCGTGTATGTACCAACCTGATTGTATCTCAACTGTACCCCGAACTCCCATGGGGTAAACTCAAAGGAACCATTTATCAACGAGATTACCAATGCCGCTGACGGTTCGTCAAATAGACGTCCAGTCTGAGAGTTATTGGCTTTTCCGTTCCAAGGGCCCGTTTGGTTTATAAGATAAACTAACCCGACTGTACTCCAAATACATCTAAACCTCAATTTGAGTATGCCAAAGGAACCTTCTCATCAAGAGGAATACAACATAGTTTACGGAACGCCAATCGGACGTCCGGTCCCCAATTTATAAGTGTTTTTGTTCCGAGGGCCCGGTTGGTTTCGGGTTCGAACCAACCCGGAAATACCCAAACATCACTGAAATCTTGAGTTTAATATACTTAAGTGACCTTCCCTATCCAAGGAATCCTACGCAACTAACGGTGCGTCGATCAGAGGTCCGTAGCTCAAGTTATGAGCGTTTAACCGAAGAAGATCTGAAAATAGGGGGTTTGGGCCCAGTCCAACCCGGCCCAACATGCCCTGGGTCAGCCCGAACTAGGTCGACCCAACCCGGGTCTGGGTCCAGCCAGATAGGGTGTGGCCCGAGCCACGGCTGGAGCGGCCCGGCCGACGGCCGGCCGAGTGATTATGCACAGCGGGGGGGGGGGGGGGCTGATTGGATCCTAGGGCACCAGCTGGCGCCGCCCCCAGTCGTCTCGGATCTCACGCAGCCGCGGGATCTACTGCGTCGCTTCCGTAGCTATTTCTGTGACAGATCTTCTTCGGCGGCACGCTGGGGCGTCACCGCTTCCAGGCGGCCGGCTGGCGCCGGCCGCTGCCTCCGGTCGCCAACACCGGCGACCCGTGCCGTCACGAGGTTCTGCAGGCCACCGGAGTCACTCTGGTGGTCTTTTTTACCTTCAGTCTGCGCCAGCGATCATCTCGGGTCCCGAACATTACTGCGAAGGCTCCAAAATGATGTTGCGGCCCCGTTTCATCGTCGCCCGTCAATCTGAGCATCAAGAAGAAGTTGGCGGTGGGTCCGAACTTGTTCCTTAGTCCGTACCCACCACGTTAGTAGTTTGAATAATCACCCAACAAACTAATCTTCCATGCTCGAGGGTATAAATCACGTAAACGTAAATATAAAAAACCCCCCTACATAGATTATGGTTCGTTCGTCGTAGATGCGGAAAGCATTGTCACTCCGTCAACACCGGGAAAGAACTGTCGTCATTGGCGAGTTCCCCATGGTTGTATTTCCTCCCTTGATGCGGAGGAAGTAAAAGATTGGAGGAACGTGGAGCGTTCTTCGCCGAGTTGTTCTTAATTGAAGGGGCGCCATTCTTCGCGGGAGGATGATGTTCTTCAATGAAGGAGGAACTTCCTTATCCTTTTACACAAGATCTCTCTCCAATCTCTCCCAACACAACATGTGCTAAACTAAAATAATAGGCTAATGATATTATTTTATTAACACAAGTAATTTATAATTCAAAATTCAAAACACTTAATTAATTAATTGAAGAGGTTCAATTTATTAATTATGGTATGTTGGAAAGAGTTAAAGAGTGAGAGAGAGGAAGTGGAAAGGTCACATTAAATATGGGGGGTTGCCAAATTAATGAAGGGGGATTAAGGATTTTAGGGGGAAATGAAAGGTTGGTGCTCATGTGGGCCCCACCTCTCAAACATCCACACTTGGGTAGTTAGGTGGATGTGGGTCCCACCCTTAACTCCCCTTTGTAGGATATAACTACCTCAGATATATATAAAATTGTACACACCAATTTTATTTATTTAATTCTAGATTCCCAAAAATTAACTTTCGACCTGCATAAAATGCAACTGCGGTGAAGGTTCCCTTAAGTAATTACCGATGCCGCGAGTTCATCGGTGCCCTTAGATTTTAATTCCAAGCACCGCTTCAAAAGATAGAAAAATCCAATCTTTCGTTCACTGAATGTACCCGAGTTAAATTTCATAAATTGATTGCGGGCACACCGGGCCTCAGAATCAGGTGCCGTCAGAAGCCACGGAGTCGTAAAATTCCAAAGAAATTAAGAAAAAAAATTTCCTAAAATTTTTGGGTCTTTACATTTATTACCAAACCATCAAGAATTTTTGGTCATGGTATTTCACATTGAAATATAAAATAAATTCTATACTTATGATGGTGCACATTTATATGACATGAACTTATAGTTCATGATTGATTTATGATGATTTTTAACTCTTATGATTCATGTATTTTAAAATGATAATTTTGTATGCCATGACTCATGTTTATAATTCATGATAAAATTGGTATGAACCTTTTTAGGTTATATTCATGATCTCATATACTTATTATTATCTTATAAATTCATATATCCATCGATTGGAATCTACCATGTTTACCATTACCAAGCATATGAGCTAACCCCTTCTTATGTTTCCCTTCCCTAGGTTATTAAGAAAGGTTTTAAGTAGAGTATGCCTATGAATAGTACAATATGGGATGATTTTTATGGGATATGTTGAAGATATTTTAGTAAATAAAAATATTGTGTTTCTAGTCTCTAATGGCACTAAACCATTATAATCATTGGGAGAGTATTTGTGACATTCAATAAATATTAATCTAAAGAGATGGAATATTTATATATGAGATTCCTGAGTCAAAATAGTTAGTATTTGATCAATGTTTTGTCAATATTTGGATATTACGGTTAATATGTTTTTATGAAAACATTAGGGATAAGTTTAAGTATATGATAACTTCCTAAAGTATTGGTAATAAATCGATTATGTGGTTTTCCTAGAAATACATTCCGGTACACATATTAAAAATGGATGTAGATCAAGGATAGTTTTAATTAGGGGTAATTAATATAAAAATGGAACATTGGTATTTGACTTAATCATCACATAGTGTATGAAAATGGTCCATAAAACACACATGTTTTGACACTTTTGGGGGATATGTTTTGGAAATTTTGAAATTCTTAACAAACCATCATAAAGGATTTAAATAGATGATGAACTTGAATGATATAGGTTAAAATTGGGGTTTTATATGATGAAAAGAAGATTTCATAATTTATACATCTTATAAAATATATTTTTCTGGATTTATCACTTTGATCAGAGATTCCTGATGGTCATGCAAACCATTTTGGTTTTAGTATGGGTTTATAGATTGACTGATGAAGTTGAGATGGTAATAGGTGTGATCAAATAAAGAGGTTCCAATTTTGATCTTAGTTTTATGAATTCATATATATCAGGAAAATTATTAAAAAATTTTAATTCATATAATCAATGATTTGATGTTTAATTAGTAGTGAATACTCTTAATGTTACAATGATTACATCTCAAGTCTAGGATTCTTCTTCTGTTTAAGTTTGTGGAATTTTTCGTCCTATTTTTTTATTCTTCCTCTTGTTTAATTTTATGTTATCATAGGAATATATTTTATTTCCCTACATAAATACCAAATCAATTTTCTAGGAATGGAAGTCATTTCTGATATTCAGAACCAACCTATGATCATTTATTAGTGTAATGATATGAATGAACATCCTATGGAAATTAAATCCATTGTATGTGTATTGATTCATATTCATAAGGAGTGTTTATCTAATATGGTTCAGAGAAACGAAATATATATGATATTCTTATTTTTCATAGGTTTTCTAATTCTTTTTAAAAATATTTTCCTAGTCTTCTAATAAATCATGAGGTTGAGTTCTCAGAATAACTTATACATGACAGTACAAATATTTCAAATATTATTTATATAATACCCCTATAAAGTTATAGGAATTAATAAAGAGAATCCATGATAATCTTGAAAATGGATTTATTCATCCATGCATGTCACCATGGAGAGAACCCATTCTATTTTTAATAATAAGGATGACTTGATGCGGGTATATATAGATTTTTGGGAATTCAATGAAAATTAAAATAAAGAATTATTTTCCTATATCCCATATTGATCACATGTTTGATGAACCTGCTAGATAAAAATACATTTTCAAGATTAACCATCATTTTGGATATCATTAATTATGGTCCAAGAAAGGGAATATACTCAAGACACCATTCTATAAAAGTTATATACTTTAGGAATATATAATGATTCAAATTAGTCTTAATAATTCCCCCAGTAACTTCATGGATTTCATGAATAGTCGTTAGAGAATAACTTGAACATTTTGTGATAATCCTTATAGATTATATTGTTACATATATAAAAATAAAGGAATGTCCTTAATATCACCTGATTATGTTTCTAAATACCCTGCGAGAGGAAAATTTGTACCAAATATTTACCAAGTGTTAATTTTGGATCCAGGAAGTTTCATTCTTTAGTCGTATAATCTCATGTGAGTTCATTTCATTAGATCCTTCAAATATGGATGTTATTGAGAAATGGCGTAGACCAACCACATTTACTGAGATTTGTAGTTTTCTTAGTATGGATGGATATTATATAATCTTTTTGGAGAACTTATCATGAATATATAATCCACTAACCAAGTTTACTTAGAGGGGATGGAAGTACCTTTGGATAGATAAATTTGAAGAAAATTCCAATAGAACTGATGAGAAGGACAATTAGCACACCTGTACATACATTACCCTTCTGTGGAGAAGGGTTTTTAATCTGAATTGATGTATAAAATAAGGTATTTTGATGTATATTTATGAATAATGACATAGTTATAGATTTTTCCCCATGAAAATTAATTCTTAATGAGAAAAATTACCCAACCAATGATTTAGGGTTAGTTGTAGTAGTTTATAGATATATAGGAATTATATTTATGAAGAAATGAGTGATATTTATAAATAATTAAATCTTAAATAATATATTAACAAATAATTAGGTTAATATTTTCTATAGAATATAGTTTTAACATATTGAATATTATGAATGCCCAATACATTACAACCATGGTAAATCAGGAAAGGTGGAACATTCTTTGAGTCTAAAGGATTATGCTAGCTTATCCATTATGAGGATCATGAAAGATCTAATGTTTATATATTTTTAAAGGATGGATCTTGAATCCTAGAAGTAATGGGACTAATATCTTCTATCTCAGGTATGTTTTCAACAATCTATCAAAGTGAAGATTAAAGAGTTGTAAATGGAAGATATATAGTTATAAAAGAAGGTTAGAAATTTCCTTTACTTCAAAATTGATTATTATAGGATTATAAGGTTTTAAAAATGTGTATGTTTTCCTATAATACCATATATAATGAATTTTTTATAAGTGGTTCATTTTTCATCATTATCTATTTATCCTGGATGTACAAAAACGTATAGATATCTGAAGGAGTATTTGAGGTGGAAAAAAATGAAGAGAGATATTGTCGAATATGTATCTCGATTATTGGTATGTTAGAAATTTAAGGTTGAGATATATAATTATAATGAAATGATACAACCATTACCCAAACTAGAATGAAAATGTTACAACATAACCATGGATTTTGTTATTGTAATCCTGAAAACATGTAAATTTCTTACTATTATGTGGGTCATACGGGATCATCTTATGAAGTTAGCAAACTTCATTGATATAAAAAATGAATTTTTCTTGATAAATTTTCATAAATATACATTAATTAAGTGTTAAGTTTTTATATAGCAACACATTAAATTGTATCTAATTAAGACCCAAAGATTACCTAGAAGTTCAATAAAAGTCTTCAATAGGCTATGATGTAATGTTATGTTTTAGCACAACTTATATTCCTCACATGGTTAATATGATTGAAAGAATAATCCAAATCCTATAGTATATTCTATGATCATGTTATATCTAGTTTAATGGTGTTTTGGAACAACACCTTCCTCTAGTTTAGTTTTCTTACAATAATAGATTTCACCTAAGAATTCAAATTGCTCCATATGAATCCCACTATGGAAAGAATTATAGATCTCCAATTTCGTGTGATGAAGTTAGAGAAATGAATATATTGAGACAAGAGATGGATGAGGAATTGTTAAAAAATGTTAGATCCATTCAGAATCATATCAAGGAAAATAAAATTTGACCGAAACATTATGCTGGTAAAAATTAGCGTGATCTGAAATTTGAAGTTGGTGAGAAGGTTTTTATGTGTATTTATCCAAGGAAGAATATTATGAGATTTTTAATGAATTAAAAGTTGATTCTTAGTAATATTTTCCATTAATATATAGTTTATCATGTATGGATGTATTTTTATCACTTGACACTTCCAGAAAACCTTTTTCAAGTACATGATGTGTTCCATGTATGTCTCTTGAGAAAGTACATACCTAACACTTCACATGTACTGAACTCAGAGGTCCTACCACTGGAAAAGAAAATTTCTTATTAGGAACAACTAGTGTGCATTTTAGATCATGTAATAGAATGTACTATGAAACAAGGATACTCACTTGTTCAATGTTTTTTGATGGAACAACCAATTTGAGTATGTTATATGGGAACTTACAGATATTAAGGGGAATATTATCCTTAGTTTTTATAGCAAAGTGAAATAATTTCAAGTGTGAAATTAATTTTAAGGGCGGTATAATGTATCAAATTAAGATTTCATGAATCATATTTTTTTAAATCAATTTATCTTCTTCAATAGATTGTATTTCACACAACACCAAGTTAAGAAAAACCACAATATACTATTAAAATATTATTTCTAAGGTTTCAATTATAACCTAACCATTAAATTATCATGTGTGAATATTAATAAATAAATTATGAAAATTTTATGGTTTTAATATCCATAAATAAATTATTTTGTTATTAATTTATTATAAATGAAAATAAAAATCATTTTTAAGTAAAATAAATGTTTTCTTGAAAAGCTATTTTTATACACACATTGCATTTTTAACATAATAAAAAAAATTAACAAAAATTCATGAATGATTTTAATGAAATTTATATATGATATATTCAATCATTTTTTTTCATTAATCTAGTATTTTTCTAGTCATTGGAGAAGAATAAATCCACCTTTATTGTTAAAAATGTTTTTTTCTAAAAAGTTATATTCTTGTATTTGGAATACTTATTTTAAAATTAAAATATTAAATTTTTTTAAAATTAAATTACTTTTTCAAATTAAAATGTCAAAATTATCCTAAAATGAAATTTATAATTTTATAGAAAGATTAAATTTTGGATGAATAATGAAAAAATATGGATTTTTATTGAAAATTATCCTTTTTGTTTAAAGAATTTATAAAGATACATTTGGTTATAAAATGATTTAAATGTATTATTAGTTAAATTATATTATTATTAATTAAATTTATATCATTTAATCAATATAATTTTGAGTTCCATTATAAACATATTTTATACATTTTGAAAAAATTTCTTTGGAAATTTTTTTTCGTCCTGTATGCGAGTTTTATTTTAATTTATTTTTTTATTCTATGAATTGAATTTGGTAAAATATATTAAATATTTTTAATAACTATAATTTATAATATTTAATCACCCTTTGTTAATTTTTTCATAATGAGTAGTAGAAAAAGTAAAAATTAATTACCGTAGTTGAAGTTAAAATTGGTTTACTAGGGGGTTAAAACAAAGGATAAGGGTATGTTTTTGAATTAAAATTATCCAAATCCTATTTTATGGAAATATTTGGAACTTATAATATCTCATATTTAATTATAATGTCATTTTTAATCATTCTTATTGGTATTGAATTTCTAATTTTGTATTGTTTTAAGAAATCTTTAATGGTTTCCTAGTGGGTCCTCTTCCGCACTTATAAAAGAACTCCTCCTATACTATCCTATTCAAACATAAATACCCTTTTGGATAGTAAAATACCTACCTGAATACATTATTTAATTCCCTTAACATTTTATAGATGTATTTTTTTTATTATTAAACCCTCCTAATAAGGCTTTAGTAGTAAACATAAAGAGGTTATCTGAAGAAGACATATAATCCTTAACCATGAATTTTTGTTTTATTTATTATTCTACATACTTAAGATATTATTAAAACATGATGATATTATAATATCATTATACCCAATATATTAATATTTTATTATTTTTATTTCATAACATACAACCATATCATCTTCTATCAAATGGGAAATGAAATCATCAATACTCTGTATAACAGTCTCCCGCCTTGCGAACTTATGCAATATATTTCCAATCACCACATATCACAGATGGATATAATGATTTATTTAAAGAATATATCTTATTTATATTAAATAATTATAATTCTGAAATTATAATATTACATTTACCTTATTTCCTTCAAATTCGTTGAAAAATGATAATGTCGCTCGTGTGTATATGTGGACTACCACCTCCATAAAGCGATGTGATATGTTTTTCATTTTATTTTGACATGGATGGTAATAAAGATATATTTAATGGTTATATATGATATATGATATATATATATTATTTAAAAATGTCTCTATACATGTGAATTATTATATATCTTTCTTTTTTTATAGCCATCGAAAAATGGAAATAATGTTCATCCGCACATACATTTTACTGTTAGCATGAATGTTATAATACATTTTTAAATTTATAAATTTTATGGATGGATATATATATGTATATAATAAATATAAATGGTATTTATATCAGTATTAACAATATGGATATGATGTAACCATAATCAATGTAAAATTACCCAAACTACCAAACCACAACATACAAAATAACAATGATTTTTAACAAAATATTTTCAATAAAATGGTGGTAAAAGGTTATAAGTAAATAATATATGGTACTATATATATTAATATGGATACATCATACATGAATAATAAGTCAATATTTATTATACATTAGTTTTGAACGTGTAAAAAGAAAGTCAATACTTGAGGTAAATGACTTTTGTCTCACTTTTACATTTCTGAGAGACTTTTCATATTCACCACATATTTCACTTATGTGGTTTATATTATGTCCATGAATGTATTTTAAAAAAATTTTCACGAAAATTTTAGTGAAATTAATATATATATATATATTTTTATCCATTCTAATATGTTTTTAATTGGAAGTTACCAAAGTGGTAAGAGTTTTATGTTACAATCTCATTGTTTCATGATATTATTTATGGTTAAGATGTGATGATGAAATATTATGATATATCACTCAATAAAGTAATTAAATTTTATCTCCAATAGTTTTTTCTTGATATTATATGTTTTAATTTAATTTCCATCTCTTTAAGAACTAAAGAGACTATAAGACTATTTATCTAGAATATCAACTTTATTTCTCTAGTCAGTTGAAAATACTATCTATTTCATGTCCATGCTTTCTAAAAATGACATAAATAATGGTTATAATATTCTCATATGAATAATTAAATTCAATTTTACCCTTATTTTAATTTTTTAGAAAAATTATAATGGAATATTTTTTTTCATTTTCTAAATGAGGTACTTTTGAGTTTTTACTAAAAATGTGAAAGGAATCCTAGTTTTTAACATGTACGACATGAACCGTATCTCCACACATCATGACCTTTAAATTATTTAAATATTACCTTAAAATTTTCGATGTCTATTTTACAATAAAATTTTTCCTTTAATATTTCAAATATTTTTGGTTTTATAAAAAGATATTTTAAAATTAGAAAGTGTATTAACCTTAAAAATATTTTTAATTAACTTTTTATGGTATTCATATTTATCAACATCAACAAAATTTGGTGTTTCATTTGTTTTACTCAGGATATGGTTAAATGGTACCATCCCTTTTTATTCTCTAGATCATTTATGATTATGATGATGAGATGTTTATGAAGCATATTTTTTTTCTATATTTTATGTTATGAGGGATTCATTAAATTTTTTTGAATAGAATTTTGTTTACATGGGGTAAGATATGATGAACATTTAATCATATTATGATAAAAATATATAGTTTTTTCATTATATGTAGGGTGGTAATAGAATTATATATCCCTCCAAATCATTGGGAAATGTTTTATATCTCTAATATAATTATGGGAATCAAGTTGTTGTGTTTGATTTTCTATAGAAAACAAGTATATATGTTTCATCTCTAATTAGAAAAAATTCAATGTAATTGATCCATTATGGGAAACAATTCAGTGTACTTGATCCACTATGGGAGTCATGAGTTGATATCTAATCCAATATGATTTGACGATGTTAGTAGTTAACTTTGACTTATGGAATATTTTCTATACATATTATGGTTCCACACTTATGTAACATGAAGATATGATCCAAGATTGATTTATGATGATTTATAACTCTTATGATTCATGCCATTTGAAGTGATAATGTTTTTTGACATTAATCACATGTTTGGTCCGTGATTGATTATGTATAAACTTTGTAAGTTATATTCATATCTCATTCCATTATTCTTATTTTTTTTCATATGATCATTTATTGATAACTACCATGATTACCCTTACTGATCGTCTAAGCTCACCATTTATTACATTTCCTTTCAACAAGTTATGAAGAAAGGATATATGTTGCATATGACAATGAAGAGTACTAAATGGGAATATATTTGAGGGAGATGTTGAATATAGTTTATAAAAGAAGATTATTGTGTATCTAGTCTCCAAATACTCTAAATAGTTATACTACATGGATTATTATTTGTGATATATATTGATTAATATTCTAAAATGATGCAATATTTATGTATAAAAAGCTTTGGTGACTATATTTCAGACACAAGGTAAGGGATCTTCAATACCTCCTTCATGGATTATTGGTTACACATTATCTTAATTTTTCTCCCATTTATGAAATTTTATTATCATGAAATCCTTTTATTTTTTATATTTCCCTTACATATATAATTAGTTAAATATCATTTTCATTGATTGGGTTATACATGTTTTTAGTTCCCTTAAAAATTACCACATTTAAGTAAACTTATTTTAAGGGAACATTAAAATTTATTGTCTCATGTCGAGTATCACCTCCAAAAATTCTTTCAAATACTAAATAGATTGAAAAAACATAATAATTTTTTAGAGAACCCTCTAAGTTCAATTCTGGTTTTATAGAAAACATTAGGTATCTCCTTCTTTAAAAAGATCTGTTACTTATTTCATAATGCATCACCCAAGTGGTATGTTTTAATTACTTCTCTTATATTATTTACATGAAATATCTATATTTGAAAAAAATATCAAAAAATAAGTTTCATTTTTAAAAATATACATCTAAATGACTCAATTCCTTTTTCGATTAGGAATATTTATGAATTATCCTCTAGTTATGCCTTGAATCAAAATTATCAAAACCACTTCATTATTATGGGTTTGATCATTCATATGATTTATGCGTCATTTATTTTTCCTCATGTGGAATTCATATGTATGATTTTCAGTTATATGATGGCTAGTCCTGGATTTTTATAGCCCTCCAATGCATTGTGTATATAATTATATCTCAGGAGATTTTATATAAGAGATTAAGGAGTGAAAATAATTGTAATGTCCCGGATTTTTCCATGTATTATTCTTAATATTTCATGAGAATTATTTCGAGACCAGGCTTTGAGATGGCGTGCAGTTCTGCGGCCTGGTGAGCCCGAAACAATTGTTTAAATTTATTTAAATAATTAATTTACCAGCGTGTGTGGTTTTCCTGAAAAAGTGGAATAACTCTTGAACGGGTGCTCTGATCTGAAATCCTAGGGCACCATTGCATCCAGAGTAGCGAGTTTACCCTAGGAGAGACCTAACATCGGCTAGCATAGGTCGGTCGTGAAATCCAGTTTTTGGACGTAACCGTAATAAAATATTTAATTAAAATATTTTATTAAATCTTGTTGCAGAAAATATCTTTTATCATTTTAAATAGAGATTTGTGCAGGGGTCCAGGGTTATAGACTTCATAACCCTAAAACCTCTGGAGGATCTGGGAAAGCTTTTTAGGAAATGCCCAACGCGACGACGATGTTATTGACGAATTTTGCCGGTGACGACGAAGCGATGACCAGATCATCGCCAACGAATGCCATGAATGCAGGTAGGGTGTTTGATCTCTTTGTGATTTCTTTCCTGTTCTTGATTCCTACGATGAACGCAGACTAATCCACGAACATATTAGCCCACAGATCGATTGTATTTTCGGGATGGGCTTTTTGCATGTATTTTGAGGATTCGATTCTTGAAGTTATTTTGGTTCGTTAATCTTCTAACGGTGGTGATCCAAGATTGACACAAACATCGATCAAGGTTTGTCCCTCTCGATTTGTGGTGCCTTTCTTCCCTGATTTTTCACGTTCTTCATGTGTGTTCTACGTGTTCTTCACGTAGATATGAATTTCATATCCTTTGTGCGACGCAACGATCCCAAATTGAAGATTCGGCGTCGGTACAACCCCATGGAGGTGCATCTGCGGTGGTGATAGATGGATTGATGTGGATCAGAAGATATCGTTCATCGAACGATTTCCACATGGATGACCAGAATCCGATTTTAGAGCCGATCGAAGGCCCGAAACCCACGGATTCGGCATCACGACGACAAGGCGACAAATGATCTTGAGTTTCATGGAAAACAGACAAGAGAAAAGTGATCTGGAGATCTGGCCGAGGTGCGAGGAGGAAGACGGTGATTCTAGAGAAATCCCGACTACATGGCGTGTAGTATGGGATACATGGCATGTGTTCATCGGCGGACTACATCGCATGTACTCTGGGAGTACACAGACACGGGTTGGGTACACAGTCAAGGACACATTGTGTATACCCTTCCCTAGCCAGACCCGGCCAGATACACGAGATACCCCATGTACTGGTACACGGGCAAGCGACATGGACATAGACCGTGTACGGGCACATGGCCAACGTACACAGAGCGAAACCTAGATGCTTGGACACGGCATGTAATCTAATTATATGCCGTGTAGTGACTTTTTACACGACAAGCCTAATGACACAGGCCGTTTACACGTGCAGTACCCAGAGTTAAGGAACTCGACGTGTGATCCTTCTACACACTATGTAGTTGAGTTTTACACAGCTTGGACGAATGATACAAGCTGTTTACATGGGCAGTACCCAGGTCAAGGAACACGACGTGTAACCATACTACACGCAGTGTAACCTATTTTACATGGATTGAGCTAGTTTCCTTCTATGACTTGGACTAGTTTCCTTAGTGTTTTTCCCCTTGATCTTTCTCTTGATGGTTTCCGGTATCATTTCCTACGTACAGGAGTATGATCCCTTTAGCAGGACTTCCCGAATAGAGTTGTTGGAATCCCCTCTGTGAGACTTAGATCCAGATCCTCAATTCATTCCTGGAACCCTTGGTAGAGTTCTTGGTATCAACATGACCAACTTTACCCGGGCGCCGATCCTCTACTTAGCGAATTAGTTCAGACTGAGTTGTTGGAATCAGCCAATGGATATTGGTTGTGATCCTCATCTGAGCATCATATTTCTCAAGTACTTGTAGAGTGTGTTCTCCAGAAATGAGTACTTCGTATATCTCTCTTTAGACCTCAGAGTGTGTTCTCCTTGTTACGTGCTCAGTGGAATCTTGGAGCTGGATCTTAGTGGTGGTTTCACGGTAGTCGATTGTGTATGAGTATATCAGGATATTCTTGTTATATGTTCTATAAACATATACCGTGTAAAGATGACTGTATCCTTACTTTGTGGAATTTTCCATTGTTGTATTCCTTTGTGGTTTCAGGGGTCCTACTGAGTATTGTTATACTCACCCCTGCACGAGATTGGCCTGCACGTGTCGTGTCTTGTATAGACGAGCTAGCCTTTGACAGGATTCTAGGAGGACCCAAACCAGATGGTGCTCAGTTAGATCAGACTTTCTGAGGTGTGTTCGTACGACTACGGGTTACTGTCCCAGTACCTTTCATTATAGGTTGGACTTTGTTATAGACTCTCTTTTGGTGGGCTTGTATGTTTGGCCCAGGGTTTTACGTTGTTTTAATTTACTTCCTTTCGTACTCTTTTGGTTGGGATTTTAGTGTATGCATGCATTTCCTTTTTTTTGTAGCTTTTACTTTTCAGCCTTTTGGGCTTGGAGATGTGTGTGTGTGTGTACAGGTTTATAGGCAATTCCTCCCTTGTTTGTAATATGCCTACTCGGTGCTAGTCACCAGCCCATGGCCTATTAGAGGCAGGATTGGGGATTTGCGGCTCGAGCCCCACTGGGATGGGTCGTGATAGAGTGGTATCAGAGGTGGTCGGTTCTACCTTAGGACTGAGATTCTGTGAGTTGGTTTGGGGTAACAATGTTATGTGTTTCAAGTTCATCTTTCTGGCTAGGGACCCCAGTGTTGGTGCGGGCAACTAACGTATCCATACACCAGGAATCTGATAACTTTCTTTTCGACTCGGAACATGAGAACACTAGTTGTAGGGGAAAATAACGGTACATGCATCATATAGGAATGGGTTTTTCTTTCCATGTACTTATTGAGTCAGCTCTCCAGATATACTCACTGACTGTGATACATATGGTTTCATTACAGGATGCCTCCGCGATGCACACCTACTAGGATCCAGCAGCTCGATCATGAGGATGACCCCCTCAGTGATGAAGCTTCGATACAGGGACCAGATCCCCCAGCTTTACCTTCGGTTGGTGTGCCAGTTGTTCCACCACCCGTGGAGTAGTGTTTAGTGCCTGCTGTACCAATGGAGGAGGAGCACAGTCTGAGCACACTACACAAGTTTCAGTGACAGAGACCCCTCAGGTTTCGAGGTGAGCCTGACCCTCAGGCAGCAGAGGAATGGCTTGAGGCAGTGACCCGAGTCTTCCGTTTGTTCAGAACACCAGCATACCAGATGGTGATCTTGGCAGCGAGCCTTCTACAAGGCTCGGCTATACGATGGTGGAGTTTGGTTATCCAGACCCATGATGAGGTGACTCTTGCATGGTCAGAGTTTGAACTTCTCTTTAGAGAGGAGTTTTCACTGGTTACCTTGAGATCAGTACATATATAGAAGCTTCTTCAGTTCCATTAGGGAACCATGATGGTGGTTGACTATTCATCGAGGTTTACCGACCTTTCACGATACTCGATGGATATGGTTAGGGATCAGTATTTCAGAGCTCAGACTTTTGAGAGGGGATTGTGCAGAGACATCCAAGCTAGAATCATCCCTATGAGCATTCCTATTTATGTTGGGGTGCCCGAGCGGGATTTTGTGGTTGAGAGCTTCTTAGCAGAGCAGAGACAACTGGAAGTTGTCAGTAGTGAGAGAGCTGGAGCAGAGTCCTCGGCAGCAGGGAGCCGACGTCAGGGACCCAGGCGTGGGGGATGTTTTCAGAGGAGATCCCAAGACAGAGGATCTGCCTTACAGGGTTCGTAGGGAGCATCCATCTAGCCTCGAGAGAGGTGATGCTACTCTTATGATGTCAGGGGACATCTCTCTCGAGATTGACCGACCCGCCATACTACTGACATGGGAGCAGTGGATGGACCACCGAGGCAAATTCAACGTGTGGATCAGACAGATACGTGGGGTGGTAGACGTGGTAGAGGAGCTGGGAGAGTAGTTGGAGGTGGTCGGTAGTTTGACCTTTTACCACCACCACCCCCGGGATGTCCACCCCAGGCTTAAGGAGCTAGTGGAAAGAGGCGGGGATAGTTGCATGCAGTGGAGGCTTATGACCATGGTACTCCCGGAATGATTAGAGGTACAATATGCATCTTTTATACTTTGGCTACCGTACTGATAGAAACAGGTGCAATTCTTTCTTTTCTGGCTTCTTATCTTGTTCGAGACCTTGAGATTCAATTTGAGTCATTGACTCGACCCTTATGCTTAGAAAAACTGACTGGAAAAGATTCATAGATCACACACCTTTATAGATAGTGTGACCTGACCCTTGGAGGCAAGAGTATCGGATGGAACCAGTTGGTGGTAGCGTCGATGCCTTACGACTTCATTCTTGGTATGGATTGGCTATCCACAGTTCATGCACAGATTGACTATTTTAGGCGAAGGGTGTGGTGTGTCCGCAATGATGGAATGAGGTTCTCCTTCGTCAATGAAAAGGAGACCCAGGCAGCGCAGGATGGACTCGTGCGTATGAAGGTACAACCAATTTCACATCAGTTGGCTAGACTAGCCCCTGGCGCAGTATATGTCATGAGTTTTCAGTTTCCAGCAGTAGTGGCTGAGTACGAGGAAGTCTTTACGGAGGATGTCCCCGGACTACCTCCCCTTCGGGAGATAAATTTCTGCATTGAGTTGCAACCCCAGACGACACCGATATCAGCATCAGCATATCGGATGGCTCCTGCAGAGCTTCGTGAGCTAAGAGTGCAGCTAGAAGACTTACAGAGGAATGGATTCGTGAGACCCAGTGTTTCACCCTGGGCAGCCCCCGTTTTATTTTCCAAGAAGGAAGACAGGATATTGAGGCTGTGTGTGGATTACCGACGCTTGAATAAGGTGACCGTGAAGAACCGGTATCCACTATCAGGGATTGATGACCTCTTTGACCAGTTAAGATGGGCATAATGGTTCTCAAAGGTCGATCTATGATCAGGCTATCACCAGTTGTGAGTACAGGATGAGGATATATCGAAGATGGCTTTCAGATGTCGCTACGGTCACTATGAGTACTTGGTGATGCCCTTCGGTGTGACGAATTATCTGGTAGTTTTTATGGGGCTTATGAACCAGATATTTCAGCCCTATCTAGACTGGTTCATAGTGGTCTTCATCGATGATATCCTGGTGTACTCTGCATCCAAGGAGGATCACGCGAGGCACCTGAGGATGGTTCTGGATACACTCTGAGAGCACCAGTTGTATGAGAAACTCTCAAAGTTTCAATTCTAGATACATGAGGTCCACTTTTTTCACGTTATCTCAGCAGATGGTGTAGGAGTAGATGCATCCAAGTTAGAGGCAACGTTAGCATGAGAGCCACCCCCAAGCGTGACGGAGGTGCGAAGTTTCCTTGGTTTGGCAGGCTACTATCGAAGATTCATTCTTGATTTCTCCAGGATTTCTTCACCCATAACAGTTTTGACTCAAAAGGGGAAACCTTTCGGGTGGACCGAGAGATGCGAGTAGGCTTTTTAGGAGTTGAGACAATGTCTGACGAGCACCCCGATCTTGAGATTACTGAAGGAGGGTGTCGAGTACATAGTGTTCTGCAACGCATCAGGAACTGGGCTTGGTTGTGTCGCGATGCATAGGCAAGAAGTGATTGCCTATGGATCACGTCAGTTGAGGCCACACGAGCAGAACTACATGACCCATGATCTTGAGTTGGCAGTGGTAGTCTCTGTGTTGAGGATGTGGCGGCACTACCTGATGGGTGAGCGGTATATCATCTACTCTGATCACAAGAGTATAATATATATCTTTTCTTAGATGGATCTGAATTTGAGATAGAGATGGTGGCTTGATTTCCTCCAGGATTACGACTTTGGGATCGTTTATACTCTTGGGAAGGGGAACGTTGTGGTAGATGCTCTTAGCCGGAGATCCAGTTCGTAGTTGTTGGATGGGGCGATGAGGCAATTGGACTCTTTATAGTTATCCTTCATGGATAGAGATGAGGGAGCTTAAATTCAGTCAATTTTTGTTACCCCTCCACTCTTACAGCGAGTCAGGGAAGTGCAGCTCGAGGATGCTAGCTGCGAGAATTTATGTGCTCAGATATCCGCAGGCGATGATGATGATGATGGACATTCAAAAGGTGGGGAGCATGTTGTTATTTTCAGAGGGCACACAGTAGTACCAGTGACATTGTGGGAGGAGGTTATAAGGGAGTTCCATACATCTCCTTTGGTGGTGCATCCAGGCATGGAAAAGATGTACCAAGACCTCCGATGTCAGTTCTGGTGGCCAGGAATTAAGATGAGTGTGGCATAGTTTGTTTCTCAGTACCTTACTTGTCAGCAATTAAAGGCCGAGCACCAGGTTCCAGCAGGTTTGACACAGCCCCTTGAGGTTCCAGAGTGGAAGTGGTATGGGATATCCATGGACTTCGTGATGGGTTTACCACATACATCCAGGGGACATGATTCCATCTGGGTGATCGTTGACCGACTCACCAAGTCTACCCACTTTTTAGCCACATGGGAGCAGAGTTCAGTAGAGAGCTTAGGACGCCTCTATGTGCAGGAGATAGTTCAGCTTCACGGAGTTCCATCCACGATCGTCTCAGATCATGATGCTCGTTTCACATCCCGATTGTGGAAGGGATTTCAGGAAGCTTTTAGGACTAAGTTACGCTTGATCACAACATTCCATCCTCAGACTGATGGTCATATGGAGTAGACCATCCAGGTTCTGGAGGATATGCTACGATCTTGCATACATGATTTCAGAAGTAGCTAGGAGGATCACCTACCACTATTGGAATTTGATTATAACAACAGTTATCATTCCACTATTGGTATGGCTCCATTCGAGGCTTTTTACGGGCGACCTTGTAGGTCACCACATTGCTGGACTAACCCAGGAGAGTCAGAACTCATGGGCCCAAAGATGGTGCGAGCTAATATAGAGAAGGTGCAGGTCATCTAGAAGCGGATGAAGACTGCACAAAGTCGGAAAAAGTCATATGCCGATAGGAGACAGAGGCCCTTGGAGTTCGAAGAGGGAGACAATGTGTTCCTTTGGGTCTCACCTCAATGGGGATTGAGGAGATTTTCCAGAGGTGGAAAGCTATCTCTGAGGTTCATCGACCCTTTTCATATTTGCAGTAGAGTTGGCGAGGTGGCATACCTCTTGGCTCTACCTCCTCATATGGACCAGGTACACAACATTTTCTATGTGTCGCATCTGCGGAGGTACGTGCATGATCCATCACACGTTATCGACTGGGGCAAGCTAGACATCGATGATGGAGAGACCTTTGCTGAGTACACAGTGAAGATCGAGGATCGACATGAGAAGATCCTTCGTGGGAAAACCATTCCCTTAGGTCGTGTCTGGTGCTTGCACAGGAATCTCCAAGAGAGAACGTGGGAGCGGGAGGCTCATATTCATGTGCATTACCCATATCTTTTTGAGTAGCCTTTGTTTTGGATTTTCGGGGATGTAAAGCCCTAAGGTGGGTGTGATGTAATGTCCTGAATTTTTCCATATATTATTTTTAATATTATATGGGAATTCTTTCGAGACCAAGATTTGAGACGACGTGCAGTTCCGAGGCCCGATGAGCCCCGAACAAATGTTTGAATTTAATTAAATAATTAAATTACGCACGCGTGTGGTTTTATGAAAAAGTGGAATAACTCTTGAACGGGTGCTCAGATCGGAAATCCGAGGGCACTGTTCTATCCAGAGCAGCGGGTTTACCCTAGGAGAGACCTAACATCGACTGTCATAGGTCGGTGGTGAAATACAGTTTTTGGACGCAACGATAATAAAATATTAAATTAAAATATTTTATTAAATCTTGTTGCAGAAAATATATTTTATCTTTTTAAATAGAGGTTTGCGCAGGGGTCCAGTGTTACAGACCTCATAACCCTGAAACCTCTTGAGGCTATAGGAAAGCTTTGGAGGAAACCCCCAATGCGGCGACAACGTTCTTGATGAATTTCACCGGTGACAACGACGCGACGACTAGATCTTCTCCAACGAACACCGCGAATCCAGGTAGGGCGTTTGATCTCTTTGTGATTTATTTCCCGTTCTTGATTCTTACGATGAACACGGACAATCCGTGAATAGATTTGACTGATGATCAATCGTATTTGTGGGTTTCGTTTTTTGTAGGTATTTTAGGGATTCGATTATTGAAGTTATTTTGGTTCATTAATTTTTTAATGGTGGCGAACCAGGATCGACGCAAACATCGATCGAGGTTTGTCCCTATAGATTTTTGGTACCATTCTTCCCTGATTTATCATGTTCTTCTTGTGCGTTCTATACATTCTTCACGAAGATATGAACGACGGATCTTTGCGCATATGTTGTGTGACAAAAAGATCCCAAATTGAAGATATGGCGTCGGTAGAACCCCACGGGGATGCGGCTGCAGTGGCGATGGACGGATTGAATCGGATCAGAAGATATCGTTCTTCAAACGATTTCCGTACGGATGAACAGAATCAGATTTGGGAGCCGATTGAAGGCCCGAAACCCATGGATTTGGCATCACGACAACGAGGCGACCCATGATATTGAGTTTCACGGAAAATAGACAAGAGAAAAGTGATCCGGTGATCGAGACGAGGCGTGAGGAAGAAGACAGTGATTCTGGAGAAATCCCGAGTACACGAAAAGTAGTGTGGGCTACACGGCGTGTTCATCGGCGGACTACCTGGCGTGTACTCCTGGAGTACACAGACACTGGTTGGGTACACAGTCAAGGACATGGCGTGTATACCCTTCCTCATCCAGACCTGGCCAGATACACGAGATACCCCGTGTACTGGTACACAAGCAGGTGACACGGACAAAGACCGTGTACGGGCACATGGCCAGCGTACACGGAACGAACCCCAGATGCTCGGACATGACATGTAATCCAAGTACACGCCGTGTAGTGACTTTTTACATGACAAGCCAAATGACACAGGCCGTTTACATGGGCAGTACCCAGAGTCAAGGAACACAGCGTGTGATCCTTCTACACGCCGTGTAGTTGAGTTTTACACAGCTTGGACGAATGACATGGGCCATTTACACGAGTAGTACCTAGGTCAAGGAACACGACGTGTAACCATACCACACAACATGTAACCCTTTTTACATGGATTGAGCCAGTTTCCTTCTATGACTTGGACTAGTTTCCTTAGGGTTCGTCCCCTTGGTCTTTCTTCTGAAGGTTTCCAGTATCATTTCCTACGTACAAGCGTATGATCCCTTCAGTAGGACTTCTTGAAAGGAGTTGTTGGAATCCCCTATGTGAGACTTAGAGACAGATCCTATATTCATTCCATGAACCCTAGGTAGAGTTATTGGTATTGACATGAACAACTTTACCCAGGTGCCGATCCTCTGCTTAGCAGATTAGTTCAGACTGAGTTTTTGGAATCACCCAACGGCTATTTGTTGTGATCCTCATCTAAGCATCATATTTATTAAGTACTTATGGACTGTGTTCTACCAAAATGAGTACTTTGTATCTATCTCTTTAGACCTCGGAGTGTGTTCGCCTTTTTATGTGATTAGTGGAATATTCGAGCTGGATCATAGTTGTGGTTTCGCGGTAGTCGATTGTATATGAGTATATCTGGATATTCTTATTATATGTTCTATAAACATATACTGTGTAGAGATGACTGTATCTTTACTTTGTGGTATTTTCCCTTGTTGCGTTCTTTTGTGGTTTCAGGGGTCATACTGGGTATTGTTTTACTCACCCATGCACGGGCTTTTCCCGCACGTGTCGTGTCTTGTGCAGACGGGCGAGCCTTTGACAGGATTCTAGGCGGACCAGGACTAGAAGGTGCTCAGTGAGATCAGATAGGCTGAGGTGTGTTTCTACGGTTATGGGTTGGAGTCCCAGTACCTTTCATTATAGGTTGGACTTTTTACAGACTCTCTTTTGGTGGGCTTGTACATTTGGCCCAGGGTTTTACATTACTGTACTTCACTTCCTGTCATACTCTGTTGGTTGGGATTTTAGTGTATGCATGCATTTCCTTTTTTATTAGCTTTTACATTTCAGCATTTTGGGCTTGGAGATGTGTGTGCATGTGTACAATTTTATAGGTAATGCCTCCCATGTTAGTAACATGCCTACTCAGTGCTAGTCACCAGCCCCTGGCCTATTGGAGGCGAGCATGGGGAGTTGCGGCTCGGGCCCCGCTGGGACGGGTCGTGACAATAATCACCTACATGACTTTTTCCACTTTATAATGATGGTCTTGTGAGTGGTAATTAAATCATGATTATAATATCTCGTTTAGTTTCATTTCCTCATGTTTATGATATTATTAAACCATTTACCTATTCCATGTCTCCAAGATTATGATCATCCTATTAAGATGTTATTTTATTCCTCTTGACTCCCATGTTGTAATTTATTTACCTTTTTATTCTCTTACTTTTCTTTTAAGCTCACCCATTTCCATATGTATTTTACCCAGGATATCCTATGCAGTTTTATAATATCAATAGGAGTTTGGGGAAATATGTACATTTTTAAATAATTATTATGCTTTTATATTTAATATGATGTGTTTTTATGTATATTCATTCAAATACACTCGAACTATAGATCATTGACATGTATTTTTTTGGAAAATTATGTTAATAATTATGGAATAAAATGTGTTTAAGGATTAGGTCACTATAATTGGTATCAAAGGAAGGTAGAGTTATTTTTGGAGAATAGGATGAGAGAACCTTAGTGAAAATTCTATTGATAAGTCCATTACATAATCCTATGTATTGAATAAAATCATAAAATTTTGGTAATGTAGATATTATTTGGGTTTCCATGAAATTACATATCTGTATAGATACTTGAAATTTGATGTAGGCTCTAACATAGTCGTACCTAGAGTTAATAACCATGAAGAGGGTGTGTGGGGTATTAAATCAATGGTGAAATAGAGTATAAAAATGATTCCAAATTGTACACCTAACTAGTCACTCTCAGGGGATATTCATTTGGTAAATCAACTTATATTTACACACCATAATGAGGTATTTGAATATAATTTTTTTGGTACATAATTAGATTAAATAAACTTATAGTAAAATGAACATGGATAATATATATTGAAACTTAAAATAATTACACGTTAGGTTCTATACATCATAAATATGTTAATTATTCAATGTTTATGTTTTAACTTTTATACATTTATTAATAATTGTAATCCCACCAAAGGTTATACTTTATTTTTAAAAAAATAGTTGGTTGTATAGGGAATAATTTTAAAGACTTGTGGAATGGTTAATGTAATGACTACCCTAATAAAATTCATAACGTAGTTAGAGGAGGAGATAAGAGCTTCATTGATGTCCCGAAACAACTGAATCATGTTATCATTAATAAACTAATAGAGTAGATCACCCTCTAAAATAGAAAGTTTTAATTGTGTCCTTTATGTGTATAATACCTTCATCTATTAGTTGAAATTATAATCCTATAGTCATTAAATAATGGATTAGATAACATGAGAAGATATTATTTATCCATCAATGGTTAGAGAAAGAGAAGGTCATATAGACTATTTACCACCATGAGAGAGATGTTGATCAGTGTTAGAAACTGATCATGAATACAAATCCCATAAAAGAAATAGAATCTATGGAGTGGGATTAACTAAAGAGGCTATTTTTGAATAAATATTTTCCACAAACTCCCCATATTAAAATATAAAGATAGTTCCTTTCACTCAAGAATAATATGGACTTATCTATCAGATATTATGAGGATAACTAAACAAAGCTTTCATGATATGCCTTTTATTTTTTCATTTACACTAAATGTAGAATCAACCAATTATTTGGTAGGATGAAGATGATTCTATGAATAGTTTTTTAAATTGAAGATATTGATGCCCATTAATATATTGTTCGACGATCCCTCAAAATGCAGATGGAAATGGGTAACTCTCAGTGGTCTTGTGGGACTATAAATAAAAATATTATAATTGAGTTTATATTTTGGGTATCACTAGATAAAATTCATGGAGTTATGAAAATCCAACATCCAACATCCTATATTTCAAAAGTGTGGAAATAAGAATCCTATAAACTGTTCCAAGGGGGCCAAGAAAAGTTTCATTTTTTTAATGGATGGACATCAAGAAAACATAAATAGAATTTAGATGAAGAATACCAATAATGTGAATACAAAATGTACAAATAAATCCTCAAATTGATGTCCAATATTTAAACTACAAGGAAAAAAGGACACTATTAAAACCAATTCACTATTCTTATGGTTTTCAAAGATAACCAAAAATAACAACCCCCAAATAAAAGAGATAAATTCCATTCTTATTTAATTAATATTGTGGTGGTGGATCAAGAAAATTATGTGGTGATAGATTCAATAGTTAATCATTAAATAACACTGAACATACTATTTGATTTTGGTTCTATACATTATTTCATATCATGCAAGTTTTCTAGTTTTATTCAAACACCACCTCAAAATATGGAAGTTTAGTTATGAAGAAAAAATTCAAATGAATTGATTATTGAATATTTTTTACAAAAACCATCCCATGTTTATATTCAAGGGATGAATCTACCATAGAACCTTATAATAATCCCTTTAGTGTAATTTGATCTTATACTATGTATAGTCAGGTTGTCTCTATATAGAGCCCACATCAACTATTGGGAGAAATAAATAACCTTATATAACCTAAATTACCCTATAATTATATAAAAGTTTAATAAGGATGATTAATCTCCATTGGAATATTCTTTGAAATTTGAGATATTATTTTCTTATGAGCAAGAATATAATTCTAAAATGATAAATAAAAAGAGAGGACCACTCTTTAGGAAATTCCCATTGTATATTATTATACAAATGTATTCCCTGAATAATTTTTTGGTATTCCACTAGGTTGAGGGTTGAGTCTTTAATTGAACTTATACCAATATCTATGTCGATATCCATGACACCATATAGAATATCCCCCATTGAAATTAATGAACTAAATATGCAATTATTTTTGGAACCAGGGTCTTCAAAGCATGATTTGGCGTATGGTTTGTGTTTTTTGTCAATCCTCAGTGGAAGTTCAGGATGTGTACCAACAAAGAGATCATACCGTTCAAGCAGAAAACAGTACTGAAGGTGGCGTCATTTCCCAGTGTTTGCCAAATTTTTGGGCCTGAAAATCGGCCAATAAAGTAAAGTGTTTTTGGAAAAGTTACTTGAGCACCGAGGTCTTGGAGGATAAAAGACTTGCGCGCCATATGTTTTTGAGGATCCGAACTTCAAAATTTGGCTAAGGAAAGAAGGTCGCGCAAGTGTTGGTTGGGTCGCGCAAGTGAGTTGCGCGACAGAGGTTTTGGGAAACGAGACTTGCGCGCCAATGATGGACTTGTGCGCCTCCGCGCATGGGGTCCAGTTTGCCTATAAATACTGGACCACCCCAACTCTTTTTTCAATGGATTTCAAGACTGAGAGATTTTTTGAGATATCATCGCGCAGGTGGTTGAGCCGCACAGGTGGTAGTTTGGTCGCACAAGTAGAGCTTGCGCGCCGGTTGTCTGTTGTGTGCCCAAGGCGTTTTGGGAGAGAAATGAAGTGAACCGCGCAAGTTTTTTTGGGGAAGGAAGCGTCGCGCAGGTGCGTTGGTGAAACTTGCGCGCCAGTTTGGACTTGCACGCCATATTGGGACTTGCACGTCTGGCTTGGAGAAGCGCGCAAGGTTTTGCTGAAGCCCGCCGGCCTGTTTGGAGCTGCACGAAAGCCAGGAGACTACCTGATACATTCGAGGAAAAGTGATATTCTGCTTCTGGTGAGAATCGGACTTCAATAGAGCATCTAGATACAAAAGAGGATGCATTATTATGAAAATGATGAAGATACCTTCAGGTCTATAAACTGGGTGGGACTTCACCAACAGCAGTGAACCAGGGGGAGTCAACGGGAGTGACCCGAGGGGAGCAGTGGGCTATCCCTGAACCTTTGTAATGGCAGTGAGCCTGGGACAGAGTAACTGTACCCAAAATTTGTAATCTACCGCTAGTGAAGCGTAGTGGATTTTGGTACGACTGAACACCTGTCATCATATGCTCCTTGTACGTAGCCCTTAGTGGTGAACCAAGTAAAAAGGGTTGTGTCTTCTCTGTGCATGTGAATGTTTTCTTTCTGATCATAATCTTCATACAGGTTCAACAAGTTCCTACCCATGTGGGAACTAGATCCATCACTTTAAAAGAAAAAGTGGTCACCCTGATTCACCCCTCCCCTCTCAGGGTGTCCCGGGGTCCTTCAAGTGGTATCAGAGGGTAAAGGTTTCTGGTGTTGAATCTGACCTTCTTCATCATGCAAAACACCGTCAATGTCAGGGGAGTCCCTCACTTCGATGGAAGCAATTTCCAGATCTGGAAGAACAGAATGAGATCTCATCTAAGATCTATTGGAATGGAAGTTCTTTTTTCTACTGTTCAAGGAATACAAGTCACTGATCCAACAGGTCTGGCTATGACTGAAACAGACAGGAAACTTCTTGATGCAGATGCTAAAGCACAGAATGCTCTCACTACAGCCCTTTCTGATCAGATCTACCTGAAGTTGATGATTTGCACCTCAACAAAATCCATGTGGGATAAACTTGAGAATATTTATGAAGGAGATAGCAAAGTGAAGGAGGTGAAACTACAGGTGCTACACAATCGGTTTGATGATCTGAAGATGCATCCAGACGAGAATGAAGACTCTTTCTTCAATCGAATTACTGAAGTGGTTGGAGAAATTCGGGGTCTAGGAGAAGAAATCAAAGACATTGATATTGTAAAGAAAATATTAAGAAGACTTCCACCTCTGTATAATGCGAAGGTGTCAGCCCTTGAGGAAAGAGATCTTTCCAAACTTTCTCTAGATGATCTACTGAGTAGCTTGGTAGCATATGAAATGAGAGTCAAACCAGAAGATGCTATGACTCGGGTGAGCAAGGAAATGGCATTCAAGGCCATGGATAAATTGAAAATCTCAAAGGATAGTAGCGGTGATGATGACGAAGAGAAAGAAATTATTTCTCTCATTGCAAAGAAGTTCCAGAAGGGGAAAGGGAAATTCAAAGGGAAGTTACCTCTCGCATGTTTCCATTGTGGAAAAGTTGGGCACATTGCCTCTTAGTGCTTGAAGAATATCAATGATGATGACAGTGAATATGAAAACTTCAGGAAGCCTCAGAGAAGGTTCTTCAAAAAGGGAAACTTCAAATATGGTAAGAAAATGCAAAGGAAGAGTTTTGTTTGTGAAGAGGAAGAAGATGACAATGAATTCTGTGATGAAGAAGAACCAGAATTCAAAACTGGGAACCATGCTTCTATGATGGCCACTGTTGAAAAGTAAGAAGATACTGATGGAGAAAAACAACTGAGAACTTGTGTAGATCCTGAGGTGCAACTTAAGGATGCAGTTAGTAAGCTTAAGAATAAATGTAAGAGCTGCAATAAGTGGAAATCAATTGTAGACGAATCAACTGAATATGTTGATCAACTTGAAGCTGAAATTGAACGTCTGGAAGAATTTGTGAAGGTAAAGTCTAAAATAATTGAAATCAATGATGATGTAGTTGATCTGAAGCTGAGAATTGAAGATCAGGAAAAGGTCATCAGTGACCTCACATCCAGACTGGATGAAAAATCCAAGACTACTGAGGGTCTTGAGGAGGAAGTAGTTACTCTACGGAGTAAACTGGAGACTGAATCAATTCAAAAAGAATCGAGGAAGAAAATACATTTCGGAAGATTCTCAGATGCAGAATTACTAGCAAGAGCCATGTACGGTTCAGATGGGGTTGGAAAAAACTTGAGTGATCAAAGACCCGATTGCATGGGAAAGAGTGGAATTGGTTGTGAGGCTGAGTCATCAACTACTGGAAGTGAAAAGATCCAAAAGAAAGATAAGATGAATGTTGAACATGATGAAATGTTACCTAGAGTGCTAAAAAAGGAACCCTCAATCCAAACTAAATAGAGACCCAAAAATTATCCTCAAACTTTCAAAAATGAAAGACAGCCTTACTATTCTCCCAAGGAAGAAGGTATCAGGAGAAATTCAAGTAAGAGGACATTTCCTCTCATGAAGTGTCAGTTCTGTGTCTATCTAGGCCATACCATGTCTTATTGTGAAGAGGCAAGAAGCTATCTGAATGGAGAATATATAGATGCTCAACAAAGGAGAACAATCTCATATCCTAATTCTCATAGAAGAAATAATTTCTATGGATATTGTTTTTGTTGTTTGAACTTTGGTCATAAGGAAGTTAATTGCAAGCAGAGAAGGGACATAGACACCTCATACCGAAGTTCAAGACAAGTCAAGTCTCGTCAGCAAGACAGTGTTGCTCTTTCAAACAGGTTCTCACCTCTCAAAGAAGACTATTACTATGAAGAACCTGGGTATGTGGAAGAGATAGTTTAAAGGCCATCAGTTCTATATACTCAATCTCATTTCTCATCTAAGGAAAGGAAGAAGATTGAGAAATCGAACCTTGCAGAGGTAGCCCTCAAAGCTACAAAGAACAACAGTACCTGGATTCTGGATAGTGGTTGTTCATCTCATTTGACAGGTAATGCTGGCCTACTAACGAATATCATAAAGAATGTTGATGGTACAGTAATATTTGGTAATGATGGGGCTCTGAAAATCAAAGGGAGTGGAAGTACCCAACTAGCTAATGGAGAACTAAAGAAGACTGAAGTCCTTTACGTAGATGGCCTACGACATAATCTCCTCAGTGTGAGTCAACTTTGTGACTCAGGACTTATAGTTACTTTTAATCAGAAAGGCTGCACTATCAAGGGAAAAACCGGCAATTCACTTATGAAAGGATGCAGAACAGAAGGCAACTTGTATCAGGTTGATAGTGAAGAAAATTTATGTTACATGACTGTTGAAGAAGAAAACAATTTGTGGCATCAGTGATTGGGACACATCAATCAACAAGACATAGAGAAAATATCAAAATTGAGAATTGTCATGGACATCCCCAACCTGAAGCGTGAGCGTGAAAAATCTTGTGATGCTTGTATTCGTGGGAAGCTGGTCTGCAGTTCATATCGGCCAAAAAAGAAAAAGGCATATCACCTTCTTGATCTGATTCATACAGATGTTTGTGGTCCAATAAATGTTGCCGGAACACATGTAGAAAGGTACTTTGTCCTTTTCATAGATGATTACAGTATAATGGCATGTGTGATGGTCATTCACAGGAAATGACAAGTCCTTGACTGCATGAAAACATATCGGCGAATCGCCGAGAATGATACTGGACGAACAATCAAAGTGTTGAGATCTGACAATGGAGGAGAATACACGTCCATTGAATTTGAGAATTATCTAGAGAAGCATGGGATACAACATGAGGTAGCTTCTGTGAGAACTCCACAACAAAATGGAGCTGTTGAACGTAGGAATAGACAGGTGAACAACATGGCGCGAACTATACGGATTGAGAGTCGTATTCCATGACATTACGGGAAAGAGGCTGTTCAAGCTACAATGTACATTCAGAATCGAACATGACTTTATATGGGTGAGACGAAGGCACCATATGAACTGTGTCATGGACGGAAGCCTTCTCTAAAATACTTCTGTGTCTTTGGAAGTAAATGCTTCATCAGGAACAAAGAAGGAAATCAAGGGAAATATGGCGACAATGCAGATTAAGGAATTTTCCTTGGTTACTCAATGAACAAAAAATCCTACAAATGCTTCAACAAGCGTTTGGGAAGAATTGTGGAAAGCAGTGATGTTAGGATAATTGAAGATAAAACCACGAATGCTTCAAGGACGTCATATACTGATGTGATAGAAAATCAGGAAGAATGTGAACGTGAAGAAAATACAAATGCAGAAATAGATGAAGTTGTTCAAAACACTCAGCAGTCACATCATGATATTGACACAGAAGAAGAATCTGAAGAAGAAACTATGGCTGAAGAAAATGCTACTGAACCTCGCAGGAGAAATCGAAGGGCTGAGATTGATCCATCCAACATAATTGGGGACAGGAGTGCACCCACTCAAACAAGGAGAATGAGGAATAACACGCAATCTGCATTTCTATCAGTTGTAGAGCCATCCTCATTCGAAGAAGCTGCTAATGATGAATCTTGGGTGAAAACCATGAATGATGAATTAGATCAGATTGACAAGAATCAGACATGGAATCTTGTCTAGAGACCCAAAGGTCAAAATGTGATTGGTACCAAATGGATCTTCAAAAATAAGTTTGATGAACATGGAAGTTTTATCAGAAACAAGGCATGTATGGTATGTAAAGGATACTCTCAGATTGAAGGCATTGATGTTGAAGAAACCTTTGCTCCAGTGGCTAGACTGTAGTCAATCAGGATTTTCCTTGCCATGGCACTCCAAAAAGGATATAATGTATATCAAATGGATGTTAAGACAACATTCTTGAATGGTGTACTCGAAGAAGAAGTCTACATTGAACAACCAGTGGGCTTTGTTTTGGGTACTGATGAAACAAATGTCTGTAAACTGAAGAAAGCTCTATATGGATTGAAGCAGGCACCACGGGCATGGTACTCACGGCTAGATTCATATCTCAAGAAGATGGAATTCAAAAGAGGAGGAGTTGATCACAATCTCTATGTGAAGAATTCTCCAAAAGATCAATTCATGGTTCTTGTCTACGTTGATGATATCATATTTGGTGGCATTAGGCATAAATCAGTGGATGAATTTGCCAACCACATGAAATCAGAATTTAAAATGTCTATGATTGGGGAGCTCACATATTTCTTGGGGCTGCAAGTGATTCAAAAGAAGGAATACACTTTCATTACTCAGGAAAAATATGCAAGAGAGCTACTGAAGAAGTTCAATATGCAAGACTCCAAACTAATGTCAACTCCGGTTGCATTTGGAACTAAACTTGGAAAGAATGAGGATGGGGACTCTGTTGATCCCACCATATACAGGAGGATCATTGGAAGCCTACTGTACCTGACAGCGACAAGGCCAGATATTGTCTTTGCCACAAGCCTTGCAGCCCGCTTTTAGAGTAATCCAAAAGGGGAACATATGGCAGCAGTAAAAAGAATCATGAGATACATTCACGGTACACATAACTTTGGGTTATTTTTTGCTGTAGGAAGGGACAGTGAATTATCCGCATTTTCAGATGCTGACTGGGCTGGTGATGTGGTAGACAGAAAGTCCACTAGTGGTGGAGCATTCTATATTCGGAAGAAATGTGTTGGATGGTTGAGAAAGAAACAAGAAAGTACTTCTCTTAGTACGGCTGAAGCTTAGTATATCTCTGCCACAAAATCATGCACTCAACTTCTTTGGATGAATTAGCAGCTAACAGATATTGGTGATAAGGTGCAACAACCAATGGTGATTTCTTGTGATAACAAAAGTGCAATTGATCTTACGAAGAATCCAGTTCAGAATTCTCGTACAAAACATATTGAAATACAGTATCATTTTACCAAAGAAAAGGTTGAACAAGGCATGATTAGAATGGATCATGTTGGAACTAATGAGCAAGTGGCTAATATCCTGACCAAGCCATTGTCTGCGGCTGTGTTTGAGAAGCATCGGTTGAACCTCAGTGTTCAACCACCTCCTACTGCATAAGGAGGCTCCGGAAATCCCCTCTCCCCATTTGTTTTAACTTTTTTTATCTGCTTATGGCTGTGATGCAGGATTATGGGGGAGATACTATTCAGGGGGAGTATGGATTGAGCTGAACATTGAACAACTTATCGATCTTTGGTTTTATTGTCAATGGGGGAGAAAGGAATAAATTGAAGGCACAAAATTCTTCTGTGATGAGAAGATGAGAAGTATAAGAAGGATAACATCGGGCGTCATGGAGAATTTCAAAACACTGGAACCCAATTCAGGCTTCCTCTCTTGTTTTCTACACCGAGAATTGCTCACGTAGACTTAGAGTGTTGGCTGAGTTGATTCTTGCGTTTTGGGTTTGCTCATGGTTGGAGATCTATTGAATTTATTCTGACTGCCAACAAACCCAAAGGGGGAGATTGTTGGAACTAGGGTCTTCAAAGCATGATTTGGCGTATGGTTTGTGTTTTTTGTCAATCCTCAGTGGAAGTTCAGGATGTGTACCAACAAAGAGATCATACCGTTCAAGCAGAAAACAGTAGTGAAGGTGGCGCCGTTTCCCAGTGTTTGCCAAATTTTTGGGCCTGAAAATCGGCCAATAAAGTAAAGTGTTTTTGGAAAAGTTACTTGCGCGCCGAGGTCTTGGAGGATAAAAGACTTGCGCGCCATATGTTTTTGAGGATCCAAACTTCAAAATTTGGCTAAGGAAATAAGGTCATGCAAGTGTTGGTTGGGTCGCGCAAGTGAGTTGCGCGACAGAGGTTGTGGGAAACGAGACTTGGGCACCAATGATGGACTTGCGCGCCTCCGCGCAGGGGGTCTAGTTTTCCTATAAATACTAGACCACTCCTCCTATTTTTTCAATGGAGTTCAAGACTGAGAGATTGTTCGAGGTCTCATCGCGCAGGTGGTTGAGCCGCGCAGGTGGTAGTTTGGTTGCGCAAGTAGAGCTTGCGTGCCGGTTGTCTGCTGTGTGCCCAAGGCGGTTTGGGAGAGAAATGAAGTGAACCATGCAAGTTTGTTGTCAGGGAAGGAAGCGTCGCGTAGGTGCATTGGTGACACTTGCGCGTCAGTTTGGACTTGCACGCCGTATTGGGACTTGCGCGTCCAGCTTGGAGAAGCGTGCCAGGTTTTGCTGAAGCCCGCCGGCCTGTTTGGAGCTGCACGAAAGCCAGGAGACTACCTGATACATTCGAGGAAAAGTGATATTCTTCTTCTGGTGAGAATCGGACTTCAATAGAGCATCTAGATACAACAGAGGATGCATTATTATGAAAATGATAAAGATACATTCACGTCTATAAACTGAGTGGGACTTCACCAACGGCAGTGAGCCAGGGGGAGTCAACGGGAGTGACCTGAGGGGAGCAGTGGGCTATCCCTGAACCTTTGTAAAGGCAGTGAGCCTGGGACAGAGTAACTGTACCCAAACTTTTGTAATCTACTGCTAGTGAAGCATAATGGATTTTGGTACGACTGACAACCTGTCGGCGTATGCTCCTTGGACGTAGACCTTAGTGGTGAACCAAGTAAAAAAGGTTGTGTCTTCTCAGTGCATGTGAATGTTTTTCTTTCTGATCATAATCTTCATACAGGTTCAAAAAGTTTCTACCAACGTGGGAACAAGATCCATCACTTTAAAAGAAAAAGTGGTCACCCTGATTCACCCTCCCATCTCAGGGTGTCCCAAGGTCCTTCAAGTGGTATCAGAGGGTAAAGGTTGCTGGTGTTGAATCTGACCTTCTTCGTCATGGAAAACACCGTCAATGTCAGGGGAGTCCCTCACTTCGATGGATGAAATTTACAGATCTGGAAGAACAGAATGATATCTCATCTAAGATCTCTTGGAGTGGAAGTTCTTTTTTCTACTGTGCAAGGAATACAAGTCACTGATCCAACAGGTCTAGCTATGAATGAAACAGACAGGAAACTTCTTGATGCAGATGCTAAAGCATAGAATGCTCTCACTGCAGCCCTTTCTGATCAGATCTACATGAAGGTGATGAATTGCACCTCTGCAAAATCCATGTGGGATAAACTTGAGAATATTTATGAAGGAGATAGAAAAGTGAAGGAGGCAAAACTACAGGTGCTTCACAATCGGTTTGATGATCTGAAGATGCATCCAGACGAGAATGCAGACTCTTTCTTCAATCGAATTACTGAAGTGGTTGGAGCAATTTGGGGTCTAGGCGAAGAAATCAAAGACATTGATATTGTAAAGAAAATATTAAGAAGACTTCCACCTCTGTATAATGCGAAGGTGTCAGCCCTTGAGGAAAGAGATCTTTCCAAACTTTCTCTAGATGATCTACTGAGCAGCTTGGTAGCATATGAAATGAGAGTCAAACCAGAAGATGCTACGACTCGGGTGAGAAAGGAAATTGCATTCAAGGCCATGGATAAATTGAAAATCTCAAAGGATAGTAGCGATGATGATGACGAAGAGAAAGAAATTCTTTCTCTCATTGCAAAGAAGTTCCAGAAGGGGAAAGGGAAATTCCAAGGGAAGTTACCTCTCCCATGTTTTCGTTGTGGGAAAGTTGGGCACATGCCTCTCAGTTCTTGAAGAATATCAATGATGATGACAGTGAAGATGAAAACTTCAAGAAGCCTCAAAGAAGGTTCTTCAAAAAGGGAGACTTCAAATATGGTAAGAAAATGCAAAGTAAGAGTTTTGTCTATGAAGAGGAAGAAGGTGACAATGAATTCTGTGATGAAGAAGAACCAGAATTCAAAACTGGGAACCATGCTTCTATGATGGCCACTGTTGAAAAGTCAGAAGATACTGATGGAGAAAACAACTGAGAACTTGTGTAGATCCTGAGGTGCAACTTAAGGATGTGGTTAGTAAGCTTAAGATTAAATGTAAGAGATGCAATAAGTTGAAATCAATTATAGAAGAATAAACTGAATATGTTGATCAACTTGAAGCTGAAATTGAACGACTGGAAGAATTTGTGAAGGTACAGTCTAAAATAATTGAAATCAATGATGATGTAGTTGATCTGAAGCTGAGAATTGAAGAGAAGGCAAAGGTCATCAATGACCTCACATCCAGACTGGATGAAAAATCCAAGACTACTGAGGGTCTTGAGGAGGAAGTAGTTACTCTAAAGATTAAACTGGAGACTGAATCAATTAAAAAAGAATCAAGGAAGAAAATATAGTTCGGAAGATTCTCAAATGCAGAATTACTAGCAAGAGCCAAGTGTGATTCAGATGGGGTTGGAAAAATCTTGAGTGATCAAAGACCCGCTTGCATGGGAAAGAGTGGAATTGGCTGTGAGGCTGAGTCATCAACTACTGGAAGTGAAAAGATCCAAAAGAAAGATAAGATGAAAGTTGAACACGATGAAATTTTACCTAGAGTGCTGAAAAAGGAACCCTCAATCCAAACTAAAAGGAGACCCGAAAATTATCCTCAAACTTTCAAAAATGACAGACAGTCTTACTATTCTCCCAAGGAATAAGGTATCAGGAGAAATTCATGTAAGAAGACATTTCCTCTCATGAAGTGTCATTTCTATGGCTATCTGGGCCATACCATGTCTTACTGTGAAGAGGCAAGAAGCTATCTGAATGGAGAAGATATAGATGCTCAACAAAGGAGAACAATCTCATATCCTAATTCTCATAGAAGAAATAATTTCTATGGATATTGTTTTCTTTGTTCTAACTTTGGTCATAAGGCAGTTAATTGCAGGCCGAGAAGGGACATAGACACCTCATACCGAAGTTCAAGACAAGTCAAGTCTCGTCAGCAAGACAGTGTTGCTCTTTCAAACAGGTTCTCACCTCTCAAAGAAGACTATGACTATGAAGAACCTGGGTATGTGGAAGAGATAGTTAAAAGGACATCAGTTCTATATACTCAATCTAATGTCTCATGGAAGGAAAGGAAGAAGATTGAGAAATCGAACCTTGCAGAGGTAGCCCTCAAAGCTACAAAGAACAACAGTACCTGGATTCTGGATAGCAGTTGTTCATCTTATATGACAGGTAATGCCGGCCTACTAACGAATATCACAAAGAATGTTGATGGTATAGTAAGATTTGGTAATTATGGGGATCTGAAAATCAAAGGGAGTGGAAGTACCCAACTAGCTAATGGAGAACTAAAGAAGACTGAAGTCCTTTACATAGATGGCCTACGTCATAATCTCCTCAGTGTGAGTCAACTTTGTGACTCAGGACTTATAGTTACTTTTAATCAGAAAGGCTGCACTATCAAGGGAAAAAATAGCAATTCACTTATGAAAGGATGCTGAACAGAAGGAAACTTGTATCAGGTTGATAGTGAAGAAAATGTATGTTACATGACTGTTGAAGAAGAAAACAATTTGTGGCATAGGAGATTGGGACACATCAATCAACAAGACATGGAGAAAATATCAAAATTGAGAATTGTCATGGACATCCCCAACCTGAAGCGTGAGCGTGAAAAATCTTGTGATGCTTGTATTCGTGGGAAGCTGGTCTACAGTTCATATCGACCAAAAAAGAAAAAGGCATCTCACCTTCTTGATCTCATTCATACAGATGTTTGTGTTCCAATAAATGTTGCCGGAACACATGGAGAAAGGTACTTTGTCCTTTTCATAGATGATTACAGTAGAATGGCATGTGTGATGGTCATTCATAGGAAATTAAAAGTCCTTTACTGCATGAAAACATATCGGCGAATCGCCGAGAATGATACTGGACGAACAATCAAAGTGTTGCGATCTGACAATGGAGGAGAATACACGTCCATTGAATTTGAGAATTATCTAGAGAAGCATGGGATACATCATGAGGTAGCTGCTGTGAGAACTCCACAACAAAATGGAGCTGTTGAATGTAGGAATCGACAGGTGAACAACATGGTGCGAACTATGCTGATTGAGAGTCGTATTCCACGACATTACGGGAAAGAGGCTGTTCAAGCTGCAGTGTACATTCAGAATCGAACAGGACTTTATATGGGTGAGACGAAGACACCATGTGAATTGTGGCATGGACGGAAGCCTTCTCTAAAATACTTCCGTGTCTTTGGAAGTAAATGCTTCATCAGGAACAAAGAATGAAATGAAGGGAAATATGGCGACAATGCAGATTAAGGAATTTTCCTTAGTTACTCAATGAACAGCAAAGCCTACAAATGCTTCAACAAGCATTTGGGAAGAATTGTAGAAAGCAGTGATGTTAAGATAATTGAAGAGAAAACCACGAATGCTTCAAGGACGTCATATACTGATGTGATAGAAAGTCAGGAAGAATGTGAACGTGAAGAAAATACAAATGCAGAAATAGATGAAGTTGTTCAAAACACTCAGCAGTCACATTATGATATTGACTCAGAAGAAGAATCTGAAGAATAAACTATGGCTGAAGAAAATGCTACTGAACCTCGCAGGAGAAATCAAAGAGCTGAGATTGATCCATCCAACATAATTGGGGACAGGAGTGCACCCACTCAAACAAGGAGAATGAGGAATAACACGCAATCTGCATTTCTATCATTTGTAGAGCCATCCTCATTCAAAGAAGCTGCTAATGATGAATCTTGGGTGAAAGCCATGAATGATGAATTAGATCAGATTGACAAGAATCAGACACGGGATCTTGTCCAGAGACCCAAAGGTCAAAATGTGATTGGTACCAAATGGATCTTAAAAAATAAGTATGATGAACATGGAAGTGTCATCAGAAACAAGGAATGTCTGGTATGTAAAGGATACTCTCAGATTGAAGGCATTGATGTTGAAGAAACCTTTGCTCCAGTGGCTAGACTGGAGTCAATCAGGCTTTTCCTTGCCATGGCACTCCAAAGAGGATATAAAGTATATCAAATGGATGTTAAGACAACATTCTTGAATGGTGTACTCGAAGAAGAAGTCTACATCGAACAACCAGTGGGCTTTGTTTTGGGTACTGATGAAACAAAGGTCTGTAAACTGAAGAAAGATCTATATGGTTTGAAGCAGGAACCACAGGCATGGTACTCACGGCTAGATTCATATCTCAAGAAGTTGGAATTCAAAAGAGGAGGAGTTGATCACAATCTCTATGTGAAGAATTCTCCAAAAGATCAATTCATGGTTCTTGTCTACGTTGATGAAATCATATTTGGTGGAATTAGGCAGAAATCAGTGGATGAATTTGCCAACCACATGAAATCAGAATTTGAAATGTCTATGATTGGGGATCTCACATATTTCTTGGGGCTATGGGTGATTCAAAAGAAGGAATACACTTTCATTTCTCAGAAAAAATATGCAAGAGAGCTACTTAAGAAGTTCAATATGCAAGACTCCAAACCAATGTCAACTCCGGTTGCAGTTGGAACTAAACTTGGAAAGCATGAGGATGGGGACTCTGTTGATCCCACCATGTACAGGAGGATCATTGGAAGCCTATTGTACCTGAAAACGACAAGGCCAGATATTGTCTTCGCCACATGCCTTGCATCCCGCTTTTAGAGTAATCCAAAAGGGGAACATATGGCAGAAGTAAAAAGAATCATGAGATACATTCACGGTACACATAACATTGGGTTATTTTTTGCTGCAGGCAGGGACAGTGAATTATCAGCATTTTCAGATGCTGACTGGGCTGGTGATGTGGTAGACAGAAAGTCCACTAGTGGTGGAGCTTTCTATATTGGGAAGAAATGTGTTGGCTGGTTGAGGGAGAAACAAGAAAGTACTTCTCTTAGTACGGCTGAAGCTGAGTATATCTCTGCCACAAAATCATGCACTCAACTTCTTTGGATGAAGCAGCAGCTAAAAGATATTGGTGATAAGGTGCAGTAACCAATGGTGATTTATTGTGATAACAAAAGTGCAATTGATCTTACGAAGAATCCAGTTCAGCATTCTCGTACAAAACATATTGAAATACAGTATCATTTTATCAATGAAAATGTTGAACAAGGCATGATTAGAATGGATCATGTTGGAACTGATGAGCAAGTGGCTGATATCCTGACCAAGCCATTGTATGCGGCTGTTTTTGAGAAACATCGGTTGAACCTCGGTGTTCAACCACCTCCTACTGCATAAGGAGGCTCCGGAAATCCCCTCTCCCCGTTTGTTTTAACTGTTTTTATCTGCTTATGGCTGTGATGCAGGATTATGGGGGAGATACTATTCAGGGGGAGTATGGATTGAGCTGAACGTTGAACAACTTATCGGTCTTCGGTTTTATTGTCAATGGGGGAGAAAGGAATAAATTCGAGGCACGAAATTCTTCTGTGATGAGAAGATGAGAAGTATAAGAAGGATAACATCGGGCGTCATGGAGAATTTCAAAACACCGGAACCCAATTCAAGCTTCCTATCTTGTTTTCTACACCGAGCATTGCTCACGTAGACTTAGAGTGTTGGCTGAGTTGATTCTTGCATTTTGGGTTTTCTCATGGTTGGAGATCTATTGAATTTATTCTGATTGCCAACAAACCCAAAGGGGGAGATTGTTGGAACTAGGGTCTTCAAAGCATGATTTGGCATATGGTTTGTGTTTATTGTCAATACTCAGTGGAAGTTCAGGATGTGCACCAACAAAGATATCATACCGTTGAAGCAGAAAACAGTAGTGAAGGTGGCGCCGTTTCCCAGTGTTTGCCAAATTTTTGATCCTGAAAATCGGCCAATAAAGTAAAGTGTATTTGGAAAAGTTACTTGCGTGCCGAGGTCTTGGAGTATAAAAGACTTGCACGCCATATGTTTTTGAGGATCCGAACTTCAAAATTTGGCTAAGGAATGAAGGTCGTGCAAGTGTTGGTTGGGTCACGCAAGTGAGTTGCGCGACAGAGGTTGTGGGAAACGAGACTTGCGCGCCAATGATGGACTTGCGTGCCTCCGCGCATGGGGTCCAGTTTGCCTATAAATACTGGACCACCCCTCCTCTTTTTTCAATCGAGTTCAAGACTGAGAGATTGTTTGAGATCTCATCGCGCATGTGGTTGAGCCGCGTAGGTGGTAGTTTGGTCGCGAAAGTAGAGCTTGCGCGCCGGTTGTCTGCTGTGTGCCCAAGGCGGTTTGGGAGAGAAATGAAGTGAACCGCGCAAGTTTATTGTCGGGGAAGGAAGCATCGCACAGGTGCGTTGGTGACACGTGCGCGCCATTTTGGACTTGTGCGCCGTATTGGGACTTGCGCGTCCGGCTTGGAGAAGCGCACCGGGTTTTTCTGAAGCCCGCCGACCTGTTTGGAGCTGCACGAAAGCCAGGAGACTACCTGATACATTCGAGGAAAAGTGATATTCTGCTTCTGGTGAGAATCAGACTTCAATAGAGCATCTAGATACAACAGAGGATGCATTATTATGAAAATGATAAAGATACCTTCACGTCTATAAACTGAGTGGGACTTCACCAACGGCAGTGAGCCAGGGGGAGTCAACGGGAGTGACCCGATGGGAGCAGTGGGCTATCCTTGAACCTTTGTAAAGGCAGTGAGCCTGGGACAGAGTAAATGTACCCAAACTTTTCTAATCTACCGCTAGTGAAGCATAATGGATTTTGGTACGACCGACAACCTGTCGGCGTATGCTTCTTGGACGTAGCCCTTAGTGGTGAACCAAGTAAAAAGGGTTGTGTCTTCTCTGTGCATGTGAATGTTTGCTTTCTGATCATAATCTTCATACAGGTTCAACAAGTTCCTACCAATGTGGGAATAAGATCCATCACTTTAAAAGAAAAATTGGTCACCCTGATTCACCCCTCCCCTCTCAGGGTGTCCCGGGGTCTTTCAATTATAAGTAAATCAATAAATGGGTTTCATATGCCTGAATAGTTCACCATGGGGTACACTAATCATCTTTATCAAGAAGAATGGTTTATTTTTGTATCTCTATATCAATTATCATGAACTCAACATGATCAAAATAAAGAACAATTATAATCTACCCCCGATTGATGACTTGTTTATTCCATTACACATATTCAACAATTCTCTAATCTAGACCTTCAATCAAGATATCATTAGTTAAAGGTGATGAAGTAGGATATTTCCAAGGCTACCGTTCATATAAGGTATAGACACTACATATTCATAGTCATTACATTTGGACTTATGAATTCTCCAATGATCTTCATGGACTTAATGGATAGAGTCTCTAAAGGCTTTCTTGATAAATTTAATGTTGTATTTATAGATGATTTTCTTATATAATCCAAAAATAAAGGATGAATATGGGTATAATTTAAATGTGGTTCCGAAGACACTTTGGAAGGAGAAGTTATGTGAAAAGTATAGTAAACACGAGTTTTTGATGGAGAATGTTGCATTTAAGGGGAATGTTATCACACGTAAGGGGATATCTTAAGTCCCTTAAAATCTTATGGTGATTGAGGATTGGAATAGAACATAAATATGTGTCATATTTATGTAGTTTCCTTAGATTAATTGGGTATTACTGCTCAATTTTGAGATACTTCTCATGTTTTTCAGACCAGTTAATCAAGCTTACCCCAAAGTGAGTGAAGAATATATGGAGAAATGAGTGTAAAGAGAGACTCAAGGAGATAAATAAGCGACTAAAAAACACCTATACTATAAAACCATGATATTTTAGAATATATATATTTTATTTAAATAAATTTTAAGAGTTTGAAATATTTCTTGACATGCAACATTGATTTTAAATGATATTCGAAGTTCTATTTAATTATAATTATTTATATGTGATTGTTATAACATATGCATTAAATTGGAAGTTATTAATAGTAATAACCAAATTATAAAAATATATTAAATTTATTTATATAATGGAAATTTATTTATTGAATCATAATAAATTAGAATTTAATTTTTTATAAAGTCATTTTATTCTTTAAAAAAAATTATAAGAAATTTTTTTTATAGATTATTTGAAGGAAAAAATATAAATAAATTATTCCAATTTTGAAAAAAAGTTTTCAAAAAATAAATTAATTTTTTATATAATCAACTTAATATTATATTCAAGTTATTTTTAATATTTTTCTAAAAAGAATAATGTTTATGCGAATGGTGAAAAGTAAATTTTGTTAGTAAAACTATCATTTCTTTTCTTTTAATCATGTAATTTAAAAGTCTCATTGTGTTTTGGATTTTGTATTAAAGTAAAATAAGAAAAATTTATATAAAAATAACATAAATTATCCCACATTAATCAAAATTATATTTTATTCGGTATAAACTTTTTTTTATGTTTAAAAACATATTTTTTCATAAAACTGATTTATGTTCACAATGTTTTCCATTTTAATAAAAAAACCTCTATTTTGAATTATTTAAATAAAATGTATATATTATTTATCTATATATATGAAATTAAATTCATATAATTATAATGATCAGTCATAAAGTTACTATAATATCTTTTTATGCTTGAAAATTTAAATTTCTTGAAGATATAATTTTCATATATTTTTAATTGTTTAGTTTTTAAATTAATTTATTCCACTCTGAAATATTTAATCTTGAAAAATGGATTCAGTATTTTCATTAATTATTCTCAAATTTAGAAAATATGTCCATTATATTTTTATTCATTATAAACAATCACTATTATAAATAGTTATAAACAAAGTAAAACGTAAAATGAGTTAATTAAGGTTAAAAATAATTTCAAAATGATTTAAAATATAAATAACACTTTCCACTACCCTATTATAAGATTTTAGTTCATCAAAACTCATATAAGTTTTTAATTTATGGCTACTTGGATATTATTCCTTTCATAATTAAATATATAATATTTTATGTAATGAAAAATAAAAAATATCACCCTCTTGCTCATTGGGATAAAAATGAGTTTTGAAAGAATATTAAATTTTATTTTGAGAATAATTGAGCTATATTTATTATGGTAATTTATTTATAATTTTTAGTTATTATATAATTACTCTAAACATTTATACAATGGAACCACACTGCATGTGAAAGGAGTGAAAAAACATATGTAAATATTTCTAAAAACATTAAAATTAATGCATTTGATAGGAATTATAATTAAAATAGAATTTTAAAGTTAATAATAAATAATTATTGATTTTTAAATTTATTATATTCTATTTCGATCACTTTTTTGATATATTTAAAGAAAAATTATGTGAATAGTTCCTAAAATGACTTTAATAGTATTTTATGTTAAATATTATTTTATTACATAATTTAAAACCATAAATTTATTTGAATAGGAAAATTAGGATGAGAAATGGTTTAAAATTACTTACCTTATCCTTTTATCATCCAATTTTTACCTTATAATTAAAATTATAACCCTTTATGATTGAAATATTTGATACCATAGTTAGGGTTAAAATTGGTTAATAAAGGGGCTAAACAAAAAGATATGGTTTAAAATACTACAAAAACCTATCTAATTTTTTTAGTTAAATTAATTTAAACTATATACTATCTTATATTATAAATTATGAACACTTGGTTCCACTTTCACATGAAAATTATTTTATTATATTTACATCTTTATATTAATTCCATGTGTGTCATTTCCTTCACCATAAGAAGTAACCACTTCCTATTTCTTCTAGACACTATCTTATGACACTTATCTTGACCAATACCTAAAAAAAATCCAATGAACATGCTTATAAATTTTTAGAGGTGTTTTTTACGCAAAAGGTGATCCATATGGCCCTTACATGAATATTTAAAGGATCTATTTCAAAGAAGAGGTAATCATCTTAACTGATCACTTTTAGTTTTATTCTTTTTTTACCACAATTAAATTATTTCATAATAATTAAAATATGATAAAACTAACATATAACATATACAAAGATTATATTTTATATATGTAATAGTGTTTATCCATCTCATTCTACATAAAATGGAATGAAACCATCGATCATGAGTACAGTGGACTACCGCCTCGTGAACAGATGTAATTTTGTATCTGTAACCTACCCAAAAAGCCAATCATAATGATTAAAATAATGGACATATATTATAAATATGACATAATTATATTCTATAAATTTATTATATAATCTACTTCCTTTCCATTCTACCCATTAAAAAATGATTGTGTCACTCGGGTGTATTTATGGATTACCACATCCATAAAGAAATGCGATTATTATTATTTATTTCTACTTTATATAGATAATAATAAGGTTATATTTAATGATTATATAAGATATTTATGTTATAATAAATAATCTATAAAGGTTAATTATTATTTACCTTAATTTTGTTCTGTTCAACAAAATGTTGAAACATCACTCGAGCGTAAGTACAGACTACTATCTCCATGAAGTGATGTAATTCATTTTTCATCACCGATTTATATGAATAGTTATAAAAGTGTATAAAATTATTAAATATTAATATTATGAAATTATTAACAAGTTTGTGATGATGGTATCATGAATAAAGTTCAAGGGCATGATCTTTTGAACTGAAAAATTCAAGAATGAAAAAATAGTTAACACTGAAAAACAACGATTTTAATAAAGAATTAATATTAAATGGGTATTGAGATATTTTATGTGTATCATATATAATATTATAATTATATAAATGATTTTATGATTGAATTTTAATCAATATAATTCAATTATACATGATATTAGAGATATTTGAATGAAATTCAAACTTGAGGTCAGGGTTTATCATCTTATATTTTCTTCTTTGAAACATATGTAATGTTATGAACCTTTCATCTTTTATGAGGTATATATACATAACATTTGATTTGTTATATCCTTATTATTCTTATGATAATTATATTTAAAGTTTCAATTTTATTTATTATCCAATTGGGGTTACGATTCAGAAGTTACCAAAGTGGTAAGAGATTTAGGTTTCTATCCCAGTTTTAATCAAGATTTAATATTCCTGATATTTATTTGATAAAATTATATGAAAATAATCTAAAAAATAAATTTTATTTTTATTATCATTTTTAATACTATATGCCTTATGTTTTGGTACCATTTTGCTCTATTTGGTACTCAAAATGGAAGAGAAAATGTTTTTAAGAAAAGATGACCTTATTTCTCTACTTTCATCCAGAAATACATATTCTTCTATATCTATGTTTTATAAAATGTTTTAATGAATGTTTATAACTATTTATAAATTATTTAAATTTAATTTTTTTTAAAATTTTATAATTTTTTTAAAATTATTTTTTTCTCTTTAAAAAATGTAATTTCTACAAATTTTTTTAATAGAATTTTTATTTTAACAAATATGGCATGAAAACAATTTCTCACTATCATTATCACTCAAATATTTGAATCCCCCTTTAAAAGTTTCCATGTTTACTTTCAAATAAAATTATTTTATTAATATTTTGGAAGTATTTCGAAATTGAATAGGTTATTTGAAAATTGAACGGGTGTTTTCCTCAAAATAACATTCTAGTGAAATTTTATATAGGTTTTTTATATATGATGACATATTTTAATGTTAATTATGAATTAATGGGGATAAGATCCAATGATAACATCCATATTATTTATTTGGATAGATTATGATTATGATAATGAAATTATTATGAACCCTTTTTATTATATATGGTTTATTTTATATTGAAATGATGAAATATTAATGAAAACTATTTCCTTTCAATGGGTTAATGATATAGTGGAAAACATAGGAATGAATTATGATTATGTGATGGGTGGGACACAAATTATATTTCCCTCCAATGAATTGTGTATATATTAATATATCACTATATAATATTCATTTAATGTGGAGTGAACCCAATTTAGTAAGGGACTATATCTCCTATGATAGTCTTTGGAGTGAACCTTGACTAAAGAAATGATTGAATTTGGAGTGAACCCATTCCACTATTATAGTATTGGAAGTGGTATTTAACTTAGTAAAATAATTTTAATTCTTATTTATATTCCATATAATTATGAATTATGCATTTGATTTGTTCTAATGGAATATGATTTATTATTTATGATTTATTTAACTAATAAGTTATATCTTTTCTTATGAAAAATCCAAATGACATGATTTATTATTTTTTATCTATGAAATATTGGGTATGATTTTTTCAATTTATGATCATGTTCTCATAACCTCATTCTTATCTTAAGGGAACTTATAATCATTTATTTATATATATATTTTTTACTCTTACTAAGAATTTGGGGCCACTATTTATTATGTTTATCATCCCCAAGTTATGATGAAAGGAATGAAGTATGTTATTTCTATAAAAGGTGATATTTGTGAATAAATTAATGAGAAATTATTTATATTGTTTTTTATGAATCCATGTTCTAAAGGAAAAATACCATTATGGTTTTGGCATGGATCGTGTTAATATGTAATGAATATTCATCTAATAATATGGAATATCTTTATATGAAAAATATTGGCTAATGTTTTCATTATCGTAGTATGGATTATTTATTTTAGTAAACTGGTATGAAAAAAATTTAATGTTAACCCTTTGGTTAAGCCTATATATAATTAATAATTATAAGTTATGGTAAATAAAAGGGTGTTGTTTTCATAGAAAATAAAGCCCTGTTTATATACATGAAATAAGAATTGTTTGTGGCATAGATGAATCTATGGGTAATAACTCTAAATGGGGAATATTAGGTATTAACTTGATTAGCACTAGTGAGTGAAAAATGAGACTAATACTACAAACCTTTATAGACACTATCATGGAATATTATGGGGTTAATTGACATTTTGTTTTTGAACTATTATGATCAATGAGAGGATAGAAAATATGGAACATATGATATGATATAGTGATATTCGATAAACCGAATGTTTCATGGGTTGATTAGTCTATGGTTGATCAAGAGTTTAAAGAAATAAATACCCCTTATGAGGTTTTTTATTTCTGGAGATTAATATGATTAAGAATATATTTGGAGACATTTATTCATATAAAAAACTTTGAGTTAATATGTGTATTAATGAAAGGTTTATTTGAATAATAATTCCTGTATTTTGTAGATATATGTTTAATGTTATTTATAACCATTAGGGTGAATATTATATTTTTTGTTGAGTTAATTATGTTTAATTGGTATAAAAGAGTAATTAAATTTTCAGAATACATTTTCTTCATATAGATATCCATGGGGTTGAAAATAAATTTGGTGACTTAGTATTTAATGTTATTTTTGAAGAATTATAGTGTATTGGAAACATTATATGATTAAGGTAAATATAATTTAAGGATTTTATATTGTGTTTATTTATGAAATAAATATAAGGAACTATCCTGAAACATTATATAATTTTAATTTTTAAGTCACAAATTAATTCTATTACATTTGAGGATCATTATGGTTTAGTGTTTTAGTGTATTATACCATCACCTTTAAATAAATATTACAAAAAAAGTGTAAAATTCTATACAGTAACCATTTTGCACAAAAAACAAAACATTTATGATGTAATATGTTTTATTTCAATGAAACAACTTTAAAATTTTCATCTTTACCTTATTATTGTCCCTACTAATACTTTAAACCATGTGAAAGAATTTTAAAATACGGGATGAGAAAAATATCTCAGTTACAAACATATAAAATGGAACAATGAAACATGTTTGTCTAGAATACATATAATGATTTTTCATTTTCAAAATAATGTTTGGGAAAAAAATAAACATTTTCTTCTTCAAGTAATAAATTTATGTAACCAAATATTTTGATAAAACATTTCATTATAAATTTTAATGGGAAAAGTAAAACTCATATTGTTTTATTTGAAATCATGATAAACTCATGAATACTTTTTAAAGGTTATAATTTTCACAATTAATAAATAGGGAATAATTTCCTTTAAAAGAATCTCATTAGATTAACTTGTGAAATAAGGAGTTTTGGGTATAAAACATAGAAAGAAACAATAAATCATTTAGATAAATTGGGAAATCATTTTATATATCACTCATATCTATAGAATAACCAATAAAAACAAAATACATCATAATTACATAGAGAAACTAATGCATTAGAGGGATATAACAGACCCACCTGTATTTGATTTATAACATAACCGCTCATAATTTGTTTATTATGAAAACATTTTTCCTAGGTTTATAACATAAACCCCCATTCTTGGATTAAAAATAAACCACCAGTAATTATTAAAAAATTTCCAATAACCATAACCTAATCATAATAACTGAATGATTGAATTATTATAAAAATATTCATTGCACCCAAAAGAAAAAAATTTCCAAATATCAAAATATTCATTCCATTAATTTTTTTTGAAAATACTATGAACTAATGGAAGAATTTTTTTTCTTTAATAAAACAAGAAATTTTATAAAGGAATAAAAAACATGAAATAATGGTTACAATGATCAGAAAATCCAATGCACCATATATGTTAAAATAGAAATTTCTTTTGTCTTTTATAAATAATGTCAAAAATTTCATATAAAATACATTAGAATGTTTACTTTGATTAAATTGTTATGAAATTCAAAAGAATAATATAATTATATTTATAATTAATTTACTTCCAAATAAATAAATCCATTAAATAATTTTAAGAATAGGAACATGGAAGGAAAATATTTTGAAAATAAATTATAAAAAATTTAGAATGGAGGTTTGAGTTATAGTTTCTCTTACCTTGGGTATGACTCATCACATACATTATTTATCTACCTAAATAATAAAATTATCTTAATTATATAATTACTTAAGTAATTTCTTCATGTATATTGTTTATTTTATTTTATTTAATATAATTTTATATTCAATTTCTTAATCAACTAAGCTCATATCAATAATTTTGATGATATTCATCTCATAAGTCCAAAATAATTTTTATAGGTTTAATATTGTCAATGAGGTAATTATTTCATCATATATTGAATAATAATAATTTAATAATAATATTTTTTTTCATAAATTATAATTTTTTAAACAACCATGAAATATGGTTAAAAAAAATGAACTACATTATAATCCTTGAGATGGTTGGTCATACATACACTTGAGTAACGTTTCCATTCTTCAATGACCATAATTAAAATAAGTTAAGTTCCATTTCATTGAAACATAATTATGATTAGATAATAAATGTAATATCATTTTTTAAATAACCAATATATATATAATAAATATGATGTGGTTATGAAAAATGAATCACATCACTTCATGGAGGTGATAATCTGCACGTATGCACGAACGATGATAACATTATTCAATGGATGTAAAGGTAAGAAAATTGATGATATATTATAATTAAAGAACCATTATTATATAATGTATATACATTACATTGATCATTATAATCATTCATGAGAGACAGTGATGAAAAATAAATTATATTGATTCACGATCCAATATTCCTCCATACGCATGGACAATATATTCATTTCTAATTTGATGGAAGATGAGATTAAAGTAGGTGAAAAATTATCATAATAAAATATAAGTATATGTTAGACACTTTTTATTATTTATTATTGTTTTAATAATATTTTATGGAGTTATATGAATAAATAAAACTAAAACATTCTGTTAAATATATTACTTCTTATTCACACAATATTTATTGATTTACACCTTAAACAATCTAAGGCTTGTTTTTTATGAAAAAATTCTATAATTTGGGGATGGTTGTTATGATGTGATTTGGGTAGGTCTGTTATGAATTAAATTCCTTTTATTATTGAATAATATATGAGAGGAGGTTCTATTTTATAATTATAGGAAGAGGAACTCTTGAAATTACATAAAATTTTATATTAATAAGATTTCATTTTCAGGGAACAAAGGATAAAAATGATATAATTTGAAAATAGTATGTGCATGGGTAGAAAGAATATTATCAAATCTTAGTTGGAAATGTTTATATTGTATTTTATACTAATCTATTTGTTTAAAGGAATGTTAACCCCTTTTGACAATTAGCGTGATTACAACCTTTTTAAAATTTAGGGGGCTATATAGTTATTATAAAAAGAAAATTGATCCATAAATAGACCATAGTTTCTATATTTAGATAGATACCAATAAATTTTCAAAATACATTATTTTTTAGAATTTTTAATCATTTAAAATATTATTTTTTATTTTAAAATAACATTAATGTCATTTTTTAAATATTCATTTAATTTCATTTTTAAAATAACCCAAACCCAATGGAATTCATATATAATCCTCAAAAAACTATCTTATTTGTAATTTTTGTATAATTGTTTTTCAACATAAGGATTCGTTCAAATTATATTAATTTTAGAATTTTTAATATCATATATATTTTTTTCTATTAATTGAATAAATGATGTCTCATTGTTGCCTAAGCATTTGAGATAATTATATTTTCTCTAAATATTGAATTAAAATAAAAATATAAAAAACAAATTTCCTTTCAAAGAAATATTTATAATAAAAAATAATTTTTCTTTATCCCTATCACTGAATATTATAGAAATTAAAATTTAGAAAGTGACATTTTTTACATTATATTTTACTTAAATATTATAATGTTCAATATAGAAGACATATCGAACCATGTTTCAATATTTTATTAACATGGATTTAAATTTCAAAATTTCACTCAACAAATAGAACAACATAAAGGTTTGTGGTCATTTTTAGCCAGTATAATGTAATTTTAATACTTAATTACTAGATTTACCCTTATTATGGTGACAATGGTTTAATGTGGTTACTATTCATAATAGAAAAACATATAAGGGGCCTATTTCCAAAAGTTGGACTTCAAATTTTAAATGTGGAATCATTTTTTAATTATTTAATATTTATAAGTGGATGGAATTAATTTAAGAAAAATATAAAAATGTAATTAAAAACCATTTTCAAAAAAGGCCTTTTCTGTATAAGAATGTTTTTATACCGAATTTAGTCATAAAATTTATTCCAAAGAACACAATTGGAATATTTATAGTATAAAATAAATAATTTTGTATATAAACAATTTAAAATTAGTTTGGATATGATTAAATAATTAAAACAAAAATACATTTTTCAATAAAAATCATTATTTCTTATTATTCATTAAAATGATATATTTTCATAGAAATATGAAAAAACTCTATAAGATAATTTCATTTGATGATTTAAAAAATATTTTCAATTTTTAAAATACTTTTTCTAATATTTATAGAAATTAATTTTAATATTTTCAAAAAATATTCATTAAATTATTTCTGAACAAAATCTATTTTTTGAAGAATAAAATAGATATACTAAAAATGATGTATTTATTACTAATAATTAAGAAATAAGTTTTTATTGAATATGAAACACACATGCACAAAAATATATATATATATATATATATTTCAAAATGTGTTTCATCCAATTTATACCCACCAATTTAACAGCTTGGTCATATGGATTATATTTAAATAATAATATTTGTGGGGTTGTTTAATCTTAGTGTTGAGTTTCATATATGCTATCGAACACAATATTTTATTTTAAAATATTAAGGTGTTACAACATCCCCAATAAAAAATTGCATCCTCCCAGTTTGAATTTGATCTCATTAATCAATGTTTTAAAATTTTAAAATATTTTTTTAAATACAAAATCATAAAAAGTGTTAATAAAACATCCTTTTGAAAGGAGATAAATGGAAATGTGAAGGTCACATAGAAGAAAAAAATACTTGGTTTATAAATAGTAGAATCTTAGTGGGAAGTGAAAATATAGAAATAGAGAAAAAACATAATCTCTAAATAATTAAGGACAAATAATGAGAACATTTATCATAAGAAATTTAATGATCATGAGAAAGTTAATGAAAAAAACCATAAACAAAAGAGGTGCGAAAAAGGAAATTAATTCATCATAAATGAAGGTAATATGGCAATTTTTCTGTTTTAACATCATTTTCATAAATTTTAAGAATTAAATTTCCATATAGACTATGAAAATAATGAAATATACTTGATAATTATAATATCATCCTTTAGTCAATTTCAACCACAATCTCATGTTTTTCCCAAATGATGTGTATTGAAGAATATTTTTAATGTGAAAAGCACTAAAATCGACTTATAATGGATTTAATAAACCTAAGAAGTATAAAAATATATTCGTATAGTCTTTTTAAATTAACCAAAACCAAAATTTTTAGCAAAAGATAATTCTCAAAAGGAATAAACCATCATAAAAATAAAAAAATAAATAATCACCAAAGCCTGAAAAATCCTACCCAATGTTTAATATAGATAATTCTATAATTATTGTCCCTTTAAATTCATCATGATATTACCAACAAAGATTAAAACTCAAAAAATTAGAATGACTTGATCACATATTCTTCTAATATTAATTTAACATTTATCTCCTCAAAAAATAAATCACTTTTAAAATCTCAAACCAAAAAATTATATTCCTTAATCATATAATCACCAAGATATTCTTTTCATTTCTATAAATAGCATGAATTACTATAAATCCATAATAAAATCATATATTCTTTCAAAACATAATTCAACATTTATTCCTCAAATAAAATACTATAGTATTCTATTTACCTTAATCTTATAGTTTTCCCATAAATTATAATGATCTTCTTCAGAATTAGTAATAATAAATTAATCATCAAATTACTTTTTAGTACTATTCTTATCTATGCAATAAAATTTATGTTTCCAAAATCATCATAATCTTAATATGTATAATAATTTAAGTAAAAATAATTATTATCATACTAACCCATAAATATTGTAGGCCAAGAGTAGGAGTTATACGATTTTCACCATTCGGTTGTGGGTTCAAGCCCCCAATACTTTCCAGATGCAATGGGAAATTGGACGAGCATTCAGATATTTGTAGTCAAGATTGATGTAACCCCATATCTCTTCTAATTTTTATTGATGTGTATATCTCTAAGTATCTATTAGAGTTCATATGTATCGTGGTCTTAGTTGAACTCTATCGGATGTAGAAGGTCTTATTTGAATATATGGTGGCCTTCTATTCATTGTGTAGGTATTTGGGGCATGCTTAATCCACTTTTAATTGTGGGAATATAATTAATTACATATAGAAGAACGTGGGGTTGGATTGTAGTGGAATGATTTTGGTGCATGTTCCCCACACTTTTCTAAAGAAACATACCCAAATTGTTCCATTCAGTGATTTGGATGCAACGTTATTTGGTCCATAAGAGGAAAAAAAGACATCGAAGGATGATATGCCCACTAGGATTTCAACTTATCAGTTGGACCTTGACAGAATAGTCAAGGATAACTACATCAAAAATGGTTCATGACCGATTGTTCATGATTTTCTATGGCCACCTCCTATCCTCAAGTAGTGTAGGGCATTGGTAGGAAAGATAAAGTGCTGTATAATAATAGACCAAGAGAAGTGGAGGCTTATGGATCCTCCAAGGTAGTAGGAATTTTTCAAACTATATACAATAATAAATTGTCAGCCACTACATATTATAATATTATTAGATACCCAAATAAAGAGTTTTATGAAGTACTGCATATGATTTCTACTTATGGACTTATATGGAGTTATAATGGTGTGTAAGTTGAAGGAATGGCATAAGAGATAATTATTTGTTCCATAAGGAAAGTGAGATTAGGAGTTCATGTTTATAAGAGGTTCCTGGTGTTAATAGACAAATTCTCATGAATGATAAATGTTGAATGATGGGAATCATTTAAGTCCAAATGGAACAAGAAGGATTCTCCTTTGAATGGATAAAGAGTGTCTATAGAGTTATTGGTGAGTGATGTTCAACACCCTTAAAGAGATAATGATTCAAAATCCAAATATTCTTCTGAGTGGGAACAAGATCAAAACATAATGATGTATGCCGGAGTAACTTGAAGAATATAAAGAAAGGAAATTTTCTTGGAAACATTCAAGTCAATAAAAATAAAAAAAATCAATGAAAAGACTACTCCAATATTTCGTAACTTATGGTGACTAGATCACCTAGTAAATTAAATATAATAGAGGTGGTGTCTTATCTATAACTAGCCACGTTTAAAATATTTTGTACTTTAGGGGTGTCACAAACACCTCTTAGTGATGAGAATATAGGTCTGGTGCTTCTTCACAACTCAAAGTAAGATATTTCAGATGAAGATTTCATTATCAATGGGTGAAAGGAGGAGGCTGATGGAACATATGAATGATCATAATGAGTTTCTATTAATGTTGAGAAATACGAGTGGATCAAAATTTAAGATTTGATGTTAGAATACAGAATAAATGGGGGAGAAATTAACTTAAATTAATATATCTAGATTAGGGACAAGATGGACAACCATTTTTAATATCTTATCAAGAACAATCCAGATATGTAGGAAACATCACTGCAATGAGGCTTATATATGGTGAGTAACTCCAGTATTTTTAGTTTGGCTTGTATTTATTTTTTTAGTTCTTACATTTTTTATCATACTTAGTTCTGAAATGTTCAACTTATATGTTAAAAAAAGTTTAACTTTAAGGATATGTTCCAAAATATATGTTGAAAATCGTCAAAACAAATCTTAGCGTCTTCAATATTAAAGAATAGTTTAACCTCAAAGGTTATCTCATACCTTCCAATATGCATCAATGAAAATGTAATCGTATTAATTTGAAATAATCTGTTATGTTAAACCTAAGGGTTACATATACATCACACTAAAAAACCTACCCCAAAATATCATTAGTCACATTAAAATCCCATCACCTAAATTTTTTTAAGGGGTATCTAAGTCATTTAAATTTTATGAGAATTAAACCCATAAACCAATTATAGGGTCTATATCTCTTAATTTAACCTAAAATGGAAAAACAGAATCACAAAATCTATATAATAAATTCCTTAAAAACTATCTACAAGGACCTAACCATAAAAATTATATAATATTGAGTTATTTTTCATGAATTAATTCACTTAAATTTAAGGATATTTAAATTTTAGTGTTTTAGGGGAATAATCCATCAACCTTACACAAATAAATATTACTCCAAAAGTGAAAACTTTAAATTAGTACCCATTTTATCCACAAAATTAAACTTTTGGGGTCATAAATTTTTTTATTCTCAAGAAGAAACTTCACAATTTTCATCTTGACCTCACACTTGTCACTAATCATCCTTTAAACCATATTAAAAACATTTTGAAATGTGGGTTAACCAAAAAATGATAATTAATGGATATAAAAAAATAATGAAATAATCGTGTTAGTCCATGAATAATTATAAAAAATTTCATTTTTCCAGATAAATTTTATACATGTAATTAAAATTTTCTTTTTCAATAAAAAAAATTCTCCACAAAAATATTTTCACAAAAAAATTCATTAGAAATATAAAATGAAAAATAAAAACCCGAATGTTTTCTTTTAAATCATGATAAACTCATTAATGTTTTTCACAATGTTATAATTTTCACCCAAGAGAAGTAAAAAATAATTTTCATTCAATGTAATCTCATTATCTTAACATGTATTGATCTTGAGGCTTCTATAAAAAACATATCAATAATAAATAAATCATATTGTTAACATGAGACATTATTTGAAATATCACTATTACAAATAAAATAACCAATATATTAATCATTTATCATAATTATCTATAGAACCCACTGCATTAGTGAGACATCGAAGGCCTACTTATCCATAGTTTATAACGTAACCACCCTTCCTTTGTTTATAATAGTACCACAAATCCTTGGTTTATAGTTAAACCACTCATCCTTTTATTATTATGAAACGAAACATCATCATCAAAAATTCACAAAAACCATAATATAATCATAGCAGATGAAATTTTTTATACTTATAAAAATATTCTTTTCACCCATATGGAAAACATTTCCTAATATCGAAATATACATTACATTTAAATCCCATTTTAAAATTAAAATAATAAAGGGAAGGAAGGTTTTTATTTTTATAGAACATGAAATATTATAATTAAAATAAATACTGAAATAAGAATTATATTTGTGGGAAAATATGTTGATGGAATATAAATGAAAATATAATATTCCATTTTTTTGTAATGAAGGTAAAAAAATTCTCCATGAAAAGTTGATTTATTTTAAAAAAAATCTATGAAATTCAAAAGGGACATAAAATTACCTTTATAATGAACTTATTTCCATTTAAATACATTTGTAAAATTATTTTATTAATATGGACATGGGAGAAAAATATTTATGAAATAAACCATTAAAACATTTAAAATGAGTTTTTAAGTAAAAGTGTCTCGTACCTTGTGTATGGCTCGTCAGGTACATTATGTATCTACATAAATAAAAAACTTATGTTAAACATTTATTTTCTTATGAAAGTTTTTAATGCTTATTATTAATTTTATTTAAATAAAATACATTTTATATTCAATTATTTAATCAATAATGTTCATGTCAGACGTTTTGTTGATATTCAATCATAAGTCAAAAATTTCTTTGGCGGGTTGAATATGATCTATGAGTTCATTATATTATCATAAATAGAATAGTAATCAAGAAATATTTATATTTTTTATACATAAATTTTTCTTATAAAACTATGATTTATATATGGTTATCAAAAATGAACTATGATACAATCATGGAGATACTATGTTGTATATACGAATGAGTAACATTTCTATTTTTCAACAATCATGATGATAAAAAGGTATGTTTTATTTTATATTTTAATAATTATGATTATATCATAAATATCACATTTTTTCTTTAAATCAAGTTATATATAGAATCCATGTGTGGTGGTTATGAAAAATGAAGCACATCTTTTTGTAGAAGTGGTAATGCATACGTATGCATGAATAAAATTATCATTTTTCAATTGATTGAATGGTAATAAAAAATAAAATATATTATCTTTATAGAATGTTAATTATTTCATTAATAGCATATATATATATTAAATTTCTCAATATAACCAGTCATGATAGGTGGATATTGAAAACAATTTACATTGATTCCCAAGGTTGTGGTCCATCGTACAGATGAGCATCATCTTTTTTTCTCATTTGATGTAATAATATATGTATATAGGTAATGAAATTAAAAAGAATAAAATATAATTATATTTAATATACTGGTGATATTATTTCATAATGTTTGATGAATAATTTAAGAAGGTATAAGAAGAAATAAAACTAAAACATTCAGTTAATGGTTATACCTCTTCTTTAAACAACTTCAATTAACTTAAAAATTAAACCCTCTAGGGTTGGTATTATACCCAAACCAAGACCTTTAGAACATGGGTACGGTTATTATTAAGGTATTTGGTCAGATATTTTCTAAATATAATAGATTTTTAGGTTTTATGAAAAGAGGACATGATGTGCCCTTTCATAATTAAGAGAATGGGAACTCTCAGAATTACATAAATTATGAAATTAATATAAATTTATTTTCTTGTAAAAAGTGTCCAAAATTTATATTATTCTAATATATGATGGATAGAGGTCAAAATAATATCATAAAATAATTTTTTTTAAAATGTTTATATTAGGTTTTCCCCCTTATCTAATTGTTTTAAACTATGTTAATCCCTTTTTGAAAATTACCATGATAATATAGTTTTTACACTTTATGGGTAAATATAGTAACAATAAAAGAACAATTCATTCAGAAATGGACCATATTTTAATATTTTAAACATATTCCAATAATTTGGATGAGTATATGTTTTTTATGAATTTTAAATCATTTAATAAAATATTATTTACTATAAAATAAAATTAATGCAGTTTTTAGATCCATTCACTTAATTTGACTTTGAAAACAACATGAAAAAATAGACTTAAAATATAATCCATTCACATGACTATAATATGTTATATTTGTCTAAAAAAATAATTTGACAAAAAATTATTCCAAATTATAATAAATTGGATATATTTAAAATCATTCATTTTATTTTTATATTATTTGAATAAATGTTGTGGCGATGTTGCGTAGGCATTTAAGATAAATATTTCATCCCAAAAAAATAATGATAAAAAATAATTTCTTTCTCAAATAATTAATTATAAATTAACATAAATTTCCTTACCCCTATCACAAACTATTATAAAAATTAAATACAAGAAAGTAAAATTTCTGATGTTATCTTTTACCTAAATATTATAAAGATCAAAATAAATGTCATATTCCACCAAGTATTCATATTTTATAAAAATAGATGGTTATGGCTGGACTAAACTCATAAAATATAATAAAAGAAGGTGTTACAGTCATTTTTAGTCCGTATCTTGTAATTATTAACCTTAATTACCTGATTTTTCATTACCATGGTGATAATTATTTCTTTTTCTTACCATTCATAATGCTAAAAAATAAAAGCAACATGTTTATAGAATTTGGACATCCTGATTCCAAATTTGGAATATTTTAAAAAAATGAATTTATTTAAAAAAAATACATTTTATAAAAAATTATAGATATTAATTATAATAATTCCTCACAAAATTTAATAAAATCATTTTTGAAGAAAACATATTTTTTGAAGAATAAAATGACTTTACCAAAAAATAAGTTCTTATAACTAAACCATAATTCGTAAATTTTTATTGAGTAAGAAATTTATATAAATATTTCATAATATGGTTAATACTATTCATATGTTCCATTTTAATAGATTAGAGATAACCATCATACGGAAATAATAACACTTCACAGGTCATTTAAGCTCAGTTTTGTGTGTTCTATACACAATCAAACATAATTTTTGTCTTTATAAATCCCAGGGTGTTACAAGAATATATAATTTTATTGTGGTTTTATTGTGATTTAGGTTATTTTATGAAAGTATTAGAATATTTTAATAGAATATATGATGATTCAATTTATAAATTTGGTGTGTGACATTATGTGAAACTCTATAATGTTTGGGGGTAAGTATTGAAGTAGTATTGGGAATAATTATGTGATCAAATAATTCAATTTTTTGGGTTTTGAATTTGGATAGATATATTTTAGAGGATTATTAAGTTTAATTATTTATAAAATGGTTTATATTAGGCAATGTATGTTATTTTTGTGGTTTTAGAGTTTAATGTGTTATATTTATCCATATTAGAGAACTTCTTCCAACCATTGTTTGGTAAATATTTAGAGACATAAGGATTGAAATATCATTATTTTATAGATCTAATGACCTATTAAAAGTTAATTTTATTCCTTGAAACATGAAATACTAATAATGAATTTTTTTCTTAGAGTAAGATATGAAGTGGATGTTTTTGAAGCACAAAAAAAGAATAAAATTGTTTTTATCTAATGGAAATAAATCATGTATGTATATACTATTGTGTTCTCAATCATGATTTAAAAATAATTCATCAACTTTAAGAAATGGATCTTGAAGTAAAATTTCATTTACCTTTATTTATGAATAATTACAAGTATTTTATCCCCTAATTGATTAATGGTTTTGTGATCATTAACATTCTCATGATGATCACTACTGGAATTCTACACTTTACCAATAGTTTAGAACTATTGGTAAAGGCCTGAAAACCATTGGTATATTATATACGAACAATTTCCCAAACCGTAGCCAAGTAATCCATGGGTAAAGTCTTATACCAATGGTTATGTGTAAACCATTGGTATAGGTGTTAATGTAAAAGATATACCAATGGTTTCACAAACCATTGGTATATGTTACCCTTATACCAATGGTTCAAAACCGTTGGTATGTAGTGTACAATATTCATCCAAAGCATATACCAACAGTTTTTAAAACTATTTGTACAAGTTTATACCAATAGTTATAACAAAACCGTTGGTATAATATACATCAAAATTCTATACCAACGGTTTTGAAAACCATTGGTATACATCTGTTGTATCTCCACATCAGCCAACAGCCCCCTCCAATTTGCAACTCTCTATGACCTGTAAGAACGCATACACAACCAAAATCCAAAAGCCTACATGAGATGTTTAAAATTAATCCAGAATTCAGAAATTTAGAAATTTAAAATTCATTCCTCACTCAAACCAGAACACAAGAGAAAAATCCAGAATCCAATACATCCACAATCCATTATATCCAGAATTGAAATGAAATAACACCCATAACACCAATACAAAATTAAAATCCAATACATTCAGAATCCAATACACATAATAGTATTCAAAATTTAGAATTCATTACCAATAAAGCATGAATCCAATACATCCAGAATTCAGAAATTTAGAATTGAAAAGAAATAACACCCATAACAATATAAAAAATTTAGAATTCACTCCTCACTCAAACCACAACACCAATGCACAAAAGAGAAAAAGCCTATATGTTATAGGATTCACATGGGATGTTTACTCATGGTCTTGGGTTGACTATCTTAAAACCAACAGAAAAACTTGGGTACATTGGACAAGGATCATGATACCCATAAGATAGAAAATGGTAGTGGTCATTGGCTTAGGCCTAAGATGAGTTATAGGAAGCACCTGAGATGTCTATATTCCTCTAATGACCATGAATCCATGTATAAATGGTTATTGATATGTTAGTGGGAAACATTGGCCAATATCGACATATTAGATGGGTTACCAGAATAGGCTACATGTTTTTCATATACTTTTCAATTTGAATAAGGGGGTATGTGGATAATTTTAATTTGGTCTCCTGGGTGTGATATGAGATGAATCCCCATTTTGAGAAGTGGGTATGAATATTCAATTATGTCTTTGGTATTGGGTTCCCAAAGGGACTTTGGTTTGGTCCTAGAACCCACTGTTTGAGGATGGGATTGGCATATTAAATGTCATGTGTTTTAGAATAGGGGTAGGAGTTCCTCACATGAGAAGTGGATTGTGTGAGGCTAGAACATGGATTCTTGTGCTAAAGTATCAACACAATATGAATACGTTTGGTTGGCTTTCCGTATGGAAGTAGTTGTTTTCACTTAAAATCCTATCCATTTCAAATAAAAGTTAGACAGTTTGAGTGGTACTGGCCACACCATGCCTCAGATTGAGGTCGGGTTGACTCGTACACGTCACAAATGGCGCATGGATCATTTTCCTAAAGTATCAATATAATCCGAATGCGTTTGGTCGGTTTTCCGTATGCCAGTTCTTGTTTTCACTTAAAATGTTGTCCATTTCAAATAAAAGTGAGACACTTTGAGTGGTATCAGCCACACTATCCATCGGATTGATATGGGGTTGACTTGTACACAATGACCAATGGATCCTTGTGCTAAAGTATCAATATAATCAGAATACGTTTGGTCGGTTTTCCGAATGTCTGTTGTTTTTACTTAAAACAGTGTCCATTTTAAATAAAAGAGAGACACTTTGAGTGATACCAGCCACACTATGCCTCAGATTGAGGTGGAGCTAACTCATACACATCAAAAATGAACCATGAAATGTTGTCTTGAAGTATCAATACAATCAAAATGCATTTGGTTGGTTTTCTGTCTGCAAGTTGATGTTTTCACTTAAAATCCAACCCATTTCAAACAAAAGTGAGACAGTTTGAGTAGTACCAGCCACACCGTGCCTCATATTGATGCAAAGTTGACTCTTACATGGAAAAAATGACCCATGGATCATTGTCATAATGTATCAATAGAAGCCAAATGCATTTGGTATGTTTTTTATATGCAAGTTTTTGTTTTCATTTAAAATGTCATCCATTACAAATAAAAGTGATACACTTTGAGTGGTAACGACCACACCATCCATCGTATTGAGACGAGGTTGACTCTTACACATCAAGAATGACCCATGTATACTTGTGCTAAAGTATCAACACAATCAGAATACGGTTGTTTGGTTTTTTGAATGTCTTTTGTTTTTACTGAAAATAGTGTCCATTTTAAACCAAAGATAGACACTTTGAGTGATACCGGCCACATCGTTCCCCAGATTGAGGTAGGGTTGACTCGTACACATCAAAAATGACCCATGGTTAATTTTTCTGAAGTATCAATACAATCAGAAAGCGTTTGGTCAGATTTCGGTATCCAAGATGTTGTTTTCACTTAAAATCCTGTCTATTGAGTGGTACCGACCACACTGTGTCTCAGATTGAGGTGGCGTTGACTCGTACACGTCAAAAATGACCCATTGATCATTTTCATAAAGTATCAATAGAATCCAAATGTTTTTGGTTAGTTTTAGGTATGAAAGTTGTTGTTTTCAATTAAAATATTGTCCATTTCAAATAAATGTGAGAGAATTTGAGTGGTACCGGCCACACCGTGCCTCAGATTGAGGCGATGTTGACTCGTACATGTCAAAAATGACCCATGGATCGTTGTTTGAAATTATCAAGACAATCAGAATACGTTTGGTCAGTTTTATGTATGCTAGTTGTTGTTTTCACTTAAAATGTTGTCCAATTCAAATAAAAGTGAGACACATTGAGTGATACCAGCCACACCGTACCTCGGATTGAGGTGGGGTTGACTCATACACGTCAAAAATGACCCATGGATCATTTTCCTGATGTATCAATACAATCAGAAAGTGTTTGGTTAGTTTTCCGTATGCAAGTTTTTGGTTTCACTTAAAATCCTGTCTATTTCAAATAAAATTGAGATAGTTTGAGTGGTAATGGCCACACTGTGCCTCTTATTGAGGAAGCATTGAATTTTAAACGTCTCAAATGACCCATTTATCGTTTTTATAAAGTATCAACAGAATCCGAATGTGTTTGGTCAGTTTTCCATATGCAAGTTGTTGTTTTCACTTGTAATGTTGTCCATTTAGAATAAAAGTGAGACACTTTGAGTGGTAACGACCACACCATCCCACAAATTGAGATGGTGTTGACACATACATATCTCAAATGACCCATGGGTCATTTTTATAAAGTATCAACACAATAAAAATATGTTTGGTTGGTTTTCCGAATGTCTATTGTTTTTACTTAAAACAGTGTCTATTTTAAACAAAAGAGAGAGAATTTGAGTGATACGGGCCACACCGGTCCTCAAATTGAGGCAAGGTTGACTCGTAAATGTCACAAATGAACCATGGATATTTTTCCTGAAGTATCAATAAAATCAAAAAGATTTTGGTCAGTTTTCCTTATGCAAGTTATTGTTTTTACTTAAAATCCTGTCCATTTGAAATAAAAGTGAGATAGTTTGAGTGGCACCGGCCACACCATGCCTCATATTGAGGCGAGGTTGACTCATACACATCAAAAATGACCCATGGATCGCTGTACTAAAGTATCCAAAGAATCCAAATGCATTTGGTCGGTTTTCTATATGCAAGTTATTGTTTTCAATTAAAATCTTGTCCATTTCAAATAAATGTGAGACAATTTGAGTGGTACCGACCATACTGTGCCTCATATTGAGGTGGGGTTGACTCGTACACGTCAACGATGACCCATGGATTGTTTTCCTATAGTATCAATAGATTCCAAATGCGTTTGGTTGGTTTTTCGTATGCCAGTTGTTGTTTTCACTTAAAATGTTGTCCAATTAAAATAAAAGTGAGACACTTTGAGTGGAACCAGCAACACTGTGCCTCAGATTGAGATGGGGTTGACTCGTACACATCACAAATAACCCATGGATCCATTTTCTAAAGTATCTATACAATAAGAAAGCATTTGGTCGGTTTTAAGAATGTCTGTTGTTTTTACTTAAAATCATCTCGTTGCTTCCTCTTTTCGATTAGGGTTTGTACTCTTCTCCCATCTTCTTACAAAGATCTAAATCCCTCTTTTATATTGGGATTTAGGGTGAATCTTGAAGAGATCTTAGATTGGGATCTGAGATGCTGAATTAAGAGTGTGATTGTCTCCAGAATCAAGGTAGGTGGTCGGTGCTTGGTACTGAAGTAATAGTAATGGAATGTTAATTAGATTTGGATTTAGGGTGAATCCTGAAGAGAGATTAGATTAGGCGCAGTGACCTTATGATGTAGTGATTGGTGTGATGATGTCGCTGATACACAATTGTGTGAGGTACCCAGTGGAGGATGAGGATATATGTGGCAGGGGTTATGCATGGTAGGAAGAGGGTGGGTGGGAGTTGGGGGGGGGGGGTGCTGTCCAGGGTCTAGGAAGGTGGGGGGTTGTCTGGGATCCAGGAAGGAGGGTGGGGGGATGTCTGGGGAGCTGTCCAATGGGTTGTCCGAGGGGCTATCCGGGGTCCAGGGAGGAGGGTGGGGGGCTATTCGGGGTCCAGGGAGGAGGGTGGGGGGGGGGGGGGCTTTCTGGGGTCTAAGGAGGAGGGGGGGGGGGGGCTGTCCTGGGTTCATGGGATGATATTTACAAATTTTCTAAGAAAAGTCTTTCAAGGTTAAAAACATAATTTCATTATATCAACTTCTAATCAAACCACTAATTTTCTAAATTCCACTAAAAAATTATAATTTCATTAAAATAGGTGGATTTCATAGCAGATCATCAAATCATGTTTTATTATTTATAGATAAAAAATAAAGATAATGTGACCTACCTAATCACACATATATTCAGGCACAAAAAATCAATAAAAATCAATGGTCAATTATATCATAAAAATGTAATGGATCAATCTTTCCCTCATCACCCTCACTATCATCACCATCTTCTTCACCCTCACCCTCATCCTTATCATCATCCCCATCATTGTCCCCACCCTCCTCCTCACCCTCATACTCATCCTCGGCCTCCTCATCTCCCACCTCCTCCGCCTCGACCTCCACCTTGCCCTTCTCCTCCACCTCAGCCTCCTCCTCTCCCTCCCACTCATCCGCCTTGGCCTCCACATATCCATCCTCTCGACCACTCCTAGAAGTACCACCTGGCACACCATATATAGAATTCATTAATGACATATAATCCTCACAATAAGTGTTGTCCTTTGGTGGAAGTGTTAGACGTAAAGCTACCATCAGTTTCATAAATGCAGTGTTTTCCATAGCAGATTGTGCTGTCGTCTCTATGGCCCTTTTTTTAGCCTTTTCTGCCTGTGCCTTAACCTTCTACAACTCATTGGAACTACAACTTGTACCTGAGGTGGGCCAATATCTTGTCATAACTATACTCTTCCAAGGCCTGTAGCGTACTCTACAAGGGTGCTCATCTCCCAACACATAATTTAATAGATCTTTTTGCCCAAAATTGACAGGTTCCTGGGAATCAAGGGCCTCTTATGAATCATGTTACAAACATAAATAGATTATTAAGTCACAAAATAGAGATTAAAATTTTAAATCTACAAAGTAAAACTTACAATCTTCTACTTAGTCAGTTCATTAACCTCACTTCCATCTTTCTTCTTTCTACTTGTGAAAAAAAGTTTCGCTCAAGGAAAACATCATTCTATATTCAATTTATGACTCTACAATGACATTAAATGTAGGAAACCATAATTAAAAAATTGGATACCAAAAAAATAGTAATTTCATAACTAACATTATATAACAACTTTAGCAATTGAATAAATTATGGAGGAATTAATAGAAAGTGCAAGACGTAAAGAAAAATTATAAACTGTTATACCAGCTATCTCTCATGATCTGGCGTCGTATTATGTCCCAATGTGTGAATGTATTTCTTAGAATCAATGATTTTTATTTCTTCCTAATTCATCCTAAATAAAATTCAATAATTTGTATTAATGAAAAACATGAGAGTTTTCATTTAAATACATCAAATTTTATTAATACCGTAAATTGGATAGTCACCCAATGAGTAATCATCTGTCGGTAATGTTCTAATGGAAAATTCATCCACGACAGGGACCGCCTCTAACTCTGTGCCCACTCTATAACAACATCCAATGTACAACTCATGCTTATATTTTCTCCAAATCTCGCCTAAATCCTTGAGACGTGATGGCCGTGCACCCTCACTGTTAGGAAAATTAAACCGCAGTTGAAACCAAAAAATTATTTCATATAAATAAAAAAATTAATATATTTTATTAAATGCAATAGATTTTTTTACCTATATCTCTGACCAAGTTTTATCCTTGACTTGATTTTTCAGTTGTCTCCATGAGAGCAGGCCGACAGGAATGATGTCGGAGTATTTGGCAAGCGTCGCCAAAAAAACTCTGACATTACTGCCCTGATTTTTCAATCATCTGACTATCTCCGTTGTAGTCCACCATCAACAACGTGTGGTGGTTCCACAACGAATTCATGTGTGTACGCCCCCACCCCCTACTCCTATTAGTATATGTATCTATAATGAATGAAAAAAAATATTTTATCAATACATGTTATAATGAAAATAAATAATGGTTTAACAATTTGTAAGGGTTGTATAAGTATACCCACGGTTGTCTGATCAATGGGCACCATTGGATCCACAGAAACTGAAGGAACACCCTGTATAGATGGAGTGGGTCCCAATGTATGCTCCACATGGATAGACTCTGGTGGAGTAGTAGTCGAAGATGATGGAATATAAAAGCATGAAGAGAAGGCAGAAAAATTAAAAGAAGATGACAAGGATGGCTGGCCAAATACAGGATGGGGAGTGGGAATCATCATCGAATATGGTACATATGGGTGAGGAGGCTTAGATGTAAAGGGTGGTGAAAACATGGGAGGTCTAAATATCCCATGTGTCCCTAACGACACACCGGTATCAGAATGTGGGATGGATGGTATGTCAGTGGGAGGGGTAGGGTCTAATCGGGTAGGCCGACTAGATCGTCTAGCTCCCGTACCCCCCTCGTACGAACACCCCAAGTACTGGGACCACTACTAGGATGCTCATCGAATAACTCTCGCCTAATAGATGGATCCTGAAAAAATGTATTAAAGAAAATTATTTACATAAAATTATATATTATTTAAATAAATATATTTTAAATAATGTACTCACTGCAGGAACTAGTGGTGGAATTCCCAACTCTGCCATGCGACGATTGTTGTCTATAATTTGTTTTCATCAACTCTCTTAAATTGGTTTCATTTTCCTGCATTTGAAAACAAATATGGAAGTAAATAGAAAAGGATAAATAATGTGTAACCCAAAAAAATAAATGATAGGGAAATATTTAATTTTTAGTAGGATTATTATTTAATAAGTGTCATCAGTCTATTAAAATCATGTAAAATTGATTCTACCAGATTTATAAGTGGTGAAACAGTTTTCAAAATTAAGGAAAATTTTAATTTCTTTAGCTCAGGTAGATGATGCAGTTTTCAATACATGTTTTTCATGAGAATACAAACAATCATGTTCATTACTTGGTAAAATGCTAAAGAGGTCTTAGAGTCATACAAATTTTATACAAATCACAGTTGAAGCATTGAAATTTTCACCAAGTTAGAAATTTTGGTTTCTTAGGATCAAATATAGTTCAATTCCAAATTACAAAATGCAATTCAAATAAAAATTCTGACCAATAAACATTGAAAATTCACATAACGGTCAAATCAGATACAACATATTTGTAATCAATATTAAAAAAATTTGAATAGTACCAACCTTAACAACCCAACTTGAGGTAAACCAAAAGAATTGATAACATGGATGGATAATTCTATATATTTTCTACCACAACTTCAGGATCACAATAAAGTATGACAATTGAACTATTAGATTCATCAAATGAAATAAATTGATTGGTTCTAATGGTAGTAGGGACAATTTCAATTCCATCAACACCATCATCAAAAATATGTCTTGGAATTTCTTAAAATATGACACCAAATTCAGGTTGAAGTTGGTCTTTGACATAAAAAACTTGATTAACAATTGATGCCAATACATATGGTTCTTCGATATCAAAAGTGAAAGTCATATTAATTAGTCGAAATCCACAATCATCAATAAATGTGCCATGTCTCGTCATCAAATCAAACCAATGTCATTTCATCATCGTGACTCATCCATGAGAGTAGTAATCCAATATTACTATTTTTTCAATGACTCCATAATAACCCACATTTTCAAATAATGATCTAATATTTGATGAACTATCATAAAAATCTATTGTTCTAGTAACCATAACAGCATCATGTTGTGTTCTCATGTTCTTTTCTCATTCAGTGACAATAAATTTGTACCCATTGATAAAAATTGATTTAAAGTCATGAACCATGGTATTAGGACCAAAAGCCAAAGATCTTATTTCCTTAGAGACAGAGTGAGCCGACAAACTCAATACCCAGAATATAAATGAATATTAAACTTAATTAAATATTAAAAAATAATATATTAACTTTGAATTTTAACCAAGTAGAAAACTCTTTACTATGAAAAGACTCCCTCCTTCTGAAAGATAACGAACGATGATTTCTATTTATCATTGTTTTATGTTCCTTGTAGATAAAAAATATGAATAGATTAAAAGATATATATGTATTATATACATATTCAATTTAGTTACCTGATGTAGTCATCGAACAAATCAAAGTTGAACAAAACTGTGCGATGTGACATCTCTCCCTCATCAAGGCTTAATGTATTCAATGTATATGATACAAGAATTCATACTATTTAAGGATGTGATGGAAAAGTGGGTTCAATTTTCTCATACTATTCTTCTTCATTTTTCAATGGTATGTTCATTCTTGTAGTAAGATCAGACAAATACATTGAGTAGAAATTCATAAATTCTTGAGCCAAGAAACCGTTCATGATAAAACCATTAGGGTGATTCCTATTTCATACATAAGACTTTAATGTGTACATATTTCTTTCAGTTGGATGCATCTAATGAAAAGAAATAAGTCCTCTGAGAATTATTTCAGTGGGAATATGCATTGTCAGATGTAGCATGCTTGTGAAAAATGATGGAGGAAATATTTTCTTCAACTCACCCAAAATTAATGGGGCATCTATCAATATTTTATGCAAGAAATACTTGGAAAACTTCTTAGCACAAATATCTCTAAAAACTGGCACAACCGAATAACAGTCACCCTTACATTATTGGAAAAAAGATGACAAATTGCTATTGGAATCAACTGATGCATAAGAACGTTGTAATCATGAGTCGTAAAAGATTTTAGCTTCAACTCTATTTTGTTGACTCATTGAGATATGTTTCATCAATAGCCATCAGGAACTATAATAATATCTAATACTTCCAGAAATTGTTTTTTTCCTTAGGTGTCATCATATAAGAAGCACATGGAAATTGCTATTAATTTTCATTGATACGCACTGGATGCAATTCTGGTCTGATGCCCCAATCCACCAAGTCACGCCGAGACCATAAATCATCTTTTGTATTTCCATTAACATTTAGAAGTATTGAAAGCAAAATTTCACATATATTATTTTCAATATGCATTACTTCTAAGCAATGACTTAGAAAATTGGTTGAACAATAAGTAAAATAAAAAAAGATACTCCTCTTCCTCCAATTGTAACAGGTTTTAGTGGAAACATTCTTTCTCTTTCTAGATTTCATTTGACCCTTCCTGAATGAAAAACTGAAATCTTTCAATTCACTAACCACATAAGTTCAAGATATACGCTGAGGTGGATCATCGGTCTCTATGGTATTATCAAATCTTCGATGATTATTTCTATATGGATGGTCCATTGAAAAGAATCGACAATGTCCCATAAAACTGAAACTACAACGATGTTTTAGCCTTCTGGATCGTGTATTCTTCATACGAAAAGGACATGATCATTTTTCCTTCATGCTCCATTCAGACATCATTGCATAAGCCAGAAAATCATTGATCATCCACATAAGCACAACATGCATATGAAATATGTCTTTTGAGTATGCATCATATGTGCGCACACCCACATCGCAAAGAAGAGTCAACTCTTTTATTACAGGTTGAATGTATACATCAATATCAGTGATGGGATCAGAAGGTCCAGATATGAGTATAATCATGAAAGTGAAAGGTTTTTTCATACACAGCCATGGGGGAAGATTATAAATGTGTATAAAAACTGGACATGTGCTTTGCAAAGTAAGAATCTGCCTAAACAGATTAAAACCGTCGCATGAAAGACCCAACCTCACATTATGCACATCAGCTACAAAATATGGATATCGAGCATCAAATCTCTGCCATAAAAATCTATCTGTAGGGTGAACCAACTCATCATTAGTCTTCTTTCTCTTGGTATCATTCTATCTAATTTTTATTGATATTTCATCAGACATAAAAATATTCTGGTTTCTGGGGATCAATGGAAAGTGCCACATTACTTTATGTGGCATGCAGGATGGTGTTCCATTAGACTTCCACTTCGAGTGGGATGTTCCACATTTTATAAAATCATTTCATTCAGTGGTTTCCTCCTAGAATAAACTGAAATATTTCAGGAAATCATGAATTTTGTTTCTTGAAAATCTAAGATCCTCAACTAACATCGATGACATATAGTGGTTTGAGAGAATATATGCACCATCTTGAAGTAAATCCTTCAAGAAGGTAAGAATCTAATCGATTGTTGTATTATGAATCCCATACATAGTTTTCCCATGAACCAATCGGATTAAAAATTCTAACTTTTTCATTTTATTGCTTTGTCGATATACTGGATTCATGGCATCATCATTCAATTTTCCCACCCTGACAACATCATAATTTTCATTAGATGCATCATGTGTGCTCATATTGAAGTCCTCTTGGGTTGAAATCCTTTCTTTTTCAAGATGATGAATAAATGGAAACCGGTCATCTAAAAAGTTCTCCACTCCAGTCCTCTCATTTGGATCATCAACAATTTGAGATTTCATTTTATCTATATTGTGATACCACACATAATAGTTTTCTTGAAAACCATATTTGTTTATGTGGTAGCTGACTTCTTCACGGCTCAACCAATGTCTTCCAACACAAATGGAACATGGGCAGTGTATGCGACCACTATCTGATGCATTGTGAAATGAAAAATCTAAAAATCTATCCAAATTGTTTTGAAAATTACTTGAGATCCAATCAGTTTCATACATCCATCTTCTATCCATTCTGTAAAAAAATAATTGTTATAAGTCATTTTGTCAAAAGTTATTCAATAAGATTGAAGTTTCATCAAAAATATATTTAAGTAAATGAGAATTTTTCACTTTATATGAAACCATAACTAACACACTACTCTATATGAGAATCATAATATAAAAGACCAAAAAATACTATATTTACAACAAAATATATTTGAAGAACTATACATGAGTGTACAAGAACATGTACACTTGTGGAGGAGAATTATTCAAGAGTCGACTAATTTTAGATTGAAGAAATTTTATATTTTAGTAGATAATTGGAGTGATCACATACATTACCCAAGGGGGAGGGAGTTCCCAGGGGGTGTGGGGTGTCCAGGGGGGTGTTGGGGCCATACAAGGGGGTCAGAGGTGTCCAGGGGATGGGGGGATGTCTAGGGGGTCGGGGTGTCTAGGTGGGCGGGCTATCCATGGGGGTGGTCGGGCTGTCTAGGGGGGTAGGGGGATTCTAGGGGGTGGGTGGGCTATCCAAGGGGGTGAACGAGGTGTCTAGGGGGTGGGAGTGGCTGTCAAGGGGGTACTGGGTGTCAAGGGGGGGTGGGTGGGCTGCCCATGGGGGTGGTGGAGATGTCCAGGGGGTACAGGGTGTTGAGGAGGGTGGACAGGCTATCCAGGGGGGAGGGCTATCCACGGAGGGTGGTCGGGCTGTCCACGGGGGTGGCAGGGTTGTCCAATGGGGTCAGGGGTGTCAAGGGGGGGGGGGTGTCCGGGGGTACGGGCTATCCAAGGGGTGGGCGGGCTGTCCATGAGGGTGGAAGGGCTATCCAGGGGGGTCGGGGGCGTCCAGGGGGTGGGGGGGGGGGATTTCTGGGGGGGGTTGTACAGGGGGTACGAGGTGTCCAGGGGGTGGGCGGGCTGTCCAGGGGTTGGCGGGGGTGGAGGGGCTGTCCATGGGGTACAAGTTTACCAGGGGTTGGGTGGGCTATCCAAGGGGGTGGGGGCTGTCCATGGGGAGAGGGTGTGTCAATAGGGTGGGCGGGGCTGTCCAGGGGGTACAGGGTGGGTGGGAGGGTATTTTATGGGGGTGGTGGGGCTGTCTAGGGGGTACGAGGTGTCCAGGGGGTGGGCGGGCTGTCCACGGGGGGTGTGGGGGGGGGGGGGTGGACGTCTAGGGGGTACAGGGTGTCTAGGGGGTGGGAGGGCTCTCCACGGCGGTGGCGGGGCTGTCCAGGGGGGATTTCCAGGAGTGGGGGGGGGGTGTCTAGGGGGTACGAGGTGTCCAGGAAAGCCCACCCCCACCCCTTGGACAACCCACACCCCCACCTGGAAATCCCACCCCAACTAAACAAAAAACATAAAACAAACCCTTTACCCCCTACACTAAAAAACCCCACTAAATAGACCACTTACGATGTATGAAGTGTAGAACAAAAAAAACATAAAAAAACAAATGGTTCGGTACTCCAATAGAAATAACTCTAATTTAACCAAAATCAAAACATCAAACATAAAATAAAAAGAGTAAGAACACTAAAACTAAGATAACACTTTCTAATTTGAAGTGGAGAAATACAAATTTGTTTGATTGAATAAGGATCTTCGGCTGGAAGGTATTTCGTGGCCAAGAATACATCGGGAGGAGGTCTGGATTAGGTCTGAAATCAGACATACTGGGAGCTGGGGCGCTGGGTATTTGGGGAAAAACATTCCCAATCCAAGCACACCCCATGGGTGGATAATGTTTTGGCTTCTACACTAATTGGTTGTTCACGGATCACAAAGAGGTTTAATTTCATAAAGTATAGACAAAAACATTTATTTTTAAATTTGAGATTAATAATAAAGTATGTCAATGATACTATACACATCATAAAGAACACAAAAAAGTGATACTTTTAAGAGATAGTTTATAATCCATATTATATATACTCACATACATATACCAATCAAGTATTAGTCATTGATTCAATATAAAATAGTGTGAATCATAAAATTTCCCAAAATCCATAGAAATAGGGAATAATGGCGTGATCTTTGTAGATATTGAAATAAATAGAGAAATTGGGGGAAGAGGACTTCTATGTTTGTATTTGGGAAGATGTTGAAGGAGTCTAACCTAGATGGGGGAGTTATAGATGATCAGATGGAAGACCTCGGGTTAGGGTTCACCTGCGCGTGGGGGCTTATGAAAATCAGGGGAAATTAGAAATTGGGGGAAATGAGTTATGTGCTTCTGTGTAATCGTATTGGGGGGGGGACCTTTCCCAATAGTTTTTAAAAACTGTTTGGAAAATTATGGTCTTTACCAATGGTTTATACAAACCATTGGTAAAGGGTGAAAATGTTGTGGATTTCCCAATGCTTTCTTCAAGCCATTGGGAAATCCTTCACAAAAACTAACCTTTACCAATGGTTTGAATAAACTGTTGGTAAAGGACCCCTATACCAATGGTTCTGCAGAACCGTTGGTATACAAGCATTCGGAAAACCTAAATTCCTAGTAGTGGATGTTTATATCAATACATATTAGTCCTTGGGTGTTATTTTCCTACTATTTATATATATTTTAATATCCCACCCCTATTTTCCTTACCTAGGGGACCAATTATGCATTATTTTATGTAACCATTTGGTTTCCCAATTATCATTTTTAAATGATGTTTTACTATACCATTATACAATATGGGTATCAATAAAGGTATTTTGAAATACTGATCCTTTAATGATAAAAATAAAATTAGAAGGATTCAATTTATTTATGGGGAGGGTGTGTGAAAGATACCACCTTTTTCAAGGTATATATCTCATTGAGTTTTATTAAATATATTTTTTTGGGTTTTCCGTTTTCATTGAACCTTGGTTGCTGAGTCTTGCTGGGATAAAAAGAGTATTTTTTTTGAAAAAATGAACCAATGTTTATGGTTTTACATTTTTCAAAATTAATGGAGTCTCGGTTTAAATTTTTTAAATGTGGTTATGAGGGTTTTCTTTTAGATTAGATGGCTTCAAAGGTGGGTTTGTATTTTCATGCAGAAACTGGGATGAAAAATCTTTGTTAGAAAATTACACACCATGTATATATTACACAACATATAAGTTTCTGTAGACACGTGTCATGAACTAGTTCACGATGTGAAGTGGTTAAAATTTGTGAACCAATTTATCCTCTATTAATGATTTAGTCAAATTAAAAATAACCCAATGTGATGGGTTTTTTGGCGTAACCCATTCTGAAGAAATACACGATGTGTAAATGGATTACACACCATGTAATTCTCACAAGACACTAGTTTAAGTGTTCCATGTTATTTTAATTTTAATTCATCTACTACATCCCCTTCACCTCTCAAATATGATGGTGGTTCTTGTGGTTTTGGGTTCCTTTACTTCAATTCATACTTCTAGGTTATACATCTGATCTCTGGTGAGTTTTTTTCTCATGTTTTCCCTTCCCTTATATTTCTCTTCATCATTATGGTGTAAATTTCTTATCGACAGTTTTTTGGGTTTTTATCATGATATGGTATGATCTAGTTTCTTATTGTGATATTCCTCACCTCTTTTCTTATTAGTGAATCTAGTTGGAAGCATTTCTTAATCACCAGATAAAGGTAGGGATTTTAAACCTAAACCTTTGTTTTATTTAATTGTTGTGTATGTAAAAAACTAATGTTTCAACACCATGATGTGTGTATTGATTTTATTTAAATAATTAATGATGATAAATTATTGATTGTATTATTAATTAGATCAATTTGGATTCAATTGATATTGAATCCTAGCTCACAGATACACATTGAGTGAGTTAAAACTTGAATAATATTATATTGGTTAATGACATAAAGTGTTCTTAGACTGACATGTGATTGTAGGTGATTTCTTAATATAGAATCAAATTGGTAATATATTATTGGCTATTGATATGGTTTTTTTATAAATTGGTATAAAAATTTATGTGTAGTTTAATGAAAAATTGTAATTTGTATAGTTAACCATTGCGGCATGTGATGTGGTATTATGATATCCTTTCCATAATTACTTGTCGAGTGGATGATAAAATTATTCAATATAGGGCTTTTCCCCTAGGATGAAATTTTTATATAGTAGGGTATGCCTATGGATACATATTTAAATTCTTATATATACGGATTTTCTTAGAGGATGAAAAACTTATATAACTGGATAGGCCAAGTGATACATATTTGAATTCATATATATAAGGCTATTTTCAGAGGCTAAAATAATTATCTAGAGGGATCCACCCAGTTATGCGATTAGGCCATGTTTTATGGTTATGATTGTCATGGTTGTGCAACATGGCCAATGTTATTCTGACATGGTGACGAAAGAGTTTTATTTATTTATTTTATTAAGATATTAATTAATACATTAGTTTATCACTTTATTGAATATAATTATTATCATATTGGTTTTTTATATACTGTGGTGTTAACCTACTATTTTTTACTCACTGCATATTAAGGTCGTCGTTTGGTACCCGAGAAGATTACATAGATGCATGTTTGGAAAAGTAAAGTGGACCTTATTGCTAATTTTTTATTTTTGGATGTGTTGGAGTTTAGAGGTGGGACTGACCTGGGGATCTAGACCAGGGACTTTTGAGTTTATTTGTGTCATATGATTCATTTATTTCTATTTCCTTCTATTTTACATTAGACACACATCAATCATTCATTACACTATTATTTAATAATGGAATATTGATTCATCCTTTTATTTCCCAGTTCTAAGTTGTAATTATTTCACTATTTTTCAATTAATCTGATGAGTATTGATACCTATTCATCTGTACTTTATTTTTCATTATACCGGGGGTTATAGTATCCCCACAATACATATCTCACCCCTTATACAAGTCAGTATCCTCTAGTGTAAAGCGAGGTGTTCTTGAGATCTTGAAAACCAACCCATTTTTACTATATGAGAGAGTGTTGGATCGTGGGATGTCACAACGTTACACTCTTAGATTTTGAAATATAACAGTTTTTAAAATAATTTTAAATTTTATGGTGGATTTCTTGACATGTAACACATATTTTAAAAAAACGGTGATATAAAGTTGAATTATAATTATTCAAATATCACTTTTAAAACTATGGCATTAAATTATAAGTTATGAATAATAATAAAAATATTATAAAAAATATATATATAATTTAAATTTATTCACTGATTCATAATAAATAAGTATTCAATATTTATGAAAGTAATTATATTCTTCAGAATTAAATTTTTTCCAAAAAGCTTGTTTTATTTATTTTTATAAGAAAACAATATAATTAATTTATTTCACTTTAGAAAAAAAATTTCTTAAAAAATAACTTCATATTCTAAATCAAAATCTCAATATTATATTAGTGTTATTTTTTAAATTTTTTTCTAAAAATATTTATTTCAATGAATCGTGAAAATACCGATTTTTGTAAAAATCCCATTTATTTTATTTAAATATTTTTTTGAAAGTCATATTATGTTTTTAATTTGGTTCTAAATTAAGTGAAAGACCATTTTATATTAGTATTAAGAATAATTTAAAATGACTCAATATTATATTCAATTTTTTATACGTTCATTTTTTTCATAAAAATGTTTTTAAATTCAAACTCTTCTTTCATTTTAATTAAATCAATGATATAAAATTATGAATGATTTAAATTAAATTTATGTTATATATGTATCTATTTTAATTTTAACTCATATTATTATGATGAAAATTTATAGTGTTAATGTAATATAATCTTATGGCTGAAAAAAATCATTTTCCTAAAAACCAATTTTTTATCATGTTTTGATGGTAAATTTTATAAATTAACTTATTCCACTTCTATAAATTAATACATAGAAAACTTGTTCAATATTTTCATCCATGAGGTTCAAATTTTGAAAATATTTTCCTCTAAAGTTTTTCTATTATGAAATGTAAAAATAGTAAATAGGTATAACCACAAAAGGGTAAAAATGCTTTCTTATTATTAAAAATATACCTATCATGTGAGTATAAAATATTGAAGGGGTTTAGTTAATCTATAATCATATAATTTTCAAATTTATGTCCACTTTTATCCTTTAGTTTGATAATTAAATATATAATATTTTCAGTAAAGAAAAATGTAAAATGTCACTCTTTTACATTTAAATTTATCTTATGTGTTCACAAAGGGGTAAAAATGATTCAGAAAGAATATTAAATGTTTTTTTAGAATAATATATTTATTTTTATGACGATATTTTTTTCTAATTATTCTTTATTGTAAAATTACCTTAAACTCCAATACAACGTTAAAACAGTTCTTGTATAAGCATTGAAAAAATGATGGAAAATATTTTTAAACAATGAAAACCAATGTATTCTTAATGAATTGTGTTGAAAAAAATAGTTTTATTAATAATAATATAGTATTATGGATTGATAAATTGATTATATTTTAATTCCATTGTTTCATTTATATGTTTAATGTTAAATTATTTTAATAGTTCTTAAAATAAATTTAATATAATTTTATGTTAAATAATATTTTATTGAATCCTTTAAAAAAATTTAAAATATATAAATTTGATAGGTAGGGTGAAAATTTTTATATATTTTCATCACATATCCTTTTATGACTCAATTGTTACATTATAAGTAAAATTATAACCCACTAATATTGAAATAGTATTTTTCGTAGTTATGGATAAAATTGGTTATCAAATAGCTTAAAGTATATGACATGATTTAAAAACCCACATAAATTGTTTAAATTTTATTTTTTGATTTTATCTAAACCATATCATATGTTTCGATAGAAATTATGTCCACATTGTTTCATATTCACTTGAAAATGTATTTATTATCTTGAAATCATTTTATTAATTCCATGTGTCTCATTTGCTTCACTATAAAAGGCACCACCTCTTTTTTGTTCTACACATCAACATAAAAACCTTTTCCCCACATATTCTTAAAAAATAGTCCACTAATAATCCTTATAATTTTTATTTTGGTTTTTTCCTTCTAAAATTAACAACTCTATGGTCCTTAAGATGATATCAATAGAATCTTATTCAAATAATAGATAATCATCTTAACCAATCACATTCAATTTTCATCTCCATTGAAAATATTTTATTTGTATCCAAAACATTAAACTATAATAGAACCAATATAATCCATATTATGATATTTCATTATGTTAATTTTTATATATTTATCCTTATCCTTATCTATTAAATGGGAAACAAAACCATTACACATGAGTATGGTGGACTACCGCCTCAAGGACTGATGTGATGTGTTTTCCATCACCACCTCACATGTATAGTCATAATAATGTAACTGATTCATATATATATATATATATGAAAATTATGAAATATTTGTGATTATATAAATTTAATTTACAATATATTTTCTTACTCTTACACCCATTAAAAATGATAATGTTGCTTATGCATTCATGTGGACTCCCACCTACAAGAAGTGATGTGATTCATATGTCATTATCACTTTAAATAGATGATAATAAGGGTATATTTAATGAATATATATGATATTTATAATGTTATTATTATTATTAATAGTTCAATTACTATTTACCATACTTTTCTTCCATTTATAAACAAGTGGAATCCTCGGTCCTGCGTATGTACGAACAACCATATCCACAAAGTGATGTACTTCAATTTTTCATCACCACTTTTTATAAAAGGTTTAAAAGTTTATATAATGATTAAATATAAAAATTATTAAATTATTAAAATCGTTGATATTAGGACCCATGAAAAAATTTCATAGATTGAAACTTCTGAATCAAAACATTCATGAGAAATGAAATAGTTAACACCCAAAAACAATGATTTTAATAATGAATTTTTATTAAATGGGGGTTAAAATGGTATACGTAGAATATTTTTAATATCATAATTATTAATTTTGTTATATTATATAATTATAATAAAAATAAATTTATTATAAAGGTGGTTAGAGAACTTTCGAAGATGTCTAATTTGAGGTATGAGTTTATCATCTCAAGCTGTCTTATTTGAGACATTTGATATATTATGAACCTATATTATTTTATGAGGTGTATAAACATACCATTTTAAATATTATATCATGGGCATAATTATTATAATGAAATTTAATTTCCTATTTTAGGTCACGGGGCTTGTGATTTAATAGTTTCCAAAGAGGTAAGGGATTTATGTTTCAATCTCATTTTAACTGGGAATGTTTATGCTTGCATTTACATTAATGAAATGATATGATGCTTATATGATAAAACAATAAAACTTTTATTATCATATGATTATTTATTTAAATCATAATTTTATGTACTATTTTCCTCTCTTTTTTACTCAAAATGGGTATGAATATTTTTTGTAAGAAAATCCACAATTTTTCTCATCTTTCATTCAAAAATAATTTTTCTTCAATATTAAAATTTTCTAAAATATTTTAAATAATGTTTTTTTATTAAATTTATTTTAAAATTAATTTTTACACATGTTTTTATTTTCACATAATGTTTTTAAAATAATATTCTTTTAGTTTTGTGAAACTTGTACTTTTTATAGAAAGTTTGTACAAAATCAGTGTTTTAATGATTACGTCAAGAATGGAATTTCTTGTCATCAAGGAAAATTAATAGATTGAATCATAATTTAAATGTTTATGTGGTTCATTTCAAATAAATTTTTCTTCATAATATTTTGAAAATTCTAGTATTTTTGATAAGTGATTTGAAATATAAAAGGTTACGTTCCTCAAGTAATATTATAGTGATATTTTAAATGAATCTTTCATCTTCAATAACATATTTTGATGTTAATTATGATTTATTAGGGATATGAACTAAATATAAAATCATTGTTCTTTCTCTATATGGTTAATAATAGTTATTAGGAGATTTTTATGGAACCCTTTTATTTTCTAAGGGTTATGTTATGATGAAATGATGAAATGTTATGAAACCCATTTTCATTCCAAAGGTTATGAGATGATGATATAATGAATATTTTATGATCTTGTGGAACAAGTAAAATTGGATTATGATTATGTAATGGGTGTTCTGAAAGTTATATATATCTGTAATGCATTAGGAAAATATGGATATCTCATGAGATAAAAAGGACTATAATGGGGAGTGAACTTAGTTTAGTAGGGGACCTCATCTACTATGACAATCTTTGGTGTGAATGTTGACTAAGAATAATATTGAATGAGGAATAAACCTATTACACTATGATAGAAATTTCACTAATCCTTGAGTATGTAAACTATTTTCTATTTTTTATATATTTCCCTAAACTTATTTATTATTCTTACGATATGTTATGATGGATTAGGATCAACTATTGATGGTTTCATACACTTATAACTCTTGTAATTTTTTTGGAAAAATATTTAGGCCATGGTTTATGATGAATGGTCTCTAATAGATGGGGTATGAGTTTTCTAATTTATAACCATTTTATCATACACTTATTCTTATGTTATGCTCACATATGATTATTGATAGATATAAGAAATTCTTACCCTTACTAAGCATCCGGGATCACCCTTTCAAATGTTTTATTTCCCTAGATTATGAAGAAAGGTATTATGTATGTTATGTCTAAGAAGGGTTATAGTTTTTAAAAAATGTAAAATTAGGTTGATCATTTTTCTACCAGTTGTTTATGTATTTCAGTTTCCAAATTCACTAAACCTTTATGGTTATAGTAAGGATAATGTTGATATGTAATGAATATTCAAATAAAAAGATGTAATATCTAAGTATGATAATTATGGGTCACTATATGTACTCACCATTCGTGCATGTGTAAATGAATTTCTGATATATAGTGATGCATCAATAAAGTTATTTGTTTGAATACTCATAGAGAATGATAAAGTGATTGCTTAAGCCTCAAGATAATTTAAGGAACATGAATAAAACTACATGACACATGATCTTGAGTTGGATTCAGTAATAACGACAATGAATATTTTGAGGCATTATCTCTACGGAGAAAATTATTATTTATTTATAGACCACAAGAGTATAAATTTTATATTTTTATAGGGACAATTTTTTTTGATTTTGAGGCATTATCTCTATGGAAAAAATTGTGATTTATATCAACATGCACCAATATGTATGGATATAGAAGTTTAAGGATTATGATTTGTCAATCTAATACCATCTAGGTAAGGAAAATAAAGAGGGAGATTCTCTATATAGAAAATATCTATCATGAATTTATATTATAAGGATTAATAAGAATATGATCTTATTTTAAATTCAAAGGATGTACATGGGAACTGTGAATAATGGAACATCATCTTACCTTTCACAAATTATTTCTTATAAATCATAGCTCAATAAGATTAAGAAATATCAAAGGGATGATGTGGAAATATATAAAATGTTGGATTTCATGGGTAAGGTAAAAACCCTTGAGTTCATGTTTAATGATGAATGAGTTTTGAGATTTTAGAAAAGGAATTGTGTTCCATTAGATCAAGGGACGAAGAAGGATCCACTGAATTATACTCATATCTTGACATTATCAACCCACCCAAGAAACATTAAAATTAATAGATATCATTGAAAAACTATTGGTGGGATAATATGAAAAAATATATTATAGAATATACAACAATATTCTTAGTGTTTTAGCAGGCTAAGGTTGAAAGTAAAAAAATTGAAATGGATGATGTAAGAATTTAACATTACTATTTGTAAATGGGACATGACTATGGATTTTTTCATGGGTCTTACAAGTAAATCAAAAACTAACAGTGCTATTAGGGCTGTGTTGGACCATTAACAAAGGATTCTCATAGTATTTATATTCAAGAAAACCTCACACTTGACCCCCTTACAAATATATACATTTGATAAGTGGTGAGACTAAATGGAAGTCCACTAATAATTTTATCTAAAAAAGATATAAGATTTTCTTTAATGTTAGGGAAGATAATTAATTATTCTCTAAACATAGAGTTGAACTTCAATACAGCCTATCAAACCCAGAATAATTGCTAGTCTAAATATACTGTCTATAAACATGATAAATTTTTGATAGATTTCTCTATATACTTCATGTAGGAAAGGAACTATCACAAAAAAAGATGGGATTCCATACAACACGACACCTAAACTGATTGAAGACATGTCCCAAAGGGTGTTCTCATAACCCACAGGATGAAAAATAGTGTTGGGAATCAAAGTAATAATAATGGGAAGGATTTTTCCCAAGAAAACCAGGACCAAATCAATAAACTGAGCACAAATCATAATAAAAAATAACTGAACAAAAATAATTAAATTATTAATACAGATAAAAAAACTGTTAAAAAAATAGAACTAAATAAAAAATTGGGACCAAAACACACTAACACAATCTCTACATGACCTATTGGTCACCATCAAACCCAAGACCAACCTGATACAAAGGTACAATTGATCTAGAAACCTGATCCTAAAAAGCTACTCAGGTCTACTGACACCAAGTGGCACAAGTAGGGGGAGAGATTAAACTTCTCAGTACATAATGACCAATGAGTCCATGTATTTACATTCCGTAAAACTTCCGAAAATAATAGTTTTAAATAAATTAATAAAATAGGATTTTAAATCATTTAAGGTAATTAAACATATCTATCCAAAAATTTCATTTTTAAAACAACACATGCATATTTACTTTTAAAAAACATGTCCACTTTTAACAACCCATATCAAATCCAAAACATAATTACAAATACATACAATGTAATCAAAAATGGGCAAGAAGAAATAAAAGGAAACAAAACAAACTAGCATAAACTAGTAGAGGTAAAATACAAACAAGTAGTAGAAATAAATAGAACATTTAGAAAGTAATCAAGGGAACGTTCTAAACATCTTAACGGAAAATCCATGAATGTACTCAGTTTAGACTCACCATCTGGCATATGGTGTATCTCCATTTTCTATAACCAACTGGATTCTCTAAACTAGCCTCACTTGTGGAATGTATCCCCTAGACTCTCATCAAATCCCATGGCACTAACACATCTAACTTGGATTTGAAAAGAAGTTGTCACTCAACCCTCTAGGTGATGCCCATAAATCCCATGGTAGTAGAACTTGAAGTATGGGATATTCCTCACATGCATGGTTCAATGAAAACCCTATACCACCCTGCTTACCTAACCCAAAAATCGAAACCACTTATATGATTCCCGTCTCTTTGGGGAATCCTCCATAGAGTTTCCCATTTTAGAATGATTTATTCAAAATTTACAACTTATCTATCACATCATTTGGGTTTCAAAAACTAATTTCCCAATAATTTTTAAATACCAACTAGGCCTCACGAAACCCAATATTTCTACCTATTTTCCAAAACATGCCAACATGTCCACTGGTTCCATACAAAACATGAGTTCCAAAACCAATTTTCAAAACATCATAAGGTTCCAATCAGGCCTTCATGTCATATCCCATCAAACTAGATTTTCAATGTGAACACAAAGTTCCAAACAAACCTTTATCATTTCCAATCCAAATTCATTCATAATTCCATTTCCTCACCATTTAGAAATTCAACATAAAACAACAATTTCACTTTCACAATTCCAAATGAACCTTTACATTTCAAATCCCAAACCATTACCAAGATAAAATGAAAACATGAAACAACACGAAAAACATTAAATGGGACTTTTATACCACTTTGTTACCAAGTATGTCCTAATGTTCCGAACGATCCTTTACAAAAGTTCTTCACCATACTACACCTTAAAAGGATAAACCAACCAAAATTTTTGGAACACATTTGAAACCACTTTTAATGTCACATGAATTACCAACACACCATTTAGAAATCCAAGAATCATTTTGGAAAAGTAAAGAGGGAATAGAGAAGAATACATTGAAAAACCATGGTCAAAGGAAGAACTAATTATATCAAGGTTCCAAAGAGGCCTAAAAACCATTTAAACCCACACATTAAAAGAGGAATCCAAAAAATCAGTTAAAAATCCAAAACCACTTAAAAATGAATTTAGAAAATCCCAATCAAACATTCATTGACATTCTTCTAGAATCTATGAAACTACCAAAGATCACTTTTTAAAGAAACACCAATTTATTTCAAACCAAAAAAACAAGCCACATAAAAGTTTCAAACCATAAAAGACACAAATTTCAACATACAACATCCAACCCAAATCCAACCACATTACAAAAACAGAACCAAGGGAAATAGATATCCAAAAACCTGATTTCACTTTAAAAACTCAATTTTCATTTTATGAAAAACCATTCATAAATTTAAATGTATTCATAATTAAATAAAAACTTTGGAAACCATTTCTCACTCATTTTCTATCATGAAAATACCAATAAAATTCATGCCAACACTCCACAAGATGGATGATAACATTTTTAAAAATTCAATGAATGATCAAGCATCAATGTAATGTGTCAGAATAAAATTGGATGGAAAAAACTACTATAACAATGTTTGAATGAGAAAAAACTATAGAAGGGGGAATAATACACCCCAAGAGACAATATATAAACTCTAATTTCAAGTAAAAAAATAACACATAAACCCTAACCCTTAGGGTTTGTCCAATAAAGAGACCCCCCAAGAAAAACCAGGAACTTAAGAGAGAAGGGAGAGGAGAGGAGGAAATCAACCAAAAACCCAAAGAAACTTACATAGGAACCTTTAAGAAGCTTCCATGGTAGAAAGAGGGAAAGGGATGAGAAACTTAAAGGCCCCCTTGGTGCACATAGGTCAAATGGTAGAAGAAAATTCTGAATTGGATTTACAAAATCATAAAGGAAATGGGGGATTTCACACTTTTAATGACCTGGGAAACTCGTATAGTTTGGAATATGATTTTTCAAGCTGTGCGCAAACCATTCCCCTATCACTATCTTAGAGGAACATGTGGCATGGTTATCCCACATCATTTTCCAAACTGTGTTCCAACCAATTGGCCTCCATTATCTAAAATGATCCTTTTTTTCATACGGTTTCTTAAGTGCGGGTTCATAGTTTCCCCTAACTTTGAACCAACCATGCACCAATTACTAGAAAGCCCAAAATATCTATTTTTTCAACAAAAAAATCACCCTAAAAGTAAAAAAAGTGAAAAATTAAAACTAGGAACTCAGCACGAACCACATACAAATTCACCACCAATACTGATAATTATCAATAATTCCACCACTATCAAAACAAAAAAGGAATTCTCAATGAGAACCAAAAACATTCCCCACAAAAGGTGTAAAATAATGAAATATAATGATAAAAAATAGTAAAGAGAACCAAAATTCCTTATTTACACATGATTTAAGAATATTACATTTGAATATAACGAGAAATCATAAACCATCCATAAAATAATTATCACCCACAAAAGTGAAAAACTAAACAAAGAATTTCACCCAAAAGATGTAACCATTATAATTAAAAAAGTGGCAAACCACCAAGATTCTTACAACAAAGGGGAACTCAAAAGAGAAAAGGAAACTAAATCAAGGAATGATACCATGAGAATATAAACCATATCCACTCCAAAATTGGAGACAAAAACTAAATAGAAGTTCCCCATAGCCCCAGAGATCCTTGATTGTGTGCAAGCTTCACTCTAGGGCCTATGGTTGGAGCCCTGTTGTATGGAGCATCCACTACCAAGAGTTATAATCTTACATCTTATGATTCAATATTAATTTCTCTTACTATTATTATTGATTAATTTCTCTAGATGACCCAATAGACAAATCTATGACTTTTTTTTCTAGGATTGCGACAAGATGGATTTAAATGAATGAACCAAATACACTAAAAGAACAAAAATGACTAGTCCTATGATCCAGTAATCGGAAATGAAGAAGGATATTTTTCAAAAATGGAGTTCCACTGGAACACACCTTTGTCCAAATGGGGAACGATAATGATAATCACCTACCAATGACTGCAACCAGAAATCCAGGTCAGCTGAGAATGCCTCATACACTAAATTCTGAAAACAAAGATCCTTAGAGGATAAGGATTTCTCCTTGATCACTATATGAATGCCCTAAATGAAAAAGGATCGTTCAAAATATCCTATAATTCTACCTCTAGAGAAAATAAAACTAGCTCGTTGAAGTGGTCAACATAGACCTTCACTATTCACTGGCCTTACTGAATATTCATGAGCTCTTCTACTTTCTTCATCTTCACCTCCTTAAGAAAAAAACATTGAAAAAAGATATTTGGAGGAGAGGGATTTCCCCTTGATCTCTAGATGAAGACCCCAAATTAAAGGAGTATATTTTAGAAGATCATGTCATTCTACCTCTAGAGAAAATCACACCAGCTCCTTGAAGTGTTCAATATTGGTATTCACTGTCTATTGGCCTTACTGAATACTAATAAGATCTTCTAATTTCTTCTCCATCATCTCCTCAAGAATAAACCATTATATTAAAGTGATCTTAAATAATTTCAAAGACATCACATATTTTCATGATGGTATAACAACCACCTTCAACATTTCCAAATTTGAACTTTAAAAAAAACAAAAAACAACTCAAACCCTCACTGTTTAGGAGTTCCCAATGTTCTTAAGACACTATCAACTTCCTCAAACCATTCCACTTCCTCTAACGGATCATGATCACCAAAAAATAGAAACAATGAAGAAGAGGTTGACTCTTCAACTCCTTTCAGAGTCTAGGTAGGTTCAATAAATGGAAGAGACTCATTAGAAAATTTATAGACCTTTTTGGGTGGCATGTTCTAAGAAAAATAAATACACATAATCGGAAACAACAACAATCAAATAAAAATCAAAAGACCATCTCAAGTCAAAGTAACTGACTCATAATCCAAACATTACAAACCTAATAAAAAAACATTTTCAAAAATCCACCATTCAATTCATTTTCAAATGTCTTTTTCCAAGGCCACTTTCCAAATTCCTAAACCATTCTATTAATCCAACTAAAACATAAAATTTTGATTTCAGAAAAAAAATCCATTCTTAATATCATTTTCATTTATGAAAACTACTTTTTCAAAAAATATTTCCCTTTTAGAAGCCCCATTTTCACAAAAACTATTTCCCCCATTATAATCAACCGACACCATAAAAAAAACCAATCACAAGTCACACCAAACAAAACAAGAACAAGGAAAAACTAATAATAATAAAAACCAACAAAAAAACTCAAATCAAACACTCTGGATAAGAAACTAGTGGACATGCATAAACACGTGAAATTGTTAGTTGGAAGTTCCCCAAGTAGGCATCAAAAACTGAGAGGACCTTCAACTATTCACTTAGACTCCCCAAGGGTCACTACTCTATATGAAATCATAATATTACACAATATTTCCTTCATTTTAATTCTTTATCCATACCCCACAATACTAATATGAAAGGCTCAAACCCTAGACTACACCTGGAAATGCGAGGATCAGAACCATCAAGGGTTTATGAAATCCTTCCCATACATACCTCTCGAGTCCCAATGGTTATAATATTTGATCTACCTATAAAAAAAACAATAAGGCCCTCATATAATACAATTTTTTTCAGGAAACAAGATGGGATGACATTCAATCCAACACCCGACCCAATCCACGACATGGCCTGAAGGGCATTCCTAATCCCCATGGGATAGAAACTAGTGTTGGGAATCAATACAATCATAATGGGAATTATATTTTAAAAAATAAACTAGGATTAAACAAACAAAATCAACACAAAACATAACCAACAATAGTTGAATATCAAAAAATAAAAAACTAATTCATATACAACAATTAAAAAAACAAATAGAACTAAATAAAACAATGAGACCGAACCACGATGACATGGTCGTTACATGACCACATGTTCACTGCATACTATAAGACCAACCTACTCTAATGGTACAACCGATAAAGAAACCTAAACCTACAAAATATCTTGAGTCTAATGATGATGAGTGGCACAAGTAGAGTATGTTCTTAAACAACTCAGTGTGTAACAAACAGAATTTATAGATATTAATCATGGGAACTTCCTAAAAAACTCTAAATAAAATACTTAGACGTACTCAGTTTGAACTAACCTTCTGAATTATGGTAAAGCTCCATAGTCTATAACCAACTGGCTACTCTAATCTAGACTCACCTATGGTGCGTCCAAACTGGCCTCTCAGTAAATCCTAGGTGAACCAACCTATCTAAATCAGGATAAAAAATTAAATGTCACTCGACCATCTAGATGACGCCCAATAAATCCTAGATAATAAAACTTGATGATTGGGATGGTCCTCACACATGTGGTTCAACGAAATCCCCCTACCACTATGCTTTCCTAACCCAAAACATGAAACCACCTATATGATACCCCTATCATATAGGAATCTTCCATAGTGGTTCCCATCTCACAAAAAGTCATTCAAAAATGATAATTGGGTCTTCACATCATTTGAATTTCAAAAACCACTTTCCAAATCATTTTTAAATACCAACTACGCCTCACGATACCCAAGTTTTTGACCCATTTTCCAAAAACATGCCATCATACCAACTCAGACCATACAACATGTGAGTTCTAAAAAAAATTATAAAACATTATTAGGTTCCAATTGGGCCTTCATATCATGTCACATCAAAACCAACTTTTCAATGGGAATAAAAAGTACCGACCAGAACATTAACATTTACAGTCCAAATACATTCACTAATTCATTTCCACACTATTTATAAAGTCAATATAAAACACTGATTTCACATTAACTATGCCAAAAGTTATTTTACACATAAAATAAAAAACCATTCACAAGATAAACTGAAAACATGAAACAATATGAAAAGTGGAAAATGAAGCTTTTCCCACAGTTTGTCACCAAGTAAGTCTGAAAGTTCCTAACATTCCCTTATAACATTTATTCAAAAATCCACACCTCAAAATAAAAAATAGTCTAGGATTTCAGATAAAAATTTAAAACTACATTTAATGTCACATGAAGCACCAAAAAATCATTTATAAATCAAAGAAACATTTTGGAAAAAGAAATAGGGAAAATATGAGAAGAATTCAAGGAAGAATAAATTTTTTAAAGGTTCTAAAAAAGTCTCAAATAACCATTAAGAAAACAGTATTTTACAAAAAAAATCTAACATGTCATTTAAAAATCCAAAACCAGAGAAATATAAATTTAATAAATCCTAAACAAATAATCATTGAAATTATTCATGACTCCATGAAACCACATAATAACTATCTTTAATGAAACACAAATTTATCTCAAACCAATAAAATTAGCCACATATAAGCTTCATGACTTAAAATAAAAAAAATTTAAACTTAGAATAACCAACTCAAAATACAACCACATTAGAAAAATATAACCAACAACAATTACCACCCAAAACATTATATTTCACTTTATAAACTCAATTATCATTTTATCAAACAACTTACATGAATTTTAAAAATAGGAATAATTAAATAAACCCTTTAAAAACCATTTAATACCCAATTTATAGCATGAAAACACCTAAAAATTCATGGAAAAACTCCTCACGAAATATTATAATTTTTTTAAATCATTAAAGGAAATATAAATCATAAAAAAAAGTGAAGGAAACAAATATGATAGAAACACGTACCTGAATGGTGTGAAAATGTGACAGAATTCATATAGGACAAAGAATACACACGATGAGATAATTTAGACCCCCTAAAACAAAATAAAAGTAGTCACACATAAACCCTTACCCTTAGGGTTTGGCCAACAAGAAAACCCCACCAAGAGAATCCAAGAACTAAAGAGAGATGGGGGAGGAGAGGATGAAATCAAAAAACCCAAAGAAAATTCATCGAAAACTTAAATAAAATTAAATGGTATTATAATAGAAATGTAGGATAATATTGGAGGCCCCCATTGTGTGCCTAGGTCTAATAGCATAGGAAATTATCAAAATGGCGTTAAAAATAGAGGGGAAAAGGGGTAATTTTACACTTTTAACGACTAGGAAACCCACATGGTTTAGCCACATGGTATTCCAATCCATGTGAAAAGTATTCAACCCTCATTATCAAAGAGGAATGTGTAACATGGTTATCTTGTATGGTTTTCCAAACCATGCACCAACCATGCAGTCTCTATTTTCCAAAATAATCATTTTCCTTACAATTTCCTGGGTGAGGGTTCACGGTTTCCCCTAACCATGTGCCAAGTGTGTTCCACCTTTTGTTAAACCCAAAATAGGTATTTTTCACAAAAAAAACCTAGAAACATCCAAAAATAAATTCAAAAATAGGAACTCAACCCAGAACTAATCACAAAGCTCAAAAGACAAGAAAAAATAAAATAAAAGAAATTATGAGATTGGGGTTTAACAGGACCAATTTACCCCTATGGATGTGTTCTCTTATAAAATTATATGCCACTAAATCATTCAAAAGGATCTATATAAATCCCTCTATGTGAAGATATATATAGGACATGCATGTTGGGTTGAAGTAAATGCGATAAAGTTTTAATGAACTAAGATGGTCAATGAAATGTTCTAAATGTTCATGATCATTTAATGACATATCAAAGATTCAAAAAGTCAATGGAAGATATATTTTGACAAATATTGATGAGACCTAGAGTTTGAGGTCATCATAAAGTGTACATCTACATATCCCTATGGGATAGAGTCATGAGATTTTGGAATAAAGGGAAGCTAGGTCTAGGATATATTGGAACCTTTGGGATCTTGATCAAATAATTATTTTGGAATATATACTAGAGATCACACCAAACCTATCTATAGTACATGATATATTCCACTATCCATTTAGTGGAATTATATACTAGATGTATAAAAATTACTGAATTCAGAGGTGATATAGTTAGAGAATGATCTCTCTTAAGAGGAGAATCCAGTGAAGATCATTGACCATGGAGATAATGTTTTATAAAACATGGAGGGGGGATGTAACAACCAGAGATATGGAACCTGAAGAGACTATGAATCAAAAATACCCCCATTTATTTTCACCACTGTATATTAAATGAAATTTCATGGTTGAAATTTTTGAAGGGGGGATGTAACAACCATAGATACTAATGATAATTTCCACTTAATAAATATTGTATTTAATATTGTCTGTTATATGAAATAACATACTAAACAGACAACCATGAAAATTTAATAAAATAAAATTATTCGAGATGACTATTATAGGCATTAAACTAGTTGTAATAGATTATAATACCTATTTTTTTGAATTCCTATAATTAAAATATGTTTTGAAATTTAATTTTACCAAATTAACTATATTTTTGGATTTCTCAAATCAATATTAGTTTAATGCCATTTATGAGTCTTTTTTTTGAAATTATTGATTTTTAGTTGAATAGTAAAAATATCAATTCTGTTAAAAACATTCACTTTTATTATAAAATAACCAGATGAAAGTTTTTTAAACTCCATTTAATATAAAAAATATATTTTATAATGTTAAATTAATCATTTTATGATACTATATTGACATATAAATCCATTCTTAACAATTTATAAACTCATGATAATGTTTTAATGAGATGGTTTTTCTCTGTTTCTTTTAATAAAAGTTTCACATGGTCAAATTAGGTTTTAGAATTATATAAATTTTAAATAAATTTTATTTTAATAATAATAAAAGTTTTAATTTCAATAATATGAATAAAATTGATAATTTGTTCCTTGAAAGAAATATTAGGCACACAATACACTCTTTTTTTATTCAGAAAACGGGTTTTGTGCATTATATTCACTAATGTTAAAATTATTTATTTTAACAAATAGATTTTTTTTATAAATTAAATTTAATATTTAGAATAAATATGTTAAAATTATCAAATAATTATCTTTTTTTAAGTATTTAAAAAATTACTTAGGTAATTTTTTTTACCTTGTAAAAAACCAAAAATGGTAAATGTAAAAATCTAATAATAAATGGCCTCAAAACAAGTTTAAAACATGTGAGGAAGAGTTGTTTTTAGAATTTATTGACCTTATTAATTTAATAACTGTACCATTTTCTATTTTTCAATCACATTCTTATGAAACATTTGTTCTATTTATATTAAATCTTTATATGTTCCAAAAAATCACTTGTCTTTAATTATAAATGAAACCATGACCCATCCACATCTCCACACTTCCAAAATCCAATGGGATAAAAAATAAACTTCCATAGTATCTTATAAACCCTATCCAGATATCCTATAATCTTTTATTTTTCCAAAATAAAATATTAAGGTTCCCTAAGGTGGTGACCAAATAGAGAGAATTAAAAGTGGGAGGTAATATTTTCCACCACACCTCCTAAAATATTTTCAACTTATACAACCCAAAACCTATTATATATAAGAAATTATGATAAAAATAGTTTTGTTAAAAAAATTATGTTTTTATAATAGTGGCACAAACATTTTATACTATTTTGAAAATCATTTTGAAAAGTGAAGACGTTGTCATGTGTATATGGGGACTACCACCTCCACGTGATGACAAATCTAATTTATTTCCTATGCCAACTAACATGGGTAGAATACAAAATGTATCTAAGTTATAAGAATTTTATTTTCTAAACCATTCACATTATATAATGACAATATCATACATTCCATGAGTGATATTTATAATATATTATTATAGTCAATTTAACCACAAAAAAAGAAACATCGAAGTACCTTTTATTATTTCTCTCTATTTAGGGAAAACATATTATAATTAAATAATAATGTAAAAATTTAATAAAAAGGACATAATAATATAAGATTATATATATTATCAAACTATATTTCAATACTTTGTACTTGGTTAAACTACCACAAACATTTTTAATAAATTTATCGATGAACTTTAAGTAACTGAAATAAGCAGAAACTATATAATAAATTGGTTACACATGATGATAAATGGACCTAATAAAAAGATATATACATGTATAATTATATTATAATAGTTTTTAATAAACTTAATTTGGATATCTTGGAATTTAATTAAAATTGAGAATCATTTTCAAACACAAGGTAAGTGATCATCCATACCAAATTTGTGACTTGTCGATTACGCATTCTCTATATTTTTCTCCATTTTATGAAATATTTATCTCATTAACTCCTTATAATTTTGTAAATATTTTCCCTATATATTTTTATATTTAAATGTAAATTATTTTCAATGGTAATATATATTTTTAGATCCATTTTAAATTCCCACTTTTATATAATCCCAGTTTTCAGAATCCTTCCTGTTATTGTCTCACATCATGAATCACCCTCATAATATGTTTTTAAACCATGAATAGATTCAAAGAACCCTAATTATTTTATGGATAAAACTATTTGTTAATTTTTTAGTTTATGTAAAACAACATGATGTTTCCCTCTTTAAAAAATCCTTTACATATTTCACAAAGCTTCACCTAAGTTCCACATTTTTATTTCTTCTTATAGATTCTTCTATAGAAATCTATATATTATAAATAAATAATTAAAAACCATTTTTTATTTTAAAATATAAAATATAAAATTATTTAAATACTTCTTCTCAATAGAATCCATATTATTTATCCTTTGGTTATTCCTTGAATTATAATTATGAAACACACTTCCTTCTCATGGGTTTTATCATGCCTTTGATTTATGTATGGTTAGTTTTTCATCATGTTCCAGGCATATATATGATTTAAATTTTTGTGTTGGGTGAGAATGGAATTATATAGAGCTAAAATTATCTTTTAATGATTTATAACACTTGATATGTTTTTTATAGATTAGGGAGTGAACCTAATCCACCATGGGTCTCTACTTTATGATGATTTTATTAGGAGTAACTCTTGACTTATATGTACGGAGTCATGTTTTTTTTTTGGAATAATTTTTATGATCTTATGATAAAATTTCTATATTCCATGTCTCTATGGTCATAATAATCCTCGTTAGGATGTCTTTTTAGGTCTCTTGACTCTCATGTTCTGATTTATTTCCAATTTTCTTCCATTAATGGGATTTTTTTATTACCCTTTTCGTTATGTATTTCCCCCAAGGGATCCTATGTAGTTTTAAAAGATCTTTGGGATTTATGAGGAATATGTGTATTTTTAAGTAAATATTTTGTATTTATGTTTATGATGATTTTTTGTATGTCTAATATTCCGAAGATACAACACCTCTAGATTCCAATCTTGTATTTGTTGGAAACATATGTTAAGAAATATTAAATAATATGTGTTTATGGATTTGGCCTCTATACCCTCTATTAGTGTAACAAACTAAAATTTTAATATATGATTATACTTAAATAGGTCAATGTGTGTGATAGAATAGACAAAAAAAACATCAAATTAAAATGAAATCACAATATATTTTTAATAAAAGTATAAATATTAAATAAATCTATTAAAAACCTAGTCATTTAATGGGAAAAAATAAATATGGCCTAAAATGTTATGAAATATTTATAGAAATAAAATAATTTCTATTTTTAATATGAATTAAATTATATTCTGATATTTAAAAAACTAGGAAAATATTTTTATGCCTAAAACATATATATATTAAAAATAATGGTGTTTTATTTCAAAAAAATAATTATATTGTGATTATATTATAAAATTACTACTAATAAGAATAATAGGATTCTAATAATTTAACTAGTAAATATCAGAAATTTGTATGAGAATTTTTAATACTCTAAAAAACCATTTTATTATCTTATACCACCCCTTTTGATTTAAATGTTATATTTTGGAAACATTGAGTTTGAATTTTAAAAAATGAGCATAATTTCTTGATTAATCCTAACAACATAATATTAGGATGAATTTTTTTACTTTTCTTAAAAGAATGTTTTTTTTGTGAAAACTGAAAAATACTATTTTTACAAATAAAATGACTTTTATAACTCTTATTGTGATTTATAAAATATTTAATGTTTCTAAGAAATCTAATTATTATTCTAAATTATTTAAAATTTGTTAAAAACAATTAATTATTAATCAATAATGTTTTCTAAAAATTAATAAATAATTATTAATGATTAATTAATAACTATTATCTCCAAATTACTAATTATTACTACTTAGTATTAATTTATTATTATTATTTACTATACCTAATTGCTAATTATCAAATATTAAAGTTAATACTTAATTTATACCAATAAATTATTAATTTATAAATTTTAAATGTTTTTATAATTACATATATAAACAAAAAATTAATATTTAAATATCATATTTCTATTTTTTCAATTCAAAATATATTATATTATTATTAATTAATCATAATTAAATATTACTTATGAATTAATATTTATTAATTATTAATTAGTTTTTAGTAATTTTTAGATATTATTGAATTTTAAATTAATAATTATAAACTATTAGTGAATTTATAATTACTAATAATTATAATTTTTAAATTATTAATGAATAAAAATTTATTAATAATTATTATAATTTTCTAAGTATTCTTATTTCATAATTATTAATTTTCAATAATTAATTTATAATTATTCATTAAAAATTATTGTGTAATTAAATATATTACTAATTAACTAAAAATTATTACTTATAAATTACTAATTATTAATTAATAATGATTTTTTTATATATTTTAAGAAAATAATAAATTTTGATAATAAATAATTAATTTGGAATTTATATTTTTTATTTTTCAATTATTTATTGTATTTTTTTACAATACATTAAATGATATTTTTTGATATATTATTATATGAGAATTCATTTGGTGAAGTGGTTAGTAGTCAAAGAGTTACGAAATATTGTATAAGAGTAGTATAAGGAAGTGTAACCTATTATTAAGTTCATGTGAGAGGGTGTGGGGTAGTGGCCTCTACAACATTTTTGGTTTTATGTGGTGATGGTTGTGTGAACTTGATTTTAGAGGGCAACTAGTTTTTCAATAGCATATGTGTATTCAGGTGGAAATGATAGAGCATATGAGGAGCTGACAATGGCTTGACTTAGTATAGGAGGTTGGACGAGAGGGAAACAGTAGTTTTGGGATTACTTTTGGTGGATAGTTTTGGGTTCTCATAACCCTTCGGCCTTTGGGTCTATTATTTTGTGTGTGACCACAGGACCATTAGGTCATCAATGCACCTTCGGGTCACCAGGCATCTGGGCCATTTCTGGGTTGCTAGTAACATGATGAGACTAGGATATTGTCATGGAACATTTGTATTATTGTACAACATGCCAGGTATGTGCCGTTGAGTGGGAGACATCAAATGAGGGATGGGTGAGCTGATACCCATCATTCCACCATTTATATTGGGGAAAAAATGGGTACCTAGACTCATTGATTTATACATCGTGTTTTAACAAGATGATGGGGATAATTTTGTTGAATTTTATGCATGGTCAATGCAATAATCAATGGGTTGGTGGATCAAAATAGTGATGGGATTATTAGCACCCATAATCTTTTCCTCCCCCACATGAAAATGTGGGACAATGAGGTGACCTTAAACATTGTTTCCAACTAGTATGAAAAAACATTTGGAATGGGGGGAAACACATGATTCTTGATTGGAGGCACCAGTGTTATACCACTGGTAGGGGGTCGGTGCGACGTCAGATCATTGCTTTTCATAAAGCTTCCTACCACATGGCTATTCAGGTTTTCCCCTTTGTGGGGGGTTTTCTAGTAATATAGGTCACTAGGTCTTTTGAACCCTGTTAGGGATTTCAATAATTGTAACTCATAGGTCCAAGTTCTTCTGGGCATGTGGGCCATGTATTAGTTTCCCCTTCAAAATAGTTTGATTGGGGATTTTCCTTCTTATTTTAATAAAAGTGGGATTTCCCCTCACCCTATTTAAAAAAATGGTCACAAATTAGAAAAATCCCTTAGTTCCATTGAAATACAAATCCCAAAATGAAAATAAATTCACATACCAAACATTATATATATTTATACATACCAAATAAAATTCCAAATCAATAATGGTAATTTCACACATTGTTTCATCACTATTTTTATTGTTTAATTATATTACCTGATCTAGATACCCATTCCATGAGACTTCAGTCAGATTTTCAACATAAAATCAATAATATTACTCCCTTCACAGAGACCAAAAGAGAAATACCCTAATATTTTTTGGTATGTATCTTTTTAATGTTAACCCCTTCGAGAGGTTACGTTGCATACCCAACATAAATGAATAATGAAATTTTATTATAACATAGTTTTAATGTATGAGGGGTTGAATACTGTTAAAAAAATTATTATAATTATATATTATGTATTTAATATTTTTTTTTGAAATTCGACCATGTATATTTGATAGGCATTAGATATGAATAAATCCAATTTTAAGCATAAAAGCTATATTTTTTAATGGCAGTTTTGCATCCATTAAATGACACATTTATTTTAAATATAGTTTTTGACACATTCATAAATTTTATTTTAAAAATAGACTTATTATTTTATATATTAATATCAAAATTTAATTTGATTGATTTTTGTTATTTTTGTGAGAATTTTCATTTTTGGATAAACAATGAAAAAATACGTTATTTAAATTGAAAATAGATTTTTTATCTAAATACTTTATAGTGTTAAATTATATTTTTTATTGGTTTTAGAGTATAATTATATCAATTTTTTTATTATTTAGTATATTTTATGTCATTGGAGTCAATTTCATATTGAATTTGGATATAAAAATGTTCCAATCTTTTAAATGTTTTCACTTTAATAACCCTTTTTTCACCCTATCTAAAAGACTCATTTTAAATTAACTATATCCAATTACATGTTTTAAATTTTGAAAATTGGATTCCGTATTTGTAATCATAAGTCCAACATTAGTAAATAATACCTCTTTATTTATAAACAATATAAATAGTAAATTTATTAATAGTTTAATTAACACGGTTAAGAGTAAGTCAGGTAATTAAGGGTAAAAATATTATTATAAATACTATAAAATGACCCTAACACTTGGAAATGTTTTATTTTGTGAGTATTTTTATTCCCTATGGATTAAATTATATACTATGTGACCATTTATGGCCATTTTTATAAGAATAAAACCTTTATAATATTTTATTCAATAGAATGAAAAATATTTTTTAATAAGTATTATATTTATTTTATAGTGTTATCCGGAAGTGATCTTTGATTGTAAATAGTATTAGGAAATATAAAATGTTTATCTTAATCATGGTAATTTATTATTAGTTTTTTGAAAATAAAAAATCATCTTAAAGGCTTAGACAATGAAGATTCCATAACTATTTAATTAATAGAGAAACATAAAATAAATGATAATAAAGATATTAAAAAATTATAATTTGAACTAATTAAGTTCATACAATAATTTTAAGTACTAAATTGACATATTAGTGATAAATTAATGGTTTTTTTAAATTTATCTTGTGTATTTGATTTAAAAAGTAATATAATGAATAACGTCAAAATTGATATTAATGATATTTTAAAATAAATAATATTTTATTAAATGATATAAAATTCATAAAAATATAATTTTTTAAATGATTATTATAAAGTTTATAATTTCAACCCTAAATCATTTATGGTTTTTTATTATTTCATATTAATTATATTATCATTCAAATAGTAAAAACACATTTTGTAACGATAAGAGTTAAATAGGGTAAATAAAGGTTATAACCAAAAAATATGGGTACTAATGTGACCTAAACATGTTTTAAAATTATTATTATAGATTATTTATACCTATAATAATTATATATATATGATAAATCCATTTTTATCCATTTTTAAATAAAAATTAATTAATAAAAATTTAATATTTTTTGAGTTTCCAAAAGCTCCCCTTACCTCAATTATAAAAGGGAACCTCATCCCTCACTTCTTTAGACCACCCTGAGCATTATAGTTCATATAAAACTATGAAAATATGCTATAAATTTCCCTACCCTCATCCTAAAATCCTCCCTTTCGTCATAAATCCAATCAAGGAATTCTTCAGGTATAAACAAAAATGATTTACCTAAATATATGGTAACTTTCGTCAACGATCACTTTTGTTTTATTTCTTTCTCAAACCATTAAAATATTTTTATATCATGGTTATATAAATAAATAAGTATCTAAAATATAATTTAATGTTTTTTTCTAATATTACTACTTACACTTTTACACAAATCCATCAAATGGGATACACAATCATCGTTCGTGTGTACGACAGCCTACAGCCTCGTGAACCGATGTCATTCGTACTTCCATTTACCGTCATTAAAGTTTGAAATAATGATTTATTTATAGATTATATTATATATATATATATATAATATTTATAATTTATTAATGCTTCTAGAACATTTTATATAACCATGCCCTCATTTCTTCCATTTTGTGGGAATATGATAACATCTTTTATGAACATCAGGACTACTGCCTCCTTAAAGTGATGCGATTCGTTAACACATTACATGGAATGTATTAAGAATGATTTTAATAAATATATGTGACAAATACGAAATAAATATGATAATTTAACTAAAATAAACATCATTAAAATTATCTCTTTTAATAGTAAAATGTAATGGAAGTAGCATTCATGCGTACATACGACCTACCATCTCCATGAATGATGCATTCCATTTCCTATGTCCAAATTATAAGGATTATTCTAAATAAATATATAATAAATATATATGATATTTAAATAATTTTTTATATTCTATAGATGATGATATAATGATATAATAAATCATAATAATAAGTAACAAGTCAAAAGATACTTGAAAATCTAAGTAATTAACACCAAAATAGTAAAAACAATGGACGATTGTTAACAAAAAGGTAATTAGATTTTATAATAAGTTATTGTATGATATTATAAATATGATTATTATTCTACTATAATTTAATAAAATGATTAAAACCATTATAAAAGAGGTTAATATATTCTTACCAAAAAGGAAATTCCAGGTAAGGGATTTCGTCTCAATTTCTTTTTATTGAGTCTTATTGTAATGTTATACACTAATTTCATTTATATAATGTATATAGTAATATTTGACATTTTATATCATGAATATCATAATTATAAAGATATTATAAGCTTCATTTAATGTTATTACTTCATGGGTATTATGATTCAAATGTTTCGAAGTGGTATGGGACAATTTGTAATTTTTAAAGATTATTTTCATCAAAATTGTTTTAATGATCTTAAAATGGTATTTACATTATTCTACATCAACAAACCTCGTTGTTACTTGTCCTCAATTGAATAATTATTGATAAATCTATATTATTAATTCAATATGTATATTTTATGATAAGTCACACTTTTTATTAATTAATTCGATTATTTGATATATGATTAATGATTTGGACTGGCAGAAACAGGTGGGACTCGATTATAGATATCCCCTTGATGAATCAATAATATCTTGGAATAAATTAGTTTGACAAATTAAATTAGCTTAATCTATCTTGGGAATACAAATTGATGATATTGTGGTTCATGTTCCAGATACATGACATCTGATATTAAAGAGTTGCCTTCATTCAGAATTTATTTCAGTTATTTTCCAGTGGGTTTTTACTATGAAAATATAAATGGGTACATTATATTTTCATACTACTGATAAAATTTCATGTGTTTCAGTTATTTATCATTCCATATTTTTTATTCCTTATCCAGTAATTTAAATGGAATTTGATCTCAAATATTTACCTTTGCATGTTGATTCAAACTTATTGATTAATTATTGATTCTCCTTTAATTACCCTTTATTAGAATTTGAGCTCACCCATTTATTACATTTTATTTTCCCCAAGTTTCCATGAATTCTGTTATGATTGATATGCAGGGTTAATCTAGAAGAATAATGGTATTCTTAAAGAAAATAAATTTTTATATTTTATGTTTAATATGTAAATTTGAATTTTAAGTATGTATCTAGTTTACCAAGAATACTCAACTATTTGTTCCTTTGGGATGAAATTTCATGTATCTTATTACGATGTAATTAAGTAAGGCACCAGATCTGGGAATCCGGGGATGGTTTTTTACAATTTGTATGAGATCAGGTTTAGTATAATCCTCAGAAACTGGATTTAGGAAAACTTGGATTAAGAAATATAACCCTATGAATGGTTTTAAGGATAAGTCTAAGTATAGGATATAATACTATAGATTTTTTAATATCATGGATTTCCTTGGTTAAAATTATGGACTCATAGATTTAGAAACATATTTCATGATTTAGAAATCCTATAAATTATTTTTCAAAACTATATAACCATGATTAATGCTTCTCATATTGTTCTTTTAGTTTTGGTCAATGGATATAACCATTAAGGTTATACATGTAATGGGTATACTGATTATGATGAAGAGGATAAAAATGAAAAATTAAAGGGAGTAGGTATTAAGGAATGACATGATGAAGCATAGTTAATTGTTTAAGAATTAATTATAATGATTAATGTTCTTGTGTTTTTGGATTCATGAATTATTTCATCATTGGTTATATAGTCATAAGAATCATGAGATATATAAGGATTTTAATGAAGTAGTTATTATTTATGGATTTGGAGTCATGAACATTTAAATCATAGTTTTTAATGTGATCAAATATTTGGTATGTAACAAAAATAGCTACATTATGTTGTTTTGGGAATATTATGTTATTAATGTTTTTGGAAATTAAGTGACCTTTTTGGGCTTTGAATTTAGACTGAAGTATTTTGGGTGGATCTTAATGTTGGGATATATTAAGTTTAACTTTAGATATTATTGTTCATGGTTAAATAATGAATTATTAGAAACTATGTTTTTACAATTTTTTATTAAATATTTAAAGGAAAAAGGAATGATAGGTGGATCTTATGATTCTTTATAGTGCTTATTGTATAAAAAGTTTAAGTTTAATATCCATTTCATGGCGTAAGATATAAAGTGAAAATAGATCAAAGAAAATCAATAGGGAAATATCATGCTTATGACATGGAAATAAATAATTTTTGTTTGATTGCGTGCTTTATATAGATAGTAAAATAACACCTCAACTCTAGGAGAAGGATTTTGGAACAACAATGTAATTCGTTTACTTTTACTTATGAGAAATACATGGCATTTTAACCAATCACATATTAATTTTTTAATGATGATTAAATTTCTAATGAATATTTTCTCTATCACTCTCTATCAGAACATGATAATTATATTTCTCTTCAAATTATATATTTTTACTTTCTGATATTGTTGTTTTTTTTGAAAGCCTAATTTTGTGGGGACCTTTACATTTCATTTTCGCTCTTTTTAAGAGTACATTTAAATAACCATATTTTTAATGTGGTTTTACCAAGAAGTAATTTTAAATTATCAACATTTTATTTTAAAAGTGAAATTTAAAATTACGGGGATGAAATTTACTGATGTATGGGAGAATGTAACATCCTATGATTTTATGGTACACCTCTTTTTAAATTTAACCCTTTGAAAGATTATGTTTCACACCTAACTTAAAAAAAATGAAATAATAATATAACATAATTCTTAAGTTTTTGGGAATGAATAGTAATAAAAATATTAAGAAACTTATAAGTTATATATTTAATAAAGTTATTTTACATTCATAAAAATGTATTTGATAGGAATAATATAATAATAAATCCAATTTAATCATAAAAGATATATTTTTTTAAAAGCAGTTTTGTCTCCTTTTAATGGCACAATTGTTTTATATGTAGTTTTTGAAAATTTTATAAATTATATATATTAAAATAAAATTCCTATTTTAAATTTTAATATAAAAATTTACATAGATTAAATTTTTGGAATTTTTGTGATCTGTTTAATGTTTTGATAAATTGTGAAAAAATATTAAATTTTAATTGAAAATTAATTTTTCATATTAATAATTTATATAGTTAAATTATTATTATTATTTTAATATTTAATTATATAAACTTTTTTTCATTAAATATAATTCATGTCTTAATCAATTTCACATTAATGTTTTATATAAAAATGTTTCAATCATTTGAACATTTTCCCTTTAATAACCCATTTTCTGACCCCATCTACCTGATTAATTGTAAATTAATCATATCTATTTATGCATTTTTAATGTTTAAAAATTTATTCCATAGTTAGTTTATAGTATAAAAATTTAGTAAATTAGTCCCTTTTATTTTTGGAAAATATTAATAGTAACTTTCGTAATATTTTAATTATGACGGTTAAGGGTAAATCAAGTAATTAATGGTAAAAATAATATTAAAAATGTTAGAGAATGACCCTAACACTTGATTAAATTTATTCGGATGAGTATTTTTCAACCCTAATAATTAAAGGATCTGTTTGCTAACATATATGGACATTTGGATGAGATTACTATCTTTATAATATTTTATTCAAAATAAAGTCAAAATATTCATACTCATATTTTTAATAAGTATAAAAATTATTAAATAGTGTTATCTTGAATTTATCTTAGACTATAAAAAGTATTTGTAAATATAAATTTTTTATATTAATCATGGTATTTTTTTTTAATTTTTAGGAAACAAATAATTACCTTAAATGATTACAAAATGACGATTAGGTAACTGTTTAATTAATGGAAAAACAAATAAATAATATTAAAACTATTAAAATAAACATACTTTTACATAATTATTGTCATATACGTTTTTATTGTATGAAATTGACATATTAGGGATTCGTTAAAGGTTTTTTGAAGTTATCTTGTGTATTTCTATTTTTTTAAAAGTTGTGTAATGACAAGTGTCAAAACTGAAATTATTAATATTTGAAAACAAATAATATTATATTAAATGATATTAAATTCATAAAACCTAAAATTATGAAAAATTAATTATATAAAGTTTAAAATTTCATATATGACTCATGTATTGTTTGTTTTTATTTTATCAAAGTTATACTAACCATCAAAGTGTAAAAACACATGTTGTCGCGGTAAGAATTAAAGAGGTTAAATAACAGTTAAAGAAAATGAAAAGGGTAAAAATGTGACTATACTCTTATAAAAATTGTTTTTAGATTATTTATTCCTATCCTTATCTTATATTATAAATAACTAAATTTGTATCCATTTGTAAATGAAAATTAATTTAAATTAATTTAATATTTTTGAAGTTTCCAAAAGTCAACCTTAACTCAATTATAAAAGGGAACCACTTCCCTCACTTATTTACAACACCTTCAAACTTCTAGTTTATCAAAACAATAACCAAATAATCTCCCAAAATCCCTACCCTTATCATAGAAGGCTCAAATTGGGAAGAAATCCTACCAATGATGTCTTTTCATATAAACAAAAAGGAGTTACTCGAAAAAGAGGTAACATTCTTCAACAACCAATTTTGTTTTATTTATTTCTCAAACCATTAAAAATATTTATATAATTATTATATAATAACATCAGTGTAATCAATATAATTTAATGTTTTTATTATAATATTTTTACCTACACTTTTACACACATCCATAAAATGAGATAATAGTCATCGTTTTTGTGTACATTAGACTACCGCCTTGTGAACTAATGTCATTTTTTCTTCCATTTACCGCCCTTAATGGCTGGAATAATGATGGATTTATAATTTATATATGATATATAAATTTTTTCTAATGTATTCATTCTTATTTAACTTTTTATATAACTTTACATTCATGTATTCTATTTTGTAGGAATACGAAAACATTGTTTGTGGACATGTAGACTACCGTCTCCTCAAAGTGATGTGTTATATTCACACTTTACGTGGAAAGAATTAATAATCATTTTAATAAAAATATACAATATATATGGCATAAATATGAAAATGGATTTAAAATATACATTATTTAATATTCATTCATTTCATCCATAAAATATTTGGAAGTAGTTTCGCGCGTGCATACGACCTACCGTATCCATGAACGATGCATTTCATTTCTAATATACAAAATTTATTGATTATTAAAAATAAACATATACTGAAAATATATGATATCTAAATAACGGTTTAAATTATTTTTATTATTAAATTAAGATATAATTAATAGTAACAATATTTAAGAAGTCAATAGATACTCAAAAACATTGAAATTAACACTGAAAACAGTAAAAATAATGGAAAACAGTTAAGAAACGGGTAATGGGATATTATAAGAAGTTAATATATGATATTATAAATGTGATTATGGTTTAGTAATAAGTTAATAATATTATTAAAACATTTATATAGTATGTTATAATATGTTCATCGAAAATGATATGCAAGGTAATGAATTTTGTCTCAATTTCATTTCACCGAGGAAAATTGTATTGTTTTACACATTGTTTCTTTTATACGGTGTATATATTTCCATTTGACATGTTATATCATTAATATAATTATTATCATGATATTATATGTTTAATTTAAAGTAATTAATTCATGGGTATTATTATTCAAATGTTTTAAATTGGAATGGGACACTATGGAATGTTTAATGATTCTTTTACCCAAGAATATTTTAATGATATTTTAATAGTATTTAAATTAATAAAAAATAAAAAATAGTAGTGTTACTTATACTACATTGAGTAATTATTTATAAATAAATATTATTTATTCAACATGGATATTTGATGATAATGATAATTGTTTATTAATTAAATCAATTATTTAATATATGAGGAATGATTAAGTCTATAAGAGACAAGTGGGGCCCAATTATAGATAGCCCATTTATGCATTTGTAGTCTCATGAGATGAATCAGTTGGCCAAATAATATTAGTATAAAATTTCTTGATAATAGATCTTGATGGAATAGTGGTTCATGCTCTAAATACATGGAATCCAATATTAAATCATTTCCTTCATCCAGAATTCATTTTCGTTATTATCTAGAGGATTTCACTATGAAAAAATATATGGATGCATCTAATTATTAGAGTATTTATTAAATGTAATATGTGTTAGTTATTTACCTTTTACTACTTCTCATGCCTTGTCCCATTATTTAAATGGAATGTGAACTCAGTTATTTACCTTCCCATGTTTATTCAAACTTATTGTGTCATTATTGCTTCCATTGTACTTATTCTTACTGAGAATTTTAGCCTTCACCTTTCTTATGATTTATTTTCCCCAAGTTTCTAAGAATTTTATTATTACTAATATGTACGGTTAAGAAAGAAAAATAATGGTGTTCTGAAAGAAAATATTTTTTAATCTTTTGTTTAAAATGTAATTTTGAATTTTAAATATGTATCTAGTTTAACAAGACTAATAAACAATATGTAATTTGGGATATAATTTCTTGTATGTTATGCCAATGTAATAAAATAAGGCACTGAATCTGAGTTTCTAGGGTCAGGGTGTTATATTTTGTATTAGATAATGTTTATTAGATACATTGGGAACTCGATTTAGGAAACTGTTGATTAAGAAATATAACCGTATGACCAGATTTGTGGAAAATTTTAAGTATAGAACACAATAATATAGACTTAATAATATTATAGATAACTTAGGATAAACTAATGGGATCATATATTGAGAAAAAGATGTCATTATTTAGACATCTTATAAATGATTCTTCAATACTATATCACTATGATTAGTGTTTCTCATATTGTGATTTTTTTAGTCAATGGTTAGAATCATTAAGGTTATACAAGTAATTATTATAATTATGATTACAAAGAGGACACAAAAAGAAAAAGAAAGAAATGAGGTATGATAGAATAAGATGATGAAGAATATTAAATTGTTTAAGAATGAAGTAGATTGATTAAAGTTCTTATCTTTTAGGATTCATGAATAATATCTGTAACGAACCAATATTTTTCAATGTAAATTAATTTCTTATAAATATGTCATATAATCATGTAAAATTACAACACTATGAAATAAAAAGTGCTATTTGACCTATAAACATAAATGTGGAATTTATGTGTTTTGAATTTCGAAAATATGACACTCATGGTTGCGATCAGTAAGATGTTTGGAGTCTGATAAGAAAAAAATAATTTTTGGTTAATAGTAACCTACCCTTATGAATAATAACATACCCTTATGAATAGTGATATAACCAAATAAATTTTTTCATTGCCTATGATATTATATAAATAAGATTCAAGTGGATGTACGATATACCTAAATCATAGAATAAGAAAATAAATGTTTTAAAATAGTTATTTTTGGACTAAAATATGATTTTAAATAAATATTAAATTAATAATATTTTAAAAAATATTTTTCTAAAATGAATTTCATTTTTGGGTCCTACTTGTTGAAAAATAGTTAGGGTGAGTTTTTGGGATTTTTCTAAAATACATGAATTTTTTATGAATAGTAAAATACGACAATTCACAATAAATGCTAAAACCTGAATTTCTACATCTTGTTTGAGTCATGGATGATGTAAAGGGCCATCAGTTAGTACTTATATAATCAAATTACTATTTTGGTAATAATAATCATCACTATTTATTTTATTATGGAAAAATAATAAACTAATGATTATAATATTATGAAAACCCTCCTCTCCTCCAATATAAAAACAACCCACACTCCCCTCTTCTCTTCACTCATATCAAGACTTGTTACATACTTAAATTATACCCAAATATCTCCCAAACATCCTTCCCCACATCCATATGCCTTTGGTACCCCCAAAAGTATAAAACCTCTCCGCTTAAGAGGTTCTCAAAGGAGATAAACGCAATAGGTAAATTCCTCTTTCCAATTCTTTTATTTCCTTTCAAGTTCTTTTCTTTTATTTTTTCATTCCACACATCCCTTTAATAAATGGTACGATAAATCTAGTAACATAAATTTAATTGAATATTTTTATTCTAATTTTATAATTAATTACCATCTCTCCTTTCCCATTATTTTATATTAAATATACGAAAACACTGTTCAAGATGTGTTAATTTATCACATTAAAGGACAAAGGATTATCAATTTCTATTACAATCATATATTCCAGTCATGAAACCATTTTTATGGTTGAACCTGACTATTAAATATTTATTTTATCATATGTTTTGTTCTAGAATCTTCTTGAAATCTTGATGTATAATAATGATTCAAACCAAGTTAATCATGAGGAAAATTGTCAAATTAATTCAAGTGTTTATCATTAATGTATTATATAATGATTCAACATCACTCAAAGTAACAAAATTATAATTTAAACCATTTAAAATTATGGATGTTAAATAATAATATATAACTTCAATTCTGGACAACCACCTCCATCATACTTGTTCATCCAAACATGAATATAAGGGAACTGATCGTTAAAACCAAGTAAGAAAACAGATCGAGACAATGAAATTAAACCTCATAACCAATCAAAATGGTCATAAATGAACATAAAAATATTATACTAAATAATATATATATATATATAATAGGTTCTATAATTGTTAATTAATTTACCTAATTTTATTATTCAGGTCATTGATATAAAGTGGATAACACCATCAGACTTAAGGTAATGGATCCTCTCTATTTCACTTTTATTCCAGATTGTTCTCTATGTTATGCCATTTATGTGTAATAACTAGTGATGGGGAATGATTAATCGAATATAAAATAATTTATTCATAATGGTTAAATGATGAGAAACCCCTTTCTTTCTTATTAAGCCCTCTTAAGTACACACGATACCATGCTGATATTCTGTGAGGGACTCAACCCAAAACTCCTTTATTCCTTCTGGTTTCTTTATCAATATTTTTATCTAAATGAGGATATATATTCTTCTCATGTTCATATTATAAATGCTATGTGAATTTTCCAAACCCATTTAATAAGTTCCATTTATCTTTCTCTTTTGGGGTTATACTTGTTTTTAAGTGATTCCCACCTCAATACTTCCTAACAAGAAAACTTGTTTTGATGGATCTTCCTGAATTCTTACTCAATTTCTAGTGAACTATATATTATTTTTTAAGAGTGAATAGTATTTATAAAATAAGTATATTTATTGTGAAAACCTTTCTGGTTCACTTCTTTTTTATATAAAGGATTGTTCCCTTTTCTATTTTAATGTCTCTATAGTATTTTCCTTAAAACTGGTCAAAAATGTTTTTATGCTAAAACTTTCTTGAATACATATCTTACACATGGTTAATTATACTTGAAATCACTTACCATGATGCATGCATATTTTACCTTATGAATGTAAATGTTTATTTTAGTTCCTTTATTTTTTGGAAACTTTTATGATATGTTCATTTATTATGATTTAAAACTTTATTGTGGTACACAATTCATTCCATGGGTAACCCTTATATTTATGTAAGATTGATTATGTATGATAATTTATGTGGAAGAAATATTCATGAAACATTAAGATGGATTTCCCCAGATATCTCTCAAATGAATTGGGTAAAGTTAAGTCTCATGAGATGTTAGGTTCGACGGTCTTGGTGGTTAGCCTTGGCTTGTGATACTATGTGAAACGATCTTGACAGTTATCCTTGAGATGTATTAAAGTCATGTTTTATGTTGCCACCACATTATTATGACTACATGTTTATATGATACTATGTTTATATGTTATGATACCATATGTTACATGTTTTTTTATGTCATCATGTTATGCCTTCTAACCCATGTTCTAAATCTTTATTATTATGTTTATTCCCTTGCTGAGCTTTTTAGCTCATCCCTTTATTCATGTGATCCCCAAGGTACCCTATGATGATGTATGAGCTCAAAGGAAGTTAGGAGATCTTTATGAAGACTAAATAAAGATATATTATATTTATTTCCATGTTTTCAGTTTTGTGTACCTAGTAATCAAAGACATTATACTTCACGATCCTTGGTTTGTACTCTAGTGTATAATTATGCTTAAAATCATTTATTATTAGGTGAAAAGGATAAGTTTTCTATAGTTTGTATTAGAGGATGTTCTAGTTATTTTTGGAGATTAAGAATAAGGATCTTTATTAAGATTCTTAAGGATGAGACAATGTATAAGAAAACATCCCTAAATTTTGGTAAGTATAGAGTATGTGGTATATCTAGAAAATACATCCCTGTCTAGATACAAATTGGTAGAGGTGGATCTGGCATAGATGTACTTAAGAGTGAAAACTCCAACATGGAGTTTTAGTCCTGACCTAGGGTATCCTAGTACATGACAACGGGCCTTGCTGTAGTCTTGTTTTGAAACTCCATGGAGATATTATTGGGTAAATTAATGAGATTAGTACAAACCATTATTAAGGGAATAAAAAAATCCCATAACAATATAAGTTAAAAAATAAATTGAGGATAACCTAGATTGAAACATAAGGAGTCACAAGTTTGGATATACTTATGCTTTACAGGTTTATCCTCTCATTTTCAAAGTTTCATTTTGTATCCTCAATAGCTAAGTATTGAAGCCCTCTAATTATACACTCTTTTTCTTAGTTAATGGTGGGAAATAAAAGAAAACATGCCAACAATTAATGTGATAGGGAATGCGATTATTTCCCAAATGATATTCCAGATATGATGGGAACGGGTGCTCAAAACATCATGAAAATACTTGTTCAACTGGATCAAGTTATGAATAATAAATTGAATCATGCGTAACACCCTCCCCCTCTAAGGAAAGAACAAGTTGTCATTTAATCCTTCATGTGGAAAAGGCCTCCCAAGTTTAGTGGATCATCTGATCCCCTCCTCACAAAACAATGGATTAACTCTATTGAAAAGATATTATCTATACAAAAATGCTTAGAAGAAGAGAAGGTCATACTAGGAGTCTATCTTTTTTATGGGAAAGCAGATCAGTGGTGGAAATTGATTAAGAATATAAATCCCCAGGAGGAAATTGATTCCATGGACTGGTAGGAATTCAAGAGAATGTTTTTCAATAAAAATGTTCTTTGAACCCTCCTCAGGATGAAAAGAGAGTTCCTTATACTCATGTAGGAGGAAGATGAGTCCATTGGGGCATATGAAGAAAACTTTATAAGGCTTTCAAGGTAAGCCTCTGGTTTTTTCATGAACAGCGAAAGTAATGTGGATTACTTTTATAGTATACTAAAGCCAAGTCTCCAAAGAGAATTGGCGATTCAAGACTTAGACAGTTATGCAAATATTTTCCATTGTGAACACAAGGTTAAAATGAATATTAGATATTTTTAGTGGTCTTGTGGGACTAGTGAAAAGATACCGAAAATAGAAAACAACATGGGTGGTTCAACAAAAAACCAATAATGGAAGGAAGGATAAAAATCCCACTTGTAAAATTTGTGGGAAGAATCATCTTGGGAGATATCTAAAGGGAACAAAGAATTGATTTAAATGTAGAAAGTTGGGACATGTAGATAAAAAATGATAACATGATATGAAGAATCCTATTAATGTGGAAGAAGAAAGGAAGATTCAGATCAACACTCAATCTATAGTGCAGTGTTACAACTACAAGGAGCATGGACATTATGCGAACAATTGCCGTAATCCAAGGGTTGTCAGAGGCAATCAACAAAAACCTCCAAGGAAACAAGGAAGGGCTTATGCTATCACTACTGCTGAGGTGAAGATGGAAAATGATGTAGTGACAAGTATGATAGTTAATCATTCAAGAATAACATACATATTATTTTATTATGGTTCTATGCATTCTTTCATATCTTGCATGTTTAGTAGAACTATTCAAACGACACCTCAAAATTTTGAGGATAAGTTATCTATGAGAACAACGAATGGGGAAATTATTTCATCCATGGTTTATAACTCCTCCCCTGTTAATGTTTGGTGATTGAAGCTCCCAAAAAATCTTATCATTCTTAATTTAGTGGAGTTTGATAATATCTTGAGCATTTATTTTCTATCTTTATACAAAGCCAACATCATGTGTTGAGAAAAGAAGATCACTCTTCACATCCTAAAGCATCCTACAATTATTTAAAACTTTAAGGAGAAAGAATAATCTCCTTTAGAACCAGTGTCTCATGTGTGGATATTAATTACTTATGATCAAGAATTTATAGCTTAAATGATTTTGACAAAGGAGAGAATCTCGCTCGAAGATATGGCCATCATGAGAGATTACACTGATGTATTCTCTGAAGAGTTTCCTGGCCTCCCTGTTGATCGAGAGGTTGAGTTCTCAATATAAATTATTCATGTATCTCTTCCTATATGAAATACACCTTATAGAATGTACACCATAGAGCTGTAAGAACTGAAGAAGTAGTTATAGGAGAATCTGGATAATGGTTTTATATGACCAAGTGCTTCAATATGGGGAGCGCCAGCCCTCTTCATCAAGAAGAAGGGTTGTTCAATGCACCTCTTCATTGATTATCATGTTCTCAATAAACAAATGATAAAGAACAAGTATTACATACCACAGATAGATGTATTGTTTGATTAGCTTCGTAGGGATAGTTATTTTTCTAATGTGGACATTCGGTCGGGATATATCCAATTAAAGGTGAGGAAGGAAGATATTCCCAAGACTACCTTTTAAACGAGGTATGGAAACTATGAGTTCATATTGAAGCCCTTTAAACTCACTAATTCTCCCTAAATTTTCATGGATGTAATCAATAGAGTCTTTATATATTAACTCGACAAATTTGTGGTAGCCTTTATCGATGATATTATGATATACTCTAAGAGAAAGGAGAAATAGGAAGGGAATTTGAATAATGTGATGAAAATTTTTCGAAGGGAGAATATATATGAAAAGTACAATAAATGTGAGTTCTAGATGGATGAATTATAATTATAGGGGCATGTTATCACTAATAAATGAATATCTTTGGACCCTTCCAAGATAAAGGTGATTGAAGAGTGGCACCGAACAATATCTGTAATGGAGAACCGTAACATTCTGGGTCTATCCGGGTATTATCAACGATTTGTAAAGAACTTTTCATGATTTTCAAACCCAATTCCCAAGTTGACATGGAAGGGATTGATGTTTTTCTAGACTCAAGAATGTGAATACTTCTTTAAGGATTTGAAAAAGAGGATAATCATTATGCCAGTACTCACACTCCCAGTAAGTAGAGAACTCTTTATGGAGTACAATGATTCTTCAAAGAAGGCCTTAGGCTGTGTGCTGATGAAAAATGATAAAGTGATAGCCTACACCTCAAGTCATCTGAAAAACCATGAGAAAAACTCTCCTACACATGATATGGGGTTAGTGGAAGTGATCTTTGTATTAACAATCACACGACTTTATCTATATGGGTAAAAGTGTGAGATATATACCAACCACTGAAGTCTCAAATATAAATTTACACCAAAAGAGATAAATATACACCAGTGAAGATGGATAGAGCTCATCATGGATTATAACTACTCAATCAACTACCATCCCGATTAGGAAAACAAGGTGGTGTATACTCTAAGTATAAAGGGTACTATATCTTTATCAATGTTGATAATTGAAAAGGATATGATCTTCTTATATTTTCTATGGATGGGGATGGGAATCATTAAAGGAAGAACATCATAAATCCATTCTCAAATTATTTCTCAACCATATATCATGGTGAAAATAAAGGATTCTCAGAGAAAAGATGTAGAAATTCATAAAATGGTGGAAGCTATCATAAATTGGAAATCCTCTGATTTCAAAATTGATAAGGATGGAGTTTTAAGATTTTGGTCACAATTATGTGTACCATATGATCTAGAGACAAAGACATAGATTTTCAATGATGCATATAGATCGACCTCCTCTATTCACCTAGTGAGCACAAAGATGTATCGAGATATCCGATAGAACTTTTGATGGGACAATATGAAGAAGGAGATTTCTGAGTATACATAAAAGTGTGTGGTATGTCAACAAGTGAAGGTTGAAAGACAAAAGTCTAAGGGGATGATGAAACCACTACCCATGCCTACATGTAAGTGGGAAAAATCACTATGGACTTTGTCACTGTACTTTCAAGTACATCTAGAGGAAATAATTCTATATGGGTTATTGTGGATCATCTTACAAAGAAACATCACTTTAGCAAAATTCGAGAGGACATCCCATTGGATCCACTTGCACAGGTTTACATCAAAGAAGTGGTAAGTATCCATAGAGTACCACTACTTATTATATCTGATTATTATCCGAGATTTACCTTGACGTTCTGGAAAAGTCTCCTACATGGTATAAGCATATAACTAAACTTCAGTACAGTTTATCATCCTCAAACTGATGGGAAATATGAGTGAACTATTTCAACACTAGAATATATGCTGAGAGCATGTTCTATAGAGTTCAAAAGAGGATTGGGAAACATCTTACACTAGTTGAATTCTCTTAAAAAAACAGTTTCCACTAAAGCATCCGAATGACACCATATGAATCCCTTTATGGGAAAAGGTGTAGAACACTGATGTGTTGTGATGAAGTCAGTGATCATAAGATAATAGGACCTAAAATGGTTGACGAAATGGTATAGAAGTTGAAAACCATTCAACAACATATCAAGGTAGCCCAAAGTCGACAAAAGTGTTATGAAGACAACCATTGATGAGACCTTGAGTTCAAAGTTGGGGATATGGTTTTTCTCTGCATATCTCTATAGAGGAAAGTCATGAGATTTGGTAAAAAGGAATGTTAAGTCCCAAGTACATCGGCCCCTTCAAGATCCGTGATCGAGTCGAAGCTATAGGAAATCGACTAGAACTTCCACCTACTATGTCCAAACTACATAATGTCATTCATGTATCCCTCTCAAAGAAGTAAATACTGAATCCTTCACATAAACTCTCTTTATAGGTGGTACAGTTGGAAGATGATCTTTCTTATAAGGAGCATCCAGTGATGATCTTATAAATATGTCATATAATCATGTAAAATTAAAACACAATGTACTACTAAGTGCTATGTGACCTTTAAACATAATTTTGGCACTTTTGTGTTTTGAATTTTGAAAAGCTGACACACACCATTGCGATCAGTATGATGTTTGGAGTCTGATAAGAAAAACATATTTTTTGGTGAACAGTAACCAAACCTTATAAATAGTAACATACCCTTATGTATAGTGATATACCCTAATGAATAGGAACTTGACTTATGATTATATATAAATAAGATTTAAGTGGAAGTATGATATACCTATATCTTGGAAAAAGAAAATAAATGTTTTAAAATTATTATTCATTGAGTAAATTATGATTTTAATTAAATATTAAATTAATCATATATAGAAAATTATTTTTGAAAAATAGACATTATTTTTTGGGTTCTACACATTGAAAAAAGGTTAGGGTAATTTTTTAGGATTTTTCTAAAATACATGTATTATTTGATGAATAGTAAAATACGATAATTCACAATAAATGCTAAAACCAAAATTTATGCATCATGCTTGCATAATAGATGACGTAAATGGACATTATTTTGAACTCATGTGCATATATAACTATTTTGGTCACAAAACTCATCACTATTTCTATACTTATGGAAAAATAATACACTAATGATTATAATATTATGAAAACCCTCCTCTCCTCCAATAAAACAATCACCAGCACTTCCCTCTTCTCTTCACTCATCTATAGCCTTGCTCCTTAATTAAATTCTGCCCAAATATCTCCCCAAAATCCTTCCCCACATCCAAAACTGTTTGGTCTCCTCACGAGACCAAAACCTATCCCATTAAGAGGTTCCCAAAGAAGATAAACTCATAGGTAGATTCCTCTTTCCAATTGTTTTATTTCTTTTCAAGTTCTTTTCTTTTATTTTTTCCTTCCTAACCTCCCTTCACCCAAATGGTTTGATAACTTTAGTAAAATAATTGTACTATATTTTTTTATTCTAATTGGGTAATTCATTACCATATATCCTTTCCCCTTTTTTATACGAAATAAATGATAACACTGTCTGAGATGTGTTAATTTATCACATTCAAGGACGACACTTTATCAATTTCTATTATCATATTCTATTCAGGTCATGAATCCATTTTTGTGGTTGAACCAGACTATTAAATATTTATTTTATCTTATGTGTTTTTCTATTATCCTCTTGCACACTTTATGTATAATAATGATGGTAAATAAGTTAATTATGAGAAAAATCGTCAAATTAATTCAAGCCTTTATCATTAATGTTTTATATAATGATTCATCATTACGTCAAGTAACCAAATTATAATTTCAACCATGTAATGATATAAATGTTCAATAATAAAAGATAATTTCATTTTTTTCAACCACCATCATCATACACATTTTTCTGAACATAAATATAAGTGAACAGATCAATAAAACCAAGTAAGAAAACATACCCAAACAATGAAATTGAACCTCATAACCAATAAAAATGGTTATAAATGAACATAAAAATATTGTATTAAATATTATATATATATAATAGGTTATTTAATTAATAATTAATTAACCTAAATTTATTATTCATGTCATTGATATCAAGTGGAGAACACCATCAAACTTAAGGTAACTGATCCTCTCTATTTCACTTTTATTCAAGATTGACCTCTTGTTATGACCTTTTATGTGTAATACCCAGTGATAGAGTATGATTACACACATCCCCCATAATTTACTCATGACGTTTAAATGACGAGAAAACCCTTTCTCTCTCATTAATCCCTCTTATGTATACATGATACCATTTTGATATTCCCTGAGGGATTCAACCCGAAACTCCTCTATTCCTTAGGGTTTATTTATCTTTGTTTTTACCTAAATGAGTTTATATATTCTTATTATTTTCATCTTATAAATTCTATGTTAATGTTACAAAATCATTTTACATGTTAAATTCATCATTCTATTTTGACGATATAAATGTTTTTATGTGATTCCCTCCTCAATACTTCCCAATAAGAAAACCTATTTTGAGGGAACTTCCTAAATTCTTACTTGATTTAAAGTTCTCTCTATATTATATTTTAATCATCCATTATATTTATAAAATAATTATTTTTATTGTGAAAACCATCTTGGTTCACTTTTTTTTATAAATTATCGTTCCCTTTTCTATTTTAAAGGCTATATAGTATTTTCTTTAAAACTTCTCAAAAATTTTGTTATGATAAAAATTTATTGAATACTTTTCTTAAATGTGGTCACATATACTTTACATAACATACCATGATACATGACTATTTTACTTTATTAATGTCCATGTATATTTTGTTTTATTTCTTTTGTGGTAAATTTTATGATACAACCATTTTCTATGCCTTATGACTTGATTGTGGTACCCAATTCTTTCCATGGGTAACCCTTATGCTTATGTAATATTTATTATGTATGATTATTTATGTGGAAACCATATTTGTGTAATTTTAAGATGGGTTTGCCCATATATCACTCTAATTCATTGGGTAAATTTTTGCCTCATGAGATGTTATGAGTGATAGTCTTGGCGGTTTTCCTTGGCTTGTGCTACTATGTGAAAAGATCTTGGTGGTTATCATTGACTTGTACTAAAGTGATGATTTATGTTGTGACGACATTATTATGAATACATGTTTATATGATTACATTTTTATATGTTATGACACCATATGTTACATGTTTTTCTATGTCATCATGTTCCGCCTTCTAACCCATGTTCTAAATCTTTATTCTTATGCTTATTCCCTTACTGAGCTTTTAGCTCATACCTTTGTTCATGTGATCCCTAGGGTACATTATGAAGATATAAGGGCACAAAGGAAGTTAGGAACTCTTTATTAAGACTAAATAATGATATGTTATATTTAGTTCCATGCTTTCAGTTTTATGTACCTAGTCTTCAAAGACAATAGACTTCACGATCATGTGCTTGTAATTTGATGTATAATTATTCTTAAAATCATATAATGTTATGTGAAAAGGATAGGGTCTCTATAATCTCATCAATGGTGATCTGTTTATAATATTAATGAGATATATAAGGATTTAACTATAGTACTTATTATTTAAAGATTTGGAATAATGAACATTTTCATTAAGGTTTTTAAGGTGATTAAATATTTTTTTAAGTGATAATAATATGTACATTAGATTGCTTGGGGAATATTATGTTAAGATTAATTTTGAAATTTAGAGAGCTTTTTGGACTGTTAATTTGGTCAGAATTATTTTGGATGAGTCTTAATCTTGGAATGGATTTTGTCGATCGTTGGATATTATTATTTGAGGTTAAATAATGATTTATTGGATAATATGTTCTAAAACTTTTTGTTTCCGTAAATACATATATGTTGAAGTAATGACTGATTGATCTTATAATTCATTAAAGTGTTTCATTAATGAAAATTTCAAGTTGAATATCCATTTCTTAGCATAAGATATGATGTAAAAATACATTGAAGATAATAAAATGATAAGATCTTTCTTATGAAATAAAAAGAAACCAGGTACGTTTTCTTTAGTTATTTATCTAGATTTTAAAATAATCCCTCAAAAATAGGAAAATGATTTTGAATAAAAAATTTATCCATTTACTTTTCATTCTGATAAATCAATGTTCTTTTAACCAATGACTGATTAAATGTTTTTTGATGGTTAATTTTACAATGATCGTGTTATCTATCACTATATATTAGAAGTTGATAGTTATTTTTTTCTTCTATTTCCAGGTTTTCAATTTATACTAATGTTTTCCTATATGAAAGCATAATTTTGTGGTGACCTTTTCATTTCATTTTCCCTTATATTATGAAAAAAATCTAGTATCTCTATTTTCAATGCGGGTTTCCAAAAAAGAAATTTTCAAGTATAAACCTATTATTTTAAATGTGAAATTTCAAATTCAAAGGATTTAATTTATTAAAGTATATGAGAGTTTAAAACCTAGATATTTTATGGTATGTCTCTTTCTAATGTTAACCCTTTAGAATCTTAGGTTGCACATCCAATATAAACGAATAATGAAATATTGTTATAACCTAGAAATTAAATTGGAGGGAATGAATAGTGTTAAATAAATTATGAAATTTATATATTATATATTTAATATTTTTTTACAATCATCAAATTAGATTTTATTTGTATAATAGTCGAATAAATTAAATTTTAAGCTAGAAAGCTATATTTTTTAAGGCAGTTTTGCAACATTTTAATAACATTGTTTTTTTAAATCTATTTTTTGACAATTCTATATAATATATTTGAAAACATAAAATTTTTATTTGATATAAAAATATAAAAATTTAAAATTATTTAATATTTTGTATTTTTTTAATAGGTTTCATCTTTTGATAAAGAGTGAAAAATACCAAATTTTAATTGAAAACTTTATTTTTGTCTAAATGATTTATAGTGTTAAAAAATATATTTTTTATTGTTTTTAAAGTATAATTATTTTACTTTATCATCATTTTATCTAATTTATGTAATTTTAATAAAGTTTACTTGTTATTTATATATAGAAAAGGTAAAATATTTTGAACATTTTCACTTCAGTTAAACATTTTCTCACCCAGCCTATAGGATTAATATTAAATTAATTATATCTAATCCTATGATTTGAATTTTAAAAAATGGATTCCATATTTGGAATCATAAGGTCCAAATTCATTAAATAGTCTTTTTTTGACAATATTAATTGTAACTTTTTTAATATTTTAATATCCACAGTTTGATGGTAAATCAGGTAATTAAGGGGAAAATAATATTTTAAATATTATAAAATTACCAAAACAATATATTAAATTTTATTGGATTGTTATTTTTCATACCTATGAATTATAGGATCAGTTATCGGACAATTTATGGCCATTTAAAGGAAAATTTAACCTTTATAATATTTTATTCAAAGGAATGTAAAATATGTCTTACTCATGTTTTAAATAAGTATAATTTTTTTATTGGTTTTATCCTGAAGGTATCTGTGACTATAAATAGTATTTGAAATATAAAATATTTTTATTAATCATGGTAATTTATTTTAAATTTTTAGGCAACAAATAATTACCTTAAAGGCCTACATAATGATGATGCAATAATTGATTAATTAATGGAAATATCAAATAAATGATATTGAAAATATTAAAATATATATAATTTTACAAAATTATTGTCGTACAAGAATTTTTTTGATTACCTTATCAAATTAGGGATGCATTAATGGCTTTTTTCATTGTTATCTTGTGTATTGATATTTTTGAAAACGAATAATATTTCATCAAATGATATAAAATTCATAAAAATAAAAAATTATGGGAAATTATTGGGATAAAGTTTATAATTTCATCCATGACTCATTTAACATTATTTTAACATTTTAGTATATTTATATTAACCTTCAAAGAGTAAAAACAGATGTTTTCATTGTTAGAGTTAAAGAGGATAAATATGGGTTAAAGCCAAAAGATAAGGGTAATAATGTGACCTATAATTTCCTAAAAATTATTGGATTATATTATTTATACCCATACTTACCTTATATTCTAAATAACTCACTTTGGATCCATTTTTAAATTTTAATTAATTTATATTGATTTAATATTATTTGAGGTTCCAAAAGTGCCCCTAAACTCTATTATATAAGGGAACCTCCAAGCTTACTTCTTCACACCACCTTGAGCCTTCTAGTTTTTTTAAAACCTGCCAAAATAATCTCCCAACATATCTACTATTATCCTAGAATCATCCATTTGGGATTTCCAACCAAGGAAGTTGTTGGGAAAAAATCCATCAAGGTAACATTGCAGCATTTTTGGGTTGATTGTGTTTATTGACAAAGCAGGTTTCCATGGATAATTGTCAAGTTCTCGAGAAGTTGTTGACATTCCATATTGACAAAGAACGATGACAAAGGAAAGTATGATCTGGAGGCAGTACAAAAGAGCAGTAAAAGGTGGTGTCGTTCCCCAGTGTTTTCCAAATTTTTGGGGTCCAAAATTTGGAGTTTGGTGAGCATCGCGAAAAGTGGATTTCCATGAAGAGAATAATTTCATATGGCAAAGGCATTAATTTCGTGAATATAGGATGAATGGTTTGGAAATCGAAAAGACCAGAATAATAGAGGCGGTGATGCTTCACGATTATGTCAAGCTTCGCGAACGGTAGAGGCTGAAGCGCATCGCGGCAGGGAAGGGATTTGCGAAGGAGCTTCGCAGAGAAGGCGCAAAGGAATGTTGGGCTTCATGAGGGAGCTTCGCGGCGAAGTCGCGAAGGTATGTTGACGGTGATTCTTCGCGACTACATCATGCTGCGCGAACAGAAAATTGCCGTGGAGCTTCGTGATTTGGACAGAATTCCTGCGGAATCTTTAGAGCTTCGCGATTTGAGATGACGTGGCGTTGACTTCACGGGGAAGGGATGAGGGTCGGTGGAATCGCCTATAAATAGAGGCCGACCCCTTCGAGCGAAGGAGAGATAGATTTTTCAGAGAAGATCATTTTCTCTCATTTTGCGAAGGTAGTTCACGGAGCCAGTGTGCTTCACGAAAGAGGAGCTTCGCGGTGGCTATTGTAGCTCCGCGAAAGTTGTGTGCTCCGTGCTGGCTCAGTGAGCTTCGCGAGAGAAGTTTCTTTGCAACGAGTTGAGCTTCGCGGGAGTTCTTCGCGAGAGAGCTTCGCGAGAGAGCTTCGCAAAAGAGATTCGAGAAAAGGCAGGAGCTTTGTGAAGGCTTGTTGAGCTTCGCGAAATTGGTAACCTAGCGAAGTTGAGTGCTTTGCGGTGGTCTTTCCAAAGGTAGTTTGCCCAATGTTTAGAGGAAAAGAGGTATTCATCTACGGATGAAAGTTGAACTTCAACAGGGCATCTACATACAGAGAAAGATGCATTCATTAATGGAAATGAAGAGACCTACAGGTCTATAAACTGTGATTGGGTTCCCTTCCAAGAGCAGTGAGCTTAGGAAGAGGAAGAAGGTGATCCTCTCCACCGGCAGTGAGCCAGAGAGAGAGAAACAGGGAGTGACCCTTGGGAAAGCAGTGAGCTGACCTTAAACCTTGTATAGGCAGTGAGCCTAGGAATAGAAGTGATCTAGCCCGAACATTGTAATCCACAGCTAGTGAAGTCTAGTGGAATTGGTACGACCGGCAACTTGTCAGCGTATGCTCCTTGGACGTAGCCCTTTGCGGTGAACCAAGTAAAAATCTCTACGTCTGCCTACTAATTTTCCTGCATTGCATTTAAAGCATCATCATCAGATAAAGGAGAATTTAAGTGATCATAATATACACACAAGTGCAAACAAAGTGACCCTTGTAACAAAGAGGTCAATATCCAGCATGGCAGGAAGAACTTTGAAAAAGAATATCCATACCCTGATTCACCCCCCCCCCCTCTCAGGGTATATAGGCCCCTATTGGTCCTAACAATTGGTATCAAAGGGAGGTTGCTTTTATCAGATTTTTTTGGTCCAACTTGGTGTAGTCGATCTGTGTGTTTAAAGAATCAGTCTGCTCTTATCTCGGTGAGCCATGGGAAAGGGAAAAACATCCATGAAGAAGCAGAAGTCAGGTGGTATCCCTCAGTGTGGAATTATGTATGAAAAAAGTGTGATTCAATTAAAAGAATCAAACATCTTACTAAAGGAAGGTCTTGATGAATCTGATAGGGAAAAGATTGATTCACTTAATCATGATGTTGGAATGAGTGAAGTACATGAGCATCAGAGTGATACTGAAACAGAATAAGAAATTGAAGGAAGAATAGATATGCGAGCTGAGTTAGAGGCTGCTCTTGAAGAGATAGATGTTTGGAGAGACAAAACCAAGAAAGCTAACAAAGTTTTTCACGATGACAAACTCTATATGCAGCAGCAGGAAGAAGAGAAGTCTGAGTTGATGGATAAAATTGAGGAACTCATGTTATCAGCACCAGAGAACTCAGAAACAGTTGGTGAGTATAAGATTAAGACTGAAGAACAGAAAAGGGAGATCTATGGCTTGAATAAAAAAGTGAAAGATCAAGTCAAGTGCATCGAAGAACATGATATTACAAGTGACGTTGTAAACACCGAAGAAGTTAAATATAAAGATATTCTGATCCAAGCACTGAGAACTGAGATCAACAAGCTAAGAGGCTTGAATCAAAGGCTTATTGATGTAGCTACTGATCTGAGGGATAAAAATGATTCTCAAGATGAAGAATTGAGAAAGAGATTTGAAAAGGTGGAAAAATCAAAAGCTGGTGACACGGAGAAGAATATGAACTCATATGAGATTCATAATTTGAAATCTAAAAATGCAGATCTAACTATAGAGCTATCCGAACTACTTCAGTAGAATAAAATTCTACAAAAAGAGAATGCATGTTGTTCTGATTCTGTTTCTCAAGAAAAATTGAAAGTAAAGAAGCAAAGTGACATGGTGGATAATCTAACACGTAAATTGGAAGATGAGATGTGTAGAGGGAAGCTTCTGAAGGGAGAACATGATGTCCAACTTGAATCAAGGGACATGAAGATTAAAAAGCTGGAAGAAGAGATAGAATCAGTTAAGAAGGAAATGGAGATGTCTAAATCCAAAGATAAGCCCAAGTTGAAGGATGCACTGCACTTATTATTTGATTATCCTTCGGCAGGTGATGATCAAATGAAAGCCAAATATGCTACATCATAAGAGAAGCATGAAAGGATTGTATCATCCCAAAGGCCATCCATGTTGGGATAATCTGGAATTGGATATGATGATCTCACTCCTATGCATGATAAGAAAAGTGATGTGAAAATATCTAGAGATATGGAAGACCTTGCAGGTGCTGGAGATAGACCTAAAAGGGCTTTTACAGGAAGAAATGATAGCATATGCTATTTCTGCGGGATTCATGGCCACACATCAAGCTTCTGTCTGGATGCTCTGGAATACATTTCAGGCTGTGAAAATATAAACTTTGATAAACCTAATGATAAGACGAAGCATCATGAGAAATCAGAGAGAATAGTATCTCAGAGGAAAGAATTCATAAGATGCTGTTACTGTGGAAGAATGGGACACACCATGAATATGTGTCAGGAAGCTCAAGAGCTCAATGTTAGAGGAAGAACTCAAACAGCATCAACATCTTGGCTAAGATATGACGAAATGAGGTATGCCTTTGATGGAAATTGTTTTATATGTTCTAATTATGGGCATTTGGCAAGACATTGCAGCAAGAAGAAAGCAAGAAATGGAAAGGGACTCGAAAGGAGATTCTCATCCCCAGTGATGCATAATGAAAAATTTTACACTAGGAGACAATGTGGTAAGTTTGAGAATAGGCTTAGAGCCTCAGGGAAATCATATAGAGCTGAACGAAGGGTGTATCATTCACCTCATCTATCACACTCACAACCGCCCCCTAAGAAAGAACATGATAAAATCTGGAAGAAAAAGGGAGGAAACACTATAGCTGAGAGTAAGAAGAATGGAAGTTCAGTGGAGGACCCACCAACAACACAAAATAGGGTGGTGACTCATACATCTGATAAAAGAAATATGAACAAAGAACATATTGAAAAATTTGCATGTCATATTTCACAGAGAAAAGTGGAGGAAGGTGCAAGATCCTTGCAATGGTGGAAGAAGCAAGGGAAGATGGAAAGAAAAGAGATTCGTACTCAAAGAAATAATCAAGGAAAATGGAATTTTGGTGGAAAATCAAAGAAGGAAATTTCTACTAGTGGGGTTAAACCCCAAATGGTGAGCAAGGCCAAGCCTGTAGAATCAACATATTAGAAAAAGCCTCAGCATGTGGGTAAAGAATGCTTAGTCATATGTCTAGAGCAGTTGAAGTTGGCTAGGCAGCTAGAAGAAGCTAGGAAGAAGTGTGATGCTCTACATAAAAGAATAAAAGGGTTGACCCATCAGGATCAACCAAAATCCTCATCTTGAGGAGTCCAGAAGAACTAACCCCTCTCCCTATATATTTAAATGCTATTAACTGATGATTAATGTGTTTCAGGTTTTAGGGAGATACGATCCATGGGGAAGTGGCATCTAAGGATGCAAAGTGGAGAAGTGATATGCTCTACAGTTTCAATTGATTCAGATCAGGTACCAGAGTTGAAGAAGAAAGGGAGCAACAGAGCACAATAGAATATGATTGTGTTGTTAACTTTGTCTCTTGTTTCCTACACCGAGTTCCAACTTAGTAGGCTTAGAGATTTGGTTAATGGCTCGATGCTGAGTTCCAGATTTGTATAAATTTTTCACGTGGAGAAGAATGGTTATGGGTCTCTACCGTTGGGCCTACCAGATAGAAGTGTTTTGTAACACAGGGGGAGCATTCTAAATCCAAATCAGATTCAAGAGCCATCAATGCAATAATTGGATGACTCAGCTCAGGTGTTTCCTATTGAGGGAAGAAAGAAACACAGGGAGAAGCAGTAGTAAAAATTCATTTCATGCTTATCTATTTTCTCTATTAAAATGGTATCAGCTGACTATTTTCAGGATACCAAGAAGCTGCAAGAGAAGATCAAAGGCGTCTCAACAAAAAACTGAGAAACGTAGCTGAATGAAATGAAGCCACTGAAAAATGAGTCAGTGAACAATTTCCTGATGAAAGTGTTGAGGAAGAAATCAACACAGGGGGAGAAGAAGTGGATGATGCTAATTTAGAAGAAGACACTGATGATTAACATGAAAGTTTCAAGTGTGTGTCTACAAGGATGCCAAAGAAGATGAGCTGCAATTGATAGATAGAATATCATTGGTGATCAGGTAGCTCTAGTTCAGACAAGGGAAATGAAATCACTGCAGCATGCATCTTTTCAATCTTAGGTTGAGCTGAAATGCATTGCTGATGCAGATAATGATGAAAACTGAGTTCATCCATGAACGAAGAGATAGATCAGATTGAGAAGAATCAGAAGTGGAAGATTGTTTCGAGGCTAGTGGATAAGAACGTCATCGGGACTAAATGGGTCTTTCACAATAAGATGAACGAAGATGGCACAATGATTCGAAACAAAGCATGACTGGTGTGAAAATCATACTCCCCAAGAGAATGGTACTGAAGGCTATATCAGTATTTGAAGAAGATTGGTTTTCAGCGAGGGGGATTTGATTACAATCTTATTTCAACGACAATAGTAATCAAAGGATGGTGAGGCTGGTCAAGGAAGAAGACATAATATTTGGAAGATCAGATGATGCATTGTTACACAAGGCAGGAATGGCACATTCATTTATCAATCCAAGTATGCCAAGGAGGGTTTGAAATGATTTGGAATAGAAAGTTCCAAGGAGATGAAGACTCCGATTTCTACCTAGATAAAATCATCAAAAGATGATAGTGGCAGGGCAGTTAACTTCACTGAAAACAGCGAGATATCAGAGCAAATCCCAAGGAAATCCACCTGCTTGCAGTGAAAAGAATACTTCAGTATATCCAGGGCACAATGGATTTCGGCATGATGTATAATGGACAACATCAAACAAAGTTATTGGGATATACTGATGCAGATTAGGCCGGTTCAACAGATGATAGAAAATCCACATCAGGTGGTGCATTCTATCTTGGTGGATTGTGTATTTCTTGGCTTAGAAAGAAGCAAGATTGCATCTCATTGAGCACTGCAGAAGCTGAGTATATTGCGGCCACTCAAGCATGCACACAATTATTATGGATGAAGCAGCCGCTTGAAGATATGGGAGTTGAAGTGAAGTCTCCGATCGGAATCCAGTGCGCTAACTCAAGTGCTATAAATCTTAGCAAAAATCTCGTCCATCATTCAAGGACAAAGAACATTGAGATTAAGTATCATTTTATCAAGGATAAGGTTGATCAGGGGATCATGAAGTTGGAGTATGTGCCTACAGAACTACAGGTTGCAGACGTCATGACAAAGGCCTTACCCAAGGAAGCATTTGAAAGGCATCGACTGGCTCTGGGAGTTCAGTCGATTCCCCACACTTGAAATAGTGTGGATGTAGGCTCCCCACTTTCCCTGAGGTATGGTGTGTTTTTCCCTAATGTGCTGATATGTTTTCTTTACTATGTTACAGACTACAAAGGAGTGACCTTTGGGTTCGTTGACAAAGGGGGAGAAAATAGTGTTTGTTAAAGGGGGAGAAAATAGTGATTGGGAGACAGTGTGGCTATTTGAGAAATCATGACAGATACGGGGAGAAGCTGACAGGTGGAGCATCTAGATAGGGGGAGCAATGATGTGTTTTTCCCTAATGTGCTGATATGTGTTCTCTACTATGATACAGACTACAATGGAGTGACCTTTGGGTTCGTTGACAAAGGGGGAGAAAATGGTGATTGTTCAAGGGGGAGACAGTGCGGAGAGTTGATAAATCATAATTGATACGGGGAGAAGCTGACAGGTGGAGCATCCAGAAAGGGGGAGCAATGAGAAAGGGGGAGAGTATTTCAAATCTGACGATGCTAGAAGTGATCGATCAAAGCATAGAAATCACGACAGCTGAGGATCGTGATAAAAGCAGAACAGTGGTGTTGGAATGGTGTGAGACGGTGTCCAGCTATCAACAATTAGTATCAACTTAAGAATTCACCAATTGGTATCAGTGTGGTTCAACAATTGGTATCAATTTAAGAATTGGTATCAGGGTGGAATCGACAATTGGGGTCTGACATGAAGTGATTCATTGATGAACTTTTCATACTACTCTTGTTTCTCACGCCGAGCATTTCTCATGTGGGCTTAGAGTACGTGTTAAGTGAATCCTCGAATGCTATCAGAATCGCAAGAGGCGAATGGTGGTAGCGACTGGAAGAAGACTCAGTGAGGTATCAACGTGAAAAAAATCTTTCTGAGCAGAGTTGTGAAGAGTTGTCAACAAACCAAAGGGGGAGATTGATGGGCAAAAATCCCTCAAGGTAACATTGCAGCACTTTTGGGTTGATTGTGTTTGTTGACAAAGCAGGTTTCCATGGATAATTGTCAAGTTCTCGAGAAGTTGTTGACATTCCATGTTGACAAAGAACAATGACAAAGGAAAGGACGATCTGGAGGCGGTACAAAAGAGTAGTAAAAGGTGGCGCCGTTTCCCAGTGTATGCCAAATTTTTGGGGTCCAAAATTTGGAGTTTGGTGAGCATCGCGAAAAGTGGATTTCCATGAAGAGAATAATTTCATATGGAAAAGGAATTAATTTCGCGAAGATAGGATGCATGGTTTGGAAATCGCGAAGACCAGAAGAATGGAGGCGATGATGCTTCACGATTACGTCAAGCTTCACGAACGACAGAGGCTGAAGCGCATCGCGGCGGTGAAGGGATTTGCGAGGGAGCTTCACGGCGAAGGCGCGAAGGAATGTTGGGCTTTTCTAGGGAGCTTCGCGGTGAAGTCGCGAAGGTATGTTGATGGTGATTCTTCGCGACTACGTCAAGCTCCGCGAACGGAAAATTTCCATGGAGCTTCTCGATTTGGACAGAATTCCGGCGGAATCTTTGGAGCTTCGTGATTTGAGATGACGTGGCATTGACTTCACGGGGAAGGGACGAGGGTCGGTGGAATCTCCTATAAATATAGGCCGACCCCTTCGAGCGAAGGAGAGAGAGATTTTTCAGAGAAGATCATTTGCTCTCGTTTTGCGAAGGTAGTTCGCGGAGCCAGTGTGCTTCGCGAAAGAGGAGCTTCGCGACGGCTATTGTAGCTCCGCGAAAGTTGTGTGCTCCGCGCTGGCTCAGTGAGCTTCGCGAGAGAAGTTTCTTTGCAACGAGTTGAGCTTCGCGGGAGTTCTTCGTGAGAGAGCTTCGCGAGAGAGCTTCACGAAAGAGCTTCGCAAAAAGGCAGGATCTTTGCGAAGTCTTGTTGAGCTTCGCGAAATTGGGAGCCCAGCGAAGTTGAGTGCTTTGTGGAGGTCTTTCCAAAGGTAGTTTGCCCAGTGTTCAGAGGCAAAGAGGTATTCATCTACGTATGAAAGTTGAACTTCAACAGGGCATCTACATACAGAGAAAGATGCATTCCTTAATGGAAATGAAGAGACCTACAGGTCTATAAGCTATGATTGGGTTCCCTTCCAACATCAGTGAGCTTAGGAAGAGGATGAAGGTGATCCTCTCCACCGGAAGTGAGCCAGAGAGAGAGAAACAGGGAGTGACGCTTGGGAAAGCAGTGAGCTGACCCTAATCCTTGTATAGGCAGTGAGCCTGGGCATAGAAGTGATCTAGCCCGAACATTGTAATCCACAGCTAGTGAAGTCTAGTGGAATTGGTACGACCAGAAACTTGTCAGCGTATGCTCCTCGGACGTAGCCCTTTGCGGTGAACGAAGTAAAAATCTCTGCGTCTGCCTGCTAATTTTCCTGCATTGCATTTAAAGAATCATTATCAGATAAAGGAGAAAGTAAGTGATCATAACATACACACAAGTGCAAACAAAGTGACCCTTGTAACAACGAGGTCAAGATCCAGCGGGGCAGGAAGAACTTTGAAAAAGAATATCCATACCCTGATTCACCCCCCCTCTCAGGGTATATAGGCACCTATTGGTCCTAACAGATGTCTTTTGGTATAAACCAAAAAAAGTTTCACAAACATGAGGTAACATTCTTGAATGATAAATTTGGATTTATTTATTACTCAAAACAATAAATTATTTTCATATTATTTTCATATAATATAATAAGTATAATAATTATACAAGAAATTGTTTACTCTAGGATTTTGACCTACAATTTCACAGACATCCATAAAATGGGATACAAAATCATCATTTGCATTTATGGCAGACTATCACATTGCGAACCAATATCATTCATTATTCCATTTACCACCTATAAATTTTGAAATATTGATTGATATATAGTTTATAAATTATAAATATTTTAATTATAATTTTATTATGATTTTGAAACATTTTATATAACCATATGTTCAAGTATTCCATTTTATGGGAATACGATAACATTGTTTGTGGACGTGTAGACTACCACCTCCTCCAATCGATTTGATTCTCCCACAATTTATATGAAATTTATTAATAATTATTTTAATAAAAAATGGATAATATATGATAGAAATATGATACTATAATTATAATAGACATCATTAATTTTCATTCTTTTATTACGGAAAAGAAATTTAAGCAGCATTCCTGCATACGCACGACTAACCGTCTCCAGGAATGGTGCATTACATTTCCTATCTCCAAATTTAATAGATAAATCTAAATATATATAATTAATATATATGATATTATAATCATGTTTTACATTTAGTAGATGATAAAATCATGGTCTAATTAAGATGAACACCAAGTAAAAAGTTATAATATACTAAAAAACATTGTAATTTATACCCAAAATAGTAAAAAGAATTGAATATTGTTAACAAACGAGTAATGAGATATTATAAAAAGATAATATATTATATTATAAATATTATTGTGGTTCAAGTAATAGTTAATAACATTGTAGAAAAAATTATGGATGAGGTTAAAGGACATTCACCCAAAATAAAATGCAAGATAATGGATTTCATCTCAACTACATTTCATTGAGGAATATTGTGATGTTATACACCTAGTTTATTTTATATGGTGTATATATTTCCCTATTGAATTTTATATCATGAATATAATTATTATAATGATAATCTATGTTTCATTTAATGTTATTCCTTCTTGGGGATTATGATTTAAATGTGTAAATGTGGTATGTGACACTTTAGAATGCTTAAACATTATTTTCCTCAAGAATGTTTTAATTACCCTTTAATGGTATTTCCATTCATAAACATCAAAAATTATCATTTTAACTTATCTAATATTGAGAAATTATTTATAAATAAGTATTATTTATTAAATATAGATATTATATGATAAGGGGAATTTTTTTATTAAATAAATTGATTATTTGATATACGAGGAATTCATTGGACTTGAAGATACAAATGGGGACCGATTATAAATAGCCGTTAGGATCATTATTTGTCTCATGGGATGAATTAATTGTAAAATAAAAGTAGTTTGAACTATCTTGAGAATAGATTTTGATGGTATATTGGTTCATGTGTCAAATATATTATGTTCAATATTAAAGCATTGCCTTCATTCAGAATTCATTTCTATTAATATCCACAGTATTATCACATTGAAAAAAATACATGGATTCATTTAATTTTTAGACTAATGATTAAATGGAATGTTTTTTAGTTATTTAACTTCCCATATTTTTTTATTCCTTATATATTTAAATAAATTTCATGTGATATTAGTTATTTACATTTACATGGTGATTCAAACTTGTTGATTCATTATTTCAAACATTTTACATACCTTTATTTAGTATTTGAGATCCTCCCTTTCTAATGTTTTATTTTCCCCAAGATTCCAAGAAGTTAATCATGAATGATATATAGGGTTAATCTAAGATAATAATAGTGTTCTCAAGGAAAATAGTTTTTTTATTTTATGTTTAAAATTTAATTTTTAATTTCAAATATGTTTATAGATTACCAATACTACAAAACTATTAATTTTTTTAGGATTTGATTTATTGTCTCATATACCAATGTAATAAATTACAGTACCATATCCAGGCTTATGGGGTTAAAGCATTACAAAAATGTAGTTTTGAGTAATAAAAATACTCATTGAGGAATTATTTTTCATAAATTGAAACATAAAAAGATTGATATATTAAGTAAACTTTAATTTTCATAAATGTAAAATATTCTAAAAAATATTTATTGTAAAAAAGGTTTAGTTGAAACTAACCAACAATATGTATGGACTTAAATAAAAAAATGACTGGCACATATCCTCCAAGGATATATTGACTCTTAAATGCACATTGTGATATTTATGTTGGGGTGGGTAACAAAATACTTGGTATTATTTCAAAAAATCTCATGAATGAATTCATATTTATGATCTATCCCAAAATATTTAACAAATTCCATTTGATAAATAGTTAATCAATTTTTAAAATAAAACTTTTATATGAAATTCCACATGAAGTTAAAAAAATGCATTAAAAAAACTAACAAATGATTTTAAAAATGTAAAAGTAACCCTACATGGTTCTATCATAATCATAACAATATCATTAAACACATAAAATATTTTGGTACCCTCTAATTTATTGATTATAGATTCCTTTTTCATATTTATTACAATGCTGGGTTTGAGGCACATAATGGGGTACTTTGGAGTGTGTCATCATCATGGGAGATAAGAGTTTTCATGATGTTGGGATCATACCCATTAATTGGTTTCCTATGAATAATTATGAAAATAATTAGAACCCACATAGATCTATTCCACTTAATGGGGGAACATCATACCTTTTAAGGACATCTGATAAGAACCATCCCATGCTTCTTAACGTTAGGTGGTAAGGGTGTCTAAATGTCAGGTTCATAGTAAATGTTTTGTGTGGGACTTATTCTAAAGTGAATTAGGGAACTTTTAAGGGATTTGGGATCCCAGTTTGGATGTGAACGTATGGGGAATGTGGCTTATAGAAAATTAGGATTCAGTTTGGGTATTGGGTTTGGACCTCAGTGAGGCTTCCTATGTTTTCCTTTTTGATAGGAATCATTGTTCGGTTGTGAGTAACCTCAACTATGGAGGACCTATAATTTTTCTCATAGGAAAGTATGACCATTTTAGAGGATTATACTGGGGATTACTCCTAAGTATGATTCCCTTGTGATTGTTGATTTTTGTTTGGTGCTTACTCTTAAGGAGGATGCCCAAATGGTGATTGTATGGTGACATGGTTGGGGCTTATTCCAAGTAGGAGGACCATATATAGATTTAGGGATTAAATATGGAATTATTCCCAATGTTCTAAAATTTTGGGTATTTTATGACTAATACTAACTTATAATACCACTTGAGTCGCATTCGTTGTGAGAAATAAGAATCAAAAATAGATCTAGAAGACCACAAAATCTGCTTTATCCTTTAATGGATGAATGATGCATCCAGATGGAAAGAGGGATTAATTTTATTATTACCATATAATATTTTATTTTGGTAATTAGTAAAGTCACATTAGACTATCTATCCAAATATGACCTCAGTAGGTGTAGAGGATAAATAGTGTCACCTCTAACAGAAATTTTAGGGGCATAATTTAGGTGGGATTATGTTATGATTTGGGATCATATAGATAACATGATCACCGCGAACCTATAATACAATTTGATTCATGAATTTTATGAGAAACATGAGGAATTATAAGATTTAGAAAACCACACCATCCTTCTCCATCTTGAGGAAGAGAATGTGGAAATGCTAGAAAAAGAAGGGGTGGTGATATGCCCCTTCCCTCCCATTGTTGTATACAATATAGTGAGGTTGGACTAAACATTTGTATAAATCCTAGGGGAATGGATAAATATGAATTAATAAATAAGGGGAGTTCCTTCATGAAAGGATGGGTGCTTACTCTACGAGGGATTCCCTAGAACGGGTTCCTGGGGAAGAGAGGAGGATCAAATTCCCTATCAAAGGTGAAAAGAGAGTGTTATCATCAACATCACTACCTAGAACCGCATGCCCCTAGTATTAGAGACAATGAGTTAAGTAGATGTTTTGCACCCTCATACATTATATCAGATGATCCTTGACACAACCCCTTGGGTTAGGGTCCCTATGAAAGAAGGCATGCATACCATCATGGACCCTGGGGACCCTACCCATCAGGTAGGACAAGTGAGGGACACCTCTGACCAAAAGAATACATACCCAAATTGGAGACACACTAGTGTTCCTCTTCTCATAGTTTTTCAAGACAAGTGGTTCTTGTGCAGGTCTCAGTCTGGTCCCTCTCAGATGAGGGATCCAATGGAAGAGGGGATCTAAAATTGATGGCTTGGAAGAAGGTCTGAGAGGTGGATCACACAAGGTAGAGACTAGGATATCCAAGGGGGTCTCATGTAGGGTAAGGCTTCATAGACTGAAAGGGAAAAATAAATTTAGTAATTCACAACTTTAAGGTGTTTTTGTTGATATAATAGCTTGGAAACAACACTTGGGTGAGGTTTTTCTCAAGGCTTCAAGTGTTTCATCAGTTGTTCCCAGATATCTCATATGGGTCCCTAGTTACGGAAGGGTACCTCATGCTAGTGTTAATAAACTATGTGGAAAGGGATCCTCATGAAGGTGATATGTATTTTAGACCATGTTAGGTATTTTGTTTCACTTCCCCCCCTTAATTAAATATTCAATCTGGTTTTGGAGAGAAACCTGGAAGGTTTTAGAGGGACAGGGTGAAGGACTAGGGTGATACAAGATTTAGGAGTTCTTTAAGATTTTACATCATGGTAAATGAAGATCCTCAAGATCCTATTTATAGAAAAATATGGGACCCTAGGATAAGGTGGTTTCTTTCACATGCCAATGTTCATTTTCCTTATATTGTTCCTCTAGGTGACCCAACTTTATGTACTTCATATCACCATTGGATGTGAAGGTACCCTGCACACTGTGGTTTCATGGGTTGGGGGGGGGGTTATTTTCATGACGTGTCTTAGGAAAAGGGAATGGCCATTGAAATTCTTCACTTATATATTTTTCTTATCCTTAATGTATTTTCCTATAATACATTTTCATCTTATGTGAGAAAAAAGTGAAAAAATCCCCCCAGGATTGAATCCAACCAAAATAAGAGGGTCTTATCCTGAGGTAATGGGATGAAAATAGAACTTGGATCATGGAGTTCATCCACATAGGTCATACAAATGGTTCAGTCATGTAAGTGGGGATTTCACACAAGCCATGAATAGGGGCTCCAACATCTATAAATTGAGCCACTTGTCTCAGTAGATGATCCTCCAGCTTACTTACATCTAGTCTTATCACACTAGTATTTTTCATAGACCTTCATTTTAAGATTCATTTTCAAATGAACCATTCTCATAGACAAGGTATGAAACTACCTAAAAGATATATATGTATAGATAAGTGAACTGTGCAAGGCCTCTTAGGTGAAGGACTACTGCGAGTTCACTTGTGCAAATACCCACCCTTTCCATATTTCTACACTTCTTAAGTTTTTACAAAGGAAGAATTGTTTATAATGAAAATATTAGTGATTATTAGTTTGTTCAATATACACATGGAAGAATAAATTTTATGATGAAAAAGTAGTAAATCACATCTAATCAATGATAAAAATCATCAGGACAGTTCAATATGACATACATGATACTACTTTACCAGACATAGACAGTCATCTGAAATGTATCATTAACAGTACCTTGAGGGAAACAACCTACCACTCTATAGCCATGGGAATTTGAAGGGGGTATTTATATCGATGTTGAAGGATTATACTCCTCATTCATGGATTCAAGAATACATGGACTTTACAACTTCTAACATCTCAAGAATGGGTGCATACATTATTGTAGGTATATCATCCATTGACTTTAGCACTCATCACATCTAATGTGCCCCTGATTTGAAATAGAACACACATGGACTTATGCCTTATTATTACTCATCCATCATCTATGATTCCAAGATGGACTATTCTAAGGGATGGAGAGAAGATCAGGACCTCCACCGAGGAGTGGGTGTTAGAACTTAATGGATGTGGGAGTAGGGGGTGCACTAGTCTATTGTTGGCATTATGACTGATATGTAAGACATGAGTATTTATGAATCCATATGAGTGGCCCATACATATATATATATATATAATAACTCCAACTTTATTCATTAACATCTAGGCCTATGGAGTGAACAAATGATCTCTTTCCAGTTGATGCACGTGGTACTCAGTATCAGCCTATGGGATGTCCTCAAGATCTCGAAGGATCTAATAATTAGAGAGATATATAATGAATTTATCCAACTGAAAGTGATTTGGGACAATTCTGAAAGGAAGCTAGTTTTTTTCCTAATCTATTGAAGATATCTGTAGAAATTAAATAGGAATACCCCCAACTAAGGGGGGATATATATCCTGAAGCATGGATGAGTAATTTTATAGTGTCAGTGGGGAATATCCCCACCCAAAAAACTTCTTACAAGGTTCCCAAGATGAATAAATTGGGAATTCATGGTAAATTATGGACCACATTTTAATTGGCAGAGTACGACCGATGAGGGCACAAGGCTAAGACTTATGTATCTACCAAGACATGTATGGTCGACTTCTTAGCCATGGGGATATGTTTACACATATAGTATGTCCACTACTCAGATCATGGTGGAAAGAAGGGGATATTTTTCATTGTGAAAAATCTAGAAGATAGGAAGCACATTAGTTTAGAAACCCCTATCTTGGAAAATATTCACTGAATCTAGCAGTGTATCCACATGGGGAAGGCCCCCTTAAGAATTGAAGGAAAATTCTAGTTGTTGTGGGGATGGTTCATAACCCACATTAGATATTATACGGTGCTAAGAGGAGTTGAAGTTCCTTGGATCCGAATTTGACCATTTATTAATGTTGTTTCTGGTATTAATCCACTGAACCTAAATCCTAGAAATACCTTAAAGAGGATGAACATATTTAAGGAGTTCAATTTCTTTCCATATGGAGATCCACCTACAAGAAAATTCAATGATGATGGAAAATTTGGTGAATGGATACCAAACACGATTTCCATTAGAGTTTATGAGATAGAAACCCATGTCGATGGAGAGGGTGTATGCGATGCCTATGATCCACACATATTTTCATGCTAGTTAAAAAGACTACAAAAAATAACTAAATCTCCATTAGTGATTTTTTTAAGAGGCACCCAATGGTATCCCGATAACTGTGGATGCTTATAATTTTGGATATGACTTGAGTGATTATCAATGTACCTATAGTGGGAAAGTCAACTAGGTTGAACTCATAGTATGATGAGGCCTAGATTTTTTCTTATCCCTAGGGAGTGTTGACAGAAGTCGTCTCTTGAGTTGGGGCTATAACAATTGTTGAGCATGGGAGCAGAGGTAGAATGGCTCCACCTCCTTCATAAGGTGATTAATCTCCTCCATAAGACATAAATGAATATGTACCAAGATCTTGTCAATGACCCCATAAAAGTTGTAATGTGCTGGTCACAATGAAAATGGTTACTCTTACTGAGTTTGATCCTAGGATATCTTGTTGTCACCGTCAAGAAGAGACCCAGATTCCATTTTACCATCCTATGATCATGACAAAGAGGGTAAAAATTCCCATGAAACCAAGGATAATTAGATAATATTTATATCCATCTGGGTAGTCTTAGAATAAGTATGACTAAAAACAATCAAATTTTGATAGGACATGGCTTCTGATGCTGAGGACATGTGGTTGCTTCTTCATGTTGGGCTATAGATTCTAGAAAATAGAAATGTCCAAGCCCCAACCAGTATTAAGTTTGAGGATGATCCAACTGAGGTGGGAATATGCGTCTATGAATTATAAATGCTTATTTATGAAATTTTCAATCAGATTCCCTCCATGAGATGTGTGGAGGAAATGAAGAAACAAGGTACAACTGGAGGGGTTGACCACCCATCTTATGAGGAATGAGAGTACTTTGTTGTTCCCAAAGATATAAATTATACTTTTCTTATTTCCTATGTTACTCCTTTTTTATATTGTAAAAAGTTTTGTTATTGAGGGAAATATTAACTTGATTTGTAGCAGGAAAAGAGGAAATTAGATGAGATTCCATCAATGAAGAATGACCCAACTAGAACCCCACTAAGAATTAATGAATAAAATACTAAACTAAGAGATAAATCCTAGGGAATAAATTTAATGGAGGATGATATAGTGGTAGAATCTCAACATCCACCTTCAATACCTATTTTTGGGGAGGCTAGTGCTAGCCACCATCTATCAAAAAAGAAATTGCGATGGAGAATTATACCTTTAGCTAAGAAACTCATCAATGATGTTATGTATCCATGGTATAATTTACCTATGATTAATAAAAAACAAATGTTTGATTGTGTCTATGATTGAAGAATATCATTATTTATCATCTCTCAAGGGGTGTGGGGATAAGCCTCCGATAATGGAAGTAGATTCTCCAGACACAATGCAGGTTCCAACTGTCAAGTCAGATCCCATGACAGGAGAATTTTTAAGGGTTGAGGACACATTATCTTCTTCTATCAGTACTCTTACTATTGTAGATATGGAGTATGATTCTTTTAATGTCAAATGTTCATCATAAGAATCCATACATCGACTGTTGAATTTTATTCATTATGATATTCCATTTTCATCTCATATACCATATAACCATTCAAAGACTAATGCTAACCCCATGGATATCTCTCAGGAAGCTGTTTGGGGTCTCAGGTAACCGTAGGAGGGTTAATCGCTGGGTCTTGAGCCCAATTCTTTAGACATCCCAACGAGTGATACTTTTATGGGTCTTGAAGAATTAATACGTTCCATAACAAATCATGAAATGAAATTTGATAAAGTGATGTGGCATATTTACTTTCCCACCACTTTAGAAGTGTTTAAGGAATTTGATAATGAATTTAATGGAAATGGGTTTTTATTTTCATGTACTAATTTTTATGATTGACTTTTTGATCATGTATGGTTAAATTGGGCATCTTCATTCATAGATAATTTTGTGGTGACGATGAGTCATAAAGGCATCGACGTCCATATCACTCTCTATGCTGATGGAGCACCAAATCAAGGGAATCCTGAAGTGAGTAATTTTCATGATCCTTCCTTGGAAAGCCTCAAGAAGACTTAGGATAATGAACCTTGTTAATATTTTCCAGTTCAAAATTTAAAGGTCAGGAATGTTATGGAGGAATCCACCCAATGAACGAATCCATCCGTGGGTGAGTTCCACCATCTAATTTGATCATCCCTTGATTATTCCATTGGTTATCTATTTTAGGCTATTAATGAGTCACAACTATTTTCCAATTCCATCATCTTCTATAGCGAGGAATGAGGGAGGAGATTCTTGTACCAATCCATCAAATATCAGAGAGAGAAGCCCTCACTATCCATAGATATTATGGAATAGTGCATCATTGGGTGAACTAATTCCAGAATACATTTATCCCTCTGAAAGTGGATCTTAGTCAAATTTATAGACATAAAATTACCTTTCAATCACATGTCATGCATCCTAGTGGGACATCTGGATAATTTTCTCGGAGAACCCTTTTGAAGACATACCTTCAAGGTTTTGTCGACTTCTTTTCCCATTATCCATGATGGGATATGAAGGATCTGATTACTATATGATTCACTCCACCGTGAAGTATATTATTCTCATATAGGAGTGATAACTAAAGGCACACCATAAAATCATAATGTAAAAACAGCTTGTGAACACTGATGAACTCCGTGCTGCAATATCCCATATAGAGGCTGATCATGATAAGAAATTGGAGGGATATATGAAACATATTAATGATATGACCATTAAAATATTATACCTTCAGAAAGAATTGGATTCCTCTCTGGGGGGGGGGGGATTGTAAAAACAATCCAATAATAAGAGGGATACCAAACAAGAGGGTTAACTTCCTTTATAACTATGACATCTGAACTTGTCTATACTAAGGGTACCAAGGATGTTCAGTTGGATAAGTATTGATAGGCTGCTGATGGGTCTAATGAGGCCATTCAAAAAATGAATATTTATATTGGTGGTCTTTTGAAAATTATTATGAAGAGACTCTATCCAATGGATGATCCTCCTATTTTGTTTTATCTCATAAATGAAAATAATTTATTTGTAATCAATAATGTATTCATCCCTATTTTTTGGGTTCATAACATACCATTGAAGTTTTTTCATTGGAAATGTCTTTATGTCAACATGTTGTATCCCCATTGGTAGGGATGAGGTAGATTATCTAATTTGTTTCCTATTCCATAGGGACTGTAGAGTGTAGTTTTTCTGTTTCTAGGGTCATGCGGAAAACCCTATAAACATTTTGTCTTTTATTCCATCACACTAATATTTTCCTATTCCCAATATAAAGATGACATTACAGTTGAGACTTGGATATTTATTAGGCCAAAATTTACATTATTACATCCCAAAAAGTGTTATGTACCATTATTTTCATTTCTTTAGTTTTTCTTAAACCACAAAATGTGTAGGTCTAGTGAGATGAGGCTCATATTTTTTTTTCAGAGTGCTTTTGTAGATTTATATCCTAGAGACTACTGTGTCTTTTTTTGTGGGTAGTTTAAAGTCAGGCATGCCAAAATATTGTGATTGGGTTTTTAGGAAGAAAAAAATTGACTATAATATTGGAAATGATGACACAAACATGGATTTTATGCTGATAATGTTCTGACACTCTTCAGATATCTGAAGGGGAATTTTATGTCACGATTTTTGTGATTTCTAAATACAAAATATGATGTGATAAATGTATGTTATTAATTTTTATAGAATAATTTTTAAAATTGATTTATCGAAATATATTTTCATAGAATATAGTAATATATGAGGTATATTCTAAAGATGATGGTACCGCTAGTTGAAAAACCCATTTCCTATGCAACATTATGCGTTTACATCTTGGGCATTTCACATCATAGCCAAACAGTGGCATACTCTAGTTGAAAAGACCTATAATGTGGTGGGTAACATAAGAGAATCCAACTAGGGTGTGGTACAACATAACCAAAAAAGGGATTTCATAGGAATTAAGATATTCTATTGTGAGGGATGAAGTAATTATATACAGATTTAGATTTCTCAAAACCAAAATGGGTGGTTTTTATTAGGGAAGATGTCTCTGATTGAAAAGGTTACCTTTACTAGAATTGTGCATGAATGGGAAACTTCTCCCACATGAATTTGAATTGTGTGATGGAGGGTAAATTTTTCAAGTGATTGATTTCAATGGGGAAGGCCCCTCTCTAAACATGGTTGAAGCATCATGTAGTTTAATGTCGTGGAACAAAGACATGGAATATTTTGTTTAACATCTTACGGTGAGAAATATTTTTTAAAATTTAATTAATTATCAATAGGACATCATTTTATTCTATTTAATTTCATATAAAAAGGACATAATTGGGGGGGGGGATAAAATGTAAGGTCATTTTTCTTTGATTAAAAAATTGATGATTCTCCCTTTCATGGAAATCTATCTGGGAATGTGATATCATATTTAGGTGTCAAGGGATAATGGTGTATACTATACTTATTGGATCTATTAATTCAAAGAGTGGTATGGGGGAATGTTATTATGGATATATAGAAGGTCTGTCCTAAGGAAAAAATTACCCCTAGTTAAGAAACCTGTTTTGACAGCGACATTATCCAAATAAAACTATAGCTTGTTACTGCATAGTCAAATAATGGTACCATCTAGTTGATAGGCCAATTATATGTGTGACATAGGAAAGTACATAAGGAGAATGTTTTAAAATAGTTATTAAAAAAAGTTTTTAGGAATTATGACATTCAATTTCCTTTGGATGTTGAAATTTAATGGATATTCAATCTTCCTCGTACAGTGAGTATGGTTTTTTGGAAGAAAAGTTTAGGAATATGGATAGAGAATTTGAAGTCACAATTACCCAAGAATGGATGAATTGGTTTTCTACATAGGTCTGTCAAAAACATGGAAAATATTGTGCCTATTGTTTTAGGTCATATGACTAGGACCATAGTATTATGGAAACAATAGGTAACGTATGGCATACCAGACCAAAGTTGTTCCGACATATATCAGACATGAGGAAGGAAATTGTAAACCATGATCTTGAGGATTCTTGAATCAGGATAAATGATATGGAAAAAGTATGTGCGGGATGACCTTAGACCAAATTTGAATAGTGGGATATGATATAATGTAATTAATGATTATGAAGATATACGATGCTTTTCCTGGGGGTGAAGTTACCTCGGGTTGAAAAACCCATTTTGTAGGAGAATTAATGAAAATCCATATCAGGTGTGTTACTGCATAGTCAAATAGTGGAATCTTATGGATGAAAGGGACCTTATGTGGGTGACTTATGCAAATAAAACTGGGTCTTGTTACTACATATTCAGGCAAGGGAGTCCTTAGGTATTAGAAATTATATCGTCTGTGGATGGAGAAAGATTATGAAGATTTGAATGTGTCCAAGATTGGGATTATGATGTGTGGAATGGATCAATTTGATCATAGAGTGAGAATTTGGACTGATATTGGACATACATTTTAGATTCCCTTCAATAAATATGACTCATATATAGGTGTAATACATCTCTATTTCCTTAGTGGTCCCATAAATGAGGGAACCCATATTTAGATATCCAACATAGATCTCTATTTTTTTTGCATGAAATGAGGGATTTTTCATTACCCATTACCTAGGACTAGGACATAAGTCCTAGGAATTACTAGGTATCTCACTGGAATCAGAATGAAGACACAAATAGTTGTTGAGGTACCGTGCCGTTTAATGTCATGTGGCCAAGACATTATCCATCCAGTTCAACATCATGCGGTAAGGATGAGGTTGACTCAATGTGAAGAAGGAGTACTGCGGCTGGATGAGGGTATAGGACCTAGGGGTCACTATGTATTTTTGTTTGAAGAAATAATCACGGTATTCATAGTTCTAAAAATGATTCCCCAAATGGATTAAATTCATCTATGGAGAAAAGGAATTTTTAATGAATAAAGTCTCATGTTGGGGGTGAGCCACCATATTGAATCCTCTAATTCAGGTCTGACTCACACTTAGAAGAGTGGGAAATTTTCCCATATTGTGTTGTGGCTGGGACTAGGATTGAAGATCTAGATTTCACTATATATCTCATTGTAATGAGAATTAAGACACATATAGTCCTTGAGTGAATTTTATAGTTTATTATCATGTGATGAGAAAATATTGGGTGCCTTTTAAGGACTTGTAGCTAGGAACATGATAAACCCAATTCAAATTAAAATGAATTACTTATATAAGGAAATATTTTACCAAAACTCTAATTCCCACAAAATCTATTGTCAACTTGATACCCAAGGAGTGGTAATAGTTTCTTCCTCTACAAAAGGAAACACAAAAAAGTGTAGTGGCATTTAGATTTTGTGGTGGCTGGACCAGGATGTGAGATCCAAACATCACTATTTATTTAATTAGAATGAGAATCAATCTCTATATAGATCTTGAATCCCATGAAGTTTAATAACATGCAGTGAGGATGACTATGGATTAATGTGAAAGAGGGTAAACATTGTTGCTGAGACCAATAATTGAAATACAGGGTCCACTACATATCCTACGATGGTAGGAATAAAGCCTCATGTAGTTCTTAAAAGGTTCCCTTTGTAGGTATGAATCAGAAATAGGTATTAGAGAATTTTTTTGTTGTGGATGGACCCATGGTTAGATATCTGGGTGTCACTATGTGTTATATTGAAACCAGAATCAAACGACATGTAGTTCTAGAATGTTCGTGAAGTTTATTGTTATGTAACGAGGATGATTTCAAATTAGTTTCATGTCTTTTAGTAAAGACGTGGGTCACCTGACATGAAAGGGAAATAGAATTATGGATAGAACCGATATTAGAGGTACCTACGTCAATATGTATCATGTTATAGAAGGAATCAGTCCACACATACTTCTTAACAATATTTCCACAAAAAATAGGGTTTTGACATAAGGAAATAAGAGTTTGATATCTTTCATAATAATGCCTAAAACCAAGATGTAGGATCTTAGAATCAATATGTATATTGTTGGAATGAGAATCATTCCATACATAGTTATGGAACGAAGTAGGGGAAAGAGAGAAACACCAAGAATTGTGACCTGCTCAATCACGGGTCAAAATGCTAGGTGGATTTATGTTATAGAGAACATATATGAATCATGTAGGTTTATTTAATGCGGAAAAGTCATTATTATACATCTTAGCATCTTATCACAGCGAAATTATGCAATATAGTGTCGGGTCTTATAGTTCAGTCAAATTTTTTTGTGGTTTTATATCATAAGACCTAGACTATATGGTGTTATTTTTAAGGTCATGAGTATAGAACAATGATACTATATAGTTTGATGTCGTGCAGCTGAGACGTATACCATGCAGTTTAATGACATACAATCATGAAAAAATACATTATAGTTTAAAGTCATACATATTGGTCTGAATAGTGAATTGATGTTTAACTTCTTTCCTCTAGGATGAGTATCATGAGTTTACATGAAATATTTCTCCAGGAACCTTGTGTTGGTTAGGGTCATAATGAGATCTTTATTCATTGAGATCAAGGAATAATCTCCATTAGAGTAGAAATTGTGTATGGAGTAAGGTCCCTAACACTTTATCTCATGATTTAGAGGCTTCTTTCATGGTATCATTAGATTCATAAGGACCAATACCAGTACTCTATTGAGGAAATAATGGAGGAAGAAATTCTTGTTAAATTCCTGTGCTATCAGATTTTATTATACCTCCAAGCGATTCAAGGTGTGGAATATTTTCTCATCAAGACTCTCCAATTAATATAAATTTTTTGAGGATTTATCCAATATGGATAGATGATCACATATGTAAACATTGAGTGATGTAAACTCTAACTCAATGGGAAAGATTACCTCTATTCCATATATGAGTGAATACGGGGTTTCTCATATACCAGTATGGGTGGTAGTCTTTTAGGCCTACAAGGCGTGAAAGATCATATCAGTCCAATGACTTTTATATTTATCCACCATATTTGGATTATAATTGATATTGTCTTGTTCAAGGCATCTATTAATCGCTAGACATTGTAAAATAGTGGTATTAATTGTTGGAGTTTTATTTTACTCCTAATACATCTTTTCAACCTCACCCGAATAGAAATCGGTGCTAGTGGCTGTCAATATTATACAAGGGACACCAAATATATTATTGATGTTGGACTTCATGAAGCTGATGATTGTTTTGGACCCAACTTCTTTTATTGGAACTACCATATCCCATTTGGATAAGAAGTCTATAAAAGTTATTATATATTTGAAATACTTAGCCATAGTTCGTGGTTATTTTCCAACAACATCCATTCCCCATATGGAAAATGGCCAAAATTATTTGGAAATATGTTTCAACTTCAGGGATTGATGGATGAAGTTGGAAAGAGATTGTAAGGAATGAAATTTCTTGGTGATTTATATATAATCTTGTGTCATAGTGGGATAGAAGTACCCAATCCATTGAATTTGATGAGAAATCTTGAACCCAACTGGTGGCCACCACAAGCTCCCAAGTGTACTTCTTTCATGATAGTTGAAACCTATTATCCATCAATACATTTGAGAATTACGCCATCAAATTCTCATTTATAGACTAATTTCTGATGATTTGGGAAATCATAGATTAATGTTGGTTTATCTCCCCTAGAGTTTCTCTTTCCCCAATCAATTGGATCAGAGTACTCCATTCATGAGGTAATATATGATAGTCATCATCATCCTAGTGGTAGGACCACACCATTTTGGAATCAAACTGACATCAATGATTTATTTAGTTTTGGATTGAATAAAATGTTAGATAATTTGATGAAGTACAATGTAATTTACTGTTTCGTCTTGATTTGGATCTTCCAAAGACGTTTCTTTATTTCCTAATGAATATTCCTGGGAATCCTAGGATTGTGGGACATGAGCCATTTTTATCTCTATGTGGAACTATTCCATCGACCCTTCGACATAGTCTTGCTAGGGAATTATCTATTCTTTTTGGATATCATAATACTAATTTAAATGTTTGATTAGAAACATTAAATAAAATTTCACATCTACCCAGTTCACTGATATTTAGAGTTCCATTTCTAGGCCTGTAATGAGGGCCTAATATTCAACCACATTTTTTGTACATCCTTCTGAGAACACGAAGGAGTAAGGAAAAACATATTTGTTTGATAGATAAGTATGATCCTTATGCCAGATTTTTTGAGTATATGGTATTCCATTACCCCCCTATTATGATTTTAGACGGACTATACAAATACATTTCCCACATTTGTGGACTGTATTTAATAGAAAAGATTATTTCATCTAGATAGTCAATATTTAACAATTTCGTTTCTATAGATGGATTTTCTATATGAAATTATGCCAATTCCTGGGCTTTCACAACTTTCTAAAGCAGAAATTATATATTTAACCACTCCAAGATGACATCTCACCATGATGAACATACTGTCAACATAGGATGTATGATGATATATTTTAATGGGTTATTATAAGAGACCAAATGGACCTCAAGGTGTTTTTGGTAGTGCCTCAATTTTATAACTACAATGACTAATTCTAGGAAGCTATTTTCGATATCTGAATAACAATTCTGAGTATTGATCATGGTTTTACAGAGATAATAATGGTTGTTTTCATTCCCATCGTCATTAATTTTTAAGAGTAAGGAACCTAATAATTTCTCAAGGGTTGTCACATATAAAATGATTCGTTTTCCATTGATGGGTGGAATTATCTTTATAGGGATCAAGAATTATTTGTTGAGGCTGTTGAATTCTTCTTGATAGTAATTAGTACAACAATATGAGACCCCTTTCTTCATCAATTTGGTGAAGTAAAACTCTTACCTGTGAGGTTGAATATAAACCTCCTGATGTAATCCAAGTTTACTACCATTCCTCTCAACTCATTAGTATTTCAAGGAGGGTAAATTCTAAGGACATCATTTTTCTTCTCGGGGATGAATTCAATGTCACAATAGCATACGATGAAGTCGAGAAATTTTCCCGAGGTTACCATAAAGGAAGTCATCAAGGGATTTACCTAGAGTCTATGCTACCATAGTTTGTCAAAGTTGGTATCTAGGTTATCTAAGTGGTTAGAAAATTGTAAATACTTAACCATCAGGTTTAAAACATAGCATTAAACATACTTCAAAAAAAAGTTTGAAACTACACTGCTTGGAATGTTGGTATGTGGAACTGACATTCTTGAAGCCAAGGAGAATTACTTGATAGTAGAATAATCTATGGTGATATGGAAGGGGGTGTCCTCTTCATCTTATGGGGCCATAAAAATTTATTTTTACCCTGATTAGCCATAAGTATAGGATAAAACTTGATAACCAATCGTTACATCAATGAATAGTTATTTTATTCGAGCTGAGAAGATGTATTTTAGAAAGTGTCGGTTAAGATCTTTGAAGTTGATAGAAACTCTGATTTTTCATTCTTTATCTTTATAGGGAAAATGGTGGCAAGAAATTTTGGATATTTTACATCTCTAAAGAATTTTTCCTTGATGATATTTTCTACTCCATCCTTAATTTTGGAGGTGTGAGTGGATGTGTTCATCTAGCTAACTGTATGTATCCATTGTGGTCTTCTAGAAATGACAAGTTTTGGTGACCCCCTCGGGATTAAGGCATCAAATCTCTATGTAATTATAGGTGAATAATTCATATTATTTCATTAGTAAGGTGTTATATAACTCTTTCTATTTATAATTTATGATCACATTTTTCAAATTGGACCAATGATCATAAACTATACCCAGATTTATTTCTAGGAGTCAGTCAATGGTGGTAGAGAAACCTTCCTGAAATGTTGATGGGGGAATCCGTGAGGACTTTATAATCTTCCCATTCCACATTACTTACCTCTTCATCCTACTCTTGGGAACATGGTGATGAAGCACAATTTTTAGATATAAGGGTGTATTCTACATTTAGATCTTTAGAAGGATAAATAACTACTTTTGACTCAACTAATGACATATGTCATTTTTGAAGATATTATTCTCCCAGTGACCTAGAAACCTTTTATGGCCTAGTTAAGGGAACATCTATTTGTTGAAGCTTAGAGGATGGAATGAATAAATGTTTATCTATGTTTTCATTACTTCTTGGAGAATTAACAACTTCTACAGTGTTATTGGGATTAGTTGTCATGAATGGAATCATTAATGTCACTAATTGGGTGGCCAAATCAAGAACCATCTCTTTGATTTTATTTATGGGAAACATGTACTCTACAATAATATTCTTTAAATGATTATCTGGAATAATAATCACACCATTTTGGGAACTGATTGCAGTGAAATCGTGAGTCATAGACTCTTTCCTTTCCCTCAGGTAGAATCATCTGTCAATATACTATGATTCATAGGATCTTAATGAAGATTTTTCACCATTAAATGTCTCAATTTATCAATTGTTACAATATTTGATGAATTGGTTGTATGATGAAGGAATAGAAAAATGTTGATGTATCCAAGGCCTTCCCAGCAGAACCATGAAGGTCGTATCCTATAGAATAACCATTAATTCTGAGTGAGAAAGGAGATCCCAAAACCAAATTCTATGATTGATTTAACCAATAAGATTTTGATCATTCTTGTCATAACCTTGTAAAATTTTATTAGAGGGTGGGGGATATATTCATTAAAAAACCATTTGAAGAAGTTCCTATTCTAGAATGGGGTTGAATATTTCCTCGTTTTCAAGGAAGTCTCATTGGATATCAATGCAATTTATTCTACCAGATATATAAAAGGATATAAAATGTCCCTATATAATGAAATCATATTCTTGTTCTATGAAATTGATGACTATGTGGAATTATACAGGATCATTGTCTACATGATAAAATTTAAAAATAGAAAATTCAACCTCAAATTATTGCTGGCTTGAAAAAGCCTCTATGAGTGCTTCTCGAGGGTGTTTTGATAGATTCAGAGTATCTAGGATTAAAAACTAGGTCAGAACCAAGTCTAATTTCTTCTAAATATCATATTTATAGTCAAAATTTTTGTTCCTCCTAGCATGGAGATGCACTTTTGTAGGTAAATTTGGAACTAATGTACTTTATGTGGATGGTTTATCCCTTAGAACTTGAACTAGAGGTCCTTCTGGTCTCTATGGATTGGGTCAACTAGGTCAGCATGCACACCGTTGTTTATTAGGTTCTGATGTATCCTCTATTCAATCATACATGACAATCATTTCAAGGAAAACTCTAATAAGTATGTGGGAACTTCATTTCTCTTGATGAGAGATCTCCCATGAGTTTTGGCAATATAAATGGTTCGAGTAGAGATTTTATTGGACTAGTGACTCCTGAAATGACCACGTCTTCCCATGTTTCGTCGAATCTAGTGGCCTATTCCCCTTGTTATCCAATATATTTTGGGGATTTGGGTTCATATTCACACTCATCATCTGATTAGAGATCCATTAAATGAATAACATCAATGTAACTGAAGATCATCTTGTCGTTTGATGAAGATTCCTTATGGTGGGTTGACCCTTGTTGTACTCTTTTGTGGGGTTGTAATCATTATTCAAGGATTTTATGAATGAAGGTATCAAAAGTTAAAGACATATTTAGCCTTGGAAAAGGATCATCTTCATGTTTTTTCTTCTATATATTTTTTCCATATCACCTTTTGTAATACATGTTTTTAAAAGAATTAGCTACTGATGAAGTTGGTTGTTCCATTGAAAAAGTGTCCAAGGTAATATTCAGTTGTTTCAAATATACATAGTGGATATCATGATTCTATTTGATCATATTTCTACCCATATAATCAGTAATCTTCTGCATACCATTGCATTTTAACCTCCCTCCATTCATTTTTATCCTCTGGATGGGTGGAAAAAACACATGATACTAGCATAGGTGGATTTCCTAATATCATATTCTCATATTCCACCATCTTTTGTAGGATTTACTTGCAGAAAAAAACGAGATTTTGTGCCCCAATTATTGATGGAAGGGGAAATAGTTTATATGATCTTCATCACCATCCTTTTTGGGATTTTTGGGCTTTGGAAAATCAATCATGTTGTTATCTAATGACATGATGAAATATCCCGGGACTTCATCACCTATAAAATATTATACATTGTTCTTCAAATCCTAAAAATATTTCCATCTCCTCTCTCTATGACAATATTGATGAGGCAGACACGATTGTTGATGCTTATGAGGCAGAACTACATGATATGGTCCAGGATTTGGAGCGGGTGTAGGTGCATGGGTCTGCATAAGTGTAATAGTGGAAAACTTTTCTTTCCCAATTATCTTTCCCTCAGATGATGTAATTACTTGAGAATTATCCTTGGTTTGTTTAATGTAGTCTTCTAATCATTGAGAAATAGCGGTGAGATCCCTAAACCTTCCTATGTATTTCACAGGGATGAGTGGTGTGCAGAAATCTTTATCAATATTATATAAACAAATGTGAAACAAGTATTCTTGAGGAATTTCTAGGTTTATGGAGTATGTTAACCATTTACATCGAGAAATTAAATCCAATATCCTATCGTTGCTCCACTATTTTCTTCTTAAGAGGTCATTGACTATTGTCTTCTTTAATGTCAAGTTTAATTGGAAGAGACAATTATGATAGAGATCTTCACACCCTGTAACTATCCAAGAAGGAAAACTAGTGTACCATACAAAGTCTTTCCCCTATAGTGATTAAAAAAATAACATGATTTTCACAAAATCTTCTTGTTTAGGGGTACCCTCTATGAGATCACAGTGGGATATGAAATAAGTCGTATTTCTCTAGGCCGATCGAACAATTGATAAGTGGAAATATGGGATTCTTGATGTTTCTAGGGGGAAAAGTAAGATCATCCCATTTATGGCATGTATTCTTCTTTATTTATAACGAAACACGCCTCTCCTCCATATATTTTAATTGATCCATTAGAGACTCAATTGTAATCATGAGCTCTTGAGGAATTTCTGATTGAGCAGGAGGTTGAATAGGGGAAGTGTATTGTTGGGCCATATTTGGAGGTGTTGATGGTATATTTCATGGGTAACCTATGGGGGGGGGGGGGGTCTGTAAAGATATGATGAGCCCTGTTAAATTTTTTTACCCAATGGAGGTAATTCCTGGTCTTATTTTTGTGGGATCCAAACATATCAGTTTTTGGTATCCCATATTGAGAGGATGTTATGGACACCTTTTGGTTTCAATAGTGAACCATCATTGTTGAGGTGCACCAGGTGGAACTGTGAGTCAATGATTTGTATGTATCAAGTGTCCATAAATAATGCTTCTACATAGATTTTATGTGTTGAGTATCTATAATTATTTCATCTCTTTATCTTATTTAGAAAAAAAATCCTCAAGTGAAAGGGGCTCAACCTCTCCAGGTGGTAGGTGATGCATAATCAAACCCTTACCCTTTTTGTTGGATTCTAGTTGAGAAGGAAATTATGGATTATTTTAGGGAATTTTCAAATTGAAGTTAAGCCTCTGGTTCTAGGCACAGACACCTCCTTTCAATCATTTTGGTGTGTACCTTATTTTGAACTAAAACAGCCTACTTCAACTCCTTCGAATTGGCCCCGTGTTCCACATGGTATACCTGGGTGGTGTTAATTACATTCATCGATGTGTAATGAATTTTATACATTTAATTAGTGACTTTTCAAGATTGACTTTTCCGATTCCCTACATGATCCATTTTTCTATCTTTTGTTGGTTCTCTAGGTGTTGTATTGAAGATGGTAATTCGAAGCGAATCTCTAGTCTGTTCAGTCATACACGTCCCTAACAAGGGTTTAAAATCACATGATTGGGTGAACATTGAGGATTTATTTTTCTTGAATTTCCCCTAATTGGGAGAAGAATGAAATCCAGTTAGGAGGAGGTTGTTAAGATTAAAAATACCCCAACCATGGGGGTTAGTGCTATTCCCATTCAGTTTTCAAAACTCTCTAGGCTTGGTTTTCTAAACTCAATGGTTGTGTTGAAAAATCTTATAACCTTGTGACAGAAGGATTCTTTGGGATTTCCATGGATACTTCTACCAAGACTACCCTTCTGATTTTATGGAGCATTATTCGAACATCGTCTGTGTGAGTCAGTCGAGTTTCACTTTAACCGCTTTCTTCCTAATAAATGTGTGCTATCTTTGACATTTTCACGATATAATGACTGAATTCCCTTAAGTAGGAGGCCTGATTTATATTTTCAGATGTCTAATGAAAAAGTGTTCCAAGTTCCTTCTCTCTTCTATCTTGACATTTATGAGACTCAGTCAAGGCCTATTTTTGTTGATCATATCGTCATTTGTGAAGAAACACTTTTTGTTGAATTCATATTAAAGCTATGAAATTTCATGATACCACCTTTAGATGGATTTACTAGTTTGGGAGCATAGTTAAATGTAATGATCCATGTTCAACCCATAATATGATTATAATACCAAATGGGGTATCAATGATATTCTGTCAAAATGATCATAACCCAATGAGGCATGTCCATTGAAGGGATCCTTATTGTTCCTCAAGCATTAGATATCATGCATCAAGGAGATTCACCATATCACTTAGGAATTTCATACCTTATATTAAATTTACACAACTTTGATATAAATTGTAGGGTAATAATTTTCTCTCAAGTGATGAATATTGTTTCTAATATTGAGGTGGATGTTGTGCACATAATATTACAATCATTCTTCTAGAATCCTTAATTGAGGGGTGGATAAATTATAAAACATAACTATTATGTCATACATTCCCAGAAATTTACTTATGTTCAGCATGTCTTCTTTGTCTTTTTCTAGAGGTTTAGAAATGTGGTCGGATTAAAGTGGACGTTTCCCTATAGTGTTTTTGAAAAAAAAACTAGTAGGGGGTTCCTCTATCACTGTGGAAGGCATATAATCCAAGGGTGGTTCGAAGAATGACCATGTCATGGGTTTGTCTTACGACTGATAAAGTATTTCAATTTTCAATGATAAGGAATCAGATATTACTGACCATTTTTACCCTAGTGCCTCATGGTTGTAGGGATTTCTCATAATTAAATCGTCAAGGGGAAGACCCTTTTGACGAAATGAAAATCTACATTAGAGAAAACTCTCTCATGGAATGTAATCATGGGTAAGACAACCATGGTGGATTACAGTAAGGTGAAGAACCTCTTCATCTTTGATCTTTTATCCAAATAGAAGGATAGAATGACTATAATTAGGATATGGGATCTTTAGATCGATCATATTATGAACATGAAGCAATAATTCATAATTAAGTGTCCGGGGAGGACCTTTAGAAATACTACTACTGCACCTATGATTTGCTGACATGAGAGTAGGATCCTGAGTTTCCATAGATATGTGTCTGAGGGCTTGAAGAACACTAGAATTATGTAGAGATAGATCATGGATCAACATCAAATTTTCTAATCATCTCTGGTGAGGATTATTTTTTGGATTCTTTCTTATGAGTAGATGGAGACACTTTTAGGAAAAGCGGGTTTTAGGTACGGAAGCATTCTTGAGTCTGTCCCATGTTGATGGCATAATTTTCGAGCATGATTCTGAAATTTTTGAAGGGGTATGTTCTTAACATAGAGTGGCCATTAGAATAGTCCAATCACATCCTTTTCGAGTTGTTGTATATTCCAAATCCATATTTCTATATATCTCTAGGGATTTTTTCCCACGACCCTCTTGGATGGGAGAAGTTGAGTATTTCTAATATGAGATGGAATGGTGATGAGCCACCACAATTATGGGGATAAAGTTGTGTTTTCTTCCCTAAATCACTAATATTGTCACCGTTATGACGTCCTAGAAGGTTTTTTGGATGTGATTAGGGATTTTCATATTCCCTTTCACCATTGTAAGGATATTTTTGGTGAAATTGGTGACTAGAATAAGGATATACACCCATACCATATCTAGATTTGGGGTATGTGACTGCTCATGTCCTCTATTTCATGACATTAGATACTGATAGTACTCAGGTGTGGGGGAAGAGAGTTAGGTCTACCCCTATTTATTACTGAGACGTTATGAGTGACTTCTCCAAGTTATTAAAGATGAGGATATTATGTCAATAAGTTTCCTTATGACTTTTCCATTCCTTTATATTTTCAAACTCACAAACACATTCTCTTAAAGATAGTTTTTCATTCTCTATAAAAGTTCATATGGTAGAACATGTTAAATCTTAACTATGGCCTTTAATGTCTTATCTAATGCTTTCCTAAGACATGAAGAACCATATTTTCTTTAATACAAGTTACTTATCTTTAAATCAAATCCTTATCTATATCGAGGATCTTACCAAAATTGTGAATCTGATTTCCACAGAATCATGAATCTAATTCTCAAAGAATTGTGAATCCGATTTCCCCAAGATTGTGAATCTGATTCTCATAGGATTGTGAATCTGATTTCCCTATAATCATGAATCTAATTACCATTGAATTTTGAATCCATTTTCCCTATAATTTTGAATCCTATTTCGTCTAAAATCATAATACGATTCTTATAGAAATCAGAATCTATCTATTTCATAAATCAGAAACTGATTCATTTAGAAATTAGACTCTGATTCTTTTAGAATTCAGAATCTGATTATTTTAGATATTAGACTCTTATTATTTTAGAAATTAGACTCCAATTATTTCAAAAATCATAATCTTATTATCTATAAAATCAGAATATTATTTATATGAAATAAGAGTTGGATTATTTCAATAATTAGAATCCAATTATCTATATTTTGAGAATGTCATTTACCTTAAGGAACCGATTGTATCTCTTTCTTACAGTTACTATATTTCCTTAATTTTTATTTTCATCATAATATTTCTTATATACTGCATGATTTTGTTTCTCCTAGTTTTCATATAAAATGATGTCATCTAATTTGTTACAATATGACCATTGCATGAGTGCCACCTGTACGGGTCCCTCCAAATTTTCAGAGAAATATGACCGATAAAGGAGTTTATGATCATTATAGATCTTGATTATAAATTCCCAATCATTTGACGGGATCAAAGCTATGAAATTTTGGGAGAATTGACACTCTATAACAGCTCTTCTAGATTTTCTTCATGTGAATGCCTTGAAAAGTTTAATTTGTGAATAACTTGTTCCACTAACTTATATCTCCAAAAATATTTGTTTTCCTTGTGATATTCCAATTGTTGCTATTTACAATACAAGGATTCCAAGATGAAGGAAGACACAGGTTCTGATTACCTGATTAGTTGAGGGCTTCCACGTTCAAAGTAGACATAGGTGTTGATTATCCATTTTACTCAAATTACAGATGATTTACGTGGGTGGGTGTATGTTCCCTCCCATGGCTTCCCACAAAATTTGAATAGTGGGATTCCTTGGACACTTCAAGATGAGGCTATGAGTTGGCCTGGCTAGTGTGAGTAATTCTATGTTCATACTCACTGTGTTCCACTATATTTTAATGGTGGGATTCTAGGGATGCTTCCAGATGAGTCTGCTGGCCATATAAATTAATGCGGGTATGTGTTTGTTCCCACTCATAGTTTGTCACAAAATTTAACTGGTGGTATTATCTAGGAGGAACAGATATGCGTCCATGTTCCCTATTTGTTGGTTTCTTCCCCTGATGGTGCATCTTGCATGCTCGAGTATGGATGACTTGGGCCAAACTTTTGGAGATGACACCCTAATAATGATGAGGGTTCACTATAGTGTGGTGTTGGAATTGGCTGGAAGGATCCCCTTGGAAGGACCCATGTGTATTTGGGATGAGTTTTTACAAGGCCTCTTGATCCACCTCCCTCACATAATGGAGGTAATAGTTGTGGTTTTTTGAGGATAATATCCCGAATGGGACGAAGATGACGATATGTGTCATCTACTTTTGGACCACATTCCATCACTGAGTGGATGACTAGTGGAAATTATCAAGCTAGAGGGACTAGCAGGTGGCCTCTAGGGATGGGATAGTGTCGTTCTGATCATATTCCTAGAAAAGTGCATTCAATACCCAGAATTTAAGATGTTGGGTTTGTGACGACATTCCCATATTGGATGAGGACTCATCATGAATGGGATTCGGGGAATATATATTTGAGAGTTGATACAATTAAATTTAGATTTAAGGGAGGTCATATTATAAGAGTGTAAAATATATGTGAAGAACAAAAATAAGAAAACCCCCTAAAATTACCATTTTATTGAATTAATAGATTCATAATTGATTTCTTTTTTTGGTCCTTTTTCATCTTGAGAGAGAATGGGGCCTAACAGGTGGTTGAAACCAATATCTTGGTTAAGGATTAATGTCAGGTTCACCATTTTTGTTTCATCCCTGAAAATGACACATGAGGATGGAATGGAATTTTGTGTTTTTGGTGAAGAATTCTTCAAATCAAACACATATCCATGTCCCTTTTAGAAGGTTTCCAATGTGGTTTATTCATTTAACCAGAAACGCCCAACAGTTCTATATCCATGCGGACACTAGGACCTGCTTTCCAAAAATAGGATCTTGTTGGGATGTTTGAAAAATGATACTTAAGAGCTCATATTGGTCAAGATGGTGGGAGGTTATTCTCATCAAAATATGGGGGGGGGGGGTTCCTACTATGGTACACACTTTTAGATTTAAGATATTTTCAGGAATCCTTCATTAATTACCATGTATGACATAGGCCACCCTTCAAATTCAAAATCAATTATTAGAATGTATGAAAAATAGAATCATCTATATGTATATGAGGTTATTTATCAATAGAGTTATATGTTTGTATTTGAGGTTCTCCAACATTTGTACCCTCTTATATACTGATTATATATTACTTGGTTGTAGTTATTATGATGCTGGTTTTGATCTAGACAATGGGGCACTCTATAGTTTATCTTTATCCTGGGAGATGTGATCTATTTTGATGTTAGGATCAGACCCATGAATGGATTTCCTACATATCCTTGTAAAAGGAATTAAAAACCACATAGTTATATTCTATTTAATGGGGAACATATTTCCTTTTTAGGTCATGTAATAAGGACTAAACCACGTAGTTTAATGTCATGTGGTAAGAATGTCCTTGTGAAATGTTTCTAGTCAAATTATGGTGTGGAAATTTTTACAAAGTGATATAGGGAACCATGAAGTGATATGGGAGCCTAGGTTGGATATGAACCTTTTGGGAATGTTTTCTAGTAGAAATTAGTATTGATTTTCAGTGTTGTGTTTGGACATTAGGGTGGATTCGTATGTATCCAATTTGGATGGGAATCAAATCCTATATAATTTGGTTGTGAGGACCCACCCCTAAGGAGGACCTCATTTTTGTCTTCTAGGGGAGTATGTATGTTTAAGAGGATTAATTTTTGGATTACATCTAAGAAGGATTCCTTGGTGATTGATGAGTTTTTGTTGGGGCTTAGTCTTGAGGAGGATTCCATGATAATGATTTTATGGTGACATGGTTGTGGATTATACAAAGTTTAAGGAACATATATTTAGTTGGGTATTACATTGGAATGATTCGATAAGTTATTATATTGTTCATATGTTAGGACCACCACCAACCCCAAATCAGACTTGAGTCATTATCAATGTGATAAACAACAGGAAGCAATAGATTGGGAAGTCCACAAAATCTGCTTTGTCTGTATATGGATGAATTATTGTAACCAAAGTGAAAGATGAATGACTTTGAATGTTCCTATATCCTATTAAATTTTGGTAACCAGGATTGTCACATATGATGATATATCTGGATATGAATCGAGGTGGAAAAGACGAGAAAGAGTGCCACCTCCAACAAAAATATTAGGGGATTACTATGAGTGGGATTCCCCTGTGATTTGGGATCGTATCCATATCGTGATCACCAAAAACCTCTAAATCCATGCGAGTCATGATAAGTGTAAGAAAAAATAGGAAGTGGATGATCCAAAAACAACCCCATCCTTATCTTTCTAATTAAATACGGTGAGGAAACATGATAAGAAGATGGGGAAATGATGTGCCGCATCCCTCCCATCATTGTATTCAGGAGATTTAGGTGTAACTACCCATCAGGATACAGCCTAGGGTTATTGAGTAGGTGGAAGAAATAAATAAAGAGAGGTCTTGTAATAAAGGTTAGAGTATTAATATATGGGGAATACCCTTAAAAGTGTTCATGGGGAATAAAGGAGGATCTAAATCCATGTAAAAGTGAAAAAACAAGCATGATCCTCACCCTCTTCGCCTATAACTGAGGCCCTGGGTCATAGAGATGATGAGTTAAGGAAATTTACTTAACCTCATACCAAAAGTTGGGGCATCCTTAACACCACCCCCATGACTGGGTTCCTCATGAATAAAGAATTCATACCACATGCACCCAGAGGAACCTACCCATTAGGTCGGAAAAGTGTAGGACACCTCTGGGTGATGGAATGCTTACCATAATGGGAGTCAAACTAGGGTTTCTCTTCCCATATATTTCATGTTCTAAGGACTGAATGGAGATCTTAGTATTATCCCTCTTAGATGATGGAGAAAAATGAAGAGTTTCCCTTCCATTGGTGGTTTGGAATAGGTCTCGAGCAGTGGTTCTCATAGATTATAGAATGTGTGATCCAAGTGGTTCTTGGGTAGGGTAATCCTTCTTGGATTGAAAGAGATACATGTAGGCCTACATGAGATGAATGTGTTTTGGGTGACATAAAACCTAGGAAAAAACACTTGGGTAGGGATTTTCTCAAGGAATCAAGGTTTTCCTTAGGTGTTCCTGAAAGTATCTCATGAATGTACCTAGTTAGGGAAGGGGACCTCACACTAGTGTTCATCATCCATAAGGGAATCATTTCTCATGCATGTGTTATGTATTTCAAAAACTGGTTGGACTTTGTTCCCCACTACCCCCTTTAATTCCATCTTCTATGACGTTTTAGAGAGATACTCGAATGGTTTTTGAGGGATTGGGCGATGGAATTAGGAGGTCATATCTTTGAGAGTTCTTAGATATTTTAAATTATTATAAATGAAGAGCCTCATGGTCAAATTTATAAGGAAATATGGGACCCTAAGTGAAGGTTTTGGATCACACATGTATACCTTATAGGCTAAAGTATAGGTGCCTTGCACTGTACTACTGGGGGACATGACTGTCTGGACATGTGTAGCACCACTATATGGGTAGTTACCCAATTTTCCAACACTACATTGTAGGGTCCTATGCGAAGCGCCTTAGGTAGTGGGTGTGACCCTTGGCATTCTTCTCTTCTGTTATTTTCTTATCCTTAATGTATTTTCTTTTAACAAAATTTCATTCTTACTAAAAAAGAGAGTTTGAACACACTTATATTCTAGTATTATACCTCTTATGAATTTCCCCTAACTCTTGACTATTTCACATACCAACGATTTAATTATTTTCTAAAAAACTATTTTACTTCCAAAATAGTTTTCAATGAAAAATCAACAAATCCAATTTCTAAAATTCAAATAAATTTTTTTGACAAACTCCCCTCTATTTGAAAAATACATTTTAACTAATTTCTTTGTTTCCATAAATAATTCCACTCTAAAAAATAAATCCCATGATTTCAAAATCCTAAATTTTTGATATCCATCAAAATAAATTTCCATTTTCTTCAATAAAAAATTCTTAAATATTTCAATTAATTTTTTATTAATAAATTTTCGATCAAGATAAAAAGTTTAAAAATAATATCAATACACATATAAAAATATCATAATTGATATTGGAAGGAATATAATCCACCCACCTTAGATGATATAAGATTATATTCCAATAGTTTTAGTAGTATATATCTCACCCCTGATCATAAAATGTGAATCAAATCAAAAAATATCCAGAATTAATTCCATGATGAAATTCCATAAATATAATCATTCCAATAATTATTAAAGAGATAAATACTATAGAGAGATGAGATATAATATCTTGAAAACAATATATAGGATTATTCAAACTAAATATGGCTTTGATTCGCCCAATTAATCATTATGATCCACCCAACTGTGGTGGGGAACCCATAAAATCTACAAATATGAAATCCAAACCTTATTAATCACATTTTATAATGTAATACTATCTTAGAGAGACATTTTTTCATTTTAAAATAGAATCAGGGAAATTTTACCATCACACAAGTGTAGAATGAATGGTTAAGTAATCAAGCACCTAATGACACTTAATACTCTATCGAAAAAACAACCTCACCAGTTTGTCTCACACCATTAATAAGAATTTAATATAACCAAGGGAGGGGGCCTATCCCATACACTAGTCTACATAGTTACCATACTTTGTATTAAGGATGAATTCCTAACCATTATTAAGCTAAAACATCCCCAAAATTTCAATTTTACTCTATAATTCAATTAAAATAATTATAAAAATACATATATAATTCAAGGTGTTAAAATTATAACCTCAATAATATTTTTCATTATAAAAAAGTTCTTTGATCTCTTTCTTCATTGAATAATCTATTCCTCTATTTTTGAATATGGTCCTCTCTCTATTAGATCCACTTTTTTTGTTATATGTTCCCCCATGATCTCAATAAAGGAATACTCAACCTCCAGGATGATTTAAATCCTTTAAATAATCCCCATAATCTTTTCAATAATGGTTATTTATGTATCTATGTCAACAATTTTTAAATAAGATGATAAAAATTTATATTTGTTTTTGAAATTTTTCAATTGATAAATTCAAAAAAAATCATACATTTGGAGATATATTTGTGAAAATGATAAATATATTTGACCTCTGAAATCCATTAAATTGTATGAAAGGTTTCCATATATCAATTTTCCATATTTACTTATTTCATGATCTATTGATTCCCAAATTGGGGTGACACTCAAAAGACACAATCTCTATCCATAAACTCCATGGGACCACATTGAAAATCAACATTTTAATTGTTCCATGTCTGAGATGTCATTATTCTCTTCTTAATCAACTGAACCCAAATAATAATTTCTTATATAAGTCCATGACAAAAGAGACGGTTATCCAACTTTTTCATAAAAAAATAGCGATTCATGTGGTATTATATTAAATGTTTTTAAAATATTCTTATTAATTGTTGAATGATAAATATTATTGAAAAAATAATGAAGGAATAAAATATTCCCATGATCTCTAAAATTATAACATAAAAGCTAGAAGTTTATTCTATAAATTTAATAAAATTTATTATGATTTATTTCCCATCTTATGATGACAATATATACAATGTTTTTGTTGAGTTCCCATCACACTATGAATTAAACTATTAAATTGAAAATTGAACTATAAATAATTATATAACATGACATATAATATAACTCTATGAATCCATAATACTTATTTTATATAAAAATAAAAAAATATTTCCCTGAAAATATATCTCAAATGGGTAATAATTGATCCAAATTCAAATTTTGATCCCAAAACACCTATATAAGGTCATTAATTCAAAGAAATATTCATTGATAATCTATTAAATCCATATTAATTTTTTTCTATTTCTATTATGAAATTGATAAAGGATAAAAAAAATTCATACATCACATGTACTTGAACTTCACCTATTAAAAATTTAAAAATTAAGAGACATAAAAATATTAGATACACCAGTAGAACTGAAACCTTATATCAAGGTATATATCCATTTTTATAAGATGAACCAACACGATAGATATATGGAAATACTTTATAATCACGTTTTTAAAACTATATATATCCACTGATTTATTCTCTAAATAAATCATTGATTCCTCTATTTGCGTAAACCAATTATTAATCCTATCACTATTCAAGTTTCACTAATATTATTTTATATACAAGTAGAGGTTTTTGCCTCTTCAATTATTCCAAAATTATAAAGTGGAATCATTATTAAATAATATTATTTAGTCACTTTTACATTTTATTTGAAAATCAAATTTAGAGAAACTACCCATCGACTGGAAATGAATATTTTATTATTTCACAACATTAGTTTTCCAATTCAGGGAATCAACTAAAACATTTACCATATTTAGAGTAAAATAAAAACCAATGTTAGAAGTATAATAAATACCCACCCATCTCAATTTCCATATGTTTGTATCTCAATATAAAGAAATATAAATCATAAATTTCAATTCAAAATAAACCATTGATCCTTCATTAAAAATATAATTCCTCCAACACTTCATAAAGTGAAATACTACTGACAACTCCTAATCAAGAATTGGATAATTATTTTGATGTATTTATAAATGCTTCAATCCATATAAACCCACATTGTCCAATTTTAAAAGATGAAATCCCTAATTTTATCTATATGAATCATATTAAATTGAAAATTTATTGTTAGATTATAATAAAATCAATACTACAATCAAAGTGAGTATTTTATTCCACTTTTAATAAGCGTAATTGTAAATATTTTTAAAGGGCCCATACGAACAGTGAGAATTCACTCAGATTAGAGATGGTGAATCAATAATTTCAATTCCATTTTATATTTCTTATTCAAATACCCTTCAATAACTATTAAATTTAATGATAAAATCACTATCCAATATTATCACACAAATTGATTTACAAACAAATTAGAAACACCAATTGTTTTACAAAAGGATACCACTCAAAATGAAGGGTTACATCCTTGGAATGATAGAGTAAAAATCATGATCACATTTCCCATTATTTTAGTCATATTAGATACAACAATAATGAATTATCCATGATCTGATGATAAATTTTTTTATCCCAATTGTGTAGTAAGATCCCATAAAAAATTGTAAGATTTTTTTAGATATAAAATGATGAGAGACTTCACCAAAAGGAATCTTCCATCATGTTTTTATTTTAACTCTTCCTATTATTATTTTTCATTTCACCTTAATCCCCATCTTATTCTTATCTATATGTTTTCACAAACCCACTGTACACCCCCTCACCCACTCTCACAGTGTTCTTCCTCTACCTATGTCTCAAAACATTAAAATAAATTTTCTATATAAAAATATATTAAAATAAGAATTATCAATTAAAATTCTAATGAATAACTGAAATTAAACTACTCTTAGTTAATTATATGTCATCAGATCAATCCAGAATATCCAATAACACTTGAATATAATTGTGGATCATAATGATTTGAATTATATTTTCCCATTAATAATCAATTGATACGCATAAAAAATACATGAATTATAGATTCTAGAATACATCATGATGTTTCCATTCTAATTAGAGCATGATACTCATTATCAAAACGCTACCAAATTCTTTACTATGTAACACACTTGATCTCCATAAATTGTTTGAAATACCTTCTATAAATAAAAGTGGGATATTATTTATTAAAAATCAAATCAAAAAAGAAATTTTAATTTATACCAAACCAAAATATTCATGACCTCATCTCTAGGGTGCAACCATGACATGTTACTGTGAAATCCTATTCTTCATGATTTAATGACTTCATAATTATTCAAGATGAAATTTATTTCATAAGAATTTTGACACGATCAATATCCCTATAGTGTGATTATATAATGACATAATATAAACATCTCTTTATTTCAATTAATTTTGATGACATAAACATTGAATTATACAAACAACATTGTTAATATCCCATGAATCGATCGGTTCAGTATCACTAGACACTAGATACATATTCATATTATTTTTTAAATATTATGATCAATTATTGTTAATTTCACCATACTATAGAATCATATAAACATATCATTTTAAAAACTCATCCTCATAACATGGGGAATCAAAACATTTAAACATGGTTATCTCAAACAATTGGTAAGGGATGAATAAACATTTCATCAATGAATAGTGCATAAGAATAAAAAAAATAAAAATAAATTAAATGTCATATCCCAATTATTGATAATCATAAAAAAAAATTTTGATTCAAAGTAAACGCCTTAAGATATTAAATCCATAAAAAAGAACATGGAGACCTAATAGTCTTAAAAATAATTAATAAATGTAAAATAAGCATTGATTCTTGATAAAAAAGAACCAAAATGAATATCTTAAAAATTCATCACAAACAATATTATAGAGAAATTTTAATTTCCTGATAAATACAACTAAACCCATGCTTGTAACGAAAATTAATTTTACCCATTTATAAATCACCTTCATGAGTCACAAACATGCACCCAAACTTGAAAAAAACTAAATTGTTCCCAAATATACATATCTCATGAGATTTTCACTTTAATATATTTAATTAGAGGGTGATATAGGACCCCACCCTTCCTCATCCATACTTATGAGTGCAACTAAAAACAATTCACTTATCAAATCATAACTAACCCATAGAAGAAAAATGTGTTTCATTAAAAATGTAATTGAAATTCATTAAATTTTAATAAAGAACCCACATGGATAATTTTTTTAATAAAAAATTAAAATTAAAATCATTAAACTTTTATAGTATAAATATAACATGGAAATAAATTTGGGTTTAATAACATTTCCAAATAGAATAAAAACTTGATATAAATCATGTGATATTGAATACTAAATCAAACAAAAATAATCCAATAATAATATAAAAATGGAGGGTGAAAAATGGAACACAACACCATTGGAGATAGATATTTTTGAATAAAAATAGGAAAATAAAAACCAAATAAATTTATATATTTCCTGAAAACATATTAAAATCATTTATGTAAATGTCATATTTATGAGCTTATTTTGAGAAATTCTCATTTATATTATTTTAAAAAGTGAAAATAATACACTTCATTTAAGTGGATTTGAATTAAAATACCTTTTTCATTAGGTATATATGATACAAAATCAGTTAAAATTTAAAATTTTGTGAACATTGGGGAATTAAAATTGAGAAAAATGTATCACTCAATAGAACAAGTTTTAGTTACCAAAACCCTTACCTTTAGTATTTTTAAAATAACAGTTCTTCATCCTAATATATAAAACAATAAATATTTTAATCACCTATTTTATAATATTATTTATATAAATTACCTTTTATAAAAATAATTTATAATTATTCTCTACATGTATAATAGTTAGTTATTATCTATTTTAAATTTAAAGTGCGATAAATCATGATCGGTTTGAACTGATTTCAAATCCTTGATTTTGTTATTCATTATTATCTAAAAGTACACAATTCCCGGATAAAAAAGATACTAAAAATGGTTATATTTAATTATTTAAAATGTAATAATTTAAATCTATAGGAGTTTTGGTTGTAATTATTATAGAAGAAATCATCGATGATCAAGTTTAAGTGATTTTTTAAAAAAGTGAATTTTTATTTTTAACAATGAGTTTGTTACTAGCTGTATGATTACCTAACCAAAATAAGATAATTTTTTTAATATTTATATTATATATTAATATTAATTAAGTTCCTAAATTAATTAATGATATTATTTTATATTATTGTTTACATAGGTGACCAGACAGACCCAAATAAGAACAAACCATAATTAATGGATTATTATGACTATGAAAGTGGTTAATTTTGAAATGGTATAATTATTATAAAATAATAATTTTTTTATTTTTATATTTTAATATTTGGAATCATATTTTAAGATATTTTAATAAATAATAAAGAGACTTGATGAAAATGAGATGTGTTACTTCATGGATGTAGAAGTTTGCATGACGCATGGTAAAGTTTATATTTTTCATAATAAGGAAGATAGAAAAGAAGTAAATAGTTATTACTTAAAAGAAATAAAAATTAGTATAAATATAAAAATTATATCATTATATTTAAATTTGAAAACAATATTTTGAAGGTATGAATTCAAAGAAAATATATTTTGGAAAAGGAAGTACTCATGTTAAGAATTTAGGCTTTACATTGTAAGACTCATTAGAGGTGGGGGTTTAAAGAAAAATTATTGTGACCATAGGATCATGTAAAATAAATATGGTTACAAATGAATTATAATTTTAATATATTCACATGTAAACTAAATTCTTTTATTTTTGTTGAATCAGTGTTGAGAGGCCCCTCTTATAAGTGATTAGAATGAAATATTTGTAAATATTTAAACTTAATATAAACAGAGACCATATTTCATAGGTAAAATGGCTCTAAAAATATAGAATAACTGAGTTTAGGATGAGATAAGACGGATAATATCTCAAATATGAAATTAAAATCAATTTTTACATGTTTCATGAATGTTAGCACTAAATTTATTTTTTTACCATTTAATATTTTATCATGGTAACTTGTTTTAACCTTAGTGGACTTATTATTTATATACAAAAATAAAATGTATATTATATAATAATTTGGGGTGTATAATTATATATATGATACCCATTTTAATAAATCAATTTCAAAAAATTGACGAAAATCAATTTCAAAATTATAATTTTACAATGTTTTAGAATAAATTTTGAAGAAAAATACTATTTGGGTTCTAAAATGACAATTATAATTTTTTAGCTTAAAATAAATATTTTTAAATTATTAAGTAATATATAAAATATATATTTGGTCATATAAAATGTTTTCTAGAGTTTAAAATTTATAATTATATACTAATAATGTCATAAACATCATGTTATTTCCAAAAATGGTATTTGGGACTATACACCTAAAAATTAGTCTTTTTATAAAAATATAAAACATTATTTTTAATATAATATTTATACGATAAATCAAAAAAAATGGTTAATTTTTTAAAATACACATCCCAAATTTTATAAATTTTTTATTATATAAATATATAAAATATATCGAAAAGTTGTTTTTTTGGAAAATGACTTCTTATATATTAATTTAAAATTTTAATAATTAATCTAGTGTTAGATTATTTTTCATAAAATAAATAAATCTTGACCTTATTCATCATAAATAAAATATTTACGTGATATAATATACAAATTTCTAGAAATTACCTATTTAAACATAAATTGAATTGAACAAAAATAAACTTTAAAAAGTATAAAAATTACTAACATATATATATATACGTATAAAAATTTTATTACATGTTGGTATAACCCTAATTTATACATATATAATCCTTTATAATCTCTAGGTAAGATCCAAATATGGTTTATAAAGAAAATCATAACCCTTCTTGGTTATAATTGATAAGGATTTATAAATGCAAGGGTAATCAAATAAATTTCTCCTAAAATGTCTAGCTAACACAAGAGACCTATTCCCAATATAGATATTCTATTAAAACTTCCAATATACAAACACCTTGATTATGAATGTTTCTATAATTAATTCATGCTGGGAAATAAAATTATCTATAAAATGAACTTCCAATTCCAGGAATTTAACCTTCTATAACATTCGGTACAAAATAACAATAAATATTTTATATTCTCCTCCTCAGTTCCCAAATTTGAAAGTTCATCATAAATAAATACCATGAAAAAAAATAAGAATAAATATTAAACACCCATTGTATCTATAATATAAAAATGAATTGTTCATTGTTGACTCTAATGGTCATAAGCGAAAATAAAAATGTATATAAACACATTTGAAGTTATTATTTTGAATATAATCCATTATTATAGTCAATAGTTTGAATCCCAACTAAATTTAATGCTTGAGAACAGACTATAATCCTTCAAATGATTAAAAAGCATTATCATTTGTAAAGGTCATTAATTATTCAGTGTCCCTTGATTCAACCTCTAAATATTGATAAATAATATCAATATTCAATCAAATTACTATTAAAAAAGCACATGGGGACTCCATGGATACACACAAGGCTAGATTAAACACAAACATAATAATCCATCGGTTGGAATCCATAACTTCTGGAGATTAGTAGGTGTCATCTGATATAAAACTATAATTATTTTAAAAATTCTTCAATATGGGTCTTTGAAAAAAATGATCTCCTTTGTTAATTAAAAAATTGTAATCTATTCAGTAAACATATTGACTAAATTTCATACCAACATAAGAAACTCCTCTATCTTATTTATTAATGAATATAAAATAATAATTTCAAAAACAGAAGTTATAATTTTTTTGGTTTGACACATGATATCCCATTTCTTAAATCACTCTCCCCAAAAAACACTATAATATATCTATACACACATGAATAAATCAAATTCATCTGATAGGAGAAAAAAATTCTCATAATTAATGTAACCAATTGATAGTAAAGTGGTTGATAAGGTTTATCAATATATGAAATCGTCCTTATCACCAAGATAGATGAAGAAAGTGAATATGATGACCCAAAATAAAATAAAATAAAATAAAGAGTCATGATGATACAAATCATAAATTTCACTACCTTTGGTCTTCCAAACACATTAACCTATACTAGATAAATTATTCCATGAAGAGTACCTTAAATATACTATCCCACCTACCTAAATGATACTCACATCCTATCATTTCACATCCTAGAAGATGAAGAATATTTTTAAGGTGACCTCTACATCCACCTCCCAACAATAAGGGGTTGTGTTGTCACTACCACTACTATTTATAAAACTATCATAGTCAAAATTATGAGAAATGTGATTATTGAGTTCCATACTGACTAACTAATAGCACCAAGATTTATAGACTCTTTTAACCATGTCAACAATAGAAAAAACCCTAAAATTGACCTAATTTAATTATTTTCTTGTCCAGTCCATGGTCGACAAATTATTCTCTACCATATTGAAAACCTCAATATATTTCATTAAGATAAAGCAACTAGTGTTATCCTAAATTTAACGACATATAATTATATCCAAGTGGTGATCTATCCACTAATTTTCTTCTAGAAAACATTGTGAATATCCCCAAAATATCATGGATTTCACCCCATGCTATTGAAAACAATATACGACCTTCTTAATACATAATATCTCATATTTTCTATTTGACTGAAGGTTAGAATTAGAATAGTCTTCCTAAAAATACTCTCAAAACTATATAACCTTTTTAACATACATATCAAAATCACACATATTCAAGGACCACCAAGGTAGCACCTCTCTTTGAAATAAAATAATTTTCAATAGAATTCAAATCTCCTTGACCACTAGAATATGGTGTATAAATATCTCTACAACATCTAATCTATTCTTTGTTTCCTTGTCAAAAATAGATGCCTCGTTTTTAAGTATTATTATAAGAACTCTCATTATGTAAATAAATATTATCCTTCCACTATGTGGTTTACCCAAAGATAATCAACCCTTAGTAACACTTATAGACTGTCCCCCTTTATCACAATTATATTTCATAAGTAGAATATGTCTTAGAAAAAACATCTCAACCTAAGTAAATATAGATGTTTTTACCTTACATAACACAAGAACAATAAAAATAATAATATAATGAATAATTCACGAAATAAATATGAAATATTTCAATATGACACATGATACATCTTCAACATATTAACATGTTGATAATAAATTATTCATCTAGAAATTAATTTTGGACAAAAGAATCACGTACATGGAATCACATAGGCACTCTGGATCCCTACGCAATTTTACAAGAATATATGATATACAAGGATATAGTAAGAAGAAATACTTACTAGCCATTGAATTCATTACATGTTCTTACTATCAAAATCAATCCCATACCACACACATATATTTAAATTTTTATATCCCAATATCAATATTGGATAAATTGTAAATCTTGAAGCGATGGGTTATAACAATGTGGTATAATTTTTTTTTTAAATGATTGATGATTGATTAATGAAAGAAATGAAAAATAATAGGTAATATGACATTAATTTTTTGAAAGTAACCTTTTTCTATTTATTGATCAAAATTACACTAATTGATGGAAGGTGGTGATCTATACAAGACAAGGAATAGAGTAAGAACTAGAGAGTGAATCCATTTTAACACGTGTGTGAATGAACCCTTAACTATCAAAATATATCTTATTTTGGCCATAATTTCAATAATTACATCCATTAAAATGGGTATTGAGCTAACACAGTAGAAATTTTTTTTCCCTCATAATAATTATTTTGGTCTACTGAGTTTTGAGTTCCCACTATTGGCCTCTTGATAGTGGATAAAATAGTCACCACCTAAATATATAAATTATGTTGGCCTCCTAATAGTATTTTGGTGAGACATTAAAACTTTTTTCAATATTTAATTTCGTATAATTTTAAAAACATATCTACTAAAATTTCTATAAGTCATTATATTGAAATAAATACATATAATTAGACATGAAAATGTTATAAAAAATTAATATACTAACCTATGATCTACAGTTCATATAATCTCATTCTATATTTATACACTAATTCCCTTTATCAAAATGTTATAGTATGGGATTTTAAAAGGTAATTAATTTATTTTGGATAAAACGTAAGGGTTTTTTTTGGAACATGTGATGGTTTAAATTTGATATGAGATTATTTGTATGTTCTTAGTGGGGTGAATATGGTTTAGGTGTTTATGTACAACACGAGTAAGACCTTTCCACGGTGTACATCATTTTATGCTAGGAAACTACCTATATAAAATAGATCAATCAAAATTTCCATCAAAGGGAATTCCCTTGAGTATATAGAGCTATGATTCAACATGTATACTATGGCTAGATCCGTATCACCATACCGTGGTGGAAGGTATTGTGAGTCCAAAATGAGCATGGTTTTTATACCGCATCGTAGAGGGTAACCGTGTCAGCTTTAATTATCTTGGATTAATTGATAACATCACAACAATAGTGGAAATAATCATGCCATAATTATGAATATTTTAGAATTTCAATTTTTCCAATTCAACAACTGGTCTTTTGGTGTGGATTTTTTGCTCATAATTGAAATGCATGTGTTCACTAAGAAGGAATTTTAATGTGTGAATCATTATTCAATATATTAATAGATTACCTCTAATTATATTACTTGTTAATATTATATAGATTATTTTGGGGAAGGGTTTTGGATATTCCTCCATCGTGATCGATTGAATAGGGTGATTCAATCATTTTCATTCTAGTTCTCATTAATATAGATTGCGGGGATCTCGAACTCTCCTCCTCCTCCCTTGAGTGAATCTAGACATATTATTAAAATAAAACTTAATTTGGAGTGTTGAACTAGTAATATCTTCTTGGAATTATTCCCTTATTGAATAATGTTTTAGAATCCTTATTATGATTTTTTGGTATCACTTCTAGAGAACCATTACTATGCATTATTGTTCTGATTGGGTTGTGCACATGATATGAGTAATGACCCCCTTGGAGGAACATTTATTTTATAATAAAAATCATACGGTTAAAAGATAGTTACCACATATATCCTTTGTATATGGTTGTTATAATGATTTTATGGTGTGCTATCATGTGATTTGTGACTCATGACTGTTGTGTGATTCTTATTGGCATGTGTCTGCCCTTGTGAGAACCACACTTGTTATAGCCTTTTTTTAATATTTCTATGAAATGAATTGCATGTGGGTGATACATATCATGAGGAACTTTATATCAGCTATTAAGATAGTTGGGTTACACAAAATTTTCTAGAAGACCCCTTTGAGGGGGATCATGGGTGATGTGAAAATATCCAATGACATGGATTTCTTGACGGTACTAGATGGATGTCACATACGTTTTCATAAGTAATGGAAGTAGAACGTTTTATGTTGATGTGAATCCAACATGTAAAAACTATGATATGGGGTAAAGATCAAACATGGGTGATTGTGATCCAATTCATCTAGCATCTTAGGCATATATACCATCAGGAAACGATAGGTGAAAACCTTAGGTTGGGGAGTGAGGTGTTTCCAAAATGTGGAATAAAGAAATATGACCTATGGGTATAGGATTATAAACAGATGTGTTGAACTCAAGGCATATATCTAGACATGTGGTGACTAATAATTGAATCCTTACTTTCATAGTTCCAGATCATGAGAGTTAGTATTCCTGGAATATTGGTTAGTAAAAGATGACCTAACAATTATTTGATTGTTTGTTTACATATCCATTACATTCCTATTATGGAATACACATTATTCCTATTCACTAGTTTCACAGATGCATTGGTGGTTTCCTACAGGTTTTTACTCACACCCTCTATGGGAATCATTACATTCATGTAGAATTCATGATCATGGAACTAGGGAAGGGAAAGGGACCAACAATATGGATTTTGGGAGGTGGAGCATGATTTTTTGAGGTGATAATATGATGGGATCTAAAGTGATTTGTGGTATATTATTTTTTTGTTCCCCTTTTTATACTTTGGAGAACCTACAATATTGGAAGTCCATGATAATTAAGTGTGGAACTTTAGATTACCTAAAATTTTATATAATTTTACATTGATATTATTTAGACCCACTTTCAATTTTGTTATTTTTATTTTCATGATATTATTATAATATATGGATTTTGATACCGAGTTTATAGATTCCCCATTGCATATTTTAGACCCCCACATCTAGTTGATAACCTCTTGTATATAGCGAGGTTCACATAAATCCATGTATCTCTCTAGCCGAACCAAGTGAATTGATTCAAGATATTAAAAAGTTCTACCGAATGAATTATTTATTTTCTTATCTTCTTGGATATATTTGGGGTAATTTAGAATGGAATTTAGATATGTGTAGCTTAGTATGTTGAGACACATAAGTTCCTAGAAAGCTCTTACACAATTGACCTTCATGTTTCTAGTGATGGGAATGTTGTTATAATTTTGTCTTGATGGTTTCATGCTAATCACTATATTTATTGAAACCCTTAATTTTTATATATAAATATTACATCATTTTAGTTGAAAATTTAGTACATTTCACAATAATACTTAAAATAATCCCATAATGGATTATTGTATTAGGGTACATAGATATATAAAAAACTTTTTCATAAAAGATACACATCATTTCCAATATCATTCTTTTTAATAATTACCCTTCTTAGAAATAACATACATAGGAACATTTTCCATAACCTAGGGAAGGGACACATATGAATTGGTTAGCTCATATGGTCAGTAAGGGTAAACCTAAGTGTTATTAGTAAATGATAATAAGTGAGAATAAGATAAGCACAAGGCTTTTCAAACTTGTGGTAGAAATTTTAAAATCCTACCCACCACTTAATATATCATAATAATTAAACATGGAATAATATTTTATCAACCAAAAGTCAGAAGCCATAATAGTGAAAAATAAAACATAATCAATCCTGATCCTAGAAAACATAAAATAAGCATTACTAACAAGTTCATTGAATTCATATAAAAAAATAAAATCATTTCCTTAGTCAAGAATCACTACCAATATAATAATAGTGGATTGTGTTCACTCCCCATTCCACTATTTTCATAGTCAAAATTCACTGAAAATACTATCTTATTTGGGAGAGAGCCTTACTAAACAGAGTTCACTCCTCATTCTGATTATTATTATCTCATGATATATCCTTATCTTCCCAATTCATTTGAGGTGTGTATAATTTTGGTCAAAAAAATCACAAACTAAAATCCAATACATATGTTTGTCATAGGATTTAAAACAATCATCGTATCATAACATGTGTAATAGACACTTGTTCCATAAAAATTTCATCATCACTATTATAAACCATACAAAGAAATAATTAATATCATAACATTAGATAATATCCCAAAAAATCATAAAAAACATTAAATGATGATTATATTTATAAAAATTCCATTAAAATATCAATATAACATTTATTGAGTAAAGAACCCTTTTAATTTGAAATCACATATTCGAAATCTCAAATTTTCCATAATATTAAGGAAAACATTTTATTTGAAAATAACCAAGTAAAATTATAAAGGTATATTTAATTAAACTATTATTCATGATAGAAGATGAATCCATTCTTGTGGTTTTTGGTAATCCAAGAATTCCTTTCACATTTCCAGTAAAACGCCAAAGGTTTCACATTTGGAAAATGATAAGAAGGTTACTTTAAAACCTTCACAAGGAAAGTAAAATAATTTAAAAATTCAATATAAATAATATTTTTATAATAATAAAAATATTCATGAAAAGATTTTAAATAAAATACATAAATGGAATAAAATATTCCCAACCAATGGGAAAAAAGCTGTGTTTTCAATGAAAATATACTTTCAGTCTCTTGAGTACATAAAGAGATGAAAATGAAAGGGAAAACATAAATATAAAAAAATAACCATAGGAGAACAAAATAAAAAATATTTAGAAGATATATATCCTAATATTTAATCCTAGAAATATTTTATCATAAGAAATATTGGTAAAAATTATATTGTAAATTAAAACTCCTACATCAAGTCTATCTTGCTTCATAGGTGTGCTAACCTCCTATTCATTGATAGACCTCCTTTGATATTATCTTTATATATAGATGGATTGGTATTAAGATAATTCAAAAAGATCCCAGATTAGTGGAATGATTCTAGGATGGTTTTGGAATAAGTATTTTTTGGGGTGAGATTTATCAAATCATTTGAATAAGGGATGAGAGATATTCCATTTTATAAGTGACGAGATGAACTCACATGTAATTTCAAAAAATATTTTGAAATTTCTGGTCTATTTTAGGTGAAATTTGCCTAAAAGGCCCTAGGATATAATTTTGTATTAGATAATGTGAAATTATATTTAAAAAATTAGAATTTGATAGGTTATGGTGGTAATAATACCCTTACCCCATGGTTAAACACCCAATTTAAACATGTTTTAACCTTAATTATGGTAACACAATTTTAATAAAATTAATATTCATTTTGAAAAAATTAGGAAGAATTTATTATATTTTATTAATTTTTCTTATTCAAAATATTTAATACATTTTACCATATTTAGTCATTTTATGTTTTTTAATTTAATATTAACTTAGCGCATAAAGTACATCAGAAAAACCTTTTTGAAAAATGATTTTTTAACATAAAACTTAATTTACTTCCATTATATTCCATTTAAGAAACCGTAAAAAGAATGATAAAATTTTATATTGAATATATAATCTATAAATTTTAATCACACAAATAATTAATGAATTTTATATTAATTTATCACAATGAAAACACATTACCCAAATATTTTTTTAAATGTATTTCTAAGCCCCAAAATAAATTTATACAAAAAATAAATTATAATGTTGATTAAATTGTAATTAATGAGAATTTTTATAATTAAATAAAGCTTATTTTAATTTAATATCATGTTCAAAACATAATGGGGAATATAATTGAAAATAAATGAAAATTTCTACAAAATATCTATTTTTCTCACTATTCACTAAAATATAAATAATTTCAAAAAAAAAGTTAAACCAAATATGGTATTTACATGGTGATTGAAAAAATGAAATTAATTTCTTCAAATAATAAATTTATAAATTTTAGAAATTAAATATAATGATTGTGTGCAGAAAATGTTATAAAAATCATTTTTATGTAAATATATTTTTAAGCATTAAATGTATTTACTAAAAATTATGTTATTATTTATTATGTGTCAATAAATAAAATTGAATTAATAAGAAAATTTATGCATGTTTTCCATTATGTTTTGATTATTATTCATTCCTTTCAATTTAATAGCTATGTTACACCAATTGATTATATCACATTTTATATAGACATGGGTTTGTATGTAAGGAAAGCTATCAGGTACTTAATTTTTTATTTTAACGGAAATATATATAAAATCTAGTCGTGTTACATTGTACCTCATTAAAATTAATTTATACCTAGAAATTATACAATTATGGTATAACAAATGGGGATATATTAGTTTCATCACATCCTTGGGATCCTATATAGGTTCCTCCAATTTCTAATTCCTTCAAAGAACATTAAAAAAGTGAGTAAACTTGTTTAGTATGACATTATCAATATAATACATGATTTATAGCAGTCTTCCTTTTTAATAAATGTCATGATCAAGTGGTAAAACCTCTGAGTTTTGAACATGTTAAGGATTATGTATGTACTTACGTAGGAGAGATACATGGAACACATTGTGTACTTGATGGATGTTTAGTGGGAGTTCCAAGAGAGAATGTACAGTTTCTAATCGAATAAAAATCTCAAAGGGACCAATATACCTATGTATTGGCCTTCTATTTTTTTGAAATCTTATAGCCTTATTCTATGGAGAAATTCATAGTAAATACTTCTAACAAATTTCTAATCCCAAATCTTGCTGATGATTTTAAGCATTACTCTTCCATCAAATGCAAGCTACCTTTATGGGATTTGGAATGGATATAAACTACTCTTCCATTTACTCATCTAGATTTGGTCCGAATAACTCTTTTTCACAAATTTCATTCCAATATGATGGATTTATATACATATTTATATAGAGTGATTCATAAGGATCCACTTGAATACTCATTTGAAATCTATTATTTTAATAAAACTAAGCTCTAAGGAGTTGATCCTAACCACATATGAAATACAGTGAGAAATATATCAACATATTCTCTTTGGATTGAATGGTCCTCTCGAGATAAAAAAATATGTATGAAAGATATGTAGTTTCTAAACATAACTCTATATCAATATCTTTCTAAAGACTTATCCAAATCATCAAGGTTAAACTATGATCTCGAATTGATAAAATAGAATATGGTACTCTATGTGACATTACCATTAAAAAATGTATATCCATGAAGTCTAACCTAGAGAGATGTATTATTCGATAGGAATGATGTGTTCTATCTTTGAATGGTGATCCACTATATCCCAAGTATCAGTATGACCTTTAGTTTTTTTGGGAGTCTAATAATAAAATACATGGTGGAATTTTTCCATTTCAATGTTGGTGTGGGTTATTGTTATAACATCCCCTTATAATTTGGTCTCTCATCCTAAATTTTCTCACACCAACTATCGTGATACATACTATACAATATCCCACATCATGTTCTCCATTTAAAAATACTCTTTTAGATATCTCTATATATTCATACATCCAAAATGAAAATATAATTATGATATATGTGCTTTTAATAATAGATACTTCTTCAATTATGGTATTTCTGGGAGACATACTAGTTCCTAAACTATATCATTCCTCAATAATCAAGGTGGGAATCCAGAACATTTCTCTCCTTCATTTACAACTCCACATCCTCATTGTATAGCTCTTTAATAATTACATGGATAGATGGTTCAAAACTAATTTTAGAATGATATGATGTATCTCTTTAATTTAATAATTTAGTTTCAATTCATTGAAAATCCATAATTACTATTTTTTTTGATCCTCTTCATAGGTGAGGAAGAATGTTCCTTTCAACTCAAAGAATACACCACCTTGTTCGTTTTCCCAATGTCATTTTGTATTGTGTAGTAATAAACTCCCACCATATTCTTTGGTTTATATTCAACAATTTTAAGTGAATATATATGTTAAAATTTTATGATTAGTATATATGTCACACATTTCTCCCTAAATTCAACTTCTCCATATCTTCAATGAAAATATTAATGATGTTAACTCAAAATTAAGAGTTAGGAAATTTTTCTAATGATCCTACAGTTGGAATGAGCCATAATTTACCACTATATCATTATTTATGAGAACAAATTCTATATAATTGTTCGAGGAATCATAGTAATTCACAAAAACTTATCCACTATGGTATTTTATGAGTACATTTGCATTGACCAACCATATCTTCAGTTTCTTGAGATTTATCACATTTAATAAAAACACCCAATTAAAACAGGGGTAATTTTTATGAATAGAGGGGGTTATAACTCCAGAAAAATTATTTAGTAGTGGTTATGGAAAACCACCGCTAAAGTGTTCACCCTATATTGTTAGAGGTAGTGTTTAAATACCAATAATAAACTACATTTACATTTATCAATACTTAAATTAGAGGGTGTTTAAACCCCATAGAATTTTTCCTTAATTTTCAAAAAAAATTATTATTAGAGGGGATATTTCAACCCCCCCTAATTTTTTTTATACAAAATTTTAGGGTGGTTGAAACTGACCCTAATATTCATATTTTTTTCATATATAATTATTTATTCACCCATTCCTCCCTCCTAATCAAGTTCCCCTAACATTTCTTGATGCATCATAGATATTCAAAAACCCTTCTCCACTATGGGTTAGTATGAGTACTTGTGCAATGACCAACCTTCTCTTTAGTTTCTTGACATTTTCATCACATACACTACAAAAAAACTATTGAAAATATGGTTAATTTTTATGATTATATGGGGTTATACCCCCCGTTAAATTCTTTAACGGTTGTTCTGAAAATCTACCGCTAAAGTGTCCACCCTATATTGTTAGCAAATGTTTTTAGATACCATTGGTAAACTAGGTAGAGATTTATCAGTCGTTAAATTATAGGGTGTGTAAACCCCCTATAATATTGCCTTAATTTTCTAGAAAATGATGGATTTGAGGGGTGGTTTCAACCGCCCCTAAATTGTTTTCAGATTGATTTTTAGGGGTGGTTGAAAATGCCCATAAGATTTAGATTTATTTTCATATATTTTTTTTATTAACTTGAATCTCTCTCCCAAGCCATTTCCCATAACATTTTTTGATGCCTCATAGTAATTCAAAAACCCTTCTACACTGTGGGTTAGTAAGAGTATATGTGCACTAACCAGCCTCCTCTTCAGTTTCTTGATATTTTCATCACATTCACTACAAAAAAAAACCAATCAAAAGTGGGGGTTATTTTTATGATTAGAGGGGGTTACAAACCCTTATGATATTTCTTTAATTTAACCAACTAGATTTTTTTTCGATAGAATTTTAGGCGTGGTTGAAATCTCTCATAATATTTATATTTTTTTCCTATATAATTTTGGTATTCACCCATCTCTCCCTCTCGATACAATTACCCTTCTCCTCCAAAACTCACCACTTTTAATTCCCTCCCCCATCAAGTTACCCTCTCTCTATTTCACCCACATAGAGGTTACCCTTCCACCCCTCCTATTCCTTGTGGGTCCCACTGTCCCTACCCTAAGGAGCATTCCCGCTACCGTAATCCATTCCCTCCCAAATAATATTACCTCTATGGGGATTCCAGTGGTTGAGACCCCTAGCCTAGCACATTGACAATGAATATTTCATTATACAATATAGCCATCATATTATTTATATATATTTTATTATTTATTCAAATAAATATTATTTTTATGATATATTTATATGTATATAAATAATTATTTAATATATTAATTTAAATACTTATTGATATATTAATATATTTTATTTAATTATGTATATATATATATATATTTGTATATATATAATATAATATTATATATATAATATAATATATTTATATATATTATTTACTATATTTATATGTATATGCAGCTATATATATTTTATATTATATATTTATATATTTCCGATATTTATTATAAATAAATATATATATAAATATATATTATATTTATTCTTACAAAGTTAAAATAATATATACATATATATATATTACATATTTTTTGGAATACAAATAAATATTATATATTTTATAAATACATCTATATGTATACAAATATATATATTATTTATTTATTAATATTTATTTATATACTTACCTGTATATATTAACATATATATATTAATTGCTTTTATAAATTTACTAATAGGATATATAATATTATATATACATTATATGACTATATCATATATATACATGTAATATAATATATGTATTTATATAATTATTTTATTATATATGTTTAAATAATTATTTAGATACTCATTTGTTTATATATACATATTTGTATTTTTTTAATGTTTTTATAAAATATGTTCATGATATATATAAATATATTTATATAATATCTTTATATAATACATAAACACACACACACACATTGATATATATATATATATATATTATAGAAGTTAATATTAAAAAAAATTACAGAGGGATGCAACCTTCTATAATATGGGAGATTAGTGGTGGTTACTAAATGGCCTGGAATTATAGATAAATTAGAGGGGGTTTTAACACCTTCTAGAATAAATTGTCAAATATTTTTGATGTGGTTATCTAAAACCACCGCTAAATTATCTGAAAATTTATTTTAGAGGGTGTTAAAACACCTTCTAAATATTTTTTTTATAAATTGGTAGTGTTTATACAAAACTACCCATAAATAATATAAAAAAATAATTTTAGAGGGGGTTTTAACCCCTGTAAATAAATTTTCATATAAATTTCCTTGAGTTAAAAAAATGCGACTAAAATATAATAAAATTGTTTTAGATGGTGTTAAACCGCCCTCTAATATGAAACATTAGCTCTTATATTAGAAGGGGTTAAATCCCTTTATAATCTAAGAGCTAATATGTCAGATTAGAGGGGGTTTAACCCCCTTTAATTTTTTTTAATTTTTTTATCTAATTTTTTTAACTGACTCAAATTTATATGAAAAATTATTTAGAGGGGGTTAAAACCCATCTAATCTGACATATAGAGTGGCAGTTATTTATAGGTTACTGAAAACCCTTATTGTAATTTTTCATATATATTTATTGTGGTTTTGTATAACCGCTAATAATTTATTCAAAAAAATATTTTAGAGCTGGTGAAAACCCCCTCTAAAATAAGTAATCTATATTTAGAGGGGGGTTGTCCACAATAACTTCAAAAAATTACCCTCTAGATATACTATTTTTTTTACAATTCATCACTATAGAGGAATATAACTCCCATCAGAGTTAACATGGAGAGTTAATTTGATGTCCTTGTGTAATCCTTCAAAACGTGTCGATAATATCAAAAATATCCAAGAAAAATACTAATTTTAGTCATAGTGTTCAGTCTTGTCCAATGTTCAATAACATCAATGTTGGATGGATCCCCTGATATACCCTATATTGATATATTATGACCCAGAAATGAATCCTTTTGTATCCAAAATTCACACTTGGGAATTTTTTTCATATAACATATCATTCCTTATGGGTTTTAGTGCATTTATCAACTAATCTTCATGATATTATATTATCATAAAATATGTAAGAGAATTATCTATAAATACTATCCAAATCAGATCAATGTAATATCTTAAAACTCTATTAATTAAATCCACAATGTTAAAAAGGTCTTTACTAAGTCCAAATGAAATCACTATGAATTCATATGTTCTATATCTTGAATGAAAGTTTGTCTTGGGGTATGTATTCTATTTTTAAACCTAATTGATTGTATCCATATCAAAGATCATTCTTTGAAAAATAATGAGGTCCTCATAATTGATTTAAAAAATCATCACTATGGGGAAAATGATACTTATTCTAGTTCATGATCTTGTTATATTCAAAATAATCAATGAAGAGTCACATTGATCTATATTTATTATTAACAAAAATAATAGGTTCTCACTATGGTGACACAATTGGATGAAATAATCCCCTATCATGATTCTCAAGGAGTTTTTTCTTCAATTCCTACATCTCAATTTGGTTTAATCTATATGGATTCTTTGAAATAGATGTAGTACCAGGTATGAGTTTTATTAAAAAGTCACATTAATGTTTTGGAGGAAGATAATGAAAATATTTTGGAAATGCATTAATAAACTTCCCTCAAATATGTATTTCTTTTATGTTGAGTTTCTTCCAAAATATTTGGGATAAATACCCAAATTCTAAATGGATCAAGACCTATTAAATGGTTGTAATTTCAATTGGATGTTCAAATTTTTCCTTGCACTAATAAAAAATCATATGTTGGTTAGGAATATAAAATGTGACTTATATTCCTTATAAATTCATAAATTATTAATATAAAGAAATCTAATATATCCCAAAATCACATAAAATTATACTATAACATGAAAACAAGATTTTCATGAAGCACATTCCCATTTACATCAATTGGGGAAGACTCATAAACATTAGATGCCATCATTGTACCATTTAGGATTTTTACTGATATTTAAACATGTAGTTGTCATGGTGGTAATATGATACCCTAATATAATTTTTAGATATAAAAGAGTGGGTAGATCTCGAATAAAATAAGACATTGGTGCTTATAGATTGAATGGTATGTGCATGTTTCCCCATTTCATTATCACACCACAAATTTTTAGTAGTGTTCACATGATATTTCCCTTTGTCTCTAGGATAGTGAGGATAATGAATTTGATAATTGTCATTAACCCTCATATTTTATAACTAGTTGTCATAATTTCCATAAACCTTGCAATTTATAGATTTATAGTGTGAGTGGTGCATTATGTGTTGATTTATCTCCATTTTTATCATTTGAAAACATATTTCCATTACTTTGGTATTCAATTTCTCGATGGCCTTCATTTACACACATAAAATATTTTCTTATCCCATTAAAAATATTTCATCTGATCTTAATACCACTTTTCTTTACAAATAGACAAAATCATATTCTTCCCTCCATGGAATGAATTATTAGAATTTCCCTCAAATTGTATTTTTTGTTTCTTTTCAACACCATGAGATTTATGTTTGAATCCTATCTCTATTTCCACGGTGACATGAGATCGAAGGATTTCATCATAGAAATTGAATTCCATTATGGATAAATCCATTTGAAGACTTGGTTTTAAGAAACTAAATAATCAATTAATATTGATATTACATTCAATAATAATAATATAGCCGTACCTAAGATGTCTTAGAAAATTTTTCTCAAAAATACCAATGGATTCATCATCCTTATTATTATGATCATTGAATTACTTCTCCATCTTCATATAGAGAATACAAGTAATATAATTATTGAAAAAAGGATCATAAACTCATCCCACTCCATGGATTAAATTTCATCACATTTCTTTGTATTTGTGATAAGAGTTAACCATTTATCTTATTAAACATCCAAATGACAAACATGTAAGATAAACATTTTATGTTTTGAGAATATGAGAATTATAAATATATTTTTAGTTGTATAGACCAATTACTGAATAATTAGTGGATCAACAGATGCACTAAAATAAGGTGGATTCTCCCTCATGAATTAATAAAAATTAATTTTTACCTTACTTTTCTCCTTTGTATTCTCAATATTATTCATAGTTTGAGAAATTTTCCAAATCATAGAAATAAAACATTTCATTCCTTCTACAATAACATTTATTTGTTCAGGGTGGATGTTATTACATTTACCATCACATTCTATGATAATGCAGATCCTTATGGTTCAAAACCTTAACTAAAACTTTAAATCATAACATGATAAACAATATTCAATGCGGGAAACTACATAATCATGAGAATCATTTATAAGACGTAGAAATAATATCACCTTATTTTCAATATATGAAACCTTTGGTAAAACCTAGTTCATAAATTTTCATTATCTATTCAAATACTTTATAATAATTTATAAAGAAAATGTGAATTAACCTTAGTATATCCCTCGATAGTGTCACCCCATGTGAATATTGAGGGTGTATTCACCATACACCATAATTATGGATGATATATACTAATCCAATTATTTTATAGTTTATTACTCTTAGATATTTTTATGCCCAAACCACATACACTTATAATATCCTAGAAGTGATTAATTTTCATAGGGAAACCAACCTACTTTATTTACCATAAGATAGGATGTTCTACTATACGTTTTCTTATCCAAAGGGTTATCACTAAAGTTTCGTCATCCCATTTTATAAAAGTAAATAAACCTTGAATATGATAAAAACTATAGAAACCATATCTTTTTACTCTTAAACATTACATCATTTTATATGAATATATCATACATTTCAAAATAATACACATTTTCGGACCATAGAGGTTTGGTGTCTTTATAAATATGGATACATAAACTACTAGTACATAAAATATATACGTAATTTCCTATCTAGTCCTGTATAACTATTACCCTTTTTAGACATAACATACTTAAAATCATTCTCTATTACCCATGGAAGGGTGTGATTACATAAACTAAAAATTATTAAATAATACACATACATTCATATAAATTAATCATGAAATATGGAATAATGTTTTATCAATTGAGATACATAATAAATAAGAGTTTTGAATCATTAAAAATAAATCATTATCTGTTATAAAATTTCATAAGATTAAAACATAAGTTTGTGGAATTAAAAAAGATTAAAAAATCATTCCCTTAGTCAAATATCTATTCAAAGACAATCATTGTGGATTGTTTTCACTCCCCATTACATCATTTACTTATTCAAGGTTCACTCCCAAGACTATATAATCAGAAAAAGTCCCTTACTGAACTAGGATCACTCCCCATTATAATAATCACTATCCCATTATATATCATTATTTACCTAATTTGTTAGAGGGATATATAATTTCACACCTTCCCATTACATAATCAAAAGCATTCATATATATTCAGTGGGAACATAAAAAAATCATCATATCATCATATAATAACCTATGGAAAAGATAAAAGCTTCATAAACATAACATAAAAATAATAATAATAAACAACGTAGAGAAATAATAAAGATTCTATCATAGGAGCATATCAATATTAATTCAATATAATAAAAAAAGTTGTTTTTATCAATAAAAATACCTTTAAAATAAAAATAGGTCATTTATTTATTTGAACACCCATTTTATTTTAAAAAACAAATAGAGAATCTAAAATCTTTAAAAATATTAAGCAAATATTTTTGTTTGAAAATAAATAAGGAAAAATATAATGTAATATTTAAATAAAATAGTATTCATGAGGGAAAGGGAAGTTGTTCATGAGATGTTGGTTGATAATAAATATTCTAATCACATATTCGGAAAAAGTTCAAGAGTTTGGTGTTTTGAAAACAATAATAATGTTCATTTGATGCCAAGGTAATTAATTTGGAATATATTAAAAATGAATAGAAATAAAATTTTTATAATTGTAAAACCATTCTTGAAAAGCATTTGAATAAAATATCGTCATGCAATAAGAGATTCCTGAGTTAAGGGAAAAAATGTCTCTCATCCTGGAAAACATTATTTCGGTTTCATGAGTACTTAAAGAGAATAAATTGGATATAAAGTATTAAATCTCTAAAAATAACATGAGGTGAATAAAATAAACAATATTTTGTATATGTATATAATATAAATTAATTCTTGGAATATTTATGTTTTCATAATCCAGATAATTATAATATTGTAGTATAAAACCCTTACCTTAAGTTTTTCTTTCTTCATAAGTCCTCTAACCTCCTCTTCTTTGAGATAACTTCTTCAGTCTACTCATTGAGACTTCATGTATTGGTCTTAGGTGAAGAAAATAGGCTCTAAGATTAAGGGATGTATTTTTATAATCCTTTTGAGTATAGATTTTTCAAGATAGAAATCTCAAATGGTGTGAATAACGGAGGATAAAATGTTCCATTTCATATGTGAGTGGAGGGACATGCATGGAATTTCTCAAAATATTTATATTATTTTATGTAACATGAATAGGAATGAATATTAAAATTTTAAATTTTTTGATGTTATGATAAATAAGGTAGAAATGTAATCAACCGATAATAATTTGATAGGTTTGGGTGGCAATAATATTGTTATCTCATGATTTACCCCTGATAAACTCATTTTAACCTTAACCATGTCATTTTTTTACTATTAAGTATTCATAAGAATTTAGTTAAATACATTAAATTATATTAACTATTTTTATTCTAAATATGTTTTCGATTTTTCATATTTAATTTCTATAAGTGGTAGAATATAATTTTAGTTCAGTACACAAACAACATGGAAAATCCATTTACAAAAACTGAATTTTTTAGCATAAAACATGCCATACATCCATTTAATTCCTTCTAAAAAACTCTCAAATAAATCAAAAAATATTTTGTTGAATATATAATTAATAAATTTCATTAAAACCATTAATCAATAGAGATAACATTAAATTAATAGGATAAAAACACAGTTAAAAAATAAAATGTAGTTTTTTTATAAAAATGTATTTTTAATCCCAAAAAGAAATTTTAAAAAATAATGATGATTCATATGTAATTTGTTAGATTATTTATAATTAGAAGACACTTAAGTTAATTAAATACAAAATTCATAATATAATGGGAAATTTACATGAAAAAATATTACATATCTTATAAGAATTTGTATTTTTCATTATTTATAGAAAAATAAATATTTTTATAAAAATCCTAAAAATTAAAAATAAGATAAAATTGACATGATTATATAAAAAATGATATTAATTTCATTATATAAAATATATAAAAATGGATGAAATTAATTATAATGAATCCATGCAAATATTTAATAAAAATATGTTTCTAGAAAACATATTTTTGAAGCATATAATGACATAAATGAAAATTGGGAACTTATTTTTGTGGTTCTTATAGACTCAGGGTTGCATGGAAGGAAAGCTATTAAATAATTTGTATTTTATTTAAAAGGTAATACATATAAAATTTAGGGGTGTTATGGGTACATTGTTATAATTTATGAAATTTAGGTAATTTCATGCTTCATGACAGGGTACATAAAATCACATTTCATATATACATGTTTCTTGCAATCTATTATTGTTTATTTTATTAAATGTCATCATTTGTAATTTTTTATTTTTTAATATACTATGTTGTCATTTAGATTATTTAAACTAGAGAAATTTTTTTTATCTATATATAACTATGATTTTTGTACATGTATGAATAACTTGTCATTATCATTGGATAATAATTGGTTGGTTATGCCTTATCATTTTGTGTATCCACCTTATATTAGTTTTCTAAAGAAATCCCTTATGTGTTCTTATAAATAAAAGTTTTTATGTTATGTAAATTGGTATATATTCTATAAGTATACAATTGGTTCATGATACAATTCCTAACAGAATGTGAGTAAGAGGACCTTTCACTGATGTTGGTCAGAATACTACCATTAGAAAGGATACTCTAATTATAGCACCAGATGAGCATGGGGAGTAGCTGAGCATGAACATTCACACACTCTAGTGGTTTAGGTGATAGACATGATCCAACCCATTGCCTTTCTTATAATTCTCATTCAAAGAAGAGGTGTTTTCAAGAAAATGGTCGATTATTCCTTGTACTAGCAGCTCCCAAAACCTCTATCCTTCTATGGAACTAGAGGACATCGGGTTGTCGAGGATGGGATTGAAATTATTGAGGCGATATTTTGTCTTGTAACAACCCTATAGAATTAATGGGAAATCTTTTATAATATCATGCATTAGATACCCTCCAAGTTTTAGAGGTATGTTATGATAGAGGTTATGATATGTGATGGTCTAACATGGGTGACAATAATGGGCCTTTTATTCAAGTAATTTTTCATGAAAATGATGATGTTAAAACATTCTCATTGATTTATGGGGATTCAGAAGGAACTGATGTAGATTTATTCCAACTCTAGTAATTTTATGGTGTTTTTTCACTTCACTCCATATTATATAGGAATGAGGCACCGAAGCCGATTATGTTTTTAATTGTCCTTCTTTTGGAACTGGGGTTTGAATTCTCGATATTAACATTTGTTTATATCTATTCAAATTTTTTTGAGACCTACAAGCTAGGAAAGATATCTTTTGAGTTTTTATCTCTTGAAACACCCCCATGAAAAGAATTGGATTTTCTCTAGATATGTTCAAGATGCCCCATAGTAGATGCATTCTATAGAAATATATGGTATTTTATGATCTTTCAAATTATTAGTTTAGATATCATTTTAACAAAGAAAAGTTGAAAATTTATTGATTACTCATTTACTACTACAAGAGATGATTATCCTTTATTATTCCCTAGGTATAGATGTTTTTTTATTATAGGATAATGGCATGTTGGGTAATTTAGAATCCGCCTAAACCTAAGTTAGTTTGGAGTTATTACAGTGTAGATGGATTTATTTGTTCTTAAAACATATCAAGTTGTATCTCACTCCTATTTTATACTAGTAGTGGAATGTAACCATGATGACGTACAAATTATTTCGAAAATAATTCATCTTGTTAGGGGAATTAAACTTTAGAAAAAAATCATTCTTTGAGGGAAACCTCTATCAATTACATCATATCAGATAGAACCCACCAATCTAAAGGAACATAATGAAAAATTTAGAAGCTTTGATGGTGAAGGGGTTTTATCAGACTAAAAACATATCCTGGTGTGATTTAGAGTGGCTTTCAAAGGAATAGGATGATAATATTTGGTTATTTTAGGACAATATAAATCCAAACTATGGGATTATAAAGAATATATATCCATTTTAAAGATTGATTACATTTTTAATTTGTTTTAGGGATCTTGGGGGTTCCCTATGACTTACCTATGACCATCATAACACAATATTTATGTTATAGAGGAGGATATTCATAAGATAGAGTTCAGGAGTAGATATTGGATGTATGAGTGTCTTTTCATTCCTTTTAGGTTAAAAAATAATTGAAAGTTTTCACGGTAATCATGAATATAATCTTTCATCAATATCTTGACCCATTGACTCCGGGGTTTGTTGATGACTTGCTTACATATTCAATGAACTTTGAGATGCATTATAAGAATATGGAGATTTCTTTGAGTACACATAAAAACATTTACTTAATTCCAATATCTCTATGTGTCACTTATTGATTAAAGACTAATGTTTACTTGGAATTGTGATCTCTAAGGTAGGAATTTTACTATAACTCAAGATGTTATAGGTTTTTATGTCTTTTTGATGCCCAATAAATGTGATTGAGATCAACAGAATCCTTTGTTTATAAGTATAATACTAAAAATTCATCTATTTTTTCTCTTATTCCATAATAAATATGACTAGGCTTTCCAAGAATTGGGGTTTGTTTGAGTCAAATGGTTAATTTGAAGAAACCTTCTTAGAGCTAAAGAATAGATTAACCGTAACTCTGATCTTGATACATCCAAAGACATGGATTGTATATGAAATTTAATATATTTAATCAAGTGTTTTATTAGGATCTATGATAATTCATAGGGACATTGAATTAACTTATGGGTTTATATAAATAGGATCCCAATATAATAATCAACATATGCATGTCTTTGAGTTAGCAGTTGTCCCCTATTCTATGAACTATTGGTGTCTCTATCTCTTTGGTGAGAGAGATGTAGTACACAAAGATAAAAAGATCTTATAATACAACTAATCTCATCAGTAATTTAATATATGATTGTAGTTTAATGTGTATTATAAAAAAATATTTTTTTATATAGATTATGATCCTGGAAAAGGAAATATTGTTTTGATCCTCTTAGAAAGTAAATGAAGTAGTTTGGAGAGTGACCATAAGGGGGTAAATAATGGTTGATAATATTGTTGGATGAGAGGTTGGTGGATTAAAATGGGGAAAATGGGGAAATATCTTGTGCTTTATTGGTTATAATATATATTTTGGTGGACTGGTTAAATACCATGCAAGAGTAAGATCACGAATTTTTAGTGACATTGAATAGTTGGCAGAAAGTGACTGAAATATCAGTTGGTTGATTTATAGTGATGACATGGTCTTAGTTCATGGGAGAATAATTATTCCTAGTTACATGAGGGAAAAAATGGTGAGGATCCTCCATGGATATATGCATCATGTTCACCTAGGTTTTACAAAGATGTATTTGGATATTATGAGAGTCTTCTGGTGTCCAAGAATGAAGAGGGGCATTGAGATATCATCTCTCACTACCTGACCTATCAAAGGATAAAGTTGAGGCACTAGTAGATGAAAGGAGTACATTAATGACATGTTATTACAATGTGTAAGGGGGTTTAGTTATCAATGGATTTCATGAGGGGGTTTCCATAGACCCCAAGAAGCCACGATTTTTTTGGGTGATAATTGATCGATTAGAAAAGGATGAAATTTTCTTGTTGATCTGGGAAACTCACTCTATAGATGAGTTGGGGAATATTTATTCCTAAGAGATTGTATGAATACATGGAGTGAATTATAGTATCATATCCGACAAGGAAATGTGTTTTAGAAAATAGTCTTGAGATGGATTTTAGAACACATACTTGACTCAATTAAAGTGAGTATGGTGTATCATCCAAAGACTAATATAAAATAAAGTAGGATGATCTAGATCTCATGGGATATATTTTCATCTAAGATTTTTGTAACCAAGGGATGATTATATATAATTAGTGGAGTTATATTTTAATAATAGTTTATAAGTATTTATTTAGGTGGAATCTTTTGAGCCTGTTTTTGGTCAATCGGGTTACTCATTGTTGTACTGGGAATAGCCAGGTGTGGTAGTTATTATTAGACCAAGATTAGTAAAAATACATATGAGAGTGTGTATATGATCAATAATAATTTGATTAGCACTCAGGGTATACCAAGACCATATTTCAACTATAGGTTATAAACTATGGATTTTATAATGGGTGATCGTGTTTTCTTAAGGGTGTCACTATGATTAGGGAATCATCATCTATATAAGTGAGGGAAGCTCTCAAAAAGGTTTTTGGGATAGTTTAAGATCACTGAGTGCATCAAATTAGGGTCTCATTGAATGTTACATCCTTTATGATTTTTATTTATTTATAATTTTCCCTTTATATCTCAACTTCAGACATACAAGCCTGATCCTATGCATGTGATTGACGATGAGGTCATTAAGTTGAAACCATATGCATAATTTTTAGAGAAACCATTTAATACTATATACCATAGTTATAAAGTTTCAAGGGGGTATATAATACCACTTTTTTTTGAGTCTTGAGGCCTCAAGATATGATCCTTGAAGAGTAGCGTTAGATGGAATCTGATGTACAAGAACAGTGGCCTGAGTAGTTTGAGCATGACCACAAGAGGCTCTTCTCTTCGAAGATAAGTAATTAATTTGGGAGATTTTTCATATCCTTCAATTTCATAAGGCATGCTAATTTAGGTTCTATATACGTTAAATGGATTTTATGGACATGTGATGGTTTAAATTATATCTAAGATTAGTTGGAGGTTATTGCTGGCTTAAAAAGGGTTTGTGTCTGTATATGGGAGGGGTAAGTACACCATAGATAGGGCCATTCTATAATGTAATATATTTTATGCTTTAAAAACACATTTGTGAAATATGATGACTTAAAAATTCATCATTGGGTGAATTATTACAAATATAACACTAGGTTTCCACAAATTTACCATCACCGGATCACAATCACTAAGCCCATGTGGAAGGCATGTTGAGTAAAAAACAAGCATGATTTTTACACCTCATCATGGAGGTTCACCATGTTGAGTTTCCTGGACTTGGCGTGGTTGAGTCTATTACCACTATAGGGATGACTATTTTACAACTTTAAATGGTCAATTCGACCACTGATCATTCAGATGGAATTATCATTCTCAATGTAAACTTTTTAAGTTATTAATAGAGGTTTTTTAATAAATTATTAATGCATTCTTCTATATATTTTTCATTTCACACTACAACTATTTTTGGTTTCTCTAATAAAGATGGTTTTGGGGAATAGTTTTGGATATTCTTATATCTTGAAAAATGACCTCGGGATACTCTATTCATCTAAATCATGTTCTCATCAATATTATGTCATTGGGATCACATATAATTATACCAATATCATGATAAAATTTGGAACTAATTTTCATATCAAATATATTGAGGTAATTTTATGTGTTTTTACCATCTCTTCATGATTAACTTGTCAAATCTAATTCTAAAACCCAATTTATGTTGGTTTAGAATAAGTTAAAGGGAACCCTTGGTGTGATTATTTATTCTAGTTGGTTCATGATCATAATAAGTGTGATGATAACCTTGAGAAAACTTATCATTTGGCATAAAAAACTAGAAATTATAAGATTATTCCCACATAGTTCCCATATATATGGTTATTAGTATGACTTAGTGGCATTTTATTATGTTATAGGGGACCCATGTCTGATGTGTGTGTCTCGTGGGTGTGTGTTTCCATATAATATCCTTGATCATTATGAAAGGATTTTATTACTATTGTATGAATGGATTTTTGGGTTTTATAGCCTGTGGAATAATTATTTAGTTATCAAAATGGTTGTGTTCCTCAAAATTATATATATTACCCATCTATGGCTGATTATTGGCATTGTTAAAAAATTCCAAGGAAACACCATACTTGAAGGTACTTGAAGGATATAATGAACATGTTAATTTTATTTGGTAGTTCACTACGGAGGGGTTAAGTGTATAGAAAATATCATAATTAAGACATGAGAGAAAGACCATTCATGAGTGATTTCAATCCAATTATTTTTGAGTTTTTGAATTGCTGGGGATTGATTTATACCTGGACGATTGGAGATTGGTTGATAGGTCTTTGATGGGTGTGGTATGGTGGCTCGCTGTTCAAGACGACGTGGTCTGGTGGATTGCTGTTCAAGATGACATGGTGAGCTATTTTTAAATTTTGAGTTTGAAGGGATCTGTTTCCCTGGTAGTTTTGAATTCTGTGTGGGGTTGGATTTGGTGATTTTTCTCTCAATGGTTCCCACTCAGCCAAAAAGTGGTTTAAAAAAAAAGTGATAATGAAGGCAAGGTCAGGGTTCATGAAAGCTTGGTTAGCGCATGATTATCTAACACTTTTGTGTTTGATATTTTTCTTATGCATTATTTTCATATTGTGTCATTAACCTTATATATATAAAATTTGGTTAAGGATGAATAGGTGGTGTATTACGAGGTTTATATACACACCCTAAACTAGTGAATCTATGCAGATATAGACTTCATGAATAGAGATCCAATAAAGGGAAATGACATAGTAACATAGAGATAAGGAGGTGGATCTTGGTGATTGGAGGTGGTACTTGGATGTACTTTGGAGTGATTTATTGTTCTTGTATTGTTTTTTTCGATCTTATTAATCTATGAATTACCTTAAAAATTTAGGTTCCCTGGTTATTAATTGTGCAATTTTGTATTACCTATCATGTCATATGATATTGCAATATTATTATTTAGTTTTGATGTTCCCCGTTATTTTGTTATTATATTCATGATATGATTCTGATATATGTATTTTTATGCTGATTTTATAGTCTTCCACTTCACTATTTAGACTCTCACATCTAGTTTCCAGCCTCATTCATAAGGGGAGGCGTGCATGTGGTAATATTGCTCTCCATACCGGAATGTATGATTTAGGTTGGGATGTTACAAAAATTATATAATTTTCACATTAAATCCATTTAATCATTAAAATATAAATTTCATTTCATCGATCAGTTTCAAAATATTTTTCATGATCAAACTGGCCATTTTCCAAAAAACTTAATCAAAGCATCAAAATATTTCAAGCCATAATAATGATATAGTGTATTGATGATGGTCGTTTGACTAGAGTTACTCCAAAAGATCTATTTGACAATATTTATGTTAATATTTGTTTAATATGAAGATAAATTGAGTAGAATACCATTTTTAGGTTCTTAATTATTATGAAAATGACTCTAATCTGGTTCAATACATTATAATGTAATAAAAATAATTATATATATGTAGAAAAATAATAATAACTATAATAAATGATGATATATTCCCATTTCTTCAATTATAACAATTAGGGTAATGTTTTTATAACTCCATTCATGCCTATTTATTTATCTTGGATCATAACATTCAACCTCTATGCTAAGGAGGACATAATATAGGAAAATATACAATATATATATATATATATATTCAATCTAAATAAAATTATAATTTTTTTATAATAAATGTAAACCACTATATCTAATGTATCAACACTAATATCTCATATAGCATAGTGTATAAGTTTCACTACATATAACTGGTATAATTACCCAACAATATAACATTACATAATCAAGAGTTTTCTTCATGAATTCACTTTCTTACATTTCTAAGATCATTATGGTTTAGTGTTTTAGAGAATTATCCTTATATTAACAAGTGTAAAGTTCTACTTAGTATCTATTTTCCAAAAATATAAAATCTTTAAAAAGAAACATGTTTTCCTCTCAAGATTTTTTTTACAAATTTCATCCTAGCCTCATCCTTGTAACTATTAATTATTAAAACCAAGTGAAAAAATATATTAAAACATGGGATTATATCATGAATTAGTAGTAAGGTACATAAAATAACTAAAACCTATTTGTCCACTATAATCATGGAAACCTAAAATGTGTTTCCATTTATCAAAATATTATTTCAGCATGTGAAATAATTCATATCCATATGAAAAAATAACATCTTTTTTCTCAAATAATAACATTAAATCCCATATCTATAAAATTGAAACCCCTTTTAGGTGAAATAAATCATTATATTATAAAACCATGTAAAAAATATCTATAGACTAGTTATATTCTTAGGGGAGACCTTCCTTGTAAAATCCATGAATCCATCCTTTAATGAAAATTAATATTACATAATAAATTGTTGAGTTATAATAGGGATCACCTATCATATGAGTTATATCGGGCTCACCCATTTATATTAGTGGTATAAGGCTCACAATGTTCATATAAGTTGTATTGGGCCGACCTGCTCATATAATATGTATCAAGATCACCCAATATTCACATATAATTTTCAATTAACATATCAAAAATTGAATATTTTTATTCTTGGACTTTTCATCATGAAACCCTTGGAAATATCTTTTAAATCCATATAGAAAAATATTGGGCGTAAAAATTCCCATTATATTTAAAAACGAATTTTAAAAAAATACCCAGAATAAATAGATATATGGGTTTTCTCTGATGAAAAAGTAATTTTTTAAAGGAATCCAAACATAAAATACTAGTTACATTATTAGGAAAAATATTGACGTTGTTTATCTTAAAATAATTTTTTTCCCTTTCTTCAAAATGTTTTGTGAAAAATATATATTTTTTAAAAATTTAAAAGAAATAAAAAATTGAAATAAAAATTATAATATAATTAATTTATTATAAAAAATCATACATAAAATAAATTTAATATTATTTACATGGAATAAAAATATTTAAAAAAACTACTGAAAAAACATAAAATGAGGTTTTATGCAAAGTGTCCCTTACCTCGAGTTTGAATCATCATCTTTGTTCTTTATATTCTAAAATAAAAAACATGACAAAATTATTTAGTTTCATAATAAACTTTTTTATGTTCATAATAAACTTTTTTAATTTTATTAATCCATTTATTTTATTTATTATCATGTTATATTAAATTTATTAATTAGTCCATGATAGAAGTTTGGAAGATATTCGACTTATATGTTCAACATGACTTCAGTAGGTCAACTATGGTCAATAAAGCGATTGTTACATCATATAAAAAATAACAATCATGAAATGATAATCATTTTTAAAAATCATTTATAATTTTAAAACCCAATAGGAATGATGGTTATGAAAAATTAACTATGTTACAATCTTTGAGACGGTAAGTCATACGTACCAATGAGTAACACTTTCATTTTTTGACGATCATGATGGAAATGATGTTAGTATTTTTTTATATTTGTAGAATGATAATTATATAATAAATATCATATTATTAATTTATACACACACACACACACACACTCACACAGATATATATATATATTATCTATGTGATGCATTTGTGGAAAACAAATCGCATCACTTCGTGAGGGTGGTAGTGAACATGTACACATGAATGACATTATCGATTCTCAATATATGAACAAATAAGTAACTAAATGATATATTATCATTAAATAATTATAATTATATCCTGAATTATATATACACATTTTAATTTCATCATTATAACCATCCATGAGATACGGTGATAAAAAACAAATTACGTTAGTTTGCGAGGTTGTAACCCTTTATACACAAAATGATGGTTATATTTCGCATTTAATGGAAGAAGATATGGATATAGGTCATTATATTAAAATAATAACAACTTAGTATATGAAATATTCATATTTTATTATCTAATCATGGTTGGAGAATATTTGAGGAATGTATAATAAGAAATAACATGAAAACTCTTTTTTACAAACAATACATTTTTTGTAGACAAACTATTTATGTTTATAACTAAATCCTTCTTTGGATGGATTTATAATAAATAGAATTCCTCTCTTATTTGGGTAGGGATGTGAGGAATGTATTTAGACATTTTTGGAAGAAGAAAAACGTTTTTTAATTTTGATGAAGTGAATAGAAGAGGTACACTTTTAGAAGTGACGTGAGGGGAACTTTTTGGAATTACATAAAGTATTAATGCAATTTAAATTAATTTTCAGAGATAAATAACTCGAAAATGATATAATTAAAATAATGGAATATTATTTTTCTAAATAATTTCATATAGAAAAATTTTAAAAATTTTATTATATTTTTTTATCATTATCGTTTTATACCCTTGTTAACCCTTCTTGACAATTACTTTGAGAACCACATTGTTTATTCTTTAGGGGTCCATATAGTTACTATAAATTTAAAATTGGACCATAAATAGATCATGGTAGATATTTTGGGACATATATCATTCACACAAAAAAATATAGTATTTTTTTAATTTTAAATCATTTAATAAAATATTATTTTTAATATAAAAATTATTTATGTTATTTATGGAACTATTCATTTATTTTAACTTTTAAAATAACAAGAAAAAAATTAATTAGAATACAATAGTTTAAAATATCCCTTAAAAGTTATTTTTATTTTAAAATTTCTTAGAAAACAAAATTTAATGAAATTTAAATTACTTTTATTATTTTTAGAATCATTTATTTTATTCTTCTATTAATTTAAATAATAATATGTTCGTGTTGCGTAAACATTTAATGTAATTAATTTTTTACTATAATTGGAAATTAGAAAAATTTATTAAAAAAAATTTATATTTAAAATAAAAATTTATATTTGAAAATAAGTTTTTTATACATATCAAAGAATATTATAGATTTTGAAATCAAAAAAGCGTTGTTTTAGACATTATCATATAAAACATATTTTAAAGGAAAAAATAATATATATATGGAAACAAATTGATTTTTTTTAAATATCCATGGAAATGGAAAGAACCTCTCATAAAATAGGATCATGTAAAGTGTTATGGTCATTTTTAGTCTTTATCATATAATTTTAAACATTAATTACTCGATTTACCCTTAAAATTGTGAAAATTATTTACTTTTGTTACAATTCACATAGAAAAAGGGAAATATTTACCTCATTAGGACATAATTATTCAAAATATAGAACCCATTATTCAATATTTAATCTCTATAAGTGGAATAAAATAATTTAATATTAAAACAAAAAACTCAATGAGAAATATTTTTTTCAGAAAAATGTGTTTTTATGCCCAAAATGAACGTATACTGAAATAAGATGTAAAAATAATAAAAATGATATAATATGTTGTTAAATAATAATTTTTTAATCAAATAATAAATTAAAAAAACAATTGGAATTTTTTAAAGAAAATGATAATTTTATAAAAACTTGTATTTTTTCACTATTCGTTGAAAATCTATCTTTTAAGAAAAATACCAAATTCCCCCTATTTTTTTTGACATTATAGCTTTAAAAATGATATAATATTAATTAAATATTTTTTAAAAAAAATGTATAAATTAATTATAATATATTCTCACTGAAAAAATTAAAATAATTTTTGAAGAAAACAGAATTTTGAAGCATAAAACAACTTTAATGAAAATTGAGTTATTATTTCCTAAGAATTAAGAAATAATTTTTTATTGACTATGAAATCTATATATATGTCATAATTTGGTTAATAATATTAATACATTCCAATTAAATGGATAATAAATAACTATTATATTTAAATAATAATATTTCATGGTTTATATAAGCTCAGTCCTGCATGTAGTATATGTGGTCCAGATGTATGCAAAAAGAATGTTATTATTTTCCAATGAATGAAAATGTATGGAAATAAATGGTATATTATCTTTAAATAATTATAATAATTTCATGAATTTCATATATATATATATATATATATATTTAATTCATCATTATAACCATCCATGAGCAGCAGTGAAGGAAAATGAATTATATCGGTTCGTGAGGCAGTAGTCCTCCGTACACACAAATTATGGTTTCAAATTCTATTTGATTAAATAGGAGATGTATATATGTATATATGTTGAAATAATAACATTATACTATATGTATGATATTTATATTATTATATTATCATAATTAAAGAATATTTTAAAGATTTAGAAGAAAAAATAAAATGAAAACACTTAGTTAAAACCCATACCACTTGTTTTGAAAACCTATTTAGGTTTATACCGAAAGCATTAACAGTTTTTATTTCCAATAAATCCATGTAATATGTGATGTGTGGAGGTTTAAAAAAAATTTATTTGGTTAAGTATTGTTTGAACCAAAAGGTTTTCTAATTTTGATGAAAATAGGACCGTAGGTTCCCTTTTATAACTGGGGGAAGGTGCAATATTCAAGTTACTTAAATTAGTAAACTAATATAAATAAAAATTCATAGAAAAATAAAAAAAATGATATAAATTAAATATAGGATTAATATTATTTGATATAATTCGATACAATAATATTTCAAAAACATAGATTATATTTTTACCCCTATCTTTTGGTTTTATCATGTGTTAACCTTTTTTGACAACTGCCATGATAACAAAGTGTTTTACTATATAGGAGTCTGGATAGTTACTGTAAAAGGATAATTGGAACATAATTGTACATCGATTGATATATTAAACAATATCCTAGTAACTTGGGTGAATACATGATTTTGAGGTATTTTAAATCATTTAATAAAATTTTATTTATTGTAAACTAATCATTTTTTTATTTTTTTACAATTAATTATTTTTACATTGAAAGAAAAATAAATCTATGGAATTCAAATATAAATTTTACACACATACCTAAAATATTATATTTATCTAAAAATACATGTAATTTTAATCCATTCAAATTATATTACTTTTGTTACTATTAGATTGATTTATTTATGTTTTCTATTATTTGAATAAATATTGTGTCGTCGTTTCCTATATTTTAAGGTAATTATTTATTCAGTAAAAATAAACATAAATCAACATGATAAAAAAAAATTAATTACTATTAAAATAACAATTTAGAACTAAACATATGTTCTTTTTATACCATAGAAAAATATTATAATTATTAAAATATATTCGGTGACAATTTTGACTTTATACACTACAAGAAATATGGGTTTTTGAGTATGGAGAAACAGGCAACTGCCATTGGCAGTCGCTAATGGTGGGAATTGGCGACCGCCTATGGCGGTCGCTGAGCTCAATTAAAAAAATGCAGAATAATTGCTCCCAACCCTAACGCACTCCGACCCCGACCCCCAACCCCGTCCCTTCGCAACGAGACCCACGACCGCCGCCCAGTCCTCTCGCCATGTCGGGCACTGCCGCTGCCCCTTACTCGCCCTCTGCTTCCACCCCCAATCCCCTCTACAGTCATCGCTTCTCCCTATCACCTTTCGAAACACAGCGGTGATGCCTCCGCCGCGGCCACAACCCCCCCCCCCCCCCGCCATCTCCGTCACCCACCATCACCTCGGCTGTCGGCCTTCGCCGCTTCCCCCTCCGTCACACTCTCACCTCACCCATCGCCACTACCCTCTCCTTCATGCTGCCTCACCATAACTGATCGCTGCACCCCCTGCCGGAGGCACCGCCTCTTCTCTCTACCCCCACCCCAAATCCTGCCGCTGCCTACAATCGTCACCGTCCCCTCAAGTAATCCCTAATTTTAGATTTATCTCCCTATTATGTAAACCCTAATTTCGGCTTTAGGGTTTTGTTTTTGCGTACCATCCTCTATTTATTAGTTTTTATTCTTCTTCCTTTCTGACGAAGCTCGACTCATACTCTACTATCCGCATATTTTTGCATCCCCTCAAAGGCATACAATATTGATTGTGTGTAGTGAAATCCTGAATTATACTTTATGAAACATATATATATGCTTTGTATATATGTGTTCTGCATATATGATTTGCATACACAAGATAAATATATGTTTTGGATTCCAATTTATCCCTTTTTTTCCAACTTTTATGTTCTATATATATAGATCATATATATTGCAATGTCATGAATCATGGGACTAAAATTATATGTATTTTGCATAAATGTGTGTGTTTGGGTTTTTTATATACTTCCATTTATTGTGGGGTTATATAATTATGGTCCCAATTTTTGTGTTTAGTTTTATCCAAGATGTAATTCTAGCAATAATGTTCTCATTATTTGGTAGGGATTCTATGATTTTTATCTCCAATTTCATCACACTTCCTCCATCAATTCCCCCCACTGATTCTGAAAATTGAAGGTCTAGATACTTAGGTATGAACCTTCTCTCACTTATAGCTTCCATCAAATCTAGTCAATCCCTCTGCTGTGGACGCACCCAATTTCTCTAGTATCCTCCGCTGCTATTTTTGTCGAAGTCCAAAATAAGTAACCCTATTTATAAAGCATTATAGTGGTTTTTTATTATAAATCTCATTCATTTTATTGAGCTAATTTTACTCACTACAATCATTTTCTGATTATTTTATAGAATATAATTTTACTCACTGCAATCATTTATATGATTCCATTGGATCAAATTTCTCTAAATCTCTTGAACATTATACGTTCTCTATGATGAAATTTATAATTTGATCCAGATCCTCTGTATTTAAATAAATGTTGATGAAATAATTAGATTTTTTTGAATATATTAATCCAAGAAGGAGGCCTTACTATATTTCCACAAATATGGGCATACAATAGCTTAGTATCAAGTCTTCCTAACAGGGATGGCATATAAAAGTAGTGGTTATAGTTATTAAATATATAACTTTAGATCAACCTAGAATAATCCATGGGGATATGATCTTTAATCTGATCAAGATGATCAAATTCATCTATAATAGACATATTTTCCATCTCCAGTGGAACTATCCACGTGGAGGTAATGTCCATGTGGAGGTAATGGGTTTCTGCATCCAATTTGTGGTCTAAAAATCCAGATGAGACTACCTAGATAGAAACCATTAATCATGTGGAATAATGGATCTTTAATATCCCTTAATAGTAAGCCAAATAGAAGATACCATATAGAAAAACATTCTTATTTGAATCCTCTGAATATAACTTTCATTCATAAAGGTAAATGAATCAAATGGTTACTATAAAAGATACCACATGTAGCTGGAAATGAGAGACCCAGTGAAGAAGATTAATTTTTTAATGCTATTCCAACTAAAATATATGGGTTTGGCACATTTTTTCTATGACACTATAGAACATTTCTTTTTATAGATAGAACCATTCAAAATGAAGTTTTAGCAGTCCAAATTAATCCATGACTCGACGTTGAATCCCAAAAACATGGATAACCCACATCCAAGGATAACTATAGGAAGCCCAACTCAAGGTAAAAGGTAGGACACCTTGAATCGCTTAATGAAAATATCTTCAGTGAAAAATTTGTTGAAATATCCTTTTATATGGAAAGAATATCCTCATGAGGTTGCTATGTTTATAGTCTAGTAACCAATATTTCTATATATATTCTTTATATAATGCATAGATCCCTTTTTTGAGCATTTCCCTCAAAGGTGGACTCCTATTCTTGTTGTTGCACTCGATTCCATAAATAAAACTCCACTTTGTAGATTGTTTCTTCACTGATTTTCATCTTTTTTCCATGTTTAACACTATCTAATTCATTTTAATAAGTGTTAATATATTATTTGTTAATATGAAACTGTGTTTTTTATCCTTTCTATCTTCATACTCTATTAGTGTTTATTTGACTATTTCTTCTCTTTTTTTCATTCTGACTTTTTTAAATCTTATTAAATGTTTATATGTGATAGGTGTTAGTACCCCTCATTGTGGAAGTTCTCTTATCCTTTTGGTAGATTGACTTTTTGGGGTTTTTGATTCATCAAGATTCACTATTCAAGGATATTATATATATATTCGAACAAATTTAATAAAATCACATTGATATATGCATGATCTATTTCTCATGATGGTTCATGATATATGTGCCTTCATACCCCACTATTTTTTAGATACATTGGGTAAGATAAAAAATCCCAACTTCATATTCTTCCAATACATCATTTTCATATCTTTTGATACTCTGTTCAACATGCAACTTTAAAAAAATATTTAGCTTCCTTATAATGGTTGATCTTATGCATATTCATGCAACTATACAACTCTGCATCTTCAATTTGAACTGTAAACATGTCTAACTCCATTATTTTTTCTGGTTTATAATACTAAATTCCAGTTCGTTTTTTGGTTCTGGTTATAACACTGCATTCAAGCTGTTGGAATGCAGGTTTTTTTGTAGGTTGTTTCTTCATTATTTTTCTGGTTACTGCATTATGGCTATTGGAATGCAGGTTTTTTTTTAAAAATTCACCAGACTAGTGACCACCTATGGCGGTTGCGATAGGTTATCTGTTGTATAACCATTAGTGACCGCCATTGGCGGTCGGTTTCTAGTATGTCTTTCTGAATCATCAGTAACCACCAAGCATTTTCCGTTGATACTCTAGATGGGGCCTATAGGGACTGCTTATGGCGGTCCCTAATGGCCTTCAACATCGGTCCAATTGTGATCACCATAGGCAGTCGGAAGGCGGTCTCTAATGACTATTTGCGACCTCTTTTTGCAGTCACTAATGCCATTATTTAAAGTAGTGTATGTGTTAATTAAATATTATAAAGGTCAACATCAATGCAATATGGCACTAAGTTACCACATTAAAAAAACAAGGATATAAATTTCCGAACTACCATCATCCAATAGGATAAATTCAAGTGTTATGATCAATTTTTAGTCACTATTTTAGTGCCATATTTCTAAAACATGGATGGAAATGGCTAAACTATACTAATATAATAGCAAAAATTCAAGTGTTCTTTTCATTTATTATTATTTATAATATTGTTTTAAACCATAATTACGAAATGTACATGTAATGTGGTAAAAATTATTTACTATGGTTACTATTCCTAATAAAAAATAATAAGGGTTAATTTACGTAATTTAGAGCTCATGATTAAAAATATTGAATCTATTTTTCACGATTGACTTTCTAATAGTAGCATAAACTAATTTATGAATAAAACAGAAAATCGAAAAAATCATTTTTTAGAGAAATGCATTTTTAAGAACCAAAATGAACACAAGAGAAAATGATGTATAGTAAATAAAAAAAGAAATATATATAATTAAAAAAATTATGTTGATTTTTGATAATATTTAAAAAATAACTATATTTTTTAAAGGAAATGAAAATTTTAAAAATCCGGGTATTCTTCACTATTCACTCAAAAATCAGTATTTTCAAAAAAAATACGGAATTTTTATGCTATATTAATTTATATATATTTATTTAAAAAATATATTATATAAATTAAATAAAAATATAAAATTACTATAATTTAATAATAATATCTTCTCACAAAATTTAATAAAAATCAGTTTTGAAGAAAACTTAATTTTGAGTCATTAAACAATTAACATAAAATTGAGTACTTACTTCCTAAGAATTAATAAATAAAGCTATTTTTACTTTCATAATGTGTTTAATCCAATACAAACCATCTAATTCAATAACTTGATTATAACAACCATATTTAAATAATAATATTTTATGGTTTGTTTATGTTCAGTCTTGCATGTCCTATGTGCAATCGAACACAACATTATTTGAAAACCTCAAGATATTATACCTATTCCTAAGATGAGAAAAATAAATACATTTTCTTATTATATAAAACTATATTTTATACCTGAAATAGATAAAACCTAATGGGAAACTCATTGAGGGACAGAAACATATTAAAATGCCTACCAACAGTATGTGTTTATCCCCCCTGGAAAATTTTATAAAACACAGAATAAAATAATACAATAATGGATTTTACCATAATCTGGTGATAAAACTAAAGTAGACCGCTTAATTAAAAAAATAGTGATGATCATTGATGAAAAGAAGAGGGAGAAATAATCCGGGGATACCTTGAATTGGGGTACTTAAATCTCTTGGAACATCATGAATTAAGGGGGATTGTGAGAGGAAAAATAGTAATGAAAGAGAGAGGATAGCTGTTATACATAGTTACTATCATGAACCATATCTAAATATGAATGGGAATGTGAATCAATTAAATGATTTTCTTTACTTTTCTTAATGAACTAGTTAGAAGCCACAATAGTTCTGGTAGAGCCTAGTGGAATCTCTTTGAGTTGACTGAAATCATTGCGGATAACCACCCAAGTTCCAATGGTCTAGGAATTAATTTTGTAACCATATCTTAGCACCTTGAATATAAAATGGTAATACACCAATATTTTAGTGGCTACTATTATAGCCAACTTAGGATACATATTTTCATATATTTCAATATGAAATATCCAAAATTTCTATTCTCAAATTTACATAAAAAAACTAATGCTAAACTATTTACAGACATTAAAATTTTATAGAAATCAATCCATATCAAAAATTTTAAATTATATTTGATTTCTCTCAATAAAAAATATAAATTTCACAATTCCATTAAAATTTTAAGAAATATGGTTTTGTAAGTATATTATTTGGAATGAAATTAAGGAATATTTGTCAGTAATAAATGATAGGAAATGGGAGAAAAAAATTCATCTAGTAAATATATTTATGAAAAATTCTAAAGAAATTATTTAATTTTTTTTATAGTTAATGTTGAAAATATATTTTAAATTATCGGGAAAATTTTGGAAATTCAAGTATAAAAATTAATTAATTACTTGGTAATTTTTATTAACCTATAAAATTATACATAGACCTATCACTTTTCATTGTTATCTTGGAACAACACAAAATCCACTATTTTAGAAATTTCTTATGCCACATAAGTTCCAAAGTTGAAATTGTATAAGCACCAATGAAATTGTTATGTCACAAATTACTTTTAGAGGTGGAATATTTCTAATCCTTAGATGGTTGTTATCAATATATTTGCTCTATTAATCTTATAAATATTGAAATAGTTTTCTATTGTATATTATAAAAAAATAAAAAACTAATTTATTTTTTATTAATAACCTTCTTTATAAAACTTATAATTAATGTAATTTTTATTAAAGTATAAATTAAATTATTTATTATATACTATATTATTATATCATACATATTAATTAATCTTTAAAAAAATAATTATTTTCACATATATACTCTAATGTATATTGTTTTATTATATTCCACTATTAATTATTTTATTTACAAATATAAAAAAATCATATTTTCCACAATAATTAATTTTGATGTATTAACTACAAAATTTAAATACATTTTTCATATATAAATCTCTTACTACATTAAATTAAATTATTCAATATTTTATCTAAATAAAAAAAAATGAAAACGAATTTATTTTTATTTTAATTGTGACATGTTTAATTTCATGCATGAAAAATACAGTATATTAATAGAATAATGTATAATGGATACTTTTACTGGTTATTTAATCCATTATATAATATTGAAAAATAAAATTACACTAAATTAAGTTGAATTAGACACATAACTAAAATATTAAATATTAAAATGTGGGTGTTGTATTATACACTAATTAATGGAATTACATCCATTTAATTATTAATTCATGTTTAATAATATATTTTGGTATAATAAATGACAAATATTGAGACATTTTTAATTGAATATAATAAAACATATAAATGTACTTACCTATATTTATTAACCAATATACAAACTTATAAATATAACTAAACTTTCCAATAATATTTTCCAATCAACATTTATGCCTCTAAAATTATCTAATTCAATATATGAATATAATTTGAATGAATTAGAAAAATAAAATTATTAAATAATAACTCACCTTTGAAAATTATTTATAGTTTTATAGAACTAGTAAATATAATTCAAACCCTTAAATTGAAATAATACATACTATTGACACCCACTGAAAATTCATTTCCTCTATAAATCATATTTTTAATCTTTTAATTTTTTTCTTACAAGATTAATGAATGTATACCAAATATAAATTCCAAAATATAACATGTAATACAATTAATTTTTTATTTTTCATAGTTAATAACATATGTGTAAAAATATAGACCATAAATGGGTAAAACAAATTAAATTTTTCTGGTGGTTAAGAAAAAACTTTATTAACTCCTGATATTAAATTTTGATTCATAAAAATTGAAAATTAATTAAAAATAAAGTCACATTGGATCTTCATAAAGAATATATAAAATCATGTAATTAATATAATTGCAATGAAAATTCTACAGTCATCATATTCATATAGTCAAATCTAATATTATAAATTATTTTCATAGTTGGAAAGCCTACCCATACAATAACAACATAATATTTCTAAATAATAACTTCCTTACCCAATTCATTAAAGGGACATATAATTCTAGTCTCACCGACCAGTATTTATAACTTCTAAGAACCATTATATGAAAAAAAAACAAATACATTTATGTCACCCCAAAACAATAAGAAAAAACATTCAAACATTAAGAATGATGGAGTTTAAAAACTTCCAAGCTCATAGGGAAAAAAAGGAAAAAAATTATTAATGATCAAATGTCAAAGATAAAAATTAAGATTAGAAATGAAATTATTAAATTATATGTGTGTGAGAATTAATATAATTCAAAAGAAAAATGATTATGAATTCTTTTGTGAAAAAATATATAAAATCCATTTACCAATTTCAAATGTCTTGAATTACCAATAATTAAATATGAGAATAATAAATATGTATGAAAATATTTATTAAAGTAAAAAAATGCAATTTTGAAATTATAAGACAATATAATAACCACAAGTAATATTAATGAATAATATCAGAAAACATAATGAACACATTAGTAAAATAGTATCTATTACATAACAATTTAATAAGATAATAAAAAAATTAAGTCATAGTAGTGTTATACCTTTTTGAAAAAAGACCTTAAGAAAATTATATGAAGTAGGATATGATTTACTTAGAGAAATATAAATATATAAATTTTATTGGAATATAAAAAAATCACATTAAACTTATAGATGATTAGAATAACACTTAGAGAGTTCACAGTTGATGAAGTATCAATTAATCATTTAATGGGGGTTTAAAAAATAAATAAATACCTTAAAATGAGTAAAAATGGAATTATTGCTGTTAATGGTATAATATATACAAAATTTATAGTATAATATAAAAAAAATAATATAAAAGAAAAAATGTTGAGAACAAATCTTCTTACTTTCTTCTAAAACACTTCCAAGGGAAATTACATTATTATTTTAAAGAAAGGGCAATTTTTGTTGAGTCATTGTTGTCTGAAATGTTTTTTAGAAATATTTTTGGTAATGAAATAAAATAATATTTTATAATGTAAAGAGAGGGAAAATTATATTATTCAATTCCTATATGTGGTAAGTTGAGAAACTAGAACAAAGCACATATTTATAGATTAATCAATATTAATATTGTAATTGAGTATAACATATCTATGAATTTTTCAAGTTTTAATTATGAAATTATTTAATTTTTTATAACCATTTAAAAAATATAAAAATTCATATATTTTTATGCATTTCATGACCTAACATAATAGTCACCATTTTATACAATTATTCTATTGAACATGTGTTTGGATGGATATTTTCTAACAAATTTAGGGATCATTATGTCATAATATTTTATGTTTATATTTGTTATTACTAAAAATTATAATTTATATAAATATATTAAGCATCTAACACATAATAATTCAAATTGTTTTGCCCGATTCGACCACAATTAGTAATTTTAGTCACAATTGTGTCCTATTTTAGTGGGTTTTTAGGTCTATTTCAAATGTTCAGTATTCAATGTGGGTTGAAAGGTTGAGATAACATAGACCAAAATCCTCTATATGTCATGGGGTCTCTAATATAAATTTTTATCTTTTATTTCATAGGAACATGGATTGTTCGAGTGGAACATGGCATAAAATTTGGATTGGATCCAATGATCTAATGTATCTTTGCCAAAAAAAGGTTTATTAGACCCCCAATGGTATGAAAAGGATAACTCCCAAGATGACTGTGTGATACTATCATTGTCAGTCTTCATTAGAAATATGAGATGGTTTAGATAAGTAGATATAGGCTAATAAACAATAATAGGGAGTGTGAGATACTTATTTAAGACACATGTAGTTTCTATGTTTGGGAAAATTGCAATAAAACCAAGTTAGATAGTTTCGTAACTAGGTGACAGACAAGAGACCTCAATAGAACTACTTCATGTTATGGATGTGATATTCTATAATGTATGTCGGCTATTTTAGTCATAGAAAACACACTAGCTTTATCATTTAATTTAAAGTAACTTTCATTTATTATTATATAATATAAAGACTATAATGGTCATAATGCTGATATACTAACATAAAAACATATATATATAATTTCATATCATATTTTATGATATTTAACTATTTACCAGTATATTTTAACTTATTTATATTATTTTATGTTTCAACTTTGATCTAATTTTGATAGATTTATTACAAATTTCATATGCATTTTATAAACATAAAAGTTGATCTATAATGAATTAAATAATTTTTTAGGTTATTTAGATAAATAAAATAAAATATATCATGATATGATATGTAATTTATGTATTAATGGAATTTTTTTATCCATTTAAATAAATAAAAAATATATTAGAATAAATATTCTTAATATATTTTATATATTAAAATTATAAAATTTATTATAAAGTAATTTATCTAAATAATGATATGTAAAACACATATTTTAAATTTTATTAGAAATAAATCGGTGATACTGTCTCCCCTCAAAGCAATTATATCCACTCAATTTTCACTTATTGTTAAATAAGTAATACTTCAATTTTAACAACCAATGGTTTTAACATATTTTATTTAATCTAAAACACCCCATTTACATTTCCATATATTCTCACTTACCAAAATTATATCCCCTTTGTGGGAAGAACCAATCATGATGTCCCTCATTAAAAATATTTAAATGACCAATGAAAGGAATATATTAAAAACACGGGGTTGGTATCCATTGAAAACTGAGAAAGATTAACTATATTTTATGTCACTTATTATATTATTTAGGTTTTTTTGAATATTAAAAATCAACAATAATGGTTTTATTTGAAAAAATTAAAATAAAAATGGAATATTAAAATAAATATTGGATAATTATATGATGATTATCCAAATTCATTCATTCAATTTAACCTAAAAATGTTAGAGATTGATCCCCCAATTTTAAATCAAATAAATAGAATTCATTAATTCAATTTTCATTATCTCTCTAATATAGGTGTCATAATTTATTGATTACTAAGATCATTGAGCTGTATATTATATTTGGGAACAAGCCCAAATCACTCAAATCCATCACATAAAGAGTAAATCAATGGTAACCTAGATCCCAGTTTCCTATGACACCCCCAGTCAAGTGATGTATCCTTTAATGAAATGTCTCCAAATGGTTTCATTCAAAACAAATGATTTTAGTAAGACAACACTCTTTTCAAGAATCCTATAAGTCCATCATTGGACGAATAAATCAAGGAAAGGGAATCATTAAATCTCATGAAATAAAATGAAATAAACAATGTTTATAAATAATGATATGATAAATATTTTTAACCAATCACTTAAACCAAAAATTATAATAACTTAGGGTGTAGTCATAACACTAAATAATTGGAATATTAAAAAATTTATGGAACTCCCTCAACCTGGTATCCCCTACATCAAGTGCTCCAATCTGGGTTGCTACATGACCTCAAGCGTTCCACCTCTAAATCTATAGGATGTCGACTAGAAGTGGTAGTATAATAGAATATGGGTAAATAAAATACCCTCCCTATTAGAATAAGTCACATTAGATAACATATAAAGTAAATGAAACAAATAAATGGAAAAAATTATCACATATCGATTTCCAAAAAATCAGTGCAATCCAAAACTGGACAATAAATATTCTATGCCATGTCATACAGTGACACTCGTAAAAAATCCCAAAATAAAGACAAGAGGAAGAAATACCCAAAATGGGACCATAATCCATGTCCAGATCCATCCTCTATTCACATCCCATGATCAATCAACCATATAGAATACGTCACTTTCCCTATCTTGAACTGGAACCATGAAGTCATTTCGGGTACCCAGTGGCGGCCCGAGTAGTGTGTGAGTACAACTCAGTAGACCACCACCAATGGAGTCTACAAAATATCTAGTCTATAAAGATAGTGAATGCATGCAGATAACGATTATCAAGAAAAACCTGAAATAAATCGGGTTTCATTTGATAACAAGGTTCACTTTAGCCACATTCATCATTAGTTAAAAGGGTTAACCATTTTCATCAAATAGATATTTACCTATGAAGATCATATAAAAAACTGTATCAGGGTAAGAAAATAGGTTCATTATATGACATGGGAAAATACTACACAAGTTTTTAAATAAACCTTACCTAAATCCTCAATCCATGTAATCATATCCCATTAACCCATTGGGGGAATAGAGAATCAGTCTTACTCCCTAAACCATGCATTATATAACATTACCTTGGTGCCTCGGTCTAGATAACCACACCCCATACATCCATTGGTGGCATAGATCATCATTTTGAATCCCCAACTCGTGCATTATAGGGGTGTGTATGGAGCATCTCTCTAACATGACCTGTCAGTGTAGATCCTCATTCATACCCTGCAAATCACCAAGACAAGTTCACATTCTTATTTAACCATTTACTAAATATACCATTTATAAAATAACTCATTTACACACACATAATTTATGACTATGGTTTATTTAACACATATACTATCTTCATACCATTACCCATTACCACATTTTCTCTTTACATCCCTTATCCAATTAAGACATTTTCCATTTCACACTTTAATCCATGTATCCATTAATTGTTTACATTAGTTATCCCATTTACAACCTTTCCATTTCATGAAACCCATTGACATTATACCAAACACCCCCTTATTCCATGTTTTCAACTAAACACGATTATCATTTTTACCATTATAAAATGTTTGTTAACATTACAACATAATTTTTATTGTCCATTTCTCATAAGACTTCAATTATACATGTAACATCTCAGTTTCATGTTCAAGAAGTGGCACATCCCATGGGTGAAACTTAACCTATTATAATTAACCTCAATGCATGCCACAAGGATCATGAGGGTTTTAGGTTGTTAATTAATGAAACAAATTCATAATATTTACCATAAAAATACAAACAGAAAACACAATGACATAAAATCATAACCACACACACATAAACAAATCAATAAGAACATGGGGTATAACTTTTAGATCACCCACCTTGATTTTGTAGGCAACTGCACACTCAACCATTTCCTTCTATTAGAAATAACCACCTTTAAAGGCCCAAACTTGAATCCCCTAAAATATAGGGTTTTATAGATTTAGAAGAATAAGAATGATTCAATAATATGTAATCCAAAAAGAGGAACAAAGTGGAGTGTAAGACTCACCCAGAACAATGATCCACCCCCTACGGTGCTCCAAACAGATTAGAAAAGAGGGAGATTGATAATTTGTACTTTGGAAGGAAGGATCCATCACACTTGGATAATATAGGATTATAAGGGAAGAAAATAGGATAAGGTAACTTAAATACTGAGGCAGGGGATGGTAAATTCCCCACTTTTTAATGGCCGCATAGTTTGGTTGCATGGTCAGCTAAAAAGTGCAGCAACCATTTGAATCCCTCTATTGAAGAGTAGGGCTAGGACACAAGATTTGGGTGGCCACATACATGGTTTTACTAATCATGTAGAGCCTATGCACCAATATATTTCCAACATGAGTTGGCCACATGGTTTCTTGGGCCTTGGCACACAGTTTGAACTAATCGTACCCCAACCTTGCACGAGGCACTGGATAGCCCCCTTTTTCACACATCCTTGTCTGAAACACCCAGTAAACCCCCATGACGACTCATATATCTAAAGAACATTTCATTAACCACATTAAAGGTATTTAAGCCAAAACATAAAAAATAACATACCTCAATAGAAGTTTTGGATATTGCAACATCCACACATACAATATCTCATCCTCAAGATTCACTCCCAAGCATCATTCACTTCTCAAATTAAAGAGATTAGAACACTAAGGAATCATATCTATCTCTCTCTCCCAAGTAACTTCATGAAAATAACCATGCTTTCATAAATATAATAGCCCATAATATGTACTTATAGATCCTATACTAAAGTCTATACCATTATATTCTCAACTTTTATGTTGATAATTTTGACCCAAAATTTTCATCTAAACTTTATGAGATCAATAGAAAAAACTGGATCACATACATACAAGGAGAAATTTTAGGTTTAGGGTTTTAGGGAATTAGAAAAAACTCCTACACAAATTATTCACATCAACTTGGACTCATAAAAAACTGGTCCGTAAAGTGGAACATTAGCTCCCATTTTACCTATCAATTCTGATTTTATATTAGGTCATCAATACAATACATTTGAAATCCTATATAAAAATAATTCCTTCAAAACTTTTATTTAAAACCTTGGGAAAAGGAAACATAAAACGATTTAGCTAAAATTGTCTATAAGGGAATACGTAAGCATTAAAAAATGAATATCATCAATGAGCATAAGAGTGCATAAGGGTATGATTAAATAATCAAAGGGTATGTGTGAATCATAAAGAAACTCATACACATCAAGACCTAGATCATGAAAACAAGTCATAAGGATTAAATAAAGGAGATAGTCATAAGAATCAACAAACAAAATCCTTGGGATATCAAATACTGATCAAAAGAAATTTCAAAAATCTGTAGAAAGAAAAGATAAAACATATTGGTATCTTGGAATATTACCTCATGGAACCCTTACTGAACCTTCACATAACCCTTATAAATTGAATATTCAGTATGGTAAAATTCTATCTCTATAGTACCCAACACATCATAGCACTATCTGGACGCAGCCATCGTATAAGCTATTGTGGGCTTACCCAATGCTACATGGGCACTCTTATCATTTATAATGTACATGAACTGAATATATTGTGAATTAATAAAAACTCATTGAAATAAATTATATTCCTTCTAGAACATTATTATCCCATGAATAGAAAATTGGTTCCAAAAAAATATTATTAAAATATAATTGACCTAATGTATATAAATGGGATACAAAAAATATCATTGAAACATGATTCAACCATGAAAATGAAATAACTTCCATAACAATATCATTAGGACACGATTAACCTATGGAACAGAAAAATGTTCCAAAATATTCTCATTGAAACATGATTAACCCATGGAAAGGAAATGGGTTCCAAAAAAATATATTTGAAAAAAATAACCAATGGAATGGAAATAGGTTCTATAATAATCTCTTTGAATCATGATTAACACATAGAGAGGAAATTACTTTCATAACAATATTTTTATGACATAATCAACCCATGGAAAATAAATGGGTTTCATAACAATCTCTTTGAAAGGATAAAAATCCATAAAAAATTTGGATAATGTCAATAAAAAATATCCTCAGTGGTGATTATGTAACAACAAGTGTTGATGTCATTAATGAATTGAAATTACCTTAAAAGGTCATAACAAATTCATGAGGAGAATAATATTTAAACATTCCTAAGTGTCCCATACAACCTTAAGAAATTTGAATCATAATCATCATGATAGAATAAAATTAAATGTGATATAGAATATCATATGAATATGGATATTCATGATATATCAGGTAAATTTATAATTATATACACCTCATGAAATAAGAAATGTGTATACCATAACAAACCTCTCAAATAAAGAAAATTTGTGACAAAAATCCACTAATGATTTTGTAACATTAAAATCGTAAACCCCAAAAAATAGAGATTATAAAATGGATATGTAAAATCCAAAAAATTTAATTATAAGAATAATCAAATATATTTATGGGAAGTATATACACCATGAAAAATAAATGAAGGGTGAATAATGTATAAGTCTCATAGAAATAAAAGTGAGACTATAAATCCCCTTACAATGATGGTAACATATTTATCAAAAACCATAGATGTAAAAATTTTCAAATGAAATATATAAGTACCATAAAGATAAAATAATTCTTGACATAATATATCAAAAGGTGTAGTTTATACATTATCATAACCTAACCTTGGGTTTTCTTTTATTTGACTCAATTCTTTATGCTTGTTATTTGGGTGAGGTTTGGGTTGAATTCCCACTGTAAATTCTAACTTTTGGAGTTATCGGGTGGTTTTGAACCGATGCATAGTTTGAGAATGGTTTGGTAAAAAAAATGTGACACCCAAAATTTACTGTGAACCCATATTTTTGTGGTGCACGTATTGTTCATGGTTAGAGGCATCCTTGAGACATGCATGAAAAATGTATATGTCAAATAATAGATCTAATTTTAACTTTTGGTGCATAATTTTTGAAAACATGTGGGTAGCCTATGTGAGGGTCCATTATATCCTGTAGGTTGTGCATAGTTGGAGAATGGTCTATAAAACAATGCGGCCAAACTGTGCAACCTACCTAGTGTTAAAAAAATAAAAATAAATGATAATAAAAAATAAAAATTAAAAACTCAAAATATTTTTTTTGTAATAATAATAATGATTATAATAATATTGATAATATTATTATTAATTTTATTATTATTATAATTATATTTTATACCATAAATGAGTCTCTCCCATACTCTACACTTTCTCCAAGATACACCCCTCTCCCCCTCCCTATCTTGTATGACCCCCTCGACCAAAGCTGCTTCGATGCACAACCTCACCTCCCTTCGGTGATCGATTCTCCATCCATTTCATGGTGTGGTAGTCTTTGGAAATCCTCTTCTCCCACACCCTTCATTATTTATCATTTTTCTTCACCTCCAAGGTGTGTGTATGGTTTGGTCATACCTGAAATCATTTTGGGGGTTTTATTTTTGTCGATTCATGATGATTTCGGTTCGTTGGCCCAATAAGGGTTGTTGTTTACATGGTTGTAAAAGTATGTGGGTTTTGAATAAATTTTGGATTATTTGTTTCATATCCCTTATATTGGTTAAAATTTAAATTAGGGGTTTTGTGGTTTCTGAGTTACTAGTATTTTTCTACTGTGTGATAGACTTCACTGTTGTGGTTTCAGGTTGCTGATGACGAAAGAGACTTACATGGGTATGCATAGGTAGGAATATATAAACATAAGTACCCATTTTTTATACATTATCCCAAGTATGTATGAATATATATAATGGGTCCTCGTTCAATTATGTATATATATGAAAATTCATATGAGTGTAAGTGAAAAGTTGTATATGCACGTATAATCCTATATGTCAGAATCTCCTTGTACATATTTGGAAATAAAAATATGTACACAGAAGATGTGATTACTTTTATATAATTTTCATATGAGTATAGGAAGTAATTTGATGGTTTGAGATGTCATCACTTTGATAATCACACCTTGAGTTTCAGGTAGGTTCCCTATAACCAACCCCTTTAATTTGAATTCAAAAATTTCATGATTGGTTTAAAAATATGTTTTATATTTATGAAATATATATGTTATGAGATCTGCTTTTTCTTGTTATAAATGGTTCTTCATTTGTTTTACATAATTTATCAATTCTTACAACACATTTTTTTCATGTTATAACATGCTATCGACCTTATTTTGAAAAACGTAATGTATTTCTAATGCTCAATTAGTTATAAATGAAAATTCTTTAAAAGTGGATTCCTAAAAGGGTTTCTGTGTGTAATGGGTATTTCAAAATATTTTTTGTATGTTTAAAATAGATTTTAAGGTTTAATTGAATTAATATGTATTTTTATGTGATTTTAAATGGGGAAAATTTCATGTTTTGGTATGTTCAGAAAAGTGTATGGGTTTGGTGTAAATTTGATGTTAAATGGTGAATTGACTCTATTAAATGGATTTCATTGACATAGGAATGGTTTAATGTTTTTTAAATCTATTTTTTGAGGGTTATTTAGTTGTTATTTTAAATGGTTTTGAAACATAAATGTTTTCGGTGATTATGTTTTCTAAAGTGAAGATATTACTTTTATAGTAATGAGGTCCATTTTGAAATTTGAGAATGGTTTTTGAATGTGCGAAAACTCTCTTCAAGAAACCCCCTTGTTTTATAAATATGATGTGTTTGTTAATTATGTTATTTTTGATATGTGTATTTCGAAGAGGCTTGTGCATTATTGTGTGACCTAAAAAGGGGGATGTTCTCAAGGAGGGAGATTAGTGGGGTGAGGTTGGATGGGTTTTTATGTAAAGAAACTGATACATTATTTTATGTTAGTTTAATAGAAACACTCCCCACAATTTAAAATAGACCTAAATGGAAAATCATATGTGTCTAGGTGAGAAAAGTATAAATAGTATGTTAGTTTATTAGTAAGTGGATGAGGCCCATATTCATCTAGAAGTACTAGCAATTACAACACTATCTAAACATGTGATATGACCAGAGAACGCTAGAACTTTTGATGATATCCACTCTAGTGGATCATGCATGGAAACTGTGTGGGACCACAAGAACTTTTTATGATATCCTCTCTAATATCTAATTCATGGGAACAATATTGGTGGTTGATTTTTAGGATTCAGACCAATGAGGTATGAGGATAATAGATTCCCACATCTACTAGTTACATATAGGGATTTCCTATGATGCTCTCCTGTGACATGATACTTGTGATGTGATTTCCTTTAAACTTTCTTCAGGTTTATTTCATCTATTATGAAAACCATTTTTTGGTCTTCATTAATTTCCTTACATTTTGAAATGTCTATTTTTCCTTAGAATATTTTTTTAAATGGGATGGAATGAAAAAGATTCCTTTTAAAATGGAAGATTTAGATTTAAAATTGAAATTAAAAGAAATCCTTATTTTTGTATGGTTGTATTTTTCAAAAATTCATGTCATGTAATTCTTTTTTAATGATGATTCATAGGGAATATTTTATTCATGCCTGAAAACTATTTTTTAATATATACAAATATTGCTTTATTTCTATTTTTAGTTGGCGCTGCTTCAAGCATGGATTTTGTCTATGTGGGGTAAAGTTGGTTTAGTGGTCGAAGGTGACCAACAAAGTCATGTAGAGGTATGTAAAGTTTTCTTTATTTACACTTCTGGAGATTATATTTTTATATTTAAATTTAAATTTATTTAATTTTCCTTTCTATGGGCCAAATCATTCCCAGTTTCTTTATTTTTATACCCGACACTTTTTGCCAGCCTGTGGGGATCGAGAACACTGTTCAGGTAATGTTATTGGCTGACTTAGGTGATCAGTACAGGGTGGACCTGGGTTGGTTTGTGACAAAATGGTATCATAAAAGGCCCATATTACTCAGTGTATTAGGTTTCATGGATATTAGGACTATTAAGACTTTAGAGGTGGGTGCAGGAAGGACGATGTGAACCATTTCCCATCATGAGCCTAAGTTTTCAGGGGTAGTACGAGATTGAGTTTTTATTGTTTTTTGTCTATATGGATAAAAGATTATAGTGGGAGTGAGCTAGTGTTACATGTTGGGATGACTTGGAGTATATACCCATGTGTATCATGAGTGCATGATTTAATATACTTCATGTGGTTGATGCTCGCTTGAATCAAGGTTTTCCAATCCATGTTGGTGGGATAAGAATATCCACTAATTCCCTACCCTTCGATGTTTTGTGTGAGTAATTCTTTGTCTCATTTTTTGTTTGTGTGAGTGTATTTATAAAATGAAAATGGGTTTTTTAGGAAATGGTATTTCCAAAGGTAAAATGGTATTTGGAGTGATAAAATGGTTTTCGAAATGAAATTGATTTCTAGAAATGATTTTATTTTAATGGAATGTGTGTCTACAATGGAAAAAATGAATGAAATTACAAAATTGTTTTGATATTTTTTAATTACTTTTTGGAATGTGAAATGAATTTTTAATGGGAATTTGGAAATGTGTTTCTTTAATGATAAGTGGTGACTTTAAATTAGATGGGAATTTGGGATTTAGGTTCAGTGGCATATTTTTGAAATGAGAGATTTTATAAATTGACACTTGGTATTTTTATGAATTATCACATATATGGATGTACACATGTTGATATTGGATAATTGGTGCTATGTGTGGTTGGGTTATTAATTTAGTACAAGGATTTATATGAGTGAGACTTCAAGGAATACCAATAGTGGGTATTTATGTTGTTTGGTTTTCTGAAAAATAGTTTTCAAAATTGAGGATTTATATGTTTTCAAAAGTGAGTGATCAGTTTTTTAGCATTTTATTTTTATTTTCTGAATACTCTTTCATGGGATCTTGGTTTTGACATGTTGAAAGTTTGGTTTCAATGGTGATTTGAGTTTTAATTTTTGTTTGTGATTGAAGTGTGAAAATTCGGTTTATGATGCATCTTTATTTGACATTGTGATTCCTATTTTTCAGTACAACCTAAAAAAGTACTAGTAAGGTGTGAAAGGTCAGACTCTTTCATTCCTTCCTCTGTGATTAGGTGAATTTTGTTTTTGGGAACTGGTGTTGGTCAATGTCCAGTTCTTTGAACCAATTAAAACTATGGTGGATACATTTTTTGAGGAAATTCCAAATATGTTTTTGTCTTAGTATTAATATTGATAACACTACCCAGTCTCTAAATTGAGTTGTGGAACTAGAGAATTTCCTAACATCGGACCTCACATGAGTCTTCTTTTTTTTTCTCCCACCTTCATTACCTGAAAAATAAAATAATTTCTTATCCGTAGTGCCTTTCAAAAAAAAAATTCATTCGAAGTGGTAACTTGGGTCATTTGAAGGGGTTATATAAGTCACACAACCTAAAGAGGAAGTTTTAGTTTATGACCATTATCCTTGAATGTAGGGGAGAAGATGATTCAAGACACCAAGTCTCCAGCCATATGTCTCAATGTGAATATTTTTACGCCATCTAAAATCATATGGTTTTTGGGATTATGGTTCAGATTTTGTCTCATGTGATAGAATGTGGATGGTCCAAGATTTTATGTTGTAGTTTTCTTCATTTTTAAAGGTTATTTTTTGTTTTTAAAGGTGTATTGGCCTCTTTTCATTGTTTTAGACTTATATTTTTTCAAATATCCTCAGTTTTAGTTTCCTTGGGTCTTGAATGTTCCATTATTTCTGTGAAAGGCCTGATGGCCATGTATCATTGGAAGGCTATGTAGTGGTGATTTTTCCTTATGGATGAGAACTATTTAATGGAGGTGTCTTTGTGAATTATTTTTTTTCTTGGTTTTTCCAATTTTATAGGTTCTTGACTATTTTGAATATGTTTAATTATGGTTTTGTTTGATACTCATTTTGGGGTTTTCTTCGGGGGAGCACTTATAGTGGGAGTTGGTCTATATGGGGAGTCCTCAGGTTGGTCTGGGTTGGGGGTTCCCATTGTTTTTCATGTTTTTAGTTCTAGTGTTGGCGTATACATGAAGTCTCAATGTTGATCAGGATAGTCTAGTTCTTACGGTGGGGAGAACCCTCCTCTTTTCCTCATGCTTCATCTTCTCATGGTTTCTAATCGAGTTGGTTGGGTGTGACTAGTAGAGTCAAAGGTCACACCGAGTTCGTGGTTTCATTGGAATTTTTTAGTTTTGAGCTCGATCTTGACTCCTCATTTGACTAGATAAATTTATGGGGGGAAATTGTCTATTTTCAATAGAATTTTCAGCATGTGAACCTATTGTTTCTTTTATTTAACTCATTTATTGATGTAGGTTATTTTTTTGAGGGTTAGGTCAAGTTCCCACTGTAAATTTTTGAGTTTTGAAATTTCCAGGTGGTTTTGGCCCTGTTCATGGTTTGAGAATGGTTTTACCAAAACAATGTCATGTTCCGCATTAACCGTGCACCCTTCTTTTAATGGATCATTCTTTGAGGAAACCATAAAAAATGTGTGTGAAATGGATTTGTCAAATGAAATTGCTTATTTTCACAGTTGGAACATGGTTTCTCAAACCATATGGCCAACCCAGGTGAGATTCCCCTCTCTCTAGTAAGATACACCTGATTGGTGTATGGTTTGGTAGACCATGCGGCCATACCATCTAACGTACACAATGTTTAGGAAATTAAAATTAAAATAAAATATGAATAATTTAATAAAAATATAAGGATTTATGAATACTAATTATTGCGATATTATTATTATGTTTATTATTATTATTATTAGTTCTTTTAACCTTAAGGGGTCTCCCCCTTCCCCTCCTATTTTTTAAAGATGCACCCCCTCCCCCGTCCTCCCAAAATTGCACCACCCCCTCGGCCGAAGTCCCTTCGGTGCATGACCTATTTTCCCTCAAGTGATTGATTCTCCTCCCATTTTTTTGTTTCATAGTCTCTGGAAGGCCTCATCTACCTTTATATTCATTATTTCTTGGTTTTATTTCACTCCATGGGATGGTTATGGTTTGGATGAACCCTAATGCATTTTAGGGGTTTTGTTTTGGTTGATTCTTGACTATTAGGGGTTGTTAGCACTGTTGAGGACCATTATTGCTATGGTTGTCAAAGGAGGTTGGTTTAACTTCAATTTCAGTAAAGGGTTCTGATTTCATTCACATTGGTTCTGTTAAATGTTATTGGTTTGTGTTTTTTGAGTTCCCGATATTTGTGTGTGTGTGTTGGACTTTATAGTGGTGGTTTCGGGTTGTTAATGTCAAAAGAGACTTACTTCAATATACATAGGTAGGAATATATATGAGTAAGTTCCTCTTTATATAAATTTAACCATGGAAGAATTAATATATATTATGGGGATTGTGGTTCTTATGTATATATATAAAAATCAATATGTTTTTAAGTGAAAAGGGTTATATGCATGTATAATCCTATTTGTAAGGATCAATTATACACATTTTCCCATGAAAATATGTACATAGGGGATAGGTTTCCTTTTATATAAATAAATGTGCACATGGGTGCATGTGGTAAATGGAAGGTTCATTTTTTCATCTCCTTGAGCAGCACGCCTTGAGTTTGAGGTAGGTTCCCTATGCTTCAGACAATTAAATTGAATTCCATAATTTCTTGATTGTTTTAAAAGCATGTTTTATGTTTATGTACTATGTATATGTTATGTGATATAGTGGTGGGTGTTATAAATGGTTCTTCATTTGTTTTAAATTATTTATCTAATCTTCCATTGTGTTTTTTTCATGTTGGAATATACTCTCGACCTTGTTTTAGAAAATGTAACGTATTTCTAATTCTCAATTAGATCCAAATGATAATTCATTAAAAGTATATTACCAAAATATTTTGAGAATTTCTTATGTTTATTTAAAATTGTATTTTTAATTTGTAAAATAAACAAGAAAATTAACAAGAATTAAAATGGATTCATGTGAGATTTAAAAAATACAAAATTTCATGTTTTGGTATGTTCGGAAAAGTGCATGGTATTTGGTGTAAATTTGATATTAAATGGGGAATTTATATTCCCAAATGGGTTTCTTTGACTTGGTCGTGGTTGCAAGTTTTTTATAAAGTTTTTGGTGTCTTTGTTGTTTAATTTTATATTTAAATGGTTTTGGAAATAAAAAGTGTTGGGTAAATATGTTTTCTAATGTGAAGATATTCCATATAAATTAATGAGGACCATTTGGAACATTAAGAATTGTTTGTGATAGTTTAAAACCCCTATTGTGGCATGCCCCATTTTTTTAAAATATTATTTGTATGTTAAATGTGTGATTTTTTATATATGACTTACGAAAAGACTTGTGCATTATTGTGTGGATTAAAATAGGGGTTGCGCTCAAGGAGGGAGATCCGTGGTGAAAGGATGAATAGGGTATTGAGTAAATAAAATGATATGTTCTTGTATATTAGTTCGATAAAGAAATCACCACCATTTTAAATAGAGAACAATGTGAATCTCAGGTATCTAGCTGGCCGAACTAGAATTAGTACGCTAGTTGATTCAGAAGAGGTTGAGTCCTAGATTCATCTATAAGGATTCACAATTGTAACACTAAATAAACACGTGATATGATTAAAGAACAATAGATTTTTGGATGATATCTACTCTTGTGGAATTTTCATGAGAACAATATTGGACCACTAGAACTTTTTATGAGAACCTCTATAGTGGTTTGTGCATAGGAACATTATAGGAAGTTGAGTTTGAGGATTTTGATCACCAAGGTATGGGGTTTCTAGGGTCCCACTTATGCTAGTTACTTATAAAGATTTCCCATGGTGCATGCTTGTGACATGATACTTGTGATTCTATTTTTATTTCATTTGATTCCATATTATTTCCTCAATTATGAAAAACCTATTTTAGTCTAAATTACTTTCCATTCATTTTTAAATGGTTAGTAATTCATAGAAACTATTTATGAAGTGTGATGGAAAGAAAATGGAATTTCTAGAAAATGGAAGATTTTTATTTGAATTTGAAAATAACATAAAACATTATTTGTAAATATTTTTATATTTCAAACTATCATGATTTGGTTTTTTTAACGATATGGAATAGATAATAGTTTATACAAGCATGCCTACTGAGAGTTCATCATCACACATATAGCTTTGTTTCAGTTTTTAGATGGTGCTGCTTATAGCAACAATTTGGTCTCCATGGAGTGATGTTGGTTTAGTGGTTTGAGGTGACCCTCAGGGTCATGATGATTTATCTGCACTTTTATTTATTTCTAATGATGGTGTTTATCTTTTTATAGTTCGGTTTATATTTATTTAATTTTCATTTTTTATGGTCCAAATCATTACCAATTGATTTATTTTGATTCCTGACACAAGTTTCTTTCCTGGGGGGATTGGTACTGCACTTTGGTCATTATTTAGGGTTGAATCGAGTGACCATTTAAGGGTTGAACAGGTTTGATTTCTGATATACACCACACAAAAGATGTAGGTGGTGAAGAGGGCATTTCTCTCTAATATCTAAATAGCGAGATTAAAATATCTTACTACTTGGTAATATTAATATAAAACCCCATAAGATGAAATAATTAATGTTTAAAATTAAAATTCCATGAAATATTAATTATTATTTATATTACATGTCACGGTGGATTTATTTTCACCATATATAATAAATTTGGTTCATAATAATAAATCATTACTCAAAGAATGGAAATTGAGATCAAGTCCATTACCTTGAGTCCAATTTGCCATGTTTGTTCTCTATATTCCAGAATAATAAACTTAGGTTAATTATTTAAAATATTCATAACCATTACCATGACTATTATTACCTTTATTTCACTTATAGACAAGTTATATAAAATTACTTAATGAATAGTTTGTAAGTAAGATATTTTGACCATATTCATCTTATGTGTCAAAACCGACTTTGATAGTTTAACTTTTTCCAATGAGGTTATTATTTAAACACCTAAAAATTAATAAAAATGACATAATTATCAAAATTTTAAGAAAATTATTCTTTTTAAATCCCATCATGAATGATTTTTATAAAATATGAACCAACGTTACAATCCTAGAGACGGTATGTCGTATGTTTGCATGAGTAACATTATCATTTTTCAATAAAAATTATGGAAAGAAGGTCATTAAAATTATACTTTCAAGAATGATTATTATATAAAATTAAAATTTTATTTAATAATATATAATTATATATAAAAATCTTGTTATTTAAAATTAATCACATCAAATTGGGGAGGTGCTAGTCCACACAACCACAGACAACTTTATCAACTTTTTTAGTGTGAGAAATGGTTAATAAATAAAATGATATACTATACATACATGAAGAAAATTATTTCATGAGTATTATATATATGTAATTTATATAACATATTTTTATTAAATCCATCCTTAATACCTTCTATTTAATGTGTGAATGTGTCACATTACTTTCAGGTGGCAATAGTCCACACGTACACAAATGATGTTATCCTAAATAAAAAATTTAAATCATGATGGTATGTGTTATTTAACAATTGAATAATTATTAATAAAAATAAATATCATATATATAATGTAAAAAAAAAATTTCCATCATATTTCCCAACAATTAGATTTGATAATTGAAAAATGAACAACATTGTTTCACGAGTCAGTTTTCCTCCAAACAATCGAACAACAATTTTGTTACCCATTTGATTGAAGTGTGTACAATTTTAGTTAAAAAAATTTAAAATAAATACATATAATTATATTTAGGATATTAATGTTATGATATAATAATGCTATAATTGTAATTTAATGGGGTGAGAAAGAAAAAGAACATAAATCCACATTAAAGAATGTTACCTCTTTTTCGGGTTACTCCTTTTGGATTCCACCAAAAGGATTCCGTGGATAGAATTGTACACACTTTGGGGAATCTAATGTGAGGTAAGGTATGTGGGTAGATTATTTTGTCAGTTATTGGGCGAGCCAATGGTCTTGATAGGTGTGAATAAATAGGGGAGTGTGAGTTCTTTTTTATAGTGGAGGGGGAGGGGCATTGTTGTAAATATAAAAAGGTAAACACAATTGAGAGATCTACCATAAATAATATGGCTAATCTAATGGTCAGAATTCAATAAAATATGTTATATATTTTATTAATTTCAATTAAATGTGTTTTGTACAAGATTATAGGTCATTTGGAACGTATTTTTACCTTAATCGATATAATTACTTTTAATTATTTTCACCAAAGTTTTTGTTCAAAAACTAATTTTACCTTATTAGATAATATAAATGATTATGATTCAAAATATTGAATCCATTTTTCCAAATTAAAATATTATAAGTGGTAGAAAATAATTTAAAATTAATCTCACAGATGGGATGATAAAGTAGGTTTTCAAAGTTAAAATGTTTCAAAATATTGTTATGTTTTTATATATAAAATAACTATAAAATGATTCTAATTACCTAAATTGTTTTAATTGATATAAAATATATATAATTAAACTTTAAATATGATAAAAAATATCATTTAACACTACATATTATGTAGATGAAAAAACTGTTTACAATTAATATTTGGTGTCATTCACTATTCCTCAAAATATAAAAGTCTCAGAAAAATACCCAAAATTCACCCAAAGTAAATTTTTGATATTTTTATTTCATAAATGTTTTTTATTTCACAAAAAATATGTAAAATTTTAAAAAATTATATGTAAAATATGTTCTCCATTGAAAGGTGGTAAAACTACCTTTAAAAAATATACCAGTTTTTTATGCTTAAAATTGGATTTATTATTATCCAAACCCTATAAAAATTATTGGATGAATTTCAAATTTTTTTATAAAATATATTAAATATAAATTTCATTAATATCATTAATTAACAATGAATAATTAAATTTATTAAGATAAAACTCCATTCGTATCATAAAAAATATTTTTCATAAAAACACATCTTTTATATTCAATTGGTCTTTATTTTCAATTATAATTAATTGGTAAAAAAGTAATTAATTTTATAAACATGAGTAAAGTAATATTTTATAACTTAGTTAATTATATTAATTCCTTCCATTCTAACAACTAGGTGATAACTATTATTTTAAATAAATAATAATGGTATATTGTTGTTTGATGAGACTCGAACTTGCATGTAATGTAAGTCATCAAAGGGACTCGATGTTGTGTGAAACACAAGATAAAATTGGAGTTTCACGTAATCCTAGATAAATTATTTATTTCTTTTAACACAATCTATTAATGAATTTAAATTTATTTGAAATAAGATATTTCATAAACTCTAGGGATGTTACAATAACACTTGAACCAATGTCATAGTCTTTCCACAAAAGACTTTCTAACTGTGATCCACAATGAAAAATAGATGCTCCTCAAAGGAATAATTATCCCCAAGCTCAATATAATCATTATAAATATAATGATTTGGGTCAGGGTGATACTTTCTAAGCCGCGACAATATAAAAAAACCATATATTCTACTATACTTCAGTGGAAGAGCCAATTAGTACTCCACTTGTCTAATCCTCTCTATAATCTCAAACAGCCCCACATACCTGGGTACACGCTTACAATGTATATGCATATGATGGTGAACCAACCTTGTTGAAACCCAAAGTAACCCAAAATAACCAACCATAAACTCAAGAGGCTGGTGATGTTGATTAGCATATGAGTTAGGGATACCTTGAGCCATATCCATATGTTTCTAAATCATTTAAACTTGCTCTGATGTATCCTGCACAAGACTTATCCCCAAGAAATATGACTCCCCAGCCTAACCAAAAAAAAATAGAGATCTAAAAGGACCATAATAGAGTTACTCATACAGTTCCATCTGAATAGTCACATATTAATTATTTTTATAGGAGAACTCAACAAACGATAAGTGTTTTTTCAAGATCCTCCATAGTCCAGGACACATGACCTCAACATGTCCTCTAGAACCTAAATAGTATGATCCAACTAACCATCTATATGTGGGTGAAAATCTGTACTCATAAACATTAGGGTAACAACCAGATTCTATAAAAATTTGCAAAATCAAAAATCGAAAATTGAATAATGACCCAAAACTATAGTCCGTATAACCCCATGATACTAAACTATCTCCTGAACATAAAAATCAACCAATTGGTCAATTGTGAAATTATATCGTATTATCAATAAATGTTCCAACATGGTTAACTGATCCCAAAATACCCTTATCACATCATTCTTATGTGGTGTCCTTGAAATAACAACCAAAAAATCTATCGTGATGTCATTCGAGTTCCATTATTGAATTGGAATCATTTATAACAAATAACTCGACCATTGATTCTCTATATTCACCTACTGACAGGTGTAGCACCACGTTAAAAAACCTATAAATTCAATTTTCCTACATGGACACCAATAATGTTTATTAATATCATGATGCCTCTTGGTTAAACCTAGTTGAACTTGTCACTTTGAGGAATGAAACTCATGCATCAACTCTTCATGCATATAATAAGGCAAGAAAGCCTGACCAAGAACATAAAAGATCTCATTATCAACAACAGTTCAATCCGAAAGTGACCCCACATTCAAGACTCTCCCTCAAGGAAAAACACTATGGATCCTCATATTTCCTCTCCTTAATCTGTCTCATAATCATGGAATCAACTACCAATGAAGCAAGGATCATCTGACCTTTTCAATCCTGAACCTATAGATGCATCTCAACAAACAATTCCATCATTATCCACTTGGAACTAGATTCCTTAATATCCTAATTTTTAGTCCTCTAACGCAAGGATTTTTCAACACTATTTACCTTTCCTAGCAAGTAAACCAACTCAAAATCAAAAGAATACATGTACTCAATCCAAATCCACTACTGAATATTCAAATCATGCTAGGAGAAAATATACTTAATGATTTTATGATCAGTATACACCACAAACATATCTCCTAACAAGTGATGCTTCCAACAAATTAATTGATGATGCCTCAACATCCATGACCGATACACCCAAACCCAATACTTCCACATGACCAACCCTATATGAATTGAAAAACAATGTATACTCTTTACCCAGTTGAGGTAGGATAAAAATTGGATCAGTATTCAACCACATCTTTAACTCATTGAATGAATGATCACATTCCACATTCTACTCAAACATGATAACCATTTTTTCGATCTTGAGAGTGGTGCTGCCATATAGGAAGTGTCTTTGATGAACCTATTGTCGTAACCCAGCAAATCCAAAAGCTCTAGATATTAAAAACATTACTAGGTTTCTCCCACGATACAATTATCTTCACTTTCTATAGATCCACTAACACTCCTTCCTCAAGATTATGTGACCCATTAAATATACGTTGTCAATCCAAAAAATGAGACTTGGATTGATGTAATATAGCCTACCCACTCTTAGTATACATAATACTATGTTAAGAAGTTTGGAATGATCCTCACAAGTCTTATAGTACACAATGATATCATCAACAAAGAATATTTCACCTTGATCTAAGTACAAGGGAAATATTATGTTCAATGAGGCTATAAAGACACAAAGTTCATTGGTCCACCTGAAAAACATCCCAAAATACTCATAAAAACCATACCTACACATGAAAGGAGTCTGTGGTATATCATAACTTCTAACCCTCATATAATGATACCCTGATCTAAATTCAATCTTGGAATACAAAGAAGTACCTCCAAGATGGCCAAAAAGATCATCAATTAATATGAGAGGGTATTGATTCTTAACATTCATTTGATTCAACCATAGGTAATAAAAACAAAACCACAACATCCCATCAGAATATTTGGAAAATAAAACTTGAGATCCCCAAGGTGACATACTTAGAATAATAAAACCGTTATTATACAATTACTCCAATAGATTTTTATTCTCATGAATATATTCTAGTTCCATTCTATATATAATAATAAAAACATGTTATACTCTTGGAAAAGAATCCATTATGAACTCAATATCTATCTTAGGCACTAGCCCCATGAAGTCATCAAGAAAAAATCATGAAATTTTTCAACATTAGGAGTAAATACAAGATAATATACTCCCCATTATCAAGTATGATACATGCCAATTAGTTTGTGAACCCACCCAACTAGTGAACAATGGTTACTTCATGGCCTCCCTGAATATAAAATTCTTAATAGTGAACATAAGTATACCTCTCAAGAGATTTGAATGTTACCCAATTGAAATAATAGTCATTATGGGCCTGGTACAACACCAAACAATCCATCCCCAATATCAGATTAAAACCCTGCTTTTCAAGTACAAACAAGTACCACCAGAAATGGTACCTGCCATCCTCAAGGGTATACTACTTACAATGAAATAAAGTTTCTTGCATGAACTCTTTAAAGAGTATAAATTAACATAACCCCACACACATATTCCATATATAGGCCCAACCTATTCCCAAAATAAATATTTATAAAAAAATTTGAGTCACCTATTTGAAATAGAGATCTAGAAAGTTTATAATATACAACAACTATACCTTGAACATCCAATGGTCTAGCCTTTCCAACTCATGGTGATGGTTTAACTAATTAAAGATGACCTATCCCTTTACCCTATGATCTGATCTAAGTCTTTTGTGCTATAATACCCTACTGATAAGGATACCCATGTCCTGAAGTACCATGTCTTCCACTCCGACATGTATGACATGTAGAACTCCATATGTGTTCTTGATATGGGATAACCAACCTTTTCCTACACTCCACACTAGAATTGACCCTCCATGACTTCCCATACATCATGGTTTCCTATAGAACCTCTGCCCATTTTCTATCCCACCACATACTTAGCACACAACTGGTGGTTGGGGCATTGACCACACATCTATCCCATCTAGATGAACTGATATCATATCACCTGGTCACCACACAGAGAGGTCCACACTCTTCCCTAGATTCTCTTTATAATAGTTCCTAGGTGTAAGAATGGAACTACTTATTATCTTAATTCACACCACTATATCACCTAAATGGAACCACATGTTCACCAAAGGAAGGCTCCTTGTGTTTTCATTCTGTGATACGGGATTGATCCACCACCTCTTCAAACCTATTTAAATAAAATATATTCTCTTATGAGTTGATCATATGTCTGTTACCTTTGATAAAATTCCCCATTGTATCTTCCTCAAACCCTACTAATGTTATAAAAAAGTGTTTAAATTCTAGTGTAGTGTCTATAATAATCCATTACTATCCCAATACCTAGATTCAAAATCATAAAATATATGGAATTTTCCTTCCTAAAGGTCTTTAGATAGAAATTTCTGAGAAATTTTTTCTATAAATATTTCTAAAATGTACCTTATGACTACTCTTACTAAACTAGAACATCCCATCAGCACTTCACTGGTCCTCTCAAAAAATATGATTCCAACGTTACTTTCTTATGAGGAGGAGTCTCTTAGTGATTCAGTATCATCTAGATGGACTCTATCCAGAACACAGATGACTCATGTCCACCTTCTCTAGAATATTACATAGGGTTCTATAACTAAAACTCTATAGTCAGTTCAAACATTCTCATAACAACCTTCCCTAAGCCCCTTTCCATAATCTTCATAAGATGAGAAAAGTTATCACAGACCTTCTCCTCCCCTTTTGTACCCTGGATCAATAGGGTTTAGTACTCAACTGATAGAAGAGCATTCTTGGTGATATACTATTGTATCCTAACCAAACAAATAACTGTGGTAGAATCTATCTACAATTATAAACAAAAATATCAAAATATGAAACCTAAAACTTCAACAGTTTCACAAAACAAATCTATCTACTATCCATAAACAACCCATTTTATAGACACTATCCCAGTGGATATGGTCACATCTCTATCATTACCCTCATCCATACCTATCATGGTCCATGTTAATCATGGGGTAAACCAATATAAGTGGTCACATGTCTTTATCTAGACACCCCTTTGTAACCATTTTCAATTTCACCACATAAATATTTCACTTTTAAGATCATTTCCATCCATTCCAACTTGTCATAACAATATTTTAAACCATTTATGAATCTTCATTAGGAAATATTCTTTATCTATTTAATTTCATTCTTCCCATTTAACCATTTGTGTCTTATTTATTAGATACCACTTTTTTTAAACTTTAAGGAAAATTAAATACATTCTATCCCTCACTTCCCATATATCTTTCCCATCTGTTCCTACCAGGATGAATTTCACTTATATCCATATGTTATTTAAATTACTCATGCATGCACAACCTCATGAAATTTGGGCCATGAGAAAAATACCATTAAATAGTCACATCAAACAACAAGTTCATCACCCAATTGTGAAATATTATCCAACCATAACAACCACATCAAGACCAACAATCCAACCCTGGGTACTTAAATTTTCGCTCATATGTGTGTTAGATACTCCCATACTAAAGATCATTACCAAGGCCTAACATGTCTGAGTCCCCTAACTACTATCCCCAAATAGTAATATAACATAAATTAAAACTCTATGATTACCCTTCTTAACATCCCTAGCATGGTAGCCACTATATCTGGTGCTCTAATCTGAGTCGCCACATGACCTCAAGAGTGCCTCCCCATATGCTAGAGACTACCGACTAGTAGTGAGAGTATAATATAACATGTGTGGAGACTATACCCTCTCTATTAGAGTAACCCATAGAAGATAACATAAAAAATAAATGGAAATATTTAGTGACAAACAAGAATCACATATTCATGTATAATAATAGGATTAAACACACAATAAAATAGTAAAAATGTTATGTCATTTTCTATAGTGACAAGTGTATGAAAAAATAAAAATAAATACAAGATGAAAAATCCCCAATACGAGTCCTAAATCCACGTATGAATCCATCTTCCATCCACATCCCATTCTTAATAAACCATCTACTATAGGTTTGTTAGCATTTTTAGGACCTAAAACCATGAAGTCTACTCGGGTACCTAGTGGCTTCATGATCATGGTGTGAGTACAACCCATTAGGCTACCACTAACAATCTCTAAAAAATATCTATTCTAGACATATTGTTTATGTATGTACATAATGAATGGAAAAGAAAATAAGAAATAAATTTTTTACCATTTTTTAATAAGGTTCATTATAGACACATTCATCACTACATCCAAGGGTTATTAATTTTCCACAAATACAAATTGTCCTATTTCAGTCATATAAACTATGCATCCGTCGAAGGGAATTGGTTCCCTACATCAAAAGGAAAAAAACTACACAAATCATTGAAAAACACATAACTGAAGCCCTAGCCCATATAATCATGTCTCATGCATCCATTGGGGTTATAGAGTATCCTTCAAACTCCCCAACCCATTAATTATATAACACTTACATTGGATCCTCATTCCTGATAATCAAGTCCCTTGCATCCATTTGGGTAATAGTGCATCACATTGACTCCCAAACCAATTCATTATAGAGGTGGATTTAGAGCATCATTCTAACTCGACCCACAGGTATAGTGAATCAGTGATACCCCACAAATAACCAAGCCATGTTCACAAGGTTCTTTGACCATTAAATATATGTAACTTTTATAAACCATAAATCATTAAAACATACATCATCTACAACCAAGGTTCATTCAAGACGTATACAAACTTCATACCTTATAAAATTACCACATTTTCTATTTAAATGCCTTATCTCATTAATAAATTTTCCATTTCACCCATTAACCTATTTTCACTTTTACCATTTACAAGCCTTATCCCACAGACACCCTTTCCATTTCATGTAACCCATTCACATTACACCAAACACCACATTATTCCATCTTAACAACTAAACACGTTTATCATTTTTTCCATTCCACAATACTTGTTAACATGGCAACATAATTTTCATCGGATCTATCTCATTACATGTTAATTATATAATTAATATATCAATTTCATGTTCAAGAAGTGACACACCCAATGGGTGAATGTAACCTACTCTAATCAAACTTAATTCATCCAATTTGGATCATGAGGGGTTAAATTAATAAATTTAAAAAATAATTTATCATTTATACAATGGAAACCCAAATATTATGAAAATGGAATAAAAGAATAACCAGATACACATAAACAAAATAATAAGATTATGTGATATAACATTTATACCACCTACCTTGATTCTATAGACAAATGCATGCTCAACCTTAGCCTTTGATTCAGAAAGAAACCACCTTTAAATACCCAACCAAGAATCTACTAGGAAGGTGGGGTTTTAGAGCTTCAAAAAAATGATAACACTTCCACAATCTCTAATCCAGAAAAAGGAAGAAATATGAGTGTTAGAATCACCTAGAGATCCAATATTAACCCAATGACGCTCTAAAAGGCTTATTTAAAAAGGATACCAATTATTAAGATTTTTGTGAGGAAGGGTTTGTCACACTTAGATGTTGTAGTAAGATAGGGGATGAAAATTAGGCAAGGGATCTTAAATCCTAATGGAGAAATGGGAAATTCTCCACTTTTTTATGGCTGCATGGTTTTACCGCATGGCTAAACAAACTATACAACAATCATGAGGACACCATTATCTAAGAGGAGGTCTATGTAACATTGTTTGTATATCTTCCCACATAGTTAGAAAATTTTAGTAGAGCCCGCACACCTTCATCTGTCTAAGTCGATTTGGCCATATGGTATCCATGGCCTTGGCACCCGGTTAGTAAAAATGATTCCCCAACCATACAGAGAGCTTTGGATAGAATTTTTTCTCCCCCTTCCATGTCCTGAACAATGAAACACCCCCATGACACCTCATCTCTCTGAAAAAGATATCCCATTATCCATTTAAAAGGGATTTATACAAAAACAAAAACAATACCATACATCAACAAAAGTCTGGTATCTTACAATTTAACTCCGAAACAACATTGGTTCTTCCCACATGGGTCAATCCACTTGGGTTAGTGATCCATTTCTATAGTTTCTGACAATGGGGAACAACATTTTAAACAAAATAACAAAAAATGAAACAAAAGAAAAATAAAATATGAAAAAAAACATTCTTGGAAAGGGGAATCTTGGGGGTTATTATTCTCCCTTTTATAGATAACACAATATCATGCCAAGGTCCTGATATTTATTTATTTAGGTTCAATACACGTGTGATCTACAATATTATGATAAGTATAACTGAATCATAAAACATTTATCCTTTTTAATATTGACACATTTTCTCTACCAATAACGTGGTCAACCATAATTACATAATTATTTTATTTCCTTCAATTTGTGATAATTTTTATTCTTTTTGTATGAATTTCATGATACAATTAGAAATTTATATAAGGGATATTTATTTATTCCGAAATCTCTTGAAAGTTGGCCAAATTGATCTCTTTCTTCATCAATGGCCTTGGACCGCCTAGGGCATGTGTTTCCTTCATCTTGAAGAATAACAAGGACTACGAGTTTTGGGATTACCTAGACATTCTCTTATTATATTTTGGTATGGGGAAATTTAATTTAAAATTGAATTTTTTTGATAAAATATACCTGGTTTAGTTTTCAATATAATCTTATTCAATCTGACAGTTGAGTCACTATATGTGATATGTCATAATAATAAATATTAATAAACTTATCAACAAAATTAGTGTTTCTTTAATTAGTAGCAGACATCATTTTTTTTGTGAAATATCCTTTTCCATCATTCATAATAAAGAAATTCAACATTATCAATATTACCATCATCATACAATAACTAGAAATCATATAGAATGGAATTTTATATCTTAATAATATCTCTATAATTTTATCTAAGACAAGATAACATTTTAATTGGAAACTAAATCATTCCCATTAACATGACTTATCATGACTGGTGATACATGACCGACCTTTAGAGTTCCACATGTTTAACTAGATTTTATCCCTCTATTAACTTTAGGGGTTCTATCATAATTAGGAATATTATCATAAATCATTTTTAATTATAAAATATCCAATGATAATTCCCCATCCTTGACTATGTTATTTCTTTTCCTTACAGATAAGAAATGTATCCTTATATTGTAATGTCCCGGATTTTCTGTGCAATTTTTTAATATTATATGGATTATTTAAAAACAAGAAACTGAGCCAAAATGTGATTCTGAGGCCTGAGGTGTCAGGAATAAATGTTTGAACATTATTTAAGCATGTGTGCATGGTTTTACTAACATCTAATCTGATGTCCATATCAGAAATTGGAGGGAACCATTGCCTTCGAAATGATTACATTACCTTAAGAGGGGACTAACCCCGATTGGTGCTGGTAGAAAGAAAAGGTTAAATATTGACATTCTAAAAGACAAAAAAATTAAACTTATGAAGTTGATTTTATTTTGTTTTAAATGTCCCATAGTGATGCTGCAATGAAATGACGAATTAGATGTTTCGCTTATTAAATGAAATAGCGTGGAGACGTTGCATCATAGAGAAACAATGACGTTGAAACAAGTTTATTAATTTAAGATATTGGTATGGATATAAGATCTGATGAACGATTCTAGAAGGCTCTGTAAAAAATATAAATAAAAGGATTTTGAAAATTATATTGTTGATGAACGATGACTTGATTCAGAACAGGCATTAGTGGATTGAAAAACGACGAATGGTGGACTCAAGCTTCGTCAATGATCAATCCAATCCTCTTGGTAGGGGTTTTACTTATGGGTTATTTTATTTCCCCTTCCATGTTTCTAATGAATAATGTGGAATAACCTATGAACATGTTGATCCCCAATTCGATCATTTATGTGGGATAATTAAAAATGAGGGATTAATGTTGGAGTTTGATCTTTGTGATTTTTAGTCCATTCTCCATGATCCTACTAACAAAGATAAATTCTTCCTGACACAAACTAAGGCCTCAATCCATTATAAAGGGTGTTCTTGTTGCATTTACTATCTCCATTCTTGCGTTCTTTGCTGACAAAATCCTAAGGTCTGGTTGGGATTTTCCAGCTGGGTCAAACACGGTCATATCCCCAGATCGACGATAAGATAGTTTGAAGCCCATTGATGATGAGTTCATGACCTAAGGATCGTGGTTCACCTTTTAGTTCAAAATATAAACCACCATAGTGTTGGGGGAATCCCACATATAGAGGATCCACTAAAACAGTGTTGGTGGCAACATGTGGTAGTTCCGGCAGTGGAACTTGGTGGCACGACTACCTAGTAGTAGGCCACCGAGTCGACGACTGGTGGCAGATGAACTCAATGTGGTCCTGCCACAGGCCGAAACAGGAGCCACAACTAGAGAAGGGCATAGAAAAGAAAACTTTCAATGCGGCCTCCTACCACATCGGACTAGGTGGCATGTTGTCTTGTGTACTGTGTGTGGGAGTTGCAGCCATCTCGTCACCCAATTGTGTGATGCGGTAACCATCGTGTCTTGGGTAGAGAAATCTAGCCCACTCCAGTGGGCTGGGCTGAAGAAACCAGGCCACCTCTGACGGCCATGTAGGATTGAACCACAACCCAATGGGGTGGGTCAGCCCGGTGGGTCGGTTCGGTGGACCTCGGGCCGGGTGGGGTGGGGTCGGTCCAACCGGGTCAGATCAGACCCAGACCCAACCATCCTCTTTTTACATAGAATTACCATATAGGGTGTGGGTCATCTTGACTAATTTGTTACTCCCCTATCCCACCAGGGTGTGAATCCTCTAGTCTTTGATGCCACTTTTTTTGTTACCGACACTCTGTGTGTTACGAAAATTACATGTGTTACCTACACTTCGTGTGTTAATACTTGAGGGTACATTGTATTCTTGTAAAAAGCTTGTCTATGTACCATACACCTATACTTGGTTTGAGATGACTCTAGTGACTCTCTTGATTATACTTCTTAAAGGCTACACTTTGTATACCCATTTAGTAGTCTACTAGGTGTATTTATTAGTGATTGGTTTGTGGTTTACTTCATTTGATTCCTTTGTGGTATATTTATTAGTGGCACCTTTATGTTTTGGGGACCTTACTGAGTATTGTTTTGCTCACCCCTGCACGGTCTTTGACTACACGCATTGTGTCTTGTGCAAACAATCAAAGTCTTTGACAGAGTCCTTGGTGGACTGGAGATTGGGGTGCTTCATGGTGACCCTACAGACGTGGTATGATTTAGCGACAATTAGACATCTTACTGTACCTACCATTCAGGTAGGGTTTTCTATAAATGAGATCCAAGAGCTTTTAATTTTCCTTTTTAGTTAGTGTTATATTATGGCCCCTTTTATTTCAGTTTTTACGTTACTCTAAGTGGGTTTCCGTAGTGTTTTGCACCCATGTTTACTTAGTGTTTTCAATTCTAGATTTTTCTTGTAGATGGGTGCATGTGTGCAGGTACTAGGGAATATGCCTACGACTTGTGGGATATCCCTACACGGCTCTATTCACCCACCCCTGGCCTGTGAGATCTAGGATTTGGGTTGTCATGACATGGGTCCTGGGGGATGGGTCTTGATAAAGTGGTATCCGAAGGAGTTTGATTTTACTCTTATATTGGGGAAATAATGTTAAGTGTTTCGAGTATAGCTTTCAGGCCAGGGAACCCAGTGTTGGTGTGGGGTCCAATGTATCTATACAGTAGGACCTTATGATTTTGGACTGAGTACATGAAAACACTTGTTGCTGGGAAAATCAATGTTTCATGCATCATATAAAAATTGAGTGTGTTATCATGTACATCTTGAGCCAGAGTCAATTCACTATGTATACTCTATTGACCATGTTACACTATTTTTTTAGAATGCCGCCATGAAGACATCCTGCCAAGATTCTGTTGTGCGACCATGAGGATGGTCTTCCATGCAATGAGTAATCAGTTTTGGGACCGTTTCCAGAAATAGAACCTCCCGGTGGTGTACTAGTGATACCACCACCCAAAGAGAAGTAGTTCCTTCCAGCACTATCGGTAGAAGATGTACGTAGGCTTAGCTCATTTCATTATTTCTAGAGGTAGTGACCTCCTAGGTTCCGAGTTGAGAAATATCCTCCGGTAGCTAAGGACTGTTTGGCGATGGTGACATGAGACTTCATATTAGTTAGGATGCCTACCGACCAGATTGAAGTCCTAGCCACAAGACTTCTTCAGGGATTAGTTGGTAGATTGTGGAGCCTGATGACTCAGACACATGAGGAGGAGACAATATCCTATTCATAATTTTAGAACCTTTTCAGGGAGGATTTATTTCTAGTGACATTATGTTCTGTGCATCTATTGGAGCCAATCCCCCTGTAGAAGGGAACACAGTCAATAACAGTGTACTAAACGAGATTCACATATCTTTCTCAGTACTCTACAGAATTGGTGTGGGACCCATTATTTAGGGATGATACCTTCATTTAAGGACTAAACTAGTATATCAGAGTGTCTATGATAACACTTTATCATCCTTATGCATACTGGGGTACTGGAACGAGCTCTATAGGTAGAGAGCTTTCTGGCGGAGCTGGCACCAGTGGTCGGAGCTACCACCAGGTGATAAGTAGTGGTGTCTTTGGCAGAGGGTATTCAAAAGTTTAAGTAGGGGTCTAAGAGGACCATATAGTCCCTGGTATGACCCTAAGACATGGGATAAGTGGTGCGGGACTCCCAGGGTATAGCGAGTCAATCGAAGGTCAGACTTTCTTACTCGTGAGACGGTCAAGGGAATATGCCTAGAGATTGTATGACCAGCCGTACGACTGACCATGAAGTGGTCTAGGGACCGTTGAGGCAGCGGAGAAGGCATGAGTAGGTTTATCTTCTAGGAATATGTGGCAGAGTAGTGGGATAAGTGGCATGAGATGGATGGCGGGTTGAGGAACTACCACCACCACCCACAAGTGGTCTACCCAGAACTTAGGGAGCTGGTGGATAGGGGAAAGTCTAGCTACATCGAATGAAGGATTATGATCCCAAGACTATCAAGATTATTATAGGAACAATATATTTCATTTCAACCCTAGCTACATTTTTGATATTCATGGGTTCCAATCACTCTTTTCTCTCCACGAACCTTGTTTGAGAGATATAGATTCCATTGGAACCGTTGAATCAATCCCTACACTTAGAGCCTCTAACAAGAGAATATTCAATGATCACAAACTATTGGGACCAAGCTGGATGATGATGTTTTTGGATGAAAAATTTATTTTCTTTGGTTGTCAAGGATATTTGAGAAGAAAGGAAATCACTTCACTTTGTATAAGTGGTGAGGAATGATAGGAATGTTACAATACTTTCCACGGAAAATATGATGATGCTTTTCTGGTATGTATTTCAAAAATATCATAAGTTGGTTGAAGAAATTGTGATGTAATATTTTTGATATAATGGGGGATAAAACATGTGGTTAGTCAGTATGGTTGGTCTTGCTAAAGTAGGTGTCTAAGGTGGAGTAGTTTTCCAATGTTTTCCAAATTTTTGGGGTTCAAAATTTGGAGTTGAGATAACATTTCAAAATTTTTATTTCCTTGAAGATCTAATCAAAATAAAGAAAAGGAATAAATTTCACAAAGATAGGATTCCTGAATTAGATTTCATGAAGACATAAAGAATGTTGATAGTGTTTTTAGTGACTATGATGATTTTCATGAATGGAAGAGGAGAAGATCTTTCCAATAAATCATTGCGGCATAGAAGTGCATTATGAGTTAAGCATTGCAGCAGGAAAAAGTATATGATGAAATTCATGATGATTATGATGAAATTTGGGAATCAAAAAAATGGCCATGGCGCTTCGAAAACCAAAGTGAATTTCGACGGAAATTTCAGAGCACTGAAATTTTGGGCCGATGTGGTGTTGAGGAGAATGGAAGGTTCTAGAGTCAGTGGGAAATTCCTATAAATATTCCACTACCTCCTATAGAAAATTAGAGAGACTAAACAAGAATTTTAGAGCTTTCTAATTACAAAGAAGGTTAACAGAGAATGTCAGATCTGCAATGGCAGTAAGATCTGCGAAGGAACAAAGAGTCGCGGCGAACCATTGAGCTTTTGAAAGGAAGTGAACTTCACAAAGACCAATCTATGCTTTGAAAAATAGTGAACTCTGGATCTAGTGAGCTTTGTGAAACATGATCTTTGATAAATAGAGTGCTCTGCGAAGCTGGGAGATTCGCGAAGGAGTTATGTGAGCTGAAGATTTGAGTACTGAAATTAAGTGATAGGTTCTTTAAAGTGGATCAAGATATGTCTAGGGTATAGTAATAATTATTATTACGAAGTCTAGGTAGTTCCTATCAGCTTCTAGATAGGAAATAGAAGAGTTGTTTTCAAAGATAATATTCGCGAATGTTTTTCAAGAATCACAGAGATATTTATTTACCCTATTTGTGCTAAGAGGGTGCACATATACTTGATGATTATATCCCAAATACTACACTAGTGAAAGGGAATATCCTACTTGTTATATTCCACATAAAAGGTTTGTTTTCTAGTGGATTGTGTGGTACTAGATTATTTCTATACCATACCAAGTAATTAGTAACTCTTGTTGAGCATTGAACCTTGTAAATGACATGTTCAAGTTGTTGCGTGGATTCAACATGAAAAGAACTCTTTATCAGGAGGCAAAGTTTGTTTCAAAAAGAAAGGAAAAATAAAAGAAAAGAATATCACTGATTCACCCCTTCCCTCTATGTGATACTTGGATCCTGACTGGGTAACTTCACAAACTGCTACCAATAGTGTGCCACTAAACGTGGGGAATGTATTTTCAGTTGGGATATCTTTGTGACAGCGTCGAAGCCTTACGATGTCATTCTAGCTGTGTACTAGTTGTCCAAAGTTCAAGATCAGATTGCCTATTTTATGTGAAGAATGCAGTGTGTCTGTGGAGATGGGACCAGTTTTTCCATTATCGAAAATAAGGAAACCAATGAAGTGTAAGATAGACTCACACATAAGAGGGTGTATCCATTCACACATCAGTTGTCTAGCATGACCCTCAGTGTAGTGGATGATACTATTCCTTAGTATCCTATAGTGGTGGATGAGTATGAAAACATATTTATAGAATAAGTTATAGGACTACGTCCTCATAGAGTGGTAGAATACTACAATGAACTATACCCTAGGAAAGCATCGATATCTACACTGACATATCAGATGGATCCCACAGATATTGATGTATTAACAGTACAATTGGAGGAATTACAGAGGAAGGGCTTTATGTGACCCAGTTTTTCACCATGGGCAGCCCCAATTTTGATTTCCAAGAAGGAAGATGGGAAATTGAGGTTATTTTTAGACATAAAATGCTTGAACCAGGTTACCATGTAGAATAATTATCCACCACCAAGGATTTAATACTCCTTGGATCATCTGAAGGGAGTGAGATGGTTCTTGAAGATAGATCTCGGATCAGGCTATCATCAGCTTCGGGTGTGGGATGAGGATATCCCAAATATGACTTGTAGATGTTTCTATGGACACTAAGAATACTTTTTGATTTTTTTGGTGTGAAAAATGCCCTATTAGTGTTAATGGGACTCATTAATAAGATATTCTAAGCCTACCTAGATTGGTTTTTAGTGGTCTTTATAAATGAAATCCTTGAGTACTCAGTGTCTGAGGAGGAGCACCCGATACACTTGAGGATGGCCCTAGACTTAATTTGAGATAATCATCTTTATGGGAAGCTCTCAAAGAGTCTATTTTGTATAAGAGAGGTCAACTTTCTGGGAAATGTAATTTCAGAGGCTATAGTTTCTGTAGATCTACCAAAATAGAGGAAATGCTTTTTTGGGATTCATGCAAGAAAGTTATCTTGGTGTAGAGTTTCATTGGGATGGATGAGTACTATCAAAGGTTCATACCCAATTTTTCCAGAGTATCAACATCCACAAAAACCTTTAAATGACAGGGGAAACCCTTTGTATGGACATAGAAGTGTCAGGAGAGCATTCATTATCTAAGGAAGAGTTTTATGAGTGCTCCAATCTTAAGATTTCTACCAGAGGTTGTTGAGTATGTGGTGGTCTTCAATGCAACCAGAAATGAGCTCAATTGTGTCCTGATGTCGGGATAAGTGGTGATTTCATACAGTTTTTAGTAGTTGAGAGAAGATGACCAGAACAACACAACTTACAATCTGGAGTTTGTGTCGGTAGTCTTTGCATTGAATATGTGGAGACACTACCTTATGGGCGGGCAGTTTGTCATCTACTTAGACAAAAAAAGTCTTAAAAATATATTTTATCAGAAGGATATAGACATGAGACAACAATTTTTTCTAGAGTTACTCTAGGAATATGATTTCAAGATAGTCTATACTCTTGAGAAGGGGAACATGGTGGAAGATGCTCTCAGCCATAGATCGATTTCAAAACTACTGAACGAGGCCTCAGAGAAGTTTGCCTCGCTTCAGATATCCTTCAGGGATGGAGATAATGTAGCTTATCTCTAGTCAATGGTGGTTACCCCTACATGCTTACAATGTGTGTGGGAGTCACAACTCGTAGATATCCTCTACGTCACTACACATGTTCAAATGTTTATAGGGCATACCCCCGATGGATATTCAAAAGGTGGGGAGCATGTGATCCTTTTCGAATGATGCATCATTGCACCAGATATGTTATGAGATGAAGTATTTAAGGAGTTAAATACATCCTCTTTGGTGGTACATTTAGGTGTAGAAAATATGTACTAGGACCTCTGACATTAGTTTTGGTGGCTGGGGATGAAGAAGGAAGTGGTAGAGTTTGTCTCTAGATGCCTCACTGGTCAGCAAGTGAAGGTTGAGCACTAGGTTCCATAGAGTTTGAATCAACCCCTTGAAGTGCCTAAGAGGATGTGGGATGGAATATCGATGGACTTCATGACAGGTTTACCACATATGTATAGGGGTATCAATACTATCTGGGTGATCGTTGATCGACTCAGAAAATTGGCCCACCTCCTAGAGTTTCGAGAAGAGGTTTCATTATAGATATTGGGACTCCTCTACATGAATGAGATAGTTTGACTCCGTGTAGTACCATATATGAAAGTATCCAGTCATGATACAAGATTTACATCCCGGTTGCAGAAGGGATTACAGAAGGATTTTGGGACTCAGTTGCGCTTGAGTGCTACTTTCCACCTACAGAAAGACAGTCAGACAGAGTATACCATTTAGGTCCTAGAGAACATGATACGTGCTTATATCCTAAATTTTGAACATAGTTGGGAGGATCACCTAACATTGGTGGAGTTTCCATACAACAACAGCTACGACTCCACCATCGGAATGGCACTATTCAAGTCTTTGTAAGGGAGACCCAGCTGGTAGCCACTTAGATAGACTAACCTCAAAGAGTCATCATTCATGAGTCCATAGTTGGGGTAGGCTTTTAGAGAGAAGGTATAGTTCGTACAAGAGCGGATTAAGACTTCACAAAACCATCAAATGTTTTTTGCTGAAAGGTAAGAGAGACCGTTGGAATTCTGGTAGGGATACCATGTGGTCCTTCGGGTCACTCCTCGACGTGGGATTCTGAGATTTGGCTTGGGAGACAAGTTATATCTGAGGATACCTAGATCTTTTTTGATACTATGTAGAGTGGGTGAGGTGGCATACCTCTTGGATATACCACTATAGTGTAAGTGGACGCATGACTTCTTCCACATATCCAACCTGAGGAGATACGTACATGAACCATCTCACATCATTGACTAGGGCGAGATGGATATTGACAATGAGGTGACTGTTGCAGAGTTCTCGGTGGAGATATAGGATTGATAGAAGTGGGACCTCCGTGGATGATCGATTACATTGGTGCGTGTTCTGTGGAAGTAAGAGAATCTCCATGAGAGCACTTGAGAGTGGGAGGCTCATAGTCGTGTTCGGTATCCCCATTCTTTTATTAAGCCATTGTTTTGGTTTTTGGGGATGTAAATCTCTAAGGTGGGGATAATATAATGTCCTAGATTTTCTATGTAATTTTTTTAATAATTATATGGATTACTTAAAAACTAGTAGTTGAGGTGGAATGTGATTCTAAGTCTTGGGGGTTCCCAGAATAAATGTTTGAACTTTTTTTAAGTGCACGTGCGTGGTTTTAGTAACTTCTAAACTATTTCCCTGATCAAAAATCAGAGGTCACTATTTCATCTATAATGATGACTTTTCCATAGGAGGGACCTAACCTCGACTAGTGCAGGTCTAAGGAAAAAGATAATTTTTGAAATTTTTAAAAAATACAATATAATAAAACTTATGAAGTTTATTTTATTTTATTTTAAATGTACAAAAATATTGTTGTAATGTAGCGACGAGTTAGTTGTTTCAATTCTTAAATGAAACTACATGGAGACAATGCAACCCAGAAAAATAGTGATTCTAAAATATGTTTCTTCATTTAATATATTGACAGGGATATGAGATAAGATTCATGATCCCTGGAGGCTTTAAAAAAAAGAAGGAAAAAACATTGGAAAATCCTCCCATCGATGAACGACGAATGGTGGAAGATCGACAATCCAATTTAGAACATGCATAAGCGTATTGAAGAATGAAAAACATATGACTCAGGGCTTGTCAATGATCAATTAAATCTATGAGGTAGGGGGTTTATTTATATGGTATTTTCTTTCCCCGTTCATGTTTCCAATGATGACTGCATAACAACATATGAACAGTTTGATCCATGGTTTGATCATTTATGTGGGATGGTTAAAAATTATGGAATAATGTTGGAGTTAGAACTTTTTGATTCTCAATCCATTATCTGTGATCTTTATAACGAGAAATAATTTGGGCTGATACAAAAAAAGTTCTAGATCTATTCTGAAGGGTGTTCTTAGTGGCTTTCCTATCCTAATTCTTACGCTCTTCACCGATGGACCCCCGTTGTCATGATGGGATTTTATGAGATGTTCTGAACTCTTCCAGACCCCCGGAGTGATGAAAATATGATTTGAAGCCCATAGAAGATGATTTTATTACCCGAGGATCACGATGCACATTTTTTTTGGAAAACGGACCGCCACAGCGACAGTGGAGGCCCCTAGAAGGAGGAAATTCTGGGGTGGTGCTGGTGGCGGTGCAACCACCCGATAGCTGGACGCTGACTTGACAGCCAGTGGTAGAGGTCTTGTGGGCAGCACATTCATGCGAAGTGATGAGGGTCACATCTAGGGAAATATGTGGTTGAGAAGACCGGCAACGCGACTTCCTGTCATGTCGTACCGAGTGGCATGCGATCCTGATGACCGCCTATCGGAGGTGCGACTGGCTCATCAGATGGCCATGTGATGCAAAGGGGATGTGAAATTCACTATATTCTAGGTTTACCAAACTGGCCTGCTATAGCGGGCTGTTCTGAAAAAACTAGTCCACCTTTGTCGGTCAGGTCGGACACGATGGGTTAGGTCGGACACAAACCCAAATGACCCTTTTTACTTAAATGCCCCCAACTCTAATAATGTGTGTCTGTTTGACAAGATGTTTGTGGTTTTGGGACCCTCATGATGAGGAGGTACTTTTGAGGTACTCTAATTGATTTTTATTGAAAGTCTCTGTATGGATTATTGGATCGAGGGGTAGGTGCTCCTAGAATGAACATGCTAAGGATGGAATCCTACAGCTGGCTGAGAACAATACTATGTGTCTTACCTAGACTATGTGTGTAACTTATACTGAGTTAGTACTCTCCAATCCCACCAGGGTGTGGTTCCTCTAGTGTTTGATGAATTTTTGTTGTATCTTACACTACATGTGTTTTCTACACTCTGTTTGTTACCGACACTCTGTGTGTTACCTACACTCCATGTGTTACTACATGATGGTCTTGTGGATTCTTGTGACAATCATGTTTACATACTATAGATCTTTACATTGTATGATATGACTCTAGTGAATCTTTTTATTATAATTTTTAGAGGCTACACTTTGTGCACCTCTTTGGTAGTCTACTGGGTGTATTTTTTAGTAATTCCTATGTGGTATACTTCATGTGATTCCTTTGTGGTATATTTATTAGTGATATCTTTGTGGTTTGGGGTCCATACTGAGTATTGATTTAGTCACCCCTACATAGGCTTTGCCCACATGTGTCGTGTATTTTGTAGACGATTGAAAGATTTGATGAAGTCCTTGGTCGACTAGAGACATGGGTGCTTTATGGTGACCTGAAATACGTGATATGCTTCAGTGACCTTCAGACAACTTACTATACCACCCCCTTAGGTAGGGTTTTCTACAGATGAGGTCCAAGAGAGTATACTTTTCCTTTTTAGTTGGGCTTGTATTTTGGACACTTGTCTTCCAGTTTTGTAACTTATTGTGAGTGGGTTTCTTTAGTGGGTTGAATCCATATTTACTTAGTGTTTTCAGTTTATATTTTTCTTGGAGATGGGTGCATATATACAGGTACTAAGGAAAATTCTTCCCACTTGTGGGACATTCCTACTCAACTCTAGTCTCCAGCTCATGGAATATGGGAGGCGGTCGTGGGGTAGTCACTGAATGGGTCTCGGGGATAGGTCATGATAGATATGGTATCTATTTTTAACTCATTAATGCATGAATTAAACTCACTGTACAGAAACAGTTTTCATCATGACTCAATCGAGTCATTACATTAATAAATCAAAATGTATAAAAATGTGATTTTCATATTTTGACTAAATTTAGAAACAATAATTATTTCAATGTTATATCTAATTCACAAAACATCTATAGGGGTAAAAATTTAAAAAATTTCTTATTTAAGTAAATAATTGTGTATTTTAATTCGTTTACTTAATTGTCATAAAATATAAATTTTCATCACAAGAAATTCCAATATTCTAAAATTTTTTACTCCATGAAAATTTTCATATGTGAATTCAATAAAATGAATATATATAACTAATAAAAACACACGTGTTAAGGTGACTGAATTTATTTACTCATCATAAAATAAAATACCATGTTTTCTGTATCTAGTAGTTCACATAACTTGTATTCCCTATTACTCACATATTTCAACTATTCATTTATATTCATATACATTTATTAATTAAAAATATTAAAATTAGTCTCTTTATATCTCAAGGATTATTTGTTTAGAGTTACACCCAATTGTACAATAAAAATATTTTATACATAATATTACCATCTTTCTAGATCGATAATTTTAGATAAATATTCTACAGTAATCAAGAGGATCTTGATAGGGTTTCTTCTAGGTTAGGAGTTTGTGATTGTTTATGTGAAAATATAAAAGTCTTAGTGTGGAGGATTATTACTTATAGTAAATAAGATGATTTAATTTTAAAATTGATAATAAATATTTCTCACTCATTTCCAAAAAACATATAACTGAAAATCACCCTTTAATGTTTTCCTTAATGATTCACAAATCAAATAAATGAAAACAATGATTGGATATACCTATATTCTTTATATATTTTTTTACTTTTTTCAATTTTCTATATATTTTTAAAATGAACATTTTATACATTTAATAATTAAGGAACGTCAATAAATTATAGTATAAATTGACTTGTAAAATTTTCATCCCAAAAAAATGAAAATATATCACACTATTCACATTTTAAATGTATGTTTTCCCATATTGATTAAAAATTAACCCATTCACATAGTAACATTAAATGAAATCAACAATAATAGAAAATATATGGGAAATAGATGATTAATATACTTGTAAAATAACTTAGATAAAATGTTATCTAGGGTTTATAGGGGCATGATGCAAGGGCACAATGATAATATAGTCTTAGTGGTCTTACAAGGGAAATATTCTATAAGAGCCTTGATCATATTAATGTCACATGACACTAATTACATTAGATAATAAATAAGGAAATATCTATCACTATACATTTATAAAGACTCTAAAATAGAGTATAATAAATAATTTATCATGTGTTATATACTACTTCTTGGGTATAGGTGTAAAAATGTTGGACAATGGCTTATTTAATTAACTAAAATCATTCAATTAATGAGTGTTTCAAGAGATAAAATCATTAAAATGGAATGTTATTAATAATATATTAAACTCATGATATCATTTTTATGAAATTTCTCACCATTAAAACAGAACTCACACCAATAAGGTGATATTATTTTTATTTTGAAAAATTATATTTTTCTGAAAAACTCAATTAAAAAAATAAATAATATTAAAAAAATATAATAATAGATTTATCTATGCCACTAAACATAAATTTCGCATTAGACTGAAGGTAATTAAAATATATATTATTTAATTTATAAATATAAAGTTACATGAAAGAAAATAATAAAATGTTAAGGAAATACATAATTTAAGGACTATTTGAGGTAGATTGATTAGAAAAAGTAATATTATGTCCATCTATATTCTATTTGGAAAAAACTACTTTTAAATTTAATTTAATGAAACATAAAATATGGAATGAAAATATATACATGAAAAAATGAGTCTTGGGATGCCTTGCAATAAGGGTCATATTTACTTTATATATTCAAATGGGTTTGGAGTGATGAATAATCAGAGGATTTCAATATGATTAGAGGAAATGCCCTTGGTCTGCACAACTTTAGTCCTCCCCAAATCTCAGGTTTCCCAGTTTTCATTTTTTCATCAATTTTATAAAAATATTACTTGGATGGCTAGATTATAGTAATTTGCTGAATAAATGACATAGAAGTATATTTTTTCTTTACTTTGAGTGAAAAAATATTCTACTAACGGGTTATCAACAGATTTATGAAGCAAATTCTCATATTTTTTTAAGGTTATTATTCTTTAAATAATTCCATCTCTTCAGCATATTACTTGGATATAAACATTTTTAAATTTGTGATTTACTGTATATAAAACATACCACATCCTAAGATGTCATTTATTATTATTCTTGTTCATTACATTTAGAAATAAATATGTGAGTTGATATAGAAAATTTAATACATGAGATATTGGATTTTACTTTATCTTAGGATAAATATGTCTAATTGTTTTATATATATATATCCCCTCTGCAAACTATTTCATCCATTTTGTTATATTTTTTATGAAATATCTAGGGGATATAACTTATTATTGTGTAAGGATATGGAATAATATTCAATGTATTTTCTTCTAACTCTAAAATTTTTTCATTAGAGGTTATAAGGAAATATTAATCTTTTTCCTCCACCACCAGTTTACATTGAAATTCAATGACTTGTATGAGATCATAGGGGAAGGATGTTATTTTTTTATCATGTTCTTTCAACTCCAATATTTTAGTAATTTTAATTTTTAATTTATTACATATAATTATCCATTTCTGATAATATAATGTTTTATTCAACAGTTCATTATTTCTTGTCTCTTATTTTTTAAAATGGGTAGGTTAGTGTTTTCATTTTCAGGGGAAAAAATTCTATTTTTGGTAAAAATTATAAATTAGTTCAAAAATTCCTCTCCATACATGGTTAAAAATGTGATTCTATGACTGATTCTATTTTTCCTAGCAGTGAGCTCTAATAATAATTTTTTTATTATATTCTTGCAAAATAATTTGGTTCAGTATATTTTTCGAGTCATTTGACCATATATTTAATTTTATCCTAATAATGTTGTCGTATTAGAGTCTCATAAGGAATTTTGTACTGATGTGTTTAATCTAGAATACCTAAAATAGAAATAAAAATAAAAAGAAAAAAATAATCAAAAAAATAAAAAGAATATTTCTAAAAGAATAAAACTATGTACCAATAATTATTCCCTTGGAAAATATTCCAAATTTTAGTGAATACCTTTCATAGAGTCACTGTTTAATATTATTTAAATAACCAAAAAATGAAACAAAATGAAAACCATGGGTTTTCCCTCAAGCATTACCCTATAAACTCAATTGTATTTTAGGTAAATTGTCATATGTTATATGTTTTTTTTCACTTATAATGTAAAATAGAGACGTAATTATGGCTTGATTTGAATAATATGAATAAATAAATGGAAAAAATAAATGATAGAAGGAACTATAGATAATCATATAATTATTCTATGGTTTTATTCCATCTTTGTATCTTAGAAATTTTTATGCTTCATTCCCCCTAGTGACTCAACTGAATATCATTTTTTAGAACACCAATAATTTCCTCTCAGTTATTTTTTCAAACACACTATGATCTTTGAGTTTAGTATGATTTTTATTTCCTATATAAACAATACATAATTACTTAGTTTTACCATATAAATATTTAATCAAATATACCTTAAAAACATTTTTCTCAATAATCCTTTATTAAGTGATGTATCTATAAAGAATCCAATTCATAATTATAATAACATAAAAAATGGTTATAATATCACTCAACAATCTACCCAAAACCATTGTATCATAGATGAATCAGGGAAATAGAATTTTTAAATGTTGAGAATTTATAAAATTTATGTATATATAGAGAGAGAGAGAGAGATTTATTTTTGGTTAATTAGTAACCCCACCCTCAAACCATATTGAATAAGAATATAGAGTATAAACATTAAACTAAACCTATGAAATAATAAATACAAAAACTCATGAACCACTATATTTCCTACACCAAAAATGAAATGATAAGGGTTTGTTTTGAATTTGTATACTTCTATAGAATGGTGTAATAAATTATTGAAAAAATAAACAAAACCATAAAAAATTAAAATTGAATGGTAATCCATTGATGGTGACAGAATTTATCTCAATATTCTATTCTTCCATTTATGGTAAAAATTATACACCTAGATAATTTTTAATTAATATCTTTGAGATTAATCTAATTGTTCCCATGTTTCATGGGATTATTCTACACAGATGAGTCAAAAATTACGAGCCTTATCTTTTTTATGATCAGATCCTTTTCTAAACCTAAAAATTTATCACCCATGACAATGTTTTTCTATATTTATTTCATTGGGTGAATTTTTAAATTTGTTTATAGAAATGTATCTATTACATTATATATCTATGTATGGAATATCCATTTCTCAAGTGAGTTATTCTCTGTAATTTACATTTACTAATTACTTCATTTACGATATTGGGACACATGGCTATCTATTAGTATTTATCTTTTATAATTATCATTAATAATAAATTTAAGATTAGTTAGATAATATATTTCTAAAATATACCTTTTTGGTGTGAATTTGATTGAAAATATTTGTGTTTTATGATATAACGAGTCGTATTTGATGATATAAGAATCATTATATTAGTGTCTAGGTCATAACAAGAGATATGTCCTAGTTTTAAAAGGTTAAAACCCATATACCTATTCATAGGGAATGATATAGTATTAGCATACTTTGAGATTGATATTATCATAATCGATAATGTATGTCATATACAATGATATCACTTATTTCCCTTTTGTCACTGCCAAAAAATATCATCAAATAAAAGTAAAGATTGAAACATCATAATCTATGGTTATAGTGAACCAAATACTTCATAAATGATGAATAAATCAGTTTAATTATAATAAAATAACAATAATACATTTTTGAATTGAAAGGATTACTGTATTTAGAAAACTACTTTCTTATAATAAAAATATATATGGTTTTTTTAGTATAATTAAAATACCTTTTCACATTTTCCTAAAAAAAATCTATTTTTTTAATATATGAATTCTCAAAAGGATATTGTCTAGGTCTTCCCAAGTAGTACTATATCACCATAATCTTGAATCAATATTTGTTTCAAGTATCAGTGATGAAAGAATTTATGTAGTATTGTTGAAACATAATTGCTAGTTTTATTGTAGGGGTAATATGAATAGGAATTGGGATTTTAGGGAATTTAAGTAGTCCTTAGAGACATTGGGACTTTGGAATAACCATGTTGGACCTTTGGGTGATGTAAAAGTGATGAATAAAGTCCAATGGAGTGAAATAAGTTGTAAGGGATGTAATAAACATTGATAATTATACATAGAAGCTAATATTTTGAGTGGTTGAGCTCACACTTGTTCAGGATTTTTGGGTGTGTGGTTATAGTGGACCAAAAAAAAAGAAAATATTTTAGTGTAACAACATGATATTTAATAAGTTATATTTTTTGATTAAATTTCATGTCGTTGATATCGTGAATTACACGTAACAACAAGTTTAAATGAACTTCAACATACTATTGAAAAATTATTATTTTATGTTCCAATTACCATCTAAAATTTCAAATTAGTGGAATGAAGAGGAATTAATACAATTTTATATTGTTTATAATGGTTTTAGATAAATAAAACATGTTGATAATAATGTTCCTATTTTTTAAAATTCATTACAGGCATTAAAATTACTTCTTTTTTTTATCAAAATTGATGTTTATTGTTTTTTTGTATAAAAATAAAATAATTAATTTCTAAAAATTTCATATAATTTATTTTAAATTATAAAAATAATTTCTTAATTCAAAATTTAAAAATTATAATATTGTGATTTGTGATAATTTTTTGAAATAATTGACTTTTCGTTGAATCGAGAAAAAAATTAATTTTGATTGAAAACACCATTTTCAGTCAAAACATTTCCAATGTTCCATTTTGTTTTAAAATTATATTAATATTATAATTAGATAAATTATAGTATTATTAGTCCAAATTTTATTCATTTTTTTATATTTTATGTTGGATTTTGGAATAGAATCTTTTTACATTTATGGATACATTTTTTCCCGAAAACCACATTAATCGAGTTTTTCAAGATTAAATTTTAATTAAATTCTTCAACATTAGTGAATTTAATTTTATAAGAAGGATTTATTATTTTGAATCCGAATAAATATTATAACATAATAATTATTTCTTAATTTTAGTAATTAAGAAAAGTTACCGTAGTAAATATTTTCCAACTAAGTAAAATTGGGAAAATGAGATTAAACCCAAGGGGTAAAACATTATAATCACCCTAAAATTTCCATTATCATATTTTATTATTTATTTTAAACAAAAAAATGTATTATGTAGTTAAATAATTAATTTTTAAATATGAATTTTAATTTTCAAAACCAATGTTGACTTTTGTGAAGCTAAGAAATATTTTCTTCACGTTAAAAACTCCTTTTTTGACAATGCATTTAATAGAATAATTGGAAGATCCCATTCAGTTTAATCCTTCCCAAAATGATTAAAAATATTCAATTTTTTTATTTAACCAAATAAATGAATAGAAATCAATTTATTACTTAGTTTCAAGGTTAAATAATTTTTTTTCTAAAATCATGTATTTTCTTAAAGCCGATTTTACATAATCTTTGTGTTCTTTTATTAAAATTAAGTTATTTCAATGTATAAATTAAATCAAATAAAATTTATTTCAAATTTTAAATCATCAATTCCAAAAAAATTTGGAATAAATTTTGTTCATATAATTATTTTTTCATGGTAAAAAGTAAAGTTATCTTAGTTAAGGTAAATATTAGTTTAAAATGGTCTAACTAAAATATAATGCATAAAATGTACCCAAAATTTTCCCATATATGACTAGTTTAGTTTGATTCAACCCTATTACACCTAATAAAATTATATGGACTAAATCTACCGAACCAAAACATACATGAAAAATTATGTAGTTATCACCCAGAATAGAGATTATAAGAAATAATAGTTCATAAATGGGTAAAAATATTTATATATAAACCATATAAGGTATAATATATATGATTAGAGTCATATAATATATTTATTATAACTAAATATTTATTATACAATAGGTTTGAACACATATGAAGGAATTGTGACAATAAGTAATTGTTTTATGATACAATCTCATTGTTTATCGGGATTGTTTATGATAAAATTTGCCAATTGTTAAATTTCACGATATACATATAAATAAATTTATTAATTGATTTAAACTATGGTTATTAATTTTAATTACATGTTTTCCTATAATTCATCTTATTTATATACCGAATATAATTAGGTAGTATTTTCAAGTAAAACCAACATTATTCCACTATTTGGTCGAAAATCCATTATCTTCCATGTCCATGTTTTCTAAAAATGTTTTAAATAATCATTTCAATATTCCTCAAGGATTTTGTATAAACATTTTTAAAAATGTTTTACTTTTTAAAAAATGGTTTAAAAGTAATATTGTTTTCATTTTTTAATGATTTACTTTTGACTTCCTTTTACAAAAGTATGAAAGTAATGTCTTTTATGGATTATAAGGCAAGAATGATGTTTCTCAACATCATAACCACTATAATATTTAATGATTACCATACATATTTTCATTTTTATTTTAAAATAAATTTTTTTTAATAATATTTTGCAAATTTTAGTAATTTTAAATAGGTAATTTCAATATAAAAAGGTTATTCTCCCAAATAAATATTCCAAGCGATATTTAAAGGTTATTTACTATTAGATGACATTCATTGATGTTACTTGTAAGAAAATTATTCTTACCTATGGTATATATCCATTTTTTCTATCAATTATCACTCTAAATTCCTAATGTGGTCTTATGTGAATGAACATTGGTTTATGGAGGTATCCAGGGTGTCTGAGGCTGGTTTAGAGCCTGAAACCCATGTTATGGGGTTAAATAAACCTGGTTCATGGTTAGATCGAACCATGTGTGGTAGGATTCTTGGTTAGATAAATATTTTTGAAGATGGATAGTGGGGGGGCTAAAGTACACAGAATTAGAGAAACATGTCCTATTTGGGGTACATGATTGTGTAACCATTTATGAAATTTTGACAGTGGAGTTTTTCATGGTATGTGCACAGTTAGTCAAATCATGTGTACAAACCATGTGATGTGCCATTACCTATAACTAAGCATGAAAAATAGGTGCACAGTTTGTCTATACCATGTATCCAAACCATGAGACCCTATATTTTGTGGGAATTTACTAAAATTAAATAATTTAGTTCTTTTTTTAAACATATTTTCCCATTTCTCCAGCACACAAAAATCTTATCTTCTTGAAAATATCCATGGTGAATATTCATGTAATTTAAGGATCTCCTCCGTATTGTATCAGATTTGAGTGCCATCTATCTCATTGCATCTTCATTAGTATGATATCGATTCCTTTTTCTTCATACCTTGTCTAGTTCGGTATCGAGTGTGATACTTATATGAAAGATAATTTTACTTATTAATAGGTTCTTCATTCTTTCTTGAATTTTCTCCGAATCTATGTTGAATCAAGAGTTGATACTGGATGAGAAATATACTACAGACCTGTTGTAGGTGGTCTCATGATGTTTGTTTAAATTTGAGTGATTATATATTAAATTAGGTCATGTACCCAATATTTACAGTGTCACACATGAAATGGATTTCTATCAATGATTTAAAATGATAGGTGTAGCCTATGTAATTAACTATGACTATTAATTAATGAAAATTATTCAAGTTCCTTGAAATTGGTACAACACATTTGGGTGTTTTTTTAATTAAATGGACCACTATTATGCTATATGAAATTGGATACTTTGAGGTGTACCATTTACCCCATGTCAGGGGATGTTTAATATTAAATTTTTGAATTTCAATTGAGTTCAATTATAAATTAATTGTAACATCAATTGAGAATGAAATTGATAAAGAATAGTGAATTGATTCCATGACCCTATAGATTTTCCATGTATTGGTTTTTTAATCATGAGATGCATGTTATAATGTTTTTCCCATGTGAGTTAAATAGAGGAAAACCTTCTAATCATAGACAGTAACTTGAGTCACCTTTTAAGGTAAGAATGAATTGAGATGTTCTTGGTTTTGACCATGAAATGTTTAAATGAATTGATTAAACGATATTTAATGGGTTTAATGCTTATATTATTTGGGTGAAACCTGGATTAAAATAAAATATTCCATGGAAGGACTCAATTGGAATGTACCTTGCTTTTTCTTGAGTGATACATGGATTCCCTAGAAGAATTCCAAGGATGAACTCTGAGGCTTGACTATTATATACCAAGTGATACTTAGAATTCAATATGTATTTACAATGATGGACTCAAGAGGAATTTGATCGTAGATTCCAAGGGTGATACTTGAGATCCCATAGTAGACTATGAAGGACATACTCGAGTGGGGGTGTTGTTATACAACACATAGTGCGATACCTCAGTTCTTGAATATATCTAGGGATTGGCTTTTAGGGCGATAATTTATATTATACCAAGCTAAATACCTGTATTCCAAATTATGAATTCCAAGGAAGGCCATAGGTTCTAAATTAAATAATAAAAGAAATTAGTCAAATGAAACATCTTCTAAGACAAATAAAAAACATGGATTTAGTCTAGTCTTACACTTTTTTGATGTCCTATTTAGGATTTTTTTTAAAATATCACTACTAGGGATGTCTGGATATATGTCAGGTCTTGAGATTTATTAATTAAATGAAGTTGAATGGTTAAATTAACATGATTATAAATGAGAAAATAGAGATTATAAGATGTTTATATTGATTAATTTCTTCAAGTGTTATATTTTTACCTACATATTTCTATTATTATATACTCAATGACTAGATATAACTTGACCTTCGGTCATTTCATATAAGTATTTATTCTCGCAGCTTGTTTAGGCCATCTTGGGTACCCGAAAAGACGATATGATTGTAGGTATGGATAATGGAAAGCACCCTATTATAGGATCTTGATTAGAGCTTATGAGTAGGTGATAATAGGAAATATATGAGACTAGTGATTCTAATTGGTATTATTTTGTCTTTTATTACATTTGTTACATGTTTTGTACACCATCAATGTATACCTATTTTGGATTTTTGGTATAGAAATATGACATATATCTTTATCTTTGTATATGTGATTCCCTTTTTTCATTGTTATATATTTTTATTGAATATCTATAGTATATATGATTTAATACTTACTCTATTTTCCAATTATTGTTATTAATATGTGCTATGCTCTTAGGATGATGAAACATTCTCCCCAAAGACACACCTCGGCCTCACTGTAAGTTGGCGACCTCCGTCATTTGGGGAGATGTTATCGAGGTCATTTAGAATACTAGGCTCGGGGTACTGTGGAGTTGAATATGGGTCCATGAGGTTACATTACCACTACCATATAGAGGATATGATCCAATAATTCTATCCTTATTCATTATGTTGATGGTTTATTATCATGATGAAAAGATTCTTATGAAGCCTATTTCTTTTCAATGGGTTATATAATGAATTAATTTTTATGAAACCCATTTCTTATTCACATGTTACGGAATAATGTCTATTTTATGAATTTTGGAACACATCTATGAGATTATAATTATGTGATTTTTGTATCTAAAATTATATAATCCTCTAATGAATTGGCTAAAGATTAATTTTTCATTAGATAAAAAGGATGGAATGGTGAGTTAGACCAGTTAAGTAAGGGACTTTACAGGCCATAATAATATTGGGAGTGAACCTTGAATACTATAATGGATTGGGTAGTGATCCCAATCCATTATTAAAGGCTTGTATTAATCCCCCACTAATAAGTAAATCATTTTCAATTCTTATGGGTATTACTTAAACTTATGATTTATGCAAATGATATTCTCTTATCAGTAATGTTTTTTATGATTAAGGTCTTATGAACTTCCATGATTTATTTCATGACTGATTATTGTTATCTATTACATACATGTAGAATATCAAAATGTTATTGTAATGTTCTCAGACCCTTATTATCATGTTAAATGGTAATATCTAAATATTTTTTTCACCCATAATAATAATCTGAGCTCACCCTTTCTCATGTTTCCTTTATCTAGCATATGAAAAATATATTGAGTATGATATGTAAATGAAGGGATCTAGTAACGAAGAAATAATTGGGAGATGATGTAGATATTAGATGAACATGTTTAATATGTGTCCATGTTTCCAAAAATATGAGAATTATATGATTCTATCCTAGAGCATAATGATATGTATTGAATATTCATCAATTAAGATGTAATGAATATGCTTGAAAAGTATAGTTCATTGTAGTTGGTATCTGAGAAAGGTTTAGTTGAACATTTGACTCTACGATTATAAAAATTAGAGAGAAACCTTAGGATAATCTTAGGTAAAGTAGAATTTCTTATCTTATTATATATAAATGAGTGTGTTTATATTATCAAAACATCCATGTCTAGATTCTACAAGTGGGAATGGTTTTGGTAGAGATTCATTTAGTGGTAATAACTCCAAAAAGAGTTAGTTAATTGTATCTTATCCATAATTCTATTTCATGCTTAGTGTGATCATACTATAAACATAGTTCAACACTCCCTAGGGATATTCTTATGTTAATTCACATTTTATTTTTGAATCATATTGATGTTTTTTACTAGATAATGATCATTAATGACCTATGTAATACCTAAGGAGTCGTAGATTGAAAATAATGTGTCATGACTTAGACATCCTATAAAATATTTTCATGATCATGTGGGTTTCCAATATAATTATTATTACTCAAACTATGATTTTTTTGTGTTATTCCTTGGATGGAACCTAAAAGTACCATGTTAATTATGAATGTGATATAAAATAAAATGATTTTATTGTTTAGAACCAAATGAAAAAAGATATTGAATTCAAAATCTCATTCTCATGCTGAATTTTTTTTTCAAGCTATAAATAATAGTGATATTCCAAATGATATTCTGATTTAACAATTTTCTATCGACTCCTTCATGCGGAAATGAATGAATTTTTTTAGTGGGTCTTCTGATCCACTAGTTTTGAACAAATGGATTAGTACAACTAAATTTTTTTTTTCTCTAGTGTTTATAACATGAAAAAATTATTTTGTCTCTCTATCATTTAGAGTGAGAAGCAAAAAAATAGTTTATTCTTATCAACAAAATGAGGCAATGGGAAGAAATCAACTCCATAGAGTGGGATGATTTCAATATATTAATTTTCAACAATTACTTTCCCAATTTTATTCATAAAAAATAACGAAAACATTCCTTGAGATAATGAATAAGGGTAATGGATATTATAGTACATATCAGAAATATTATAGAAGACCTATAATGTACTCATATGGTTTTATCATCCAACCTGAAAGTAAGGTTGATTTATTCTTCAGTGGCTTAAAACCATTCCTTCAAATTGTGTTACACATAAGAGAATTCTGTAGCTATGATGAAATAATTCGAAGATCTATCAAAGTCAAAATTTATATTGGAGTTACCCAACAATATCTTCATTTTGTTTTAAAATAATTAAGGAATTCAAATTGAACTTTAAACAATATGAATATAAGAAGATAATCCTTCCTTTATACTAGATGTGTGGAAGGAAACCTGGAGGAAATTTTATTAAGGTCACTGTTAAATGTATCAATTGAGTAAATAATTTTATTTAAGAAATAGAATTATAAAATTATGGGAATAAGTTAGATAATTATTATAATAGAGATAAATAACAATATAATACACCACCCACTTGAGTGATTCAAATGAAAAGAGTATGGGCATTATGATAATAAATTCTCAAATCTAAAGGTTATTTAATATATATAATATCAAAAATCTTTTATGAAATTTTATAAAGATAAATTTTCACTATTTTAATGTTTATTTAAATGATTTAAACCCCAAAAATTTTACATTTTGTGATGAATAGAAATGTTATTAGATTTTATGGATGTCTTGATCTTAAAATTGAAAATTGCATAATTATGGAATTTTAACTTTTTCATCACATTTATAATTCGGGCATATATGTTTTCTATATAAATCCAAATACAGTGATTATTTTTTTAGTATTCCTATACTCATGGGAAAATATTTTCCAATGGAGAATACTCATGATTTGGATATATGGATTCCCAAATAAATCACGATTTCTGGAATGTTTTTCTGGCTGGTAGAATGGACAACACCTCAGTAATTGATGCATAAGTCTGAAAACATGTCTCTAAAAGAGATGATTCCAATTGTATATGAAATAGGACTCAATTTTTTACGTCCATGTGGAGTTTCATGGGAAAATATTACCCTTAATATAGTATATTAATGATTAAAATATATCGAATATGAAGTGTTCTTTAGACCATACAATGTTATCTAGAGTAATTAAATCATATATGTTTCAAAAATTGTACAAAATTTATGAAATTTAGAGGATCTATAGAATAATTAATTTATAAAAAATCATTATAAGGTTATAGATACATATTCTTAAGGGATATTGGAGAAAATGATCCATATTTAGGGATAAAAAGTTTAGAAAATATATTTCCTAGATCTCTTTAACTTTAAAATTTCATCTCTTTATCATTCCAATGGATTGGATAGAGATAGAAAGAGAATGATTTAAATAGAGATCTTGTTGATGATGATGTGAATTATTTCTAGAAGGAAGAAGTTTTAGGCTGATCAAGTGATGAGTTTCTAAGTTCAAAGTGGTAATAGATGGAGACAACCGATAAACACTCCCTTCAGAGTTGTGATTTTATTGTGTAATCTCATTTTGAATTTCTCTTGAACATATATTTTTTAAGTAATGCAGATGATTTCTTTTCGATATATATTTTCATTGAATTTTTTAGATGTATTTTCAATATATTATGTTAATTAATTGACTTCACTATTTAAATTTCTTCCGTGGGGTCTCACCATTGAGCATAGTGATTTTAATTATTATTGATTTCTCAGAGGCATTCAAGTAATTGAATCATACTTATAGAAGGGAAAACAAGAATACTTTGGTATTTATATGGGATCTATGAAAATTTTATTATTTACCTAGGGGTTCTTGGGTGGGAATTGATAATTTTAATTATTAAATTTTTTTAAACAAGGTTTAGGGGAGTGTCCGAGAGGTTTATTATTTACAAAACTACTATTTTGATTCTAATTTGAAACACATTTTATTGCATAAATTTATTTTTCCTTAATATTTATTTTTATATCACTTTAGTTTAGATTTATATTCTATTTTATAACTTTTAATCCAATCCTCAATGTTTTTCTTCTTGCAAAAAAAAAATTATAAATTGAAATCTTTTCAACTCAAATTGAAACCTCCTCATAAGAGAACCTGGGACTGCTGTTTTGAATTTCTCATGGTGATAAATAATTTGATCGAGGTTTTCAAGAAAAAACCTCACATAAAATTTCATCATTCTTGGGGAGATTTTATGAGTGTATTTTGTAAAAGTTTTTATTAAATGATCTGAAATTTTCACAAGAACTTGTTACCATTAGATTTTCAAATTGATAGTACATTTCACTCTAGTGTTATAGAGACTTGAAATATCTATATCCCAAGTTGGGAATCATCTACTTCCACACTTAGAAGGAACTTATTTAAAACTAAAATTCCAATAAGAATATAACCTAGAACAAATTGTATTTATCTGATGAAGAAAATAAGGAAAATCATATGGAATATATCACTGCACTAATCAAGTTTGAAATTAAATCTAGTTTCATTCACTAACTTCCAGTAATTTTTGGGTTCCCTGGTTAAGATACATATAAAAATATTTATGAATTTAGTTATCTTTTTTTCAAAATTAAACCTTAAGGAGTCGATGAAAATCAAATGAAATTTAAGTAATTCCATTTTTATTTAGATTTATTTTCTACATAATGGTATTTTTATTCACATTCTACCTTTATTAGATATTCGATTGAATTTAAGAAACATTTCATTGATTTTTTTCCATTCCTACAGAAATTCTTCAATTCTATAAGAGTTTTTTGAAATTAGGAAAAATCAAGGTGAAACACTAACTGAGTATTGGATATGATTCCAAATAAGTTGTTTAAGTTTCTCGCACCATCAAACCAGTAAAAAACTCTTGATTCAATATTTTCATGACGGATTTTTTCTAACTGATAAAAGATTGATTGATTCTATGATGGGAGTGGATTTAGATGAAAAAAAGAAGCTACTAATATGATATTAATTGAAAACATGGCCCAAAATGCATAGTAATTTGGAATAAAGGGATTTCTTCTTGTAAAATATACCCAAAAATTCCCCACTACTAGTCCTGAAAAAAACATGATCGTGAGTCAAAATTCTAACATTACCACCATGGTGATATCGATGATGTTTTCAAACATCCCCAAAACACCACCTAAACCTGAAGAAGAATTTCAAAAGCATGTCCAAGGTGGAATTTGTTTTTCCAATGATCATTTTAGTGGCCAATACCCACAAATTAAAGCGCCTTATGAGAACTACAATTTTTTCCATAGAAAACTATTTCAATAAATCCAAAAAATAGTATTTCAAACAAACTAAAATTTAAATCAAGGATGGAACAACCAACCAAATGAAAGACTTCGATTGCTTGAAAAATCTAGAATATTTTCCAAGGATAATAATGTAATTATAAAAACAAATATTTCAATTAGAAATAAACTTCTTATTTTGAAATATAAATTCAACATGTCCCTCCCACTCAATTTTCAAACACCAACATTGAAGAAGAAATAAGGAAATAAGAGGAGGCAATGAAAAAAAGAAGATCAATTACAGAGCACACCTAATACCTTGATGATGCAAATGAGTCAACTTATATATGATATTAATTTCACAAAAAATATAATTGGTGGAGATATTTTTACAACCCCATGTAAATCAGAGAGATATAGGGATGGAAAATTTGATTAAAATTGAACATAGAAGTTGAAAAAGATTAAATAACCCTCTAACTGAGATATTCAAACTTATTATTGAAACCATTAATAACTATTACACCACTAATATAAATTCTATAAATTATGATTTTTCATTGAATGTAATCAAAATGTAAAGAGAATGAATTTTGTTTCAAATAACTTATATATATTGGAATAGGATGTCTGGTCCTTTTGTTTCTCAAAGTAGTGCTTACAATATCATAGAAACATTCAAACAACCACTTCCTTATCCTAAGAGTGAACCACCAGTGCAGTTGAGTGATAAAAAAGTGTTGGATAAGGAGGTTTTGGAAATATTTAAAAATGTTCATATAAATATACATTTTATCAATGTTGTGAAACAAATTTCAAGATATGCTATGTTCTTAAAAGAGATATGTACCCATAAGAGAGAATTAAAAGGAGTTAAAGAAGTCAACTTATGGAGGAATGTTTCATCCAAGATTCTGCATGTTTTTCCAATCAAATATAATGAACCAGAAACAATTACCATTATATGCACAATTGGGAAATGTGAATTCAGGGATTTCATATTTATTTAGGTGATTCCTTAAATGTATTATCATATTTTGTTTACTCATTTATTCATGTGGGAGAACCGAAACCCTATGGAATTATCATTCAAATTTCCAACTGAAGTACAACTGAGCTTACTGGATTTATAGATGATGTGATTATTTAGCTGGTAGAATTTTTCTTATAGATTTCTCTATCTTGGATATGGAGTATGATCGGTTTAGTACCAATTTACCTCTCATTTTAGGGATATCATTTCTGAAAACTGAAAAAACAATAATCAACATTCATAATGAAACACTTTAACTGGATTTTAGAGGAGATGTTGTATATTTAAATATTTTTCAGCCTATGAAACACCCTATTTACGATCATTCACCCCCAAGTAAACACGATTCTTTGGGTTTACACAGATATGTTCCCTAACTTTTCATATGATGAAAAAACAATAGCTTTTTTAAAAGATGGTTTTTTTGTTGCGGAATATATAGAATAAGAGGGTGAACAAAAATATTGTAATGATTCTTGGAATATTGAGACATCTTTAAATGAATATTTTGATCTCAGAATTGATGAGGAAAGTTTTTTGAAAACCCTTGAACTTTGTAGTGGTATACTTAGAGAATTTTCCTATATTCACATGAGAAAAACCATGGTAACTTGGTAAATGATCATCATGATGAATATCATTTAGCATCTAGTGCATACTAAATAATAACACCTATGATAAGTGTCATTTGATAAAATAAAAATACCCATGCTGATTTAGAGTTGAACCACATCTTAAGAACCAAAAATATGTTTTCTTATGTGAGAATACAAAACTCCCAGTCATCATTTCAAAATATTTTTCAAGGGACCAGGAGAACCAAATATTATAAGTCCTCAAAACCCAAATTCTGGGTGACTAGATGAATGGATTGAAGGCCTTTTTTATTATTTTTTTGATAATCCAATTTTCAAGGGGTGAGGTGGAACCTGTATAAGGCCCGAAGGCATAGAGACAATTACATGACCCGTAGGTCTTAGAGGAAATCACGCAAACAAGATAACTTGAAACTTATCCCCACAAGTACATTTCAAGATATCAGCACTCCCACATTGAAAATCAATTCATCTAGCTATTCTGTATAGATTTTCATAGGCCCAGTACTGATGGCAGTTCCATACCCTCTCATTCTTCCAATTCTAGTTAACACTACTATGGGGAATTTACCTGCTCTGATCCTCATCTAGAGCCTTGTCCCATGTAGTCTGAAAGGTATATCTACATATTCATGTGTTCTGAAAGCCTCAGGGTGGATAGAAGGCCTTGATGTGCCCCGAAGTCCTTGAGAAACAACTCGCTTGAAGGCCTTGGGTGGATCGAACAAGTTGCAGGACCCGAGGACCAAACCGCTGGCCCAAAGGCCAAGATGGACGAATAGTTCCAGCATATACGGTACCTGAAATAGTTCTTGTTATAGTTCCTCTATAGTAAAGTAGATGGAATCTATATTATTTAACTAGAATCAGTCTTTTAGTGTACATGTATATAATTTTTTGTAGGAAAAATATAAACCAGTGAGAATGTTTTAAATGAGATTGAACCCAATAATTTTATAGGTTTTCAAGAATGAAGAAACCACTATGTTGGCAGATGGAATTATTTTTCCCATATATAATTGTTAATGGGTGAGTACAGTATAAGTTATTCCCAAACATGGTGTATTTTAATTCTCAAGGAATGCATTTTTTGAGATTATCCTTGTTAAGATTCATAATAAATATAAAAGGTGTATTTATTATATAAATCTCAATTTTTTCACAAGAAAAGAAAAATTCCCACTAAAATTAATTGATAAGGTCCTTGAAAGAAGAGATGGGAAAACCCACTATTGTTTTCTTTATGGATTCTATGGTTATTTCCAAATTCACATTGTACTGGAGGATCAAGAGAAAATGACTTTCACAAGACCCTTTATAACCTTTTCTTATAAACCGATTACCTTAGGTTTGTGTAATGCTCTTGGAACTTTTCATAGGTGTATGATGATCATTATATATAAATTTCTAAAAACATTCATTGATTTTTTGATTAATTTACTATTTAAGTCTCATCATTTCAAATTTGTTTAAAAATATTCATTGATGTTCATGAAAATTTAGTTGAAAATAATATCATCGTCAATTATGAAAAATTCCATTTCATAGTGGGTAAGGGGATTTTTCTGGGTCATGTTTTGTATCTAGCTATAATTCAAGTTTATCAATCTGAAGTTGTTGTCATTTATTTATTTCCATACCCAAAAACAGTGAGAGATGTGAGATCCTACCTTGGTCATTCTGGTTTTTATAAGAGATTCATAAAAGATTTTATTAAGGTCTCACATCCATTGTATATATTTTTATAAAAATATGCCACATTTATCTTTGATGAGAATTGTAAAGAGGCCTTTTGGGAGATAAAACAAAAACTAATAACCCCTATATTGTTCAACCTCCTAAATGGTACTTTCCCTTTTGAATCCTAACTAATGCATCTAGATTTTCTATTTGGGTATTATTGATTTGATGGATGGAAAATAAATGTCATGTGATTTCATATTCCTATAGAACATTAGATAATCCACAATAAAACTAATAGACTACTAATAAAGAATTTATTTTTATTTTCTTTGTTTCAGGAGAATTTAGATGTTATTTTTTGGGACCCAAGATGATTGTTTTGACATATCATTCTGCAATCAATTTTTTGATGAAGAAACAAGATAAAAAACAAATAATTTTGAGATCTATATTGCTGTTACATGAGTTTGATGTTGAAATAACAGATAAGAATATAAGTGAGAACCTTGTTTCTAATCATTTGAGCAGTATACCATCTGTTTTGAATGGGAAACATTAGATTAGTCTACCAATTAAAAAAACCATTCGAGATGAGGATTTTTATGATTTTTACAGTGAAAGACCATGGTCTGATGACATATTAATTTTTAGGCTACTGATAAGGTTTTCTAATTAATTTATAAGAAAAAAATTTCTAAACATTCTAGTGATTCAAATAATTACAATTGGGGTGATACTTACGTGTGACATATTTGTAGTGATAAAATGATTAAGAGATCCATTCCAAATTATAAATTTCAACCAATAATAAATTTTTTTCACACTTTGAGATACATGGGACACTTTGGTGCACAAATAACTACAAGACATTTACTTGATTATAATTTTTATTAGACCGCAATTTTGAGATATGATTATGAATTTGGTATAACCTATAAAAATAGTCAATTATATGAAAATATTTGGAAAATGAATTATATTACACTCCATTCCATTTCATTTTGTGATGTATTTGAATTATGGGGTATGGGTTTCATGGTTTATTTTCCCAATTATTTTGGATATCTTAATTTCATTATTATAGTTTATTTTGTCTCCTTGTGGTTATAGGATATTCCCATGGGAGAAGATGATTTTAAAACTATGTCTATATTTGTGAGAGGAAATTTATTTTCAGGATTTAGATTTGCAAAGATCCTGACTATGGATCAAGTTACCCACTTTTGTAATGGTAAATTGTAATATCTTTTGAAGAAACATGGAGTTCATCATAGGGTCTCCACAACCTATCAACCTCAAACAACTGTAATGGATAATTTTTCCAATAGATAAATCAAACAAATTCTCAAATAAACTCTAATCCCAAATTTAAGGGATTGGAGTTTGAGAACTGATGATGCACTCTATGCTCCAATTTGTGTGGAACCATTTTTATTAGTCCATGGGAAACATTTTCACCTATCGGTTTAGTTATAACACAAATATTTCTGGGATGTAAAAATATGTAACATGAATATATTTTCTATTGGAAGATAAGGAAAATTTTGTTTTGCAGGAGTTAGACGAGATCATAAAGAATAAATACGAAACTCTATGTTGTATAAGAAAAGGAAAAAAATAATTCCTTTATTAGATAGTTCTAAAAAAGACTTCAAGGAAAGATACAAAGAGTGGATGTTTGATTCCATATTGAATCTTTTCCCAGTTAATTTATATTCTAAATGGTTCTCCCTTTCATTGTTACTCATGTTTTTCCTTTTAGTACACTACATCTCAATGTACCAGAAAATGTGACACCATTCAAATTCAATGGGAATAGGTTGAAGATGTTTATATATAATTTTCATTATCAAATATTGGGGGAGATGCATGTTCATAAATATGAAATTATTATAATTGTAATTTTTAAACTCAATTGAACAAAAATCTAATTTATCCCTTGAAACTGAACATAATGAAATGCTGAAAATTACATTATTTCATATTGAAAAATTTGGAAATTTGTAGAAAGGACCTCAGTTTTTTGAATCTCATACCACATGTTACTATCTTTTTAATTTAAATTCCCATTAATGTGAGGGTTCTGAACCCATTTTTACATATTCTTTACATTAAGTTAATTTCATGAGAGAACCAATCCATTCTTCTTTTAACTAGAATGTGATCTATTTCGGTCAAAACATAAGGTTTGAGGTACTTGTGATTTAAATGATTGAGTATTGTTTTATATTTAAGACCCCTTTTTAGGATAATCCTTCTTATCCTAGCCTTCCTTTTATATTTTTTATTTTTTTATCCCATACAATACATGTATAGCATGTTAGTTTAGCCACATTACAAGCCAAATTTCCCTTTCCAACCTTCTCTAAAAGTGAAAAAGCATGATTTAATTGAACTTAAGTGTTGGGGGATATGACTTGTGGGGTGCTATATAATTTTATATTTTTTTGGGTGGATAAGAAATCTTATAAGTGATGTTTTATGTTCGTGGAAAATATTTTGCTGAGATCTATGCCCATCTTAAGTTCTCAAATGAAATGGAGTTGTTCATATCTTGAGTTCTAAATGGAAGAAATATTTTCCCTATATTGAGAATTCCAAAATAAGAAGGGGAAACAATTCCATTTTTACTAATGAAATATAGATGGAATGGTATGGAAAATAGAGTCTAAGAGATGATTAGAACTAATTTTATTTGGTGGAGAGTAAGTAGGAGACCATACTTGATTGAAAAATAGAATTCTTCATTTTTTATTCAAAAAAGATACAAACCCTCCTTATTATGCCTCATAATGTTTCAACCATGAAACTAAAAAACGTAATCTATAGAGTATCCTTGAAAATCCCTCATGATAACCATTGTTCCTATATCACATCGAGTGGGTTTGTAGAAATATATCATGCTTATATTGATTCTTTCAAGAGTTTGGATGAGAAAATCCTCATTGAAAATTCATATTTGTGCATTGTGATAAAATTTATATGTGGATAGTGTTTTGTGTGGTTGGTAGGATAACAGAAGTGGAAATGGATTTAATGATATGAATTGTGAATATGGAATATTTATTTTCGATGAAGCATTATAATTTTTTTCCAGGTGATTAATTGGTGAACTTCATTGGTATTTGTTTTGGAATTTTTTTATTTGATTTTGATTCTCACCCATAGAAAATGGAAAATATCACATGATCATAATTATTATGAGAAGTGTAATAATTACTTACTAAATGGTATAATTAATCTTCAATATAGAATTTATAATTTTTCTTTTGATTCATGGTCTACACACTCTTCTAAATCTGATGAATTTTCTAAGGGTTTCATAGTACAACCTCAACAATGACATGTTGAGGTTCCATTAAAAACCCTTAATCCTAGGTTGATCACATCACATGTCTTCGATTGTTCTGGTATTAAATTTTTTTTGGATGTGCTTCCTTTAAATAACTTTATTCTCCCTCTGGGTGAATTTTATGTTATCAGAGGCATGGATTAGATTTCTCTATATAAATCCCACATCAATATTTAGGGAAGGGAATTCATGTTTGATATTTAGAAAAAAAAATTACATTCATCTATCATTATGACGACAAATATGAAATTAAGATTGAAATAAAATCCATTGTATGTGTCTTAATTCCTATTAAAAATGGGTTTTTATCTAAGATCATTGGGGAGAAACTGAACATAGATGATATAACTATTTTCTAGGAGGTTTATGGTATCTTTTTGAAATATTTTACTAGTGTTACACTGAATTGTGATGTAGAGTTCTCCATAGAATGCATACCTAATGATACAACTATAAAAAAAACTCTATATATAATGTAACATATAAAGTTTTAGTAATTGAATAAGAATCTCTAAGAGAATATGCACAATGGATTTATTTGGCCATGTGTGACACCTTGGAAAAAATGTTCTTTTTTAAGACGAATGATGTATTAATGTGACTCTATTTTGATTGATGAGTACATTTCAAGATAAATTAAATAATAAGTATCCTCCAACTCATATAAAATACTTTATGCTCAAATACATTTAGATAAATGCACTTTCAACATTTATATTCATTCTAGATATCATCAATTATGGGTAGATATGAAGAATATACCCAAGATAAAATTTTTCACAAGGTATGGAAACTATTAATATATAGTAATGTAATTTGTTCTTAAAAATGTCCATTCTATCATTATGGATTTAATTAATTGACTCTTTATAGATTACCTAGATCAATTTTTGGAAGTATATAGAGATAAAATTATTATATATACAATGTGTAAGGAATAACAAGAATATCACTTGAGGATTGTTCTAAAAAACCTAATGAAGGATAATCCTTATAATGTTTTTAAATATTCTCAATTTTGGATAAAAAAGATTCATTTTTGGGTCATATAGTCTATAGTGATTGTATATCGGTGGGTCCATTGAAGATCAATGTTATTGAATGTTGTCTTAGGCCAACCATATTTACTATGATCTATTGTTTTCTTGGTTTTGATTGATATTAAAGAATTTTTGTGGTTAATTTATACATATTTTGTAATCCAATAACCGTGTTAATTTGATAAGAACCAATATTCTTTCAAACAAATGAATTCAAGGAATAAATTAGGTAACATAAGAGAATATTTGTCTGCACATATGTTATTAAATTAACCAATGGTGTAGAAGGGATTCTAATCTGTATGGATTCATAAAGTAATTGAATGTAATTCATTCTCATGTATAATTATATGGTTGTATCTTATTTATTATGAAAAATGATGGTTCATAAGAAAAAATTTCCAAATCATGAATTGGATTTAGTTATGGTAAAATTTTCATTAATGATATAGAGGAACTATAATTCTATATAAATATGTGATGTATATATTTATATATTGATCAGAAAAGTTTAAAGATTATATCCACTCAAAAATAGATAAATATACTCTTGAGAAGATGGTTTGATTTTATTATAGATTATGAATAATTCATACATTACCACCCTAGGAAAGCTAACAAGGTGGAAGATGATCTATGTCAAAGGATCATGGTATATTATTTATGATGAGGATCAAAAAACATCCCATATTTTTAAATTTTCAAATGATGGATTCAAAAATATTTAAGGGGATAAATCTTATCATTATAAAATGATTTTTTAACCATCTAATATTGTGTGGATAAAAGTGGTGAAAAATAAAGATATTGAACTATGGAAAATGGATGGAAATATTTCTGATATCAACCATGATTTTGATGGAATGATAATGTTTTATAATAGTGTATGTGATCCATCTATACCATATTTGAAGAAGAATGTTTTGGATGAGGATCATAGTAAACCATTATATATTCATCATAGAATTACAAAGATATTTAGATATCTGATAGAGTATTTCTTGTAGAATGGAATGATGGAAGATATTGAAGAGTATGTATTTTGGTTCTTGGTATGTAAAAAACATACGACTATGATATCAATTTTTTTTGGGAATGTTACAACTATTACCCATTCTAGAATGTAAATGGGAACAAATACCATAGATTATTTAAATCGACTCTAAAAAAATTCTAAATAAGATAACTCTATTTTTGTTATATTCGATTAGTATAAAATGTTAGAACACTTAATTACCATTAGATAATATTTATCTGTTGAAAATTAGATGAGAAATTATAATATGTAAGTAGTAAAATTTCATAGAGTAAAATATTATTTTAAATTTGATCAAGATCCAAGGTTTACCTCAAATATATGGTGAAGTCTTTAGTAGGTCCAGGATATATAGTTGAGTTTCACTATGTATCATACTCATATATATAGTCTCATTGATAGATACATTCAAACTTGATAAGATATATTATGATATTGTTCTATAGATTTCAATTTTTTAGGGGAAACAACTTCCTCTATTTGTTTCTTTTTATTACAACTGAATTCAAATTATCAATTAGAGGTAAAATTATGAATACATCTATGAAAATAATTTAGAAATATAAGTATCTATAACAAATATGGGGAAATAAATATATTGGGACCTAAGATTATTGAGGAAATGAAAGAGAAAGGAATATTTATTAAACATCACCTTAACATATATTATAGTTAAAAAACAAGTTATGTTGATAAACATCGGAAAGAGTGGGAGTTCAATACTGGTGAAAAGATATTTCAGTGAATTTCTTCATGGAATATGGTTATGAGGTTCATGAATAAAGGAAATTTGATCCCAAGGTATACTATTTCCTCTGAGATACATGATCAAGTAGGGGCAATATCTTATTACATAGAACTACCATTGAATCTATGTCAAGTTCATGATCTATTCAATGTATCACTAATAGAGAATTATATACCTTAAAAATCACATGTACTAAACATGGAGGACTTATCACAGGAGAGATATCATTCCTATGAGGAATAACTATTTATGATTATTTATTGTTGAGAGAATGTTCTATGAAATAATACCACTCACCTTTTCAAAGGTATATAAATAATTCATATAATTGAGAAGGATACATGGGAACTTGAAGATGTGGTGAGGTAGATGTATCCACTTATGGTTTTATTAGAATATTATAATTTTAATGGAGAAATTATGTTTTAAAGGTGAAAGAATATAACACTGCAATATATAATGAAATATTTTTTTATTTTTTTAATTGATATCTTGTATGAAAACAACACTGAGTATAGAAAAACCCCAAAAAAATTTAAATATTATTATTTAATGTTATAGTTATTGCCTAGAAATTTAAATTGGTGGAGTTAATCGATTTTTTTTAAAATTATATAGTATAGTTTTTTGTGAATTTCACATATTGATAGTTAAGTACTAAATTTTAAATATTCATTATATGCTTAAATGATTTATTTTCATAAAAAATGATTCTTTTTTGATCCAATATAATAATTAATTTCTTAAAATTATATAAATTGTATATGAAAAAAGTACTTATTTTTTGAAATTATAATTTTAAAATTATCCAAGATTTAATTTTTGATAATTTTTGGAATATATTAATATTTTGATAAATACCAAAAAAAATGATGTTTTTTAATTAAAAATGCCATTTTTTAAAAAGTTTACAATTTTATATTTTTTTTTAAAATTATTCTAAAAGTATCATTAGTTTAATAATGTTATGAATATTTTAATTTCATTTCATTTTAATACATTTGATATTGTATTTTCATATAGAAACTTCTTTACTTTTAGGAAGAAAATTTTTCATGGAAATATGTTTTTGTCATATTCTGTAGGCTTAATTTTATTTATAATTTAACCAATTTTGTAAATTGAATTTTATAAAATGGATTAAATTTTTTATCATCATAGAAAATATAAAAAATTAATGAGAATTTAATTTTTCTTATATTATTAATTGTAAGAATTGTAAATATTTCTCACCTTAGTAAATGTGGTAAAATTAGGTGAAAACCTTGTGGTAAAACATTAAAATCACCCAAAAACATGAATTTATCCTATTAGATGAGTATTTTTAGACCAAAGGTATACTTATTGAGTTAAATAAAAAATTTTAAATCAATACTTTTAATTCGGTAAACAAATAATAAATTTCTTGATGATATGTTATATTTTATTTAGATTAAAACTTATTTTTTCATATTTTTATTTAATGTAAAGATTTGAAGATGAAAATTTGATTTGGATTCTCAAAAAATTATTAAAACCTTAAATTGTTTTATTATTTAAGAAATAAATTTATATAAATAAATTTATACTTTATTTATAGGTAAAAAATTTTACTCGAGAATAAAGTATTTAAACAAAACCTTTTTCATACATTTTGTGTTCTAATATTAAAATTAATTTTGAACACCATTATTAATTAAATATGATAAAATATATTCCATGTTTGTAAACATCGGTTAGTGGTTTTTTTGAATATTCCTTTTATTTTTGGTATTATAATTATGTTTTTAAGTTAAAAAGTGATGTTATACTGGATAAAGAAAAATTGGTTAAAAACGGTTATCTAAAAGATAAGGCTTAAAAAGTACCAAAAATTTCTCAAATGTGATGGGTTGGATTTATTGAGACCAAATCACATATTATCTTTTAATTTGAGGTTCCTTGTATCCATTTACATGATTATGATACATATTATTTAATATTTTATATACCTTAATGTCTGTCCTTTTTCTCCCCTATAAAAAGATACCACCTCTCATCTCTTGTCTACACTTAATGTGCATTCTTCATTATAAAATACTTAACCATATACCTTCATATATTCCTTAAAAACATTATACTTCTTCTTTTCTTTCCCAAAGACAAACCTTATGGTCTTCAATATGAGATCCAAAGGAGTTCATTCAATGGTGAGGTAATTGACATAACCGATCACTTTTATTTAACTTCTTCTTTAACAACCTCTAAATGTGTGGTATTTTCATAAAATAATAACCTAAATATCATAAATATAATGAAATTAATTTTTTTTATGAATCCACAATTATTCATCCTCCTTTAAAATAAATTTTTAGTGAATGTATCACTCGTGAATACATACAACTTATCATCTCCACATAGTGATATAAATCATTTATAATCACCACCTTTCATGGATGGTCATTATTATTGATATAAGGTATTTTTTATTAAATTTATAAAATTATTATATATTTAAACATATAATATCACACATACCTACTAACCTTCCAATCAATTCAAAACCGGTAATGTCGCTCATGTGTACTTGTGGACTAGGACCTTTATGAAGTGATGTGATATGTTCTTCATTTATGTTTTAATTGGATGCTAATGAGGATATATTTAATGAATTTATATTATATATTTTATATAATAATTATTCTATAATGTTTAATTATTATTTACCTTTATTTTGTTCCTTCCATCAAAAAATAAAAATGACATTCATGCATACATATGTCCTACCTTTTCAATAAATAGTGTAATTCATTTTTCAATCCATAAATTTTATGTATGAATATAAATATCATATGAGTAATATATGTGATATTTATAACATGTTTAAAATTCCATATATTTCATAATCATGATAAATGTACATGGACCAAAACTATTAAACCAAAACATACATGAAGGAAGAAGTAGTTATCACCCAAATAGTTATTTTAATAAAGAATTTTTAATAAAATTATAATAAAAGGTTACATATAAAGAACATATTATATGATATATATGATTATGGTTCTTGAATATATTTATAATAAATATAAATTTATTATACATGAGGTTCGACCATAATTGATAGAATTTCGAAATGGGGTAAGGGTTTTATGGTACATTGTCATTATTTATCAAGATTGTTTATGATTAGGTAATAAGATGATGAAATTATAGGATATACCCATAAAAAACCATGATTTTTCATATCCACTATTTTTTTGATATGACATGGGTTAATTTAATTTTACTCAATTTAATCCCTCAAGATACCAAAAGAATACATTTAAGAAAACATGACTCTATTTCTCAATTCGGTAAAAAAATCATTTCTCTTATATGTCCATACATTCTAATAATGTTTTTACTTTTAAAAATTGACTATTTAAAATAATTTTCCCATATTTTACCTTTTGAAAATTGTTTTAAAAGTAGTATTCTTATTGTTTTTCTAAGTAATGTACTTTTTGAATTTTTTGTAAAAGTTTGAAAGCAATGTTTTTTTAATTATACAACATGAGAAAGATTTCAAACTATCGTGAAAACTCAGTGATTCAAATAACCCTTTATATGTTTTTGGTTTATTTTCAACTAAAATGTATTCTATAATATGTTTTTTTTAATTTTAATGATGTTATTTCAAATTGAAGAAGATGTTTAACCTAATAAATAGTCCAACAGATCTTTAAAGGTGTATTCATCAAAGATGACATGATTTGATGTCACTAAATATTTACTATTGAAATGATATAACAATTTCAACCTTATTATTTATCTATATGGTAAGTAATTATAATAAAAATGTGTTAGTGAAACTTGATTCTTTTCCATCGGTTATAAAATATTTAAATATTTATGAAGCCTATTTTGTTTTCCATGGACTATAATTGTAACACCCCAGGTAAATGAAGAATAGAAATTTTCATATTTATCCATATTTGTGAATAAAGTATTAATATTACTTTAAAGGGGTGCTATGTTCGATAGCGTACCCGATACACAACAAAGAGTTTCATTGAAATCTTACGTTGCACTCTAATAATAAAATAATATTATTTTAAATGTTAGTTAACGAGTAGCCTTTGTACTGGCGGGAATTGATAGAAATAACTAAAATATGATTATATATGTTTTTAAATGTTTATACATTTACCCAATAAAAGATAAAGGCTTAAAATACGGAAAGAGTTCAATTTTAGGCATATATACTTTAATTTTCACTAAAGGTTCACTAATCACCTTTTAATGGTGAACCATCATTAAATAATGTTTTGATCACTATTATACATTCTTTTGGACCAAATAAAACTCTTATTAAGAATCGGGACATCAAATTTTACTTCGTGTAATTTTTTGGTATTTTTCCGATAAAGTTCATTTTTTAATGAATAGTGTAAAATGTTGTATTTTAATTCAAAACCACTTTTTAATCTAATTTATTTATATGATTAGATAATATTTTGAATTGGTTTTAAAGTGAAATTAGAAAATATTTTTACCATTAAATCCAATAGTGGTCATTGGAATTAATTTCACTTTGAAATCGGACTTAAACTAGTGTCAATCTTTTGATACTTATTGTTTCATAAAAACACGCTATTTGCTCTGACAGCGGGAATTAATTATTAAATTAATTAATGTGACTAATATGTTTTGAATTTTTTAAAACGGACTTCATTTTTGAATTCAGAATATCAAATATAGCTTAGGGTGAATTTTTGGGATTTTTCTGAAAAACTTCAATTTTTGATGAATAGTGAAACCACTAAGTGGTAATCAAGCAAACTGATTTTTCAGTTAAATGAAAGTTTACCACTAATGTGTATCGAATTTTGAAAATCCGACATACATGGTTGTCATTAAGAAGTAAAATGTGGTTCAATGAGATTAAAATAATTTTTTGGTGAATAGTAACTTATTAAGTTTTTAATCGCGATTAGTGGAAATTAGTGTAGTTTAAGGAATAAATAATACTTTAATAATATAAAATGACCTAGACACATGTCCCAACATCATTGGTTGTGTCATGGCCGACCAAGACAATCCATGGCCAAACTTGGGGACCCCATGTATCCACTTTTGTTGGGGAAATGACATAAATTACTTTTTATTTAATGTTAAAGTGAAAATGACACTAACATAAATTGTTTTACTAAAACAATTTTTAAGTGGGGTTATACAAGTCCAAATTTCGATTATAAATAGTCATTGGAAAGATAAAAAGATTTCCTATATCATAGTATTTGTTTTATAATTTTTAGACATTAAATAAATTAAATTATTTACGACATAATAATGATGCAGTGATGACATCATTATTTGACGATTTAAATAAAATGGAAAGATAATATAAAATCTATGAACTACACATGGCCAAAACCAATTGGATGAGTGGATTTCGATGCCTTATCACCTTATCCACGAATTATATCAATGTGGGACATTTTAAAACCGAAACACATTTTCAAATAATGTAATGTTTCTTTACTTTCCAAAAGTGCCCCTCCTCTCCCCTTATAAAAGGCCCCCACCTCTACCTCATTTCACACACTCTTCAAGCCATTGGCTCGGCCAACCCCTGCCCATATGCTCTCTCCACATCCCTCTCCTAATCCTAGAGGATTCCCTTTGGGCAGAATCCTTTCAAAGGAAGCCTTTAGGCTCAAATCAAAAGGAGTTACACTTTTTAAAGGTAATTGTTTCCCTCATGTTCATTTGTTTTATTTTGCTTCTCCAACCCCCTAAAATCTTTTTATTTACTTCTTTTATAACATCACCAGTATCTTCAATATACTAGGATGTTGTTATAAGATTTATTTGAGCCACACTCTCACAAAACTACATCAAATGGTTAAAGAACATACGTTTTCCGTGGATGGCGAAATTATGCCTCCCGAAACGATGATTGTTCAATACTCATTTAACACCTTCAAAGGTGGCCATTATGATGTCACTATTTTTATATATAATATATAATATGAATATGTTTTCCTTAAGCTTCTGTTTTTCTTCATTTTGGTCATACTTTATGGTTTCCATTATGGGTAAAACACGATATCTTCATTTTAGGAAGCGCGGACTACCGCCCCCTAAAAGTGATTTGATTCGTTAATACCATGTGTGGGATGTGTAAAGGATAAATTTAATGATATTATATATGTTATTATACTGGAGTTATAACATACTCTTATACCATTATGAATCCATTCCATGAAATATGACAAAGAAATGAAAGTAGCGTTCATGCGTACGTACGGCTTACCGTCTCCATGAACGGTGCATTTCATTTCTTACCTCTAAATGATTATGTAATATTTTAAATACATGTATGTACTGGATATATATGACATATATGATATCTACATCATGAATAACATTCTGGATATAATGAAACATTGACCAAATTAACAACATGTAAGTGTAAGAAGTCTATTTTTGACTTAAGAACCAAATACCGACAAAATGAACATTATTAACTTAAATGATTACATGATGTTCATAACATGGTATAAAAGGAATAATGAACTTGGAAAAGATTCATAATCAAGTAGAGATTAACTAAAGTTTATTATTCAGGAGTTTAAAGAATGGTCGGGTCAAGTCAGATACGAGGTATGGGAACTTCTTAACCCAATTTCCATTCTTTGGGTTAATCTCCTACTTTCAAATTATGTCATTATATTATTATGTCGTATCTTGTATTTGTACTTTATTTATGTGTACTTATAGTGAATACACATAATGTATCTATTTTATTTTAAAAATTATCTTTGTATGGGAACTTCTTAACCCAATTTCCATTCTTTGGGTTAATCTCCTACTTTCAAATTATGTCATTATATTATTATGTCGTATCTTGTATTTGTACTTTATTTATGTGTACTTATAGTGAATACACATAATGTATCTATTTTATTTTAAAAATTATCTTTGTATGGGACTTCATCTCAATCTCCTTTCATTGAGGCAAATTTTATTTTATACACAACTTTCTTTCATATGGTGTATAAACCCCTTTGACTTTTACGTTTATTCAAAAGGAATCTTTTTTATACGAAGCGTTTACTAAACGACAAAAGGGAATGTTTTTGTCGTACGTATGCGGCGACAACGACTTCTCCGCCGTCGTGACCGTTATTTGAGTTTCGGCTTCCTCTACAAGCCATACCTTTTTAAAAAAAACGAAAAAAATAAATACCATGTTTTACTTTGGTATTGAAAATGGCTTTCATAATGTTTTTATTATATCAATGTGTTGTATTGATATCTCGTGATTGAAATGTGGAAATGTTATGTTTCCTTTATGCATGTTTTATGTGATATGATTATGTTATGGTTCTTGGGCATTATTATGAAGACGGGTGGTTCCGTGATAAACTAAGGGCGGGTGAGCCCGTTATAGCTCTCCAATGCATTGGGTAACGCGAAGGAGTGAAACGTTAAGGTTTCTCCGAAGAGATTTTAGGGAATATACTGTGATGGGTATTCCAAAACGTAACCAAGAGGGTTACTCCCTATGTAAGAATGTTATGAATGCCTCAAGTTACCTTTATGTCTTATGATTTCTATGATTCATTCATGATTTTATGAGGTATGTTAAAGTGCCTATGTTTTATGGGTAAAGTATGATTTCATTATTATGTATATATGAACTCATGTTTCCTTTCCATGTTTTTTTATAACCCATACTGAGTTTTTATGCTCATCCCAAGTTTTTGAAATGTTTTTCACAGGTCAAGGGAAAGGTACATGATAAGATGATAGAGTCAAGGATGTGTCAAGAAATAATCCATGTTTTATTTTAAATGTGTTTACATTGATGGGAATAAAGAATACTATCTTTTTGTAACCACTTTGTTTATATGTGGAATGTAATGCAAGTTTCATGACCTATTTCCCTAAAACTCTAAACCTGAAAAGATCCTCAATGTGAATTATTCATTTAATTCAATATTAAGTAAGGTTTAAGGCTGGGGCCTTATAGTTGGTATCAGAGGTCGGTTTAGACAACTTTAGGGATTAGGAGTTTTTGTGAGGCATATGATCAGTCCCTATAACTATTATTTCAGTTAAATATTTGTTTTAAAACTTTTTTCAGGTCAAGTAAAGTCGGTTAAGAATGGAAAGAGGAGGATCTCAAACAACATTCCTATCTCTTCCTGATGACATGCTTGCAATAATTATTGCAAAGTCATCTTCGGATGATTGTGAAACTTTTTCTAGCATACAACTCACTTGCAAGCATTTGTTTGAGATATCAAACACCTCCGCTATACATCGTTATCATCGTGGATCATGGGTTGTTTTTAGAAAAATACTATTTTCACAATATTCTCATGTTTTCAAGAGAGGTAAATATTATCAAGGTATTTTCAAAAATTTTACCTTATCACAAGAATTTGAAGCATATTCTGATTTTCAAAATGGTGCTGAGGAAGGAGACCCTTGCGCAACCTATTTATATTTGCTTTTAAAATATAGTCTCACATCACATGCTTATGGTATTTTAAAAGGACCAATGATAGAAAGTTTCAACTCAATTTCGGTCCGACTATTTTTTAGAAATCATGTTTTATCAGATGTTTTGGAATTATATGTCCTACATGATTATTTTCCAAAACTGTTTTTCTGTGAACACCCATATGACCCATGTTGTGCGAGGTGTATTTGGATGGAGGAAGCAAATGATTTTGAAGGATCTCTAAATCATTGTTGTAATGCATGGGACTTCTACCTACGTGAACAAGATGACGATGAAACCGAGTGGACGCCATGATCAAGGTATGCTATTATGAGTTTGTGTAAGAAACCTAGAAAGAGTTGAAAGTCAACATGACAAGTATGTTTCCTTAAGATCAAAAACTAAATTCCTAAATGAAAAGTAACTTAAAAGAAAAATGTTGTCTATTAACTTTTACTACTAGGGAATCAAATACTATTTAACCCATCACAAGTTTGTGATTCTCTCATGGTTAACTTTCTCCTAAACATGTTTACTATCACTCTCCCTCAAGAACATGACCCTATGTTTTCTCCTCCATGTACATGTTTTCATACTTGGAATCCTAGTATGGGTTAACTCGGGTGACCTTTGTACTTATCTTTCTTTATTTTAAAGTGATTGTTTTACCGATCCTTGTTCCGATGTGGGACTTTCAAGGATGTTACCAAGCCCAATTTTAAAATTGCGAGGACGCAATTCCCAAAAGGGGGGAAGGATGTAACACCCCAGGTAAATGAAGAATAGAAATTTTCATATTTATCCATATTTGTGAATAAAGTATTAATATTACTTTAAAGGGGTGCTATGTTCGATAGCGTACCCGATACACAACAAAGAGTTTCATTGAAATCTTACGTTGCACTCTAATAATAAAATAATATTATTTTAAATGTTAGTTAACGAGTAGCCTTTGTACTGGCGGGAATTGATAGAAATAACTAAAATATGATTATATATGTTTTTAAATGTTTATACATTTACCCAATAAAAGATAAAGGCTTAAAATACGGAAAGAGTTCAATTTTAGGCATATATACTTTAATTTTCACTAAAGGTTCACTAATCACCTTTTAATGGTGAACCATCATTAAATAATGTTTTGATCACTCTTATACATTCTTTTGGACCAAATAAAACTCTTATTAAGAATCGGGACATCAAATTTTACTTCGTGTAATTTTTTGGTATTTTTCCGATAAAGTTCATTTTTTAATGAATAGTGTAAAATGTTGTATTTTAATTCAAAACCACTTTTTAATCTAATTTATTTATATGATTAGATAATATTTTGAATTGGTTTTAAAGTAAAATTAGAAAATATTTTTACCATTAAATCCAATAGTGGTCATTGGAATTAATTTCACTTTGAAATCGGACTTAAACTAGTGTCAATCTTTTGATACTTATTGTTTCATAAAAACACGCTATTTGCTCTGACAGCGGGAATTAATTATTAAATTAATTAATGTGACTAATATGTTTTGAATTTTGTAAAACGGACTTCATTTTTGAATTCAGAATATCAAATATAGCTTAGGGTGAATTTTTGGGATTTTTCTGAAAAACTTCAATTTTTGATGAATAGTGAAACCACTAAGTGGTAATCAAGCAAACTGATTTTTCAGTTAAATGAAAGTTTACCACTAATATGTATTGAATTTTGAAAATCCGACATACATGGTTGTCATTAAGAAGTAAAATTTGGTTCAATGAGATTAAAATAATTTTTTGGTGAATAGTAACTTATTAAGTTTTTAATCGCGATTAGTGGAAATTAGTGTAGTTTAAGGAATAAATAATAATTTAATAATATAAAATGACCTAGACACATGTCCCAACATCATTGTTTGTGTCATGGCCGACCAAGACAAGCCATGGACAAACTTGGGGACCCCATGTATCCACTTTTGTTGGGGAAATGACATAAATTACTTTTTATTTAATGTTAAAGTGAAAATGACACTAACATAAATTGTTTTACTAAAACAATTTTTAAGTGGGGTTATACAAGTACAAATTTCGATTATAAATAGTAATTGGAAAGCTAAAACGATTTCCTATATCATAGTATTTGTTTTATAATTTTTAGACATTAAATAAATTAAATTATTTACGACATAATAATGATGCAGTGATGACATCATTATTTGACGATTTAAATAAAATGGAAAGATAATATAAAATCTATGAACTACACATGGCCAAAACCAATTGGATGAGTGGATTTATATGCCTTATCACCTTATCCACGAATTCTATAAATGTGGGACCTTTTAAAACCGAAACACATTTTCAAATAATGTAATGTTTCTTTACTTTCCAAAAGTTCCCCTCCTCTCCCCTTATAAAAGGCGCCCACCTCTACCTCATTTCACACACTCTTCAAGCCATTGGCTCGGCCAACCCCTGCCCATTTGCTCTCTCCACATCCCTCTCCTAATCCTAGCGGATTCCCTTTGGGCAGAATCCTTTCAAAGGAAGCCTTTAGGCTCAAATCAAAAGGAGTTACACTTTTTAAAGGTAATTGTTTCCCTCATGTTCATTTGTTTTATTTTGCTTCTCCAACCCCCTAAAATCTTTTTATTTCCTTCTTTTATAACATCACCAGTATCTTCAATATACTAGGATGTTTTTATAAGATTTATTTGAGCCACACTCTCACACAACTACATCAAATGGTTAAAGAACATACGTTTTCCGTGGATGGCGAAATTATGCCTCCCGAAACGATGATTGTTCAATACTCATTTAACACCTTCAAAGGTGGCCATTATGATGTCACTATTTTTATATATGATATATAATATGTATATTTTTTCCTTAAGCTTCTGTTTTTCTTCATTTTGGTCATACTTTGTGGTTTCCATTATGGGTAAAACACGATATCTTCATTTTAGGAAGCGCGGACTACCGCCCCCTAAAAGTGATTTGATTCGTTAATACCATGTGTGGGATGTGTAAAGGATAAAGTTAATGATATTATATATGTTATTATACTGGAGTTATAACATACTCTTATACCATTATGAATCCATTCCATGAAATATGACAAAGAAATGAAAGTAGCGTTCATGCGTACGTACGGCTTACCGTCTCCATGAACGGTGCATTTCATTTCTTACCTCTAAATGATTATGTAATATTTTAAATACATGTATGTACTGGATATATATGACATATATGATATCTACATCATGAATAAAATTCTGGATATAATGAAACATTGACCAAATTAACAACATGTAAGTGTAAGAAGTCTATTTTTGACTTAAGAACCAAATACCGACAAAATGAACATTATTAACTTAAATGATTACATGATGTTCATAACATGGTATAAAAGGAATAATGAACTTGGAAAAGATTCATAATCAAGTAGAGATTAACTAAAGTTTATTATTCAGGAGTTTAAAGAACGGTCGGGTCAAGTCAGATACGAGGTATGGGAACTTCTTAACCCAATTTCCCTTCTTTGGGTTAATCTCCTACTTTCAAATTATGTCATTATATTATTATGTCGTATCTTGTATTTGTACATTATTTATGTGTACTTATAGTGAATACACATAATGTATCTATTTTATTTTAAAAATTATCTTTGTATGGGAACTTCTTAACCCAATTTCCATTCTTTGGGTTAATCTCCTACTTTCAAATTATGTCATTATATTATTATGTCGTATCTTGTATTTGTACTTTATTTATGTGTACTTATAGTGAATACACATAATGTATCTATTTTATTTTAAAAATTATATTTGTATGGGACTTCGTCTCAATCTCCTTTCATTGAGGCATATTTTATTTTATACACAACTTTCTTTCATATGGTGTATAAACCCCTTTGACTTTTACGTTTATTCAAAAGGAATCTTTTTTATACGAAGCGTTTACTAAACGACAAAAGGGAATGTTTTTGTCGTACGTATGAGGCGACAACGACTTCTCCGCCGTCGTGACCGTTATTTGAGTTTCGGCTTCCTCTACAAGCCATACCTTTTTAAAAAAAACGAAAAAAATAAATACCATGTTTTAATTTGGTATTGAAAATGGCTTTCATAATGTTTTTATTATATCAATGTGTTGTATTGATATCTCGTGATTGAAATGTGGAAATGTTATGTTTCCTTTATGCATGTTTTATGTGATATGATTATGTTATGGTTCTTGGGCATTATTATGAAGACGGGTGGTTCCGTGATAAACTAAGGGTGGGTGAGCCCGTTATAGCTCTCCAATGCATTGGGTAACGCGAAGGAGTGAAACGTTAAGGTTTCTCCGAAGAGATTTTTGGGAATATACTGTGATGGGTATTCCAAAACGTAACCAAGAGGGTTACTCCCTATGTAAGAATGTTATGAAGGCCTCATGTTACCTTTATGTCTTATGATTTCTATGATTCATTCATGATTTTATGAGGTATGTTAAAGTGCCTATGTTTTATGGGTAAAGTATGATTTCATTCTTATGTATATATGAACTCATGTTTCCTTTCCATGTTTTTTTTATAACCCATACTGAGTTTTTATGCTCATCCCAAGTTTTTGAAATGTTTTTCACAGGTCAAGGGAAAGGTACATGATAAGATGATAGAGTCAAGGATGTGTCAAGAAATAATCCATGTTTTATTTTAAATGTGTTTACATTGATGGGAATAAAGAATATTATCTTTATGTAACCACTTTGTTTATATGTGGAATGTAATGCAAGTTTCATGACCTATTTCCCTAAAACTCTAAACCTGAAAAGATCCTCAATGTGAATTATTCATTTAATTCAATATTAAGTAAGGTTTAAGGCTGGGGCCTTATAATGATATGATGAATTGTTTAAGATTTTGGAAAACACACATATATTATTTTTATTTCGTGATGGGTGAGAAAAAATTAAATATTCGTCTATTACATTGGGTAATGATTGATATCTCATGAGATAAATAAGACTGGAATAGTGAGTGAACCTAGTTTAGTAAGAGAGTTTTTCAACTATGATAGTCTTATGAGTGACCATGTACTAATTTTTTTTGGGAATTAACCCAATTCACTATGTAAGTCTCACCTGTCATATTTTAATACGAAGGGAATGATTATATATCCATATATATATTCCCCAAATTTATGTCTTATGCTAATGTTATTTTCTCATAGATAATGCTCTTTTATTCCTTTATGATTCATGTATTATATACTACCAATATTTTTGACATTACTCAATATTATGATCTATTATATGAAGGTTATTATAATAAAATGTATTTATCTTGTTCTCACACCATTACGATAATTTTATGTGATCATTAATATCTCCCTTGTTTATCCGTACTGTGAATCCGAGCTCACCATCTATTATGTTTTTTTCCCATGTAATAAGGTAAGATATTAAGTTTAATATGTCTACAAAGGGTGATAGTTATGAATAACTAAGAAGGAGATGATGTAGATATATAATGATCATGTTTCTTTTGTTTCCATGTTTCCAATCATACTAGACTTATATGATTCTAGCATTGATCGTAATATTAGTAAATTAATATTCATTTAATATGATATAACATCTATGTATGCAAATTTTGAGTTGATATATGTATTATCTTGGTTATTGGATGTTTTGGGAGGGGTTTTTCTAGTGTGGGTCTTTGGGAAAATTTTTAAAGGCATGTTTTTCTTTAGTCCTTTGAGGCATGTAGTCATCAACTATATGTGTTCCTCTAAACCATCTGTAAATGTAATGGATCCCTCTCAAAATAGTTAAAAATAGTTTTTATCTTGATTATAAAATAAATATTTAATGCCTTTATTCTAGATGTGTAATCTTCTAAGCACATATATATCATCTAAATGATTTCATAAAATCCCAGTAAGGGGAGGAAAAATTGGGATGGAACATGATAAATAGATGAATATGAATACATTGCTGAGCATACTCTTCAATAACACATCATTGGAATAATATTATCATTTAATGAATAAGAAAAAATCATTAAGGATACTTTTAATGTGTCCCATGAATATTAATTAAAAATCACAACATTTTATAAAAATTCCACTCATAGAATGTGAACTAATTTGTAACTATGTTCACACATAAAATATGTGTAAAAAACTCATCTCATAAAATGTGAACAAATATATCATTATTTTGAGGAATAATATAAAAAATATGATGAAATAAATAAGTGTTAACAATGAATTAATGGGATATATAATGTTAACCCCACCCTTCGTAAAATAAAATTATCATAAACATTCATTCCACATAAAGAAGAAAACTTTTATCAATCACAAACATGTAATGAGTCCATGATAAAATTATAGGTTTCATAATTGAATGGTAAGGAATATATCTATGAAAAAATAGGTACATTCCAAAAAATATTTAGAAAACTGTATTATTAAGGTTTTAGTGTGGAATTAATTGATAAAAATCATTTTTATTGAGAGGAGTAGAATAAACATAAGAAGAACCGAAGAGAGTTTCATAGAAAAAGTATTCATAAAAATGATGAATATATATTAGAATTAATACCCACATGGTAATAAAATATATATTTAAAAAAATAAAGGAAAATTATATTAATGTAAATTTTATAATTATTTAAATTAATAAGGTTGAAAAGAGAGAGAATGTGGTGATAGACATAAAAGTGTGTAGTTGGTTTTGAGACACCCCCTACTGTAGGGCTCATTTTGTATTATCTCATAGATTCCAACTGTATAAGCAACTTATGTTTATTAAAGCATAAATTTAGATTATATATATTTTTATTTATGTTATCAGTACCAAATTGTAATCATAAATCCTTTTTATATTATTATTTTTAAATATGTATTGGTTTTTTGAAATGATTCATTAATTTAACAAAATTTGTTTCAATTTCCTAATTTTTATTAATTATTAATTAAATAAGAATTAATGTTACTATATAAGAATAAAAAATTTTGAATTAAAATATTTATATATAATAAACAAATTATTATCATCATACATGATTTTTATGATAATTGGGGACCCAAAAAAATCTGCATTATAGGATAAAATGGAACATTAATGGGATGTATAAAAAATAGTGGAGAGAGAGTATGTATATTATGATTGACAAAATGTATTTATAGCATATCTTAATAACATAAATATTTTTTAATATTTTATCATAATTTATTATAAAAAGAGTTAAATGAATGAGATTAAGAGAGTGGAAAAAAATAGCATTGTAAGGTTTCGTTCTCATTGATTCTTACTCTTTTTTATAGAACTAATGTATTTAGGGATTGAAGTTGGATGACCAAAAGAAAATTTTAAGGAAAACTATAGTCATATTAGAAGGTAATTGGGTCGATCATGAGCTAAAATATGTGATTGAGAAGTGAATTCCAAGGACTGGGAGAGGGGTGTTTATACTTGAGGGGAGGGGTTTTTTAGGAAAAAATATGAAATAAAATAATATTACATAACTAAAACAAAAAAATATTCTTTTTGACATTATAATTTATATTTTATAAAAATTACAATTTTTTTTAATTTTAAACCATTCAATTAAAAAAATTATTAGATTATTCACACGGAAGGAATCAAAAATTAAAGCCATGTTTTCTAAGGTTATACTTTACATTTTTAGACTTTAGAAATTACTTTTTAGGTTTTAAAATTGAATTTATTATTTTAAAATTAATAATTAATAATATTAAATCAAATTTGGGTTAAAAAAATAGTTTTTTATATTAATTAAGTCATTATTATAGTAATACTATATTATAAAACATTAAAATTTCATAGACTATATTTATACTATCCACCTAAAAATTAATGTTTTTTTATAAAATTACCAAAAAAATCACTCTTAGATAATATACTTTTTTTGAATCTAATTTTTTTTTCATTTTATCAAAACAATTTTATAACTTTCTTAATTATAAAATTTAATTAAGAAATTGCGGGTTTAGAAAAATTCATAAAAATACACTTTATTAGAATTATACTTAAACATTCTTTTGAGTCTTCTAATTTTAACATTTCTTTTATAAAAGTTTAATATTTATATTTTTTATAGTTTATTTATAGTCAATATTTTTTAAATTTTTTTTTCTATTATAATTTTCATGTTAATATTATAAAATCAATTTTATAATTCCTTACAGTCTAGTTACTAAACCAAAAAGTTAGGTCACTACTTAAATAGTCATATTAGTTGTATACATCCTGTAAATACATCATATTTCATTCATTAACCATTCACATAAATTTATCTCAGGTTTCTATATTCATTTTCCAAATTTCATTCATATTACTATTTTTTTATTTTGAGGATATATTTATTAACTTTATAATTATTGGGGACAATTTTGTTCATGAATATAAATTTCTTGTTATGTTACATTCATGTTTTATAGTTGTTTTTTTGATGAAATAAAGTAGATTTAGATTATTTTACATGGTTCTTGTGTTTGGTTCAGTATCATATTACAATATATATAACTCATATCTATATAATGAAAATAATATATAAGAACGCCTCATCCAATACATTGTTCCACCCTTTAGAAATTTCATCCATCAAATAATGACCTATATCCTAGAGGGAGAATAGGTTGGGGTACTTCATTTTATTTCATCCTTTATTTCCTATGATGATTATCCATACTTTTAGATTCAAATAAGTACTTTGAAAATGATATTTTATTCATATTTTTTTATATAATCAATGATATTCAAAAGTTTCACCTCATATGATAAGATGTGATCTAGTTGAACCATCTTAGAATTTAGTACAAATAGGTTATTATGTTTTTACTTATTCGGGAGAGATTCTTTATAAAAATATGATATTAAAATATATATACATTGTATCATTTTTACAAAATACATAAAAAATTATAATGACAGATTCTGAAAGACCATGTTAGTTCATTGACTATCGAAACATGGAACAAAAATCTTCTAACTTAGTGAATGATCTTCAATGTTTCCCACAAAGATATTCACCCTATTTAATTCTACTTGAAAACCATTTTCATAATATGGGTAAGAGAAACGTCAGAGAGGGGTGAGCTTGAAATCCAATTAAGGGTAAATAAAAGAAATATGCCCGAATAACATGAACATGATGATACGATAACATGATCAAAACATTTGAAGATCATACCCTACATATCAATGATCATAAATGTGAATCATGACATAAATATTGGCAATTTATAAAACATGAATCATAATAGGATAAAGAGAATAATCCATGAAAGTATAACATAGGTGTAAGATATTGAATTTTTTGTATACAGATAAGTAATGAAAATATTATTTATAGGATAGATACCAAGACAAACATAACATATTAGTCTTGGAATAATTAGCCATGTACCTACTTCGGGATTGGGCTAACAACCCATATACCTTATTATTTTTAGGCTTGGGATCCAACCCATGTAGCCTCTTATATTCAGGATTGGGATACAACCCATGAACCATATTACTTTTAGGATTTGGCTATAACCCATGTACCCTCTTACTTTTAGGATTGGGAAACAACCCGTATACCATCTTATATTCAGGTTTGGGATATAACTCGTGTGCCCTATTGATACCCAACTTTCATTGAAATTGGGTAAAATTTTAAATATTTATGTTTCCTACAAACTAAATTAAGGTAGAGAGTATGGTCAAACCCAGATAGAAGGTTCATTAATAAATTTCTCTTAAAATTATCAAAAGTACTCACTATTGTCAGTATTGGGGAAAACATTATATTTATTTTTATATTTTTTCATATATTTTTGTTCTAAAAGAAATAATTATTACTAGACTATGATGACTGAAAACTTAATATTTTTAAGACATTGAATAAATAATTGGAATAAACGATTCAAGAAAAACACTCAGGAATTTTTAATATACTGGTTTTAAAAGATAACATCTACACTGATTTTAATTGAATAACACCCTGAGGATAAGTTGTTGAATCTCCATCTCCAAGAGTTTCATCACATAGAACATTGAATACTAGAGTTTTTCACTTCAAAATTCAATTGAACTACTGAGATATTGGAAAATGTAACAAATCAAATAAAACATGACACAAAATTCCAATTGATTATGACAGTAAAAACAATGATAAATGTATTCAGAATCAACCTCTCCAATTAATAATAATTTTTTCAAAAAAGAATCATAGATAATTAAAATATGAACCAACAGAATTCAAAACTCCCGAGCTGAGTGTTCTTTCCTAACAATAGGTTTATTTCAACCATCCACAATATCTATCTAAAATGTACAATAATTGAAATAAAAGAGAAATAAGAGACTCCCCCAGTGCCAATCTGATTCTAGAATCCTCGGATCTCTATGATTGGTTCACCAAAGATCTCCAGGAAGTGTCACGAGTTGTGAATGAATGGTCCATAAATCTTCTACTACTCTATTTTCTCCTTTTAATCTTCCATCAACTTCTACTTCATAACCAACAAAGTCTACCGACTTGGATGATTCCTTCTCAAAGTTACTACACACGTGTGGTTTTTTTCCAAGCATCAAACAACACTTTAGTTTAACCCATGTAACAAAATTTGCTCGAGTCAGTTGAATTTACCTAGATGGGTTTTGAGTCTCTCCATGTATATGTAAAAGTGTACAGAGAAGGATTAAAAATTATTAAATATAAACTAAAAACACTAACTAGTTACTTATGTAATAAATTAAAATTATTAGATTAATGTTAAGTTAAATTATGATTTAATATATTAATGTTAATAAATTATTTATTTAGTTTATAAATTTTTATTATTAGATTACAATAAAATAATTTATTATTTATTTGTTTATTATTTTATGAAAGTAATAAAATTATTATTTAGTTAATATAACTTTATTATATTTTAAAATTAGATTATTATTAATCAAGATGAATTAATTATTTTATTTTATTACCTTTATTATTATAATTATAGTTATTTAAAATGTTAAATTATAATTTATGTATTTTATTAAATTTATTTATTAGTTTACTTTAATTTAATAGTTAAAATTAATATTTTATTTTTATGTTTTTTTTAAAATTATTATATTTTATAAATTATTTAATTATTATTATCAATTATTCATTTATTATGTTTATTTTTTTTCATATAATTTTTTTATATTTTAAATAAGGTCTCCCCCACCCCAATTTCGACACACATCACGCGAGGGGGGGGGGGGGTTCCTAGTTTTCCTTCCCCTCGAAAACCAGCACGATGATACAACTTAGCCTCTTCGATGGCGAGCATAGCTTAGCTTCTACCATAGTGGAATCGAGTTCTCAGATCTGCAAGAAACAGCTCGGTCTAAGATGATTTCATCCTATGTGGTGTAGCTCACGTTTCACTTCCAAATCTATGGTAAAAACCATCTTCCTTGCGAATCTGGTTGGCCGCTTCATTTCTTCAAAGAGATACAACAATAGCGAATACATTCAACAAATTTTATCACATAAAACTTAATTGAATTTAACTTATTTTTTTGGGAAAAAATTAAATAAAATAAAATAATTAAATATTGGAAAACTAACAAAAAGATAAATTGATGTTTAGACTAATTAAATTAAAGGACATAAATACAAATATTAATTATAAAATCTTATTTAAAGATTTATTAATTAAAAATAATTGTTGAATTATATTAAAAAGATATAAAATTTTAAAATCCATCTAATAATTATATTGATTTAATTTATAAAATTAAGTTATTTATATTAATTAAAATTTAAAATATGAAATGTTAAGTTAAAAACTAAATTATTTAACTGAAAATATAAATATTAATTGATTAATTAATAAAAATTTCATATTATTAAATGAAAAAGTCTAAAACAAAAAAACTAATTAAAAATTTATTAAACTATAAAAATAAAGTAAAATTAAATTAATAATTTAAAAATATAAAAATACCAAATCAGTAATAAAAATGTATTAATTAATTTGTTTAATTATAAAAATAAGTATTAGTATTTTCAAAAAATTGTAAAAATATTTTATAAAATTAATAAAAATATAATTAAAAAGATGTAGAAAATGAGGTGTTTTTAGATCTATATAAAATTACACCACACTTAAGCATTGTTTGTCCTCAAATAATCCCATGTTTTATATCTTAAAAAATAGAAGTGTCCTTTTATTAAATTACTCAAAATGTAACACGTAAAACACTTTCAAAATAGAGGACACGAACTGTCAAAAGGCATTTGAAAAGAAAACTTCAAATCAAGTCTTTATTTAAATCAAAAGTTAATCAAAAGGGAGATGAATCTTCATTAAAGAGGATGTCATACCTCATATATAAACCAACTTAATTACTCATTTCAATCCAAGAATATGTTCTAAGTACAAGAGTGACAACATTTTAAATATATATGGAATTAAAAACATAACCAAAGGAACTTTATATTTTACTTTTCACCTATGTTCCAAAAATAATTTTATTTTTCTATTACCTTTTTGATACAAACTAAATGATTTCCATTTAATAAATTTTCCTGATTTTTCAGTTGGAGCTCATCATTCCCCTCACCTTAATGAAGTCATTTTTGACTCTAGACACTTTATTCAATTTTCCCAAGCCATGTAACATGTGATGAGCACTGTGCATATGCACATATTCAATGTGTATTGAGGGCTTTCATTTAACAGAAATCCTCCCAACATATAAGGTCTCATAGATTAACTGTGGGATCCCAAATTCCTAAATTACTCTAATTTGAAAAGTTTATATAAATACCATATATATTGTATAACTGTGTTGATTACTTTTTAATAAATAAAATAATGGTGTTTCTCTAGGAAAAAAGTTCAAATCTTGAGTTCCTATAGATATGATCTCAAATCCACAAAAATTCTACCCATATCACTATCAAACATGGTTCCAAAAACAAATTTTCATAAAACCAATAAGCATGTTCAGTCCGGAATCATACACCCACATAAGTCTCAGTCTTAATATAAATAATAACTACCATCAAGGCACTATTCTTAGGCAAGAACTATTTGAGTACAGTGAAATCTTAAAATTTTGTATGAATTTTGAATTTTTTTGATAATTTTTAAAAAGATTGTGCAGTGGTAGTTTGAATTGAGTGTTTTCAAATTAAGAATCGTTTAACTAAATTATGAATTTACCCCCTCCCCCACCATTAAAACAAAAATTTGTCCCCAAATTTGAATTCCAATGTCGAGAATAACAATTTGATGACTAGAATTAAAAAAATATTTTCAATTTCGTAGAGTAATGACATCTGTAAAGATTCAGAGTGATGTTAAAATTTTTTTTCCAAAAAGATTATTTTATAACTAGTTCATTATGAAGAGATATGCCCTGACATTTGAGTCGGTGACAATGATTTTCATTATAGGTCAAACAGTATCCTATAACTTATGTAACTGCACAGTGAAAGCAGTAGGAGCAAGTTTAATTTTTTTGGTTCAAATAGATGTTTAATAGAGCAGAAAAAGGAATGATAAACACCTCATCCTAATGAAGATTAAAGATTAAAACAACCAGTCTAAAAGTACCCCACCCCCACACACTTAAATTCAAGTAGTGAAGATTTTAAACCAAGGAGTTTCAATTTCCAGCAAATTGGTACATGCAGGTTTTTTAACACTCTAACACAAGTAGGATGATTTTCATAGCCTCAGTACACATATATAACAGATTTTTCTTTCTGACTAGCCAACACTACTTCTAGTGAGTCATTATTGAGATGAATCACTGATAGTAGTGAAATGGTGGGTCAAGTGTACTTTCGGTGACTTATCAGTATAAAAATTTTAAAGGTGAAATAAATAAGCAAAAAAATAAATGTAGTGAAAAATTAAAGAACATCCCTGAAAAGGTATGTCCAGATAAAGCTCCACCTTGGTAATTCCACTCCTCAGATGAAAAAAACAACTATAATTTCTATAAACACAAATCAGGAAGAACAAGTACACATATATTGAAAAACATAGACCAAGAACAACAAGAAAATTTTTATTTAAAGAAAATATTATCCAATGAAAAGAATAAAATAAGAACCATGGGTTGACTCCCATGAAACACATAGTTTACGTATTCAGTTAGACTTTATTTTATTACAATATTTATTTATTTATAGAAAACAAAAAGAATCATGGGTTTCCTCTCATGCAATTCTAGATTAAGAGTCTCTATCCTATCTTTATTCAAGGTTAGTTATTAAACACAGTGAAGGAATCCAATCCCTTTAATTGTCCCTAAAAATAATGTTTGATTCTCTTCCCATTAACCAACATGAGCTTATTCTTTTATCCTATAATTTCTATAGCTCCATTCGTAAGCACTTATACTAAAGTAATGGGACTAGAACACTTGGATATTAGTTATCCAGGAAAGATTTTAAGTCTATATTTAAAGAGAATGATCTTATGTCTAGGTTTAAATTCTTTGGCTTGAATGATATAATCATGAAGGGTTTTGGACCTATCCTTGTAAATTAAATAATTTTCATAAGACACTCTCTTTATTTTATTTAACTCCCTCAGATCAAGTAGTATTCTCTCACTAACACTCGTAAAATAAATGTTCAGAGCCTTAACTGACAAATTTGATATGTGTTGATACTCTCCTAGAAAATAAAAACATTTTCAAAATAAAATTATGAAATTAGAAATACCTATTGGGGTATTAGAAGAAGTTATATAGTCACATAAAACATCATTCATTTTAAGAGACTTGTCTATCCAAGAATTTGAAAATGTTTTCTCAAGAATCAATTTCACCTCCCTATTAAAAATTTCAACCTATCCACTAGACTATGGATGAAAAGTAGTTCCAGTTTTATGAGAGAAACCATATTTTTCCATTAAATCCTAAAAATTATAAATTTTAAAATGTGTTTTATTATCATTAATTAAGGCATTTGGGACTCCAAATCATGAGAAAATATTATTTTTTGTCAAATTTGTTGACCTTGTTTGCATGGTTTTTGGGATGTACTACTGCCTCAACCCACTTAGACACATAATCAATAGCCACTAAAATATACTCATTCCCATGGGATGATGGAAAAGGACCCATGAAGTCTAAACCACTCACAAAAAAATTTATAATTCTAAAATAAATTTTTGGGGTAACTGGTGATTCATACCAATATTAGGTAAGGACGGAAATTTATCACGACCAAATACAATACTCCTAGCATCTTTGAAAATGGTGGGCCAATAAATACCAGATTAGAAGACTTTTTCGGCTATACTTTCACCACTATAATAACCTCCCTAAGGTGAGGAGTGAAAAATCCCAAGAATAGGAAACATTTATTCCTTAGGAACACGCCTCCTAAAAATCCCATAAACACACCTCGTAATCCACTAAGGGTCATCACAAAGGTAATAGTTAATTTTAGAGATGAATTTTTTCATTGATTATTGGATATCTTTTTGGGAAAGACTCTTCCTATCAGGAAATTAGAAAAATATGCATACCATGTAGATGAACTGATAGACACAATGAGTAGTTTTAAATCAAGAAAGGAAGAATCGATCTCCCTTAGATATTCAGAATGGGTATGGTAAATCCTAGATAGATGGTCTACTTCTAATTTTTCAGCTCCCTGCATATCACTAATCTTTAAATAAAATTATTTCATCAAAATAATCCATCTAATCGGTCTGGGTTTCATTTAATTATAAAAAAATAAGTACTTAAAAGCATAATGGTCAGTGAAAATGATTAGTTTATAGCCTAAAAGGTACTGTCGAATATTATCTAGAGAAAAAATAGTTAAAAATTCCTTTTTATTGGTGGTATAATTTCTTTGAGCCTCATCTACCAATCTAGTAACATAATAAACTACATTCATCTTCTTATCTCTCTTATGTCCAAGAACAACACCCACAACTATGTCACTGGCATCACACATTAATTCAAAAGAAGGTTTCCAATTAGGTGAAGTGATAATAGGTTATGTAGTGCATTTTTCTTTAAGAAGATTGAAATATTTTACCCCTTATTAATCAAAATGTAAGGGAGAATCTTTGTAAATAAGAGAACACATAGGAATAGTTATTTTGGAAAAATATTTTATAATCCTCCGGTAGAAACTGGCATGCCCTATGAAACTTCTAATAGGTTTTACATTTTAATGAGGTGGTAATTTATGAATGACTTTAATTTTATAAATATCAACTTCCAAACCTCTCTTGGACACTTTATATCCTAAAAAAATACCTTTAGTGACCCTAATTTGGAATTTTTCCTAGTTAATCATAAGATTGTTCCTTATAAATCTCTCCAAAACTAACTCAATATTTCCTAAACATGTATCAAATGTGATACCCACAATGGAGAAGTCATACATGAGTACCTCAATGATACTCTTAATCATATCAGAAAAAAATAAACATCATGCACCTTTGAAAGGTAGCAGGGGATCCACACAACCCAAAGGGTGTCTGCCAGTAGAAAAATGTCCCAAAGGGGCATGTGAATGTAGTATTCTTTTGATTCTCAAGAGAAATAGAAATCCGATTGTAAACAAAATACCCATCTAGGAAATAGAACAATTCATTGCTATTAATCCTCTCAATCATTTGATCAAGAAAGTCCATTTGAAAATGATCCTTCCTAGTGGATGAATTTAACTTCCTATAATCTATACAAACTCTCCATTTTGTGAATTTCCTATCATGAATTTCTTCATTGTTTTCATTTTTATCAACAATGAAACCACCATTATTACTAAAAAATTAGAACAGACTGATTGAAGGGTTTTCAGAGATGGGATATATTATACCATTATCCAATAGTTTAATCACATACTCTCTCAATAATTCTTTCATATTGGGATTTAACCTTCTTTGAAATTCTACCCTAGGATTATGGTCTGGATTTATAGGAATTTTAGGCATGAAGAATGAGGGAATAATACCCATTATATTAGCTATGGTCTAGCCTATGGTATATTTGATGTTTTTAAGAACATTCAAAAATATTTATTCTTGATTTTCATTAAGATTAAGAGATATTATAACATTCAGAGTGGAATTATCACTCAAGAATCAATATTTAAAATTTGTAGAATGTTGTTTATGTTTCAGAATGGGTGGTTTCTCACTATAAGGAAGAATCTTAGGCCTTGGAGGACCAAGGTATTCATCCTATTTCTTGACCGGAGTATGAAAAGATGAAAGATTTTCAATTTATAGATCAGATTCATAATTTATAGTGTTGTTTTTGAAAGTGGAATGCTCACTGTCCTGATTTTCTAGGATTGAATTTAACAAATTTATTAAAGAAAAATCACTAAGTTGTCTTAATAGATATACCTAAATATTATAAATGTTCTCAAAAGTGTTGGTGTTTATAAAAATACCCTCAAATTCACTCATAAGTCTCCTAGTTTTATAAATAAAGGACTCTCCTACACTAGAAACTAGATAGTTGTCCAGATATTGAAAATATTTGAGAATCAGTGTCTGAGCATAATTTTCAACTTGTGAGACATGGAAATTAGTATTTTTAGCTTCCAAATGAATTTCTTCTATAGATTAATGATTTAATATTCTTCTAAGCTTCGAGTTTAGTTTTCAGATTCCAATGAATCTACCATGGAACAGTTTTCAGAAAGGGTTTTTCCTTTGACATTTTTAAACAAATAAAACTCTTCTTGATGTACTAAAATTTAAAGATAAGTTGACATTTATTAACATCAATTACCAAAACAACTATGGCCAAGAATGTTCTATCTATAATTATTGGAACCTATTGGTCACACTCCATATATAATACTTGAATATCTTTAGGTATAAACAACTTTCCATCCCCAACTAGTAGGCCATCTACCCTCCCCACAGGATGAGTAAAGAACAGTTATCAAACTAAAGTATGACTATGGTGGGTTGAAGATCACAAAATCTAAACTATTGAAATATTGATTATGCAATAAGGTCAATAATAGAACCCAATTCACATAGTTCATTGAGATGATAAAAATTTCATATGGTACAATGGATGAAAAAACTACATTGGTTCTTCAGTTTGGGTGGGATTTTCTTTTGGATCAAAGCACTACACTCTTCAGTGAGGCTGTAGGAAAAAAATTATTCAAGTTTTTTATGTTTAAAATAAATTTATTAGAATATTTCAAGATGGATGAGATTTTAATTAAGTTGTGGATGAATGGAATATTCACTTGAAGTTTTTCAAATAGACCAATGAACTAAAGAATTTCATCCTTGGTGTTACTTTGAGGTTTAAGTTTCTCTAGGAAAGGGATGGGTGGGGAAATGCTTCATAGGATAACCAGAAAACACCTAATTTAATTAGTAGTTTTCTACTCTTCTTTATTCCTTTTATATTTATAAAACATTTCAGCATGGTTTTCAGGTGAAAAATTCAAATACTCTTCAATTACAATAATTTTATCTAGATTTTCATATTGAGTACACAGAATATTGTTATTTATAGATTCACATAGTTTTTCATTTTTGGATGTTTCAATGTATTTTTTAGATTCATATAGTGTATTAAGCCCACATATAGTGACAACAACCATATATTTCTCTATAGGGTTAAGTTCTGTTGTACTAGGAAATCTTCTTTTATCCCTAGATGTAAAGTCTTTAGATATTTTGAATAATTGATTATCCATATTTTTCATTCTGGCATCATTTTTCAATTTATATGAATCATATTTGGTTTCATGTTTGTTCATTTGAGTCATGAATATTTCCTCTTGAAAACTTTTTTTTTCTAAAATAGATCCTTCTTAGAGGAAATTTGGATATCATTTCTACCTTGATTATTTGAAGACTCACCACATTATTGATTTTGAATGTTTTTTCTTGGTTGGTTTGAGTAATTAGGGGAAGTGGGTTGTTTAATTAAACCTTGATCTTTAAAGGACATATTTGGATGGTTCTTATTTCCTTGATTATAATGGTTTGAAAATTTATATTCTTTAAGAGGAATCCTAGGAACATAATTAATAATGTCATAATGTTCTTGTTGGGATGACATGTCAAATATGGGACATAAGTCTTCAGTATGACCAAGAATTCCACACTGGGTTCATTGTTCCCTTAAAGATTGGTTATTGTTTTGACAGCCCAATTGATTAAAAGTTTTTTTTTGAATTCTAGTTCATTATACATTGAAGTTGGTTGTTTATTTCAGAATGTTGTTCTTGATTTTCATTCATTGAACCAGAGTTAACATTAATATTTCTATTAACTATTTTTCTACTTGAATTATTATGTTGTGAATTTAAATCAAGACTAATAAATATTTTTCTTAGTTATTCATTAGTTTTATCATTATAGTTACCCCCATCTGCTTGATTAACTAGTTTCTAACTAGAGGAGGACAACCCTTCCTAGAAGGTATACATGAGAATGTGGAATGGGAATTTATGATGGGGTCACTGCCTAAGAAGGTCCATGAATCTATCCTAACCCTTATGAAAGGCTTCTCTGTTCTCTTGCAAAAACTAGTTATAATTGTTATAAATTAACCCTCAAGTCTTTGGGGATAGAATTTCATTATGACTGAGTTGTAAACTAGATCCCATTTTTCAAAAAAATTCTCATATAGGCTTAAAATCTAGTGTCTAGAATTCCCCTTAAAGAAAAAAGGGAAATATGCTCATTGTCAGCTCATTTTTATTAATTCCTAGAAGGGTAAATTGCTGCACAGTATTATAAGAGTGTCTAATGAAGGAAAGAGAGTCATCATTAGAGAGCCCAATAAATGTAGAATGCAATGAAATGTGGGACTATTTCTTGTCATAATTTTAGGCTTTAGGTGAAAGTCGAATTAAAGAAAGATTATTTTGTACTTGAGGGAGTTAGAAATCCGTCATCCTAGGCCTCTCATTATCTATGAGTTCTGGATGGGTTTTTAAGTTTCTTATAGGAATTATTTCATCTAGATTTTCCATTTCATATTTGTTTTTCTTTCCAAGAGTAGTTATATGTTTGTCTAGCTCTGGGTTTAGAGGCTATATTATAATAGTGGAAGACCTAGTGTTCATGAAAGATGATAATAACAGTTGGTATTTAGATCTAACAGTAGCACATAAGTACAAGAATAGTTGTAAAAGAGTGGTAATATTAAAATATAATCAAATAGTATCACACAATAGAATTTTTTTTTAATTATTATTATTATTTTTATGTGAATTGTTTTATGATTTTGATAAACTTAATGGCATGTTCCCTTCCCCACCAACATCGCCAAAAACCGATTCCCAACTATATTTGAAATTGAGTAAAAGTTTAGTTATTTCTGTTTCCTATAATCTACTGTATAGTGGAGAGTAGGTTCGAACCCACAAGGAAGGATGGTGACCAGATTTCTCTAAATCTTTTCAAAAAGCCCCACTGTTGTAAGTAGTGGGGAAAATTTTTTATTTATTTTTTATATTTTTAACCTTTATATTTTTTTCATATTTTTTTTTCTAAATAAAGTAAGTATAAATAAATTATGAAGACGAACAACTTTATAGTGGTTAGATAGTAGAGAAAGAACTGGAATAAACGATTCAAGAAAAACAATTGGGAATTTTTAATCTACTGGTTTTAAAAGAAAACATTTATACTACTCTTAATTGAATCACACCTTCAGGAAAAGTTGTTAAATATCCCTTGACAAGAGATTCATCAAAGAGAACATTGAATCCTAGAGTTTTCCACTCTAGAATTTAATTAAACTATTAATAAATTTGAGAAGGAAACAAATGGAATTAAACTAGACATAAAATTACAATTGATTATGACAGTAAATGCTTTGTTAAATGTATTTATAATCAACCTCTCTGATAGATACTAATTTTTCTAAAAATAACAGAATTTTAGGTCTTTAAATGATGAACCAATAGAATTTAGAACTTCTGAGTTGAGTGTTCTAGCATAACAACATGTTTACTAAACTAATAAAAAACATATAACTACAACGTTCAATAATTAAAATAAAAGAGGAAGAAGAGAATCCCTCCCATGAACCCTTTTATGGGACACCTTATATCTCCTAGATAGGTTCTCCAAATATATCCAAGAAGTGTCGTCAGTTGTGTATGAATGGTCCATCCATCCCATTCTTCTCTATTTTCTCATTTTAATCTACCCTCAACAGCTACTTCGTAACCAAAAAACTCCTCCAACTTTGATAAGTCCTTCTCAATATTACCACACATGTGGTTTTTTTCCAAGAGTCACACATCAATTTATTTTAACCCATGTAACTAAATCTGCGTGAGTTAGTTGAATATACATGGGTAGGTTTTGAGCCTTTGGATATGTCTACAATAGAGTACACAGATGGATTAAGAAAACATTATATATAAACTAAAAATATTAACTAATTACTTATTTAATAAATTAAAATTATTAGATTAATGTTAAGTTAATTTATTAATGTTTTTAACTTATATATTTTGTTTATAAAATTTTATTGTTAGAATACATTTTTAAAATTTAATAGATATTTGTTTATTATTTTATAATATTAATATTTATTTGGATCATATTTTACGAAAAAAATATTATTAATATTTAGTTAATATAACATTATTATATTTTAAAATAAAAATATTATTATTAAGATGAATTAAATATTTTATTTTTTTAAAGTTATTATTATAATTAGAATTATTCAGAAAGTTGAATTATAATTTAATTATTTCTTTAAAATAATTTATTAGTTTATTTTAATTTAACAGTAAAAATTAAAATTCAATTTTTATGTATTTTTATTAATTAGTATATTTTATAAATTATTCAATTATTTACTTATGATGTTTTATGTTTTTCTTGTTATTTTTCTTATTTTAATTAAGGTATACCCCCCCCCAATTTTGGTGCACAAAAAGTGTTTTTTTGGTTCTCCATCCTTCTCGAAACTAGCACAACGACAAAAATTGGCCTTTTCGATTTTGTCTCATCTTGGATTCTCTCATGGCAGGATTGAGTCCTCAAACATGCATGCTACAACTCAGTCTGAGAAGATTTCATCCAGCGCAACACAACTCGCGGTTCACTTCTAGATCCATGGTGAAAATCCTATTGCCTGTTAATGTGGTCAGAAACTCCGTTTCTTCCCCGCGATGCAGCAATGACAGACAACATGGCGCGATTTGACCACCTCCTTAACCAAACAGAGGTGCGAGTTCATGACACAACTCCTCTTTCTCTAGATCTGATGAAGAGTTGTGATTACGGTTGAATTGTTTTTGTGATGGATGGTATATGGTGTGCAACAGTGGTGGATGAGGAGAACCAGTTATGTGAATGGTGTTTCTGGTTTGGAGTGAGGCATGGAATGATTCCTGGAGATGACAGACTTGTTACAGTGTTGGTGCTGTAGGGAACAATCGTATGGGATTACTATGGAAGAGTGACGATGCCAGAGTTTCCTCTCAAAATGGTGCCTAAGAATGAGAAGTTTTGTGAAAATGAGGGAAACAATGAAAAGTATGATACAATGGCAGTGAAGAAGAGGAAACAGTCTCATAGCTCACTGTAAGACAATAAAAAGAGGGTTACAGTGGCACAACTCAATGGAAATGATAGCATGGGAGAAAACAGTTGTTGGGGTGGGAACAATGCCAAGGTGAAACAACAAAATATTTCAAGGTGAAACAACAACCAATACCAGGGTGAAACAATAACAAAAGTGGTATATCTATTTCACCATTTATGGACAGTAAGGTTCACTACAAAATAGATAGAACTAAAATTAGAAAATAAAGATAGAAAAGTAAGAATTAAAGTAATAAAATAAAAAACTCATCAACAAATTAATTAATTAAATAAAAATAAGAAATAAAATTAAAACTATATAGATAGTTAATAATAATTATTAAAATAAATAATGTCTTATAAAACTCAAAAAGTAAAATTAAAATACATTAAATAAATTTTATTACATAAAATTTAAAAGAATTTAATTTTTTAGGGAATAAATAAAATAAAATAAAATAATTAAATGTTGAAAAACTATATTAAAGATAAATTACTATTTAGACAAATAAAATTAATGGAAAAAAATAAAAAACTTATTTATAAAATCTTATTAAAAAATTTATTAAATAAAATTAATTGTTGATTTATATTAAAAATATATAAAATTTTAAAATATTGAATAAATAAATAAAATTAGGTTATTTTAATTAATTAAAATTTAAATGATGAAATGTTTAGTTAAAAACTATGTTATTTAAGTTCATTTAAAAAGATCAATTGATTAATTAAAAAAAGTTTCATATTATTAAATTAAAAATACTACAAAAGCTAAAATAAATATAAATTTATTAAACTATAAAAATTAATTAAAAAAATTAATTATTTAAAAATATAAAAATAAAATCTTAATTATAAAAATTGATTAAATAATAGATTTAATTATAAAAATAAAAAAGTTTTAATATTTAGCAAAAAGTGGGAAAATAATTAATAAAATTATTCAAAATATAATTAAAAAGATGTGGCAAGATAAGTTTTTTATAGCTACGTCACCTATTACTATCTAGCTTGTGAAATAACCTATGTACACTCTCACTTTCACGCATGGGCTACAAACCATGAACCTTCTAATTTTTGGATTATCCTATAACCCATGCACTTATTGAAGTCAAATACCATTTTTCATTGAAGGTAGATATTGGTCCCACCTGTTACAAAATAAAATCGTGCATACATGTGCCACAAGATAGAAAAACATGCATGATATCATGACCCATAAAAATAGATGTGTTTTATAAACATCATATCCTAACCCATGAAATTAAATGAGTGTCATAAAAATTTAATCATATCATATCCTATGGGAAAAATATATTTTTCATAATCATTTAATCCTAGAATACCCTATGAAAGGAAAGAGTATTGAAGAGAATATAACCCAGGGAAGAAAAATTGCTGTCAAAAAAATCATTCCATAAAAAATAAACCATTAACGAAATACTATTAATGTTATTCTTGGATAACGTTTCCAAAAATTCAATAGAAACGCCATTTGATGTCTTCTTAGAAGAGAAATAGTTTGGAATGGTCTTTTAAAAACATTTCATGATGGAATTATACTTTCTTCTAAGGAAAATTAATTTTAAGACATAAAAAAATTTGGAAACTATTTTCTTGAAAATAAACATGAAGGATTTTAAAAGAATATTTTGAAAAAATTAAAACCTATTCCTTTGAAAACCCTATAGTTAAATATCTAAATGGTTTTGAAAACCATTTTCCACGAAAACTAATAAAAGAAGCTTGAAAACGTTTTAAAAACCCCTTATTCGAAAATATTTTGAACAATTATAAATAAATCTTTAAAAATTATGAATTTTTTTTATTTGAATATAATTTTATTAATTATAAGTAATTCTTGATTTTTTTAGAAACCATGGTTTTAAAAGAACATAGATTTTCAACCGAAGAGGCAAGTAAATTCGAACATTTTTAAAAACAATTTATTATTCATATTATGTACCAAAGAGGGAAAATATGTTACCAATATGTTAAGATATCATTTATAAATAAAGGATAATAAAATTAATGAGTTTTATTGAGGGTTGGATTATAATATTTCATCAATGGAAGCATGATCATAAATAATCTTGATAAATGATGAGATTGTTTCAATAAAATCTTACCACAAGGTAAATTTGAATTATACACCCCATGTAATAAAATAAAACTATATAAATATTAAAATATCAATAAAATAATTAGGTTCATGACCTTATATATAAAAAGTAATTTTATAAACCCCATATAAAAATATAGGTTCATGACATGAAAAGTGTCTTAATGAAGGAAAATTGAGACAAAATTACTTTATCTATTTGGTTACTTTTGAACCATCATCACGATGAAAAAATATAATAAAAAATATATGTAAATAAACAGAAATATATTTATAAAAATTAATATTTACATTTGATATAAATGAACTACATATAAGAAATAGGTCGTGAACATGGATTGTATCTCCTAGAAAATAAAAGTGTGATTAGAAAACCCTTACTACTTGTGTAATTTAGAATCGATATTCCCATGAAATAATAACACAATTAAAGATTTTAATATAATTAAATAACTTAAATTAATAATATAAAATTTCATTTTGAAGTTTATAAACCACATAAAAAATCGAGGGGTGAATATGTCATGTATCTAGTAGTAATAAAAAGTGAGATGAAATTCTCTTACCTCAAGACTTTCCTTTCTAAATAATTGTTTAAAAATCAAATATAAAAAATATAATTTTATTATATATGTATTAAAGAGACATATTATTATATCTAATATGGTATATTATTTATTTTGTTACATTATATTACCTATTTATTAACGACACCAAGTTAATGTTATGTTTCGGGTAATATCAACTTTGTATTTTCTTTGGCTTGCTATTCATGATTCTCTTACATTAATCATGATATATATATTTTTAGAATGTAAAACATGGTATAAATATTATCTATATTCAATAAATATTTATTTATAGTAATCTATATAATATATAAGTATAATAAGAAATACATCGTTCATGGAGATTATAGGCCGTATGTACACATGGACTTCGTTTCCGATATATTGTGTTACGGAATGAATAAATGTAAATGGAATATATTGATATATATAATATAATTCCATAAGAATTATTATTTTATATATGTCATATAGTTTCACTAACATAATCATTTATACATTCAATTTAAGATGTGAACCAATCACCTCGCATTGAGGAGGCAGTTGTCCACACTTCCCCCAAAAAAATAACATACTTAAAAAATGGAATGATTGAAGGTATGTGTTATATAATAATTAAATATTCATAAATGCATAATAAATATGATATATAACATATAAAACTCTATATCCCATCATAATTCCCAACCATAAAAGGTGGTAATGGGAAAAATGAAAAACATTGTTTCGTGGGGTGGTAGTTCATCGCACACAAGAGCGGTATATTCACCAATTAGATGGAATTGTCTGTAAGTTTAGGTTAAACCATTAGAATAAAAAAATAATTATATTTTTTATACAGATTTTATTATTCAATCATTAAATAATAATAATTGTGGTTTATTACAATGAAAATAAAACAACGGAGCTTGAGGAAGGACATTACCTCCTCTTCGGGTACCTCATTTTTCCTTGCACAAAAGGGATTCCTTGGTAGAATTTCTACCAAAAGGTAGGATTCAAGGAGGAATAGAAGGACTTTGGGAATTTAATTGGGAATATATTGTATAAAATTAATTGTTTTGAGAGGTGTGAATAATGGGGAGAGATAGTGGTCTTTTATTAGAGAGGGAGGGGACACACTAGGGATTTTTTAAAACAAGTAATGTGTACCAATAGTTTTAACTATACAAAGTCATAAAAAACCAATATCACGAATATAAGGTTTATGGATGAAATATTTTCCACAAAATGGGTTTTGGACAACTGGATAGGTAATTTAGTCCCTTAGGATTATGGTTCAGTCCCCTGTTAAGCTTAATTTTACTTTATTCACTATAATTAATTTTAATCACTTTCAAAAATATTTTTTGTCCAAAAAGAAGTTGATATTATTTGAATAAAAATATTATAATTATAAAAACATATTATTTTAAATTTTCAATATTCAATTCATATAATCGTAAAAGTGAAGATTAAAGTTAATCCCGCAGACGTGGTGAGAAAGCGGGTTTTTAATGTGAGAATACTCAAAAGTTCATTATGCTTTTATATCTAAATTCAATATAAAAATAATTCAAATGAACTAAATTGAATTAATATATGTAAATGTTATATATTGTGACTTTAAATCCAACTGAAAATATAATTTTACTATAAAAATAAATTAAATGAAAAACAAGTTTGAATTAAAATTCAGTATTTTTTACTTTACCTTAAAAATGAATTTTCTCATAAAAATATTAATAAATAACCTTAATATAATTATAAAATTATGAATTGAAAATGAATTTTATGATATAAAATAAAATTTATAAGTTGTTTTAAAATTAATTTTATTATTGTTCATAGAAGGACATAAAATGATTTTCTTTTAACAAACAAGTTTTTTCATACATATAAATACTTAACTAAAAAAATTCATGTACAATTATAAATATTATTTATCTATATAGAACAATAATAATTAATATTTAAAGATAAGTAATTACTATTCAGATTAATAATTTTAACATCTATGTTATAACTATGCAGTTTAAATAATTAAAATAATAAAATGTTGTTTCATAGAAGTTAGTGTTGTTCGTAATGTGTGGAAAGTTGGTGATGCATGTAGTGAATGATTATATTGGTATAGTGTATAGTGAATTTTTTTACTTAGGGTATAGTTTAATGCAAGATATCAAAGAAAAATGATTATTTCAAAAAAAGGTTTACACCAACTAAAGGTGTTACATTCTACCCTTCATAAAATAAAATTTGTCCTCAAAATTATTCTTTGTTATAAAAGGTTTAATAATTGAAGTTACGTTAATAGAAAACCACATCATAGAAATGAATAATAAATCATAGATTAAAAGGGGAATTTTTAAAATTGTATGGTTACTCATAGTAACTCATAATTAGGTTTCTACATGGACGAACATAAGTGGCAAGTGAATATATTGACTTTGAGGAAAAGTGTAAATATTTATTGGTAGTGATTGAGGCCATATGTCACAATTAAGTGAGTTATCATTGGAATTTTTGGGGCCTAAAAATGATAAATATGATACTATATAAAATTCCATAGGTTCAACATGATTTTGGTATTAGGACAACAATTTATTTCCATATCATTTTCTTAAAGTTGAATAATTTTCATGAAAAGATAGACTTACATGATTTCATGACTTCCTTACCCTTTGTTATTCCTTGATCAATTTCCACTTTATCACTCACTCCATGAATTAACTTTTAACTTTTTATTCCTTAATAATTAACATATCAAGAGATACATGAATAGAATTGATGTTCATTTCATATGTATTATCACAAATACAGGTTAGCACACGTTAGATAATATTTATAAATCCTCATATGGTTTGGTAATACATTAATCTATAAATACTTATATGAAGTTAAACATAAACCATTCCATAAATGGTTAACCTTATAACACTTATAGAATATGAAATTATAAATATCTATAAGGAAGGTCAGTAAATTTCTTAAAATCAGCTTGACATTGATCAGCAATATATCATATTGTATCTTTTATCTTTCACATACAAAACATGTGAATAACTTCATCATGTATTCTATTGAAACAGGTAATGAACTGAATTACCATAAATCCTTATCGAAATCATCTATGATTTCAAAAGACAAGTCACTGATTATTCCTTAAATCCTCTCTAATCTTAAAAAAATCCATTCCCTTAGAATCATGGGTTCATCCTTAAAAATCAAGAAAAACATTGTGATTTTATTAAAAAAAATATTAATATAGAGATAAATAATCAATACCTAGACTTGTATCATTTTCCACTAAAGGATTAACAATAAGATTTTGTTAGATCTTATTTTTTAAAAACCCCACAGGAAATTCCCCTTCTATATAGTTCCCTAAATATCAGGGTTCACTTCATCTGTTGTGATTGAATAAGCCATACATTTTTCCTTTGTCTTTAGAGGTTGTTGTTGTTTTTGATCACCATTATTAACCCTTCTATTTGGTATCTTTTTAGAAAAATTCTTAAAACCCCTGCAATTAAAATACTCAAGTGTGGGAGGTGAATTTTGTGGAGATTTCTCATTATTCACATCAATATATAAATATTTCCAATCACTTTGGCAGTAATCTACTCGATGTGCTTCCTTTACACACTTCAAATATTTATTATCCCCATTAAGAAAATTCCATCACCCAGATAGAATAAAATAAGGATCATATTCTTATCTTTATGGTTTTTATATCTTCTTTTGAAATCCATATTTATCTTCTTGATAAAATCATGAGACTGATACATAACTACAACCTCCTTTTCAACTATTATTGTACGAAACAAAATTTCATCAAAGATTCTAAAATGTATTATGGAATTTAGCCTTTTGGGACTTTTATTTAATCCACTGAAGAACCTAAAAACCTTACATTCTGGTTTTATGATAATTCCAGTAGCATACCTCACATGTCTTGTGAAATTAGCCTCATAGGTACCAACATATTCATAATACTTTTTATTTAACTCAAGGAACTCCTTTTCTATCATTGTAAGAAAGACATTAAGAATGTAATAATTAAATTTTATATTCTTGAACTCATCCAAATCCATAGATTTATTTTTATCTTTCTTCCTCATATTCTCGATTATAGTCCACCATTGTTCTGCTTCACATTCTAACTAATGAACATCCAGAATGAATTTCTCATGATCTGAACATTGAAGAATGGAGAATATATTTTTTGTATTACTGATACAGTGATCAGTAAACAAGTGGATCATAGGACCCATAAAAATAATGTGTTAATGTAATCATTAAGGATCGAACTAAACATTTTCTAATTTTTTCATTTGTAATCTTAACATTATTTGTATCTTAAGAAAGATGCGTGAGCTTAGCAATGAGTTTTTTCATTCCAAATCCAATAGAATTCCAATTATTAAGAGTGAAATCATTTAATTTTCCATCTCCGTCACCATTAATGTGATCCCTTAAGGTTTTTACTACTGATTAAAACTAATAATAATAGCTTCAGAAACATTTTTCATAGTAATGAACCACATAATCTTGAAAAACCACTCAATTTTTTTTTAAATTATAACACCTTCATTAATCTATGAAACCTTTTGTTTTCTTAGGTTATTCATAAAAAACTTATTTTTAAATACAGCAGGATGGTTTGTGATAAGTATATGAATTCCCAAAGAATGTCCCCCTAGAGTGTCTAATCTGGTGTCCTGTAAGGACCACTGTGATGTACTGGGTTACGCTTGAGTAAGGCCCGACACCACTTGGCAGAGATGCTAACACTAGGTACTTCAGTTCCAAAACCACATCCACTAGTAGTTTCTATTCATAGATTTATTCCTAAGAAACCACTCCCTCAGGATCCACTCGCATTGCCGAGTCACCCGGTTTCTGACTAGGTGGAAAAAATGAGGCGCATCCCACCCGTGATGACGGATTGCATTGACGAACCATCGCCGCCCGGGTTGTCACCCTCCGGGACGCTCTGCCATCTCGGCTGGCAACGGCTCCTTCCCGGCTGGGGCTCTCTCCGGAGTGACCTCTTTGTGGGGAGGGGGGTTTCCTTGTGTGGAGTGTTCGAAAAGGCCACACAAGGGAATTCCCTTTAGAAAGAAAAAAAATTAGATACCACTAGACATATATTTAGAAATATCTATAGGTGTCTCATGAATTTTTTCCCATCATAGATTAAAAGGTTGAATAAACCCTTACTCTGGTACCAAATATAAATACCCCATCTTATGAACATAGAAATCACTTCATTTAAAAGGAATAATTACAATATTATACAAAAATAAGCCCAATGACCATGTTATTCTTGTGCCTTTAGAAATGTGAAACAAAATTATTCTAACATAGTGAAAGATATTCAATGTTTCCTAAAATGATCTTCTGCCAGAGTAATGATAATTAAAAAATTGTTTTGATAACCTGGGGAAATGAAACATAATAAAGGGGTGAGATCAAATGCTTAGTAAGAGTAAATAAAGGAAATACACAAGCATAAAATGAACATAAGAGTAAAATAATATAATAATAAAAATAGATCATCCTACCTTTCATATCAAATATCATAAATATGAATCATGAAATAAATATTGGTCACTAATAAGAAATGAATCATAATGGTTTTGAGAGTATAATTCATAATGGCATAACATAAGAGTAAGACGTGTAATTTGTGGCATACACATAAGAATATAAAACATTATTTTTGGGATGCCTACCAAGACCTTCATAATATTTTAGTCTAGAGATAATCACTCATGTACCTACTTCATGCATAGGTTAAACAACTCGTGTACCCTCTTATTTTTAGTCATGGGATACAACACTTATACTCGCTTACTTTGAGTCTTGGGTTACAACATGGGTACACTTATCCTTTATGATATAGGATAAAACATATTTACCCTCTTACTTTTAGGATTTTTCTATAACCCATTTACCCTATTACTTTCATTCTTGGGCTACAACCTATGTACCATCTTACTTTTAGTCTTAGGATATAAACCGTGTGACCTATTACATTTAGACCTAGTCTATATCCCAAGTACCTTATTGTTTTTACCCTTTATATACAAAACATGTACCCTTTTATCTCATATACCATTTATCATTACCTAATTAGTTGGAGGGAGATATAGGCCCCACCCATGGCATAATAAAATCATACTTATATATTCAAAAAGATAATAAAACATGCATTATATAATAACCCAAAAAATGAAATGGGTTTGATAAACATAATAGCATAACCCATGAATGGAATTGGTATCATAAACATTTAATCTTATCATAACCTATAAAAAATATATAGTTTTGATAATTATTTCATCATAGAACAACTCGTGAAAGGAAACAAGTTTCAAGAGCATATGAACCATGGAAGAGAATCAAGTTTCATAAAAACCCTTCCATAAAAACATAAACCATTCATGAAATAATATAAATGGTATTCTTTTATAACTTCCTTATAAAAGCATGAGTAACACCAACATATTTCATCTTAGATAGGAAATAAATTGGAGAGGACTTTTAAAAAATATTAATGAGGGAATTATCCTTTATGCTTTGAAAAATGATTTTTAAGACAAAAAACATTTTGAAAAAGAAAATTGAAACTAAACATGAATCTTTATAAAGGATTTTAAACACATTTTGAAAACATTTTTTTTGAAAAATATATAATGAAATCTTGAAAACATTTGGATACCAATTTTCCTTGAACACATATAATAAAATATTAAAATCGTTTTGAAAACCCTTAATTTGAAAATTCATTGAAAAATTATAAATAAATATTAAAAAAATCTGGAATCCTATTTCTTTGAAAATAATATGAAAATATAAAGCTAATTATTTATATTGTTTTTAGAAAACATGGTTTTCAAAGAACCCATATATCTGACCAAACAATGAGGTGAACCAATACTTTCTTAAAAACACATTCTTGATCATATTATATACTAAAGAGTATAATATGATACCAATACACGGAGAAATAATTAGTAACCATAGTATAATAAAAATCATGAAATTTATTCAGATATGGGTTGTAATATTTCATAAATGGAAGCATAATAATAAACATTCTCGATAAATGATGAGATTGTTTCAATAAAATCTTACCAATTGGTATCTCTGTATTATACTTCCCATATAAGAAAATGAAATGAAATTTATCTTAAAATATAATTAATGTAATTAGTTTCATTACGTAACATGTAAACATGCATTATATACAACCCGTAGAAAATTATAGGTGCATAACATGGCATGTGACTCAGAGAAGGAAAATTAAGACAAAATTATTTTATAAATTTTTTAACTTTTAAACCATAAAAACCATGAAGAAAAGATAATAAAATAGTTATTTAAATAATAATAAATTAAATAATAATAATCATAGAATAAATCATTGGTTTTTATACACACCAAATATAAAAAAATAGGTGGTGAACATGGCTTGTTTCTCATGGAAAATAAATGTGTGATATGAAAATCCTTACTACTTAAGTAATTTAGAATAAAGATTCCCATGAAAGAATGAAAACAATTCAAGATTTTAATATAATTAAATAACATAAATTAATGAAATAACATTTCATAGGTCAGTATATAAACCATATAAAATAATCAAGTGGTGAATATGGCTTGTATCTAATAGAAATAAAAAGTGAGATGAAATTCTCTTAACATAAGTCTTTAATTTTTTCATACACATTAAAACCTCTTGTATAATAAATATAAGTTTAATATAAATCTAATATATAAAAATATTATTATATCTAATACCATATATGATATTTTTTTAAATTTATATTACCTGTTTATTAACAACTCCATGTTAATGTTACATTCCGAATAATATCTTCTTTGTTTATGTTTTGACTTGTTATTCTTGATCCTATTACTTAGATAATAATTTAATTATTTTAATAATGTAAAAAATGGTATAAATATCATATATATTCATTATATTATTATTAATAATAATATTTACAAGATAGAATTTCGAAATGGAATACATCGTTTGTGGAGACAGTAAGTCGTACATACGCATGAATGATGTTTCTGTTTTATTGTTGTATTAAACGAATAAAAGTAAATTTAATATATGTATATATATAATATAATATTATATATTTATTATTATTATTTCATATATATAATATAAATTCACTAAATTTATCTTTAATACATTCCATGTACGATGTGAATAAATCACATCACTTTGAGGAGGCAGTAGTATACAATTCCCCAAACGAAATTATCATACTTATAAAAATGTAAATCATGAAGTTATATATTATATTATTATTAAATATATATAAATTAATCATAATTATCATATATAACATATAAAAATACATTTCAATCACAATTACCAACCATGATATGGGGTAAAGAAAAAAAAGAAAACCATTATTCCGTGAGGCGGTAGTTCGCCGCACCCAAGAATGGTAAGTTCGTTAACCATTAAATAGAAGTGTGTGAAATTGTAGTTTGAACCCATATAATAAAAAAATATAAGTATATTTTGGACACTAATTTTATTATAAAATAATTTAATAAGAATAATTTAGTTGGTGGAGAATGGAAATAAAACAAAGGACCTTGAAGATTGTTGTTACATCTTCTTTCAGAATCTCCTTTTGGTTTGAACCAAGGAGTTTTTTTTGTTGTATTTCTACCCAAAGATAGGACTCAAGGATTAAGGGATGGATTTTTGTAAGTTAATGGTGAATATATCGGGTGAAACTAATTAGATTGCGTGTATTGAAGAAGGAGGAGGTTTGGTGACCTTTTGTGAGGGAGGGAGGGGCCACACTAGGCATTTTTAAAATCATGTTAAGTGTACCGACATTTTTATATAAATAAAGTCATAAAAACAAATATTTCTCAATAAAATATCTTTCATGTCCGAAATATGAAACTAAAATCGGTTTTGGACAAGTTTTTTGGTCATTTTGGCCTACAAGTTTAAGGTTTAGTTCCTTGTTAAGTATAATTTTACATTAATTGTTGTAATTAATTTTAATCACCTTTACTATTATTTTTGGTAAAAAATTTAGTTGATCTTATTAGACTCTATATATTATACTTATTACAATATTGAATTTATTTTTTTTAAATTCAATTCACCAATAAGAAAAAATTATGTTTAATGTTAATCCCACAGACGTGGCGAGAAAGAAAGTTTTGAAAAGTGAGAATGTTCAAAAGATCCACAAGATTTTATATCTAAATTCAAATTCAAAGTAATTCCAATGAACTAAATTGGATGAAAATATTTACAATTTATCTATTTTTACTTTATAAAAAACTTAAAATATAATTTAATTATATGAATAATTTAGACGAAAAAATATTTTGAATTAAAATTTATTATTTTTTACTATTTATAAAAATGATGTTTTTTTTAGAAAAAACCAAAAACTTCACCCTAAGATAATTTTGAAATTATAAATTAAAAAATTATATTTATTTTTTAAAATTATTTTTATAAATTTAAATAAAATTTATTTAATTTTTGTTCACAAAAGGAAAAAATAAATAAGTTCTTTATAGAAAATAGTATTTTCAAGCATATAAAGTATTTAATAAATATTATATGCATTATTATAGAAATTATTTATATAATGAAAACCATAATAAATAATATTTAAAAATTATTTATTATTATTAATATTATTTGGTTTAATTGATATGTAATAACTATCTCGTTTAAATAGTCATAATAACAAAATGTTATTTCATTGAAATTCAAGGTTTCGTGTAATGCTAGACAAGTTGGTGTTGTGTGTACTGAATGATTAACTTGATACATAATATAAATAATGTTTGAATTAATGTAGTATATAATAAAATTATTAAAATAAAAAATATTTCTTTTGAAACAATTATCACAAAAACTCAAGGTGTTAGATTCTAGGAACTCATCATGCACTTGATCGAGTTGATTATAAATGCTGGTCAATAGTTCATAGATACTATGAGATTAATGATATGAGAGGGTCCAAAATAACTATGTATGAGAATTACCTTTTTCAATTGGATTTTATAGTTATTTATATTGGTAATTTTCAAAGACCCCTAGTTTAGTGCATTATATTTCAAAGTTACCACATTCCTCACAGTTGAATAATTAGACAATATGTGGTGCATTGGTTGGTTCCTTCCATTCCTCCATCGTATTGATTAGATTATTTAAGTACCTTTGAATTTCTAAATGGAAATGCTTTTATTTTACTTAGATGAATCATTTAAATGTTCCTCTATGGGAATTATCATGGCTATTATTTATATATCATTGATATATGTGAGGTTAAATTTTTTTTCACACTTTATAATTTGGCCTTTTCTTGGAAACTCCATCCTTCATTTTTCATTTCTATTTCCATAGGACCACTATCTAACTTCCATTTTGAAATAACACAAAAAAATTATTCATTACTCAGAATGTTTCAAATTTATATATCTTTCTAGATATATTTTATAAATATACCAATGACTCTATCATTTTTCATATAAAAATTGATAACTAAACCAGAGGAATACCTTTCCATAATGGTGAAATTTTCCGAATAATTTTCCACAACTTCAGTATCCTATTTCTTAATCTCTCAAAATTATATCTCTATCTTGGATTGAATATTTTGAGTAGAATACAACTTGTGACATATTTATTAATGTATTCCAACTATATTAATAAAAATTTATTCCTTGGATTCATTTTCTTTATTAATATCCATTTTTTATCATCGTATCCATCATTATGATAGGAATAAAGGGTCACTAAGTTATTATATGAAAAATGAAGCATGAATAATAACTTTTCTATGGTGTTTATACATTATTAAAAAACAAGTGGATGAGAATATCCAATAAATAATAAATTGTAATTAGAGTATGAGGAAATAAATAATCAATTTTTACCTCTCAGGTAAAAGATGATTTATAAAATGTTTTAGGTTTTTATTCATCACTGAGGACAGGTTGTTAAGTACTTCCATGATGTTTTGAACTCTACATCCCATTTTTTTGGAATTTTATTCAGATAATAATTTTCTTTTCCATCACATGGGTTGTTATCAATGTTTTTCATTTTTCTAACAATTTTTCAAAATAGATAATTTTAAACAAAATATAATTCAAAAATGTATGTGTAAGAAACTAATTAATATACCTAAATCAATTCCAACTTCATATCATATAAGGTATCTATGTTTAACCCATGTTATATCTAACTTTCCTAATTCTAATTTAAGTAGAACAATATTTGATTCCATAATTTTTACCCAAATAAATTATAAATCATTTTTACATCATTTTTATGATAAATAACATAATTATAATAAATTTTATAAAAAATTTAGTATCTTGGAAAAATTAGGTTCAAAATAAATGAATACATATGCGATTTTATTCATTATTTAAATCCATATTCATACTCCTCCTAAATGAATTCCTATATTTCTTAGTGCATGTAAAAACCATATAACATGCTTTAAATAAAGAGTGATAAAAAATCTTAATAGGTTTGGGGATACAAGGTAAGTAACAAGATACATGAATCAATATGAGTACCTGGGTGATCATTATAATCATTTTCATATAATCAGAATAGAATAATAATTATAAAAATAAATAGATAAATTTAAGTAGACATAAAATATTAAACATGCATACTAATGAAATATTATAACATTAGGTACAAATTCAATCCATAAAATAAGAAAAAATAGCATCATGTTTACACATAACATATTTGTATAAAACAAATCCCGTAAAATATGAAATAATAGAATCATGTTCATATATAATATTCATAATATCATACGATATATAACCTTAAGAAATGAATTGGAAGGATATATAAATTTGGACCAACTATTCACATAATAAAGCACAGATAATCATGAACTCCAAAAATAAATTTAATTTAAATAAATCATAAAAATCAAATAAACACATGAGAAAATAACTTTATCATAGTGTGGTTGCATGGATAATATCAATAAATAAAACTTATCAGTTACCCAAAATAAAAATGGTTGACATAATTTTATAGGTTAAATGTTTAACTAAAAAATTAAAAATTTATTTTTGCGAGAGAATAATAATAAACATAAGAAGAATCAAAGAGAGTTTTAGAGAAATTCTTTGATTAAAGACGAGGGAGGTGTATTAAAATTAATCCCACGGAAGTCAGAACTTGTATATCCCAAGAAGAATAAAGGGAATGGAAATTAAAGTTAATATATAATGAATTTAAATGAATTGTATTGTAAATATAGAGATATAATGAGATGGTAAACCAAAAGGGATAGAGTTCTGTTTCAAAGACCCCATACCTTTGGTCTTGTTTTTTAATGTCACGTGTACACCAATAATATTAGCAACATATGATCATTTAAAAATGGTTATATATATATTTTTTAATTAATTTATTTTATTCATGAACAATAGAAATAAATAATTTTTATTTGATAATCGTATTTATTAAAGATGAAATGGTTTGATAAAACCTTTCTTTAAATTATCCCTTTTTGTTTTGATTTCATCGTTTTGCTTCATTATTATTTATACATGAGATAAATTATATTTATAATTATATAAATTTGTGAATGTATATATTTATACATTATAAATAATTTTTTATAAGCAAACATAAAGGTGGTGATAAGTAATTAATTTATGATGTTCTCATTAGTGGATAACACTCCCCACTAATAGGACGTGTCAAAAAGATTGAAAGAGAGAGACAATATATATAATAATTGTTTTAAAATTTTCATAAAATATAATAATAACAGAAATATTTTTTATACATATGAAATAAATATTTTGTGAAGATGGAAAAATAGATTAGGAGGGTAGAAATAAAAATTGAAAATAAGAGGGTTGGGAGGTTACCTATTCATGGATTCTTACTCCCTATTTATGGAACTAAAGACTTAAGGTCCTTGGGTTAAATAACACAAAAACATCTATAAGGATACTATGAATTTTTATATAAGGTAATTACACATATATAGATCTAGAAAAATTAATCTCTAAATTGGGAGATGGTGTATTTATGCAGAAGGGGAGGTTTATTTGAGGTTAAGAAATAAATAAAATATCATGTCAAATATAAACCATGAAATAGTTGCACTTTTTGAAATTAATATCAAAATTTGAAGAAAAATAAATGTTTTAATCACTTTTAAATTTGTAAACCAATGAAATAATTAATTTATAAAAAATATTGCCAAAAAAATAATTTATTTTTTAAAATAATATAATTTATACTTTTATACTTTGAAAAAAATAGGCATAGATATTGAGTTTATTTTTTTAAAGTAATTATTTATCTTATTAAATGTATTTCATCTAAAATAAATTATTATTAATTATTTCATTTAATAAAAATATTATATCATAAAACATCAGTCTTTTCAATAGAAATATTTTTACTATTCACCTAAAAATTAATTTTTTGCAGTGAATTACCAAAAAATCACTCATTGAAAATTTCAACATGCTAATTATAAAAATTTAAATATTTTTTTTTCAAAATAATATTCAATGAGTAAATTCTTGTGTTTAATATAATATTTATCTTTTTAAAAAATTTATCATACTACAATTTATTAAAGACACCCTTATACATTCATTTGATTTTTATTAATTTGAATATTAATTTTTCAGATCGTTAATATTAATATCTATATATTTTATTCATAGAAAATATTATTCAAAATTCATCTTACTATTCTAATATTTATATTACTATTATAGTGTCCATGTTACTATTAATAATGGTTTGTATACTATTCCTAAAGTCCAACTCACTATTACAACAATCATATTGGTTTTATACTTTCTATAAATATATCATATTTCCTATATTCATTATTTACATCAATTTCTCTCATGGTTTTATACTCATCATTATAAAAACTCTATTAATAATACCAATGTTATGTTTATTTTTTATTATGTTTTTTGAATTCATTGTAATTTAATGGTGAAATTATTTTTATGAATTTCAAACTCTAGTTATGTTATATTTTTTACATTATTTTCCCATTATAATACTTTCAATTTTATAGGGTATATTCGTCCTTGATATCTAACATTCTAGTGTTGATGAAGTAAAATTGTATTGGTTTATTTTACATGGTTATTGTACGTTATTCTATATCATACATCTAAATATAAAATACATAAATACTCAAAAAGAAAATATCATAAAGGGTAGTGAGGCTCGGTTTGGTGGAATCATTATATTTGACATTGGATATGAAACAAATATTTATGGTTTCTTAGAGTGTTTTCTACAACATCCACTAGATGGAATTCCTAGAAGACACCCAAGTTGGAGTTTTACTGACCTCTAGAATTCCTCCCCAAATGTTAGGGACAACCAACTAACAATGAGGGTCTATGGGGTGATGATGAAAAGACAATATCCTTCAAAACTAAATAAATAAAAGTAATAGTGGAAGGAAAAAAATAATATTCAACACAACCCATATAAACACAATTATAATAGTACTAGAACAAAATAGAGTTAACAAAGTTTTATAAAATTAATCCAAAGTTAAAATGACTACCCATAAGCCAATAATATAAAAAATATCCTATAAAATACAAAAAACACTAAATATCAACCCAACACTTTTCTAAATTCAAACCACATCTTTCTCATATAGTCAAAACACCTATTATTATTGTGATATGAAAATAGGGCCCTTTCCATTATTTGTTTCATAAAAAATGATGTCCACACATGTCACAAAGGGCCTATATAGGCTGTGAGTATTCACTTATTAGGCCACCATAAATGATATCCCTAGATAATATATATATGTATAAATTTTATATAAACTATAATAAATGGAAGAAAATGATAATTAACTAGATCCGTTATATGTTAAATGATCCTTGTGTGAGATTCTATACTCACATTGACTAATAATCGAGTGTGATGATATACCCACAGTCTATCACCTGAAAATCACCTATGAACTTTTATTATACTATACATCTGACTGAAGATTATTTTTTATTAAAAGCAACACTTTTACAGGAAAAGTGAGAAACCCAAAGTTCAGCAAAAATCCAAACATTCCAAAACAAAACAGGAAAAAACAGGATGCCTCATTCCAGCAACAGCATCAACCACCATCCCCATGCAGGACACTCGGCGATCCCATGCAAGCATGGTCCCTCCCGATGTTTCCATCCCACCAAAACAGCCATGTCCCAAATGGCCTACAAAGATGATGGCAGAGACACCGAGCCCACCAAGGAGATCCTGCGGCTAGCCAACAAAAGCACACAAACCGTAGACATAGGAAAACCACCAAACCCTTGGAAGCAATAGGAAAAACAAACCCAATTAGTCCGGAGGTGACGCCTCATAGGAATAAGAAAAATTACCAAAGCATAATCGAAGTCTGTTAGTGCTTTCCTCTCTATACAGATTCCACTTCATCAACCATACCTTGGCACCAGGGTCTTCCCCAATGATGTCTTCAAATCGGTCCGCCATTTTGTCCCATGTTCGGATATATTCAACTTTGCTGATTTTTCGATTGTTGAAGCCTCTCATTAGAATCAGATCCTGTTTGTCAATCCACTTGGCCTGCTCACTGTTGACCTCCACTTTGATAGGTCTTCCCATCATATCGGCCTCATCCTGAGGGATGTTGACATAGAGAAATTCCTCTACCATATCCTCTTCAGAGCAGATGATAGGATCTTTAATGCTTTTTCCCATTTTAGAACTGCTGCCCACTCCCATTTTATGATCTCAATAACCAACTATATCTCATGTCAACCCTTATGAAATATCCCTCCTCTAAACCTCAGATTAAAATCATCTAAACATAGAAACTCTTCAATATAAAACACCACCAATAATTAGTGGTAAACACCCCCTTTTTAGACATATCCTATATAAACACAACGCCAAAATCCTTAGCTCCATGGTGAGTGGTACTCCCCAATAACCTATTGAAACCACTTGGTGAACTACTATTTCCCCTACCAAAATATATGATACCCGCAACACACATATTGTTGAATCACAATACCTTATATCCATATTATTTATACATGAATTGGTCTCCAAGAACAACCTTAGGAATAAAATCCTAGGGATCAACACTTTATAACATGTAACATCACAAAAAAATAACTTAAAGAGAAATGATAAACTAATAATAAAACATACCAATAAAGAAATAACAATAAACCACATGATACATCATTTAAGAAACTCACATGAACAAAAGAAACCACATGTGGTTCCATTTCAAATCACACAAACAACCCTACCAACACTTTTACATCACACAATACCTAAATACAAGTATAACCCAATATGAATTTAAGAACCACAAACCTAATTCTTCTCGATGGATACATAATAAAAATAATAAAGAAATTTCATGGGGGGAAAGAGGTCAACAAACCTGGGAAAAATACCTAAAATATAGTTTTTTCCGAAACTCACAACAGCAACAACAATAACAATCAATAAACAATGAAGTATATCAATCCTTTTTCATGGAGTTTAAGTACCCAACCCTAGTTGCCCAAGAGCTGGTGCCATATTTTATTACATTGGAATATAAATAAGGAATATGAAACCCAAAGTACCATGTAGTTTAGTATCTTTTAGAAACAAGATACATAAATAAGTTTATAATTTCATCATGAAGGAAAAAAACACAAATTTATTCCACTATAAACATCCATGACTCCTAGATTATGCTTTCAAGTCATTCATAATTTACCTCTTCATGTTCTTAGAAAATGAAACATAAGAAAGGGGTGAGTTTAAATTCTCATTAAGAGTAAGACATACAGAGTAAGATAATATAAAAATATGACATAGTGAATAATTGTAATCACATGCCTTTAAAAATAAATTTGAACGTAAAATGAAAGGAATAGGATCTGAGTATATATTTCCATAATATAACCTAATCCTGGGTATTCTACTAGTCAAATAACCACATGAAACTTCAATTACAAGCTTCACAATGAGATAAGTGCATATTCCAAAAATTAGGAATCATTTTTTCAAGGCCTCGGCCAATACTTCTAATGATTTAGGCCTCGTGAAAAATCTATATATCACAATTGGAAAGGCCTTGGCCAATTCCATGTCTATTTGTCACATGAGACCTACTGATGCATCTAGGGGCTATAGTGGGACCCACCAAACACTTACTATGTCTAATGAATTCCTCATATGAATCGGGATAAACATAACCAACTTATACATTCATATTGAAATTAATATATGAAATGAAAATAACTTTCCTCAAATATTAAGCATAAATAGTAACCATTTAGAGTAAATTGGGAAATGGATTTAAGATAGAAAATCCACATAAAAAGTAATAATAAACCATTAAATTTAATATGGTAGATGATTACATTGCGTACTAATCCTAATAATGCACAAAAATCCACTAGAGTTTTGAAATAGATGAAGATACTCTTATAAAATCTTCGAGTAAATCTTTAGATAAATACCCTTTTACTTGGAAAAGAAGAGTTCTTTTGGAAAAATATTTCTATTAAACCATAATTGAAAAAAGATATTATTTTCATGATAATATCAGTTTTTTTAACGATAATGGTTTCAAAAAACATATAATAGAGTTTTTGTGAAAATAGATAAGAATTTTATAAATTCCCTTGAATTGGGCATGTATTTTGGAAACAGTTTTGAATGTTTCTTTTAAAACATGTAACTATCCAGAAAATAGGGAAGGATTCTGGTTGGTGTACATACATATAATACTCAAAAAGAATTTATGAGGAGTGAATGATAATATATAATAATTTCATTATGGTAAATAGACAATGAAAATAACCCAAAATAAAATGGTTGTTCGGGTGGGAAACCCTTACCTTAACTCCAAATGTGGTCCACTCTTGAACTTAAGCTCATAGAATATGAAATTATATAGATTAATAAATTATTTCCAAACCTATTAGACATTTATTTCGTTTTTTAAATCTTTTTAGTTCATTTATGCCGTTTTTGATAAGTTTTTATATTGAATTTCCTCGTTATGTAGCATTCGTTTCCTTTATTTTCATAATCGGTTCACTTGTTCTTATGTAATGGAGTTCATGTAAATCACCAGAATTGAATTAAAATATTATTTATGATAATAAATAGGTGTTATTGGACATTTATATAACTTGGTTACATGGAATGAGGATGAATTATTATATATAACTTCAATGATATCTGTTTTAGTTAATTTGTGGGTTTTGATTACAATGAACTCATTTTTCTTTATAACATAATACCATTTGTACAAATGGATTACAAAATATTACATAGGTTATATTAAATATATTATTACCTGGTTCAACCATAACAAGAATGGGTTCATGACTATAATTGATAATGTTAATAGAAATCGAAAGCACATCGTCCAAGACTATGGAAAATTGACACATCTCGGATGTTGCTCTTGCTACAAGTATATAAGAAGGTAAAAGGGAGAGATATTGATAACTTATTCAAATATCATGAAAATATTCCAATACATATAAGGTAATGGATTATTCAAAAAAAAATTGGATAATGATAGGTAATTGAAAAAAGAAAATAAATGAACTTGAAAGAAAAGAAAAAGAATTGAAAAGAGGAATTTACCTCTTTAACCCAACTTCCTTGAGAGCCTCCTTAAGGAAGAGGTTTTGGTCTTTTTATGAGACCAAGGCTTGATGGACGTGGGAGAGGAGGTTGGTAGGATATTTGGACCGAATTTGGAGAAGGAACAAGGCTTGAGAGGAGTGAAGAGAAGAGGGAGCGAGAGGGGGTTTTATAGTGGAGGAGAGAGGATAATTTTTAATATAAAATTCATTAATTTATTATTTCCCCGCAAGACAGGGAATAGTGAGTCTTCCTTGACCAAGAATATAAACTATATCATGTTATACCTAACCAATTGGGATTATATCATAAGAGAATCATGCATTACTCAATAATTAGCTTATTTAGCTTATTTTGTAAATTGTGGTATTTCACTATTCATCAAAAATTCATGTATTTCAGAAAAATACCAAAAATTATCCCCAACCATTTTTCAACATGTAGAATCCAAAAATGAATTCCATTTTTCAAAAATAATTTTCTATGTATGATTAATTTAATATTTAATTAAAATCATAATTTATTCTAATTAAAAAAGTTTTAAAACATTTATTTACTTATTCCAAAACATTGGTATATGGTACTTCCACTTGAATTTTATTTATATATAATAATAAGTAAGGTTAATATTCATTAGGGTATATCACTATTTATAAGGGTATGTTACTCTTCATAAGGTTATGTTACTATTGACCAAAAAATATGTTTTTCTTATCAAACTCCAAATAACATACTCATTGCAACATTATATGTTAGATTTTCGAGATTCACATCACAGAAGTGAAAAAACAATGTTTACTTGGCTAGGTTATAAAAAAGTGGTGTTTTTAGAGACTCAATGATCTATTCATTCTTAAATAAATATGTTTGTAAATTATTTGGGTGTTACATTATCCCCTGCTTATAAAACATTCATCCTCAAAATTTGAAATTGAACATCGAAAGATAATGGTTGATACTTGAAAATTTACTTATGGAAACCCACATCGGGAATATGGTTAAAAAAATATCCTCCAAAAAAATGTTTATGGATATGAGGTGCTCACCCCAAAATTTTTTCTTTCAAATGAGGTGACATTAGTTAGGAGAAAAAACCTGGACATGGAAGAAAAATATAACTATGAAATTCTTGTGGAACATGATAGAGGACATCTTTAGATGAATGTTTATTAATACAAAACTATAAACTAATAAAATTAAATTCATCGATATTATCAATGATTATGATAATAGGAAAATATTTTATTCAAGACTATTTTCCTTAGGTTGAGGAATTTTTCCACTCTATAAGGGTATAAATATAGATTTCTACTTATAAAATCATCCATTTATTATAGTTTAACTGTCTATACCTCATCACATAGCATGGGTTACTCAATTTGTTGTCGCAGTACATAAACTCTAAAATATAATAAAATGATCAAGTTAAACCATTTTTTAAATGGTTAAAATAAATTCCAAAATATAATGATTCAACGCATTATAATGACGTCCTTTAAATATCCTAGATGATATTATCATTAACCCTTAATCAATAAGAAGTATCTCTAAAATTCACATTCCAAACATGTGAATAACATCATCATTTATCCACTTTAAATATCGTAATAACTTGAATTACTATAAAAACCATATTAGAAACATGAATTCTTACATATTTTTTAAGAAAGATATATATTATTATATATATTCCATAAACTCGAATGTTTTGTAAACTTCATTGATGATATAATAGAACACTTCTCGACAAGTCAATAATCAGTTCCAAGGTAGTCAATACATATCTGAATCAATCATTTCTTCATTATTATCTCAACATTAGATATATATTAAGGTTTTCTTTTCCTCAATCATGTTTTTTTCTAAAAATTTTATATTTCCACTGAATCAATTTTTCTTTTTAGCATTCATCATATAACCTCAAATACTTAATGAAACAGTACTGCATTACAATCCTTATATATCTCATAATTTATACAACCACTGCATTACTGACAAAATATACAAATTACACGATTCTTGACTAGGAATATTAATCATTCTACTTTATATATGGTAGCATCATAACTTTATCATTATCCAAAATAATCATTTGAGGTATATTCCTTTGATGATTGGGATATTAATTCGCATTGTATCCCATATCCTTGATATTGAAGCATTGTGCATTGGAAAGAATTTTCTTACCCTTGCAATCATTATTTTTGTGTCCTTTTTCCCCATACATGTAGAAAACACCAATTACCTTCAAGAATTTAACGGGGTGATTCATTCCACAGTTATCACATGTGGGAAAAAATTCATTCCCTTATTTTCTTTATCTTAATATCTATATGTTTTCCTATTATTCTTTTTATTCCCTTCAAATCCATAGGACTCAGAGAAGAATTTACATAACCTCTTAACACATGATATTATTTCAACGTATGATGAGGATACATGGGAGAAGATCTTCCTTTGAAAATATGGATTAAGACCATTGGAGATATGATCCTTCTTACACTTCGCATCCTGTGAATTAGTTAAGTTCTCATTACTTATGCTAGGAACCATATCTAATAAATTCCATATTATATATTAGCTCATAAAACTATGAACTCTCTATAACTCTAGACATGGTATAACACATAGCATAAATTTATGCATCGTAAATCCTCTAACCATATACATTGGTTACTTTGGGGACATAAATACCTCACAATGGTGGGTAAATAAAATGTGAATTATCCTAAGCATATCCCCCAGGAGTTCTGTAACCCAGAGTGCAGCAAGGCATGTTTGGGTGTACAAGGATACCCCAGGTCAAGCTCGAAACTCCTTGTCGGAGCTCTCACTCCTAGGTACATCTGTGCCAGAGCCACCTCTACCTACTCCTATCCAGATAGGGATGTATTTTTTGAAAGATACACATAATCTATTCCTCCCAAAAATACCAGGACGTTCTTGTATGTTTATCCTCAAAGACTATCTTCGAGGCTCTTCCCTAATATACGTTTTCTAAATATAGTTTCCATGTTTTCTACTAAACTTCCTCTGATACCAACTGTAAGGACCCGACCCTAGTTTCCTAGAGCTGGTGCCTTATTTTATTACATTAGAATATATATAATGAATACAAATCCCTAAGTTCCAACTAGTTTAGTAGCTTTTGGAATCAAGATACATAAATAAGTTTATCATTACATCATGAAGGGAAAACAACACTAATTTATTCCACTATAAACATCCATGACTCCTAGATTATTCTTTTAGGTCATTCATAATTTACTTCTTCATGTCCTAAGAAAATGAAACATAAGAAAGGGGTGAGATAAAATGCTGATTAAGAGTAATAAATACAGTGGAAGATAATATAAATATTAGACATGGGGAATAACTGAAATCACATGCCTTTATAAAAATAAATTTGAACATAAAATGGAAAGAATATGAGCTGAGTAAATATTACCATAATATAACAGAATCATGGGTATTCTACTAGTCGAATAACCACATTAACATTTAATTACTAGATTTATAATGAGTGAAGTTCATATATCAGACATTCTAAAACATTTTTTCATGGCCTCAGCCAATACCTCTTATGATTAAGGCCTCGACCAAAATCTATATATCACATTAAGAAAGGCCTCGGCCAATTCCACGTCTATTTGTCTCATGAGACCTACCGATGCATCGAGGGGCTATAGAAGGCCCCAAACGACTCTTACTATGTCCAATTCATTATTTATATAAACGGGGATAAACAGAAAAAATATATACATTCATATTTAAATTAATATATGAAATGCAAATAACTTTCCCCAAACATTAAGTATAAACACTAACCATTCAGAGTAAATTTGGGAATGCATTAAAGATAGCACATCCACATCCAAATTAGTCATAATCCATTAAGTTAAATATTTTAGATGATAACATGGCATAATAATCCCAATATTACAGAAGAATCAACAATAGTGTTGAAATAGATTAAGATACTCTTATAAAATCTTTGAGTAAATCTTGAGATAAATATCCTTTTACTTGGAAATGAAGAGTTATTTTGGAAATTTTTTTATTAAACCAAAAGTGAAGTAAGATATAATTTTTATGATAAAATAATTTTTTTATAAGGATAATGGTTTTGAAAAATATATTATAGAGTTTCCTTGAAAATAGATAAGAAATTGAGAAATTCCCTTGAATCGAGGTTGTATTTTGGAAACCGTTATGAAAGTTTCTTTTAAAACATTTAACTATACAAGAATTAAGGAAGGATTATGGTTGGTGTAAATATTTATAATAATCACATAGAATTTATGAGGAGTGAATAATAATATATAATAATTTCATAGAGGTAATTAGACAATGAAAGTAACCCGAATGAAATTGGGAGTTAGGGTGGAAAACCCTTACCTTAAATCCAAACGTGGACTACTCTTGAACTTAAGCTATAGGAATATGAAATTATACTTATTAAAATCTTATTTCAGAACCTATTATAAATAAATTTAGTTTTTCATAATTTAGTTTTGTTCATTTATGCCATTATTGATAAGTTATTATATTGAATTTCATCATTTTGTAGCGTCTGTTTCCTTTATTTTCATAATCTGTGAAATTATTCTTAAGTAATGGTGTTCATGTAAATCTCCAGAATTGAATTCAAATATTATTTTTTATCATAAATAGGTGTTATTATTCATTTATATATCTTGGTTACATGTAATTAGGATGAATTATTATATAGAACTTTAATGATAAGTGTTTCCTTTAATTTGTGGGTTTTGATTACAACGAACTCATTCTTATTTATATCTTAATACAATTTATACAAATGGATTACATAATATTAAATTGATTATATTACATATATTACAATCTGGTTCAATAATAACAAGAATGCTTTCATGACTATAATTGAGAATGATAATATAAATCGAAAGCCCATCGTCATTGACTGTGGAAAATTGACACATCTCGGATGGTGTTCTTGCAATAGGTATAAACAAAGGAAAAAGGGAGAGATGATGATAACTTATTACACTATCATGAAATAATTCTAGTAAATATAATGTACTATATTCATCTTAAAATTTGGATAAGGAGAGGTAATATAAAAATAAAATAAATGAACTTGAACGGAAGGACAAAGAATGGAATAGAGGAATTTACCTCTTGAACCCAACATCCTTGAGAGCCTTCTTAAGGGAGAGGTTTTAGACTTTTTATGAGACCAAGGCTTTCTGGATGTGGGAGAGGATGTTGGGAGGTTATTTGGATATAATTTTGAGATTTTTCAAGGCTTGAGAGGAGTGAAGATAAGAGAATGTGAAAGGGGGTTTTATAGTGGAGGAGAGAGGAGATTTCTTAATATAAAATCCATTAATTTATTATTTCCCCATAAGACAAGAAATAGTGAGTCTTCCTTGACCATTAATAGTAATTTAATCATGTGATACCGAACCAATCAGGCTTACATCAGTAGAACATCATTCCTGACCCTATAATTAGCTTATTTAGCTTATTTTATAAATTATGGTATTTAACTATTCATAAAAAATTCAAGTATTTCAGAAAAATCCCAAAAATTCACCTCAAATATTTTTCGACATGTAGAATAAAAAAATGAAGTCCGTTTTCCAAAAATAATTATCTAAATATAATTAATTTAATATTTAATTAAAATCATAATTTATTCTTAATAAAATAGTATTAAAACATTTATTTACTTATTCCAAAACATAGGTATATTGTAATTCCACTTGAATTCTATTTATATATAATTATATATAATGTTACTATTCATTAGAGTATATCACTATTCCTAAGGGTATGATACTATTCATAATGGTCTATTACTATTCACCAGAAATTATTTTATTCTTATCAGACTCCAAATAACTTACTCATCGCAACCTTGTATGTCAATTTTTTGAAATTCACATCAATGTAGTGAAAAACTTATGTTTACTTGGCAAGGTTATAAAAAAGTGGTGTTTGTAGAGACTCTGTGATCCATGCATTCTATAATGAATCTTTTTATAAATTCTTGGGGTGTTACATTGAGACTCCAAGAGGACAAAATCATGATTAAAAATATGACTAATAGTGAGGAAAACCACTAAGGATGGGAGGAAAATCAAAGAGTGTGTTTTGAGTAAACCATGGGTCGAGTGGCCTTAATGAGTAATTTCCTCGTTTAATGAAAAATTAAATGAATTATTTAGTTCAATTAAATTTTAAAAAAAAATTGTAGAAAGGAATTTGGTACCCTAGCACTAGGTACATTCTATCCAATGAGTACCCACCCAAGGATCCCTGGCCACCCAGGGGCCCACTAATGGATTCTTACTTCTCTACCTAGCACACTAGTATTCATTAATTATGAATTGGGTTCTTGGTTCCCACATTGTTGAAAATACAAGGACAAAACCCATGACATCTCCATAAATCCAACCTCCAAACCTTTAAGAACCCGTAAAAACATCAATCACACCCAATTACACATGGATTGGCCTCTATCTATCATGAAATAACTCCCCAATATAACTGATATATCATAACCTCCACACTATATGATTTCTCATCCATGAGTTGTATCAGGTTTTCATCCTTACTAAAAACTTACCAATATTCAATAATTCCCATCACTATACTCTTAAAACTCAGATACGAGTTCATAAACATCATTATAGTCCCAATCAACGCAATTAAATGACTCAAAATGACTAATTTTAACCACGATCACTACCCCACTATCACATCCACTAACATTGTCTTTTCATAACCATGATTCTTGAAACAAAGGTAGTGTCACACTAAACTATCATCATTAATTATATATGTACTATTCGTGTCATGAAATCAAAAATCATTCATTGTATTTCAACACATTATACATGATTCTCATTCAACAACCAGTACCAGGTCAATTTTTTTGCATATAAGGAATATCGTTCAATAGAACAGTTGTAAAAAACCAGAATCATCAAGCTCACAACATAAATCTACATATTATAATATATCAATCGTAGACGAAGATAATTGTCTTCATCAAGTGTAATTGACCCAAAAACCAACTTTTGGATGTCTTCCCTCTCTATAGAAAGACACTTGATGTTGGAAACATCCATCACTACAAGTTATCAGGTCAGCTATCACAACTTTCATGTGTAGATGGATCATGGATAATACCCAATAGCATTTCTCCTAGTCCTACCATAGATTCATGTGTATGTCCCAATGCCATGACTCTAATTGACTATGTGATTATCCCATTAAATCTATCAAGATTTCATACCAAACCACATGTTTGAAACTCCATTGGTAGTCTATCAAACTTGTCCCAAACATTTCTTATTTGTTCAAAATGTAAACACCTCACAAACAACACATTTCTTGGATCCAAAATTTATCCTCTACACATGCTCTAAGTGTTGAAATAGTGGGTTCTCTAGTCCAAACTATTCAGTGCTATTGATTACCTTATCGTGTATATAGTTAGCTATAAATTATGTCATCTTATCATTATAGTGTATAAATTTCTAAATTCATTATTTAAATGGTAATGTCTAAAGATTAATTATTGTATTGAAAGGTTATAACAGTTCCCAGGCTATAATACGAACCATGAGATACTATGAAATTAATCTTAAATATATTTTCTATGGTATAGACACATCTTACTGATTGAAAAGAGTAGATGTTTGGCTATCAGGTTATGGGGACTCATAAGCATTGAGACTTCTTCTCATGAAGTTCACACTCGGTGATCTCTAGTAGTGAGATCATGAGGACAGACCCGCCAATAGGAACACCGCATGTTTTGGGTGTCATTTGATGTTTCTATATATGATCATGTGTAATGGTCTCCTGAATTGAGATTATTACCAATGTATGTCATTTTATTTAATACTTTTATGAAATATGAAAAACATGGAAATGAAGTTGTGGCGAGGTATTTTGTGTTGGCTGCATCATTGGTGGCATGAAATTGGTTGAATGGTCAAGAAAAGATTTGTCTGTTCCGGTTTATGGATGTAATATATCTCAGGACATGTTGATAAGGATGGAATTAAATTTATAATACCATGGCCATGACAGTCAAGGGTAAATCCATACAGTTATATCAATAAACAATAAAGTAAGAATAGGGTGATGACATGTGAGTGTATCCGACCTTATGAGATATTACGGAAAAAGAGATTATATTATACAGTGTGTGTTTGTAGGTTTTTTGTCTCTACTGGGAAAATTGTTATTTCTTTTGGGGCCATTATAGGTTGCTAGGTTTCGCTTATGGTTGGTTAATACTATTAACTATTGTCACAATATGGTCCTAGAGGGTCACATACAAAATCACATTTGAGAATCTTCCATTTTCAGTTGAATTTGAGTTTTGGACATGGTGGGGCCCACTGTTGGTGTCTGAGATTTGTGCATGGTGAAATGATCACCAATGAAATTAATAAATTCATATTATTTAAGTTTATAATGATGATAATTGAATTTATTTATTAAATTTATTTATGTGTTTAAAGTAAATACAAGAAAAATATTAATTGGTTAGTATTAAAAATATTCAATGTTCAATTAATATTTATAGGAATGATGAGTCAGGTTTTGCACTCAACTATTGTCATGTAATACATTTAATATATGAAAAGAAAATGATAAAAATATTTATGAATTATTTTAGTAGTCATAAAATGTTGTTAATAGTGTTTTGATTATCTGGGGGATGGGATGGAATTTTTGGGTAAACACATAACACAGTATAAATAGAGGATGAGGGGCTTCACAAATAACTATTCATGGGAACTATCTCTCCTATCCTCTCTCCGGTGTTCTAAAAAAGATTATCTGGATCCATGGAGCTCGAATCGAGATCTCTCTCAGGCATCACAAGAAGAGCTATGTAGTGATCATTGTAGCGTTGAAGGCATCATCGGAATTCCACGCTAGCACCTGGATTACGACGAACAATACTCTTGAATATTCTTTGAAGAACATGTGGATGATGTAGAGGAATTCAAATTTAGAATATTTGAGTAAATATTTACAATGATGAGTAGACGTCGTGCATGACTTTATATTTAAACCAGGTATTTTATGGTTTCCTTTTGCACATAAAATTATTTAAGCATGATCATCAGCCTTAACCAGGAATCATTTCGCTGACGTCGACAAGATACCATCGATCATCAGTGGAAAATTTTTACAATCCCACCTTTCTGGGGATTCCTCTACATGCCCAGTTCTTTTAGTAAGACCCCAAGATTTTGTGCTATATTTTTAATTTAATATAATTCATTTTATAACTTACGGTACACAAAACTCTTAGTCTAAATGAACTATAATATAATTTACTAATATAAATTATACATTAAATTAGATTTATGAATAGTAATAACCATATTATTATAAATACATAAATTTTTTTAGATAAATCAAATATATCAATTAATAAGTACTCAATTTTAGTAACGTCTTTAAATGATTCAAAAAACTTCTTCTCAAATATTGCTTTTAATTTTTTTTGAGAAAATAATATAATTAATTTATAAATAAATTCGCATATTTATTTAAAAAAATTCAATTGAATATGTAAAAAATTTGTTAGCGTGATTTTTTGAGAATTTTTTGAAAGCAATAATTTTTCAACTATTTGAAAAAAATACTGATTTTTATTAAAAACTATATTATCATTTATAGAATTTCAAATGTTCTATATTATTTTAAAATGGTTTTAATTTTTTTCCATTTTTATTAATAATCCTTTTAGGGTCATTGGAATTTAATTTATATGAATTTTGGTATCAAAACATTTTATACTTAAGAAAACATTTTTCTTAGAAATTATTTTCCATCATGTTTTGCTGTTTATTTTAACTATGATCTCTACCACATTTAGAGATTGAATTTCCAAAAATATATTAAATATTTAAAATATAAATTTCAATATTTTTTTAATTATTCCACTTTAATTTTTTTTCATAGTGAAAATTTAGAATAGTAAAAATAATTCTATGTGGTTTAGATTAAAACTGGTTTATCAAGGGGATTAAACCAAGAGATAAGGGTAAATTTACCAATTAAAATTTTATAAGTCATATTTTTTTCAATATTTTGACCTCATCTTATCCAAAATTATAATATATTTACATTATTATGAATGTTTATTGTGAGTGACTTTATTATATTTTAGTCTTTTTAAAATTTTCAAGTGTCTCCTCCCAACAACATAAAAAAGAACTCCCCTCATTTTTTTCAACACTCCACATTGATCCTTTTAGATCTAAAAAACTACCAAAAATCTTTTTAAATTATGTATAAATGAAATTGATGTTATCTTTTTGACACAATACCATTAAAAATGTTTTTAATAATAGATTTAAAGGAGGCCTTTTGAGGGAGAGGGAATCGTCTTACCTGGCCTTTTTCAGATTCTTTCTTATTATACCTATGATAAATAGGGGGTATTCTACATTAAATAATAAATAAATTAATGTCAATATAGTGAAATTTTATTATGGGTATGAAAAAACCAATATCCACTCTCTATCCCATCAAATTGGATGTGAATATATCACTTGTGTGTATGTGGTGACTACTGCATCCACATATCGATACAATTCATTTTCCATCACAATAATTTAAGAATGATTATTATGGTGGGATTATTATTTATATATGATATTAATGGTATAATTATTATTCTCTAATTTTAATAACATATATTCCTTCCTACCTTCCCATCCAATGGAAACATATAACATCACTCATGTGTATGTGTGGACTACCACCTCTATAATGGTATGTGAGTCGTTTATCATTTTTAGAATTACATTTAACATAATAAGGATAGATTGAATGAATATATATGATAAATATGATATAATAATGATTTGTTAAAGGCGAGTTATTATTTCTCTTTGTTTATTTCTATCAATAGGAATGTGAAAACAACCTTCATGCGTACGTACGACCTACCATCTACATGAACAATGTAATTTATTTTTCTATATCCAAATTTTATTTAAGACTCTAAATATAAATATAATAAATATATATTATATTTATATCATGATTTACATTCATTATATTATGTAACCATGATAAAAATTCATGTACCAGAACTATCGAGGCAAAATTCTCCTGAAAAATGAAATAGTTAACACTTGGAAATAATGATTTTGAGAAGGAATAATTCACAAATAGATGTTAACATTTATTAGCGGGTAATATATGATATTATACTTATTTAAATTATTCTAGGTTATAAGTATGATAAATTAAAATTTATTATGATGTTGGTTAAAGAACATTTAAATAAAGACGAACTCAAGGTAAGATATTTTTGTCTCTTATTTACATTTTTGAGATACATGCCATATTCCCAAATTCGCTATTTTATGTGGTATAAATAATTACCATAAAAATATTTTATGATGATTATCATAATGATAAATTTCATATAAATATCCATATAATTTTCTCTCTTTAATGAGGTTTTGATTTGAATGTTACCATTGTGGTAACATATTTATGTTAAAATCTCATTATTTATCAGGATTGTTTATGATTAAACTTCTAATGTTGAAATTTAATTTTATTCTTATCAATAAAATAAATAATTTTCCTCTCCTCTAGTGTTTTTTAGAGATTAAATTTTTCCACTAAATTTCCTATCTTTAATAACCCAAGGGATCAAGATAATTTTTATAAGGAAATTCAACATTATTTATCTCTTCTATTGAAAATCCAATTTTTTTAATGTATATGATTTATAAAAATGATTTCAAGAATTATTTTACTATTCTATTCAGACTTACTAATTTTATTTTTACCTATGTTTTATTTTTATGAAAAATGTTTTAAATTTAATATTGTTTATATTTTATGAATGAGGTATTTTTGAATATTTATAGAAATTTTGAATAGAATTTTTATTTTAATATAAATTGATTAAATATAATTTCTTACCATCATGACTAATCAATTAATTAAACCATATATTAAATGTTTCAATGTTGTATTTAGTATATTTATTTCTTAATATTTTAAAAAATATATACTTTAAATAATTTTTTTAAAAGTGAAATAAGTATTTTCCTAAAGAAATGTACTAGATATATTTTAATGCAATATTTTATCTATAATATCATCCTTTCATGTTACTAATTATTTTCTAGAGATATTATACAATGATACCATACAAATTAATTATTCTTAGTGATTATTATGATTGTAATGACCCAGGTCTTGATGTACATGGACATTACATTACTTTTGCGGAATACTTAATACATGACAAAAACAGACCCCCAAAGACCGTATTAGTTTAGTTTCTTTGGAAACTCAGAACATAATCTTCTAATCATGGAGAAAGATCTTCAACATCTCCCATAAAGATCTTCCCCATTTGGTTTTCTTACCTAAAACCTTTCTTTAGATCCTGGGGAAAAGAAAACATAAAAAGGGTGAGCTCAAATGCTTAGTAAGGGAAAACATAGAGTACATAAAACAATCCATAAACATTTGAATACAAAAACATGAACATAAAATCTAAACATCAAAATATTTAGAAAAGACATAAATATTGGAAGTATGTAAGGAATATATCATAAAGGAACATCAATCATGATAAAATATCATGGGAATAAAACATGTAATTGTGGAAACCATTAAGCACATGTTATGATTTCCATAGTATCCAAGGAATTGCTGCTAACAACATCTTAGTTGAAAAAGTCTCTTTCTGAATCGAGTTCACTCCTCGTTCCAGTCCTGTATTACTTAACCAGATTAACTTACCATTCTTGCCATGTCTATCTCATGAGATATAAATCTTTACCCAATTCATTGGACAGAGATATAGGTCTCACCCATCTCATAATGAATTCATTCTTTCGTGTGCCACAAAATCATAAATCATACATCATAGCATAACCCATGTAATAGAATGGGATTCGTAAAACATCATTCCATCATAACATAATCCATATAAAAATATTGATATAATTTCATCATAAGAAGAATCAAACCACATAAATAATGGATACATTATACTTGAAACATAAACATATCAAATAATGTCATTTTAGATGGAAAATAGTTTTGATAAAACACTTGAAATGAATTCTTGAGGAAAATACCCTTTCTTCTTCAAAATCATTTTATTTTCACAAAATGCCATGAAATTTTAAAATAAAAGGGTTTTTTTTGAAAACCATCATGCAATATTGTAGAGGAAGATTCAATAAAATGAGTTGTTATGAAACTGTAAAAATCTTTTCACGCTGTGTAAGTTAAAAATAACATTCTCCTCATACTTTTGTCGGAAAAGTCAAAAAGTTCCTTGTGTGGTAAACAAAAGTAATATTCCTTTCAGAACATGTGGTAAAATTCAAAAATGGGTAAAAATTACATTAAACATACATGAAAAAAATTTTAGAAAACATGGACATGGATGATAACAAAAACCCCAGTAAATACTTACGAATAAAAAATCTCGGATAAGAGCGAGATTGGAATAGTTATCCCTTACCTTACATCTGATATGATTCGTATGTGTCTGAACCTCCTGTATAATGATTTAAATAATGTCATTGACTTATTACAGAATCATATTCATTGTTATGATATCATATATGGTTCACTTATGACTTTATATTACCCATTCTTTTGTAAATTCCATGTTAAAGCAGTGTTTTGGGTAAAATCGTTTCATTTATCATACGTGTTTCAACTTGTTGTTCTTGATATTATTACTTATATCCTGATTTAATTAATTACAGAATGTAAGACATGATTTATATATATAATATATATTCAGCATATACATATATATATGATAGATCAATAAATGGAATGAAATACACCGTTCATGAAGACGGTAGGACGTACGTACGCATTAACGATGTTTTCATTTCCTTATTTAATTGAATGGAATTAAGTAGATGACATAAATTTATATATATATATACATAAATTTAGTATCATTATTATGTCATATATTTCATTATTATTCATTATATATACTTTATAATCATTCAGGAATGGTTAACATGGAGAATGAATCGCATCGCGTCATGGAGATGGTAGTCTGTACGTACGCACGAGCGATGATATCATTCCCATGATCGTGTAATTATATTGAAGTGTAAGTATAATATTTCAGAATCAATATCATTTTACAATAATCATATATAGTTATTTATTTACACCATTATACCCATCCAAGTAAGGTGGTGGTCGAAAACAGATTACACCACAGCGTGGAGACAATATTCTGTACGTAAGCACGCGCGGTGATTTCATTTTCTGTAGGATGGATAGAAGGTGAAATAGGTTTGTTTAATATTTATAATAACATATCATTACATAATTAATAATGATGTTATTACTTTATAATGAAACAACTAAAGAATAGGATGTAGAAGAAGAAAGAAACTTGAAAGAGTTGGTAGAAGAGATTACCTCTTCCTCGACGCACCTTCTTTAAACTTCTTCTTAGGGAAGTAGAGTTGGTATGTTGAGAAGACCAGAACCTCCAGGATGATTCTAGGGAAGTATAGAAGAGAAATGGGCAGGGGTTGGCCGAGCTTAAAGGCTCAAAAGGGAGTGAAGAGAAGAGGGAAGGGGTGCCCTTTTTATAAGGGAGGAGAGGGGCACCTTAGGAAAACTTAAAATATTATTTTATAATAAAGTCATATTCAGTTTTTAATAGCTCCAAATTGATTTTTCTCTAAGATAAGGTGGGTATGGGTAGAAATCCTCTAAACCAAGATATTTTAGACAATTTTAGGTTACTATTTTATCATTATCATTCTAATTTCACTCTAAGTTAAATAATTTAACTTTTACCGTGCCTTTTTGTTTTCATACACTATATGGTTAATAAACTAACTATAACAAGTCAAAAGAACCCCAAGTGGTTCATTATTTATATATATATCCTTATCTAAGTCATTTTTCTGAACCTTAAATATTTAGGAATAAAAAACAATTAATTATATAATATTTGTTTTAAAAACTATTTTATGTCAATTTTGACACAATTTGGTACTTGATTTTTTTGAAAATCATAATAGCTTGATTAGTTTGAAAAAAGTTAGCTAAATAAATACTAAAATGTCATATTAACCTATAAAATTAGTGTAATTCATAAAAAGTCTAAAATTACAATTATTTGTGTATTTATAAAATCAATTATGTTAATACTTCATTAATAAGGTAATTACTGCATCATCATTGTGTCATAAATAAATTAAATTATTTAATGTATAAAAATTATAAATAAAATCCCATTATGTGTTAACTATTTTTATCTTTCTAAGGAATATTTATAGTCGAATTTATATTATTTATAACCCTATATTAAATATGTTCTAGTTATTAAACTTTGATTTTAACTATTTTAATTCTTCTTTAAATAAAATAATAATAAATGTCCTAATCTAATCCAGGTGGACCTCAAGGGTAATATTTTATCTATAAGGTTGTTTTCGGTTGAAATAAACTTATCCAATAGAATTGGGACACGTTTTAGTGTTATTATAATATCGTTTTTATCCTTAATTACCCTATGTACTTTTAACCGTGGTAAATAAAAGTAAAAAGTTACTATTCACCAAAAATTATTTTTATCTTATTGAACCAAATTTTACTCCTTGATATTAACCGTGTTTCTTGGATTTTTGAAATTCCACTCACAGAATCAGTAAAATTATGTTTTATGTAAATTTTCAAACTTTCCTAGGAGGTGGGTAAAAGACGGTGAAAAGTTCAATAAAATTTTTATATGTCTAAAATTATTATAAAATGACTCAAATGAATTAATTTGAACTTATATAGGTATTATGTATCAATTTTTACCTAAAATAAATTTTAATAAAATAAGTAATTATTTATATAAAATTTGGATTTTAAATTGTAATCTAGTGTTTTCACTATTCATCAAAAAATGAGAGTTTTCAGAAAAATACCAAAAATTCACCCTAAGCTAATTTCGATATTCTGAATCCAAAAATGAATTCCATTTTGAAAAATAAAATTTTTAAAATTTTAAAAAGGGGGTATTACTATTCATAACAGCTAGTTCAGAATAATATTATAATAATATATCATTTACTGAAACTCAGTATTGCGTACTACACACGCTATTGAGGAAGGTCTTGATTGAGTGTAATGTAAGACAAGTCAGGGATGCGTGTAGAGAAATCTATGTTTGGTGTTGCATATAACATAATAAAAACATATTTCATTTATACATTAAACAAAATCTATACTTAATGTTGCGTAAAATAATTTCCACAAAATGAACTTGAAATTGTGTGTAATAAGAGCCAAGAATAGTGTTGTGTATACTGCAATCTAATACGGTGTTGCGTATAGTGGAAGTTAATTTTGGGGTAGCGCACAACACAATACATCAATGAAATTAAATAGAATAATTCTCATAAAATCTCGGGTTGTTACATTCTACCCCCCTTAAAATGAATTTCGCCCTCGAAATTCATCCGGGTTATAAATGGTTTACTAATTGAACGTTTCTTTCATAGAAACCCACATCGTAGAAAGGAATACTAAAACTAAACATTGAAAACTAAATTATGAAACGTAACGGTCACCCAAATTAACTAATCATTAGGTTTCCACATAAGAGAACATAGGTGAAAATATGGATATGGAAAAAAAAATTTAACCATCATGTTCTCATGGAGAGTGGTAGAGAACATGTCTATGAAAATCTCAACAATAACAAAGCCATAAATTTGTGATGATCTAAGGTAGCATCTCATTCATCGGATATAAGGTCACTAGGAAAACATTTTTTGTTTTCAAGATCATTTTCCTAAAGTTGAAAATTTTCAAATAGAAGAAATACTTACTTTATTTTGGTATAATCTCACCGTTTTTCGTGCCTTGAACAATTTCCACTTCATCTCTTAAATAAATGGAGTTGAATTTTTCATTCATGAAGTGTTAGCAGATCATGTGATAGAATGATGGGTCATTCCATATGTCTCAAAAAAATGTTATCAAACGTTATCAAATATACATAAGTACATCTATGGTGAGGTTAATTGTATATGATTCCAAAAATGGACTTATACTTCATCTATCGAACTTCTTAATATAACTAGTTTCTACTAACCAGGGACTTCTTGTAGGTTAGTGGTAGGAAACAATGTCTTGTCGCACTTCGGTTGTGGGTTCGATTCCCAAAGCCTTGTCCGACGCGACGGGTTGTCGTCCATCCTACAGGTTTTCCCTTTTTCTAAAACTATATTATAATAACTTTCCTGCAATAAAATAGAAAAAAGTTCTAGCCTTAAAAAATACTATCTTTTGTCTAACATAATTCATTGTAATATTTATGCTTGTCTAAAATACTTATGTCCAAGCTCATAGTATAAATAAAACAATTACTATAAATTTCATCTATCGAGCATGTGAATACAATCATTTATCCCCCGTATATCATATGATATATCTTGTTGGTCACATTCCAAACATGTGAATACCTTAATCACGTATTCTCTTGAACCATAGTGAAAACATGAATGTTGTCACAAGGTAACTCTTTCCATATACCAAAATCCCAAAAATTCTATAAACTCAAACCAAGATATCAATTTTTCCATATATTAGTCATGTTCTCATTAATACTATATATCAAACATTTCATTATCTTCTTATCCCTTATTTATGCGCATATTAGGTGATTTCCGAAAATATTTGAATAACCTTTCATGGTTACCTGTACCATTCAACATATACTTTAAAAACTCAAGCAAAGGCAAAAATGTAACAATCCTTAGATTTTTATTTATTCCATAGTATCATACATTATTCTTGATAAACATACAATCATTACACTACCTTCTTAAACTACTAACTGAGATTCATCATTTCTTCCATCTCATATATCATTTGTAGTCTCTTCATCACCATCCACATAAATACTACCCAAATGACCATGATTATTCTCTTAATAAGATTTTTCCTTAGGGAATTGGTTTTCATAATGCTCGTACATTCGACATTTAAAACACTTAACCGTTGTTGATGTCTTTGCAATACCATTATCCTTGTCCATGGTGTTAACTGAACCTCTTATTTTACAATTACTAGCTTTTTGTTCTTATTTTCCACACCCAAATAATCTTCCAGTTCCTTTGAAACATTCTCCCTAATGCCTCTTCCCACATGATTTACATTAGGGAAATTGAACTTTCTTTCCTCTATGATCATCATGAAACTCCATCATTCTCTTATTAGCTGAGCCGGGAAACTTACCAAAGTTGAGATTATTGATCATATTATGAGATGGATGATTAGGAATAATAACGATATGTGGACTTCCAGATCCAATTTAATTTGGTTCTCATGAAGAATATCATTCCATTGTCCATCATATCCTCCATTATCGTGAATCTTCTTGTTTCCAGCCATTTTCTAAAACCCAAAAAGAATCGTGTGAGAGGCCAAAATCATAATCAAGGGGTATTAACATCAATATCGAACATCTTAGGTTTAATTTTAATATCGTTACTGTAATTCTAGGACTATAACCTATACTTATACTTAACCTTAGGGACATCCCTAGACATACCTTAGAAATATCTCTAGGGATCTCAATAAAGTTCTCGGATCCTAGTTTCCAAAGGTTGACTAAACCTTTTCTCTGATACCAACTGTAACGACCCAAATCTTGACATACATGGACATTACAATACTTTTTCGGAATACTTAATCCATGACAAAAACAAATGCCCAAAGACCGTATTAGTTTAGTGTCTTTGGAAACTCGGAACACAATCTTCTAATCATGGCGAAAGATCTTTAACATCTCCTATAAAGATCATCCCCTTTTGGATTTCTTACCTAAAACCATTCTTTATATCCTAGGAAAAAAACATAAAATGGTTAGCTCAAATGATCAGTAAGGGAAAGCATAGAGAACATAAAACAATCCATACACATTTGAATGCAAAAAAGTGAGCATAAAATCTAAACATCAAAATATTGAGGAAAGACATAAATCATGGAAGTATGTAAGTCTTATATCATAAAGGAACATCAATCATGATAAAATAGCATGGTAATAAAACATGTAATTGTGGAAACCATTAATCACATGTTATGATTTCCATAGTAGCCAAGTCATTGATGCCAAGACCATCTTAGTGGAAAAAGTCCCTTTCTAAATCGAGTTCACTCCTCGTTCTAGTCCTGTATTACTGAACCGGATTAACTTACTGTTCCAGCCTTGTCTATATCATGAGATATAAATCTTTACCCAATGCATTGGAGGGAGATATATTTCCCACCCATCTCATAATGAAATCATTATTTCATATGCCACAAAATCATAAATCATAAATCATATCATAACCCATGTAATAGAATGGGATTCTTAAACATCATTCCATCATAAGATAATCCATATAAAAATGGACATCATTTCATCATAAGAAGAATCAAACCATGTAAATAATGGAGACATTATACTTGAGACATAAACATATTAAATAATGTCATTTTAGATCGAAAATAGTTTTGATAAAACACATTAAATGAATTCTTGAGGAAAATATCCTTTCTTCTTCAAAATCATTTTCTTTTCACAAAATGCCATGGAATTTTAAAAGAAAATTGTTTTGTTGAAAATAATCATGAAATCTTGTAGTGGAAGCTTAATGAAAATTAGTTGTTATGAAATTGTAAAAACCCGTTCACGCCGTATAAGTTAAAAATAACATTCTCCTCGTACTTTTGTCGGAAAAGTAAAAAGATCCTCGTGTGGTGAAAAAAGTAAGATTCCTCTCACAACATGTGGTAAAATTAAAAAATGGATAAAAAGGCCATTAAACATACATGAATTTTTTTTAGAAAACATGGATGTGGATGATAACAAAAACCCCAGTAAATACTTACGAATAAACAATCTCGGATAAGAGTGAGATTAGAATAGTTATCCCTTACCTTACATCTGATATGCTTTGTATGTATCCGAACCTCCTATATAATGATTTACATAATGTCATTGAATTATTACAGAATAATATTCATTGTTATGATATCATATATTGTTCACTTATGACTTTATATTACCCGTTCTTTTGTAAATTCCATGTTAAAGTGGCGTTTTGGGTAAAATCATTTCATTTATCCTACGTGTTCCGAATTTGTTGTTCTTGATATTATTAATTATATAGTGATTTACTTAATTACAGAATTTAAAACATGATTTATATATATAATATATATTCATCATATACATATATATATGACAGATCAATAAATGAAATGAAATACACCGTTCATGGAGACGGTAGGCCGTACGTACGCATGAACGCTATTTTCGTTTCCTTATTGAATTGAATGGAATTAAGTAGATGACATAAATATATATATACATAAATCAAATATCATTATTATTTCATATAATTAATTATTATTAATTATATATACATTATAATCATTCATGAATGGTTATCATGGAGAATGAATCTCATCGCATCGTGGAGATGGTAGTCCGTACGTACGCACGAGCGATGGTATCATTATCATGATCTTGGAACATTATTAAAGTGTATATATAATATTTCAGAATAAATATAACTTTACAATAATCATATATAGTTATTTATTTACACCATTATACCCGTCCAAGTAAGGTGGTGGTCGAAAACAGATTACACCACGGCGTGGAGATGGTATTCCATACGTACGCACGCGCGGTGATTTCATTTTCCATAGGATGGATAGAAGGAGAAATAGGGTATTTTAATATTTATAATAACATATAAGTATATAATTAATACTTATTTTATTACTTTATAATGACAAAACTAAATAATAGGAAGTATAAGAAGAAATAAACATGAAAGAGTCGGTAGAAGAGATTACCTCTTCCTCAACGCACCTCCTTTAATCTTCTTCTTAGGGAAGTAGAGTTGGTCTTTTGAGAAGACAAAATACTCTAGAATGTTTCTAGGGATGTGGAGAAGATAAATGGTCAGGTTTTGGCCGGGAATCAAGGCTAAAAAAGGTGTGAAGAGAAGAGGGAAGGGGTGCCCTTTTTATAAGGGAGGAGAGGGGCACCTTAGGAAAACGTAAACTATTATTTTATAATAAAGTTATATTCGGTTTTTAATAGCTAAAAATTAATTTATTTCAAATATAAGGTGGGTATGGGTCGAAATAATCTCATCCAATAGATTATAGAGAATTTTAGGTTTCTATTATATCCTTATCATTCAGATTTAACTCTTTGTTAAATAATTTAACTTTTACCGTGTCTTTTAGTTTTCTTACACTATATTGTTAACAAACATACTATAACATGCCTAAATAACCCCAAGTGGATTATTATTAATATATATCCATATCTATGTCATTTGGCCAAACCATAGATTTTTAGGAATAAAATAACAATTAATAATATAATATTTGTTTTAAAAACTATTTTATGTCAATTTTGACAATATTTGGTACTTGATTTTTTTGAAAATCATAACAGCATGATTAGTTAAAAAAGTTATTTAAATAAATAATAACATGCCATATTAACCTATAAAATTAGTGTAATTTATTAAAAGTCTAAAATTACATTTAATTGGGTATTTATAACATCAATTATATTAATATTTCATTAATAAGGTAATTACTACATCATCATTGTGTCATAAATAAATTAAATTATTTAATCTCTAAAAATTATAAATAAAATACCATTATGTGGGAAATACTTTTATATTTCTAATTAATATTTATAGTCGAACTTATCTTATTTCTAACCCTATATTAAAAATGTTTTAGTTATTAAACTTTGATTTTAACTATTTTAATTTTTCTTTAAATAAAATAACAATAAATGTCCTAATCTAATGCAAGTTGACCTAAAGGGTAATAATTTATCCCTATGGTTGTTTTTGGTCGAACTACACTTATCCAATAGAATTAGAATATGTGTTACGGTAATAATAATATCATTTTTACCCTTAATTACCCTATTTACTTTTAACCGCGGTAAATAAAAGTAAAACATTACTATTCACCAAAAATTATTTTTTCTTATTGAACCAAATTATACTCCTTGATATTAACCATGTCTCTTGGATTTTTGAAATTACACTCACAGAAGCGGTAAAATTAAGTTTTATGTAAATTTTCAAACTTTCCTAGGAGGTGGGTAAAAGACAGTGAAAAGTTCAATAAAATTTTTATATGTCTAAAATTATTTTAAAATGACTCCAATGAATTACATTTAACTTATATAGGTATTATGTATCAATTTTGACCTAAAATAAATTTAAATAAAATAATTATTTATTTATATAAAAATTCAATTTTTAAATAGTAACCCAGTGCTTTCACTATTCATCAAAAATTGAATGTTTTCAGAAAACTACCAAAAATTTACCCTATGCTAATTTCGATATTCCGAATCAAAAAATGAAATACATTTTGAAAAATAAAATTTATAAAATTTCAAAAAGTTGGTATTACTATTCATAATGGCTAGTTCATAATAATATTATAATAATATATCGTTTAGTGATACTCGGTATTGCGTACTACACATGCTATCAAGGAAGGTCTTGATTAAGTGTAGTGAAAGCCAAGTCAGGCATGCGTGTAGTGAAAGCTCCGTTTGGTGTTGCATATAACATAATCAAAACATATTTCATTTATACATTAAACAAAATATATACTTAATATTGAGTAAAATAATTTCCACAAAACGAACATGAAATTGTGTGTAACAAGAGACAAGAATAGTGTTGCATATACTGCAATCTAATACGGTGTTCCGTATAGTGCAACCTAATTTTGGTGTAGTGTACAACATAAGACATCAATGAAATTAAAAAGAATAATTCTCATAAAATATCGGGTTGTTACAATGATGATGATTATTTATGGATTATTCAATGAAACATATTTCATTTTCATGGGTTAATTAAGTTACGATGAAACAATTATGAAACTCTTTTCTTTTATATAGGTTATGGTGTGATGAAATTTAAATTAAACCCATTTCAATTCCAAGGTTTACAAAATGATGAATGTTTTATGATAATATGGAACCCATTTGAATGATTTTCATTATGATATGTGTGGTCCTAGAATTATATATCCCTCTAATTCATTGTGTAAAATGGATATCTCATGAGATAATATGGAGTGGATAAGTGTGTGAACCTAGTTCCATTAGGTATAATATCCAATATAATGGATTCAAAAGTGAACCTTAACTAAGGATATAATGTAATGTAGAGTTAATGCAATCTAAAATGATATTCTTGGAAGTGATACATGACTAAGGGAATTATTTTCCTTTTTTATGTGTATTCAAAAAACTTATGTATTATATCAACATAATGCATTAATGGATCATGTTATTTGATTCCTTTATTATTCATACCTTATTAACAACCAATCATTATTCCATGTATCAAGATTATGATATATGATATATAGGATATGATTTTAAAATTTTATTATCATGCTCTCATACACGTATTCTCTTCTTATATTTAAGTGTACATTGATATATCTCTTATTTACACTAACTAGGTATCAAATTTGACCTTTATTATATTGTCTTCCCCAGGTTACAAATAAACGTTTCAAGTATAATATTTCAGAGAAGGACTATAGTTATGAAGAACATAGTGGGAAATTATGTATATTTCGTATGATATGTTGATTATATGTCATAGTTTCCAATGATACTAGACCTATATGATTATTGTGAGGATTGTAATGTTGTGTATTAAAAATTCATATAATAAGATTTTATGTTTATATTTTAAATGTATGGGTAATTAATTTTTTTATCAAGGGAAGGGATAATTACTTTTATAAACTAGGATTAGATAAATTTAGTGAGAACCCTAGGGCTAAAACTATGTATTGGATAACATCCTATTTTTTATAAATAAATGAATGTTTTTTTTTCTAGAAAAATATCCATGTATGGATACTACAATTCAATTTGGTTTTTCATAGATTCATATAGGGGTAATAACATAAAAAATAATTTGGTGAGTATATCTCATCCATCATTTTACTTAATGGTGAGTGTGCCCTTACTACGCACCTAGTTTTATATTACATGGGGATATGCTTGGATAACTAGCATTTGTTATAAATAGTTATGAAGGATTTGAATAAATGATGACCAAGAATGGTAAAGGTTAAACCTAATGTTTCATATTTTGAAAAGTGGGTTTCTAGATTAAGGCATCCTCTAAACAAATTTTCATGATTTTTTGGTTTAATATTGTGATTATTTTTGGTTTTATTTAATGTCTAGAACTAAGAGGAATATTGTTAATGATGAATGTAATAGACAATTATATTATTTTACTCTTGAGAAACCAAATGTTATTGGGCTTATATTGAAAAATATTTGTGATATTCTAATGAAACTTTATCAATATATAAATCATTATGAGTTTCCAAATGAGTCGTAGAGGGAAAAAATGTTGTATTAATTCCTTTATGAGGAATCATACACTATCTTTTAGGGGGTATACTAATCCGCTTTTTGATAAGAAATGGATCAGTACCATTGAATATATATTTTTCATTATCTTTTGTTTGAAACCTGAAATATTTATTTTTGAAATTTACCATATGGAAGGTAATTATGATCAATAGTGGTCTATAAGAAAGAACAATTGGAATCAGGTTGAAATTTACTCCATGGAGTTTGATGAGTTTAGGAGATTATTATTCATTAACTATATTACTCATGTTATTTATATGAAAATTGAGATATAATTACTTGAGATAAATCATAATAATAAGGAATCTATTAGTACATATAGGAAAAATTATACAAGGGTTTAGATTTCTTATTTGGGTATTATCATCCAAATTAAAAGTATGTTTGATCAATTACCCTATTTCTTAAAACCATATCTTTCAAGGGTGAAATCCATAAAGGATATTAAAAGTTATGACGAAATAATTTGATTTACTTTCAAGTTAGAGATTGATATTTGATTTAACCATGAAAATCATGATTTTATACGAAAATAAACATTTAATTTAATGGAAATAATTAAAACCATTGATATGAGAATATTATCCTTCCTTCTTGCTTGAAGTATGGAAGAAAATGTTGAAAAAATTATCTTAAGAGGACAAGTAAAATTTATATGTGTGGAAATGAATGTGATCGATAAATCAAATATCTAACTAATAGGAATAATTTAGCTAATGGAGTGAATATAGATAATTCTCTATATGATTAACCAACAACACTACAATGTTTTAAATTTGAGTATGGGAATTATGATATGTAGTGCTCAAATATGAAGTTTAATTATGACGATCAACATCAGATCCCTCTTTTGAATAGATACAAAGGGAAACATCATGTGATTTATATTCTTGATGAGGGGTATGATTAAAATGTAGTGATAGGTATACATACCATCAACTATATAACTTCTAATTTCTTATTTTGATGGTTATAATTATAAGGTTATCAGAATACCACTACATAGAATAGATATTCAATTTTCAGTAAAAAGACCAAAGAATGAGATGATCTCATCTCAATTATATTATTCTTCTACAATTGAATTTTATGGTAATGTGATTCCTAAAAATACTTGATTTCTCTTCGAAAGGTTGAATTTGATGTTATCTTTGGAATGACTTGGATTTAATTACATATAACTAACATCAATTTCCAAGGAAAAAATTCATGTTTGATATTTTGAACAAAACTGGAATCATTGATTAGTATGAGTAGGGTTATAAACTTCCTTGGGAAATAAAATATATTATATAGGTAATCATGCCTATTAAAAAGGATTTTATATCTTAGATGTTTTGGGAGAATTCAATAATTTTGATATGTTAATTTTTGGAGATTTTGTTGATATCTTTCCAAAATTATATCCATGTCTTATTCCAAACCATGAAGTTTCGTTTTTTCAAAAGGAAAAATACCTAGTTATACAAGTATTTTAGTGAATATATATATTAGTGACCTGATTGAGTTGTAAGAATTGAAGAAGAAACTCTTGGAGAATCTTTAAAAGGGATTAATTCAGCCAAGTGTGCCACCTCAGGTTGCACTTGTGCTTTTTTGAAGAAGAAATTTGGATCAATAAGACTCTACAATGATTATCATTAACATAAAAAGATTATAATAAAGATAAATTATCCTCTCTAATTGATGATTTTTTATCAATTTAATAGATCATAATACTTTTCCAAGATTTAACTTAATTTTCGAAAACATTAATTGATTATAAAGAAGAAGGATGTACCCAAAATAATATTCCACATATGGTAAAATCACTATGGAGATAATGTTGTTCCATTTGGAATTATTAATTCCGTTATTATCTTCACAGATTTAATGAATATAATCTTCAGATAATACATTGATCAATTTGAAGAAGTTTTTATAGAATATTTTCCTATGTAACTGATGGTAAAGTAAGGGCATGGATATCACTTGTGGATTGTAATGAATACCCAATGAAAGCATAATTCATATGAAAATTTTAACAACGGTCAATTTTGGAAATAAAAGGTTTTATTTTTGGGTTATATAATTTCATGTGAGGGTACATCTATGGATCTATCAAAGACATATGTTATTGAATGTTCTTTCAAAACAACCCAATTGATAGATATCTATAATTTTCATAGTTTGGCTGGATATAATCAATGATTTGTGGAAAATTTATCATGTTTATAAAATATAATAACAAAGTTAAATTATATGGGATCTGGGTTCCTTTGGAAAGATTAATGTGAGGGAAATTTCAAGTAACTGAATGGAAATTTAGTCAACAAACTTGCTCTAACACTACCCACATATGGAGAATGGTTTTTGATCTATAGTGACACATTAGAGAAGTGAATATGATTTTTTCTCATGAATAATTATATGGTGAGATATTATTCCTCATGGAAATAGATGGTTATGATAAAAATTACACAAATCATAATTTGGAGTTAGATATGGTAATTTTTAATTAATTATACCGATGCATTATATGTACTGAGATCAATATTATATATGTAATAATAATAAAATTTTAAGGTATATATTCACAAATAAATAGAAGAATATTTCTCAGAGATGATGGTTAGAGTTGATTAAATATTATTACTTCTGAATCCATTAAAACCTTGGGAAAAAGAACAAGGTGGTTTTTACATTGATTCAAAAGGATCATGTTATCTTTTCTATGATGAGGATAAAATAGATCCAATATTTCAAAACATCCAACTGATGGATCTAGGATTCATTAAGGAAGGTGGAAATATTTTAATTCTCAAATGATAGTTTTATCATCTTTTTAGGTAATGATGAAATATGTAAAAATGAAAATGTTGAATTGAAAAATAAAGTAATAAATGTTCATGAGTTCAAAAATGATTGTGATGGAATGATTAGTTTGGGAACTGTGTCTTTGTTCTATCAATATGATACATTAATAAGGACCTAATGGAATAAGCTCATAGTTCATCATTATCTATTTATTTTGGAAGTATTAATAAGTATAGTGATATGAAAGAGTATTTCTGGTGGGATTACATATAGAGAGATATTGCAAAATATCTAACACAATTCTTGGTATGTTATTATTGTCATGGTTAAGAGATTTATGTATAATAGGATGATATAACCATAACCTATAGAAAAATGGAAATGGGAAAAAATCACCATGGAAATTTTCATCAAAATCCATAAAATTTAAAAAGTTAATATTCATATCTGGGATATGATCTATCACCATATGATGTTAGCACATTTAATTAATATCATAGAATATTTTTCTTTTGGTAACATTTCTAGGATACATATTAAGGAACTTGTAATGTTTCATGTGGAACCACATTATATAATGTATTTTTGGGACCTATGGATTACTTTGATGTTTTGGTGGATTTTGAAGAAAGATATTTATTTATAGTTTTTATATAGTACTTCTTATCATCCATAGATATATGAAATGTCTAAGAGAACAATTCAAGCCCAGGAGGATATGTTGGGATCTTTTTATATGGATTTCAAAGGTGGTTGTGATCAAAACATTTCTTTGATCGAGTTTTATTATAATAATAAATTTTACTTGAGCATCATGTTCACTTTTTATGAATACATATATAGAAATAATTTTATAATTCCACCGCATTGGGATGAATTTGTAAAATGAAATTTGTTAAAACTTGAGATAGTTGAGGAAATGACACAGAATGTTAGATCCATTTTGAAACACATTATTGTGTCTTAGAGTCAATAGATTTTTTTTGCATATAATCACAAGAGAAAAATAGAATTAAAATTAGGGAGAAGGTATTCTAAGTAATTTCTCCATGGAATAATTTTAGTAAATTCAAAAATAATGGAATTTTTTTCCCAAGTTATATTTCACCCTTTAATATTCTTTATCGGGTAGGGATGGTAGCATATCATATGGTGCTTCCACCTACCTCTATTATGTTCATGATGTGTACCATGTTTGTCTATTGAGAAAGTAAATACCCAAACCATCATATGCACTAAAAATATAGTTCATACCAATTGATGATGATAATTCCTATGAAGAACAACTAGTAGAAATTTATTTTGATAGAGATAAAGTAATACAAAACAAGACAACTCACCTGGTTAAATTTCTATGGAGGAATCATAAACCTGAAAAGGCTATAGGGGAATATAAGTATGTGATTAAAAAGGGATACCATATTTATTTTGTATCATTGTGATGTAACTTTGAGGGTTTAATGCATTTTAACAAGGGTATAATGAAACACCTTTAGATTTAATGATATATTTCTTTTTAGTTATGTTTCTTCTCTTTAATTTAATCTTATAAATTGAACCCTAAGTATAAATGAATAAAAATAAAGTATAAATTTATAACCAAGATATTAAATCGGTGGTATTAATAGGAATAAAACCATTTTTTCAAATATATATAATGGTATTATAAAAAATATAATAAATTGAAAATATGTACTCAATTTGAGTAGTTTTTATATGCTTCAAAAATATAATCTTCTAAAAAATGGTTCTTATTTAGTTCTATGAGAAAATTCTATAGTTAATTTTATATAAATTTATAATTTTTTTTAGAAAATTTAAATTCATTTTTTAAATCATGATATTAAAATTAATATAGCTTGATTTTTTTTGAATTTTCCGAAAAGAATATTTTTTTGTTGAATAGTAAAAAATACATATTTCTATTGAAAACTGTCTCTTCATTTAATGAATTTTAAAAAATATATTTTGATGTGAAATTATTTAGAATTAAAAATTATTTTATTTAAATTATTAGTAATCCAAATATATTTACTCGAATTAATTTTATGTGGATTTTTGTATAAAAACATTGTATATTTGAGAAAATATATTTTCTCATAAAACCATATTTCAGACTATTTGGTGAGTTTTATTTTAATATATATTTTTAAAAAATTTATAGATTTAATTTGATATAATTTATTCTATTTTTTAGTCACTATTGCAAAATATATTAATTATTCCCCTTTTATTTTTGTTCATAAAAATAGTAGGAATAATAAAAATATGTCATCACATTTATGGTTAAAACTAGTTTACTAGGGTTTAAATGAAATGATAAGGGTAAATATTCAAATTAAACATCTTAACAACATATTATAAATCCATAAATATAACTAATATAATCCTACCATTGAATATATCCCCATTTTCTATAAATTTTGTTGAGACTATATTTATTATATTTTAATCTTTTAATAAATTTAAACTGTATCCTCTTCATATCTTATAAAAGGAATCCCCTAATTTATATTATTTAAAAATAATTGAGCCTTATATATTTTCCTAACCATACCCAAATATCCTATTTAATATCCTATCCATAAATTGGCAGTTCTGGTCTTCTTAAAATACCATTATAGGGGTCCTTGTAAATTGATCTAAAGGAGACATGCTGAAAGAGAGGTGATTGTATTTACCAACCTATTTCAATTTCTTTTTGCTTCTACCTCCCCTAAATATATGGTATTAATAATAATAAAAATAACTCAATTATTCTTAATAATATTAAATTCTATTATGATTAGGTAACCACCAATATCTACTCACTATTTCATCAAATTGGAAGTTAATGCATAGCTCATGAGTACAGGTGGACTACAACCTCCACGTAGCAATATAATTCATTTTACATTACTATATTTTATTTGTGTTTATTATTTTGGGTTTAATAATTATATATTATAATTATATATAATTGTTATTATATTTTTATATTTTCATATTTTTTTCTTTCCTTCCAATCCATTAGATAATTATAGTGTGTCGCTCAAATGCATGTGTGGACTACCACCTCGGCGAAGTGATTTGATTCATTTTTCATTTATTCTTTACATGGTAGGTAATAAGGATGGATTATATAAATATATATAATATAATAATTATTATATAAAGGTTATTAATTATTTACCTTTATTTCACTCCATCCATTAAAAAGTGATGATAACATTCATGCATACATACGACCCACCATCTCCATGAACAGTGTAATTTATTTTTCTATCTATTTCATTATTGATGGCTCTGAATATAACGATAATTAATATATATCATCTTTATATCATGATTAAAATTATTTATATGATATAAATTTTATAAAATTATATGTAATGGATCTATCAAACAAAATTTCTCATAACAAACGAAATATTGAACACCCAAAAACGATGATTTTAATAAGGAATTATTAATAAAAGGGTTTGGAAATGATATAGAGGAATCTTATATGATATTATTAGTATTTAAATTATTATATTATAGAATTATAATAAATTTAAATTTATTATAGTTTATGTTAAAAACCTTTTAATCAAGATTAACTTTGAGTAATGGATTTTCATCGCACTTTTACTTCAAGATGCATGCCATATTAACAACCTTTTCCTTTTATATGGTGTATATACTAACCACTAATGCCTTTTATGATTATTATCAAGAAAATTACAGGGATATTAATACATATCTATGTGTATATCTTTAATTATCTCTTCATTATAATTTTACGAAGCTGGTAATGGATTTAAGTCACAATATCATTGTTTACCAGATTGTTTATGATTAATATTGCGATGATGAAATTTCATTATCTACCTCTCAATAAATAGAGGGATTTTATTCTGAAATATTTATTTATTTAAATTACATGTTTTAATCTCATTTTCTTCTCTTTGATAACCTAATAACTGAAATAAATTTTTTATGGAAAATCAACATTATTTTTCTCTTTGGCCAAAAATCAATTTTCTTCCAAGTCTATGTTGTATAAAAATGATTCCAAGATGATTTTTATTATTATATTGTGATTATTTAAAGTCATTTTTACCCAATTTTAATTTTTATAAAAATATTAAAAATCAATCTTCTTATCATATTCAGAAATAGGTACTTTTTAGTTTTTAGTGTAATTGTGAAATGGATAATTATATGAATGAACATGATAGGAAAAAATTTCATACCCTTAAAACTAATCAGGGATTTGAATCCTCCCTTACTCATTTAGAAGGATCTATTAAAATGAAATATTATTGTAAATATTTGGAATAAATTTATACTTTAAAAAAGGTATTTCAAAATTAAAATGTTGTTTTCCAAAACAAATGTTCTCCTAATATTTGAAAAAAATAATCTATGATGAGATCCATCTAACATTACTAATTCTTTACTCAAGATATGAACTAATGATATTTTCCTATTTCATTCGTTTCATGGATAATGATGATGATGATTTAATGATTATTATATGAAACATTCATCTTTCCCATGGTTTAACTAAGTTATGATGAATCCCTTATGAAACCAATTTCTTTTACAAGGGTTATGCTCTTATTATATGATGAAATGTTTATGAAAATAGTTTCTTTTCAATAACTTATAGAATGTTTAATGTGTTATGATATAGTGAGAAACATACATAATGTTTTAATTATGTGATTTGCGGTATTGATATCACAAGACCTCCCCCTGGGGCTCGTGCTGTGACTACCCCATGCGTGGCTCGTGAGGGACAGGGGCTGGCGACTAGCACTGAAGGGGTCAACCTACAAGTCTGAGTCATTTTCCTGAGTACCTATACACACACAAATGCCTAACCATGTCCCTAGACAATGAAAGGGGAAACAAGAATACTAAAATAAGACTATGTACAAAGTATAGATGAAAGAATGTGGGCCAGAATACAAACCAAGCAAAAAGAACCGAGAGAACAAAGTAAAAAAAGAGCTCTGATGGCCATCTACAGAAAACCCCACCTGATCATAAGAGTAGTGAAGCTATTTGAAGCTAAAGTAGTATATCATGTCTGTCTAGTCCAACTGGGCCCCACCATGTCCAAATCCACCAATTCCATCATCGAAGAGTTGATCTGTTTTGTCTCATAGGGCTCCACTGGGTCTCGGTCCACCAAGGTCTCTATCAAAGCATCAATCATCTACATGGGATACAACATGCATGGGTAGGGCCCATGCAAGTGTGAGTAACACTAAACTCAGTAGGGACCCCCAAAAAAAGGAAAGACCACATTGAAATTATCCATGTAAGGAACGAATCATATGAAAGCTCAAAATAGGTATACATTTAGGGTAGTGATAGAATAATCCTCAGTCACATCATTGAATTCCTTGGATATTGGAGAACTCCTCTTATATAGATTACAATAGATGTACCGTGTCACACATAGGCCGCTTCCCACTAAACTTGGACTATTGTGGTACTTATCCCTAATGAGTATTGTGAGTATGTTGGGTCACATAGAGCCGCTCCCCACCATGGTCATGTCGTGTCACACAAATCCGCTTCCCATCTTGGTTAAACTGAGGTACTCCTCCTATTGAGTATTGTGGGTCTATCGGGTCACAAAGAGCCGCCCCAAGCCTTGGGCCACCTGGATCACACTAAGATGCTTCCCACTGAGCCATCATCGAGCAGTCTTCAGGTCTCATTCAACCATAGGGTTCCTTATGTAGAGCGCTTGGAAGAACCACTCCTCAAACTATTTGTCACATCTATATATCCTTGAAAGTCACGACACGACTTGCCAAAAGATCCTCCTTATCAAGAGGGTCCCAACACCGTAAAAATTTTGTCAATTGGACACACGATTTACAAGATAATAGCATTTTAGTAACCAATGGGCCGGTTGCAACGAGGCCCAGACCGACCCGACCAACCCGGTCGGGGGTCCCACATACCCCAGTTCATTTAGACGGACCTGACATATCCAATTTTTGTTCAGGGTCGGTATGGTATGGTCTGGCCTGTGGGTTAGGCCCAATGGGTCTCGCTGGGTACGACCCAGTTTAGCCAGGGGGTCTAGCCCGCTGGGTCACCCGAAGACCCGGTCTACTCTGGCCCACCCCGAAGGGCATGGTTCTGGGTTGTCAGCACATGTCTAGCCCACTGGGTGAGGGTACAACCCATTGGAATGGGACCGCCCCGTTGTGTCGTGGGTCCGGCACATTGGGCTATGGGTCCGGCGCCCCTCCCAAGCTCAGTCCACAAGGGGGAGGACTGGTGGTGCACCGCTCGACTGGGACATGGAAACCAGCCATGTCTGGCCTTCGCTGGCCCCTCAGATATGGGGCCTTATCTCCTGACATAGTCTAAGACCGCAAATTCTAGTGCATGGGTATCCTAGACACGGTCCACATCCACCACGTGGCGCCCGCCTGGCGTCTCTTCCCCCCATGATTGTCGCAACCTCCTTCCACTACGGCGCACCGACAGGCATGCCGCCATCCTCCAGCACGACCGGTAGGAGACGACCTCCTCCACTGCTACCGAGTCGCTGGTTAGCACTTCCCCCTTCATGTAGCTGGTGTGGGCTAGCCGCCGCCACCAGTCGCCAGCCACCGCCGCACTAGTGGTGCAGTGCTAGCAGCCCCTTCCGTGGGCCACTAGAGTCACTCCAGTGGTTTGTATCCTTCTGTGCCTATAGGTCTCTCGAGTCACTTCCATCCCTACTCAAGCCCCGAAATCGAATTTCCGCTACTTAGATAATTATTACACCAAGAATTCATGATCAAAGGAGCTTGATCCTTGTTCATGTAGGCCTAGGCCCTCCCTGTTAGAGGTTTAAACCAAGGGGAGGTTTCGAGATTGATGTTCAATCATTTAATGCAAGGTTTGAATCCTGAATAATAAATCACCAAGAAAAGTCACACTCTCGCTTAAATTCATGAATCACGAATCAACTTGTCTGTGGGTTGATTTGTGTTCGTCATTTCTATAAAAAGAATAGTGGGTAAGAAATTTCAAATAAAAATCAAACCCCAACCTCTCTGATGTTTGATGTCGTCGTGTTCCTACTTGAGAATTCATGGTGTCGACATCATCACTTCTTTTACTGTTATTCTAGTTTCATCAACATTGGTGAAGTCGCGCTGGCATTCGACATTCTTGATTTGGGAGGAAGTTCATCAGAGGTTTGTCATAGAATCCTATATGTTTAATTCTCCATCCACCAATGTCTTATACAATAAAAAGGAAATGACATCGCATCATTTCAGTTACGTTGTGAAGTCTTGTGATTATGTTCTTTCATATAGGAAACATCATCATTATTAAACTTTTTTTATTGCATCGGTACACTGCGTGATATTGTTCATTAATGAGCCTCATTAATGTGCCCCGCATTAGCCTCATCGCCGTACTACAGGGTCTTCGTCCACCGCTCAATGGATGAGAAATAACAAAAAATAACGTTTTACGTTATTTTATTATTTTTCTCGAAAATTCTAAAAATAAAATTTCCTATTCAGCCCTTTTTGGCTGAAGTTAAGCCCATTATAGGTGAATCCTGACATCCTAAATATAACAGTGTCCTCGGATTTTTAATCTGAGCACCGGTTCAAATTTTAGAATAATCCCACTCGATCGTTTACTAAATGTAACTTAAAAAATGTTCAAAATTCCTTTATGGGATATCTTGGACTCAAAATCAAGTTTCCCCAAGCACGTGGTTTATCAATAATTCTATATAAATTAAAAAAATTTACATGGAATTTCAGAGACATTAAATTCTCCCCACCTTAGGGCTTTAGGTCCCCAAAATACAAAAAAACTAAACATATATATGGGGGTATTGAGCACAAATCTGAGCCTCCCTCTCTCATGTTCTCTCCTTGAGATTCATGTGCTACCAATGAACACTTACTAGAGGACTTGACCACTCACATAATAACCGCTCATGTTGATCCTCTATCTCTACCAGGAACTCCGCAAACATCACCTCATCGTCAATTTCTAGCTCTCCCCAGTCAATGACGTGTGATGGGTCATGCACGTACCTCCTCAACTATGACATAGGGAAACCATCATTCATATGATTAATCTGTGGGGGAAGGGATAGGTGGTAAAATACCTTTCCAAATCTTCTTAGGATCTAGAAGGGTCCGATAAACAATGGAGATATATTTCCACCCCAGCCAAATCTCCATAACCCTTGTCGGGGTGAGGCCTGGAGGAACACATGGTCTCCATCCTTAGACACCAAGGGTTTTCATCTCCTATTTTCATACGACTTGTTCATGATCTGTGGAGTCATCATCCGCTGCTGGATGATTTTCACCTTCTCGGTGGTAGCCCGTACCAACTCTGGACCCATGGGTGCTGACTCCCCTGGGTCTATCCAGCATATCGGTGATCTGTAAGCCCACTTGTACAAGGCCTCGAATGGTGTCATTCCAATGGTGGATTGGTAGCTGTTGTTGTATGCCAACTTCACCAATTGAAATTGGTCCTCCCAACTATGAACAATGTACAATACACAAGTACTACGAATTTCTTCCATGTTCTTTATGGTCAGCTCAATATAACTGTCCTTTTTGGGATGAAAAGTTATGCTCAACCGCAGCTGCATCCCAAACGCCTCCTGCAATCCCTTCCACAACTGGTATGTAATGAAGTCATCACGATATGAGACGATTGTCGAAGGAAACCCATAAAGCTACTATATCTCCTAGATGTAGATGCATCCTAATTCCTCTGCAGGTCCCTGCTCTTAGAAGGGTAGATACTAAGCCAAGTAGGTGAGTTGGTAAATGATCACCCAAATAGAAACATGGCCTCTGGACATACATGGTAACCTACCCCCCCCCCCCCCACGATGTCCATCAAGATACCATCCCACTTCCACTTTGGAATATCAAGTTCTTGAGCTAAGCCTGTTGGAACATGATGCTTGACCTTCACTTGCTGAAAAATGAGAAATCATGAAAGAAACTCGACCACCACTTTCTTCATCCCCATCCACCAATACATATGTTAGAGGTCCTCATACCTTTTTTCCACTCCAAGATGTACCAACAAGGGGGCTGTAAGGAACTCCATCGACACCACCTCCTGCAATGTCAGTGGTACTATGATGAGACCTCTAAAAAGGATGGCATTCCTCCCACCTATTGGAAATCCAACAGGAGCCTATCCTGAGGATAACAAACCATGTCAGGCCTCGCAGTCCACATCCAAAAGTTGTGCCTCCTTGACACGATGTAAGAGTAGAGAAGTAACAGTCATCGACCAAAGGTAAGCAGATCCACCATCATCTACAAAGGATATCTTCATCGTGGCTAACTTCTTCGTTGCTTCACTCAGGAGTTGCAAAATGGTCCTCCTGCTGAGTGAGTCTTCCACCATGTTCCTCTTCTTAGGCGTATAGACTATTTCAAAGTCATAGTCATGGAGGAACTCTAGCCATCACAATTTTCTCAGGATCAGGTCCATTTTAGAGAAAATATACTTGAGAATCTTGTGGTCAGAGTAAATAGTAATCCATTCACCCATCAAGTAGTGAGGCCAAAACATCAAGGAAAAGACCACTACTACTATCTCTAGGTCATGTTCCACGTTGTTCTACTCACGATTACCCAACTGGAAAGAGCCATAGGTGATCAATTCATTCTCCTTCATCAGGACACAACCCAGTATATTCCCTGATGCATCGTAGTAAACTACATACACAATCCCCTCCTCTGGTAGTCTCAAGAAGGGGTCACTAGTCAGTCTCCGCCTCAGCTCCTAGAAACTCTGCTGGCATTTTTCCATCCACACTTTGGGTTTTCCCTTCTGTGTCAAGGCTGATAGGGGTGATAATACTCTATAAATGTCAGGTATGAACCTCCGATAGTATCCAACCAACACCAAGAACATCCTCACCTCAGTTACACCCCTCGGTGGCTCCCAAGCAAACACCGACTCTTTCTTCACTAGATGTACCACAACTCCAGCCCATGAGATAAAGTGTCCAATAAAGTGGACCTCTTGAACCCTAAAATGTCACTTAGAGAGATTACCATAAATCTGGTACTCTCGGAATTAATCCTGAACTATCTGTAGGTTTGTAACATGCTCTCTATTTGATGCTTAGTATACCAAGATGTCATCAATGAAGACCATGATGAACTGGTCAAGGTAAGGCTAGAGGATCCTGTTCATGATCCCATGAACACTACTGGGGTATTCTTCATGCTGAAAGTCATCAAAATTAACTCATAGTGGTCGTACCAGCACATGATCAGTACATCCTCATCATGTACCTGAATCTGGAGATTGCCTGATCTAAGATAAAAAATTTATAACCATTTCACTCCCTTTAGCTATTCTAAGAGGTCATCAATTATCGGATGTGGATACTTGTTCTTCACAGTCACCTATTTTAGGCGCTTAAAGTCCATGAAAAACTTCAATCACTTTTCATCCTTCTTGGAAAAAATTACAAGGGATACCCACGGTGAAATATTGGGCCTTACAAACCCATTCTCATTAAAGCCCTCTAGTTGTACCCTCAGCTCTTGAACCTCTACAGAAGCCATCTGATATGCCAGTGTGGATATAAGCACCGTCTAGGGGTAAACCGCAATACAATGTTCTACGTCCTTGTAAGGAGGTAGTACAAGAACATTCTCACGAAAAACATCCTCGTACTAATCCACCACTATAGGGAATCTTGGACTCCTCTCATCCATTGCATCAAGGGTGAGGCCAGTCCATTGGTGTGTGATCGGCTACACCCTCCATTGAGAGAGTATGTCCGATTATCGAAGGGTTTCCTTCTCATCGGTGAAGGAAAACCTAGTCCCATATCCATGGACACACCACACAGTATGCCTAAAACAATTGATCTGAGCATGGAATGTGGATAACCAGTCCATTCCAAATATGAAAACATAAGGCCTCGACGCCGCTACTAGGAGATACCATACAAATATATCACCTCCTAATGTATGCTCACACTGCTGAAAGTAGTTTTTAATCAATGAATAGTCTCCTGTATGAGTCTCTAGCTGTAAGGATCAAGCCAACAGATCCACTAGAATCTTCAAGCTTCGAACGAGAACTGTGGAATGGAAGTAATGAACAGAACCTGTGTCTATAAGAGCATCAGCTATGGGGGAGAATACCAAGATCATACCTCGAATCATCTCCAGAGTTCCATGGTCATAAGACTATACTTCCAAGAGCTGAGCTCATCCTAGATCGCCTACACCCTGAGGTCGGGGTGGATCACCTGGGGGTGGTGATGGTAACAGCTCAAACTGTTTCTGACTGCCTACCACTCGGCTAGCTCCCATACCCCGTCTGCTACCCTATAGACATCCTCTCTCAAACTGCTGCCTCTGTCTCGATGGTCCCTTGACATTCTGTTGGTCCTCCGTATGGAGGGTCATGTAGTCACATGCCATGTGTCCCTTTCACTACATGAAAAGCACTACCTGGCTCCCAGCTAGCTCTCCTTAGACTGGGAGCCCCGCAGTACCGACCCTGAGTCCTGAGGTATGCCTCGGAATGATCTGAATCGCTTGGGATCATGTGTCTGTTTCCTTCTACTTTCTGAAGACTCTACCGCTAGGGGTCTACTGGAAGCTCTATCTATCGGTCCCTGCTCTGCCAAGAAGCTTTCCAAAAGAAATTCTCTCTTTAGATAACTGGACTGGGTAGGGATGCTGAAAGACAACACTAAGGCCCTAATCTCCCACATGAGTACCTTATCAAAGAATCGATCCCTTAATAAAGGGTCTTGTAACATTCTTGTGCAGTAACAAGATAGCTCTGTGAACCTCACTGAGTACTCAGCTACCATCTGGTTTCCCTATTGAAATTGAATCAGCTTCTGAATGCGCATGAAGTGCAAGGTTGTGGGGAAACACTCCTCGTGGAAGATCCGATAAAAGTATACCTAGGTAAGGGTCACCTTGTTGTGCATTTGGGTGGTCAAGCTCCACAATATCCCTACTGATCCATGTTGAATTCTTACTTCCAAGATCATCATATGGCTAGGCAGTGCCCTCACTAAGCGGAAGACCCGTGTCACAACCTCTAACCAGTCCTAAACGATCTGAGGATCCATCTCTCCTCTCAACATAGGATGTCTCTAACTCTAAAACTCATGTAGGGAACTAAGCCTATGAAAATACTCTTTCAGAACCACCAGAAGTAAATGCTGAACACCGGGTGGCGGTTGAATTGGTGCATCACCTGATGGGGCCATCTCAAGCACTGGTCCTTGAATAGATGCCTCGTTGCTAGGTGGGCTGTCCTCATGGCCTTGTATCGGGGTAATGATTGGTCTTCAACATGTACACATCCTGAAATAGATCAAGATATACAAAAGTCATAGGGTTATACCTAGTGAGCAGAATTTTATTAAAAAGAACAGAAGGAGACACTTTTGAAACCAATTTTTTCATGTATTGAGCCGAAAAATAGAATTCAAAGTCTTGGTGTATTGATACATCAGCCGCCACACCAACACTGGACTCCTTGAATATGAAAGTAAGACTCAAAACACCTAACCCTATTTACCTAAAACAAAACACAGACTCCCAATTTTTGTGGTTGGACCGACCATGCTCTGATACCACTTTTTGTTGACCCATCCCCTCGAGAACATATTTTGACTACCCTAATACGGCCTCCAGAAGTCCAGGGGCTGGCGACTAGAGCCAAAGGAATTAACATCTATGTAGGAGGAATTTACCTAAGTACATGTACACACACACACACCTAACCATGTACCAACAAACTAAAATGGGAAAAAATACACTATAATAATACTGGGTATGATGTACCGCTGAAAGAAAGTGGGCTAGAATACAAACCCCACAAAAATAATTGAGACAACAAAGTGAAAAAAAGAGCTCTGATGACCATTTGCAAAAAAAACCCCACATGATCATAATAGTAGTGAAGCTACTAGAATCTGAAGTAGTATGTCCTACCCCTTGGTCCTACTTTGACCCACCTAGTCTTAGGCCATCATGTCCACCATCAACGCATTGATCGGTAATGTCTCACTGTGCTCCACCGGGTCCCGGTCTACTAAGGCCTCTATAGAAGTGTTGATCATCTGCACGGGACACGACACACATGGGCGGGGTCCATGCAAGAGTGAGTAACACGAAACTTAGTAGTTACCCCCAAAAAAGGAAAGGCCACACATCAATCCTCAAAGTAAATAATGAAGCACAAGATATCTCACACCAGGTATACATTTAGGGTAGTGCTTGAAGAATCATCTATCACATCATTTAATTCCACAGCTACTAGAAAAATCAACCTCTATTAAGTATAGTGGTCATGTTGGGTCACATAGAATCCACATTCCACTAACATTGGACTACTATGGTACTTATCCTTGATTAGTACCATGGGTCTGCTGCATCACACAGGTCTACTCCCCACCGTGGACCTGCCGGGTCACACAGAGCTGCTTACCACCTTGACTAAACTGAGGTACTCCTTATTTCAAGTACCGTGGGTCTGTCAGGTCACACAGAGCCTATCACCACCATGGGCATGCCAGACCACAGAGAGACACTTCTCACTGGGTCGTCGTCAGGTAGTCTTCAAGTCTCAACCAATAGTAGGGTTTCATACATAGCAAGCTAGGGATAACTACTCCTCAATACATTTGTAACATCTCAACATCCATAAGGTCACCAAAATGTATTCCAAAATATCTCCCTCACCAAGAGGGTCCCAACACCACAAACTAAAAATCCATCAGACGAACAGTTTGCAAGATACATGAATTTTAGTAACCAGGGGACCGGTAGCGATGGGGCCCGGTCCGACCTGAACAGACCATTCAACAAACCAGGCCCATGGGTCCCACATACCCTAGTTCATTTGAACGGACCCAACCTGACATAGTTCGGGTCAGGGTTGGTATGGTTCAGCCTATCCAGTTGGCCAGGCCCAATGAGTATCGTTGGGTTCGGCTTTGTTTAGCCAGGGGTCTAGCTTGTCGGGTCTCCCTATGACCCGGTCTAGTCTGGACCAATCCGAAGGGTGCCGGTCTAGCCTTCCGGCATGGGACTAGATGAATGGAACATTGTTCCGGCCCAGCAGCACCGGTTCATCCAACTAGCGCGAATCTAGCCAGCCGGTACAGCACTGACCAAGCCTGCTGGCGCGGGACTGGCCCAGCCCGCTGGGCTGGGGGCCGACCGGTGGGGTGACGCCCAGCCGGGACGCAGAAATCAACCATGTCTGGCCTCTGCTGGCACCAAGGACGCAGGGCGTTGTCTCCTACTATAGTCGAAGACCACAACTTCTAGACACAAAGTGGCCCGGATGCAGGCCACACCCTCCACGCGATGCCAACTTGGCGCTGCGTCACCCCGTGGCCGTCGCGGCCTCCTACCATACTGACGCGATGACAAGAACACCTCTGTCCTCCAACACTACCAAAAAGGGTCGGGTGCCTCCGTTGTTTCTTTGGATCTAGTTGGTGACACCACCTTCACACAACCAGCATGGGATGGTCGCCGCTACCGTACTAGTTGTGCCACACCGACAGTAACTTCTGCAGGTCACCAAAGTTGCTCCGGTGGTCCGTTATACTATCTTCCTACACCTATAGGCCTCTCAAGTCGCCTCCATCCCTGCTCAGGACCTAGAATCAAATTTTCTCTACTTTGAGAATGTGTCCACCAAAAATGCACGAGCGTAGGTGCTCATGCATTGTTTCTATAGGCCCGATACCTACACGTTTGAGGTTAAATAAAGGGATGATGTTCGAGGATGGAATTTCAATCATTTCATGCAAGGTTTGAATCCTGAATAATAAATGTCAATAAAATGTCACCCTACCACATAAACAAACAAATCATGAATCAAATTTTCGGTGGGTTGATCCATGTTAGTCGTTTCTAGAAAAATAAGAGTGTGGAAGAAGTATGAAATAAAAAATCAAACCCCTACCTCACAGACATTTGATGTTGTAGCGTTCATCTTTGAGAGTTCAATGCATCGACGTCATCACATTCAGCTCTGTTCTTCGAGGTCCGTCGATGTTGGTGAAGTCTCACTGGAATTCTTCATTCTTTGTTGTGGAGGAAGTTCGTCGGAGGTTCATTAGAGAATCATCCATGTTTAATTCTCCATCTACCAATGTGTTCAAAATATAAATGAAATCATGTCATAGTATTTCAGTTATACTGTGAAGTCACGTTGTTACGTTGTTTCATTTATGAAATAGATTAACTGTTAGGATTCCTTTATTTCATCCTAATGATGTGTGATAGGATCCATTAACGATTCTCAATAATGTTCCTCGTGTTCGCCTCATATCTACACCATATAATCACCGTCCAACTCTCACTGGGTGATAAAGAATACAAAATAACTTTTTATGTTATTTTATTATTTTTCTCAAAAAGTTTGAAAACACACTTTTCCATTCGTCCCTTACTGGCCAATGTTATGTCCATTCAAAGTGAATCCCGGTGTACTTAATTCAATGGTATCCTTGGATTTTTGATCCAAGCACTAGTTACAAAAGATAGAAAAACATTCGCACGGCTTGGAATCTTGTTCTATCAGAGCGTGTGGTCTCCGAATAATTTCATATATATAATAATAACAATTTACACATAATTTTCGAGACATTACAATTTAAATTATATAGCTCCCAAATTCATTGGGTAAATATAGACATCTCATGAGAGAATACAAACTATAATGAGGATTCAATGTTATAGAGGATTGGACTCTCTCCACTATGATAGTCTTGGGAGTGGAAATTGAATAAATATATGATGGAATTTGGTGTGAATTCAATCACTATAACAGTCTTGGGAGTAATCCATTACAAAGAAAATGATTTTCCATTCTTATATTTTTACCACAAAGTTATGTTTTAGAGAAATATTATTTTTTAATTGTTCAAATTATTTGATTCCTCTATGATTAAAGTCTTATAAAAATTTAATCTATATGTCATGGATCAATATTATGATCTATGATATGAAGGGTAGGTTTTAAAATGTTATTATCATGTTCAAATACCCCTATTCTCATGTTATTTTTAAGTGATCATTGAAATCTACATTGTTTCCTCTTACTAAGCCCCAAAGATCACCCATTATTATGCTTCCTCTCCCCATGTTACGAATATGGTTTTAAAGTGTTATATTTTTTGTAATGGTTCTAGTTATGAATTAATTATTGTGAGATTGTGTATATCTATTAATTAAAAGTTGTTTATGTATCTATTTTTCCTAAGGCACTATACCAATATGATTCTTTAATGGATCATAATTTTATGTATTGGATTTTCATATAATAAGATGTGATATTCATGTATTAAATGTATGGGTCCTTATAGTTAGTATCATAGGAAGGTATACTAACCTTTATAGACTAAGACGAGATAAGACTAGTGGGAACAGTTAGGAAAATCCTAGGTATAGAACAACATACTAAGTTATGGTAAATAAAATAGTGTTTTTTCCCTTGAAAAATATCCATTCTTAGATACTGCAAGTTAAAATGGTTTTTAAAAAGATTTATCTATGGTGAATAACCCTAAAAATATTTGTATTAGTATATCTTGACCATCATTCTATTACACAGTGATTTTTCCACTACTTCACAACTAGTTTGACACTCCTGGGATTTATGCATAGTTAACTCACACTTTCATTATTAATTATTATATATGATTTGAATGGATGATGGCATTGAATGATCTAGGTTAAACAAAAGGTGTCATATATTGAAAAAAAATTCATGATTTTTATATATTATAAATTTTATATCGTTATTATATGGTTCCCCTATAAAATCATTGTTTTTTTCATAAAGCTTTTTTGTTATAGAAAATTGTTAAACCTTGAAGGAATAGTGTTAATACTAAATGTGATGGAAAATTAAATTATTTTCCTATTAGGAAACAAAATGTTACAATATATGAAATGAAAAGTATTATTTCTATAATTATGTAACATTCTAAATCTATGAATAATGATGAGATTATAGAAAAGAATGAGAGGGAACATCATTTCATTGAGTACTTCATGAGACAAAAAGCACTATATTTTAGTGGTTCTACTGATCCCATAGTTTCTAATAAATGAATCAATACAAATGAAAATATATTTTCTATAACCCATTGTTTCGAACATGAAAAATTTATTTTACGTGTTTATCATTTTGGAAGGGGAAGCATATCAATGTAAGACTCTTATCAAGAAAATGAAGAAATGAGATTTAATTTACTTTATGTAGTGGGACATGTTAAGGAGTTTATTATTAACTAAGTACATTAATCATTTTATTTTTATGGAAATATGAAATTATTACCTTGATATAATACAAAAGGACGACGAATCGGTTTTCTATTATAAGGAAAAAAAATTCATGACCTATGGGAAACACATCTTGTATTATCATCCAACCATAATGTAAAGTTGAGTGAATCTTCAGTGTCATAAAAGCTAGTATCCAATGGGTGTTATCCACAAGGGACTTAAATAACTATAAACAAATCATTTTATATTCTATAAGGGGGAGATATAGAATTTGTTAATCCATTAATATCATGGTTTTGAAAATACAAGATATATGTAATTCAAAAGAGATTATGACAACCATGAAGAGACAAATATGATATTTTCATCATGAATAATGTGTGGAAGAATTGAGGAACATTTCTTATGTGAATTGGTAAATGTTTTATGTTTTGAAAGGAAATTAATTAGTGAACAAAAATCCAAAATTGATGGAAAAAAGTTATATAATGATGTAAATATAGAAAAATCTCTATATAATACACCACCCATACTCCAGTGCTTCAAATTCAAGTAGTATTGGAATTATTCTAATCAGTTGTCAAATATGAAGGATAATTATGATGATCAAAATTGGAAACTTATTATGCATCATGAAAAATTTAAATTTCACGTGCTCACTGTTTCTCATGAGGGGTATAATAAATACATGATAAAAGGTAAACATACCATCAATTGTATAAATACCAATGTATTATTTTATTTTGGATATACCCACCCTTTTATAAATAACAATATTCAAATGGTACTGTAATACCACCTCATGATTTTGATGCTAAATTAAAATTAAAAACCACTAATAGTATGATAATCACATATCCAGTCTACAATTATTATTCAATTCAGTTGTGTGGGAATTGCCTTCCAATAAATCTCTTTATTTCCCATATGGATAAATTTTATTATATCTTAGTAATTTATTAGATTTAATTAAAAAATTCCCATATAAATTGTTAATGAAAGGGAATTCATGTTTGGTATTTCAATACAACCAATGATTTTATTTTGGTGGGATGATAAATATGGACTTTTAATGAAAATTATATTCATTATATAGGTCTTAATTCCTATTCAAAATGGGTTCTTATCATAAAATGGTTAGGGAGAAACACAACCTTGAAGATATTACTGTTATTTGGGAGTTTCTTGATGTATATCTAGAATAGTTTCTTAATATTTCACAAAATAATAGTGTTGGGTTTTCAATAGAACACTTACCTAGTAAAACACATATTTTAAAGAATCAAAATAGAATGGATCATATTGAGATTTAGGAAATGAAGAATAAAATCCAAGATAATATTGAAAATGGATTTATTTGGAAAATTGTGTCACCTTGTTGTGAACCTGTACTTTTTTTTAAAAGATGTATTAATCGATGTGAACCAGATTTGACTATTGGTATCATATCAATAACACTATTAGGATCAATTATTTTATATCTTTTATTGAAAAAATATTTGATCAACTATGTGGATCCCATTATATTTCCAAGAATGACCATCATTCTAAATAACATCAAATGAGAGTTAAAAATGAGGATATTCCTAAGAAATATTTCTGTACATGGTATAGAAACTATGAATTTATTGTTATAGATTTTTTTTACTGATTTCCCTTCTATATTCATGGACTTTTTGAATATATTTTTCAATTATTACATTGATTTGTTTCATATAGTCATTATAGATGAAATTGTTATATATTTTAATAGATGGAAGAGCATGAAGATTACTTGAGGATTGTACTAAATACCCTAATTAAGGATAATATGTATGAAAATATTACCATGTGTAAATATTAGTAATAAAAAGTTTCATTTTTGGGTCATATAATCTCATGGAAGGTTATATCTTTTGGTTCATCAATTACATGAGTTATTGAACATTTCCCAAAACCAACCATGATGATTGAGATCCATATTTTTCATGGTCTAGTTTGATATTATCGATTCTTTTGCAAAATTTCTCATTTTTATCCACTACACTCACCAATTTTACTCATAAGGAAGGTAAATGTTTTCGCACATATGAATTTATGAAAAATTTCAAGGAACTAAAAATAAGATTTTTTGGCACACTTATTATTACACAGTCTTGTAGTGTAGAAGGGTTTGTGATCTATAGTGATATAAAAAACAAGGCATTGGAACGTTCCATTATGAATAATGATATGTTGATAGATTATTCCTAAAAAAACTGATGTTTCATGAGAAAAATTACCCAACTTTTTATTTGGAGTTAGATGTGTTAAAATTTTCATTAATGATATAGAGGGATTGTTTTTACAAATAAAGGGGTGATATATATGTATTGATCATAACATTTTTAATAAAATATTCACTAAAAAAGAGTTACTTTGGTTCTAGAGAATATGGTTGGAATTTATTAAATATGAATACTTATAATGTATTACCACCAGGGAAAGAGAACAAGATTGCTTATTATCTTAGTCAAAATAATCATACTAGCTTATTGATGATTATAATTAAGAAATATAAAATATATTTGTATTTTAAAAGTATTGATATGAAAATATTTATTAAAGGTGGAAAATATCATCTTTCTGAAATGAGTGTTCAAACATCAATCTAGGAAAAAGAAAAATTTGCACATAATGAAGCTGTAGAACTCTAAATTATGGTGTGAAATCATCTCGAGTTCAAACAACATTGTGATGCAATGATAAGGTTCTTAAACCATTTTTTGTGTCTCATCTATACCAATAATGAATAATACTATATTGGAAGAAGATTATAATTAATTATTATTTATTCTTTTGGTATGAATGTAGATATATAAAGATATTAAAGAGTATTTATGATGTGGAAAAAATAGAGATATTGAAAAATATATATCTTAGTTCGTGGATTGTTAGGAATTTAAGGTTGAAAGATAGATGTCTAAGGGGTTGTCACAACCATTAACCATAACTGAATGTAATTGTAAAAACATCACCATTGTAAGAACTCAGTTTTTTGCTATAAAAGACTTTGGAATATTATTGAAGTTATTCCAGAGAAGCGCCATCAGATGACGTGCGATTCCGAGCCCCGGTGTGTCCAGAATTAAATTTTCAATGCGTTCACACTGGGCACACCAAATAAATGGGATAACTCCTAAAAAATGCTTTTTATCTTAAATCTGAGTGTATGTATGGATCTTGAATGTGGTGTTTACCCTAGGAACGACATAAAACATGTTTGTGTGGGGCGTTTGAACCCCTTACTCGCTTCTAGAATGTTAAACGGATAAATGAAATAATCGAGTTATTCCTTTAATGGATAAACTCATGTATCTCTTAAACGGTAGCTTGGATTGGAAAAATGAGGGCACCGTTGAGTCCGTAACGTGCCATTTACCCTAGGAGGGGGGTAACTTGCACGAGCACGAGCCTTTTGTGGAAAATGCCTACATGGGAGTATTTGTAATTTCGTGGCTTCAGATGTTAAATTTTATAACATTCGAATGGAGTCTTGGATTAAAATTCTGAGACCACTGTTGTGCTCGGAAGGTGGTGTTTACCCTAGGTGTGACCTAACTTTCACTGCGTTTGGGGTTTCAGATACGGATTTAATTTGGGTTGAGTTTTTAATTAATTAAAGGATTAATTAATTTTCATTATTTAATCCCTTCATCCCCTTCCTCCCCTCTAAATCCCACTGGAGAAACCTCCTCTTCCTCAAGCACTCCCTCTCCCATATTCTCATCCTCCTCCCTTCGGTGGATCGCAGTAGAAGCAGGGTGAACACGTCGTCATCGACCGACGAACAAATCGAGGTAGGACTCTTGTTGAATTTCTGCACCATCGTTAATTTTCTGGTGTTCTTTCAATTTCGTCATTTTAATTATATGATTCTAGAATTGGGACGATAGACAAACAAACACGACCATCGTCTGAGCCCCGTTCTACATTCTGTTCTTGGGCATTCTTCATCCAAATTCTCGGACTTGCAAATCGTTGACGGATCGTTGAGCGAGGGGTGTCGTTGTGAAGCTCCGGACCCGAGGATCCCGAAACCGGGGTCGGATATTTTTCCGACCACCGGAGTGGTTGGGGGGACCGGCCGAAGGCGACGGCTGGAGGTCGACCCGGAGGAGTCCAGCGAAGTGCAGCGGTCTGAGGATCCGGGTCGGTCCAGTGTGGCGGTGCGGTGCAGGCCATGGTGGCGAGGGGGCGCGGAGGCCTCGGGGTAGCGCGGCGTCCGACGGCGTTAGCGCGGTGCGTCGGGCGTCAGGCGGAGAGTGGAGGACCAGTGGTGTGGGACCAGGCGGTGGCGCATTGGGTGTCGCAGGGGAGCACCGGGGTAGTGCTGCATTAGGCGGAGCAAGCCGCGACGAGGCACGGTGGCGCGCCACTAGGGAGCACCGGCCTGTTGCGGTTGAAGAATGAGGACCTCGAGGAGTTGTCCTCGGGGGAGGGAACCGCGAAAAGGACCTGCGGTATGTGGGTCCTGCGTGACACGATGAAGACTGGCCGAAAGGGACAGTTTGTTTTGGGAAAACCGGACCTAATGGAGGGGTTCGGTGCGGTTGGAGCGGGCCGTGGCCAGCGGGTCGTTGCGGTTCGGGCCGGGCCGGCGAGGGTGAACCGGCCCGGTTCGCCCCCCTTATATTCGGTGGGCCATAATATCCAAATGTCATGTCCGTTTGACGCTCTGTCTGCATCCGTGAGTTCGTATCGGCGAGGTGGACTGTTTGAAATGGGTTCCGGGGATTTTGGGTTCTGCACCCAAAGACAGGTGCCCTGAAACGCATTAATTTAGTAATATTAAAATATTATTAAAGTTGCGACGGACGTGGCTCGCGAGCCGGACGTCTGTTTGATGTGATGTCAGAGGTGTAATGGCCCCAGAGATGAGGCATGCCTTCTAAGTCAGTTCAGAACCTTAGCGGGTTGGTTTCGTTGCTCAGCAGCACGAAACACAATGAGAAAATTAATTAATTAATTAATTAATTAATTGTTGGGTCGGACCTAACTCCTGCTTGGGATGTCCGATTGATGAGCCGTCATCAGCAGTGTGATCCTAGTCCTCGTGCGGAATGTTTGAGGTTCTTTTCGAAGTATTCGGGTTAGAGACAAGGTGTGGGACCCACAGGGCCTAGTTCGCACGTGTTACGGTGAAACATCACTTTTTCACCCGACATCCATTTGGGGTGTTTGAGTACTCGTTTCTGAGTGTTTTTTCGAGGGTATTGCAATGGTGCATTCCACCCGCTTATATTCAGGCCCGAGTTGTGGGCCCCATGGGGTTCTGTTTGCGTATAACGTGGTGAGTTGCAGCTTTTGCATTCGAAGTCCATTTTAAGCGTCGTCAACGGCGTTGTGACCTTATCATCAAGGCGAAATTGACCGGGGTACTTTCAGGCGTCGAAGCCGGAGTTAAGGCATGCCCCCCCGGGCCGTCTCTTGAGTTGTGAGCCGTGTTTTCACGCCTTCAACACTAGACGTCAGTTTGGGGCGTTTGAGTAGTTGTTTCCACGTGTTTTTCCGAGAGCATCACGATGGTGCAGTTTTCCTGATGAGTATCGGAGTCGGAGTGCGGTCCCCACATGGGCTGGCTACAGTGAATAGTACCACATTCACCGGTTGTCTGTTTCGGGTGAGTAAGTAGTCTATCTCGCGTGTTTTTTTGTGAGGATTGCAACGGTGTGATCCATTTCGTCATGTGGAGCCTCGTTTAAGGTCTTATTAAATGTGGAAACATGAAAGGGTGTTGTATAGAGGTCCCTTTGATGCACTTTGAACCAATGCACGGTAGTGATGTTGGTAATAACCGATGATGTCAGTTAAAGTGCTGAGTTATCAGACCCATTTCCAGGTCTACCCTCCAGCAGGGCTAGGCAGTGGGTCACCTTTCAACTTATTTCAGGTCTACCCACCAGTAGAGACTGGGCAGTGGGTCGCCTGTCGACGTGTTTCAGGTCTACCCTCCAGTAGAGACTAAGCAGTGGGTCACCTGTCGACTTCTTCAAGGTTTACTCTCCAGAAGAGACTCGGCATTGGGTCACTTGTCGACTTTTTCGAGGTCTACCCTCCAGCAGAGACTGGGCAGTGCGTCGCCTGCCGACTTCTTCTAGGTCTACCCTCCAGCAGGGCTGGGCAGTGGGTCGCATGTCGACTTCTTCAAGGTCTACCCTCCAGAAGATCTAGGCAGTGGGTCTCATGTCGACTTCATCGAGAATTACCCTCCTACAGAGACTGGGTAGTGGGTTGCTAATAAACTCCTTCGGGTTTACCCTGTAGCGGGGCTGGCCAGTGGGTTGTTCATCAACTTCTTCCAGGTCTACCCTCTAGTAGAGACTGGGTAGTGGGTCGCCTGTCGACTTCTTCCAAGTCTACCCTCCATCAGGGATGGTCAGTGGGTCGCCTGATGATGTATTAGGGTTTACCCTCCAACAGGGCTGGGAAGTGGGTCCCCTGATGATGTATTAGGGTTTACCCTCCTGTAGGGCTAGGCAGTGGGTCACCTGTTGGAATTTCAGACTCATGCCTTCTTATGAGGCTAGTCGGTGACTTTTCTCCGTGACTACCGGAGCGGGACCCTTGGTTGTATGGGTCAGTGATGTCACAACATGATTTTGAGGACCACTCGACTGTGTAACAGTGACTTGGTGTGGTTTAACTTAACCCGGAACTCTCATGTATGAGGGGCGCTTTACCCACCGAGACACGTCCTTGTGACACGACCTAAAACTGTGTGGGAGAGTCATTGCCGCCCTAAGCGTATAGTGTCAAGGTGCGATGATTTAAGCCCCTTGGCTTGCATTTCATGGCAGACATGTGGGATGCTAGGAATCGATGATGGTTACTTCTGAGACTAATGATGACCCACTTTCTTGGGATGAGCTACAGGATGGAGATCCCCTTACGACCTTGTTCGGGATTCTTGTTGAGTATATGGATATGTACATACCTTGTTCTAGTACCCACTTCTTGGGATTGGATACTCTCCCTCCAAGAGAGGCAAAGACGCGCGGGGTATGCGACGTGTTTTCCGTGTCTAGCTTCTTGTGGTTAGATGAGTCTACTCTCCATCTATAGGTAGCGAAGACTCGACGAGAAGTTCATTTTCTCCCCGTTTCCATCTCCTTATGTATGGATGAGTCTACTTTATTCCTCTTGTTGGGTTGAGCTGTACTGTTTACTGCACACTCTTTGTTGTACTTTACTTTTCCCTGTTCAATCTACTGCTCACATCTTCAGTACCTCCTTGATTTCTCCCTCGAGCCTTCGGGCATCCTATTGAGTATTTTTATAATCACCCCTTCTTGGGATTTTCCCGCACTTGGTGTGACCTTGCAGATGACGAACATCTTGGTCGTGACTCTAGTGGAGCTTAGGAGTTCGAAATCTTGGACCGCATGTGGTTTTCGTAGTCGGGTTCCAGGTGTGGGACCCTCCAGCTGGTGTACGTTCGTTTACTTATTGTCGGGTTGTGGAACTTTTCTGGTTGGGCACGTGATTTGACCCTTTTCTTTTCCGTTTACCTTTAGCACATTCTTTGTACTGTTTATAGGTCGATTCACTTGGTGGCTTATTTATAACAGTTGGTAATTTACTTTTCTTTTTACTCTGCCCTTCTTCATTGAGTGGGCTGCGTGTGTGTGTACATGTACTCAGGAAAAGGCCTCCCTGAGTTGTTTAGCCTTCTGTGCATGTCTTTAGCCCCTGGCCTATGAAGGCGGGCTTGGGGTAGTTGCGGCTTGAGCCCGGGTAGGGTCGGTTCCTGATAAACTGGTATCAAAGGTGGTTCGTTCCTTGGGATGTTGTTTGGACGTCCCTAAAAAGGAATTGTATGGGATTTAGGGAAACAATGTTAACATGTCTCGAGAGAGGCTCTCAGGCCAGGGAGTCCAGTGATGGTGCGGCGACAAATGTATCCATTCACTAGGACACTGATAACCCACTTGTCGACATGGCATGCTGAGACACTTGTTGCAGGGAAAATTGGTTTGTGCATCACATGGGATTGAGTCTTTGACTATCCTTCTTGAGTCAGTTCCCCATTGTTGTGACTGTTATATACATATATTCTAATCTGATCGTGGAACTCCTTGATAACATTCCAGATGTCTCTGCAACGAAAGCCATCCAGGATACCAGCTTTGGTGGGTGACGACGACCCTATGAGCTACGAGGCCCCATTCCGTGACTCAACATTGAAGACCCTTTCTCTGGGTGGCCTAGTAGCAGCACCTCCACCTGTTGAGCAGCAGACAGCTCCAGTAGAGCAGACTATGCTTGAGCACAGGCTGAGCATGCTCCGCGAGTTCCAGCGGTAGAGACCACTGAGGTTTAGTGGTGAGCCAGACCCTGAGGCAGCAGAGGTTTGGCATGGGACAATAGTTCACCTTTTCAGGCTTGTGCAGACGCCAATAGATCTTATAGTGGCTTTGGCCTCCAACCTTTTCTACGGAGCAGCTTGGCATTGGTGGAGACTGTTGACTCAGTTTCTTGATGATTCATCACTTTCAAGGGCCGACATTCAGTTGTTGTTTCGTGAGGAGTTTTTCCCCTCCTGTTTACGCTCCATTCTGATTCAGGACCTCCTGCAATTTCAGCAGGGAGGAATGATGGTGGGCGAGTATGCTACTAGTTTCACAGACCGTGCATGCTTTTTCCCAGACTTGGTCCATGATGGAAACTTACGAGCGTGAGAGTTTGATCAGGGTCTCTGCCGAGAGATTCATGCTATCATAGTACCATTGGGCATTCCCTCTTATTTTGGGGTGCTAGAGCAGGCATTGGTGACAGAGATAAACCTGTCACATTCTACAGTTGGTGGTGGCAGCAGGCACGATTGAGCCAAGACGTCTGTTGCAGGTAGCGGGCGTCGGCAAGCAGAACCTCGACGCATGTGGCTTTCTGACAACCGAACTCAGGGGCGTGTTCGTACACCACTGTGGTGTCAGAGGGCACCGGTGCATCCCGGAGAGAGTCAGTGCTATGCTTGTGATGGGAAAGGTCACTTTGTATGGGACTGCTCGACTGGGCTTACAGAGAATATCGGGCAGGCAACAAGTGCACCACCATGACAGTGGCATCTTCCTGATCAGAGTAGTGCCCAAAGAGGTGGTGCTTGCAGGGGAGCATGAGGAGATGGTAGTGGGGAATGACTTTATAAGGTCTTCCCATCACTACTAGGTGGTCCACGTCATGCTCAGGGAGCTGACAGTTGGGATCACGGACAACCACAAACTTTGGATGTCAACAATTTTGCAGAGCATGAGGTGGCAAGAGGTACGCTTTACGACTCTTCTACTTTTTTCTGTACAATTTTTATACTCTGTGTGTGAAATGGTTTTCTCCCTAATCCTTGTTTGAGTTGTTACTAGGGTGGCGCGGAGCGTCGGTGTAACCCTGTGTTGGTAAGGTAAAAAGGCATGGGACCTTTTTCTTTAGTCGATGTTGTCGAATCCTTCGCTCTTCGAGCGTGTAAGAGGGTCTTGTTCGAGGGACATCGACTGTGAAACCTTGTGTGACCAGATATCCTTAGGTGTTTCACCATATGGATATTCTGAAGGAGGGAATCACCTGGCCTTGTTATAGGTTCGGGCAGTGATTCTAGTCACGGCGTGCGACGTAGAGGTTCGATTGGGGAGGTGAGCTACCCCTGAGGTCCTTCGAGCCATTTGAGACCATGTAAAGGGAAGGAGAGGTTCCCTACCACCTTTTCCTAACACCAAGGTCGGGAGTGGGTGCATGAATTCTCCCACATGACCCACCCGAAACGAGTGTGTGTGCTCCTATGCACGTCATCAGGGAGGGAAAAACTCGCATGAACAGATCAAATCCTTTGGTCAGCGTGCAGTGATGCATAATTGTGCAAGAGTTCTTCTGGGTACGGGAGAGCCAGGTGCGCGCTTAGTACCCTGAGTTATTCCCTTGTTTTGCTTTTTAGGGATTAAAATATAGAAGGATGGAATAATTTATGAATCTGGTTTTGTCTGTAAAAGACTTTATAATATTCTTTATGTTATTCCAGATCAGCGCCTTCAGAGGACGTGCGATTCCAAGCCCTGGTGTGGCTGGAATTAAATTTTTAGTGCATTCACACTGGGAATGCAAAATTAATGGGATAAGTCCTAAACGGTGCATCAGATCCTAAATATGAGTGTACGTATGGGTCTGGAATGGGGTGTTTACCCTAGGAACAACATAAAACATGTCGGCGCAGGGTGTTTGGACCCCCCGCTCTCTTCCGGAACGTTAAACAGATAAATTAAAAAATTAATTTATTCCTTTAATGGATAAACTCCAGTATATCATCAACGGTAGCTCAGATTGGAAAAAAGAGGGCACCGTTGAGTCTGTAATGTGTTTTTTAACCTATGAGGGGTGTAACTTTCACAAGAGCGGGCCTTCTGTGAAAAATGCTGCCAGGGGCCTTTTCGTAATTTAGCCGCTTCAGACGTGAAATTGTATAACTTTTGAATAGAGTCTCGGATTAAAATTTTGAAACCACCGTTGTTCTCGGGAGGTGGTTTTTACCCTAGAAGTGACATAAATTTCACTGCCTTTGGGGTTTCGGACGCAGGTTTAATTTTGGTTGTGTTTTTAATTAATTAAAGGATTAATTAATTTTCATTATTTAATCCCTTCATCCCCTTCCTCCCCTCTAAATCCCCCTGGCGAAACCTACTCTTCCTCAATCTCTCCCTCTCCCATATTCTCATCCTCATCCCTTTGGCGGATCGCAGTGGAATCAAGGTGAACACGTCGTCATCGACTGACGAACAAATCGAGGTAGGATTCTTGTTAAATTTCCGCACCTTCGTTAATTTTTTAGAGTTCTTTCAATTTCGTCATTTTAATTATATGATTCTAGAATTGGGATGATGGACAAACATACACGGACATCATCTCAGACCCATTCTACATTGCGTTCTTGGGTGTTCTTCATCCAAATTCTTGGACACGCAAATCGTTGACGGATCATTGAGCGAGGGGTGCTGTTGTGAAGCTCTGGCCCCGAGGATCCCGACACCGGGGTCAGATAATTTTTCCGACCACTGAAGTGGTTGGGGGGACCGGAAGAAGGCTCAGATGCAGCAAAGGCGGTGGCCGGAGGTTGACCCGGAGGAGTCCAGTGGAGCGCGGCGGCCGGAGGAGCCGGGTCGGTCCGGTGCGTTTGTGCGGTGCAGGCCGCAGTGGTGATGGGGCGCAGCGGCCTCGAGGGAGCGCGACGTCGAGCGGCGGCATATGGCGGCGTCAGCGTGGTGCGTCGGGTGTCAGGTGGAGAGCGGAGGACCAGCAGCACGGGACCAGGCGGCGGCACATCGGGTGTCGCAGGGGAGCACCGGGGCGGTGCTGCGTCGGGCGGAGCAAGCCGCAGCGAGGCACGGCGGCGCACTGCTCGGTTGTGCATGCCTATCGTGGTCGAAGGACAAGGCCCCCGAGGAGCTGACCTCGGGGGAGGGAACCGCAGACAAGGACCCGCGGTATGCGGGTCCTGTACGGCGCGAAGAAGACCGACCAAAAGGGCCGGTCTGTTTTGTGAAAACCGGGCCCAAGGGAGGGGTCCAGTGCAGCTGGAGTGGGCCACGGCTAGCAGGCCACGGCGGTGCGGACCGGGCCGGCCGGGGTGAACCGGCCCGGTTGGCCCCCCTTATATTCGGGGGACCGTAATGCCAAACGAAGAATCTGTTTGATGCGCTGTCTTTGGCCGTGAGTTCTTATCGTCGAGGCGGACTATTTGAAATGGGTTACAGGGATTTTGGGATCTGCGCCCGAAGACGGGTTACCTGAAACGCGTTAATTTAATAATATTAAATTATTATTAAAGATGCGATGGATGTGGCTCGCGAGCCGAACGTCCGTTTGACGTGCCGTCAGAGGTGAGGTGGCCCCAGAGATGAGATGGGCCATCCAAGTTAGTTAGGAACCATTGTGGATTTGTTTCGTTGCTCGGAGGCAAGAACCACAATGAGAAAATCAATTAATTAATTAATTAATTAATTAATTGTTGTGTCGGACCTAACTCCTACTTGGGATGTCTGATTGATGAACCGTTAGCGGCAGCGTGATCCCAGTCCTCATGCGGACTTTTTGAGATGATTTTCGAAGCATTCGGGTTAGAGACAATGTGCGGGACCCACAAGGCCTAGTTCACATGTTTTACGGTGAAATGACACTTTTTCACCTAACATCCATTTGGGGTGTTTGAATACTAGTTTCTGAGTGTTTTGTTGATGGTATAGCAATGGTGCAATCCACCCGCTTAAATTTGGGCCCGAGGTGTGGGACCCACGAGGTTCCGTTTGCGTATAACGTGGTGAGTTGTATCTTCTGCATTCAGAGTCCATTTTAAGCACCGTCAACGGCGTTGTGACCCTGTCATCGAGGCGAAATTGACCGGGGTGGTTTCAGGCATCGAAGCCGGAGTTGAGGCATGGGCCCCACGGGCCGTCTCTTGAGCTGTGTACAGCGTATTCGCACCTTTAACACCAGAGGTTAGTTTGGGGCATTTGAGTAGTCGTTTCAACATTTTTTTTCTGAGAGCATCATGATGGAGCAGTTCGCCTGACGTGTATCAGAGTCGGGGTGTGGGCCCCACACAGGCTAGCTACGGTGAATAGTACCATATTCACCGGTTTTCCGTTTCGGGCGAGTAAGTACCCTATCTCGCATGTTTTTTCACGAGGACTGGAACGGTGTGATCTATTTGGGCATGTGGAGCCTAGTTTGAGATCTTATTAAATTTGGAAACATGAAAGGGTGTAGGATGTAGTTCCCTCTGATGCACTCCGAACCAACGCACGGTAGCGATGTTGGTAATACCCAGTGATGTCATTTGCAGTGCTGAGTTATCAGACCCATTTCCAGGTCTTCCCTCCAACAGGGCTAGGTAGTGGGCCACCTACCGACTTCTTTCAGGTCTACCCTCCATGAGAGACTAGGTAGTGGGTCACCTGTCGACATGTTCTGGGTCAACCCTCCAGCAGAGACTGAGCAGTGGGTCTCCTGTCGACTTCTTCGAGGTCTACCCTCCAGCAGAGACTGGGAAGTGGGTTTCCTGTCGATTTCTTTGAGGTCTACCCTCTAGAAGAGACTGGGCCGTGGGTTGCCTGTTGACTTCTTTGAGGTCTACCCTCCTGTAGGGTTGGGCAGTGGGTCACCTGTCGACTTCTTTGAGGTCTACCCTCCAGTAGGGTTGGGCAGTGGGCCGACTGTCAACTTCTTCGAGGTTTACTATCCAGCAGAGACTGGGTAGTGGGTTGCTCATCGACTCTTTCGGGATTACCCTCCAGCTGGGATGGGTAGTGGGTTTCTCATTGACTTCTTCCGGGTCTACCCTCCAGTAGAGACTGGGCAGTGGGTCACCTGTCGACTTCTTCCTAGTCTACCCTCTAGCAGGGCTGGGCAGTGGGTCGCCTGATGATGTATTAGGGTTTACCCTCCAGCAGAGCTAGGCAGTGGGTAGCCTGATGATGTATTAGGGTTTACCCTCCATCAGGGCTAGGTGGTGGGCCACCTATTGGAATTTCAGACTCAGGCCTTCTTGTGAGGCTGGTCAGTGACTTTTCTACGTGACTACTGGAGTGGGACCCTTGTTTGTATGAGTCAGTGATGTGATAGCTTGACCTTGAGGACCACTCGACTATGTGATAGTGATGAGGTGTGGTTTAACATAACCCAAAACTCTCAAGTATGAGTGGCGCTTTCCCCACCGAGACACGTCCTTGTGATATGAACTATAACTTTGCGGGTGAGTCAGTGCCACCCAAAGTGGATAGTGTCTAGGTGTGGTGATTTGAGCCCCTTGGCTTGCAGTTTGGGGCAGACGTGTGGGATGCTGGTTATTTCTGAGACTGATGGAGACTCACTTTCTTGGGCTGAGCAACGGGATGGTGATCCCCTTACGACCTTTTTTGGGCTTCTTGTTGAGCATATGGATATGTATATACCTTGTTCTAGTACCCACTTCTTGGGCTTGGTTACTCTCCCTCTAGGAGAGGCGAAAACGCGTGGGGTATTCCCCGTGCTTTCCGTGTCTATATTCTCGTGGTTGGACGAGTCTACTCTCCGGATATAGGTAGCAAAGACTCGACGAGAAGTTCATCTTCTCATCGTTTACAACTCCTTGTGTATGGACAAGTCTACTTTCTTCCTCTTTTGGGTTGAGCTGTACTCTGTACTACAATCTCTTTGTTGTACTTTACTTTTCCCTATTTGATTTACTGCTCACCTCTTCAACACTTTATTGGTTTCTCCCTCGACCCTTCGGGGCATCCTACTGAGTATTTTTATACTCACCCCTGATTGGGATTTTACCACACTTGGTGTGCCCTTGAAGACGACGGAAAGATTGGTCGTGACTCTAGTGGAGCTCAGGAGTTCGGGAGCTTGGACTGCGTGCGGTGGTCGTAGTCGGGTTATTGGTGTGGGACCCTCCAACTGTTGTACTTTCGTTTACTTGTTGCCGGGTTGTGGCACTTTTCTGGTTGGCCGTGTGTTTTTCCCCTTTTCTTTTCTGTTTACCTTCAGCACTTTCTTTGTACTGTTTAGAGGTTGATGCACTTGGTGGTTTATTTATACCAGTTGGTACTTTAGTTTTCTTTTTTACTCTGCACTTCTTCATTGATTGGGCTGTGTGTTTGTTATAGGTACTCATTAAAATTCCTCCCCGAGTTTTTAGCCTTTGGCATTTGTCGCGAGCCCCTGGGCTATAGAGGCGGGCTTGGGGTAGTTACGGCTCGAGCCCGGGTTGGTTCGGGTCGTGACAACCATAGATTTTTTCATCAGAATTCCCAAAATATCTAAAGGACATAACACTATGAGGGGTTTAGTTTATATCCATTAAAAGATAGCCAATTATGTAATTTATAAAGATTTCACTCTTTATAATATTTCCATAAGATACATTAAGAAATTGGTAAGGTTTTACGGAGTACAATATTCCATTATATTTGATCGGGTATGTTCTTAACATTAATGTTCTAGAGAAGTCTTTATTAAGATACTGATTCAGAGTTGTGTTTTAGTAATTCTTATCATACATAGATAGATGGTTAGTTTAAGAGAACCATTGAAACCCTATTAGATATATAGATGCCTTTTTGTATTTATTTCATAGGTGGTTGGGATCAACTACTTCTTTTACTTGAGTTTTCTTACAAAAATACCTTTCACATGAGCATTCATATGTCTCCTTATGAAGCCCTTAAAGGAAATATGTGTATAAAAATAATTTTTTGGGATGAAGCTTTATAAATAAAACTATTGGGATATAATATAGTTTATTAAAACAAAACAAATTCTGATCTATTCAAAAACACATTAATTTATATCAGAGAAGATATAAAATTTATGTTAGAAATCATCATTAAAAATTTGAAATTCAACATTATTGAAAAGTTATTCCTAATGATTTATACACTTGAGAAAGTAAACATGATCCAAAAATAATTTAATGTTAAGACCTAATTATATTGACCCCTTCAGGATTCATTATTGAATCAGGATGATAGATTATATTTTGGTGCTCCCATAGAACCAATCTTATGTGCATGATGTGTTCCATGTGTATCTACCAAGAATGTACATACCTTATCATTAACATATACTAAAAAAGAGTTTATAAATCTAGAAAATTATCCTTCCTATGCAGAAAAAAATGTAAATATCTGGGATCATAGAGTTAAATTGTTACAAAACTAGATTACTCACCTGGTTAATGTTCTCTGGAGGAATAATAAATTCAAAGATTCTAAATGGGAACCTAAAGAAGTGTTAAAACTGAGATACCATCCAATATTTATATAATTGAGATTTAATTTGGGGGGATAAATTAATTTTAATAGGATATAATTTTACAACCTAATATTTGATGATATATTTCTTTTAAAACAATTTTAATTTCATTAATAGATTGCGATACATGCAATCCTGATCCAAAATTAACAGAAATATAGTATATCATTGTAATATAGAAGTTTAATTAAAAAAATTAAAAAGAATAATAATATTTTAAAAATATGTATAAAGGTTTTAAATAATGAAAATACATTTTTAAATAAGTACACAGTTTTAGTGAAATCATTATATACTTTTATAATTAACTTTTAATCAAAAATGATATTTATTGTTTCTGAGAGAAAATAATATAGTTAATTTTTAAATGATTTGAAAAATTTAATTGAAAAACTAAACTTCATTTTTAAAATAAATTTCTTGAATTAAACTTATAGTTAATTTTAGATATTTATTTTGAAAAGATTAATTTATCGATGAATAGTGAAAACATTGACTTTTATTGAAAGTTTTCTTTTTGTTTAATGAGTTTTCAAAGTTAAATATTATATCAATATATTTTAAACAAATAAGTTTGTCAATTTATATAATTATTAATGAAAATAAACAATTTTTAATTTATTTTATGTGTATCCTTTTATCAAAAAAATTTATACTTAAGAAAACCTAAATTTCTTAAAAACAATTTTTCATCGCGATTTGTGAGTTTTTTTTAAAATTAATTTCTGTCACTTTTAGTTATTTAATTTTATAAAAAGTATCCCATATTTAAAATTATCATTTAAAATTTTTTTAATGAGGACACATTATTTTTTTCTAATGAATAATAAAAATTGGTCACAATGTTAAGGTTAAAATAGGTTTACCAGTGGTAAACCCAGGGGATAAGGGTTAAATTTTCTAACTAATAATTTTTAAATAATTTTGTATCAACATATTTAGACCTCATTGTTTACCACATTTTAAAAAAAATTAATCATTATTATGGACAGTTTCTCTATTATATTTTAATATTTATGTAGTTTTAAATTGTGTCATCACCCTCTCCTATAAAAGGATACCCCTACATTCTATTCTATACACCACTTTGTGCCTTCTAGATTGACCAAAACCTTCCTAAAACACTTCCAATCTTCTCTATTCATAAATTATAGGTTCTTTTATTCTTAAAAGTACATTCCAAGTGTCCTTAATAAAGGTTCTAAAATAGGGTACCGAAGAAGAGGTAGTCACATTAACCAACCTATTTGAATTTAATTCTTATTGTACCTGCTGTAAATCAATGCTATTTTTCATAAAATTAAAAATTAAAATTACTATAAATAATTAAATTTAATAATTAATATTTACCACCAATATCCACTCCCTATCCCATCAAATGGGAAGTGAAGGTATCACTCATGTATATGCGTGAACTACCGCCTTGACATTGCGATTCAATTTATTTCCCATAAAAATATTTCATGTATTTTTATTATGATGGGAGTAATAATTAAATATTATATTAATGATATATTTATATTTATTGAATTATTATACCCTATCTTCCTTCTTACCTTCCAATCCATTGAAAAATTAAAATGTCGCTCGTGCGTATGTGCAGACTACCACCTCCATGAAGCGATGTGATTCATTTTTCATTTAAAAATTAAAAGGATGATAATAAGGATATATTTAAAAAAATTATTATATATACAAAATAATAATGATTTTTAAGGGTTAATTACTATTTAACTTTCCTTGGTTCCATCCATCGAAATTTGAAAATAGTGTCTTTGAGTACGTACGATCTACCATCTCTGTGAATGGTGTAATTTATATTTCTATATATATATAAAAGGTATGAATATAAATATACATATATTTAATATATATAGGATATTTATATCATGATTCTAAATTTTTGATATTTTGGAACTATGATAAAAGTACAGGTACCAGAACTAACAAACCAAAATTTTCATGTAGAATGTAATAGTTAAGACCTTGAAATAATATTTTTAATAAGTAATTTTTAATAAATTGGAGTTGAAATGTTATAAGGGGATCATATATGATATTATATGTATGCGAAATATTTTTCTATATATTAATAATAAATTATATTATATTATATAGTAGTTTACAGAAATTTAAAATAATGAACTCAAGGTAAGGGATTTTCAACTCCCATTTACTTATATGACATAAATATCATATTCAACACTTGTATATTTTATGTGGTTTATAAACTACCTATTAATTGATTTTATTATGATTAAAATGAAAATTATTTTGACACATATATCCATCCATGCTTCTCTCTTTCATGAGGTTTTTATTTTAAAGTTACCAAAGTGGTAAGATACTTATGTTACAATCTCATTATTTATCTAGAATGTTTATGATTGAGTTCTAGAGAATGAAAATTCAATATATGCCCCTTAAAAGCTCGGGAAATTTATTAAGCTATATTTATTTCTATGGATTATATTTTTTTCTGTAATTTATATATTACTAAGAACCCAATATAAATAAAAAATGCTGCTATAGAAAATCTACTTTATTACTTCATCAGTCGAAAATATTTTTTCTTCTTTGTCTATGTTTTCTAAAAATCTTTTGAAGAATATTTTTCAATTCGAATTTTATTTTTTATTGTTTTACTTTAGTTAAAATTTAAATGTTATCTTCTTTTCTTTTTCAATAAGTGGAACTTTTGAATTTTTATTGAAATTGTGAATGGAATCCTTGTATTAACATACACAACATAGACTGAATGTACATCCATCATGACAACTCATTGTTTTAAGGATTCACTTACATGCTTCTAAGGTTATTTTTAGAGAATAATTTTTCATTAATATTTGTGAAATCATTAGATTTTGCACTATTGATATGAAATTTGAATGTTTTTTCCTCAAAAATATTTTTATAGATAATTTAGAGTCATATTTCTTCTATTAAAACATCCTATGATGTTACATATTCTTTATCATGGATATTATTTAATGATTCCATCAAATTTTAATTTTTTGATGTATTTTTATAATTATGATTTAATAATGATTCCATGAAACCCATTTTACTATAGGTCAATTAATTCATATTGAATTATTTATAAAAATCAATTCTTTTCCAAGTGTTATGCTATGATTATATGAAGAAATATTTATGATATATGTTTCCTTTACAAAATATTATGAAATGATGTATTCTTTATTATCTTGTGGAACCCATATATATTATTTTAATTTTGTAATTAGTTGGCCCAAAAATGTATATCCCTCTAATTAATTGGGTAATGTTAGATATCTCATCTAATATAAGAATAGTAATGGAGATTGAACCTAGTTTTGTGTGGTACTGTGTCTTCTATGATAATATTGGGAGTGATTATTTACTAAATATATAATGGAATGGGGAGTAAAACCAATCAACTGTGACATTATTTTTTGTGATCCTTAACTAAGGAAATGATTTTCCAAGCTTCTGTGTATGCCAAAAACTCATGTATTATGAAAAAATTATTCTTTCATGGATCAGGTTATATTATTCATTTATTTTTCTTGTCTTATAAAATTCAATTCTTTAAGAAATAAATCTAGATTATAATATAAGATATGTAGGGAATGGTTTTGAAATTATTATTTTCATTTCCTCAATCCAGTATTCCATGGTTAGGTCTAATTGATCATTTCTATCTCATATTTTTACCCTTATTGAGAATTAGAGCTCACTCATTATTATGTTTAATTTCCAAATGTTATAATTAAATGTTTTAAATTAGATATGGTTGTGAAGGGTTATAGATACGAAGAAATTTTTTGGAGATGATGTGAATCTCTTTGGAACATGTTGTTTATGTAACCATGTTTCCAAATATACTAGACTTATAATATTCTGGTGTGGACCATAATATTCTGAATTTAATATTCATGTAATATGAACTGTTATTTATATAGGAAATAAATGGGTTGTTATGATGAAAAACCTACTAGACCTCCCCATAGTCCCACTTTTGGATTTCTAAAGTTATAATTCATATCCCACCATATACCATTTTTGGTTTGGGAACACCCCACTTTTTTAGGTTCCCCTCCACTATCTATTTATGGTTCACTATTATATAATACAATGTGAACAGGAAAATATTTACATATATCTTGATAGAGCACTAAATCCCATCCACAAAATATTACTCTTTTAAGATCTCATTCCCCGCTAAAATCTTTAAAAATTACAATATTTCCATGAATCATTCAACCTAATCCATACCTGATGTCATCTCATACACTAAGACCATGATTTGATGGACTTTGTTTACCATTTTAATCATAAATAATGATTATTTAAATTTCCCTCGACATCCATCCAAGTCATTACAACATTTATACTTTATTATATATATATATACCACCAATGAATTTTTTGTGCAAAAAATATATGTCTAAAAAATACATTCATCTATTGTGATGACTCAATTTGATAAAAAATATACTATATTGACACCATAATGTACTAAGATTATTTGGGTCCACCCACACCATGGAATATATAAGGATTTCAAGACTTGAAATTCCCTATCAAATACTTTATAAACGAGCTAGTTCCCTAATCTCATCGATAATTTCTCTGAATAACCTATATCAAAATCACCCTAATCAAATCATTTCCCTATATAATTTAACAATTGTTGATGACATTCTTTCCTCAAATACTATATATATGGACCACTCTTATCTCTACCCTTAAAGGGCCTACTATAGTTCACACCATGGTAGAACCATATCGTTACCCTAATAATTCTCCTATAGATGATATCAATGTAACATACCACTGATAACCATATACCATAATATATATATATGTAATAGTTTATATACAGAAAATATATAAAGTTATAATAACCATCACATCTCACTAGAACATACGCTTACCTGCCTACACCCAAATCCCATATCATTCAGCCTCACAACCATGTATACCCATTTCATGGTTAGGTATCAAACATACTACACACATGTAGGATCCATGAAAATGATAACAATGGGAATAATAGCCTCTACATAGTTGCGTATAATTCCACTAAGAAGTCTTATAGAAAAACAACATATATTTTATTTTTTGAACATTAAATGTCAAAGACCCTTCTGTCACATGAATAACCTAACCAATAGACACATTTATTTCATGTGAGTAATATATTCCTTCAATGATTAATAATAACTTCTCTCTCAAGATTAAGATACAAAAACTTTAAATTATTACCCTCAGAACATCCTATTTATATATATATAATAACTCAAATGTGTTCACAAAAACTAAAAAATAATATTGATTCCCTTAGAGACATTGACTCTAGCCTTTACAAATATTATCAATGAAAATAATCTAGCATCTATCTCATTGATGGTTACATCCCTAAACCTATATCAACCAAATATCATAAATAAAATAATAAAAAATCCACTTGGTATCTTTCAAAAACACCACTAATGATTTCTATTTGAATATTACTCAACCCGAATCACTGGAACAATACCCAAGATAGATTAACAATAACATCATGTGATCCTCCATATATGTTATAGGTTTTTAACTAGTTTTGAGTGAATAAGATATTTTTTTGAGGCTATCACCATAGAGAAAAATAAGTAACACCAATAGGTGGAGAAAAAGAAAAACCATCAACAAAACCCACAAAAAATTATCGAATTCACTCAAAAATAACTACCCACAATTTCATACAACTCAAAAAGGTTTAAATCTGGAAACCCATAGGTTGATCATATCAAATAAATACCAAAAAAAATTAACTATAAATTATCAATGAAGATCCACCTAATCAAGCTCCATGAAGAAACCACACATTTCTTAGGCATCCATTTGACCACTACCAATAATTATCTAGTCACATGTCCATTTCTCTTGAGTGTCACAAACCATGACGTCTACACGGTTATAAGAGGGTCCATTAGTTGGGTGAAAATAAAATTAATATTCCACCACCAATGGTGTATCTACATAATATCCATAAAATTTTAGTGTATGGAAAGAGTATTAAATAGAAACCAAAATAATCATTAACCCCTCTAATTTTCACTCAACCAGCCATGGGTGAGCTCCATTACTAGTTTTTCTAGAATAAAAGTTGGATGATGTACCCATGGTCTATTATAGTCAAATTTCCCTTGGCCTTAAATATAATTCAATGATACATTTCAGTACCCTCCCACCTGAAAAAAAATTAATTTGTTGATATTATCAATAATAACCTAAATAAACATCCATATACCATGCCACATGTTCCATGTTCAACATATTCTAATTTAAAACACCAGCTCAAAATATTGATGAAACCCATAAAAAAAATAACCTACTACCATTTTGTGACCTAAATCACCACCCTTATACCATGGCCATCCCTACGGTGTATCCAAATTCAAAACTGATATAAAAAATTATCCAATTGAGGAAATATTTATATGAAGGACAATGAAGACAATATATTATCTACATAAGAACAGAGGCCTTGTATTTCTTGCACATAACCCTAAGCTTTTTTTCTCTATAATCAGAAAAGGTAACCAAAATAATATGACCAAAATGTATTGAATTGATATTTCCCTCATTGTAGAATGAATTATCACTAACACACATGTCGATGAACAATATCTCATAATATCCACACAAGTTATACCTTTATATTAATCAAGGAATGAAATTATGTATCACAAACCAAGGATATTATCATTACAACATGATGAATCATTTTAACCATATTTTTAATCCACAAGGCCAAGTATTGAAAATTCGTACCAAGAAAAACTCCCCATATCCCATACGAGTCATCCCTTAGGCAAGTCACACCAAAAAATAAAAACTTCATGTGGTTTCATTCCCAGTTTGTAACACGTACCTAACCACACATGTAAACCATAAAATGCATAAACACGTGAGTAACTCAGAAATAATATAGACACTATATACAATATATTTTTATATTCATAAATATTGAGTACCACAACCTAATTTAGTCCATGGAAGAAGATATTGATAATCAAACTAAAAAACCATAATATTATATTTGTTAAAAAAATAATTGCAACTATGAAAAAACCGTGAATGAGTAGAAAAATAAATCACGGAATATAGACATTTAATCCTAGAGATCAACTGATTTAATAAATATTGACCAATTATGATTATCTTGACTTAGAAGATGGGGGAAAGGATGGAGTTGGGTTTGGGTAATCTCGCTGGTCGAATGGCCTCAAGTTTGAAATTTTATAATTTAATAAAATTTTAAAAAATAATCGACTTCAATTATTTAAAAAAAATGTAGAAAAGAACTTTGAAATAGATACCCTACCATTGGGTACTCATTATCCACTAGGTACACACAATGTAGTCAAAATACTCCTTCTGTTCTCCCAAGGGCTTGTTACTTATCTTCCCAACACACCAGGTACTTGATACTAACCCACTCGAGACCTAATTTAGTTTTTAATCAAAATAAAAATCACAACACCCAAGACAACTTCTTGAATCATACCTTAGAGAATTTTCTATTACTATACATTCATTATACAATACCAATTACACATTCTTAGTCCACTCTCATACCCAAAACAGATCACCCAAATATTTGATCAATCAAAAAATAAATATAACCAGCAAGTATTCCTTTTCATTAATGGTGATATTTGGTTGTCCGTGGAAGTGTTTTCTTTGATGATTGATGTTATATTTATATTATCCCTAGATATTATGTATGAGTTAATGAATTCATGCCGAATAATTTTTTAATTATTTCATGAGTAACAATAATGAAATTTTTAAAACTATACTCTATCTTCTCCACATATATATATAATGTCACCAATTATGAAATCTATTTTCCACCAGCTATGATATGAACTAAACTCAATCGTTCAAAATTATTTTCATTATATCCTTGTAAAATCTTGAATAAAATGTATCAAAATGACACAAAATGTGGTTATCTTATTTCTATTTATTTTTTATATTTGTAAATAGTTAATTAAAATACATAATTAGATGAATATTATAATTAATACATAAAACAACAACTAGAATGAAAATGTTATAAATTTTATATTTATGTGAACTATGGGGTATTTTAATTACATAAAATATATTTAATAATATAAAAATATTTTTCCACATGATACCTAGAGTTATCTAACAATATAACCTATTTTCATAGACCAACATCCTAAACATTGAGGTTTTCTAATTCTTGATTTGATACCAACTATGAAAAACCCAAAATAGAATCAATTTAATTATTAAATTATAAATAAATTAATATGTCAGTTAATAGTTTTTAAAAAATAGGAATTATAACTCAACCCTAAAAATAACAATATACACAATATTCACATCATGTGTAAATCAATTTATTTCAAAAATCATATTTATAAACCTTTTATTTTCTACTACCATGACCAATGACCATGAATTGAATATTCATTCCATTATTGATTCTATTAAATAATAAATTGAGGTATATTTATAAGGTGAAATAGATGTTAGGAAAAAATGATTATTAAGGGGTAAACAAAGAAAAATATTTTTAGCAATCAAGATAAAACATCATCAACCCATGAATTTTAATTTAAATTAATAACTATGGAAATTTAAAAAAATGCAAAGAGGATTATATAAAAACATATATGAATTCCTAAAATTTTTATAAAAACCCTTGTTATATTAGTTATAATATTAATATTTTGAATGATTAATGTATGAAATCTGACCAAAATCAAAAATCCAACCAAGATAATCGGAAATAATTGCCCTCAAGAACAACATCCTTACCCAATGAATTGGTGGTCTATATAATTCTATGCACACTTGACAACATACATGATAAACATAACCATAATGTGAGTAAAACATAGAATCATATATGGAAATATATATTCATAATGATAATTCACTAATCATTAACCCAATGAAATAAAAATGAATTAAATGGTTCCATTAATTATGAAACATGAAATTAACATGGTTTTTTTCCATGATTAGTCATCTTTATAACCACAAGGTATCAATAACTACAGTTGGAGCTGATCAAACCAGATTGTAGGCCTCTTATGACAAAAGTCGGATTATAAAACGGCCATATGGTAGTCTTCTTTTTTAATTACATAATAATGTATGTATATTACAACCCCTTCAAAAAAAATACCAAAAAGCTTGAGTTTGAACCTAAGACTTACACCCTGTCCCCACTCTACCAAAATTAACTCCCCCAACGCTAGGGTTTACATGATGATTATAATATTAATAATACTAATATTGGTAATTATATAATTATTAACTAATAATAATTACTTGTAACTAATAATTATTAAGTAATTTCTAAAAATAAAAATTATTCTTTAATTAAATTTTAATTAGCGGTTACCTATTTTTTCTTTTTAATAATTTTTTTACAAAATCATAATTAGTAGTTATTTATTTATTAGTGATTATGTAATAAAATTAATTACATCGAAAATATTAAATAATTATTATTTATTATTTATTAATTATTAATTAATAATTAATAATTTTATTAATTATTAAGTAGTAATTTTATTAATTATTTTTTATTAATTATTTATAATTTTTAATTATCAGCCATTAAATTATAATATATTAATTATTAATTAATAGTTATTATGTATTAATAATTATTCAATAAATTATGCAAATAAATAATAATTTATTATTAATTATTTAATATTCATTTTACTTACTAATTAATAACAATTATTAAATAATTATTAATATAAAATATTTATTCTTATTTTGTGATAAGTAAAAATTAAATATATATTAAAATAATAATAATTTATTATTTATTTATCCTTATTGTCAATAAATTTTTAATGAATTTTTTTCATTAAATTTGAAGTAGTAATTACTAATTATTGATTAATATTTATTAATTAGTAATTATAAATTATAAATTATTAATAATTGTGTATTAATTATTTATTTGTAACTATTGAATAATAATAATAAAATATCTTGTAATTAATTATCTCTTTTCATTTACAAATATCTGTTAATTTTTATATGTTTAATTATATATTATTAACAATTATAAATAGATTATTTATTAGTAATTATTTATGTTTTGAAATATTATTTTCTAATTAATAATACTAATTTATTTATTATTATTAAAAAGTATTTATTTTTTAAAATATGAAATATCAATTTCCATTTATTAGTTATTAACTTTTGTTTATAAAAACTAAACATTATCTAATTAATTATATGTCATCGATTATTACAAATTTTTAATTAGTAACTATTAATCTGTAATTAATCAATATAAATATTTTATAATAAGTAATTGATTAATAATATAAATTAATAACTAATTAATAATTTATAGTTATATTCATTTTTATTTAAATATTGTAATATATTTATGTAATTAGTTTAATAACATTTATAATACACTGATAATGACAGAAATCATTTAGAGTTATTGGTTTGGTCTTATAGAGTAAATCATGCTTGCAAGAGAGTAGTACAAGAATGGGTAACCTCATACCAAGTATATTAGTTATATTCTAAAAACTAAAATAAATTATTTGATAAAAAATTCCAGGAAAATAATAATTTTTTAGTAATTAATAATTAACAATAACAAGTAAATAATTAATAATTAAAAATTGTTAACAATTAATTAATATTGGAATTAAATATTTTTTATATGAACTTATGACTATTGTCTTGTTGTAACCACAACCAGAGACCTATTGTCTCCTTAAACTCAACCCCATGCATCTTGATCATGTTTTTAGCTTATAACTATAGTCATTGTTCTAATTGCAATGATTTTATACCATGATAACTGGAATGGTCTCTAATAGTGAGTATGTTAACCACTTCTTTATCGAGTCAAGAATAATATAAAAACACAAAGTATTGATAATGAAATGTCATAAATCATTAAAAATATAAAAAAAAGACTCTCAATGAATACATGAGAGTGAGATTAAATCATTTTAAAGATAACCATTGTGAATACACTATAAAAAAATATAATCGGGCCACATAATAATTTCATAAGGCATGTAGTGTCAGTTAATTAAGAAGAGAGTGGTTATGTGGTATTTAAATCCATATTAAATGAATTTGGTATGGTCAAATTATAACATAAATATAAAACCAAAAATAAAATAGAAATAATGTAGTATAACCTGTGTAAGACATAAAGAATGGAGTATGTTTATCATAATAATGTTGTTAGAAGTCGAAAAACATAAATAACCTCGAAATGGTTTTAATTCACATATTTTCTTAATAAATGTTTATAAAAATGGTTATAAATCATCCAATATTTAATAAAAAATATATTTTCATGAATTATGTGTAAAATTCAAAAAACCTTGATAAAAAGACAATGAAACCCAATTATAGAGTTTATAATTAAAAAAATACGAATTAATCAATTAGGGATTGAAAAAGAAAAAATAAATACATAAAAATAATTGAATATGGAATTATAGATTTTCATTAGATGATTTATACACAGTATAAAATATGAGAGGATCATAGTATAAAATTAAAATAAAAAATATAAATTGATCCCCACACCTACATTTGAGATTGTTTTTCATGAACATTCATTAACCATACATCAATCATTTTTTTCATTTATTGAGTCATTGTTGTAACACTCTATTATTTTAGTATGCCTTTCCAATTAAAAAATATTTAATTGAGTAGAATATATCACACACAACACCAACCAAAAATAAACCATGAAAAAATTTATTTCAATACAAGGTAAATATTAATACATTCTGTTAGAATAAAATAATAAACTTCACTAATATGAATAAAATTTTAGGTTAATGCCATTTATTAAGGAAATAGATCTGTTTTTAGCTATGTTTAATGGGAAATCTAACATAACATGTTGGCATAAAATTTATGAGGCTTGAAGGCCAAAAGTCACATGGGCCTTGAGTCATGCATGACACACAGACCATATAATTTGATAGAACAAAGAAATTATAGCTTGAATGCCTTATTTCATTACCCAAAGGAATATTCCTTTACACAAAAGACCCAATAATGAATTTTATTTTTATAATACCCACCACTTCTATTGTTTCTACTATAATACCCACCCCCATAAAGCACCCATCACCACTATAGTGATTCTACTTCAAATGTGGTTTCACTGTTAATGTTTCAACACTCCTATATTACTACTACTTTACATCATTAAGATATAGAAAACATGGTGGTTTTGGGGTTGATATCTTGACCTCTTTTATGATAATAAGCAGATGTTACCACTTAGGAACCACATTACGGGTACTGAGAAATATCATTAAGAAAATTACAATAAGAGTAAAACATCAAGTAAATAAAATGAACATAATAAAATGATCTATTAAAAAACATAAATTTTTATTCGTTATATATTATTATTATTTTTATAGAATTATTTTCCATTTTTTGACCAAAATGAAGTGATAAAAGTTTATTTTTTAAAGAAAAATAATTAATCGGATGACATGGGAGCCATTTAATATTAAAAAATAATATTTTTTCAAAGAACAGTTTTTATTGTTTTTTTTTATTTTTAGTGAAATATTTTAAAAAATTATTCTAATAAAATTATTCAATATAAAAATGAAGATATTAACAATCATGTAGTGGGGTGTAATGAACTTGACACCAGTAATACAGAGTTGGTGCCTAATTTATTAAATTATCATATATACTAGGCGTCAAATCTCAAAGGAGTGATCAGTTTAGTAGTTTTTTAAAACCAAAAAAATTACATGATACTGATTTTACATTGAGAAATGAAAACAAAAAGAATAGTAATGTAATAAATTTTACATACTTGAACTCTTTCTATGAATTATTCTAAATATCATGGGTAATGAAAAAATAAGGGTGAGATCAAATTCTTAGAAAAGCTTATATAAAACAGAAGCTCTAATGAGTCAATAAAGCACGATTAATTTTTCATATTAAATAACCTGAAACACATTACATTTAATAAATAACTTGAATTTCATAATTGTATAATGAATAATCAATATGTCAAGGTAAATAACTGAAAACACATTACATGTAATCAATAGACTGAGAATGAAATGCATCTAGAGTTAATATCATAGAAACAATCTCATGGATAATAATAATTACTCCTATATCAATTATGTAAATACATTTTTATTTCCCATATTAATATTATGAATCCTGATACATCTATATTTATGTTATTCATAAGAAAATTTAAAACTAATGGTTAAAAAACTCATCTGATTTGGAAATCTGATTTTTCATATGAGACATGTTGATGTATTGAGGGATATCAATAAATAGACCCCACCCACAACTGAATTCTAAAGCATTCCTCACATGTAGAATAATTTATTTAATTCATGAATAATATTCCTTATCAAAAAATATATGCTTTGAGTAAAGAAAATGGATTTATCAAAATGTCCCATGTTAATCTAATAACATTTAATGAAAACACCATACTTAAGAATGGGATACAGTTCGGTAATTATATATATCCATAATAAAAAAATTATTGATAAACATTAATTGAAACATTAACCATCATGAATAAAATAATATTAATGTTAATTACATCAAAAAGCCAGTATATACATGACATCAAAGTGAATAGGTGTGTATTAAAAAAATCTCAATGAAATTTAAATTGAGATGAAATCTGTTACAAGGATCATAACAATGAAGTTAGAATTAATAAATGAATAAATTATTTTATAAAATCTATTTACACATATAAGAAGGGAAAATTAAACATTAAATAATCAAAATACAATTTACAAATAATCTTATAATTAAAATTAAGAACAAAAAATTAATATAACTCAATGAAAACAAATTGTGTTGTGAAATTATTTACAACATGGTAACATTTATTTCAAATCCCCTTGGATGAAATAATTCCAATTAAAACATAAAACACCATAAAGTATTAATAAATAAGTATATTATATTTCAAATTGTTAGTATATACAACATATAAAATAAATTTTGGTGTATAACATTACAATATGCTTCAATAAAGATAAATTGGGAAAAAGTCCCATATATTGAGTCTAACTCATAATCTAACCTACATTCATTATATTATTGAATAATAAACATATATTAATTATTTAATTTCTTAATATAAAATTTCAAGTTTAATATAACTTTTATTTAACTTATTTCCATTTTATATAAAATTACATAATCAATTAAGATTACATTAGGTGTTTTGACGATATTTCACTTCTGTGTGAAAAATGACTTCAGTATGATGACTATTGGTATAATAAGTAATTATTTAAAGATATCCATAATAATAATCATGAAATAATTATCATATTTATAAAAAATTATACTTTTAAGAACAATCATGAAAGATTCATTTTGACAAATGAAGTACGTTTCGATCCTGAAAATGGTATATCATGCGTACATAAGAGTAACGATTCATTTTTCAATGATTAATATAAGAAGAAGTTAAGAAATATTTTATCATAAATAATGATAATAATAACATAAAAAACATATTATTTTTTAAATATATTTATATATATCATCTATTTTTTGTGATGAAAATAGATTCATATCACTCTATGAAGGTAGTAGTCCACATGTACACGAATGATACTGTCATATTCTATTGAGTGGGGTGGTAAGACAGAAAATGATATTGTATACTTTAATATTGATAAATGTGTGATTTATATAATAATTATCGCATTATATAAAATATACTCATTATATGAATCTTTATTTCCATCCATTTAATGTGTGGATGAAAACTGAATCAAAATGATTCGATAGGTGGTAGTCTGTCATACCCAAAAGCGATGTTATCATATCCCCTACATAATGTAAAGTGAAAAATTAATATATTATATAATTAATTCAGAGTTTTAATTATGTTATAAATATCATATATATACTTAATATCCATCATTATACCAAACCTTGAGAGGTGTTTATAGAAAACATGTCACATTGGTTTGTGTGGTGGTAGTCATCCATACACATGATCAAGGTTATTGTTTCCTATTTAATAGAAATGATGATAGATATAGATCATTAAATTAACATAATAAAATATATTTATATGGGAGATACTACTGTTATTAAATATTCATAAATGAAAAATATTTGGAGGTGGAATATGAAATATAAGAAAAAAACTTACTTCAGAATTTTACCTCTTCTAAGACCACCTATTTAGGATTAAACTATAGTATTCTTGGAATAAATTTATTAAAAACCCAAGAATTATTGGATTATTTTAAGTAATTTTTGAATTTATTTAGTCATATATGGGGGTAATAAATGGTTTTATGTTATGAATAACTGAATAGAGGTGGCTTCTTATAAGTGAGGTGAGTGGAACACATGTAATTTTTGAAAAGAAAATGGTGAACATATATTTTCAATATAAAAAGGGTTATAAATGATTTATTCAATCTAAATCCACATTTTAAGATCTAAATATTCCCATAAAATAAATTTCCTACAATTTTCAGGTCATTTAAACATTTTTCTTTTTCTTTTTACCCCAGGTAAATAAATTTTTACCTTAGTCATGCTAATTAATTATTACTATTTTTACTATTTATTATGGTAAAATACTACGTTGAACTTATTGGAAAATATATCATATTCAGATTAAAAATATATATTATAATTTATAAAATTCTATTTATATAAGTTGAAATTTTTAATTTAAAATTATTTCTTAAGACACAATGAGAAAGAGGGGTTTCAATGAGAATATTTTCAAAAGTTTAAAAACAATTTTTATCCAAATACAATATTAAAATTATTCAAATGAAGTAAATTTGATTAAAATATATATAATTGAAAACAATTTCTCATAAATTTATTTAAAACAATTTATATATTTTAAAAATCATTAAATTAGATTATAATTATAAACAAAAACTAATGTTTTTAATAATTCATCAAAACAAATTACCTTCTAAAAAATTTCTCTAAAATTTCCTTTAAGATAATTTTGACATGCTTAATTAAAAAATAAAATTTATTTTCTCAAAAATAATTTCAAATAGTATAAAAACATATTTTTTATCCTAAGTGTGCAATAAGTGATAAAACCATTTTCTTTAAAATATTGTTTCTTTCTCGAAAAATTACTTTTTCTGTCAAATGATTATTATTTCATTTCTAATAATAATTTATCCATTTAATTTGTTTTATAAATGTATAAACCATATAATTTTCCTAATTTATTTATTATTATTAATTCCCACCAACTTAATATCATGGTTATAATGGTTATGTTTAAATAACAGTTTAATATTTTATATTTTTTTTTAAATCTCGTGTTTCATACCTCACAAGATATCAAAGAGAATTAACTTATTAAAAAGGAATTTTTTCAAAATTTTCAGGTGTTAAATTGTTACCCATATAAATTTTTCATCCTTAATATTCTATGTATATTACCTTCTAAATATATGGGGGTAGTTCTTCTTCATAACATCATCTAAGTTCCACTTTACTTTCTCGATTTTGTGATTTATCTGACGAATATTTAATGGAGGAGTCATATGATTCTTCAACACTTTCCCTATAACATCAACAATAATGATGTATTATTAATAGTATGATTGATTAGGATATAATTCAATTTCACCAAAGGTGATAAGATGTGTTTGGTATGACCTATAATTCATTAACAATGATATATAAAACATATCATATACTTTTGAGAGAATTGGTGGCATTCCCAAACAAGAAGAAACATCCTCAATTATTTCAAGGATTTCAAAATGTGTAATTCACCTTGGGCTCAAATTTCCCTTCTTACTAAACCTTATAACACCATTATAAGGAGTTAATTTTATTAGAACATCATTTATAACTTTGAATTCTAAATAATTCATTTTTTTATCAACATAACTACTTTTCTTTCATTGGAATTCATTAATATGTTCCTGAATTTATTTTAACTTTTTTACTGTCACTTCAAAAAGATCTAGGTTTGACAACCCTTGTCTTTTTTAAACATTAAATAATGATTTATTTTTTAAGAACACACATATTTAAACAAAAAATATCAACAAATATATTATCTTTGGGTCATTATGTGATTTACATTACAAACATAAAAATATGTAGTACATCGGTTCTATTGAAATATAAGGAGTCGGCATTAAACATTACATAATTTATAAAATTATTTTAAAATTCAATTTTTTACTTTTCCAAAAATATTTTTGGTTTATAGTTTTATATAATTAGGATATAATTCAAAAATATAAAACCACAATAATAAAAAGTGGGAACTACTAAAACTGTATCCATTTATTCCATATTATAGTTTTTTAATAAAACATGAAATATTTTCATTAAAAATATTCCTAAAATTAATTTTTTCTAATTATATTCTCTTACCCATACTTAAACCCTTTGAATTTTTTTTTATCAAAATTGGTATGAGAACAAAAATCATAGAATGTAACATAAGAATAAGGGAAGAAACGGTTAGTCAATAAATACATATAAACATATGAAATCCTTTTCACAAATACATTATTATCACCAGTACGTATCATAAATATACTTATTGAAAGCAATAGGTTTCCATAAGACATAGAAAAAATGAACAAAATAATAAAGGGATCATGGGGAATTATTTACATAAGATTTTAACCCTTTCAGATATCATATTATTTGTAACAATAATAGATAACTTATAATGTAACCCTCATTACTACCTTATTATCTAAACCTCATGACTACAATATTGTATAACCATCACATTTTCACATGCTGTAACCATACAGTAGACCTACATCATAAATATACCCAATGAATTGAAGGGAGATATAGCTCCCACCATTAATCATAAAAAATTACCAAGAATAATAAAATATTAATACTTTCTATAAAACATTTCATTTAAATTTTGTAAAAATATAAATTTAAAAGAAATTTTTTATTGAAAAGTCTCTTACCTCAGGTTAATCTTACTTAAAATGTGTTCAAACCTCAACTATAATGGTTTAAAGAGTGTAATTAATATATTATATAAAAATATTTATATTTATAATTACTTATAATATGTTTTTATAACATCTTTTCACCCATTTAATTAAAATATTTTTTTCTATTATCATTGTTTTAGAGCATTTATTTCATGGTTTCCATGGTTGGTTAATTATTGATTTTCATGTAAAATGGAAGAAAAACACCAGAAGTATAATGGAATTGTATTATAAATATTCCATGATTTTAAATGATACTATATACCATTTTGTTTTCTTATGTGAGGATGAATCATTTGAGTAAACATTAATGATAGTAATTTATTTTATTTTCTGGGTTTTTATAACCATTATGAACAAATATTTTTTTTAATATCATGTTTATATAATTGTTCCAGAACATTATATGAATTATAAAAAGTATAATACAATTTTATTTAACCATAATAATGGTTTTATGATCGGCCTTGAAGGATGTAAATTAATATGAAAATGTATCGACATGCTGATGGTAAATCGGCACAACCTAGATGATGGTATCATTTTTATAATAAAAGGGAGAGGATAAAGAGTTTTATGATAATCCTTTACCTAAACATGAGAAAACTATATTATATATAAGATATTTGAGTTTTCATTCCACTTGGATAAGCTGAGGCGTGTATATAATAATAAAATAAAATAAATTGAAAATAAAATAAAAGCAAAATAAAGAGCATTTATCCTTTTGAATTTTCCTCCTTGGAATCCTCCTTATAAAACTTGGTTTTGGCCTTTTGGTGAGACTAGAAGATATTTAACATTTTTAAGTGTATTTTAATGGGAATTTAACAGAAAGTAAATAGTCTAAAAGGCTTCGAGGTGTGTGGAGAAGAGGTCGTAAGGGGAGGTATTTATAGTAGAAGAGATGTGTGTTTTCACTTTATTATATTGATTAGTTTAATATTTTTGATCAAGATTATAAATATTTTGAAAAATATAAAAATATATATTCTAATAGTTACGAAGATTTTAAGATTTGTTTCTTACATCAGACTTATATCATCTATGAATCAATAATTCAAGTATTTGTTTGAAACCCTAAATTAATGTATTTCACTATTCTAAAATATTAACTGATTTTATAACACTTTGAAAAATTAATTAATGTGTCATAAAATTGTCATATAATCATAAGAAAAAAAATATTAACTTATGAATCTATTTAATGAAGATATTGTTTTTAAAATTTTATATTAATTATAAAATTGTAAATAAAAATTTACTTTTCACAAAAACACCAACACTAAATGTATCATTTTTAGGACATTTATTTAATTATAATTTTATATAAGTTTTTCATATTTTCATTTCTAAAATGGGTATATTTTATTTATAATTTATTAGGTGTGGTTACTATTATATTTTTATTATTATTAATAATGATCATGTTACCATTTCTATGGTCAAGTTTGTTGGATCGAATATGTAGATATAAGTCTATTAGATGGAACAATACAAGAGGGGGGTGAATTGTAGGTTTAAAAACCTTTGAGTTTTAGCAACAAAGATATTAGTTTAAATGATCTTTAAACTAATACAAATACAAACACCCACAATTGTATTGAATATAAAAGGTATGATGTATTGTAATACTAATGTAATGTAAAACAATTGTATTCAAGGTGAACACAATAATCAGAGTAATACAAAGATGAATGATTCTACCTTAAAGCGTATAGAATAAATCAATACAAAATGTAATAGAATGATTGTAATTGAAACAATTACAATTGAATATGTAAAGAAGAAATGAAACAATACAAATCCCTTTCTAATACAAGTAACAGTGGAAAAGTAAAAGTAATACAATTCTTTTAACCCAAAGAGAAGGGTTATCCTTTCACCTAGGATAAAAGGTATGTCTCACCAACACCTTGGTGAGCCCTCGATATGATGATCGGACTGTCTGTCTTCCTGTCCCTGGCAGCCCTCGATACGATGATCGGCACGTCTGTCTGCCTATCCCTGGCAGCCCTCGATTTTGTAGGTAATCGGAACCTCTGTCTTTCAATTACTTGGAAGCCCCCGATATGATGATTTGACACACAAGGCAGATGAGAGAAGTCACAGTGTCTCTCTCTAGAATCTTGGTAGTTCACAGAGTCTCTTCATTCGTTCTCTTCGTTCATCATCGTTCTCTCAGCTTCAAATGACCTCCTATTTATAGGCCTCGGGTTCCAACGGTCATATTGCCTCCAACGGTCATATTGAAACAGAAAGCACAACATCGTTTTGATTAGTTTGTAACTAACTCAATGACATCGTTTTGTTAGGACAAGAGATATATATAAATGAAAAACATGAGTACGATTCATATGTAGTGAGTGTTTTTGACTAAGTACCAAAACAAATAATGAACATCTGAATAGCAGAGTCAGTACGATATGATTGACAGAGTCAGTACGATACGATTGACAGAGTCAGTATGGTACGATTGACAGAGTTAGTACGATACGATTGACAGAGTCAGTATGGTAAGATTGACAGAGTCAGTACGATACGATATGGTCGGTACGATCAACATTGTACGATACGATAAACATGATAAAAGACAATTGTAATTTACAAACATATGATAGAATACATTTGTGACTTCCAAAACATGATATAGAAGTCAAAAGAAGACTTTTGAATTAACAATCTCCCCCTTTTTGGAAATCACAACACACAAAGTAAATGTAATAAGAAATACTTATCTTCCCCTGAGTTATTGAAAACTCTTCTGAATAAGAAATTGAATACAACTAACTCCCCCTTAGGTATGGACTTTCCTAAGGATTGTATTCATAGATTTTCCTTACGAGCGTTGTAAATAATTCTCCCCCTTTATAAAACATTCTCCCCTTTGTAAATATTCTCCCCCTTTGTGATTTACAAAAAGAAAGGAGTAATCTTGAATTGTCTGAAAGAGTTAGTAAAGCAATACAAGACAATGGATAATAGAAAAGGATCATAAAAGTCATTACAAAAACAAAGACAAGTTCCAAAAGAAAACAAATACAACAATCATTTGTTTTCTCTTTCCTTCTCCTTCTTTATAAGCTCATGAAGAACATATTTCATCTTCTTGATCTCCTTCTTGTTTTCAGAAATTGAATCAGCCTGAGTTTTGAGAATCTCTTGTTGGTCCGCAAAAAACTGATCTTGATTTCTGATAGTCTCCTCCTGGACTCTGATTACTTCTTGAAGGGTATCAATTCTATTTTGAAAATTCTTGTTATCTTTGGATAACACAGAATTTTGATTCTTCAGCAAAACCATTTTATCTTTGAAAGATGAAACCTTCGAGAATTCTGATTGAAAAACATTCATTCTCTCTTTCAAATCTTTCACTGAAGGAACATCGGCTCTTTGAGAAGACAAAAGATTCAACCTTTCAACCGTTTCTCTGTCAAGCTTGTTAAAAGCAATTGCAAGCTCATTTGATAACCTTCTTATATCTTCAATATCAATTTCATGATCATTGATTGATCTCTCTGTTTTGTACGACCACTTGGTCATCTTATTGCATGCCTTTTTATGAGCAACCGAACTTTCTGAAAGAACTTTCAAATCGGCTTCAACTGAAAAAACTTTCTTCCTCAACTCTTTTACATAGCCAAACATCTTCTTTTGGTTGTTAGTAATAAAATCAATCTTCCCTTCCAGCCTCGGGAAATAAGGAATAGTCTTCTCAACCCTTCTTAAAACATGAACAATGTAATCACTTTTCTTGAGAGAGATTGTATTCTCTGAATCAGTATCTTCATCGTACGATGCTAGTTCATACGATCTTCTTGAGTCAACAACTGGCTGTTTCCCTTTTGCTTTTTCTTTCTGTTTTCTTTCTTCTTCTACTTTGTCACTAATGACAACAACTTTATCAGAATGAGAAGATTGATCACCTTGCTTTTCTTGAGATGACATTCTGTTCGGAGATCGTACTTGATCGGCATGAGGAGTTTGTTGAACGCCTTCACTCAGCATTTGAAACGATTCTTCTCTACTCTTCTTTGAACTTTGAAAAAATTCTAAAAGAAAGTCTCCTTCTTCTTCTTCTTCTTCTATCTCTTCCATCACTTGTTTTTATTTTCCTTCCTTAGGGAGACTCTGTACGACGGGCTCTTGATGCACTTCTTCTGTTAATTGGGCACTAGCATCCTCAACCGCTTTCAAGACTTTAGAGACATCAAAGTCCTGAGCCTTTCTTTTTACAAGAAGCTTCTTCTTCTTTTCAGCCTGAAGGGTTTCTTCTACCCTTACTCTTTCTGCAAAAGCCTCAGAAGGGTCAAGACCAAACTTCGGATCACCTTCTTTTCTCTGTTCCTTATCCTTTCTCCATTTTTATACAACTTCTTTACTGTACCTTGGCTTCTTCTTCGGCTTTGAACTGGTTTGCGGATCAGACTTTTGAGTAACACCAGTAGATTGAATGTCTTTGGCTGGCATAGGTGCCGATTGATTCTAAGCCAATTCAGCTTCTATATCTCTGACAAAAGGTTTTGAATTCGGATCAAAAAAAACATTCATCTTTTTCATCGTACTCTTACTAATCCATGAGGGCCTCAAATCCTTGGGTTTTCCTTTCAAAGGAATGTTACAAAACATCATACTCTCAAGAATGAATTTCGTAAGGATAACTGGATACATAATCATCTGGGACTTAATCCCTCTTGTCTTGACATTCTTAATGGTTTCAAAAACATACCCCATGAGATTTACTTTTCTCATATTCACAAGATAGTCGAACATAAAGATATCAAAAACTTTCACAGTTTCTCTATCCCCTTTCCTTGGGATAATAAAACCTTGCATCCATAAAGTGACAAAACGATTGTCCGGAGAAAGATGAGATACTTTTCTCTTTTCTTCATTAATAACAAACAAAGTCTTTTCATCACATTCTCTATTAAACGTACCAACTTCCTCTGGTAGTTTGTGTGATGGACAGAAATAATCCCCTTCTACAGAAACATTCAGAAAATGTGCCGCTTGTTTCACAGACATAGACAATTTTCTATCGTACACAACAAAGTTTATAGTCATGTCTTTGTCGAAAGAAACGGTTTTGTAAAACTGAAAAACTTCATAAAAAAGAATCGGATCTTGAAAATCAGGCTTTTCAACACACAGATGTTCCCATCCTTTAAACAAAATGATCCTCCTGATTGTAGAATCATACGTATCGAAAAAATATTGAGATACTAAACTTTCTCTGTTAATGTCTTTCTCTGTAGAAGTCTTTGAAGACATTTTGGTGGGAGTATTAGCAGAGGATTGAGACATAAAGGTTCTGCCGATGAGAAGATCGTACGATGATTTATAGCTGGTGGAGAAGAGCTTCGCCTAAAATCCTGAAAAACCAATGTGGGTTTGGGGAGGGGAGGGGGATACTTATAGGCGATAAAGGGGTGACCGTTGATCTTCTACGGTCGAAAAATGATGACCATTGATCTTCTACGGTCAAGATTAGAGAAAACCAGATCAATGGTTAGGATTAAAATAGTGAAATTTTTTTAAAAAAAAATAAAAAAAACCTGTTGGAGAATGTAAGGTGATTGTTGGTTTTGATAGAAATCAAAAGAAAATACAATCATAAGGAAACAAAAAAAATCAGCATGCCGATGGAAAACAAATTCATTACTATGAACTGATCGTACGATAGAAAACAATCTTGTTACCATGAACTGACAATACGATGGAAAACAATCTCGTTACCATGATCTGACAGTACAATGGAAAACAATATCAATACCATCATCGGTCGATTCAATAGAAAAGAAAATCATTAGCATCATCGTTTATTACGGAAAAAAACATTACCATCATCGGTCGATACAATACTATTGATTGATTGGTACGATGGAAAAGAAATTCAACACCATCATCAGTCGATTCAATACTATTGATTGATTGGTATGATGGAAAAGAAATTCAATACCATCATCGGTCGATTCAATACTAAGATTGATTGATACGATGGAAAAGAATTTGATTACCATCATCGGTCGATACGATGGAAAATAAATTCAATACCATCATCGGTCGATATGATGGAAAAGAATTTGATTACCATCATCGGTCGATAGTAAATGTTACTATAAAACTGTCAATACGATAAACAGGAAAAAATGAACGAAACGATAAAACTGTCAATACAATAAACGGAAGGGAAAAATGAATGATACGATAAAAACTGTCGAAACGATAAACAGAAAAAAAAATCCAAAGAGTAAATAGTTAAAGAACATAAGATAAAAAGAAACATAAAGACAGAAAGAAATGTCCTCCCCCTTTCTACGAGGAGTTTCTTACTATTAGGAGAGATGTAAAACAGGAAGTAAATATGAATGATTATTTTAATGTAATCATTCCTAGCTTCTGTTTTATATATTCAAATCTATCGGAAGGTAAAGGTTTTGTAAAAATGTCAGCAAGTTTTTTTTGTGTTCCGATGAATTGTAAAATAATATCTCCTTTTTGTGTGTGATCCCTAAGAAAGTGATTCCTAACATCTATATGTTTTGAACGTGAGTGATGTGCTGGGTTTTTAATAAGAGCTACGGAAATTGTATTATCACAAAGAATTTGAGTTTTGGAGAAACTCAAACCATAGTCAGTGAGTGTGTGCTGCATCCACAATACTTGAGCACAGCAACTTCCAGCTGCTACATATTCAGCTTCAGCAGTGGAGAGTGTTACTGAGTGTTGTTTCATGCAGGACCAAGAAACCAAAGAATCTCCTAAGATCTATGGCACTTGTATTACCAAATGTTCTTATTGGTACACTTCTCGTTTTCCTGAAAAAGAAACAATTAGATTTTCGGAATACAAACATGTTTGGATCCAGAAGGGTTAGATAAAAGAATTTTAGGAATCCACATTTGTTTTGAAAAATGAGCTTTATGAAATACTAAAGATTGAGTTTTGTTAAGAGAACAATCTCTTCTCCAGTGTCCACCACATTGACACTTTGAACAGAAAATGGTTTTTTGAGGAACAAAATAGTTATTGCTAAAAACAGGTTTGGAATAAGTATAACCAAGACCAGAACGATTTCTCAAAGGTCTAATTTGAGAATACATCTTGCCAAAGTTTTATTTTCCATGAGTAAAGTTTGAAAAACATTTCCTCAAAGATAAAATATCTGACTTTAGTTTTAAAACCAAATTCTTGTTTTCTAAAACATTTGAATTTGAACTAGAGTTAGACCCTAAAATATTTTTCTTTGAAATTACAGTTTCAAGATCCTTAGAAAGCTTATCCTTATCAGATTTAACTTTATCAAGGGTTTTTAAAATGCTTTCAAAATCAGAAGTTTTCACATCAAGATCTTTAGAAAGATCTGATACTTCTTTAGTCAAGATTGAAATTCTAGAATTTTCTTTTTCAAGTCTCTTTTTGAGTTTAGAATTTTCATTTTCAAGTAACTTAGAAAATCTAGAGACCACTTCAAAAGAAGGTAATGTATCATCCTATGATGATGAGGATTCATCATTTGAATATTCATAATATCTATTATCAATATAATTTGCATTTAGAGAGACATTTGTAATAGCTTCAGCATTATGTACCTTAGCCATGAGACAATGATCTTCAATTGGTATTTTGGCTAGAAGTCCAATATTTCTTTCTCCTGATGTCTCATATTCTGAAGAATCATCTGAGGAATCACTACCACTTGCACTCCACGTATCATTTGCTTTCAAGAATTTCTTTGTCTTATAAAACCTTTTCTTGTTTCTTTCAGAGTGTTTCTCTTTTCTATCTTTCTTCTTCGGTAAAGGAAAATCAGGCCTTATATGTCCTGCTTTCATGCATTCATAACAAGTTACCTATGAATCTTTTCTATCTTTCTTTTTGAATCTATATTGAAAATATTTCTTTCCCACAATCTTGTTCATCCTTCGAGCAAGATTGGATAACTCATTATCCGGAAGATTACAGTCACTTGAATCAGATATAACAACTTTCTTGGTTTTAGAACTTGTAAGCCTTTCAGGTGTTTTAGCTTTAGATGCAAAAGCTGCACTTCCATTCTCATTCTTCTTCTTGTTGAAATCAGCATCTCTCTTCATTCTTGTCTCATGCTGTAGAAGAGTTCCAAAAATTTCATCAAGAGTAATCTGGGAAACTTTTCTATTTTCATCAATAGCTGTCCTTTTTGACTCCAATTAATTTGGAATAATATCTATAATCTTATCAACAAGAGCTTCATCATCAAGACCTTTTTCTCCCATAGATTGTAAGATGTTTACAATTGTCATAAACCTTTGTTGCACTTTACATACTGGCTCTCCATAAGGAAAAAACAAATCCATGATACTCTGCTCGAAGCACTGCTCTCCCTGTTTCTATAACCTTGGATGTACCAAAATGAGTAACTTCTAATTTCTTCCAAATACAGATGGCTGCTTCACATGAAGATATCTGACTATATATATTCCTGGTCATAGAGCATAATAAAGTATTGTGTACCTTGTAATTCAGTTGATATTCTTTCTTCTCTTGGTTGGTGAAAGTACTAACTTCTTTGTCAGGAATTTTGTAACCTCCAGTAAGCATTATAAAATTGTCTACACCAGTATTGATAACGAAAGTCTTCATACGATCTTTCCAATACTCAAAATCATTCCCAACAAAGATTGGTGGTCTAGAAGGATTCAGATTGTCTATTGATCCAATATTCATTCCTGCCATCTAATACAACAAAAACAACTTTTCCACTCCACACGTCAGTGTAGTAAGTATTCAAGATAGTAATAAGAAATAAAGCTAGTAATAAAAATCAGTGGAAAACCTCCTCTGATACCAATTGTTGGATCGAATATGTAGATATAAGTCTATTATATGGAACAATACAAGAGGGGGGTGAATTGTAGGTTTAAAAACCTTTGAGTTTTAGCAACAAAGATATTAGTTTAAATGATCCTTAAACTAATACAAATACAAACACCCACAATTGTATTGAATATAAAAGGTATGATGTATTGTAATACTAATGTAATGTAAAACAATTGTATTCAAGGTGAACAAAATAATCAGAGTAATACAAAGATGAATGATTCTACCTTAAAGCGTATAGAATCAATCAATACAAAATGTAATAGAATTATTGTAATTGAAACGATTACAATTGAATATGTAAAGAAGAAAGGAAACAATACAAATCCCTTTCTAATACAAGTAACAGCGGAAAAGTAAAAGTAATAAAATTCTTTTAACCCAAAGAGAAGGGTTATCCTTTCACCTAGGATAAAAGGTCTGTCTCACCAACACCTTGGTGAGCCCTCGATACGATGATCGGACTGTCTGTCTGCCTATCCCTGGCAGCCCTCGATACGATGATCGGCACGTCTTTTTGCCTATCCCCGGTAGCCCTCGATACGATGATCGGCACGTCTGTCTACCTATCCCTGGCAGCCCTCGATTTTGTAGGTAATCGACACCTCTGTCTTTCAATTACTTGAAAGCCCTCGATACGATGATCGGACGTACAAGGAAGATGAGAGAAGTCACAATGTCTCTCTCTAGAATCTTGGTAGTTCACAGAGTCTCTTCATTTGTTCTCTTCGTTCATCATCGTTCTCTCAGCTTCAAATGACCTCCTATTTATAGGCCTCAGGTTCCAACGGTCACATTGCCTCCAACGGTCATATTGAAACAGAAAGCACGACATCGTTTTGATTAGTTTGTAACTAACTCAACGACATCGTTTTGTTAGGAAAAGAGATATATAGAAACGAAAAACATGAGTACGATTCATATGTAGTGAGTGTTTTTGAATAAGTACCAAAAGAAATAGTGAACATATGAATAGAAGAGTCAGTACGATATGATTGACAGAGTCAGTACGAAACGATTTACAGAGTCAGTATGGTACGATTGACAGAGTCAGTAGGATACGATTGACAGAGTCAGTATGGTACGATTGACAGATTCAGTACGATACGATATGGTCGGTATGATCAACATTGTACGATACGATAAACATGATAAAAGACAATTGTAATTTACAAACATATGGTAGAATACATTTGTGATTTCCAAAACATGATATAGAAGTCAAAAGAAGACTTTTGACTTAACAAAGTTAATATTCCATGAGTATAAATTCCTTGATTTCTATAAATGCAACTTATTTCATTATACATTTATTATGAATTTAAATAATTAATTCACAATTGAAATCAAATTATTTTTTGAGTACTTGGGTTATTACATTCTCCCAAACTTATGTAAATTTCATCCTCATAATATTTATTCACTTATTAAATAGTTGAGGATACCTTTCCCATATAACATTTGCAGATTCCCATGTTGCTTCTTCAACCAAGTGGTTCTTTTACAAAACCATAACCTCATCAATTACCTTAGTCTACAAAAATTTCTATCTATGATCAAGAATCATAATATGATTTTCCTCATAAGAAAGTTTATCATCTAATTGAACTAATTTCACTAATAGAAAAACAGGTATTTGTGACGGGTCATTTGTGACGGGATCCCGTCGTAAATGGCTTTTTACGACAGGGGCCCGTCGCAAATGGCCTGTTACTGAAAACGGTGTCGCAACAACAATTATTTATGACAGGCCCGTTGCTAAATCTTTTTTTTGTGACGGGGATTCTCCCCGTCGCAAATAGTACTCCGTATATTTGTAAAAAACTTTTCAAATAGTAATTGCGACGGCCCCGTCGCAAATAGTTTTTGCGACGGGACCTGTCGCAAAAACGATTTAAAAAAAATTAAAGAACTATTAATAAATTATTTTAATGCATATAATAATAATACTATTTGCGACGAGCATAGTATCCCGTCGCAAATACTACAAAAAAAAAAAATAAAATAAAAAAAATAAATTATTTTAATTAATATAATAATAATCCAATTATAATTCAAAAATAAAAAATATTAAAATATTAAAAAATGATTTTAATTAATATAATAATAGAATTATAATTCACAAATAAAAATAATAAATTATTTATAAATTATTTTAATTAATATAATAATAATAGAATTATAATTCAAAAATAAAAAATAATAGAATATTAATAAATGATTTAATTAATATAATAATATTAGAATTATAATTCATAAATAAAAAAATATTAATAAGTTATTTTAATTAATATAAAAATAATATAATTATTTTACATTTAAATATTAAAATAATTCAAGTATTACAAAAAAAATATTATTAAATTATAATATTATAAAATTTGAATATATATATATAATTTAATATTATAAAATATAAATAATATTATTATTCATATTAATATTGTTATTTCAAAATATAATATTATTAATATTTTATAATGAGACATAAACTATGAATAGAAAAAAAATCATATTTTGATTTCACAAATTTTATAACATAAAAACAAGCTCTAATCTGAAGGAGGGGGAGGGGGGATCTGCAGATGGTGGTGGAGGAAACTCCATCCCAAAAGCATGAGTGAGTCGGCACATGTACTCCATCTGCTCCTGATGCTGCTGCTGCCACCGACTCGTCTGCTCCTCGTACAGCTGCTGATGGTGTCGGCGCTCCTCCTCATACTGTTGACGCATGTGCTCCTGCTCCTTTCAGAGACTCTCTATTAGGGCAGTCTGAGATCGCAACTGATCCTCATACTGTGTAGCAGAAGAAGATGCACGAGCTCCTCTCGAGCTGGACGTCGACATCACAGCACTGCCATAATAATCTCCGAGAGTCAGTCGAGAGCTGATACCAACTACCCAGCCCTTCCTGAAGGCATACTGGGTGCCTGCATCCACGTCGCCTCATCAAACTGACGGCCAGTGGTCTGATCTGATGACTCGGCCTGACTCTCAGGCCGGGCCTGTGACGCTGCGGCCTCATATGACTCTTGTAGTTGCAATTTAAATTTAAAATAGTGAATATATTATATGCAGTTAATTTTTAAACTTGAAAACAAATTATACTGACCACGATGTGATGCTGATGATCACCTTTGAGCTCCCCAGTAGCAGGATCACTATACATCCTCCGATATCCATCGTACTCCGTAATATCGGGGTGCTCGAAAGCCTATAAGAATAAAAAATAAACTGTTAATATTTATAGTTATATAAAATATTTATAAATAATGTACGTACCAGATGCTGTCTATGAGTACTGAAAAAACGACTCCCAGCTCGATGAGTCACCTCCTGTCTCCCCCGATTCTGCCTCCCCACCGATGATCTCCTTTGAAAGGCACCACTCAACCAGTGCGCACATAATCCATCCCATACATGGGATGAAATGTTCTGTGGTTGGTGTGCTCTACATGACTCGTCAAAATCTGACACTCCTGCTTTCTTCATGGAATCTTTTCTTAAATTGTGCAAAAACTGATGAAGGAGATCATGCATGGCCACCTCCCATGCCTCGTGGATGGCGTCATGCATGGTATCCTCGATCGGATACCATAAACCCTACAAATAAATCAAAATATCAAGTTAGAAATGAAATAATTTTCAAAATAAATATTATTTATTTACATACGTACCAACCAAAGACCGAACATGGCCTGCTGCACATCAATGGGAATCTGCTCCCATGTGGTCCACGACTGAGAGAAATAGTTGCGCAAAATAGCGCTGCCCTGTCCAACTGCTATATGTGGAAAACTGTAAAAATAATAAACATTTATTATGTGAATAGATTAATGAAATCTTAGTCAAATCCACAGGTTATCACACCTCCGTGTGCGTGGATCAAACCCAAGACGTGGATGTCGGTCGAGGACGGGGTCAGGAATCATCAATCGTTCAAGACCGCGCCCCCTCTGCGTACTCCCTGGCGCCTGCAGGCTGAGGGTCATCTGCCAGTAACTCATCCGCATCGAAAGACAGGTTAGCATCCGCCAACTCACAAAATGTGGCGTCATCCATCTGAAACAGAAAATGTTAATGTTGTTAGCAATTAATTGATAATTTCTATTATATATACATATATACATATTATGATTGTATATAAATACCATGGAATTCTATCAGTGTTCATCTTCATCATTATCTTCATATATGTCAATGTCATATTCATATTCTTCCTCAACATCATCGATATCCATTCGAGTTACAGTTGCTTCATCTCTTACCATTTCAAATTCATATGTGACATCATTAACATCATCGTCATCACCGACTCTTAAATGTGGGTTGTCGTCATCGATACTCATGTCTCTTTGTAAAAAATATTGATTTTGAGTACTCTCTTGAAAAACTTAAATTCTTTGCACATTAGTGAAAGCACATTCACTTTGACTAAACTAATTTTCTCGAATTTTGATTTTTATTACACTCCACCAATCAGTCAAGTCTCTTGATGTAGCATAGTAATTTGCGTAATAAACTTGATGTGCCTGTTGAGCCAATAAAAATGGTTCATTTACTGTGAGAACACTTTAACATTTAATATCGATGATTCCATGAGTCGGATGAACACGCACGCCTCTCTCTGTATCCAACCACAGACATTTGAACATGGTTATGTAATGTTGTCCAAGATAACAGAGTTCAATGATTTCATCAAGTATGCCATAAAATTCAACTTCATTTTCTCGATGATGAGATCCTCTCAAGCTAACTCCATTGTTCATTGTTTTTTTTTATTCCCCATATGCATGTGTGTGAAATCGAAATCCATTCAACACATATGCATTATAAGTTTTAACAAGTTTGGAAGGTGGGTTACTCAATACACACAGCCGTTTGTCAATTTTATCAACATGTCGAGACACCTGAAAATTTATGAAATAATTATCAATATAGTATACTATACATTGAATGAGTTGCTAAAAGATAAAGAATTTATGTTACCAGTTTTTGAAACCACTGAGAGAAGTTTTTCAGTCGACGTTCTTCGAGAGCAGCTGCTGTAATTTGTGGAATTTGTTTCTTGATATGATTATCATACAACCTAGAAAAACCAAAGTTATTTACTGTAACATAAATGATAGAATAAGTGATATAAACACTTACAGTACAACTGATGTCATCTTTTCACAGTTGATCAGAACATACGTATGAGCTCTATGATGTTCATCATCTGAAAGCCAGCATTCATAAACTCCACCAAAACCAAGCTCTGGCTGGTTGAAAATAGATAATTGATTATCGATTTCATCAATATTCCTCTCGTTCCGTCCCATTCGGTTGTGTTTTGAAGGATACTCAGATTCAAAATAATGGGAGTAGAAAAAAGATATTTCCTCTTACAAATAAGCTTCTGCAATAGATCCTTCAACAGATGCTTTGTTACATACTTTTCTTTTCAATTTTTTCATGTATCTTTCAAATGGATACATCCATCGAAACTGTACTGGACCTCCACATTTGGATTCATATGGAAAATGTAACATCATATGTTCCATTGAGTCGAAGAAAGACGGCGGAAATATTTTTTCCAGTTTACATATAATTACAAAATCTTCTTTCAAGTTTTCCTAGAGCATCATAATCTGCTGTAGCCGCACAAATTTCCCAAAAAAAATGAGACATGTCTGTTATGGAATCCCAAATCACAGAATTCAACAGACCTCTTAATCCAATGGGTAGAATTCTTTCCATTATAACATGAAAATCATGACTTTTTAACCAGTAATATTACCATTCTTTACACATCTACCCAAATTGGAAGCACAAACATCTGGAAGTCTCAAATATGCAATCCACAGACAAAATAATAAACGGTTTTCTTTAGACAGTGTATAAGCTGCTTTTGGTTTTAGTAACATTTCTGTTCTGACATTCTCAAACAGTTCCAGTTCTGGACGCCTACAAATTTGGGCAAGATCTAAACGTGAATTTACATTGTCTTTTCTCTTTCATGGCGTATCCAAAACTGTATTAAACAAATTATCAAAACAGTTCTTCTCAATGTGCATGACATCTAACATGTGTCAGACCAACAAATCAGACCAATATGTAAAATCCCAAATTATGCTACGTTTAATCCAATTGTGTTCTTTCCCAAAACCAAAAATTTTCTGTTGGATTATTGTGGGACCAAAAGTGATGGGAGGTAATGAAAATACAATTGATTTTAACTACGAACCTGATATCATTTTTGGAGGTCCATCCCTTTCAACTGTTCCTTTTCTGAAATGAGATCTGTTTCTGCGAAAAGGATGATCAGCTGGAATAAATCTGCGATGATAGTCAAAATATCAAGGTTTCTTTCCATGAATGAGCATAAATGCTTTGTTCTCTCCCATACAGTAAGGACATGATTTCTGACCATGTGTACTCCAGCCAGATAACATCCCATAAGCCGGGAAGTCACTAATTTTCCACATCAATGCTTCTCTCAGTATGAAATTTTGTTTCATTGCAACATCATATGTACTGACACCAGTACTCCACAATAAACTTAATTCATCAATCAATGGTTTCAAATAAACATCAATATTTTTCTTCGGATGTCCTGGAATTAGTAAAGTCAAAAAGATATATGGCTCCTTCATCAACATCCATGGAGGTAAATTGTACGGAGTTAAAAAAACAGGCCAACATGAATATTGACTACCATAAGATATGAACAGACAGAAACCATCAGTGGAAAGGCCCAGTCGAACATTTCTAGCTTCTAAAGCAAAGGATGGATGTACTCTATCAAAATGTTTCCATGAATCACCATCGGCAAGATGATTCAATCTTTTATCGGTTGAAATATTCTCTTTATGCCATGACATCATTGTCGCTGTATTCTTAGACATGAATAAACGCTAAAGTCTGGATGTAAGCAGAAAATATCTCAACTGTTTTACAGGAATCAAACCAGACTTCCCATGTTGTCCTTCTTTATATCTCAGTTTCCCACATGTGGGACAACTATCCAACGACTCATTTTCCCCAGAATACAAAATGCAGTCATTTGAACATGCATGAATCTTCTGACAAATAAGTCCCAAATTTTGAAGTAGCCTCTTACTCTCATAGTAATTTGGAAAAACATTTCCTTCGGGTAAGAGTGTTTTAAGCAAAGAAAATATCTAGTCAAAACAGGTGTTTGACATTCCGTTATCTGATTTGATAGCCTTAAATTTTGCAACTGCTTCTAATTTGCTCATCTTGCAGTCAGGATATAATGCATCCTCAACAGACCTCAACAACTCATAAAATTCAGACGGTGCCAACTCAGGATTTGAAGCTATATCAGCTGGAGTTTCTGTATGTTGAACAGATGAACCTGCAACATCATGTATTAAATCTTGAAACCGGGATGGATCCGGAATCAATTTGGTATCACCTGCTCTGGAACTACGTTCACCGTGTTGATACCAAAAAACATAATCTGGTTGAAAACCAAAACGCAAGAGATGTTCCCCCACTTTGTCAAACGTGTCAAACGTTCTCAATGCACATTTTCTACAAGGGAATTTTATTTTGCCTTCTGAAACAAATTCTGGATTTGATGCCGCAAATGATAAAAAAATTCTCCACACCCTCTACATATACTGGATTTAAACCAGAACCGTTTGGATTTCTACGTTGATTTATCCATATGTGGTCACCTAATAATGATTGTTGGTGACCTCGTGGTTCCATATTTTTCTATAAAATATAAAAGCATTACTGGTTTTAAATAATTTTTTAGAAAAAACACTCAAGCTAGGATAATTATAGAGTTTACATCATACACGACTGATGCAAACTTTTTATTGTTAATTATTACTAATTATTGGTAATTATTACTAATTATTACTAATTATTACTAATTATTACTAATTATTACTAATTATTGGTAATTATTACTAATTATTACTAATTATTTGTAATTATTACTAATTATTACTATTTATTGGTAATTATTACTAATTATTGGCAATTATTACTAATTATTACTAATTATTGGTAATTATTACTAATTATTACTAATTATCGGTAATTATTGCTAATTATCAGTAATTAATACTAATTATTGGTAATTATTACTAATTATTGTTAATTATTACAAATTATTGATAATTATTACTAATTATTGGAAATTATTACTAATTATTGGTAATTATTACTAATTATTACTAATTATTTGTAATTAATAGTAATTATTACTAATTATTACTAATTATTGGTAATTATTGGTAATTATTACTAATTATTACTAATTATTACTAATTATTGGTAATTATTACTAATTATTGATAATTATTACTAATTATTACTAATTATTAGTAATTATTACTAATTATTACTAATTATTACTAATTATTACTAATTATTACTAATTATTATTAATTATTACTAATTATTACTAATTATTACTAATTATTACTAATTATTACTAATTATTACTAATTACTGGTAATTATTCCTAATTATTACTAATTATTGTTAATTATTCCTAATTATTACTAATTATTGGTAATTATTACTAATTATTACTAATTATTGGTAATTATCAGTAATTATTGGTAATTATCGGTAATTATTGGTAATTATCAGTAATTATTGGTAATTATCGGTAATTATTGGTAATTATCGGTAATTATTGCTAATTATCGGTAATTATTGCTAATTATTGGTAATTAATACTAATTATTGGTAATTATTACCAATTATTGGTAATTATTACTAATTATTGGTAATTATTACTAATTATTGGTAATTATTACTAGTTATTGATAATTATTACTAATTATTACTAATTATTAATAATTATTACTAATTGTTGGTAATTATTACTAATTATTCCTAATTGTTGGTAATTATACCTAATTATTGGTAATTACTCCTAATTATTGGTAATTATTCCTAATTATTGGTAATTATTACTAATTATTGGTAATTATTACTAATTATTGGTAATTATTCCTAATTATTGGTAATTATTCCGAATTATTGGTAATTATTCCTAATTATTGGTAATTATTTTTAATTATTGATAATTATTCCTAATTATTGGTAATTATCATTAATTGTTGATAATTATCGGTAATTATTACTAATTATTACTAATTATTACTAATTATTACTAATTATTTACTAATTATTACTAATTAGTGGTAATTATTACTAATTATTATTAATTATTGATAATTATTGATAATTATTACTAATTATTACTAATTATTGGTAATTATTACTAATTATTGGTAATTATTACGAATTATTGGTAAGTATTACTAATTATTGGTAAGTATTACTAATTATTGGTAATTATTCCTAATTGTTGGTAATTATTCCTAATTTTTGGTAATTATTACTAATTATTGGTAATTATTTGTAATTATTACTAATTATTACTAATTATTCCTAATTATTGCTAATTATTGATAATTATTCCTAATTATTAGTAATTATATGAATAATTACCAATAATTAGAAATAATTACCAATAATTAGGAATAATAACATTATTAGTATATTTTATTATTAATATTAAAATAATATAATTTTTTATATTATATACAATTCTCCTTTCATCTCTGTGTTTTCTGTCTCCACATACAAATAATACATGTGGAGACAGAAAACACACAGATGAAAGGAGAATTGTATATATAATATAAAAAATTATATTATTTTAATATTAATAATAAAATATACTAATAATTTAATAATGTTATTATTCCTAATTATTGGTATTTATTACTAATTATTAATATTTATTCTTAATTATTGAAAATTATTACTAATTATTCCTAATTACCATTAACTATGAACAATACTAATAATTTAAATTTATTAAGTAACAAAACAATGTCAACATAATTAAATTACAACTAATTAAAAATAATTGAAACTAATAAAAATTTTAAAATAAATATTAAATTTAAATGAACATAAATATCTTGAAAATTGATCTGAAGTTGATCTCTGATCGTTCTTCAAAACTTCAATATCAACTCCACAGAAAAAAATTAAACTTGAGAAACGCTGAACTTTAGAAATAGAATTTTGAGAGAAAGAGAAGATGGAGTTTGAGAATGAATTGAAAAAAACGGATGGGGGTATTTATAGGTTAGATTATTTGCGACGAGTATCCCGTCGCAACTAATATTATTTGCCATGGTACCCGTCACAAATACCTTAGCCATCATTTATTATGGTCAACGGTTAAATAGTTATTTGCGACGGGTCCCGTCGCAAATGACCACCTGCCGACATACTATTTGCGACGGCGGAATATTCCCGTCGCAAATACCTTTTACCGCCGCCGTTTATTTGCGACGGGCAATAACCGCCCGTTTCAAATATGTTTCCCGCGATTTGGCGCACAAACCGCGCAAGTTCTTTTGCGACGGGAAAGGTTATCCCGTCGCAAAAGGCTACTTATTTGCGATGGGCAAACACCCTCGTTACAAATAAGTTTTTAACGGGGCTATTTGCGACGGGATAAATCCCGTCACAAATACCCATTTTTCCCATAGTGTTTTGGGCTCAATACATGAGATGAATCTGGTACATACTTTCTTAACATCGAAAATTGAAAAACATTGTGTATATGAGATAAAATAACACACAAATCTACTCAGTATATATATATTTTTAACTTTTCTAGGATTTAAAATTGTCTAATGAACCATGGACTTAGCTTTTATTTCTTACAAAAATCCATACCTCTTTTCCAAGGAGATATTTTTATGAAAACATGATCACCTCCTTCGAAAGAAATATACTTCCCTTTATTATCTACATAGATTTATATCTTCTATGAGCTATCCTAATATGTTAATAGATCACCTTTTGAATCTCAACTACTTCTTGTATTAATTCTGTACCCACCAACTTCCTTTCCTTGAAATCATACCAAAATACTAGAGTTCGACACTACATTCTAATTAATTCCTCAAAAGGTTCCTTATGTATACTAGAATAAAAACAGTTACTAAAAAATCATCTAAAGAATGATTTTGGTCCCAAATTCCCTGATAATACTTTGAACAATAAAATATCATGTCTTCAAATTTCAGAATTTTTTATTAGTTAGTCCATCATATTGGGGGTGAAAGGATGTGTTGAAATTTAACTTAGTTCCAAATGACTTTTGAAATCCTTTACAAAATTTATAAGTGAACCTATGATCACGGTCAGATACAATGCATAGAGTAACTCCAAGAAATATAATAGTATCTTTGAGGCATAGTCGAGAAATCTGATCCAAAGACATAATATTTCAAATATGAAGGAAATGTGCATATTTAGTCAGTCAGTCAGCAATAACCCAAATTGAATTTTTACCATAAGAACTATATGGTATTCCCACCATGATATCCATGGATATGTTTTCCCATTTCCACTCTGGCACTGAAAATGATGAATAATCACTTTTGGTAGTTTTCACTCTAATTTAACTTATTTAAAAGTCATCCATTTCATGTTAAAATGTGAAATATCTCTTTTCATTCAATCCCACCAGAAATATTCCTTAAAATTACCCATTTACCCTATTTTACCTTTTTCTATAACTCACATTCATCCTTCTGAACATTCATAACTCTATATGATAGAGATGACTAGAGTAAAAAAGTAAACAAAAAAGAGGAATTTCCTCCACCAAAACCTCTAAGATAAAATTTATCAAATCATTAATAAAGGGGTCCTGTTCCAAATGAAACATGGTTAGTGAATCATGATGTTTTGGACTCAAGGAATACTCCACTTGGTTTTCTTTTCCAGGATAGTAATAGATAATACAATCACAATCGTTTATCTATTCATGCTATCTTATCTACCTTATTCTTAATTACTTCTGAGTAAATATATACTTCAAACATTTATGGTCAATATATATTTCACATTTGGATTCATATAAATGATATCTCTATATTATTAATGAAAAAATCACAACTGATAATTCCAAAAAATGTGTGGGATAATTTAGCTCATGAGGTTTTACTTGTCTTGAAGAATAAGCAATTACCTGATAATGTTTCATCAGAATACAACCAAGTCCCTTCAAAAAATCATTACTATAGATGAAAAAATCACTAATTCTAGAACAAAGATCTAAAATTAGAGCATTCACCAATCTTCATTTCAGTTCTTGAAATAAAATCATTACACTCTTATGTCTACTTATATTTAACCCTATTTTAGTGTTAACTTAGTTAGCAGGAAAGATAACCGTGAAATTATTTTAACAGACTGTCAATAATAACATGCCAATCAATGAAAACTATGAATATTAGTAACATTTTTTTTCTACTATACAATCATCAACCACATTTTTTTATAGGGACGAACAATTATTCCATCATTATTTACAATGTTCCCAAGAAAATAAATCTTTTTCAACCAATAAACAAAATTTCTAAAATTTACATATAATATCTATTCTTTGATAATTTGAAGAAAAATCATTAAATGTTTTTTCCCATCCACATAATTTTTTGAAAAGAGAAAAATATCATAAATAAAATCAACAAAAAAACATATCTAAATATTCATGTAACAATCTATTCATAATAACTAGGAATACAGAAGGTAATTTTTCAAAGTAAATGGAATACAAATAAACTGATAATGACTATATCTTGTTTAGAACACTATTTTAAAAATGTCATCTTCCTTTAGCTTTAGTTGATAGTTCCCAGATCTAAATCTGATCTTTGAAAAATAATGGGCTCCCTAGTGCCGATCAAACAATTCATTGATGTAAGGTTTTGGATAAATATTCTTAACCATATTGTTATTAAAATATCTATAATTAATTAAAATAATCATGTAACTGTCATTATTTTTAATGAACAAAATAGGATCACCCCATGGTGATGTTCTTGGAAGAATTAATCCTTAATAGAGAAAGAAATGCAACTAGTTTCTCAATTATATAAGTTCCACTTGATCCATTTGATAAGGGGGTTTTGAAAATTGATTAGAATTAGGAAACAATTCAACAGTAAATTCCACTTCCCAGTCAGGTATAACACTAGGAAACACATTAGAAAAAGCATATAGGTATTCATTTACCTCTTAAACATCATTAATCTGAATTGTTCCCCTATTTTAAACAATATGATCAAGATAACATTCATTTGTATCCATTAATAGTTTCTCAGCTTCTTGATATATTACCAATTCTGTGGGTATATTATTTTATACAATAGGAAACTATTTTTGAAAAAAAAATCTTTATCTATATAATAAATCATAGCCTGATAAACAGAAAGGCAATACATACCCAGCATAACATCAATCTCAACTAAGGGAAAAACTACAAAGTTTCCTGGTAATGTATTTCAATAGAAAACTACAAGAAGATTCTTATAATTTCTTTTTGCTATAATATTTTCCCAGGTTATTTTAACCATAAATTCTCATTTCATTCCTTGAGGTTAAATTTCAAATTTAAGAGAAAATTAATCAAAAATAATGGAATGTGTAGACCTCGGATCGAAAAAAACCTTAAAAAATATAAGTAAACAAAAAAAGTACTTGATACCACTTAATGGTATGTCCCAACATCTACTGACATAGTCACAAAGTATCTCACTACACCTTTATACTTATAATCTGGCTGCTTTCCATCATTCACATATTTTTTTGGGAAGGTATTTTCATAATTATCCATCACACCACATTTAAAACACTTTATTGATTGCTTATCAGAATTACTTTTTTGATAATTTTCATTATAATAATGGGCCAAATGTAAAACAATACCACACCTAAAACACATCTCAATTTTTTAGTGCATTACCTATTGTTCTTTTTACAACACGTTTTACAAACTGGACACTAGAATTTCATTCCAGCATATTTATATGCCTGATTCTTACCCTTTGACTGCAATATGTACTTATTATTCTAATTGTTGTCAAAGTACATGTGATCATCAGAAAGATCCATTTTTACCCTATCATCACATTGGAAAATATTCTAGTAACTTTTGAATTTACAAGAATCCAATTCGCTTCCATATCTTGGATTCGATAAAGAGTAAAAATTATTGATTTTGCTATCAATATGTCGAATAAAATTAGGATCATACCTTAAAAAATGAGTGAAGTTTTATTGGTAAAAATCCACCAAATACAATTAATTTTGATAAAATTCAAGAAATTAATTTTCTATCCTAATTAAAATCATCTTAGAAAAATATTTTTCAAGGAATATATTCTTAAATCCATATCAATCCAAGGCATCAATCTATTCCCTATAAGTCATATTATTTACCATTGACCACCACTGGCTGTCTTCACCATCAAAATGGTAATTATAAATACTAAAAGTTTTATTATTTAAAAACCCCATGAAATCAAATATCTTTTCAAGGGATTTAATCCATCCTTAAGCCACCACAGGGTTAAAAATCCACTGAGAGCAGGTGGGTGTTGACTCATAAATTGTTCCACTATCATCATGTTCCATTGTGGTAGATCTAGTTGTTCTATTGCATGGATGTCACCTCCATTTATATCATATATCAACCAAGCCATCTGTTTCAAAACTAATCGACTCCAATTCCCACCATTCTATGTTGATGGTTCTGAATTATATCAACCTCTCAGTGCCATCAAACTTTATCATCTCTATTTCATCTATGGAAAACCATTCTAAAAAGAAATGTATTAGATGGAGAAACATGGTAATCATAAAATTCTATATCATTTTAAACCTCAAAATATGTTAATAATAATTTATATTATTATATTAACATCATCCTAAACTTTTATTTTCTATAAATTATGTTCTAATTTAAATTATAATGACCTGAACATAAACATTACAAAATATAGAAAATTATTTTAGAATTCATTTTCTTATATTCCCATAGATCTTTTCAGTTCAGAGTTATAGATAAATATAGCATAATTAATAAATTTCAAACCCTAAGAATAAAAATTGTGCACTTCTAAAACAACATCTATTTATTTTTTAATATAAATTTTTTTAATAAAATAGTAAATATTTTTATAAAAAATATTCATAATATTTAGCTTGGATTTTTATTTTCTCAACTAATCCTTAAACACTATGAAATTTTTTTAAACATTAGGATAAGAAAAACATATTATTCAAGAACCTTATAAGATAGAAAGTAACTATTATTCCATGAATACATATAAACATATGAAATCCTTTTCCCAAAGGTATTGTTCTCACCCATAAGTATCATAACGTTACTTAGTAAAAAAAGAGGTTTCCATAAAACATAGAAAACAAGAATAAAATAGTAATGGTATCTTAGGGAAATACATAATTAATATTTCAATCCTCATGGATACCATATTATTTTTATCCCCCATGGAATCCTCATAGTGTAACCATTATGTGTACTTTATGATATAACACTCACAGATACCTTATTGTGTAACCATTATAATAACTCATGAAGTAACCATAAATTCAACCTCCATCATAAAAATACTCAATGCATTGAAGGGAGATATAGGTACCATCTTCATCATAAATAATGAAAAAAATCATAACAAAGAAATAAAACACGAATATTTTCATAAAATCATTCCTTTTAAATTTTGTAAAAATAGAAATTTGAATGAGTATTTTTATAGTAAACCCCCTTTCCTTAGGTTCATCATTTTTCTAATGTGTTCAACCATACTAAATAATGGTTTAAAGAGTCTTATTAATATATGGTAAAACCATATTAATATTTATAATTACTTATATGATCATCTTATTACATATTTTCACCAGCTTATTAATAATATCTTGTTATTTTTTGTTGTTTTTGGTGCATTTATTTCATGTTTTTCGTGGTTGGTTCATTATTGATTTTCCTATCGATAGGATGAAAAACTCATGAAGTGGAGTGAAATGGTATTAATATATTTAAATAATTATAAATGATACCATATATAATTTTGTTTTCCAAAATGATGAATAATCTATATATAAAACATTAATGAAAATGAATTAATTTATTTGGAAAATTTTAAGACAATTATGAATATATATCATTTTATTTAGTATCATGTTTATATAATGGTTATTATACATTATATAACTTATAATATTTATAATAAAATATTATTTAACAATAATAATGTTTTTAAAAAAAGTATTGATGCTGGTAAAATAAAAATAAAATGTGTCGTCCATGATGTCGGTAAATCGACACATCACAGACAATATTCTCATTTTTAGAATAAAATGGAGGATATATTGAGTTTGATGATAACTTTTTATATAAAAATGATTATATTATAGTATATATAATATAAAATAGTTTTCATGCCACACAAATAAGGGGAGGTGAGGTGATAATAATAAAAAATTAATTTAAAAATAAATAAAATAAATAGATAGAGGATTTTTCCTCCGGAATTCTCCTATTTGAGAACCTCCTTAAGGAACACAGTTTTAGACTTTTGGTGAGACCAGAATGTATTGGACATAGGGAATAGGTTTTGAATTTTATTAGGTATAAATTAAACAAGAAAAACGTCTTTGAGGTGTGAGGAGATGATGTGGTGAGGGGTGGTATTTATAGTGGAGGAGAGATTTGTTTTCTCATTATTATATTCATTAGTTTATAATTTTCACTCAATATTATGAAAAGTTTAATAATTAAACCTAAATATATTAAAATAAATAAGTACAGTTCTAGATTTTGGGCTTAAATTATCCTTACATCATCTATGACTCAATTATTCATGAATTTGTTAAATACTCTAAATTACCTTATTTCACTATTCACAAAAAATTCAACTATTTCATAAAAATCCCAAGAATTCACCCCAACCATTTTTAGAAGTGCATAATTAAAAAATGAATTAAATTTTCTGAAAATAATTTTCTAAGTACATGAAATTCATTTTTTAATTATAATATTATTTTATTCATAAAATACTAAAATTAAATTTATAACTGATTTTATTGAACATTGAAAAATTGGTTAAGTTACCATTAAATTATCTTATAATCACAAGAAAAAAATATTAATTTATGAGTCTATTTTATGAAAATAAATTCTCTTTTAAATCATTATATTATTTTTAAAAATACAAACAAACCGTTATGTTTTACCAAAATATCATCTCTAAATACATCTATTTTAATCAATTATTTACTTATACAAGGATATAATAATATCATATTTTCATTTATAACAACGATAAATTTTATTTATACTTTTTGAGGTGAGACTACTATTCTCTTGGCTAGATTACTATTCCTAATGGTCATGTTACTATTAATATGGTCAAGTTACTATTTCATTAGTATAAATTACCAAATTTCAATAAATTCCACTTATTTCTTTATACATTCATAATGAATTTTACTAACTAATTAATGAATGAGAACAAATTATTTTAAAAGTACCTTAGTTGTTACATGAAAACATCCATAACATTCCCATAGTATCCCATCGTTCATAAAACAGTGTTGTATAACCAGGGGATATATATAAAAAATGGAGAGCTATAAAGCCTAGTAAAGGAATAAACTTGGAATAACATGAATAAATCATTTCATGTTATATAATAGTCATTTAAATGAGATAAAAAATGGGTTACTATCATGAACATTAACAAAGATGCATTATATAGCATGATAACATAAAATATGCATGGGAAAATGGAAACAACGTTAAACATTACATCAAAAAGATAGGTTAAATCTTACCTCCCAGATGTCATAATATGGTTGATAAAGTCCCATTAGGGATGAGAGATTTTTAATAATTCCATACATTATGTTTCATGAGACTAAAACATTACCCTATTCATTGGAGTGCTATATCATTCCTAGCACACCTGTAGCTTTCATATTATGTACATGCGTAAGTGTTATATATATATCACTCAATATAAGATCACAGTTCATAAAATTTAACTCCATGATCAAGGTGTGTGGAGTAAATACATTGAGTTAATAAATAATAATATTATAATTAGATTAAGTTTAATACCTTTGACTGGAAATAGGGAAGGTATTCACAATACCACGGTTTTTTATGGGAAAATTGTAGGGAAATTCCCACAGCATAACAACAACACTTGAAGATTCATACAATAGATTAATTAGAGAAGAGAGGCCATCCAATAATTTCTAACTATAATGGACAATAATATAAATGTGTAAAAATATATATTATCATTATGAATTGGAAATAAAATATATAAAATAAAGAATATTTTTGAATAAATAGAAGATGGAAAAGATACCATATGTTGAGTAGGTTATTCCAAAATCCTAAGAGGAGTTTTTGAGAGAATGGGGGAAACATGGTAGGAATATAGAGAATATAGGGTGGAATTATTATGTGATCCAAGGTTTTTGAGTGGATAGAAAGGGGCGATTATGGTGTTTTATATAAGAAAATAGGGGTAGTTCATTATTATTTCACAAATATATGTTTTGGACTATACATAATTATGAAATCAAAAAGAAAACCCTTCCCATGGTTTTACCCATGATATCAAAAAACATGGACTTTTTTCCAATATTTAAGAAGTATCATAGTCTAAATAATATGAACATTATCCTTGATTTTGTGGATGTGATTCATGTCCACAAATAAAGGTTTTTAAAACCTTAGAATATTGTATTGGTTTTGGAGGATTCAAACAGGATTTATAAAATTAATTAGATAACATCAAAATAACATTTTTTGAAATAGGGAACATATATTTTGTCAGGTATACCTTATATTGAATTTATTAAATCACTTTTGGGTCATTATTATATCATAATATATACCTTATATTTATACCATATTTCATTTTTACCTGAAAATTCAGCTATCTCAGAAAAGTAATAAAAAATCAAAATGAGATAAACTGAACACATTTATTTTAAAAAATATATTTATTTTATCCAAATATTCATTTAAATATTTTAACATTTAATTTTAAAACAATTTTAGAAATTTATTTAGAAATGTTGCATTTTTGACAATAAAATTTTTCTAATCCTTGTAAAAATTACTTTTGGCATATTAAAAATTATATTATAATTTATATTTATTAAAAATTATTTTACTGTATTATTTTATTTATGTATGATTTATTTTTTAAATTCATGAATTAACTGAAAATAAATATCTTAGAAGAAATTTCATATTAATGAAATACAATTTGTATTTTATCATTTTAGAATCTAAATCATCTACAATGTAACGATAATAAGAAGAAAATATATTCATTATTCAATAAAATATACATATTCATATTATTTGGGTCTTGATACATAACCCTTTATTACATCGGAAAATTCCATAAGGATAAGGTGTGCGATTTTAATATTTTCATTGGTTGGTTCAGTGTAAATGATTTGGGTCGTGATCATGATGAGCTCGAAATTATCCCATAAATGGTTTCCCTCATGATTTAATTATTGGATTTAATATTTTTCTTATTCAAGTGAAAATCGCAATGATGATATATACCTTGTAATCTCTAATAATTTCACTTTAAAAAGTATTATCTTACTGGTTGAGGCCATTTCTTCTATTTTCTATGTCAACTAAAATTGTGACAACCTTATATTAATACTAATCATATGACTAATGTTAATTTTTTATCAATGGTAAATATTCATAGAGGTATTTTAAATATGATAGAATATAATAAAACCTAATAATTTCATGTGTTTTCTATAATAATATAACACAATATGGAATTTAGTTCAATCATAATTGGAATATTAATTCTAAAAGTTTAATTTATTCAAATTGGATAATGAGTCCCCATTCACCAACTTCATCCCCACAAGTTGGAGTACTTGATATATTTTAATATAATGTTTCATATGGTTCTATTAGAATATTTGAATGGAAAATATTATTATAGGAAAACTTAAATAATGATCCAATATACAATGAATGTGAAGTGAAAATGATCTCAAAATGTCCTATATTAGTTAAATTGTCCCATCATATTTTTCATCAGTATTAGGATGGTTGGAAGTTCACAAATGAATCTCATTATCAATAGCCTAATGAATATGCATCCATAATTTTGATTTCAAATAGGTATCACGATCATAAATGGTTGAAGTTGGTGCACCCTGAATTCTTAAATATATTTAATATAAATCCCTATGAGGTACTCAAGAGTTAAAAACTATCTTATAGAAAGTAAATGTTATAATTTGACTATGTGATTAATGATAACCCATATTTCATCATTCATTCTTGGTGTATTTGGAATTCCTATGATAAATACCATAGCAATGGAATCCAATTTTCTAATAGTAATTGTAGGAGGATGTATGAATACTCTAGGATGATTTCTCATAACTTTAAATTATTGGAAAATATATCACCAGGACACATAATTAATAATATTCCTCTTGATGTTATACCACCAAAAATATCACCTCAAAAACCATTACATGTTTGTGTTAGAAAATGGTTTAGAGAAATTTTATCAATGAGAGTCATTCAATAATTACATTTTTATCTCAAGTATAGATATAATTCAAAATCACATTCCAAATTTTAAAAAGTCTTCTTTATAAATGATGTTTTCTAATTTACCATAATTCACATTTTTAGTTTTCTTATCAAACTTTTCATCATCATATTGATTAATTTTTATCTTTTCTAATAAATATGGTTTCATAGTCATTTAGAAAATTATTTATGCCTCTTCTTCCTTAATAATTTCCATATATATATTTACTAGATCCCCTAACATAGGATCTCTTTCAATTGTCATTTATGTCAAAATTCCATGATATTTCCTATACAATGCATCCACTACCTTATTTTCATTCTGAGGTTTTTACTCTATTGAGAAATCATAACCCTTAAGTATCTCAATCCATCAAAATTGTAGCATATTTATATATTTCTTTGAAAATATGTATTTTAAGATTTTTTTGATCCATGTATTTCTCACAAAATTCACCATTGAGATAATGTATTTATATATTCAAAGAAAATATTACGACTACCAACCCCAGATCATGGGTTGGATAGTTATATTCATGATACGTCAATTTTATTGACACACATGAAATAATATTATCATTTATATTAGGAAATAACCATGTTCCTTCTTTGATGCATCACTATATATCAGAAACCCTTCATTTGAAAATGGTAGACTAAAAAATTGAGCATTGACCAATCTCTTATTTATTTCATCAAAACATTCTACACATTCATTTATCTAAAAAAACATAACCTCTTTTTATGTTAACTTTGTTAATAAGATTTCCAATCAAGAAAAATTATGAATGAATAACCAATTGTTAAATATCAAACTAATAAAACTACATAACTTAGTTATATTTGTTGGTGTAGGTCATTCTCTGATTTATTTTTACTTATTAGGATTAAACGAGGTTCTATCCGTGGATACAATATGGTCTTGAAAAGAAAATTCCCAAATTTAGATATCACACTTACTAAATATCTTAAATAATTATTTCCTTCTAGGTGTGTGATGAATGGTCCGTAAGTGATTCTCATAACCCTTATGTCCTTTATGTACAGAAAAATATCATCAATGAATAACATAAAAAATGTTCATGATATTATTTTAATAATCTATTCATTAGATATATAAAGTCATTGAATTCATTAATTAGTAAATATAGAATTATATTAAAATCATATTCTCTATACCACACTCATAAATTTTTAATTATGATTTGTTACTTCTTTACTCGCAATTGGTGATTCCTAGAACAAATTTCTATTTGTGAAAAATATTGGGTTATTTGAAATTGATAGAATAGAACATCAATTAAAAGAAAAAAAACATATTCTTCTTTCTAATAGCATTGATTTCCCTATAATAAATGCACATTATCATCGATTCATCTATATTTTTAATGCAGAAAATAGGGGTTCCCCATGGTGAAACACTAGGCAATTAATTCCCTTATAAAACAACTCCTCTAGTTTTTTTCGTAAACTCCACTAATTCCATATTAGCCACTATATGAGTATTCTTTTATATTTTTCTTACATCAAGGATTAAATAAATGGAAAAAAATCACTCCATAGGGGATGAATAGGTAATTCCTCTTAAAATACATCAATTTATTCCCATAAAATAAGTTCATCCTCAATTTATTGATTACGATATCATTCCCTATATTTTTATCTCTTCCTACCTTAGAATCCCATTCATTAGAGCTATTAGGGATGGATATATACATGTCATATATGAAGATTTATTTGCAATAAAGATAATTAATTCTACAATGTTATCACAAATTGTAAATTCTTTCTTATATTAATAAATGTTTTCATTATATTTTGAAATTAATTCATTTCCAAGTATTATATTAAATACATCCATAAGTATTCTAATAAGGTCCAAAAAATAATGTATGTTTATGTGTCATAATGGGCACTAAATCACACGTACTTATTTTAGTGAGACATATTCAATGAGTTTTGATTGAAAACACCCTTCTTAAAGTGCTGAGTAAATATCTAATTTTTATAAAAAACAACAATGACATTATTTAGTTTGAGGATCCAGAATAAAATAATTAATTTGATAATTTTTAATCTATTATTAATGTACCTTCCAACACATCATTATGTACTTCCAACTTATCTTTAGTTATCAAATAAGCATGGAATTATCCCCTTATCCAGTGCCCTTCAGAGAGTGGGAATCATTAATTCAAATAAATGTTAAATATTTCACTAAATTATTCATATGCAATCTATATCATACATCATTAAATTTATAAGGGTATCATAATACTTCATTAAAATTTCTTCTTCCTTTTAATTTAATCTAAGTAACTTTATTATCATTTCATTTTGTTGCCAATCAGGGAAATATTTGTTAAAGAATTTCTCCTTAAAAGCTCTGCATTCTATGAGTTCCATTTCCTACTCCTTAATAGTATTCTAGTTCAACGATCACCATTGATCAAAATCACATTTTAGATAACACGCTAAATGTGTAACCCTTCTCTTATCGTCACATCCAGTGTCCAAAAATATCTTCTCAAAATACATAATCAATTTTTTATCTTTCGTTGGATTAGTAGTCCCACCGAATTATTGGGGATTCTGTCACATAAATCGATCAAATTTAAAACTATATCACTGTTGAACAGGTTAAACCATCTGAGAAATGTTAATTTTTCATAACTTGACCTTTCCACACTAATATTACTATAATTTTTTTATTTTCCAATACCATCTCTATTGGACTCCTCAATAGGCAAATCTCAGCATTTGGCACATGTATTAATACCATTTTACTTTTAGGAACCATTTCAAAATTATTTTATATACTAGATAAACTCATAAAAGTTTGAAATTTAAATCCTAATGTATAATTATAAATATGGTTTAACACTTAACATAATAAAAATTATGCATTTTTTATTTTAGAATCATAAATAGTGTTTCTTTAGGGATATATTTATTTTAAAATCCTTTATAACGGTTGGTAAAGAAAATATGACTTATACTAAGTATATCTACATATAGTGTCAAACCAGGTGCATAATAAGACCCATTTTAATTCACCAAGTGATGATTGGGTTAATCCTGATGCACATTTTTGGATTTATTACCCCTAAGTACCTTTCTCTAGAGTCATACCTACTAGTAATATTCAGATATGAATGTGTTTCTAGGAAAAAATACATTACATATTACATAACAAAATTATAGGATATTCGTTTGTACTTATACTCAAAGTCTATCATAGGGTTATGTTTCCCTATATATGTTTTTCTTTAATCTAGTACCCATGGATTCTACCAAACCAACTGTAACAATCATAACTCTAGTAACCTGAAGTCAGTGCCTACTTTATTTCATTGGAATAAATACAAGGGGTTCAAATCCATATGGTTTGATCAATTTTGTTTTTTGAAAACCCAAAATCATACAAGGTAAAAAAAATCATTGGTTAAGGAAAATAGAAATCATAATAATGGAATACATTTGACATCCTTGAACTCTTTCCAAGAATTCTTCTCCCTGACTTTGGGAAAGGAAACAAAATAATTGGATAAAATGCTCAGTAAGGGTTATATACAACAGAAGCTATCATGATTCAATAGAGAATAATCAATAAGGAAGGTTATGTAACTAAACATACATTATATTTAATCAATAACTTTACTATCATAATTTTATATGGCACAATCAATATGGCTAGGTCAATAACTGAAAGCACATTCCATTTAATCAATAAAATGAGAATGAAATGAATCAAGATATAATATCAAAAATAAAATATCATGGATAATAATAATAATTTAATTTTATATTAATTAAATTATTAATTATTCGAATTCAAGATCTCTGGAATCATTATACATATACTAAAATGTTCTTTCAGAAGTCTGTTTAAAACTATTTGGTAAAAACCAAATTGATTTTTAAACTGATTTGTTTCAGTAGATATTTTCATGCATTGAGGGTATATCTTTAATCAAGCCCCACCCATAACTAATTTTCCAAATAATATATCATATAAAAAATAATTAGTTTAATTCATGATTAATGTGCCTTACTAGAAATTATCCTCATTGAGTACATAACATGGATGTCAGGAACTAGCCCGAGTCAAACCTGATCTGGTCACCTATGTCGATTTGTCATAAGGACTGAGTGGAATTCTCGATCCTCCTAGGCTAGAGACAAGTACCAAGGGAATCATTAGAGACAAAGGGAATGGTTTACAGAGAGAAGTAAACAATGGAAGAAAAATAAATAAATGGTAAAACTAAACAAAATATTATTTTCAAAATTAATATTCATTACATTCAAAATTAAAGAAACAAATAACTGAATAGAAAAAAACAACTGAATTACCAAACTAAACCTGACACCCAAGACACTTCCATGGGATCCTAGGGGTCACTATCCAATCTACGACCAACTGTCACCCGATGTGATCAAACTGAAGCTGGAACCTACAACATAAACTAAAAACAATAAAATAGTATATACATGACAATTGAAATTCATTAGGTATGCCGGAATAATTATATTTACAATGCACATGATTTAAATAAATAAACATTGATTTTTTGGTTTGAAATACAATATATAAATATAGGTTTTTATGAACTTTTTATTTTAAAGTAAATAAATCACATCACAATACATTTCACTATTGTTTTAAAATAAATCACAGGTGAATAAGGGATAGAGGAACAAAATAAGAAATTCTCAACTTTCATATCTGTGAAAAAGGGAAAATATTTTTTCATTCAAAACACACATCCTGAAAACCATTTTAACAAGACACACATTCACCATTTTTTAGGAATGCTCCCAAACCAAGTACAAGAAATAAAATTCTAAAAAATGAGGGAAATTTCACTAAACATAATAATATAGGAAAACCTGAGAATATCTAAGAACTCAAAGGAGAACCAAAACATATTACACAACATGACTCATCTCGATGGAATTTCATACCTGATGATTTCGTAATTCTCAAATGCCTAATCGTCTCATTGCATGGCCCGACTAAGGGGCCTAATCCCATAACAATAATAACAAAATAACCTCTACTATGGTCCACTAGTTAGTTCAAAAACCTAGAATAGTGCAGAAAATGTTCTCAGAATTCCACTTGGAAATTATAGGTTCACATGCTATGTTAACAAATGGGTGTTCCAAATAATTCCTGAAACAATCCATACATATATTTCATCATACAATTACACAACCGACACCACCTCGTCCACCTCAAGGGTAGTCACTTGCCTTAAAATAATTATTTCACATGGGAGGTCCCATATTGATGTCTCTCTAGAATCATGATCAACCAACAACGCATGTGACCTAACCCGATAGGGGTTTTCCAAATAACCATTCCAAAATACCAAACGGGACTTAGAACATTTTCATATAAAAATATCTTTTTCAAACCACCATTTTAGACTAAAAAATATTTTCAAAATCCCAAGGGGGAATTTAGATGATAAAATTAAATATATAAAACCAAAAATATGCTTTGAAATATCACAACCGGCTTGCAAAAACAAATCAGAAAAATCATTACACACTACGCATGAAATATTTAATAAAAAAATTCTATTTAACACCCAATGAGGCATAAAACACAAATTTTCATGCAATAAATTTATTCAAAATGCTAAACCATGTTCTAATCATCATAAACCAAATGAAAAATCTAAAAAAGCATTTTATCAAACATGTGGTGTGCACATTATTAACAAAACAACACTATGTATATAAAATAATTGAGCAACAAATTTCATTTCACCTGAAACAGTTATTGTCAAAAATTATAGATCATTGATTTACTATCAAGGAGAGTGAGAAAAGAAAGTAAGAAATGAAATATTAACTTTAAAGAAAATTTATATTGGGACCCAACCTCAAATTATGAATAAATTTTTGAAACTAGTGTGAAACCACTATCGCCCCTCAACAGCACCATCGAGGGTCCTGAAGGACCCTAAATATGAAAATCGAACCCAAATACTAAATACTGAACCCCTGAAACAAAATAAATAGAAGCTGGAAACTAAAACCTAATGTAAAACCTTATATTTGGGGGGGGGGAACTCATTGGAGGGGGAAGAAGGGAGGAAGGATGCTCCTTGAGGAAGGATAACCTCTAGAGGGAATTGTCGTCGGAGGTGGCTGCAGGATAGAAGCTTGTCGGAGAGGGGGTCATCGCCGGTTGGGTGGTGCAAGTTAGAGAGGAGGATTCCGACTGGGTGGCTAGTGCACAAAAGAGAGGAACACTAGCAGTGAAGAGCCCAAGAGAGGAGGGTGGTCACTAGAGGGAGTTCGCCAGAAGGAGACGGCTAGCAGGGGGTCGCATACCGAACACAGAAAGCGAGGTGGGTAGCGTATGGATGATTTGAGACGGGGGGCGTAGGGTCAAAGAGAACCCGTAAACAAGAAATAAATGTAATATGATAATAATAAAAATAAAATTAATAAAATTAATAATTAATATTAATAATATTTATAATATTTATATTAACAATAATAAGTTTCATAATAATTATATGATTATTCTAATTATTATTACACATTATATTATTTTATTTCCCACTTTTACCTTTTTATTTATTTTAAAAATTGAGAAACTACGCAATTACGCCACATGGATCATGAAACTGTGAATGAAATGTGCAGTAGCTTCTACCCATATAAGAAGTGGTCGGATGGGAAATTGGGCTGACCACATGGTTTCTGCTAATCTTGCGGTGCCAGCGCACCAACCTAAAACCCACCACAAATTCCTAATAATAATAAATAATAACTAATAACAATAATCACAATAAAAATAATAATAGTAATATTATTAATATAAAAAATAATAATATTCCTAATAATAATATCATTATTATTATTATTACTAAAACAATAATTTTAATTCTATTTTAATTTTTATAAATTTATTTTTAACTTTTATTTTATTATTCATTTAAATTTTATTTATTTTGAACACTAGGCATACTATATAGTGACATGGGTGAGGCCGCATAGTTTCCAAACCATTCTATTCTTGTGTGTCACATAGCTCCAAGCCCAAAACACTCATTTTTCAATTAAAATTCAAAATTTCAAACCAAGAATCAAATCAATGCTTGAAAAAATATCCAATGACAAACAAATAATAAAATAAAGTAGTGTAAAAGTTCAGGTTGTGACAATTCTCCCCACTAGAATTCATTCCACCCCTGGAAAGCCACTACAATGTTTAACCCAAGAACAGAAACTGATAATCCTTCATAGTCTAAGGATATACCCAAGCATTGAAAGATAATAAGATATAATATCACTATTAGTAAAGAAAAATACTTAAAAAACAAACTAAGGATACCCATAATTTAATACCCACTATGTGTCACCAACCCTTGTAATCCAATACACCTCTAGTTTATTGTTTATTGGATAGAAACTATCACGCTAATAATAAACCAATTGAACCAAAAAACCCAAAACATTACCAAATGAAACCCATACTAATGCCTGAAATGGGAAAAAATCAAGACTCATCCCAACTTTAAGAAAACTACCAAGAGATCTTTTATAATATTACATCAATCAAACTGTTGGGAATTCCCCAATCCCAATGTTTACTCAATAGAGGATCTTGAGTTTAGATAGATGCAAAAGATACTACCTACTTCCAAGAAAACATTAAGAATGAAGACTTCGTACTGACATGGGGAGGCTGGAATAGAGTTTACATCATTAGAAACAACTAATAACTAAATCGAGACTGGAAGACGAACACAGTGAGGCCTGAATGGACTCCCTCCATTAGTAAAAAACTAGCACCCTAGAAAGAATTGGATTCTCAATAGAGGGGGAGGCCTGAATTGATTCTCTACCATAAGGATTAGGCTAACACTTGATCACTGCAGGGGTAACTCTGAAATACCCACTGTGGGTATTCCCACCATGAGAACTGACCAATATTCTTTGCACCTGGAGGGGGGTTCCTGACTACACTCGAACTCCACTACAAGACCTATGGCTATAGATTTGATGTTTGAATCATCTCCTTCCTCACATTCATACATTAAATACCCCAAAAATAACACACAAATCATAATTTCACAATCATGTTTCCTTTAAAATGGAATCTTTGAAAGGTTCAACAACATCCATCCTTAGAATTGAAAGAGAAAGAGATATCACAAAACAACACCAAATACAACTATTACATCCGATGAATATTATATAGGTAAAACCCCAAACTGATCAAAAACATCATCCTACTACTATGAACGAGCTGAGGTGAATATTGAAGAGTTGGGTATGGCATCACGACACTCCTTGGAAACACCCTAAAAGAACCACTGTATGTGATTGAAGCATCCATAGGTGTGGTAGGTTATTGGAGACCTCAAGAACTATGTAATCTTAAGACCATGTTTTCTACACTGATGAAAAACCATATTATTTCACCCTGAAGATGTTGATGAGTGGTCTGAAGGACTCTTAATTCCCCCACATTCCCCCCAACATCAGGACACTTTCTATTTTTCTTACACATATCCTCTTCACCTCTTCCGAAAAAGATAACGACTCTCCCTCTCAAGTTCTCCAACTAACTCATCTTAATGCATAATGGCTTGCCTCACCACGTAAGATAAAGTGGCCAGGTTTATCTCTTTTACCTTCAGATGCAGTTCAAAATGGATCCCAAACTTGAAATGTCGAGCTTTCATGGGGTCATTAGCAGCATACCATAGATCATATGGACCTAGGTCTAACAAGCGATAAAATAACTCCAACACCAATCGAACACCATGTCGAAGACCGCACAACAACATATTCCTCCTCACCTTTTTCATCTTTGAAATATAAATTTGGATTAACAAAGACATGAATAACTCCCATGTAAGATCTTCCTAAGGCTTTCTTTGAGAGAAACACTTACACCATTTCTAGGTTAGACCTTAAAACAAAAAGGTTAAAAACTATACCTTTAAATACTCAGCATAGCAAGGAATCTAAATCCCCACTTAATACTCAAAATCCACTTCACTACCTGAAGAGGATACTCTTGATAATGTAATAGAGGAGGATTAAATTTCTAAAATTCAAGACAGTAATCTATTGGTCAATAAGATGGAGTGTTTCCTATTGTTTCACCTCCTGAAGATTTCCCTTGGGTGTCCATCAAATCCTCATGGGGCAGAAACCAAGAACAAGGAAATAACAAAATCAATCAAGATTAATCCAACAAGCATTTTTTATTTCAAGAATCACAAAAGAAACATCAATATGAAAATAAAGGACACACCACACCAATAAAGGCAATCAAAACATTGCGCTTTCTATTAAAAGTACATTTAAAAAAAATAAACACACATAAAGGATTTCATACTAACCAATGGTGTCCCTTGGGCATCACCCATGCATATCATCAGGCCTCACAAGGCACCCATCCACTTTCTCATACATAATTTTTCACGCAACCACCCATAGAAACCCCAAAGGTCAATAACACATTTCAAAGAAAAAAATTCAACTAAAACTTCCATTTCAAACCCCAAAAATAATATTTTTTTAAAATTCTAGTCACAGAACCTGAAACCCAACTCGGATCTCACAAAAACATTCCATAAAAATTCCAAATATTCAATCAAATCCCCATTTCTGAGATTTGTGAATCAAATCTAAGACAGTTCATTAATTTCAAAATATTAGAAAACAACCAAAAATATTCACTAACCAACTAATAAAAACCATTTTCAAACTCCGCAACTTTATTTTCAAATCATCCCATACCATTTCAAATTTTTTCAAAATAAAAATTTATTTGATTTAAACATTTTCAAATGTTCAACACATCCCTTTAAGTCATTCCCATTTTACCCCGGAAGTTCATCTCATGAAAACCCAAATTTCTAAACATTTATTAAGGTAATTCTTGAAAACACATTTTCCACTATCCAAAAAAAATCCATTACCACATTAAATTTATATTTTAACAATAAAAAATAGGAACATTCAAAGAAACTTTCAAAAATAAGGAAGATCAGAAAATTCATAAGGGGAAACTAGTGTCAGTGGGTAGCTCAGATACATTATTGGAGGGTATATGCTATTTATACCATTTTCATGGAGATCATTATAGGGTCATTACCCCAGCTCTACAAGTATTTCCAAGCCCTATGAAATCACATAGGTCACATTCCAACTCCCTTTTTATTTCCGAACACCGAACAGTCCACAAGAACCAAAGGACACCAACAAACTCGGACTTCCCCTGGTAACCCGAGGGACAAAAAAAGAAAGGGTTCCCAAAGTCCTTCAATTTCCTATATCCATATTTACAACAATCCTAATCCTTCTTAAAAAAATACCTATGAAAAAATGGGAACCCTACAAAGAAAGTTCACTAAAGAGTCGACCTGCTCAGATACCATTTTCTCAGGAACCAGACTAGTTCGACCCATATTTAGTAACCTGAGCCAATACTAGGAAAAGCCTGAGAGGTATCCTGATCTTCTTGAGATGGAGACAAGTGACAGGGGAATGATAAGAGACAAAGGTAACTGTTTTTACCAATGAAGAAAATAAAGGCATCAAAATAAATAAACGATCAAACTTAATTAAATACTATTTTCAAACATAACATTAATTACATTCAATATTAAAGAAATCAACAAAATGAACATCAAATAATACCATAATGACCTAACATAAACTAACCCCCAAGATAACTCCATGTGACCTTAAGTGTCACTTTCCAATCTATGACCAAATGTTGCCCAAGGTAATCAATCTCAGGCCAGAACCTACATCAGAAACTAATAACAATAAAACAATATAAAAATGAGTATTAAAACTTTATAGGTAATCCTGAATAATTATATTCCATAATGAACATGCTTTAAATAAAGAAACATTAATTTTAAAGTTTGAAGTACAATATAAAAATATAGGGTTTTCTACACTTTTTATTTTAATGGAAATAAATCACATCATAATACATTTTCCTCTTTTTTTAAAACAAGACCCAAGGAAATAAGGGAAAGAGAGATCAAGTAAGAAATAATCATTTTTCATATTAGTGAAGAAGGGAAAACAGTTTCTCATTCAAAACACTTTTTGTGAAAATGGTTTTTAACAAGCCACACAATCACCATTTTGAATGAAAGCACTAATATAATGTATAAGAAATACAATTATAAACAATGAGAGAAATGGAACTAAACATACTAGTATCAGAGAAACACAAGAATACCTAGAAACTCAAAGGAGAATAAGAACATACTTTACATGTGGCACATCTCAAAGGCCTTCCCAACCTGATGACATCATAACGCCAAAATGATTGATCATATTCCTACCTGGCCTAACAGAGGGTCCCAATATCATAACAATGATAACTAAATAACCCCAAACTATGGGCCACTTTATACTGCAATAACCTAGACTAGTGCAACAAATGTTCTCAGAATTCCTCTTTTCAATGCTAGGATCATATTATATGTTCACAAAGGTGTGTTCCAAACAATTAAACCAACAATCCATACATACATTTGATCATACAATTAAACAAGTGGAACCACCTTGTCCACCTAAAGGGTAGTCATTTTACATAAAATAATTATTACACAAGGGAGATCCCATACCGATGACTCTCCTATCTTATTATCAACCAAGAAGAAAAGTGACCTAAACCGAGGGGGGTTTTTCGAAATAACCATTCCAAAATTCCAAACAGGCCTTACAACATTTCCACATAAAAATCATTTTTACAAAGTAACCATGCCAAACCATTTTTAAAACAAAACACTCCATTTGAAACACATTAGTTATGAAAACCCACCATATATGTATAAAAATTCATTTCAAAGTTAAAAGGGGAATTTGGATGTTATAATTACATATATAAAACCAAAACATGATTTGAAAGATCACAACCCACTTGAAAGATCAAACTAGGCAAATCATCACACACTAGGCATGAAATATTTAATAAAAACATTTCTATTTAACATCCAATGAGGCATAAAACAACAGTTTTCTCACAATAATATTATTTAAATGTCAAGATAAAGTTCTAACCATTATAAACCATGTTTGAAAGATAAAAAATCATTTGATCAAACATGGGGGTGAAATGTTTTAATAAAACCACACTACCTATTCAAAGTAATTGAGAAGAAAAATTATTTCCCTTGAAAAATATATTCTAAAAATTATAGATCACAATTTAACTATCATGGTGGGTGTGAAAAGTTTGTAATCAATGAAATACTAAGTCTAAAGTAAATGTTCAATGGGATCCTACCTAAAATAATGAATAACTTCTGGAAAATTATGTGAAACCTCAATCGCATCTCAACCGCACCTTCGAGGGTCAAGAAGGAACCCTAAAAATGAATATAAAAAACAAATACTCAAACTCGAACCTCCGAAACAAAATCCCTTCTCTGTGGAAACAAACCCCCCCATAAATTTATGGTATAACATAGTAGTGGGGGAAGAAGATAGGTTGGATGCACTATGAGGAAGGAATACCGCTAGAGGGAAGCATCGTCGAAGGTGTTCGGAAAACAAAAGCTCACTGGAGAGTAGGACGACATCGGTTCAGTAGTGCATGCTAGAGTGGAGGATTCTGGTTACATGGATGGCATGTGAGGGAGAGGGTAATTAGTAGAGAAGATCACCAAAGAGGATAGTGGTCTCTAGATGGAGGTCTCAAGAAGGAGGTGACCAGTAGGGGGTCACACGCTGAATAGGGAAGGGGGAGGGTAGCTTGAGGGAGATTGGAGATGGGGAGAAGGGTCTAAGTGAAACCCTAAAATAATAAAAGAAATAAAACTAATATAATAATAATAATAATAATTAATAATAATAATTAATATTTATAATAAATCAAATATTTATAATAGAAATACTAATAATATTCTTAACAATAATATGAATATTATTATTATTAAACATGATTTTATTTTATTTTCCCCCCATTTTCGTCTTTTTATTTATTTTAAAAACCGTGTAACCACATAGTTTCACCGCACGGCTCAACTGACTTTATGTGAATCATGTGGTAACTATTTCCCATTCTAGAAGCAGTTACATGGTAACTAGTGATAATCACATAGTTTTCACTAACCGTGTGATTCCCATGCACTGACCCAAAACCCAACACAAATTCCCAATAATAATAATAATTATAATTAATAATAATAAACATAATAATAAAAATAAAAATAATATTTGTAATATAAATAATAATAATAATAATAATAAAACCAACAATAAAGTCATCATTATTATTATTATTTAAATAGTAATTTTAATTCTATTTTACTTTTTCTTATTTTATTTTTATCTTTCCTTTTTTTTAAATTAATTTTTATTTGTTTTTAACACTAGTAGCCCACACTATAACTTGGGTAAAGCTACCCAATTTCCAAAATTTTTACCAGATGCCTCAAATTCTAAAACACTCATATTTTAATAAAAACTAAAAAAATCAAACCGACACTCAACCTGAACCACAAAAAAATTATCCGAATCGAAGAAAATAATAAAATAAAGTAGTTTTAAATGCTGGGGTTTTATAATTCTCCCCACCACAATGCTTTCTATCACCAAATATCAAAAAAAAATTAATCCCAAAAACAAAAACTCATAATTCTTCATAGTCTAAGGACATCCATAAATATTGAAAAATAAGAAGAGATAATATCATTATCGACAAAGAAAGAGACATACAAAATAAACTGAACAGACCCAGAATATAATTCCTTCTAAGTGTCATTTACACACAAAAAGCTAAGACACCTTTAGTTGATTGATTCTAATAATGAAAATCTCATGAAAAAATCAACCTACTAAACCAAAACGGATCAACCGTTTCCAAATGAAACCCATACCAGTTTCCTAAAACGGTCAAACAAAATCAAGCCGCATCCTGACATTAAAAAAACTATTGAGTGAAATTTGAAATCTTACTTCATTGAAACCGCTATCATTTCCCCAAACCCAATGTTTACTGAAGAGAGGAGCTTGAGGTCAGATAGATACAATTGGGACTATCTACTTCCCAAATGACATGAGGAAGAAAGACGACATTCTGAAATGGGGTGGTCCGAATGGACATCCCATCATTAGAAATAACCTAAAAAATGAAGCAAGGCTGGAAGATGAACACTAGGAGTACCAAACAGAATCCCTATTGTTCAGAACAAATTATCACCCAAGACAGAACCAGAACCCTAATAGGGGGGGGCAAAAAGAATCCCCACTATAAGGATTTTTCTCACACTAGATTACTTCAATGGTAACTATAGGAAATCCATTGTGGGTATCCCCATCATAAAAACTGACTAGGATCCTTTTCAACTTTGGGGGTCCTGAATACACTCATTCTTCACTCTAGGACCTATGGTTAGAGATATAATATTTGAAGCATCTCATGAATTGGAGTAAGACATTATAAACACTCATACATAACAAATGATTCATAATTTAACAAACATACTTCCATTAAAATGGATGTTTTGAAAGGTTCACCAACATCCATCCTTACAATTGAAAGATAAAGAACAACCAAAAACTCCACCAGATATGATTATTACATATAAAGAATATTACAGAGAGAAAATCCCATGTTGATCCCAAATATCAACCTACTTGTACAAATAGGTTGGGGTGAACATTGAAGAGATGGGTATGGCTTCATGACTCACCTTGAAAACTACCCAAAAGAACCACTACAAGTGAACCAAGTATCCTCAAGTGTGGAACGTTCTTGGAGAACTTGGGAATGATGGCCTCTTGTGACCAAGCTTCCCACACAGATGAAAAAACATGGTACTGTGTCCTGAAGATGTTGATGAGAGGTCTTAAGGACTATTAATTCCCCTACTAGCATCACCCACATCAGTCCACATCCCATTCCTCTTACATGTATCCTCTTCACTGCTTCCAAAATGTAAAGGATGGTTATCTCTGTTTAGTCTTTGTGCTAACTCAGCTTCTGCCCGAAAGGCATGCCTTAGCACATCAGAGAAAGTGGTTAGGTTGAGCTATGCCGCATTCTACTATAGTTCTGAATGGATCCCAAACTCTAAATATCCAGCTTTCATGTGGTCATTAAAAACATAACATGGATCATACAAAACTAGGTCTAATAAGTGATGATAGAACTCAAAAACTGATCCAACACCATAATGGACACCACAAAACCCCAATGTCCACCTCACCATTTTCATCTCAAAATAATATTTTTGGATGAAAAAATAATTGAACAACACTTAGGTATGATCTTACATAGGATTTATTTGGGACACAGACTTCCACCATTTCATAGTTGGACCTTCGAATATAAATATAGAAATGATTATCATTAATGACTCGGGAAATGCAAGGAAACTGAAGTCCCTCTCAATCCTTTGTGCCCACCCATCTGCCTCAAGAGGATCCTCCTGAACATAGATTAAAGGAGGATTCAACTTCTGAAATTCATGATTGTATTCTATTGGTCGATCAGCTGGAGTATTTTCTATTAGTGCATAGCCCAATGTTTCACCTTGCATGTCCATAGAATCGTTCTGGGGGAAGACACTAGCAACAGGGAAACAAGGAACTCAATAAATATTAATCCAATAATGATTATCAATTTAGAAAACCACAAAAACAAATCTATCCAAAGATAAAAGAGATACACTTCACCATTACGAGGGAAAAAAATTTCTTTTTCCTTTATAATAACTTTAAAAAAAATATAAACCAGCTTAAAGTATCTCATGACTGAGAATGTTATCCTCTCAACCTCACCCATGCGTATCCTTATTCCTTACTGGGCATAAATCCACATTCTGGTGCATACTTATTCATTCGACCACCCATTGAAACACCATATGTTAATAAAAAATTTGAAAGGAAAAAAATTCAACTCACACTTCCTTTTCAAACCCCAAAAAATCATATTTTTTTTAAAAAATTACCCACAAAATCCGTATCCCAATTAAAATATCACATAACATTTCCAAAATAAATCCAACTATTCAATAAAAACCCATTTTCGAGCTTTCACATCAACTATAAAAGACATCATTCATTTAAAAAATTCAGAGAAATTACCACTGATTCAGTTGTATAATCAAAACCATTTTACAACTCCAAACATTTATTTTTAAATCAACCCATCCCATTTAATTTTTTTTTCCAAATAGTAATATATTTCATTTGATCCTTTTCATAACTTTAGGGAATCCCGTTAAACCATTCCTATTTTACACCAAAAGAGCATCATGCAAAAACCCAAATTTCTAAAACTTTCTTATGTTAAGACATTAATGTACATTTTACACTTTCAAAAAAATGACATTACCACTTTAAATCTATGTTTTTACAATTCCAATACAAGACTTTTCAATGCAGCATTCAAAACAAAGGAAGATCCAAACAATTCACATGGGGAATCTAGTGTTACTGGGTGACTTAGACATATTGTTGGTGGCCATAATACAATCACATCACTATCATAAAAATAATTATTTGGTAATATCCCAACCTACACATGGATTTCCAGGCCCAGTGAGCTCATGGAGGTCACTTCCCAACTCCCTTTGTATTTCCCAACACTGAACAATCCACAAGAACCAAAGGACACTAACAAACCCAAACATCCTCTAGCAACCCAAGGTTCAAAAAAAGCATGGGTGTAGGACATCCTTCCAATTCATACATCTTAAACTCTAAAAATCCAACCCTATATACCTTGAAATCACCAATTAATAATGGGTGATCTTAAAATAAATTACACTAATGAGCCGACCAGCTATGATTCGACATTGTCATGAGCCAGCCCAGGTTGACCCTAATCTGGTCACCTGAGCCGATCCATGGAATGTCTTGAGAGGCGTTCCAAAAAATCTCGGGCTAGAAAAAAGTTCCATGGAAATAATAATATAAAAATGGAGAGGTTTCTCCCTGTAAATTTAACAAAGGAAACAAAATAAATTCACGGGAAAACCAAACTAAAAATGATTTTTGAACATAACATTATATTAATTCACAATTAAAGAAACAAAAAATTAAACAGAATATAGTACCAGAATAAACAAACAAAACCTGAAAACAAAGAAACCTACATTTTACCATGGGGGTCACTCTACAATCTATGACCAATCACCACCCAAGGCGATCAATCTCAATCTGGAACATGCAGGAGAAACTACAGACAAGAAAACACAATAGTCATGAGTATTAAAACACAGTAGGTACGAATGGAAAATTATGTTCCTAATGAACATGATTTAAATTAAGAAACATTGATTTTTAGGTTTAAAATTTAATATAAAAAACAATGTTATTTATTCACTTTTAAATTTATAGGAAATAAATCAAATCACAATTCATTTCCCCCTTGTTTTAAAATAAAGCTCAAGGAAATTAGGGAAAGAGTGACCACGTAAGAAATTTTCATTTTTCATATCAGTTAAAAAGGAAAAATACATGTTCATTCAAAAAAATCTTCTTGAAATCCTTTTTAACATTCCACACATTCCACATTTTGCAAGAAACCATAAAAAACATGAATAAGAAATATAATTTTACACATCGATGGAAATTGAACTAACCATACTAGTATCAGAGAAACACATGAATACCTAGGTACTCAGAGGCGATCCAAAACATACTATACATGTGAATCATCCCAATGGTATGCCATACATGATGATTTCATAATTCCCAAACACACGTTCATCTCCCTACTAGGCCCGACTGAGGGGCCCAATACCATATCATTGATAAAAATTAACCCCATTCTATGGGCCAATAACTAGTGCAATAACCTAGAGTAGTTCAGAAAATGATATTAAAATTCCTCTTTTCTATGCTTGGTTACCATGTTATGTTCAAAAAGGGGTGTGCCAAATAATCTATGCAACAATCCACACCTATATTTCATCATAAAATTACACAACCAATACCACCCCGGCCATATCAAGGGTACTCACTTGCCTTAAAATAATTATTACACAAGGGAGGTCCCATACTGAAGACTCTACCATCTCATGATCAACCAACAAGAAAGGTGACTTAACCAAAATGGGTGTTTCTAAATAATAATTAAAAATGTCCAAATGGACATTACTTAATTTTCACATAAAAATCAGTTTTATAAAGTAACTTTGGAAAACCATTTTCAATACCGAACACACCCTTAGAAATCCATTAATACTTAAAAATAAACATATAAGTTTAAAAAATATTTGAGAAGGTCCAATGGGAATTTGGATGTTACAATTACATTTATAAAACCAAAACATGCTTTGGAAAATGAAAACCCACTTTTAAAAGCCCACTAGGAAAATCAACACACACTAGGCATGAAATATTTAATAAAACATTTTCTATTTAACATCAAACGAGGAAAAAACACCAATTTTCATGCCATACATTTATTCAAATTGTTACACCTTGTTCTAAACATAATAAACCACATGAAAAAGATAATAAGAAATTTTATCAGATGTACTGTGTGCAAATTTCTAACAAAACAACACTACAGATTCAAAATAATTGAACAATGGATTTCTTTTCCCATGAAACAATTATTCTAAAAATTGTAGATATTTATTTAACTATAAAAGAGGGTGCAAAAAGAAATTAATCAATGGAATCATAACTTTAAAGGCAATGTGAAATGGGATCTTATCTCAAATAATGATGAACTTACTGAAACTGATGTGAATCCTCAATCACATCTCAACTGCACCTTTGAGGGTCAATAAGGAACCCTAAACCTGAATATTGATCCCAAATACACAAAACCAATACCCTGAAATAAAATCCCTAGCCACTAGAAAAATTTTTTTAAAAGAAAAGCCTTAAATTAGTGGGGAAACTCACCAGAGGGGGAAGAAGGGTAGCTTGACACACTGTGAGGCAGGATGTCTACTGAAGGGAAGCATCGTCAGAGGCAGACAATAGAAGGAAGATCTTTGGAGAGGGGGGTCGGTGTCGGTTAGGTAGTTCATGAAAGAGATGTGGCCGCGGGTTGGGTGGAATGCATGTCCATGAGAGGGATGCTGTTGGAGAAGAGCACCGGAGAGGAGGGTGGTCACCTGAGGGAGTTCGACGGAAGGAGGCAGCCAATTGGAGGGTCACATTGCGAAAAGGGAAGGGGGAGTGTAGCGTGAGGGAGATGGGATATGGGGGAGACAGGTCTAATTGAAACCATATAAAATTAATTAAGACAAATCTAAAAATAAAAATAATAAAATAATAATAATAATAATAATTAAAATTTGTATTATTCATAATATTTATAATAACAATAATAATAATATTCATAATAATAAAATGAATATTATTATTAATATTAAACATTATTTTGTTTTATTTTTCACCTTTTTTAACATTTTTTTATTTTAAAAACACGGCAGTGATGTAGTTAACCCACATGGATCAAGGAACCTTCTGTGAATCTTGTGGTGGCTTTTGCCCATTCCAAAAGTGGTCACATGAGTACCTATGCTGACTGTACAGTTTCCATTAACTGTGCGGTACCCGTGGACTAGCCTAAAACCCACAAAAATCTCTCAATAGAAATAATAATTGATAACAACAATAAGATTAATAATAAAAATATTAATAATATTCATAATATTAGTAGTAGTAATAATAATAATAATAATATCAATAATAATGTCACTATAATTATTTTTATTAAAACAACACTTTTAATTCTATTTTTCTTTTTATAATTTTATTATCACTTTAATTTTATTATTCATTTTTTTATTTTGAAAACTGGGTATGTTTCATAGTGACCTTAGTGAATCTGCACAAATTCCAAATCATGCTCTACCCATGCGCCAGATGCCGCCAATCCCAAAATACTCATTTTTTTTAAAAAAAATCAGTAATTCAAACTAAAAATCTACCAAAAACCCTAAAAAAAATTATCCAATGGTAAAATATTAATAAAATAATTTAGTTTCAATGGTCGAGGTGCGAAAATGGAGTTAATAATATTTATCCAGTTAATAAAATATCTTTCAATAAAAACACTTTATTTAATAATGGAACATGGTTTGGGAAATATTTATATCGAGGATTAAAAAATGTATGAACATTATTTGGAACATTAATCATCATGAATAAATATATATTCTAGTTAAATACATCAATTGGGAAATATAAATATCATGAAAAAGTAAAAAGGTTCATATTGAGAACAATGTCTAAATGAAATAGAAATTAAGATGAAATATATTACAATGATCGTAACGTTGATGTGATAATTAATTAATGAATATATTTTGTTTTTAAAATGTAAATACACATTGAATTTTTTTTAATTAAATATATGATTAAAATATCCATTATAAAAATAATCTTATAATAAAAAATGAAAACAAATAAGTAACATAACATAATGACATGAAATATAGTTATGAAATTATTATCCACTTAGAAACATTAATGTAAAATACCCATGTTTAAAATAACTCAAACTAAAACATAAAATATCATGTATTAATAAGGAATAATGATATAACATGTCTAAGGGGAATTATATACACTATATAAAATAAATTATATGCCTAAAATTACAATATTCCTTAATAAAATGAAATTGAGATAGAGTCCCTTACATTATGTATAACTTGTCATGTATGTTATTTATCATCTTGAATAATAAAAAAATATTAATTATTTAATTTATTATAATAAATTTAAACTTTAATAATCCTTTAATTCCACTTATTATCATGTTATAAAAAATTACTTATGAAATTTATTTTACATTTGGTGTTTTGATGATATTTGACTTATGTGTCATAAATGACTTCAAGCAGTTAACTATTGGTCTAAGAGGTCATTATTTCAACATAAATAATAATAATAATAATAATGAAATAATTATCACATATATATAGATATATATTAATTATACATATAGGTCAAATAAATATACATGTTTTGTTAAATCAAGTATGTTAAGATCATAGAGATGGTAGGTCATACGTACACATTAGTAAAATTATTATTTATAAATGATCATTATGGAAAAGAAGTATGTAATTTTTTATATTTTAATAATTATCATAATATCAGAAATACTATATTTATTATTTTAATATATTTATATGTATCATTCTTGGTTTTTTGTGATGAAAATAGAGTTTCATCACTTCAAGAAAGTGGTAGTCCACTCGTACATGACTGATATTATCAACATTCAGTGAGTGAAAAGGCAAAGAAATAAAATGATATATTATATTTTAATAATGATAAATATGTCATTAATATAATTATTATTTCATTTATATCACATTAATTCATTAACATTATCCTTATTACCTTCCATAAAAATCATTAGTGAAAAACAAATCACATCGCTTCACGAGGCGATAGTCCCCAATACAAACGAGCGATGTAACCATATCCCCTATGGAATGGAATGTAAAATATCTATATGTGATATAATATATATATATATATACTTATGTTTTAAATATCATATATATATATATATTGTTTATATCAATCATCATACCCAACCTTGAGAGGTGTTGATGGAAAACAAGTCACATCAGTTTGAGAGCCGGTAGTCCATCGTACACACACGAAACATTATATTTTCCCATTTTAGGGAAGAGGAGATGGATATAGTTCATGAACGTGAAATAATAAAATATTATTATATCAGATATTTTATTTTCTTGTTTATATTTATAATTGAATAATATTTTAAGGATGTGTTAGAAGAAATAAAACCAAAACCCATTGTTTGGAATTTTATCTATTTCAGACCACCTCTCTAGTATTATAACTAAAGTATTACTAGAATGGATTAATAAAAAAACCATGGAATATGGTATGAGGTTTTTATTTTTTTATGTTATATGGGATTTTCATGTATTAACCAAATGGTTTTTAAGGTGTGAATTAGAGAGGAGTGGGTGTTGCCTTTTATTAGGGAGGTGAGTGGAACACTTGTATTTTTTATATTGAAATAGTTATACGCATGTTTTTCACATTATAAAAGGATAAAAATATAATTATTATATATAAGTATTAATTATAAACTCTAAATATTTCCATAAAATATATTTTATACAATTTATTACTTAATTTAACCCCGACCTATTTAATATAATCCTCGGTAAACCCATTTTTACCTTGACTACTATAATTAATTTTTAATGTTTTCACTATTAATTATTGTTGAAAAAATAATATTAAAATAAAAAATAAATTATTCTGATTTAGAATATGGAATCCATTTTACCCAATTAAATTCATAGAAGTGGAATAATTAAATTCAAATTTAAATCTACAGACGCGATGAGAAAGGGGGAATTCAAAGAGAAAATGATTAAAAGTTTTAATGGTTTTTATATCAAAATTCAACATTAAGATGATTCTGATGAAATAAATTTAATTAATGGATATATAATTACAATATTTTTTATTTTTAAACTGTCCAAAAAAATAATTTATATGTTTCCAATACCTTTAAAAGAAATAAAAATTCATAATAAAAACCAGTATATTTCACTATTCATTGAAATAAATAGTTTTCTAAAAAATTTGTACTAACTTATTCCTAAGATAATTATGACATAATGATTTTAAAAAATGATATTTTTTTGGAAAAAAAATTAAGGGTGAAAAATTAATTTTATCATAAGTGAGAAAGACTAAGGAAACTATTTTGTTTAAAAAATAGCTTTTCTAGAAACATTTATTTTTCTATCAAATGATTCTTATTTTTTTATAACCAATATATAACCATTTAATTTATTTTATACATATATAAATCCTAAATGTTTCATAAAGTTGTTAGCATAATTCATACCTACCAACTTAATGGATAGCTTATAATTTTCATGTTTAAATATTATTTAAACATTATATTTTCATTTGAACCTGATGTTGTGTGTATTTCAAGATAGAAAATAGATTGAAATTATTTTAAATGAAAAATATTTTAAAGACTCATTGTGTCACATTGTTAGTTGATATGAAATAAGATTGATAATAGCTAATGTTTTAAAAGTAAATTTCATAAAAAATAGTCTTTCATTATATTTTAATTTTTAATTTGAGAGATGCGTACTTTAATAATGTAATTCGATAATAAAAATTAAATTTATTTTTTTGGATACAATATTTCAAAATTATCTTAGGGTGAGATTTTATAATTTTTATCAAATGCTTTATTTTTAGGTTAATATTGAAAGATATTGTTTTAATAATTGATATAAAGTTTATATCATCATCAAGTTATAAGAATCACTTAAAAAATTATAAACCATTTTTATCAACCATATTTTATTTTACGGAGTCAAATAATGAATTTTGAAATATTATTTTGAATTGAGAAACCTAGGCTTTCTTTTTTGGAGCCTAAGTTAGAATTTATTGTAATAAAAACATTTTTATGTCTTAGTCCTTTAATTTTGTGTTCATAATGTCATCTTTTGGTTTATATTTATTTAAAATTCAAAAAACAAGGTCTCTATTTATTTAGTGTATAATAAATATCAGGGAAATAATATATTTATGTATATATGAATTTTTTGAAAATTTATTTCTTATGATTAAATAAAATTTATTTCTAAAAAAGAGTTTATTACATTTAAGAATACTTTTTGTTAAATTATATTTGATCAACTATAGAAATTTAATCATGTAAATTTATTTTAAAATTGGGAATCTACATATTTAAAACATAAAATAATCACTATTTCAATTTTATTAATAAATAATAAGTTACCATAGAAAAATATTGTCACCACGTTAAATGTTTAAAAATATAACTAAGGGTTAAATGAAGAGAAAATGAAAAAGATACCGAATTTTTTTTCACTTATTTATAATATGATTTTATTCTCTAAATACTATATTTTAACTATGAAATGTAGAAAATTTGTATTAATTATACATGATTATAACTTTCATTTTTTATGTTACTCAACTAATATAACAAAAATGTTACTCTTCTCAATTATAAAAGGATACCTTATTTACCCCTTTAGGGACACACATAAAATATTAATCCCTCTAATTAACAATCCATATTTATTTATTTAATAAAATTCTCCAATGTAATTTATATTTTGGTCCCTGTAATATGTCTTAAACCTTTTATTTCCAAAATTTTTTTAAGGGGATATTCAAGATCTCTACGTAGAAAATATTTTCTCCTTGATTATTATTTTATATCTTAAAATTTTATATATTCATAAATAAAATTAACACTTTAACAAAAATTGATACCATTATTCTTATATAAAATTTATATTATCCTTATACAATATAATTTTCAAACTCATTTAAGCATTATAACATGTTCTTTTTTTGATCGATATTCTATCATATGTAAACATTATTATAATGTTAATATCATGAAGGAACAGAAAAAATTTAATAATTATAATATTATGTAGTAGTTAAGAATTTAATAATTTTTTCAAAAAAAACTTATTTATTATAATACAAATAATATTTACCAATAAAATCAAATCCCTTTTTAATTAAACAATCACCAAAAATTGGAATTCTTAGACGTTCTTTGAAAACTGTCAACACAAGTTCCATAAAAATATATGGGACACTATAACAACAGAAGTAAAATTTATTTCCTTATCATTATGGTTATAGAGTTTATATATCGATGAACAATACCCTTGGACAGAACAAACCAAACTGGAGCTTATAAGGTAAGCAAAATAGGTAACCCTCAATTTTAAATTTTGAAAAATAAAATTAATATATGGAAAAAAAGGAATTACAAAATGATGGTATAATGTAAAATAACTATGAATAATTATAATATTCATATAAATAATAATCATAGATTTATTATAACATTGTTTTTGTTTGTGTTCAACTAATTGGTAGTTTTAAGTAAGGGTTTTTTGTCTCAATTTTATTTCATTGAGACATGTTTAATATTTTGTACCTTGTTTTACTTTATAGGGAATAATTAATACCATATGGTATTCTTATATTGAAAATAAATTTTATTTTATTTCATTTTAATTTCCACATCATGATATATCTTTCAAATTATTTTAATTCAAATGTTACCAAAGATTTAATATTGTTGTTGACTTAAATTACATTCAATGAGTATTAAGCTTTATTATTGAACAATATCTTTCTACATTTTGTTTAATTCTCCATATGTTTGTATTATATTTTATTCCCCCTATTTTGGGATTTATGTTTCTTTCTCATATACTCATTTAAATAGGAAATAAAATTTTCTTATATGACTGTTATATCATTTTAAAGATGAACAACATAATAGTGATACAATCTAGGATCCAAAGGTTTTGTATCTTGGAATGATTGAGTTGATACATAACCTGTTAATAAAAATATAAAAAATTCTTATATCCTTAACATTTATAATATTAATAGAATTAAAATTATCCAAATTTTTGTTAATTACCAAACAATATAAAACAATGAATGGGGTGAGCTAAAATCCCAATAAGGGGAGGGATACCATGGGAGAAATTAAGGTTATAAATCAATAGTACATGGGTTATCATAAACAGAATAATCATATCATTAGCATATAAAAATTATCATAATCTTGAGGTAAACATTAGATAAATTAATCTAATTTATATTACTCATAATAATGAAACATCAAAATGTAGTGGTCAAATACCATATATAGTTGTGAATAATTCTGTCATGTTGTTCACACAAAAAAGTTGTCCATAAGTCACAACGTCATAATTTTGAAAAAAAATGGAACCACATTCACCCATAATTCATAGAATATTATGATATATATCACATTATATAATTAATTATAGGGATATATACTTCATGTCTTACCCATCACATCTTACAAAGCTTATAATCTTTCATTCTACGTGGCAAGAGAACATATAACAATGAAAATCATGAAAGAAACCCATTAATGAGAAAGAGTTTATTACTGTTATCATAAATCATACATTTATAATTAAACATTATTTCTCCCAAATAAATATTGTACAACATAATTTTTTCATTAAAGATCGTTATTATTGAAAGAATAAACAACACAATATGGGTTAAAGAGATGTTTGTAAAAATTATGCCCTTCTTGAAAAATCTTCGTAATAGGCCTAGTAATATTTTTAAAAAGGTAAATACATGTATATAACTTGAAATAAAATATAATGGATTTTGAATGTTCACATTAAGAAAAATATAAGGAAATCATTACAGATGATAATGTAAAATATAATATAACGCAGAAAATAAGGAATTGGGTTTGCGAATCTCTGTACCATAAATCGCACTTTATTTCATAACTTTTACCCCTCTAGAATAATTAACATAGGTTTATTAAAAAATTGAACTAAAATTGAATTATGTTTATTTTTTCACCCTTTATCAATTATAATCATTTTATTACATTCCTTTATTCTCTTTTTTTATATGTGAAATGTTCTCATATTATATTTTCTATAAAATATCTCATATTGATTCGATTTATTGATCTTTATTAATTGATATTTTTGAATTATTAATATTAACTATTGATTTATATAAATAATAATATTTACATAGTATATGTTTCAAATAATTTATTATGGTCCTACTTGTTGGTTATGATGATTACAGAGTTAGAAACATCCTCGTGGGTGGTTAGTGATTATTGATGAGACATTGTAAAAAATTTAAGAAATAGATGTATGAAATATAAATACTTCATGAATATATTAAAAAATTTATATTAAAGTAATTAATATAAGGTTAGTATACAAATAAATTAATATTGTAGTATTTTCGTTGGAATGAAATATAGAAAAAGGGTATGAAAAGAGTAATATGAGGAGAGAAGTATATTAAAACATACAATTTTCTCGATGTTTCTTCTTTTCAAACGCACTACAATTCATTGATGAAAGGAGTTAGATTTCAAAGAAAATGTCCCTAATACTTAAAATGGTCTTGATAGAGGGTATATTGGAATATATTATGATTTTTCGAGTAAGGTATGAGTGGTTTTCCAAGGCATGGGTAATGGGTTATTTATACTTGAGGAGAGGGGTATTTTAAGGACAAATTATTGGATAAATTATTATCTTGAAAATAGAAATTTAAATAATAATATGTTTAACATTTTGAAATATATATAAATAAAATAATAAGTTTTTAATAATTTTAATCACATTATAAATGTAATTTATTTGTTAATTCAAAATAAAAATTGAAAAATGAAACAATTTTTATTTAAAGGGGAACTTTAAACTTTTAGATTTTGGGAAATATTTTCTTGGTTTTTCAATCAAGATTAATATTTTTAAATGATCCTTTTTTATTATTGAATAGATTTTTATCCTAGAATAATAATTTTTAAATTTCTCAATCTATTAATACATCATTATTACTTCATGAAACATGATATAATTGAAAGTCACTGTTCTTACAATTCATGTAAAAAATAATGTTTCTTAGAAAATTATAAAAAACCACCCTAATATAATTTCAAAATTATTATTCTGAAAATTAAAATCACTTTATAAAAATAATATTCTATCATATCTAATTATAAATTTTAATATTAAAATTACAATTTTTATGAAAGACATTAAAATAAAAATTATTCAAAACTGTGTACAATTTCATTGAGTTTTTTAATCTTGTTATTTTTTAAATGGTATTATAATATTTATATTTTTATAAATTACTCTTTATAAATTTTATTTATATTACATTTTATTATCCTAATGTAAAATTACTCTTCCAAAAGTGAAGTTACTCTTCCCAATAGGTAGGTTACTATTCATAATGGTCAGGTTACTATTCCAATATTTACATTACCTTTAAAATTGTAACATTTCCATTAACAAAATACCATTACCTATAATAAAAAATGCAACCTTACACCCTCACACCGAGATCCATAACTAAAAACTTAAATTATTCATTTTCTACTTTGATATCGATGAGGGTTAACCAATTGTTTTCATTTGAACCTTACAACATCTGAAGAAAACATTGGATCACATACATACCAAATGACCATTTTATTATAGAGTTTTTGATAATTAGAAAGAATATTATATAAAAAATACCACTAAATTAATGAAATTATTTTTTCTACTATACCCATCCTTTCATATTTCATAATAAATATTCAATATCTTCAAAAACCCTCTTCACATTAGAAACCATTATAACCACAAAAAATGTAATAAAAAACTTAATAAACTAGGAAATAAGAAACATAATAAGGGTTAGCAAAAATTATCAGTAATGGTAAACATAATCATTAAAAATTTAAGGTTATCAGTGAGCAAAAGAAGTGCATAATGGTATAATGACATAGTTAATGTGTATGGTCATAACATAATAATATTTATACACACAAATACCTAGATCATCAATCATGAAACATGGAATAAAAATTTATCAAGGGAATGAGTCCTAATAACAAAAATAATGAGACATTTTATTTCAATATTGATCAATGAAATAATTAAAACCCCTAAAAAGCATAAATAAGATGTCTTGTAATCATGACAACTTTTCTTTATAAAACCCTTATAGAAACCTTAAAAAACCATAAAATTTTGAATAACCATATGTTAAAATTAAAATGTAATTACCCAATGTTTTAGAGTTATATTTTGGAACACTCATTGTATAATATATATTTGGATCACTTGTGATCTATATTGAGGCTTAACCCTTTGTAAACAATATAAAAAAATTAGATGATTAAAGTATATAGAACATGTTTCTCTTCAAAAAAACTTTTAAAAAAACAATTATTTCTTTCATAACTTGTTTAACACATTAAAAATAAATTAGTTCTAAGAAAATATCTTTGAAACATGCTTAACTAGTTGAAAATAAAAAATTCCCTTAGAAATATCATTAAAATAATCATAATCCCTCCAGATAATGAATGAGGGTGGTATCAAATAAAAATATTTACACTGGAGAAAATAAACACAAATTTTAGTTAATGTTGATGAATGGAAATAAAATTAAAATATCCTTAAAAATTTCTTGAGGAAAACAACCTTTCAAAGTTGTGTAACATCAAAGGTTGTCATCTTAGATGGAAAATTATTTTTAATGTTCACTTAAAACATTTATTGATAGAAATATATATTCCATTTTGAAAAAAAATATTTAAAATATTATTTTTTTCAAGAATTAACGATTTTTAAAAAAAATAACATTTTAAAAATAAAATGGAATATTTGAAATAAAGAGTGGTCATGATGTTTGTTAAATCATTTCTTGTTTTAAAATTTAAAAATAAACATTATTTTCAATCATTTTGGAAAATGAGTAAAAATAACTCATTTGGAAAATGTTAAGAAATTTATTTTTCAAACCCTTTCAAAACAAGGTCAAAAATATCTTTATGAAAACATTTATTTTTGAAAAAAACATTTTTCAAAAATATATATATAACATGGATATGGAAGAAAAAGATATCTGATCTTGAATAACATACAAGATCAATATTACTTAAAATGACATTCTTGATGTTTCATTACAAAATAGAGGAGGAAATAGAAATTAAGTATGTTAAAAACAGTAATATATTGTGTAAAAGAGAGTGAATAGGTACAATAAAATAATATAATATTATTTCCTATAATGTAACCATGTATATAAACAACATCAAAATGAAAAATGTATTTTAAAATATTGAAATTTCCACTTCGGAAACTCTTCAATCCCATGCCACAGGAAAGTATATCTTCAAATGATTATTTAAATAACATGAGAATATAGAGATTCATGGTTTATATTTTTAAAATTTCAAAATATACACCTCATAAAATATGACATATTCATACAATAAACATATTTTCCAAAGAATGGAATTTTGTACGACAAACCCTTACAAAGATTATATAATTGAATGGATAGTTAATCAATGGTGATATTATGTATAAAATATTTAAATAATCCAAAAAATAGAAAATAGAAAATAAAAAAAATTATATATCAATTAACTCGTAATCAAATGAAACCATATTCAATGAAGAATAGTTACAACCCAATGAAAAAAATGGGGTGAAAACCCTTTACCAAATGGAAACGGCAAGAAAAATCCCATTTGATGAAATAATTAAAATTAAAAATTAAAATATCATGATTTATTAATACTTTATGATATAAAATCTAAAATGATAATTATATATAGCATATAATATTTATTAATTTAATAATATTAAAATATGCCTCAATGAGAGAAAATTGAGACAAAATCCCTTACTTCTATAGTATTCATGGGATGTATATACACCACATAATTAAATTATTGTCGAATATGGAATATATCCTGAAAAAATAAAACTGGGAAGAAAACCCCTTTCCTCGAGTACATAATTTCTATATATGTACTTTAATAGCTTTGTAATGAACTAATATCAATTAGTATACTTATTAAGAATGTTTTATAGGTTTGATATATTATAATTAAATGATTTATTTTATTTATTTTTTAATTCTATATTTAAATACTTAATTAGTTAAGTCTATGTGAGGTGTCTTACTGATGTTTGCTTTTTTTAAATATGGCTTCAGTCTTTTGAATGTGGTCAAAGTGTTGATTAATCCATTGTATCCACAATAATAATGATATATCTTCCATTATTATACTTCAATTATTCTTTGAAAACCAATCATTAAATATAGTTCTGAAAAATGAACATCATTAAAATCACAGAGATGGTAGGCCGTATGTACGCCTGAGTAACATTTCCATTTTTCAATGATCGTTATGGAAAAGTATATTATTATTTTACCTTTCTAAGAATTAAAATAATATAATAAATAATATATATATATATCATCAATGTGATGTTTTTATGACAAAAATAATCACATCGCTTCATAGAGGTGGTCATCCACACATATGCATGAATGACTATCATTTTTCAGTGAGTATAATGGTAAGAATAAAATTTATATATTAGATTTTATGAATGATAAATATTTAATTAATATTATTATTATTTAAGATATATCACATATATTAATTAAAAATTTCTTTATTACCTTCCATGTGATGTGTTAGTAAAAAGAGAATCACATCCCTTCTAAAGACGGTAGTACACCATACACAGGAGTGATATTACCATACCCCCATGGAATGGAATGTAAGAAAGTATACGTGATATAAAAATTAATGAAATATAATTATGTTTAAAATATTATATGTATATATATATATAATTTAAATACATCATGATAACAAACCATAATAAGAGGGGATGAAGAATGAATGACATCGGTTTGCAAGGTGGTAGTCCGTCTAGAACACAAATGATGGTTTTGTTTACCATTAGATATAAGAGGATATTTATTAGGGTAAAAAACATAAGAAAATAAATTATTATTATATTTTATATACAAATTTTATTATATCATCTTATTTTAAAAATATTATAAGGCGGTGGAAGAAGAAATAATGTAAAAATACTCGGTTAAGAATGACGTTTCTTCTGTGGAAAAGATGCATAATTTTGAACCAAATTCCTTATTTTTTTGGATTTATAATAAATAAATGGTATATAGATAAATTAATGGACATTGAGGAAGGTATTTGGGTATGAATTTTTTGATAAAAAAATGGAATTTATGGTGTGAAGTGTAGAGGATAGGGGGTGGTCTTTTGTAAGCTACGTGAGTGGAATACCTGTAATTTTAGAAAATAAAATGAGATACCGGGGTTTTACACATTCTAAAAGGATAAAAAATGAACTATTATATATATTTATAAAATATAATGTATAAATGTTTCAAATAAAAATATTTTAGATAAGTTTTTATGTCGTTTTACCCCTTTTCTTTTATAGTTTAACCCCCTGGTAAATCTGGTTTCACCTTAACTACAGAAAAATATTTTTATTATTTTATATATTCATTATGAAAAAACATTAAGTAGATATAATTTTATAAAATAAATTATTCTAATACAAAATATTGAATCAATTTTAAAAAATTCAATTCATATAAGTGGGAGAATTAAATTTTATAAATAAAACATTCACACAGGACAAAAAACACAATTTTCGCGAAATGTATTTTTCAAGAATAATATTACGTTATATTATCTTTATGACTAATGATATCAATTGAATGAATTTAAATTAATTTTTATTGACATATAATATATAAATTTAATTTAAATAATTCCTCATTCGGTTTATATTAATTAATTATATTAGGGAATCATTATGCAGTTTAAAACCATTTTCCAAAAAACAATTTTAAGCCCAAAATAGACTTAAACTAACATATAGTATAAATATAAAGGAATTATAAAAGAATATATTTTATATAAATATAAATAAATATATATTTATTTAATTTAAATAAAATTCAAATAATAATGTGATTTTTTATTACTTAATTTAGTGAAATGAAATTACAGTTTTACAAAAAATCAGAATTTTCCCCTATTCACTAAAAAATAAATATTTTCATAAAAATCACAAAACAACACCATATGTTAATTTTTACACCATTATTTAAAAAATTAACTTCATTTTATCAATTAATTTTTTTAAATTTTCAAAAAATTAAATATACATCTTTTTCAAAAAAACAAATAAAAATCAAATATTAGGAAAACATATTTCTAATGAATAAAATGACTTTACTAAAATTTGATTGATAATTTACTAATTAATTTATATTTAGTTATAAGTTTATGTATATTTTTTATAATTTATATAAAACTATTAACATGATTCCATTTATTTTCTAGTTTTTAATGATCATATTTAAAATAATTTTATTTCACAGTTTGTTTAAGCTTGGTGGTTTGTGTCTTATACACTATTTAGCATAGATTAAAATTTTTTAATCTCAGGGTGTTACACTATCTCCCCACCCTTAAAAAATTTCATCTTAAATTTTTTATCTTTAAACAAGTATTTAAATTATGTACATTTTAAAATACTTTTTTTGAGGTCCGCATTATAAAAAGGATTAATCAAACTTTCTCTTGGTAAGAGAGAAAAATGAAGTATGAAGGTATTCTAAAATAAATAACACTCTGATTCAAAATAAGAGAATAGTGGTGGCAAGAGAACATTATTATGGGGAAGAAATTTGTTATCCCCAATTAATTATGAAGAGTTATAGAGATTGTGGAACAAAATAAAGTGAATAGAAAGTAAAAAGTCAACCTCCAAAGAATCATAAACCAAAGATGCGTGAAAAAGTATATCATATCATCAGAAATAAACATAATAGGATACAATTATCATTTATAATATAATTTTTCATATATTTGGGGAATTCCTTACCACCTAGACTAATAACACAATGAAATATACACACTTGATGTGTTTAATTTCACCTTTAATAAATATCCACCCTAGTATCTTCATTTTCTCGAAATGATTATAATTAAATATGAAATTTTCATGCTCAAAACACTAAAATAAACATATAAAGGATCAAATAATCATAAAAGGATAATAATATATTCCTCCTTCCCTTAATGACTATGCAAAACCAAAAATTTCAACAAAAGGTAAGATAATTATTAAAATAAATAATCCTTCCTATGATGAAATGATATATTAGTCATAAAAATTAAAAAGTCATAATCATAGTTTAAAAAGAACATTACATAAATAAATAACCCCATATAAAAAATTATAACAATAACCACAACATCAGAGAGTTGTTTAACATCAAATTTTATCTCATAGCTATCATCTTATAAGGAAAAATAAATATTGATTTTAAAATAAAATGACATTAATTACTTAGTCACAAAATCACTTTTCAATCCCATGGTTATCTATATGATAATACTTTTCCCATAATTACCTCAATATCCATGATTATATAAACCCTAATGGTTATAAATACCATAAAACAAATTTCCAAAAATAGTAGAGGAATAATTGACATTAAAATAGATATTTACATATACTTCAACCCAATAAAACATCACTTAAAGTGTCATTAATCACTCTAAGATCTCAACATGTAAAACCTTCAAAGCAATGTCTAATCCTTTTAAAATATGATTAAACCAAAAATTATAAACCCTTTATGGAATCCATAAATATTAATATAAACTTACATGAAAACAAAATTATATATAATGTTTTCTTAACCCTACTATGATTCAAACTCTAACATTTTAAAATATGCACTCCCAGATCCAGTGGTAAAAGCATAAATATTACATTTCTATAGTTGATACAGGTGAGGGTGACCCAATTTTTAAATTAAAATCTATAAAAAACAATATTTAAATTTGAATCACACAAGTACCCAAGGACCATATAGGTTTAATGTTTTATAGAATTTTTAAAAACTCTAATGTAAACAATTCCAATAAATTTAATGGAGTTTTTTAAAAAATACACAGCTTTTCATATTCCATATTAAAATTTTAATATCTCCCAAACAAACATATTTTTAGAAATATTTATATAAAAGAAACATTTATCGATGATTCTTCATAATAAATGTATTAGAAGCATAATAATTGTGAGTTAAAATACTTATAAGGGTAAGAATAATGATTAAAAATTGAATTTCATTACTAAGTATAAGAAGAGAATAAGGGTTTGATGGAATAATAAAAGTACATGAGCATAACTTATGAATATTAATACCCATAAATACATAGATCATCAATCTTTAAACAATGAATACCACGTTATCAAAATAAATATTCATAAAATTAAATAACCACGGGCCATGCTATTTCAATCTTCATCATTGGAATCATTAAAATCCATATAAAGTGTAAAAAAAATAAGTTCTTATATTGGGAAATTATCTTACTTAAACACTTAAAAATTCATAAAAAACCTTTAAAATTGAAATAACCATATGATAAAATTCTAGTATAATTACTGAAATCATTAGAGTATTATCTGTGTACACCCGTTGTATAAGATAGATTGGGCTCATCAATGAGAAATAATGGGCCCTTCATAAAAAGTTTACATGAATATTAATATGAATAAATTACATATAAATTTAATATCATAAACAAAACTCATAAATAAATATGTTAACACTTTTATAACATTTTTATCCCACGGAAAAGAAATTGGGTCCATGGAAATCTCATTAGAACATGATTAATTAGTGAAAATAAACATATTATTCAATAATCACTTTGAAGTTACAATAATCCACATAAAAAAAGAATTAGGATGGTATTAAATAAAAAATATTCCTAGTGGTGCATAAGTAACATCACTAGTTTTTGATTTTGATTACTGGAAATACAATTAAATGATCAATAAAATAATTCGTATTTAAAATATTCTTTTCACTTTGAGTGACATCTAATTTTAATTATCATTGATGGAAAATTATTTTGAAATATCCCATGGACCATTTATTGATTAAAATATACATTCCATTTTGAAAACAATTATATAGAATATAAAACATTCTCAAGAATTAAATAAAATATTTCATTGAAAATAAAATTTAAAATATAAAAATAATGATTTAAAATATTTAGTATTCATAATGGTGGTTAAACTTGTTCTTCTTGTAAATTTTTAAAATAGAAATTCTTTTAAGAAATTTTGTAAAGTGAGAAAAAATGGCCCATTTGGAAAATGTTAAGAAATTAACATTAATATTTTTTTCTAAAAGAAGTTAAATAATTATTTAAAATAGCTTTAAAAATCAAATTTCTTAGAAAATAATTTTTTTGAAAACATTTTAGTAAACAAGGACAAAGAATATAATGATACATGATCTGAAAAAACAAGATTAGTATAAGTCATAAAATAAATTCTTGATGTTTCTATAATAAATAAGGGTGGAAATGGAAAAATTTTCTAAAAAATATCATAATAGGAGAAGAAGAAGGATATTTTATTCATGAAAACAATATAATATTATTTCCTACAAAGTAATATTAAATAAAAACAATCCCAAAAAGAAATGAGAGTGTAGCATAAAGCCTTTTACACTTTGGTAACGCTTCAATCATAATCCCCATGAAATAATAAATTAAAATGATTCCTTAAATATAATATAAATAATTAATTTCATGATATAAATTTTTAAAAGAGATTTATATACACCTCATAAATTAATATAGGCACACATAATACACATATGTCCCAAAGAATTAAAATTGAGATGATTAACACTTACAATGATCACATCACTAAATTAAAAGTTAATCAATGGATAATTTATGTGTAAGAAAATATAAATACAGATAAATATGATAAAATAAAATATAAAACAATTTATAGATCAAATAAAACAAATTCATATCCTAATAGAGTCAATCAAGAAGATTTATAACTTAATGAAATGAAATTGAGTTAAGAAATCCTTTACCACATTTTAACTTCAAGTCTAAAACCATTGGTTGAAATAAATAAATTTGAAACATAAAATATCATTATTAATTAATGATTCGTGATACTCCATGTAAAAGAGGTAGTATATACACTATATAAAATAATTTATGTGTATAAAATTTAAATATTCCTCAATGATTTAAAATTGAGATGAAATCCATTACTGATTTAGTAATCTCTGGATCAAAATGCCAAAAATAGGAAAACCTCATATGGATTTATAAAAAAATATTTTTCATTAAAAGGATCATAAAATTCATTTTTGGGAATCATATACACCACACATTAATATAATTGAAGAATTTGGCCTAAGTCTCATGAAAATAAAAGTGAGACAAAAAACTCGAACCTCAAGTCCAGACTTACTATATTTTTCCATTAACACCATTATAACAAAGTTATATAAAAAATTTTATTTTTTAAAAACCTTTTATTGATTTAATATCTTATAATTAAATATATTATTTTATTTATTTATTTATAAATTAAATATTTAAATACGTAGTCTTTTATGCCCACATCAAATGTTTTGAGGATATTCGGTTAGTTGTTTTTTAAAAGCTTCAATGTATTGATAATTGTAAAAGAGGCCATTGTAGTATCATATACAGAGTAATAATCACAACATAGTTAACATATTTATAAATAAATTATTTTATTTCAATTAATCATAAATTATGGTATCAAAAATGAATAATATAAAATTCATGGGTATGGTAGACTATACTTATACGTGAGTGTAGTTTCCATTTTTCAATGATCATTTTGGAAAAAGTTAAGTAATATTTATCATTACAAAGATATGATAATATAAAAAATAATATATATATATATATATATATATATATATCACCCATTTGGTGTGGTGGGGGAAAAATGTTCACATTGCTTCAGGGAGTGCTAGTCCACACGTATGCACAAACAATACTTTCATTTATCTGTGAGTGGAATGACAAGAATGAAGTTGATATATTATATTTTTAAAAGGATAAACATGTCATGAATACCAATATTATTCCATATATAGACATATATTCATTAAAATTAACACTATTACCTTACATATAAATCGTTAGTGGAAAATAAATCTCATTGTTCCATTAGGCGGTAGTCCACCGTACACTTGAGAAATGTTAACGTATCCCCGAAGAGTTTAAATTTAGAAGTTATATTTGATATAAAAATTGTATAACTAATATAATGTTACAAATATCATATATATATAATGTAATTCCAAAATTATAACCAGTTCGAAGAGGAAATTATGGAAATCGTATTACATCAGTTCGTGAGGCTGTAGTCCACCATACATAAAAATGATGGTTTCATTTCTCATCTTATAGAAGAGGATATGAATTTTGGTTAGGTAATTTATTTTAAAGAATATGGGATAAATTTTTTTTATTATGTCAAAATAATGGATTATATTTTAAGGAGGTGGAAGAATAAATAAAAAAAATGCTCAATTAAGCATGATACCTCTTGCTGAGACAACCTCCATAGATTCACACCAAAATCCTTCTTAAAATAGATTTATGGCCTAACCAAGGGATATAGGAAATCTGTAGGTAAGTAATGAATGTATTTGGGTATATATTTACCAATTAATGTGTCTTTTATTCTATGAAGAAAATATGATATGAGTGTCCTTTTATAAGTGATGTGAGTGGAAAACTTGTAATTTTTTAAAACAAAATGGGATACCAACATTTTCCACACACTAAAAGTCTCCAAAATGGACCCTTATAGAGATTTAAACAACATAAGATGAAAATATTTAAGTTAAATATATTTTATATGGTTTTTTGACTTTAATTTTATCCTTTTCTTTTTAGATTAACCCCCTGTGAACCCATTTTCATCATAACCATGGTAAAAGATATTTATTTTTTCATTATTAGTTATGATATAAAAATAAACCGATCTTATAAGATAATATAAATTATTCTAATTCAATATATGGAATCAATTTTACCAAATTCAATTCACTTAAAAGTAATAATTTAATTTTGAAGGTAAAACCCTCAGATGTGACGAAAAAGCAGTGTTATGAGAAATTTATTTTTCAACAATTAGATGTTTTTATATTAAATCTATTAATAATAATCATCATTTTATGAATTTAAATTAATATTTTTTGATATATAATCTTTAAATTTCATTTAAATTATTCTGTATTATGGTATTTTAATTAATAATAATTGAAAAACATTGTGCACTTTAAAAACAATTCAGAAAAAACTCATTTTAAGACTGAAAATAAACATATACTAAAATCTAATATAATGATGATGAAAATTTAATTAATTGGATTAAATATAGCTAAATAATAAATATATTTCTGGAAATAAAATTTAAATCATAATAGTATCTTTATTTTACATTATTTATTGGAAAACAATTATAGTTTTACAAAAATTGATGTGTTTCACTATTCACCAAAAAATCAATATTTTTGAAAAATCCAAAACATAAACAATAAGTTAATTTTTTTATTAAGATTTTTAAAATTAATTTAAATATATTAAAAAAATTCCAAATATTATAAAAATATGTATAATTTGTTTCATTAAAATACATAAAAATAAATTTTGAAGAAAAAGATATTTTTAATGAATAAAATGGCTATTAAAATTGAATTGAGTAGTTACTATGAATTTATCAATAAATTTATATTGATTATGAAATAAACATAAATATTTCCTAAATTAGTTCACATTATTTATACCCTCCACTTTAATAGCTAGATTATAGGGTTCATATTTAAAATAATATTTTTTTCATGGTTCGTTTAAAATCAGTGTTACATGTATTATATGCTATTGGAATTTTATTCCTTTTTTAATATCCCAAGATGCTAAAATAAAAACAAATCATTAATTCATTTAAAATTAACTAAAATTATTCTGAAGTATCTATATATTCCTTTAATTATATTTTTATTTTTTTACTAATAATATTTTTCTTTTCTATAGAGGTGTTTGTGGGGGGGGGGTGATAATTATAGTACATTGAAATCATCCACGTTTTCCCATTTTATTTTAATTTTTTAATTTTTCTAAGAAGATTAATTTTTTTAATTTACATTGGTTTTTATTTTGACTAATTTAATAATAAATATTAATTAAATAAAGAGTTATGGGATTCTCTATGAATTGTATTTGTTTAACATTATCTAATATAAGGTAACAAACATTTATTAAGGTAACAAATATCATCTATAAACTTCGGGTAATTACGTTCATCCCCTTGATAAAATTCATCCCCAAAATATCAATTCATATATTCTCAAATGAGAATATATGAGGGTACTTCTATTTCATTTATTCCCCATGTTCCTTTTCCACCTCTCCATATTTATAGTTCTTCCACAACACTTTCTCAAGGTGACTTATCTTGTTACATTGAAATTAGTCACTATTGTCTAAGATCTTCACCAACTTCTCCAAATATGATAGTTAATTCCCCATTTGTTCTATCTTCAGATTTAGTACATGTGAGGGATCAAGTATATACATCTTTAATAGAGACATGGAGAAAAAATCAAGAACTTGAGCCATGTTTGATTGATGTTCAAACTGATAGGAATATTTTACTATATTATCAAGGATTATGAATGGTATAATGTAACTAGGGACAATATTTAGTTTCTTTTCAAGAAACATGACTCTATTGCTTGGTGATATTTGATGAAAAACATTATCTTCAACATAAAACCATATATCCCATTGATGTTTCTCAGTATAGATCTTCTACCAACCCTGATTTGATTGGATATGTCATTGGATAGATTGAACCTTTTCTATCATCTCTTACATAAGATATTGACCATGATCCTTTTGTTCCAAATTTATCCCACCATATATCATTTTTTCATTGATTCTCATATAATTGTTTATATGGATCCATTTATATAATCGAGTGGAAGCTATTATTTCTTGAGAACTCAATAAATGGTATATGTTGATCCCATCCACCTTTAAATTCTATTGAGAATTATCCTATCATTTACTTGATTGTCAAAATTTTCCTTTCATATTGGTCCTTAGTTTTGGGGTGATCAACCATACTAAAATTAAATTTAGTATTCAAATCATATTAAAGATTTATTTTTAATTTAGAAGTGAACCTTGGAACATGAAAAAATATGATCGAATTTCTTGTCCTACACAGCCTCACCAATTCTATTACGTTTATCCTATCATGTTTTTCAGGTAATAAATGATTCTAAATAGTGATGAATTTGGAGGTATTTGTTCTTCCACAATGACAAAAATATCACAATTGTACCTTTATAATCCTTCCTGAGATAAATGACCAAGTTGATGGTTATGTTCTTCCATTTTCATGTGGGTATGAGAAATGGTTTCCTCATTCCCTTAGACTTATGTCACATTAATTTAACTAACTATCATTCTAATAATTTTTAGGTATACTTAGTGATATCCTTCTTAATTTTATCCCATTATAATTTCTCTCAAAGATCAATGTATATAATGGTACTTCTATGATGGATAAATGATGATATCTTTGGGAATTATCTAATACCTATTTCTTTATCTCATGTAATATAGGAACAAAAATTCTAGTTCATAATGAATGAAACAATCTTCATCGACATGGAATTCATGATACTAATCCACCTTTATTTCTTCATCATTATTTTGAATGTCTAGATCATCTCTTCATGTGTCTTTGTTCTTCTATTGGATAGATTACGGGGAAATAATTTGGGAAATGATGGATGTATTCCATGCTCAAAGATATTGATCTCCATCCTTTTAATATCCACAAAGATATGTTCTTTAATAATCTACATCATGGATAGAGTAATAGTTTCTTTTCAATATATATCACTAACTACCTTGTTCGATATATCTAAATAGTAGTGAATAGAGAAATTACAGGCCTTGCTTTGTTATAACAATCCTTATTTGTGCCTTTTCATATATATTTGTGTGAATTTTTACTTTAGACTCTTTTCATATGTATATATTTCACACTTAACACCATATAGGTAGTTCTACTAAAAAATCAAGGCAATGAATTGATGTACTAATTCCAGATCATGTGTCGAGTAGTTCTACTCATGGATCTTGAGTTATTGTGATGCATAGGCGACCACTTTTTAATTTTAAATGATTAAACATCTGAATATTTTTTTTTGAATAATCACCATTTATCAAAAGTATTTATCCTATTAATTGTCTTGTGAGAACAATTGTAGTGATTTTCTTCTTCTTGAGCTTCATAAATCTTTCCTCACATTCATTAATCCAAACATTAATTACCATTTTCCGTGTTATATTATATTTCACTCAATAAAATCATGATATTGTTTCTCACAAAATATAATTAGATCTCAAATAAGCTAATAAAACTATGGATATCCATGACACTTGAGGTTAATGTTCATTCCTTAATTGACATTGCCATTGGAGGTTCCAAAAAAATTACTTCACCTATTATCACACTCCACAGGAATGTGACTTTTTAAATCCAAATCTCACACTACATAAAACTATAATTTGTTTTATCCTTTCTTAATATTACATGTGAAATCATTATATACTCTTAATTTTCCACCTTAATCATGTAGTAAATGACAATATCCTCAATGAAAACTACGTCAATCTTGTCAAGGTAGTCTCTAAATACAATATTCATCCAATCAATGAATATTTCTAGGGAATTAGTATGTTTGGAGGATATCACTATAAAATCATAGTTATTATACCTTGTATGGAAGGTTTTTTTATTAATATATTAAATATATACCATTATTTTATGATATATAGAATAAATATCTTCCTTTGAGAAGTATTCAGATCCATTTATATCAAATTCTTGATTTTATTATGAGGTATTATTCTATCTATTTTAGTTATTAAAATTATACTTGGGTTCCCCCTTTATTTTTTGTTAAAAATGGAGGTTTTGGTCATAGAAATAGGTGGTAAATAGTTAGTCTTGATTAGGGGAAACTATATGCCCTTTACAAAGAAATTAAGTGGCTTGTTCCTTATGGATAGTGAGGGATGCACAGTTGCTACAATGTTTATAAAACCGCAACCTCTCTAGGTCATTTAAAATTTGAAATTTACCATATTTACCTCCTCAATTCTTACCCTGGAACACCTCCCCTTTTCCAATTCTGGATTGGAATCTATAAGATCCTTCATCAATCTTTCTTAGACATCTTTATCATTATTCCATTGCTGGTTTTTATACTAGTTATTCACGGAATCGTCCTGTAATTCCTTATTCTATTGATTTATACCTCTCTCTAGGGTTCATCTTCCCTCATTCTTGATTTCTTACTTTCTAGCAGGTTTTTCAACCTAATGAGGGTCTAATATTTTTATGTTGGGTAAAATCATGATGATTATTGGTCAATATTTACATATAGGTTCCTGTGGTGGCGTAGTTGTGGTTTTCCACTAGTTTTTGGATATTTCCCTATGTGAGGTAGGTTATTCCATGATTTTACATTATTACATTAGTTTCCCTTAAATTATTAATTGTTTAAATGTGTTCTTTGGATTTTTTATGTGGTGAGAAAATTATTTTTCAATGGTATTGTGATGCACATATGATGCAAATGGGTTTTCTAAATGAAATTGGTAATCCATTTTGGGTGCTTTGTTGGTGTGATTCTTGAATATGATTTTTTCCATCATTTAAAGGTTCAAAATGTATTTTCAAAGTGGATTAAAGGTGAAAATGTGTTGAAAGTGGATTTTCAAAGTAAAATTGGTTTTTTCATATTTTATTCATTGTTTTTCACCTTAAATTTTTATTTGAATTTTTATAGTTATGGGAAGCATGTTATGAAATTATTTTGAGAGGACGATGAATTTGAATGGGGCTTTGCCCTGGTAAATTACTGGATTTCATAAGTGTTTATATTATTATTTGTTTCAAATCAGTTTCATAAAATTTTAAAGTGGTCTGAAATCTATTTCTAATGATTTTTGTGTGTATAAAATCAAAAAATGTTTTTGTTACTGATAATAGAGGTTTCCATGTTATTCAATGATCATTGGACCAATTTGAGAATGTAAAAATGTGAAATTAATGATTTTTTTATGTTATTATTATGATTGGAATTTGTATTTTAATGTTTTTATTCATGTGATATGTGAATTTGAACTTGAGAAAAAAGGTAATCATGGGTATCTAGGTGGGTGGAATAGAACTAGTATGCTAATTGATTTAGATGTGGCTGATGCTTCGATTCATTTAGAAGTATTGATGATGAAAACACTCACGAAAAATTTCATATGATTGGAGAAAACATGAACTTATTTTGTGTTACCCTCTAGTGTATTGTGCACAAAAACCCTATTGGTTTTGGTTTCATTATGGAGACCATTAAACCTTGGAATGGTATCTCCTATAATGGAACGTGCATGAGAAAATTGTTGGTAGTATTGTTGAAGGATTTTGATCACTAAGGTATAAGGTTAATAGTTTCCCACTTGTGCTAGTTACCTATATGGACTTTCCCATAGTTCACTCTTATGATACGATGATTATGTGATGTGTTTCGAGTCTTCAGCAAATGGTAGTCCTTGTTTTCATTTTAATTTCATGAAATCTCATTTGTGAACAAATGTTTTTCTTAAAAAGTGTTATTTTATAATTTTTTTCATAATTTATTTTGGGAGAAGTATTTTATATATAATTATGGAAATATAAATATTAAATTGTCTTCTCATTTTATATCATTGAATCTTTCTTTTGGGGGGAATTATTCTGGGATATTTCCCATACCCTACATAAACCTTCGTGTGTATATAGACTTTATTATGTATGACCCAAGTTAAGTAAAGATGGGTCATGGTGGTGATGGTGGATCTAGTTGATATTGTTACACATCTTTCAAGTGATCATGAGTTGGATGGAGGGTGATACCCCACCTATTATATGGAGGTTTTTTGGATAGTATTTTGTTTCTTTTTCATTTATCATATTTGGTTTTGATTAAGGCTGTAAACTCTGAATCTGAAAATTTTTTATATCTAGTTTTCTTAGGTTTATTATTTATTGTGATGATTAATATTTTCGGTTATTTACAACCATATAAATTATTGAAATCATTCCCAATGTATGTTGTTGATACCCGGACACTAGTTGACATCCTGTTCCAATCGTGAACGCCCTTTGAGATATGCCACAAATCGATCCGGGTGCCGGGTTTGATGGTACCCCAGCTCAGTTCATCTCAAAATTTTATAAGAGCATCGTATGATCTATTTGGGTAATGTTATTTGGGGAATGTGTCTTGATATACTGAAGTTAGGATTTTTGGGGTTAAGGTTTTGGTTTCAAGTGGGGTATCTAGAAAACAAACCATGTGAAAAGACTCGAGTCACCATGGGATGTTGGAATTTAATTTTACTTCTTATCCAAGTGATACGTATAGAGTTCAGAATGTATTTGGAAACTGGGTAACATTGGATTGGTTTGATAAGCATGTTATTTTGATAGATTTTTTTATTCATGGATTTATGAAAGGGTTTGTATTTTTTTCTAAAAATTTTATTAATGGGTGTATTGATGGTTTTAGGTGTGGTTATTTCTTATTATAATAAGATGCCTCCCAAGATACTTCATGTGAACCTAGGAGAAGAGACAAGAGATATTTCTCCCTCTCCAATCTATCAGACGCTAGTAGAAGTACTGGTCAAGCTATACAAGATTGGGTTCAAAGAGTGGGCTCCATTCCTTCATAGGTTAGGGAAACCAAACCACTTCCTAGAAAGGAAACGACTCAAGAGTTCATCAAGAACAATACTCCTTCTTTCTAAGATAGCACAAAACTGTAGAAAGTTGATAAGTTCCATGAGATGGTAGAGAGGATGTTAAAATTGTAGGAAAATCTTGAGGAAGTTAGAGTGAAGTGTGCTTTTTTTTCTTGTTAGAATGTCCCAGTCTGAATTGGTGGGACTCAGTGGTGCTATCTATGAAGCATGACAATATGGGATGGATATATTATAATGTTTTCTACAATGATTATAATTGTCATGATATTTTTTCTGTATCTAGGTCCCATGATTTTTGAAAAAAATATCAGGATGTTCTGTTTCTGATGGAATATTCTATCCACATTGCAAATATAGTTCGATATGCACTTAATGTCATTTTCAATGAGCAGATGAAGGCTCAGAATATTGAGATGGGATTGTGGCTTGAAATATAATATCATGTTTTCTTGATCAAGATGAATTTTTTTGGGGGTGTTTGATCATTCCATGATGGTAGAAATTTATCATAGAAGTAAGTATGCTTTCTTTGGATAAGTATCATCAATGGGTTGTGGATGTTCATATAAGAAGAAGATGAACTGACGAATGAATGGGAAGAAGGGAGGTCATAGTTTAGGTCATCCATCTCGATTTTATGCAACTGTAGACTCTTTTGTAAGGTCTATTGTGTGCCATCAGTGTTAAAATGAAGGGAAAATGTGACCCACATGTTTATCTCCTCCCAGACCTTATCATCAGTTCAAAGTTATGGGGAACGTGAAGTGATTTTCCATTGTGGAATTCTTATATTAGAGTGGTGTAGGTTCTGTAGATTCCAATGGGATTTCATCCTGATAAAACTGTCTAAGATATTGGGTTGTCATTATGGAGGTTGTGGTGGTAAGGTTGGATCATCTTCTAGGTAGATCCAATTCAAGAAAGATCTACATGCTAGTGGTCATTCTCAGTCTCGGGCTGGGATGAGGCAACCTCATGTGGTGGATCGAGCGCAAGTTGAATAAAATTTCTGGCATTCAACAGTTCGAGGTTATGTTATAATTTCATCATATTTATCTATTATTCTCTTTGATACTGGTGATTTAGTTTTTTTGTGTCTTGTGGATGAGAAAATGTTTCCAAATGATCTTATTCCATTCATGATAGATGTCACAACACTACTTGGTAAGAACCGAGAGAATGGTTTTGGTGTTTGAATTTTTAACTCACCATGTAAGGGGTATATATGGAGTGTGATTTTATGGTTTTGGAGGTCAAAATATTTGACATGATCCTTAGTATGGATTGGGTGGTTCATTTTTAGGCACACATTGATTGTTATATGTGGATGGTAAGTTTTTTGGAACCTTATGGAAGTACATATGTTTTTAAGGTGAACGGGATCCTCGGTCTAGACGTGCTAGACCACCACTTCTATAATTGAGAAACCTTGTTCATTATATCTCATTGATAAAATTGTAGAACGACAATATTGATCCTGAGGGTGGTTTACCTCCTCTAGTGGATGAGCTCCTAGAGGTTTTTCTAGAGGATTTCTCGAGGTTTTCTCTCGAGTGGGATGTGGATTTCTTCATTGATTTGACACCTGGAAAACAACTGATATCTCTTCCACCAAACCACATATACCCCAATGATTTATGGAATTAAAGGTATAACTGAACGATTTAGAATCTAAAGGATTCATACAACTAAGCATCTCACCTAGGTCCGCTGTAGTTATTTTGCGAAAATGGCTGATGGATCTCTCCTACTGTTCATTGATTATGGGAGGTTGAATAACATAATAACTAATAACAAATACCCTTATTCCCATATTTATGGAAATTTATATCATCTTAATAAGTCAAGGGGGTTCTCCAATATTTACTTGTGTTTTCAGTATCACCAAGTTAGAGGTGGAGAGGAGGATGTTCCAAACAATCCTTCTAAATCATGTACAACCATTTTGTATATTTGGTCATGCCTTCTGGATTGACAAATGATCCATATTATTTTATGGATCTCATGAAGAGGTTGTTCCTCTAGAATCTTGATTCCTTTGTTGTCTCATTTGTGTATGACGTCCTGGTCTATTCTAAAACCATAGTGTAGCATGAGCAACATATGAGAGTTGAGATAGGCACCCTCCAGGATCATCAAATCCATAGAAAGTATTCTAAATTTACCATGTGGATTCAGGAAGTACATTTTCTAGGACATGTGATCTTTTAAAAAATTACCCAGAGAAGATTCGAGCAGTTATGTCATTGGAGCATCCAAATAATGTTTTTGAAATCTGAATTTTTTTCGAACTAAAAGGGAATTACTACCAATTTGTTTTGGATTTCTCACAGATTTCTTCCTACATGACTATGATCACATGGAAAGGGGTGAAGATTGAATGGATTAAAAAGTTTCTAGATTCCATTGAGGTACTCAAAAAATTATTGACCCTAACCCCTCTTTTGATTTCTAAAGAGTCTCGAATGGGATATGTGGTCCATGAAAATGCATCAGGTTTTGGTCTTGGGTGTGTGCGGATGCAGGATGACCATGTGGTGCATTATGGTTTATTCTAGGTTAAACCACATGAAAATATTTACCCATACCATGACCTAGATATACTTGCAGTGTTTTATTCCTTAAATATGTGATACTATTTTCTTTTTTTGGATAATTGTTTATTTTATTAAGATCATAAGATCTAAACCTACATTTTCTCCTAGAATGATCTGAATTGTATGCCAACATCATTAGGTTGAGTATCATTATGGGTTTTATTTTAATATATTCCCCATCCTAGGAAAATGAAATATAGTGGAATATTTTTTGGGAATGAAATTTTAAGTACATGCATTGAAAAAGTTTAGTATTGAGTAGATGTTGATGGGGCTCTTTACTCAAATGCATCAGGATACCAAGGATCATAGTGAGTTGCATTATTATCTAGTGTTAAATATAAACCTTCCCTTTTGGAGTAAATTCATTAGGAGTACCCAAGTGATGAGTTATGAACATGTTCTATGTTATTCCATAATGGGGTGGAGGTGTTCTATGAATTATTGTTTTCAATTGAGGTATTTTTCTTCTTCAAGGATTTATTTTTGGTTATGTTTTTGTTAAAGAAGGCGGTGATGTAGGAGAGAAACTTGTATCACAATGTTGTTCATCCTAGTGCTACCAAGATATTCTATGATGTGTGCCAGCATTTATGGTGGCTCTGTATGAGGCGAGATGTAGTTGACTCTGTATCTCAATGTTACATGTATCAGAAGATTAAAGAAGAGTACCAAAGGCCGTTCAGTTTTCTTCAACTACTACCCATTAATAACTAGATGTGGGATAAGATATCCATATATTATTTTATTTTATTAACTCATACAATGCAAGGTAGGAGTATCATTTGGTAATTAATTGGATGTTTGACCAAATAAGCCCATTTCATTCCAATGAGGGATTCTTCCAAAGTGGATTAGTTAGTACAGTTGTATGTTCATTAGGTTGTGAGGATTATTGGTGTGTTTTCATAAATTTTATCAAAATAGGGACCAATATTTTACCTTGTGGTTTTGGGAAGGCCTTCATAAGGATATGGGGTCATAGGTCATGTTCTAAATGACATACCATACTAAGACAGATGGTCAAACAGAGCGGGAGAATCAAATTTGGGAAGATATACTCTAGGCATGTGTGTTTGATTTAGATGGCTCTTGAGATATACATTTGGGATTGGTAGAATTTACCTATAAAAATAATTACCAATACTCAATTATTATGGGTCCTTTTGAGTAGTTTAGTCATGTCGGTTTCCTCTGTGTTGGGATATGTTTGGTGAGACCTCATTGGTGGGACTGATCCTTGTACATGAGAAGTCTGAGAATGTATGTTAACCAGGTAGTAGATCTTTATAAATTAATGTTACTATAAGTATTATTCTGATCAGAGGCTCTGAGATTTTGAGTTTTATGTGGTTGACCAGGTTTTTCTAAAATCCCCACCTTGCTTGGTTCATCTTTGTTTGGCTAAGAAGGGGAAGAAAATGCCAAGGTATGTCATACCTTTTGAGATTACTGAGCAGATTGGTATGGTAGAATATTGTTTAGATTTTACTTCTAATTATATTCTAATTCATAACGTGTTTTATGTTTCTCATTAGATGAAGTAAAACCCAAACCAATCTCATGTGTTGAATTGGGAAGATTTGGATTTAGAGCCTAATTTTTCTGTATTTGAGCATCCTATGCGGATTGTGGATTATCAAGAGAAACTAATTTGTGGGAAGTCTATTATTTTGGTCTGATTACATTCGAACCATTGCAGGGATGAACACAAGACATAGTAGTGGAAGTCTTGGTTTAAATAAGAGTATCCTTTTTCTGTCATATCAATATTTATGTTGAATTTCCAGAGGCGGAAATTTTTCATGTTTGGGAGAATTTTTATATCCGTGATTCGATTTTTTATTATTCTTCTGTATTTTGTTTCTTATAATTATAATTGGGTTCCGACTTTAGTTTTTGGTGAAAAAATGGGGGTTTTTTCTTGGATGTAGGTGGTGCACGGTTAGGTGAAACCATGCACCCTTTGCCAAGAAATTGTGCTACTTGTTTCTTGTGAATAGTGAGGGATGCATGGTTACCATGTGATTTGGAAAACTGGGTGGGGTAACCATACAACCTATATAGGTCATTAAAAGGTGGAAATTTACCTTCTTTATATCTTTTATTTTTAAACAAAAACACCTCCCATCCACCCCATTCCGGGTTGAAAGTCATGAGATCCCCCTCAAGGCTTTCTTAGACCACTTAAGCCTCAATTCTTGGGTGTTTTGACCATATTTCTTCAAGGTATCATCAACTATGTCTTTTTCCTATTAATTTATCCCTCTTTATATGGTTCAACTCCCATCATTCATGAGTTCTTATTTTCTAGTTGGTTGTTTAACCTAATGAGGATCTGATCTTTTGATGTTGGGAGAAATCATGATGATTACAATTCAATCTTTCCATTATAGGGTTTTGTGGTGCATCGGGCATGGTTTTCCACTAGAATCCAGAAGATTCCAATTGTGAGGTGGGTGTTTCCATTATTCTACATTTTCAAATGAGTTTTTTTTTGATTTCTTGATTGTTTCACTGTGTTTATTCAAATTATTTTGTGGTGAAAAAAATGTTTTGGAAAGGTTTTAAGATGAACATGGTTTGAAAATGGTTTTTCTAAATAAATTTGGTTATACTACTGGCATTCTTCATTGTGATGATTATTGAATGTGTTTTATACCCTATTTTAAATCAATGGTATGAATTTACAAAGAGGTTTAAAGGTGAAAATGTATTAAAATTCTATTTTATATGTGAAATGGGTTTTATTAAATGTTGGATTATTTTTTGTGCACCTTAAATGTGTCCTTGAATTGTGAAAGTGGTTTGAAGAATGTTAAAAAATGGGTTAGACATGAGTATGAATTTGAAATGTGATTTACCCTTGGAAATGGTTGGATTTCATATGTATTCTTCCTGTTGCCTTTTTAAATGAGTTTCATAAATTATGCAAGTGGTGCGAAATGTATTTCTAAATGATTTTTGGGTGTTTCAAATAGAAAGTTGTTTTGGTTACGGATGGTCATTTCCATGTGATTCATTCATCACTAGATTAATGTGAGAATGTAAAAAGGTGAACGTTTTGATTTCTTTATGTGCTTATAATGCATGTATTGTGTATAGGAATGTTTTGATTAATGAAATATGTAAAATTGAATTTGGGAATAATGGTAATCTTGGGTATCTAGGTGGGAGCACTAGAACTTGTACTCTAGTTGATTCATTAGTCTCTAAGGTTTGGATTCATCTAGAAAAATTGAAGATTAAAACACTAACTAAACAAGTTATATGATGGGAGACCACTAGAAATTGAGATATGTTCGCCACTAGTGGATCATACACAGGAACAGTATTGGTTTTGGATTATGATATGAAGATTATTAGACCATGGGATGGGATCCCTTCGAAGGGCTCCTGCACAGAACACTACTGGTAGTTTAGTTAGAGGATTTTGATCAATGAGGAACTAGATTCATAGTCTCCCACTTGTGGTAGTTACTTATGGGTATTTTTCCATAGTCCTCTGTTATGATATTATTATTATATATTGTTGTTCTAGTCATTCACCTACATTTGACCTAATTTACATTTTTATTTCATGAAATATCATTTGTGAAAAAAGGATTACCTTAAAAAGTGTTTCTTTAGAAATTTTTTCATAAATTTGTTTTCTATAAATGTTTCAAATATAGTTCTATAAATATGAATGTCAAATTTTATTCTAATGTTATATAATGAAATATTTATTTTGGGTGTCATTCTACAGGGATTTTTCTTACACCCTATATATACTTTTAGGTCTATGTATACATTGTAATGTATAACCAAAGTTAAAGAAAAATGTTTTATGGTGGTGATAGTGGATCCTGTTGCTAGTGTTACACTTATTACAAGTGTTTATGGTGGTTTCTAGAGGGTGATACCACTATTTTTTCATAGATATTTTTGGGATATTTTCATTGTTCATATTCTGTTGTCGAACTTTTGGTTTTTATTAAATCTTTAAACATTGAATATGAAAAATTGTTGTACCTAATTTGGTTATATTTTTTAGTTATTATAATTATTATTATTGTTAGTTTTTTGGGAATATATAAATGGTTGAAAGAATTGAAAAAGTTTTTTTTTATACCCAAGAACTAGTTTCCAGCCTATGGGGTTTGGGAATTCCCTTCAGTCCATGATAGAGATCATTCTGGGTGTTAGGTCAAATAGTACCCTGGCTCAGTTCGTCAAAACATAGTAGATCAAAAAAGACATAAATAAATTGAATTTGGTACTTTTTATTTATATTTATCCTATTTATATCCTATTAATCAATACATATAATCATTAATCAATTATTTTTCAAAAAAATATCATCGAAAAACCAATGGAGATTCACTATAGAATATGAACCCTTTTTCCAAATTCTATTGAAGCTACTTCTTTAACACCTACAGTTTTGTAAGGGCCATCTTGGGGGGAAAATTGGAGATAGTAATGGCTCTAAGTATAAAAAATATTAAAAAATCACAATTAACATCATCTTTTTTCCCTTTCAACATTGTTTATAAAGAGATATTAATACATATGAAGTTAAAAGTGGGAATTTCATCTTAGGTTTATAAAAAATGTTGTAAAAATATATATTTTGGAGTCTTTTCAAAGTGGTTATCAAAATATCTAATCTAAAAAGTGAAACATTTGACCTAAAAATCAATTTTTAGGAAAATAAATGTAAAAAATTACTTTCCACATCATTTATCAAAAATAATTAATCAAGAAATTGTATTATTTTTTTAAAACAAAGATATAAACTAATCTATTGGATGAAAATGTGATAAATTATATCTAAAAAATAATGACACTGAATGAAAAAAAATTAAATATTAAAGTTAGTTTCATTTATTTTGGATTTTTCATTCAAATTGATATGCCGATTGTTTATATTTATCTTTTTTCATTAGAAATAACTCAAGCGGTGTCTATTATGGAGGAAGAAAAATTATTTTTCAATATGGATGTAAAATCCTATACAGATAATTTATATTCCTAAATCTATTGTACAAAGACTAATTTGTCATAAAAAACAATCAAAATATTTCCTAATGAAGAAAACTAATAAAAAAGTAACTAAATTATGATAATAAATACCATGTTTTAATTATTTAATGAATAAGTGATGTAACATTTATGTGGATTGAATATGAATAGGTTTAAAATATAAAAATAGATAGAATGATAATTTTTATAATGCACATGAATTTTTTTGGTTATGGTGAAATCAAATTTAGATAGTATTTTAAAAATTGAAACTATGCTATGAATAAATCTAAATAGAAAATCTGCATGATTGAAATTTTACTTTTAACAACATGTATTTATCTAAGAGAAATTAAATACATTCTCAAATTCCTATTTTAACACAATTGTTTATATAATTAATCATATAACCAAATGAAAAAGTGTTTTAATTTCAGTTATATAAATAGATGATGTTGAAACCACATAGGGGATGGTTATTATATTATTTATTTATATAACTTATGTAAAAACATTTTAACATTGGTTATTAAAGAAGATATGTTAAAACCTCATTGTTAAAATATATTTTTTATACTAGGGAATATTCCTAGATAACTATACCTTGTGATACGGGGGAAGGTTGTGTAACTCATTTGGAAATACATAATTATATCCCCAAACAATAGGAATTAATTCAATGTTTATACTTTCCTTTAAATCAACCATTTGGTCAAGGTCATAATTTTTTTGGGTATCAACACCCACCCTATTTGTAGATTTTCAAAAGGTTATCCATGATATTCCTTGAATTTTTAAATGGTCATGGGATGGTTTAAAATATAGAAATAGATATCATTTTATTCATATTTTATATGACCTCTATATAATGGGAGTTAATCTATTCATAGACAACTTTAAAATTCCAGTGAGGGAAGTATTATCAGATTTTGTGGACGAATATTCTCACAAATGATAACAAGAGAGGAGTCTAACACTTAGGCTACATTGATCACACCGCTGGGTGTTTTTATGTATATCTATACATAAATGTATTTATTTTATTCAATTTTTCTAGAAAAATTAATGTATATAAATGAATTTATTAACCTATAATCTAATAAAACAATTTCCATTCATGAGGTAATATGATGTGTACCTTGTATGACTTCATTTACATTTTCCTCCTCAGCTATATTGAGTGTATAAGATTTACCTTTCTCCTTTTTCTTTGTTATTTTTTGATTTTTATTACACTTTATAACTTGTGGTTTAGATCACTAATTTGAAAAATTCCCTTGCTTCTTACACTTGAAGAATTTAACATTGGTTAGTGCGTTAGTTGGTTCCTTTCTTTCCTTAATCAAATTGTCCGACTAATTCATGTTTATTCCATATTAATTGTCTTAGTATCCTTATCTTACATACATTAATCATTTTTTATCCCTTTTACCCAATCCCCATGGTGATGCACCTCATGTTTTTGACATTTGTTTAGACGAATCTTCTTTCCTCTTTTGTTAGTATATCCACCAACATAAAATACCATTTATCTATTATTATCTCTCTATCCATGGGTCCATTATCCACAATAGATCTCTATTTTATATAAAATAAATCTAATTCTACATAACTCCCAAATTAATATATTTTTATATCCTTTGGAAGGTGTGTTCTTATATAACTACAAAATATATCTATTTTTTAGTCATTATTAATAACAAAAACCGAGGCATTTCTTCCAATCCCTGTGAAATTTTCTTTTCATAATACATTAATGATTAATAATATTTTCTATTAAGCTCTAGTAATTTCCTCTACATATATTTTCTAATATTTTAATGTGTATACTTGTTTAATAACAAAATCTTATGGTATTCCCACTCAATTTATTTCATTTTATCCTTAAACTTAATATTTTTTATTAATGTGTACCACTGATCACCCTCTAAAATAATTGAAAGACATTCAAGGCGACTTTCTCCTTCTAATAATATAAGCTCATATAATAGACCTTTCCACTTATAAAATGTCATATTCCATGAAAAATGAATTGTGAGATCTATTATACCATTTTGTTGATTATCACCTAAAAGAATTGATGGATAGTTTCTATTTTTTGGGTGAATTCGGATGTTCTACATGGTTCAAGTTATTTTCTATATCCATATAGAACTGGGAACGAATTACCATTATGTTTGGAACTCCAAATCACAATTAATTGGAAATATAGTTCATAAAATCTATATTGCATTGGATTTTCATCTTTTTTATCATGGCTTCCTCCATTTTACAAAATAGAAAATGTCTAAACAAAACATAAGATAACAGATCATGAAAAATTAATGCATCCTTATTAAAAAATTAATTCCAAAATAATATCTTATGGAATCCCTTTATTAATAAATTTTCTAAAATGATGATACTAGGATCATTTACATTAAAACTTTTCCTTCATTAAACTAATTAATCACTTTAGTTTTATATATTTCATAAATTTTTTTATAGAGTTTATTATTTAATGAAGCATATCACCCACGAATGTCAAACTGGGATTGTAGAATGTTCTCTTTTTCATGCACTATGAGATGATCGAGTTAATACCCAATTCTCCCTATTTAGTTTTATTACCCTAAGGTACATATATTCTAGTGTAACACCCACTTGTTGTGTCTATACATGTATTTCATTTCTCTGAATCCACACACTCTTATACATTATCAAAACATAGGATGGTAATCTATACATAGACTTATCCTTATAGTTTTACTAATTATAATTAATATTAATCTAAAATTTAAATAAATTATTACTCTGATACTAACTATAGTTGATGAAAATTTTCTTAAATGACTATTAAATAATTTTTAATATAGACAGCATGATAGTGACAGAATCTCAAATCCAATGGTTTAGTATCATGGGAAAATTAGATTAATACATCACTTGTTCATAACAAAATATAAATATTTTTAAAATTATTCTTCATTATCATCTAAAAAAATATCATTTCCTTCCTTTTAAAAGAAATTTCCAAATGATGTACATCAACGAAATTAGTGATCTAAAATCCCAATAAGGGAATGAATATCATTGGTGGAATAAGGGACATTAATTAGTAGGGAATGAGGGAGAATAATCATCATAATAATTTCATATGAATAGGACCATCACCATAATAATGAGTTATTTATTGAATAAAGGCATGAAATATGGAATATGTATAATAATAATACATAATAGTATAGTGGTAAAATACTATACATATTTGTGAAGAAATATAGCATCATGTTCACATATAACATATGTGCATACATTAAAACATCATTATTGTGAACAATTCTAGCATATTGTTCACACATAATAAACATAATATCATGATATATAACACATTAACTAATCAATTGGAAGGATAAGTAATCCTGGGTCCATACATTACATCTTAAAATGATCACAATCATGCACTCCACATGTAAATAGAACAAATAATCGTTATAGTAATTAGATAAACCAACAGAAAGGATTGGGTTTCTTATAGGATTAAAAAATCATACTTTGAGGAATATACTTTCGGGTTCAAATATTAAAAATGAAAACTATATTTTTTGAATATAATATCATTTTTATTTGAAGATTAAGGCACTAAATAGGGTTTAATGTAACATTTTCAAAAATGAAGTCCATTTCGAAAAATATTTTTAATTGGTTTAGAAATATTTTTGATAATGTAAATATATGTATATCCCCAAAAATAAAGGGGAAAGAATTATGAAATATAAAATTGAGGAAAATTTAGGGTCATCCATATTGATAATAAGTTTATAGATAATATAACATATAAAAGAAAGAATTGGGATCAAGAATCTTTTTACCTTAAATCCCATTTTATTTCAATGCATTTCTCCCTCATGAATAAAAAACATTGGATAATTAAAACATAGATCCAAAGGTGAAAAATTTTCATTATAATAAATCATATTAAATTAGATCCATTTTATCATATTCTTTAATTCCCTTTATTAAAGGTAAACTGTTTTGATATCCTATTTTCATAAAATATATCATCTTACTTCAATCCAATGATCATTCATAATTCTAATTTCTTCATTGTTGATATTATCTCTATACAGAACCTATTGGTTCATTTGTATATAATTTTTATTTTTATTTTTCTTTTTAAATTTTCTTAGAGTTCCATAGAGTTGTAAGCGTAAACTATAATTTTTTGGTGAGATAGACCGGGGCACATAGTTATCGCACGATTTGTCCTACAGTGCAGGTAACCACTTGAGGGTGATGAAATTTTTGAAAGTGTGGTTTATCATTGTTTGATCATAGTGTTTATTTATTTTGTGACCCCAAGTTAAATCTATTAATCTCTTTTTTTTGGGTTTATAGTGGTGTCGTCACAGTCGGCACATGGTTTTCCTAACCATGAAGCCAAACCACACCACTTTGTTTACCTCACTTAAATATTGTATTTTTTTCCTTTTTACCATGGAATTTTAAGGGTTTTAGACCCCCCATCACTATTAAACATGAAAAAAACATATCCCCTGACTTAGAACTTATTTCCAACTACCTTAGTGGATTTATCTTAGAGATATTGGTTTCTTGGAATGAGGTATATCGATTTCTTCTTGGTTTCTTTCACTTTACCCATATCAGTCAACGTTGTTCCATATTGTGATGTGTGGAACACAAATGATGGTTTTAGTTAAATGTAGGGAATAAAATTATTTTATTGGTATATTTTTCTTATGTAATATGTGTGTAATTCGTTGTTCTTCTTCTTTTGGTTGCTCATTGTCAAGGGAGATGAGTTTTGGACTAAATTCTATGTAGGTGTATATATTTAAAGGAGTTTTCCATGGAATACCATAAATTTATAATGACGTTCAGTTTTTTTTTTGTTTAATGTTCCATTTAAATGATGTATTCTTGATTCATATTTCATTCCTGATGTGTTTAATGGATTATATTGGAAATTTGGGTATTTAATGGGGGTGCGGGTTCCCAATGGGTGTGGGTTGTATGCATACCAAGTTATGGTTAAGATGGTATAATTATTTTTTATTAGATTTTAAGAATTTTTGAATTTATTTTAGAAATATTTTTACTTTTTTAAACATGTGTTGGATAAAATGGGTGAGGTTTCATACAAATGTTTTTATGTTATATGTTGTTTGATAAGAAAACTTGTTTGTGGATATGTTTGCAAGGATTAGATCACGGGTTAATTAGGGTCTGAGTGATCAGTTTCTTTAACATATCATGTGAGAATTAAGTGGGAATACCATGAAATATTTAATGTTATGTTTTCCAAGTGTGGAAGTGATCCATCAGAGATATTACCATGTGAGCCTCCAACTTAGTTTTTAAGGTGAAATAAGAGCCCTTAGGTTGGAAGACTATGTGAGATTCCTTGTTGGGATCGGGGAAGACTGTGATATACTACATTTTATTAGATCACTAGAATATTTTTCTACTCTATCCTTATAGAACTAATGGTTATATCCCAAGGTGAATATTACACATACCAGTTTATTTCATACTCTTTATTCATTTTATTTGACCCATTTTGATGTGATGAGATATATTATTTGTATTTTCCATTATTGTGCCTACTTGTTATTAATGCTATACACAAAATTTATTTATATTTTTTTGTGATATTGATCATGATATTACTTATAAATATTTTTATCTATTTGATCCATTTTGTAAAATCTTTTGGAAGACTTTTTTTGTTTGAAATATAAAACCAAAGTAATTTTAAATTTGTATTTGAAGGAGGTATATTTTCAAAGTTGTTGGGTTTCAAAAATGTTTTCCAACAATTTTATCAGTTTTTATGGGAAAAAATATTAAATTTAATCAGGGTGGTATCCTAATGGGCTTTATACGTCACACCCATCATGGGCCTTCAAGTGTTTGAAATTTTCTTTTTTTATGACATAGGTAAATGCAAGGGAACCATGTTCCATGGTGGATCTTATTATTTATCTTTGTATATTGTTTTTTTTCAGGATTTGTGGTTTCATATGGATTGCATCATGTAGATTCATTTTTTCTATTTTGTATCTGTTGGGTTGTATGGTCAGGAATTTTTGGTCACTATGCCCTTCCTTTTGGGTTTTGGGGTTTATTTTTATATATCATGTATATGTCCTATTATTGAATGTTTTTTCTCTAATGTTTTTTTTTATTGTATTTGATTTTATTTTTCAATTGAATCAAATATTTGGTATATAATTCATAATTAATGGATGAGACATACCAGTTTAATAGTGTAAATAATATTCACAAGTGATAAATGGTCATGCCTGGTGCTTGTCACCTACTCGTGGCGATTGGGAACATTCTTTGGCAAGTGTGGTTTGACAACTTGGGTGATGTGTTATGTTAACCAGGGTCAGTTCAATACACTATATGAGCATAGAAATGATCATATTTATAAAATTATATATTATAAATAATTAATTATGATTATGTATTCTTTTTTGGTTGATTATATATATGGTAATGTCCTTATGGTTAGTTAACCAGCTGTTTATAGGACATTGTCAAAAGAATGTAAAGAGAATTTTGAAATATAAATACATTATAAATAAAATAATTACAACATGATTTAATAATTAATATAATATTAACTTAATACTAAATTAATATTTTAATATTTCAGTGTGAAATTAATATATAAAAGGAGTAATAGAATAGGAAAATGAGAAGAGATGTAGATGAAAACATTCCCTTTTCTCAGTGTTGCTTCATTTCTAAATCAATAAACTAATTTAACCCTCAGATTTATATTACACCAAAAAAACTTTAATTATTATACTTGTGTTGATAAAGTGGATTTTAGAAGATATTTTTATTTATTGAGTGAGGTAGGATTGGTCTTCCAAGGGAAGGTGTGGGTAATTTAAACTAAAGGAGAGGGGTATTTTGAGGATAAAATATTTAGTAAATTTTTATATCCAATGTAGACGTATTAATAATATTATTTTTAAAATTATGAGATATATTTGAAAAAAATAACCTTATTTTAGGAATTTGTATCACTTTATAATTTTAATTTATTAGTTTAATCAAAAGAAAATGAAAAAAATGTAAAAAATCTTATTAAAAGGGAAAATTTAGACTTATTGGCTCTATGAAATAATTTTTAGGTTCATAAATTATGATTATTTTTCTATAAGGACCCATTTATCTTAATAAATTTATTTTTTAAAAAAAATAACCAGTTTAATATTTAATAGTTTATTATTACATGATTATTGTGTCATAATACAAGATGTATTTAAAAATGGGTTTTTAAATATTCACATAAAAATGGATGTTTCACATAAAATTCTCAAGATATATCCATTGTAAAATTTCAACATGATAATTATAAAAATGAAAATAATTTTATCAAAATAACTTTATATCATATCTAATTATAATTTTTAACAAAGAAATTATTTTTATAAAAGGAATTGAAATACAGTTTACAAAAAAACCTATATAATTTCTTTGAATTGTTTAATCTTGTTTTTAATTTTATGGTATAATAATATTTATATTTTATAAAATTAATCATTATTAACATTTTTTATATTAAATTTTATTATTCTGAGTTCAAATTAATATTCCATATATCTTGTTATTATTCCCAAAGGTCAGGTTTTTATTCTGAATGGTTTTGATTACAATTATAATGGTCACATTACTATTCACACTACTGGAAACGAAGCCTTTACCAACGGTTATCCAAATCGTACGGAATTAAGCCTTAGGGAAACACATATACCAACGATTTCTGGAAAACCATTGGTATATATTAAGATATCCAAATTATAACAATGGTTATACCAAACCGTTGGTATAATGTTTAACCAACGGTTTGAAACCGTTGGTAAACATACTATTCTACTGGTTTCAAACCGTTGGAATATAGTTTTGTATAGCTTTTTACCAATGGTTTGTGTAAACCATTGGTAATGGCTGGACATTTCACTATATCCCAACGGTTATAAGCAGTTGGGAAATTTTTTTCCAATGGTTCTCTAAGAACCATTGGTATAAGACACATTCAAGCCCTATGCCAACGGTTTGAAACCGTTGGCATAGGCTTTGTTGTGAAATTAAGGCAGCAGCCTACTGTAGGCTGTCGTTTCTGCATTTCCGGCTTCCCAACACCAATTACATTCAATAGCCAACTATAAAAAAAACATATACACAACTAATTCATATATATTTAACACATAATGTACCTTGAAACTATACACATAAAAAATTAAAACATAACTTATAAGGTAATTATAAACATACATAATTGATTTCGAATTAAATTCAGAATTGATATGACAATTACATTTGCAATCTGGAATTCAATTCATAATTGAATACTAAATTGACTACATACATAATTTAATTATCAATTATGAATAAAATATATAAAAAACAGAATACGTAATTATATGTGTTATACAAAATTAAGAATACATACCAAATTTCATTTTGTATAACACATACACAATTGAATTCAGAAATTAAAAGCTAATAACCCCAAAATAAGTAAATGGCTAAATTAATTCAATCAAACACAAATATAATGTCCCATGGTATAGGGCAGGTTTCATTAAACTTAGTGATGATGATAATGGGTGTGTATTAATGAGCTTGTGTGACTTAGGGAATAATGTTTCCCTTGGCGTATTAGATGTCATGTGTTTTAGAATAGGGTTAGGAGTTCCTCACATGAGAAGTGGATTGTGTGATGCTGGACTATGGATCCTCGTGCTATAGTATCAACACAATACGAATATGTTTGTTCGGTTTTCCATATGCTAGTTGTTTTTACTTAAAATAATTTCCATTTTAATCAAAAGATAGACACTTCGAGTGATACTGGACACATCATGCCTTGGATTGAGGTGGGGTTGTCTCGTACACATCACATATGACCCATGGATCATTTTCCTAATGTATCAAGAAAATTTTAATGCGTATGGTCAGTTTTCCGTATGCTTGTTGTTGTTTTCACTTAAAATGTTGTCCATTTGAAATAAAAGTGATAAACTTTTAGTGGTACCGGACACACCATGCCTTGGATTGAGGTAGGGTTGACTCGTAAACACCACAAATGACCCATGGATCGTTGTGATAAAGTATCAACACAATCCAAATACATTTGGTCAGTTTTTCATATTCGTGTTGTTTTTACTTAAATGAGTGTTCATTTTAAACAAAAGAAAGACACTTTGAGTGATACCGGCCACACCGTGCCTTGGATTGGGGTGGGGTTGACTCGTACATGTCACAAATGACCCATGGATCATTTTTGTAATGTATCAACAGAATCTGAATGCGTTTGGTATGTTTTTCGTATGCCAGTTGTTGTTTTCACTGCAAATGTTGTCCATTTCAAATAAAAGTGAGACACTTTGGGTGGTTCCGGTCACAACGTGCCTCGGATTGAGGCGGGGTTGACTCATACACGTCAAAAATGACCCATGGATCATTGTGATAATGTATCAACACAATCTGAATACGTTTGGTCGGTTTTCTGTTTTCCAGTTTCTTTTACTTAAAAGGGTGTCCATTTTAAATTAAAAAAAGACACTATAAGTGATACCGGCCACACCGTGCCTTGGAATTGGGCGGGGTTGAGTTGAAAACGTCTCATATGACCCATGGATCTTTTTCCTAAAGTATCAACATAATATGAATGTGTATGGTTGGTTTTCCGTTTTCCAATTGTTTTTTAACTTAAAATGTTGTCCATTTCAAATAAAAGTGAGACACTATGAGTCTCAACGGCCAAACCATGCTTCATATTGAGGGGGGGTTGACTCATACACATCATAAGTGACTCGTGGATTTTTTTCTAAAGTATCAACACAATCCGAATATGATTGGTCAGTTTTCTGTATGCCAATTGTTTTTTACTTAAAAGAGTGTCCATTTTAAACAAAAGAAAGACACTTCGAGTGATATCAGACACACAAGTGCCATAGATTGAGGTAGGGTGGAATCTTACCCTTCAAAAATGACCCATGGATCGTTGTCCTAAATTATCAACAGAATCTGAATACGTTTGTTCAGTTTTCTGTGTGCCAGTTGCTGTTTTCACATAAAATGTTGTCCATTTCAAATAAAAGTGAGACACTTTGAGTGGTATCCATCACACTGCGCCTCAAATTGAGGCGGGGTTGCCTCATACACAACATAAATGACCCATGGATCGCTTTTCTAAAGTATCAACACAATCCAAATACATTTGGGCAGTTTTCTGTATGCCAATTGTTTTTACTTAAAAAGGTGTCCATTTTAATCAAAAGAAAGACACTATGAGTGATACCGGCCACACCGTGCCTCGGATTGGGGCAGGGTTGACTCGTATACATCACATATGACCCATGGATCATTATCTTAATGTATCCAGTGAATCTGAAGGCATTTGTTCGGTTTTCCATATGCCAGTTTTTGTTTTCACATAAAATGTTGTCCATTTCAAATAAAAGTGAGACACTTTGAGTGGTACTGGCCACACCATGCCTCGAATTGAGGTGGGTTTGACTCGTACACATCAAAAATTACTCGTGAATCCTTTTTCCAAAGTATCAACACAATCCTAATATTTTTGGTCTATTTTCCGTATGCAATTTGTTGTTTTTACTTAAAAAGGTGTCCATTTTAAACAAAAGAAAGACACTTCGAGTGATACAGGCCACACCGTGCCTGGGATTGCGGCGGGATTGACACATACACGTCACATATGACCCATGTATTTTTTTTCCTAAAGTATAAATAGAATCCTAATGAGTTTGGACAGTTTTCCGTATGCCAATTGTTGTTTTTACTTAAAAGGGTGTCCATTTTAAACAAAAGAAAGACACTTCGAGTGATACGGGACACACCATGCCTCGGATTGAGGCGGGGTTGACTCATACATGTTAAAAATGAGTCATGGATCATTTTCATAAAGTATCAACAGAATCTGAATGTGTTTCTTCGGTTTTCCGTATTCCAGTTTTTGTTTTGACTTAAAATGTTGTCCATTTCAAATAAAAGTGAGACCCTTTGAGTGGTACCGGCCACACCGTGCCTCGGATTGAGGAGTGGTTGACTCGTACACATCATAAATGACCCATGTATCCTTGTGATAATGTATAAACATAATCTAAAGTACCCAAGATCTCTTAAGGGCGGATCTCCTTCGATCTAGGGGTGTTTTGAGTGTCGTCAAGTGCAGACTGATGATTCGGGTGAGTCTAATCCTCAATGTGGTTACTCTTTTTGATTAGGATTTTCACTCTTCTCGCATCTTGTTCCGAAGATCTAAAACCCACTTTTCCATTGGGATTTAGGGTGAATCATTAAGAGTGCTTATATTGGGATCTGAGACACCGAATTAAGAGTGCGGTTGTCTCTAGAATCAAGCTAGGTGGTCCCAAGCCTTTCGGGAATTGTCATGATGTTTTATATATTCTGAATCGCCACTCGCAGAATGTTGGGGTGTCGGGTCAGGGGGGTGTCCGGGGTTCAGTGAGGAGGTTTGGGGGTCGTCCGGGGTCCAGGAAGGAGGGAGGGGAGGGGGGTTGTCCAGGGTCCAGGGAGGAGGGTGGGGGTTGTCTGGGGTTTAGGGAGGAGGGCGGGATTTCTAGGGTCCAGGAAGGAGGGAAGGCTGTCCAAGGACCAAGGAAGAAGGTGGGCGGATGTCTAGGGGGCTGTCCAGGGGGATTTCTGGGGGTGTCAGAAGTCCAGGGAAGAGGGAGGGGGGCTATTCGTGGGGATTTCCGGGGTCCAGGAAGGAGGGTGTAGAGGTTGTCCGGGGGCTATCCGGGGTCCAGGGAGGAGGGTGTGGGGAAATCCGGGGTCCATGCAGGAGGGTGGGGCGGTTGTCTGGTGTCTAGGAAGAAGGGTGGGGAGGCTGTCCGGGGGCTATCTGGGGGGTTGTCCGGGGTTCAGGGAGGAGGGGTGGGGGGGGGGGGCTGTCTGAGGGGCTGTTCAGGGACCAAGGAGGAGGGTGGGGGTTGTCCATGGGGCAATCCGGGGTCCAGGGAGGAGGGTGGGGGGGGGGGGGCATTTCAGGGGGGATCTTTGTGGGGATATCTGAGGGATATCTCAAGATAATGGGATGGTATTTATATATATTATAAGAAAATTATTTTAAGGTTAAAAAAATAATTTCATTATATCAACTTGTAATCAAACCACTAACTTTCTAAATTCCACTAAAAATTAAAATTTCATTAAAATAGAGGGATTTCCCAGCAAATCATCAAGTCAAGTTTTATTATTTATTGATAAAAAAGATAATGTCACTTACCTAATAACATATATATTCAGGCACAATAAATCAATAATAATCAAATGTCAGTAATATCAGTAAAAAATGTAACGGATCAATCTATCCCACATCACCATCACCATCATCACTATTATCTTCACCCTCACCCTCATCCTCATCATTGTACCCATCATCATCCCCTCCCTCCTCCTCACCCTCCTCATCACCCTCCTCCTCCGCCTCATCCTCCTCCGCCTCATCCTCCTCCTTGCCCTCCTCCTCCACCTCGGCCTCCTCCTAGGCCTCCTCCTCCTTGGCCTCAGCCTCCTCCTATCCTTCGTCTCGACCACCACTAGAATAGACACTTGGTGAACCATATATAGAAGGCATTGATGACATATATTCATCAAAACCAGTGCTGGCCTCTGGTGGATGTGTTGGACATAAAACTTCAATTAGTTTCATAAATGCAGTGTTTTCCGCAGCAAGCTATTCTTCTGTATCTGTGGACCTTTTTTCAGCCTGTTCTGCTTGTACCTTAACCTACTGCAACTTAGTGTCACTACAACTCATACTTGAGGAGGGCCAATTCCTCGTCAAACCTATACTCTTCCCAGGTTTGTAGAGTACTCTACTAGGGTTCTCATCTCCCAACACCCAGTGTAAGTGATCATTTGGCCCAAAATTGTCAGGTTCTCGGGCATCAAGGGCATATAAAGTAGCTTGTTACAAATATAAATATATTATTAAGTTACAAAATAGATATTAAAATTTTAAATCTACTATTTAAAACGTACAATATGCTGGTGAGTCGGTTCATTAACCACACTTCCATCTTTCTTGTTTCTACTCGAGCAAAATAGTTTTTCTCAAAGCGCACGTCCTTATATATTCAATTTATGCCTCTACAATTACATTGAATGTAGGAAACCATAATTAAAAATAGGTTACCAAAAAATACTAATTGTATAACTAATATTATATAACAACTTTTACAATTGAATAAATTATATAGGAAGCAATAGAATGTGCAAGTTGTAATGAAAGATTATAAACTGGAATACATGTTACCTCTCATGATCTGGCATCATAGTACATCCCAATGTGTGGATGTATTTCATAGCATCAATGTTTTTTTATTTCATTCAGATGCATCCTAAATAAAATTCAATAATTAGTATTAACGAAAAACATGAGAAATTTCATTTAAATACCCCTAATTTGATTAATACCTTAAATTGGCTAGTCATCCAATGAGTAATCATCTATCGGTACTATTTTAACAGACAATCATCCATGATAGGGACGTCCTCCAACTCTATTCCCACTCTGGCAGGCCAGCCAATGTACAATTCATGCTTATAAGCTCCCCAAAGCTCGCCTAAATACTTTAGACTTGCTGGGCATGCACCATCACGGTTAGGGAAATTAAACCGAAGCTGACACCAAAATATTAAATTCATATAATTAAAAAAATTAATATATTGCATTAAATACAACAGATTTTTGTACTAATATCTCTGCCCGGGAATTATCCTAGAAATAATTTGGCAGATGTCTCCATGGTAGCGGGCTGACAGGAATGATGTTGGAGTATTTCACAAGCGTTTCAAAAAAAACTCCAACATTGCTACCCTGATTATTCAATCATCTGACTATATTCATTGTATTCCACCATCAACTGTGTGCGGCAGTTCCACATTGCACGTATGCATGTACACCCTATCCTACACCTCCTATCAGTAGATGTATCCGTTATGAACGAAAAATAAATATTTTATCAATACATGTTATAATGAAAATAAATAATTGTGAAACAATTTTTTAGGTTTGTATAAGAATACCTGCAGTAGTCTGATCAATGGGCGCCGCTGGATCCGCAAAAACTGAATGAACATCCTATACAGATGGAGTGAGTTTCAATGTATGCTCCACCGAGATAGACTCTGGCAGATCAGGAGTCGAAGAAGGTGGAATATAAAATCCCAGAGATAACGAAGTAGATGTAAAAGAAGATGAGAGGGATGTCTTGACAAATGCGGTATGGGGAGTGGGAATCATCATCGGATATATTACAGAGAGGTGAGGAGGGTCAGATGTAAAGGGTGGTGAAAACATGGGAGGTGTAAATATCTCGTGTGTCCCTAATGGAACACCAGGATCAGAATGTGGGATGGATGGTATGTTAGTGGGTGGGGCAGGGTCTAATCGGGAATTCCGACCAGATCATCTAGCTCCCATACCCCCCCCCTCGTACAAACACCCTAAGTACGGGTTCCACTTCTAGGATTCTCATCAAATAACTTTCACCTGATAGATGGATCCTGAAAAAAAAATTAAAAAAATTAATCACATGACATTATATATTATTTAAATTAATACATTTGAAATAAAATACTCTATGCAGACACAAGTGGTGGAATTCCCAGCTCAGTTATGCGATTATTTTTTTCCATTATCTATATTTGTCTCCTCTATTCAATTGGTTTCATTTCCAACATTTGAAAACAAATATGGAAGTAAATAGAAAAGGAAAACTAATGTATAACCAAAAAAACAAAATAAATGAGAGGGAATAGGGGGATTCATGGATAAATGAACTAACCATTGTTTTATGTGAGCCTAAAAAAATATATAATGATGTCAATAAATCGTACAGGATATAATAACGAAATTTAATATTTAGTAGGATGATTATTTACCAACTGTCATCAGTCTATAAAATCATGGAATAGTGATTCTTCCAGATTCATATGTGGTAAAGTGCTTGTCAAAATTATGGAAAAATTTAATTTATTTAGATGAGGTAGTTGATGTAGGTTTCAATAATTTTTTTGCAGAAGAATAGAAACCATCATGTTCATTATCTAGAAAAATGTTTAAGAGAGGTCTTAGAGTCATAAAAATTTTATACAAATCATAGTTGAAGCATTGAAATGTTCACCAAGTTAGAAATTTAGGATTTTTAGGTTAAAATACAGTTCAATTCCAAATTAGAAAATTAAATTTGAATAAAAACTTCAACCAATAAACATTGAAAGTTCACATAATGGTTGTAGTACCCCTGGTTTGAGGTATGTGACCCTTCTTTCAGTTCTTTTGTTCTTTTTGATGTGGTTGGTTGAAGATTGGAAAATTCTGGGAAACTTTTGAAGTTGTAGTGGTTGTGCAGGGGCACACGGTTGGCGCACGGTTTGAACAAACCGTGCAACCTTGACCTTGGGCTCCGCATGGGTAGTGCAACGTTTTTTAGATCATGCAGGAACGTCGTACGAAGTCCCTGGGTGAGACAGTGGCCACCACACGGTTTGGAAAACCATGCAGGGTAACCGTGCGGCCACTTAAAGTTTGGGATTTTATGTCCCGGGCCACTCAGGATTTCCCATATTCCCCCTATTCTTCCTCCCACTAATGGCTCATGTGGGAGTTCTAGTTTTCGGAGGTTTGGGGACCTTCTTAGCTCGGTTTGGTGGAAAATTTAAGGGGTTTCTTGGTAAATCAATGGCAGTTCCCCTCGGGTATGTCCCTATTTTGGTTCTTTGAGGTTTTGGTTAGGGATAGCCCTCACCCTCTCTTACATTCCTAGATCTGCAAGGGTTTCATGTAGATCTAGGGTTGTGTTGCCTTTGTGTGTTGAAGTTTGATCTTGTTGATGTTATGGAAGGGTTTTTGAGGTGGTTTCGAGGAGGCGTCCAACCGTTTCGATGTGCTTTTGGGAGAGGGGTTGATTTCACCAAACCCACAGAGGTAGGTGGATTCTCTGTCAACTCTGCTAGGTTGAAATGTGAAGTTCATTTACAATTAAATTGGTTGCTTTATTTTAATTGTAAACATGTCATGTGAATTTTTTTTGGAAAAACAAATGGGTGAGGATTTGGGGGTTTTTTTGAAATGGGCTCAATTGATTAATTTTAAATTGGTGATTTTAAAAATGTAATGATTTTGAGCATTAGTATTGATTTCAATAAACAGGTGATGTTGAAATGTTTTTGGCATGGAAATGATATTTTTTGGTATTGACAATAATGCATGATTATGGTTGTGGATTTTGTGGAAATGGGTGATATCATTGGGTGGATGATGTTGGGAGGTGGTGGAGTGGACAAGAAAGTGCCACTATAAAAAGAGGATGGATAGTGGATGGAAGGGCCACCATAAATAGAAAGTGGGCGGGAAGTACCACTTGAGTGGATTGGTAATGAATGTTTTGGACAAGAAATGTCATCATGGTCTGTTGTGTGATTTGTTTCTGATGTTTGTAGATGGGGCTTCTGAGTGAAATATGAAACTGGTAATCGGATTGTGGCATGGTTTAATTGGATTCCTTGCGTGGCGTGGTTGATTTGGCTTCATTGTGTGTCATGTTTGGCTTATGGCTTGTTTTTATTATAAACAATTGGTAACTTGGTTTTTGATTTATATAAAATGTTTTATATAAATGTGATAATGGTTTTATCCTAGTGGCGTGTATAGGGAAGTCAGTTGGGGAAATCGTACAGGGTAGTTGTACTCACACCCTGCTTTGGCACTTTGGTGTCTTTGCTGATGTCGTGTACCGTGATGTGGGAAAAGGTAAGGAATCCCCCTCCTTTAGTGGTGCATTTTATTGTTTTGGTGGATCTTGGAGATTGGAGATTGGTGTGGATCTATGGTGGTTTCATGGCTCATGGTGTTTTGATGTTTAGTTTCTGCTCTGTACTATGATGTTTTTTGGACATGTCTAGTTAAATAGTTTTGGGGTTTGTGATGGAATTATTAGTATCACATGGTTGGGTTTGAAAGTGCATGCATCTTTATGTGTTGGTTGGTTGAGTTGAGTTATCTTCTAAAGGGAAAATTGTTCCCTACTATTCATTGAAGCCCTCAGCATTTATTTCCATCCATTGGCACCTTGGGAACATCACTTAAGGGCAAGTAACCCTCACAGCCTTCTAAAGAAAATGAGGTAGGGGTAGGGTGTTACAATAGTCAAGTGGGATACAACATATTTGTAATCAATATTAAATTAATTTGAATAGAAAAAACCATAAAAACCCAACTTGAGGTAAACCAAAGGAATTGATAACATGAATGGATGATTTTATATATTTCCCACCACAAATTCAGGTTCATAGTCAAATCTGAAAATTGAACTATTAGAGTCATCAAAAGAAATAAATGGATTGGTTCCAATGGCAGTGGGGATGGTGTCAATTCCATCATCACCATCGTCAAAAAAATGTCTTGGAATTACTTCAACTATGACACCAAATTCAGGTCGAAGTTGGTTTTTGACATAAAAAAACTTTTTATCAATTCCTCCTGTTTGAGGAAGTGATGGAAAACTAGGTTCAATTTTCTCATACTATTCTTCTTCATTTAGCATTGGTATGTTCATTATTGTAGTAAGATCAGACAAATACATTCAATAGAAATCCAATCATTCTTGAGCCAAGTAACTGTTCACGATAGAACCTTTGGGATGATTCCTATTTCGGAAATAAGACATCAATGTGTACATATTTCTTTCAGTTGGATACATCCAAAAAAATGAAACAGGTCCTCTGAGAATTATTTCAGTGGAAATATGGATAGTCATATCAACATGCATGTGAAAAATGATGGAAAAAATCTTTTCTCCAACCCACATAAAATTAATGGGGCATCTGTCAACATTTTTTTGCAAGAAAGACCTGGACAACTTACTAGCACAAAGATCTGTAAAAAAATAGCACAACTGAATAACAGTCACCCTTACATTATTGGACAAAAGATGATGGACTCCTATTGGAATAAACTCATGCAGAAGAACATGATAATCATAAGTCTTCATTTTAAGTTCAACTCTCTTCTATTGAACCATTTAGATATGTTGATTGAAGAGCCATCAGGAACTCTATTAGTCTATAATATTTCCAGAAATTGTTTTTTCCAAAGGTGTCATCACATAATAAGCACATGGAACTTGACATTTATTTTCACTTATTTGCACAGGATGCCATTCTGGTCTGATGCCCCAATCCATCAAGTCACACCGAGACCATAAATCATCTTTTTTCTTTCCCTTAACATTTAGAAGTATCGAAAGAAAATTTTAAAATATTTTCTTTTCAATGTGCATTACTTCTAATCAATAACGTTAAAAATTGGTTGAGCAATAAGGAAAATCAAAAAGTATACTCCTCTTCCTCTATTTGTAACAGGTTTCAGTGGAAACATTTTTTCTCTTTCTAGATTTCATTAGACCCTTCCCAAAAGAAAAACTAAAATCTTTCAATTCATTAGGCACATCAGTTCCAGACATATGCTAAGGTGGATCATCAGTCTATATGGTATTGTAAAATCTTCAACGATTATTTCTATATGGATGGTCCATTGGAAAGAATCTTCGATGTCCCATAAAACTGAAACTACAACGATGTTTCTGTCTTCAGGATCATGTATTCTTCATACAAACATGACATGATAGTTTTCCCTTTATGCTCCATCCAAACATTATTGCATAATCCAGAAAATCATTGATCATCCGCATAAGAACAAAACACATATAAAATATGTCTTTCGAATATGCATATTATGTGCACACACCCACATCCCAAAGAAGTTTCAATTATATTATTAAAGGTCGCATGTATACATCAGTATCAATGTCGGGATCTGAAGGTCCAGATATGTGTATACACATGAAAGTGAAAGGTTTTTTCATACACAACCATGGGGGAAGATTATAAATGTGTACAAAAATTGGTCATGTGTTGTGAGAAGTAATTATCTTCCCAAATGGATTAAAACCGTCACTTGAAAGACCCAGCCTCACATTACGCATGTCCGCTACAAAATCAGAATATCGATCATCAAATCTCTGCCATGAAAATTCATCTATAGGGTGAACCAACTCATCATTAGTCTTATTTCTCTCAATATCTTTCCATCTCGTTTTTAATGATATTTCATCAGACATAAAAATATTATGGATTATGAGGATCAATGGAAAGTGCCACATTACTTTCTATGGCACGCAGGATGGTGTTCCATCAGATTTTCACTTCCAGTGGGATGTGCCACATTTTATACAATAATTACGTTCAATGGTTTCCTCCAATAATAAACTGCAATCTTTTGGGCAAGAATAAATTTTTTTTTTGAAAATCCAAGTTCCTTAACTAACTTCCATGCCATATAGTTGTTTGAGAGAATATTTGCATCATATGGAAGTAATTCCTTCAAGAAGGTAAGAATATAATCGAAATCTATATTAGAAATCCCATACATAGTTTTCCCATGAAACAATCGAATTAAAAATTCCAACTTTTTCATTTTATCACATTGTCGATATACTAGGGCCGTGGCAGCATCATTCAATTTTTTCACCCCGACAATATCATCATTTTCATTAGATGCATCATATTTCCTCATATTGAAGACTTATTCAGTAGAAATCATTTCTTTTTCATGATGATGAATAAATGGAAGCCACTCATTTAACAAATTCTATATTATAGTCCTTTCATTTCAGTCATCAATAATTTGAGATTTTATTTCCCCCCATTGTGATACCACACATAGTAGTTTGCTTGAAAACCATATTTGGTTATGTGGTAGCTGACTTCTTCACGGCTCAACCAAGGTCTACCAACACAATTGGAACATGGAAAGTGTATGTAACCACTATCTGAAGTATTGTGAAATGAAAAATCTAAAAATATCTCCAAATTGTTTTGAAAATCGCTTGAGAATTGATTGGTTTCATACATCCAACTTCTATCCATTCTGTAAAAAGAATTGTTATAAGTCATTTAATCATAAGAAATTAAATAAGATTGAATTTCAATTGAAAATATATTTAAGTAAATGATAAAGGAAGGAGTTTCTAGTAGATGTAGTGAACTATTAAAACAATGTAAGATATACAAATTCAGTTATGAGTGCCTAAATTTGAGGTGAGACGTGTTTTGTAATTTTACCATTTATCACATAAAAGAATACACCATAGACCTAATAGAACATTGTTCATGATATTACCATTTGAAGGCTTTTCATGAAAGATGCAGAATGTTTAAAGAGAGTTTTTTAAATAAGTTATTGATGTTAAAAATGGAAATATTGTGAAAAGTTAGTACATTTCATAACACCCAAATTAATTTCCACAAATAGTACCATGTCACCCCACTAAAAAATGGAAAACCAACTACCCCACTACCCCAACCATCCCCAATCACTTCACATGGATCATCCTTATATCCATTACCCACCTCGATAAAATATGACTAAAAAACCATTTACCATATTTGAGAGATGATACATCTCACCAGCACCTCGATTAGTCGATATGATTCACTAACTACATAAAAGGAGTTTCTATGAACACTTAAAATGCAGTGGATTCATATAATAATGACACTTGAATTTTAAAATGAAAATAGAAAACAAATGAAACTACACTTATTGGGTATGTCATGCCACACAAGTCACCACCTAGTTTAGGTCAAATAAAAATAGAAACAAAGAATAATAGATGAAAAACATTAAAACTAAGTTAAGACTTACAGATTTGGAGTGTAGAACTAAAAAATTCATTGAGTTCATATAGATTTATAGGGAGTAAGGAGTTACCAACCTATGTAAAGAAAGAGGCCTCTAATTTCGAATCCAAGTGGGACTTCCCCAAGTCTTCTTAAATCATAATCACTATCAATCCAATGTAGATTTTCCCAAAGTATTCTAAAACAAATCATCATGACTCCAAGGGGGTTTCAAAATGGAATTAAAAGATATGTTTTTAACATGAATCCTTAGTTGTTTTCTTTAAGGAATTTTAAATCATAAATCTAATAACAAGTACTCAAAAATGAAATTAAAATTTATCTATAATCATTTTCAATAGGTCTCATATAAGAGGCACATGCCTCAGGTCTAATTATGTGTTATAGATATCCCAAAACATTCACTCATGTTCAATAAGTCATTCTTGGCACCCCTATGGTCATACCTTTCATTACCCAACTAGTTCACCAAGTCAACCACACCCCATGGGTGGATAAAGATTACGCTTCTACACTAATAGGTTGTTTATGGATCGTAAAGAGGATTAATTTCATAATGTATAGAAAAAAAAATTATTTTTAAATTTGAGATTAATAATAAATTATGTCAATGATACTACACATTATAAGGAACACAAAATAGTGATAATTTTAAGGGATAGTTTATAAACAATATTCTATATACTCACAGATATCTACAAATAAAGTATTAGTCACTGATTAAATATCGAATAGTGTGAATCATAAAATTTTCAAAAATATATAGAAATATGTAATAATGGTTTGATCTTTCTAGATAGTGACATAAATGGGGAAAGGTTGAGAATAGAAGGATATACACTCATAGTTGGGATGAACAACACTAGAAATGGATAAAATACCTCAACTAATTGTGTTAGGTCACAGAGTTTCGTAGACCACACACCAACCAAGTCAATTAACTCAATGAGGGATTCTATGTAAGTATTTGGGAAGAGGTTGAAGGAGTCCAACCTGGATGGGGGAGTTATAGCCGATCGGATGTAAGACCTCAGGTTATGGTTCACCTGCGTGAGGGCTTCTGGAAATCAGGGGAAATGTTTGGCTTCTGTGTAACTGGGGATCAATGTGCTATATTTTGGGGGGACTTTTCCCAATGGTTTTTAAAAACCGTTGGGAAAAGAATGACCTTTACCCACGGTTTGTACAAACCATTGGTAAAGGGAGAAAAATTTGTAGATTTCCCAACGGTTTCTTCAAACCATTGTGCAATCCTTCATTTAGTCAACCATTACCAATGGTTTCAATAAAATGTTGGTAAGGGACCCATATACCAACAGTTCTATTGAAACGTTGGTATAAAAGTGTTTGTAAAACCCAACATCCCAGTAGTTTCCAGCAGCCACATTAATTTTCAAATGGTCACTTTACATCATATAAATACCACTTCATTCCATCACTAAAAATTCATTATAAATACTCATAAGTTTATATATCACTCTTTTCAAAGATATCTATTCGTTCAATAAAATTATGTTTCATTTCTATAGTATTTTTCATTGAAGTAGAAATTAATGTAGAGTGGAATGATAAAATTTATCCCAAAATACTATTTTAATTTTTAATTTTTTCCTTTCAAATTATTTTAATTTTCCTAGGTTGAGTTTGACTAATGTAACTCTCTCAATTAATGAAAAAAAGTATTTTTGGCCTCTATATATGTTGTATGTGTATAATATTATAGGATATAATTTAACAAACATTTATAATAGAAACAAGTATCACTTATAAACATTGGGACATTAAATGGGTCCCCATTAAATAAAGTAAGTAACTAAATATTAGGAAAAAAGTATCAAAATATCAAGGACTCGAGTTTGATTACCAATAAAGAATCCAATCTTATTCTATGCTATTGATGTGTTCCAAATTAGTAATTTAGTTTCAAAAAAATTTAAAAATAAAACATAAAATTTGGGTTATCTTATAGTGAAAATAATCAAAAGAAGACGAAATTAAATTCTTTAGAAAGAAAGTAAGATATATATTATTGCGTTGTTTTAGTCTTCAATAATAAAAACTGATCCAGTAAATAAATAAATAATATTTCAATGTTATAATAGTGATCATACCCAGATAATTCCATTGTATTTCATCCTTTATTACTTTAATAAATATGGTTTATTATTTTAATTAATTATTTATAACAACTAAATAAGTGTTTTACCAAGTTCTAACTATCATAACTTAGATGATTTCATTAGATACATAGATTAACTCGCAAGAAACCATAGGGTATCAATATATTTTTGTCCAGTTCCAAAATTCAAACTCTTCTAGTTAACAAATAAAAAGAATTTACACTTATATATATTTTATATAAAATGGTATCATGTTTTATATTCAGGATCATGATGGGGTTCAAGAGAAGTTATACCCTAAATATTATCTATATAGAAAAGTATGCTTTATAATATTACAAATAAATAAATGATGTAAACTAAACATGACATGGTTGAGTACCCAAAAACATGGGAAATTTATTAAAATATATATATACTATAAAAATAAAAAAAAAATGAGGAATTAATAACCCAATATAAAACCATGAAAATAAATATATATTACTAAAATACAAGACTTAAGATTAAATTTATATCATGTTTCCCCATTGATTGGTTAAGTATGTAACTCTATGGAATAGAAGAAGGAAAAATATTAAAAATAATTTAAACTATTCCTGGTCAATTCACCCAAGACAATAAACCATGATTCAATATTATTGTCAATTTTTTTTTATGTTTTTGAATAATGTAAATTGTCATTTTTGATAAGTTAGTTTTACTTCAGTATCTACTTTCATTGTTTTCAATCATATAAAAAACATAATTAATCACTATTTTTTGATATAAAAAATATTATTCACCATGTTATTAAAATTACAATTGAAATTACGCAATAATTATCCCACATGGACCTTCTTATCCTATGTTGTGGACCAATTAGTGATTTTTTGTCAATTATGACTGACCCAGAATTTGTTCATTTTGTATGTTTCCATTGGTTACTGCAAATTTTGATTTGATTTTTCCTTTAATTAAAATAATTATATCTTAAAGATATAAAAATTATAAATAAATTAATCTTTTAATATTTTAAAATAAATGTATTTTCTGAAAAATTTTACCAAATTTATTCTAATCGAGTCACTTAGTTAAATAATTTAATTTTTTTGTTTAATTTCAAAAATGTTTAAAATGTTTAAAATTATTCATTTATAATTAATTAATATTAATGGATAGCTATTAAATACAATAAAATTCAAAAATCACCAACCTCCAATGTAATTAAATCATATGTTCTATAGTAAAGGACTCAATATGAAAACTTAAACCTTAATTAAATACAATTTTGTGATGACTAGACATAAGATACACTCAATCTTGAGCTATTTTGCTACAACGTTAATTCACACCTGCATTTATGAATTGAAATTTTAAATAGTGTAATGATAATTTATAGATTTTGGGGAATAATATGATCATAATATCAAATCTTAAAATTTACCAGTCCAGTTTTTTCCAAAAGTAATACTCGACCTTTGGTCAATCAAACACGAAACAATGTAAAAACATGTAAAATAAATCATGAATGGGTCTATACATGACCCCATATCCTCAGGATGAAGTAAAACCAAAATATTTGTTATATATATTGAAATTATCCATTTAAAAATATAAAAAAAACATATAAAAAACAGGAAAATTTATATTTTTAAGTATATACAAAAATATTAATGATATAATTTTAGACCTAACCAGACTATCTCCAATAAAATCTTCATCCACCTTGAAACTAGTAATAATTAATAATAATCTAACTATATTATTTTAATCTATAAATATATATCAAATATAGATTTAGTAATAGACATGTTATTATAATGACTTCTGTATTTTTATATATTGGCTATTATTGGTCCATAAGATTCGCACTATGTCCTTAGATCCACTGAGTGAGTGTGAAAAAATCTAGATACATTTGGTAGTGTGTGAAGTTTGAAAATTAATCCATCCAAAAAATATATTAATAAAGAGATAAATATATCATAATTCGGTCCTTGATAAATATATAAAAATAAAATATAAATAAATATTAAAGGATAACCCAAATACCACTAAATGTAAAGAGATACTAATCTTGATAACGTCATAGGATTTAAATCCATCATACTTCTATTTTCCAAGAATTTCATCGTAGAATATTATTCTATACTAAATAATTTAAGATTGGAAATAAATATAATCTTTTACATTAGAAAACTAAATAAGTAAATTTTCTACTAATAGATACTTCAAAATTTCCCAATTAACAATACAATTAGACACAATCTATATAGGACTTGGTTAGTTGGTTGGGTGTTTTCCCTCTAAATCAAAAGATCTCAGTTTTAATCTTCTTATAATGTTTTATTTAGGAGTATCACCCCCTCTATATAATGGTAATTAGGTTTCCCATAAAATAAACCTTCACTATTGTTATAGGCGTTGGGAATTTCCAAAAAAAATACCCATTGAAATGTTAGTTACCTATAAAATATTCCCCCTCTAATTATATAGAAATATATTACCATCTAGTCATAATCCTATTTTCACACTCTCTTTTCCTCAATGATTAAGATGAAATTGAGTAGAAACCATGGGAAACATTTTTGTTCTAGATTTAAGATAACCAACCATCCCAAATTGATTCATACATAGTAGAAACATATAATAATACAGATTCATATCATAAATGGAGTTCAGTTTAATAAGGGTAATATAAAATATAATTTTCACAATCTTATTTTATATAAAACCACAGTTAAGTGATAATTAATAATTTAACCCCTCCATCTCATGCATGGATTATACCACACTAATGGGAGAATAGTGAAATAAAACATCAATGTATTGACTCTCACTCAATGGATTCAAGGAAATATAAAGTCGTTTAAAGGATAATAGTAATATAATTTGAACTGACCCTATAAAATTTGATCTAAATGAATAAATCCAAATAAATAACACTCCATTATTTGTTGTTAAAGATTAATTATAATAATTTTATATTTTTTTAATCTAAGGAAATAAAAATTTGAAAATTTGGAAGATCCTAGAAAAATCATTAATAAAAACCATTTTGAGATATTATTTAAGTGAAAACACTAAACATTGTATAATAATGATTCAAATTAATTATAAATGTTCATAATTCACTTTTTAAATTTATTCTTTAAAATTCACAAGAAAATTCCTTAACATAAAATTATAGTTCCATGTAGAAATTTCAAATTTTTTTTGAACTAAAAAATACATCAACACAATGGTGAATTTTTCTTTAAACATGAAATTAAAAAGAATTAAAAAATATTAATCTCTTCAATAGTACATAATTAAATATTACCAAATTTAAATAATTTAAAAATTATTGGTTGTTGCAACATTAATCTATGTCATGATCATTTTTTTACATTTATAAAAAGATTCATTATATTAAGAAAAATTTCCCTCTATGTTAATAAAAAACTAATATCCTTATTATAAAAAAATTATTTTTAAAAATAAAACTCAAGTAGGGAATGAGTTTCCAAATTTTTAAATCAAAGGAGTTAACAATTATAATCTTTGTAACTTAATAAAATATTTTTAAATTCAAAAAAATTATACAATAGATAGGGAAGCTATCAAGAATAAATATCCATATATAATTTCTCTAGATTTTTTTATGATTCTATTATTTAATGACATTCCACCTATGTCCAAAAGTTCTCATTTTATAACCCCACTCATATGTTTTGGGAGAAAAAAAACAGTAAAATCTTGAGAATTTTTTCATACCCTAATGGAAACTCAATTTTGATAATTTGTGTTACATTTTTAGAAGGTATAGGCTTAAATAATAAAATATAGGGTTATGGTGGTTGTATATAGATAAAAATTTCTTCAATGAACCTTATCCTTGAGAATTTATTAATGGGGACAATAATTCACAATTCCTCTTTTATTACATGAAGAGTAAAGTCATCCAAATATTAACTTAATGAAACTTTCATATGAGAAAAAACGTTCTAAGTCTCTGTTTTCTTAGGGTTAATATATTTACAGTTTTTGAAATTTTCAACCTTATGAATCAAGCTATAGTGAAAAATGGGTTACATATGTGTGTATATGTCTGTATTTTTTTATGTGTATTTTATGTTTGATTTATTTATATATTTGATTTAAATTTTTATAAATATTTGAAGGAATAAAATTTTCACTTGGGTAATTTTAACATGCATTGATTATATTGTGAATGATTCTCGCATATTCTCACATATGTGATCTTGTCATGTTTTAAATTTTGGTTGTAAGAATCAAGGTTTCATTTAGATTTGAAAAACAATGTTTCAATTCACGAACCAAATATTTATTATCATTTTTATAATTTAAGAAATACTAATATTATCCCTCAGTTTCTGTCTAAGATATTAATTTTTCCAACTGATAGAATTTTTCTTATACACACAATAAAATAATTTATCTTTGATTTCATCTATAGCAATATATTTATTTTTGAATTATTATTTCTTAGTTATTATTTTTATTAAAAATATATAATTTTTAGTGTATTGGATATTATTTATAATAATATATCTAACTAATTCTATTAATAGTACATTCTAAATACAATCTTAGTGTCCCTATGAAACACCTTATCATTATGAATAAAACAAATTATATTTATAATTTAATTAATATTGAATACTATGTGAAACATGTATCAATATACCATGTAACATATTTAAAGAGAGTTAGTTTAGATTATAAATTAATAATTATATTCCTCAAAATTTTTATATTTTTATTTATATTGGAATTTTTACTCATGATAGTATTTACATTAAAAGAAAAATCTAATTTTACATAATTATAATTGATTAAATTAATTTTTTTTTTTATTAATTGTCAAGACCCATCCTCGTGGCCCGTGCCATGACTACCCCAAGTCCGCCTTCTATAGGCCAGGGGATAGCGACTAGCACCAAAAGCATAAATCCCGATAAAAGGTAAGGCATTGACTTTATATAAGTAACCAAACGCAGCAGAGTACGCCAGATGAAGTAAGCACTAAGTAAACTGAGTACAAAAGTAAGTGCTGGAATGTAAATGGGTCAAAATACAAACCCAACTGAAAGTACAGTACAAGTGAGAAAGAAAGTACAACAATTGTAACGTAAAGCAACAACCATCGAGTCGTCCTTCGGAAATCCCACCTAAAGGGTGGGAACATATAGTCTCATCGGTACCTCGGGTCTGTCTGTCCGCTCCGTGTACGTCCCTCCAGGTGGTCCACCCCCGGATACTGTCCAGCTCCACAAGCATCGACCACGATCAGTGTTGTCCGTCGTCTTTAACCAACACAACATAGTGCGGGTGATGCCCATGCTGGGGTGAGTATACGATACTCAGTAGGGACCTCGAGACCCTTGAAGGTCTCCCAGAATCCACAAAGTATAATCCAAAAAAGAAAGATACAAACACGAAGTATCAACCAACTCTACTAAGGTATATGTCTATATATATTCCTAAGTCAACAATCTCAGTACGGCTCCAATTTCCAAGCCCAAGCACAACCAGTCCACAAAGGAAAGAAGTAGATCATAAAATAGATAATGATTGAAATTCAAGACTCAGCTCGCACATGTATACTTCTCATGAAGAGGGGTGGAGATGATTAGATATAGCATTTGAATCATCTCCTCTACCGAACCCATGTAGGATCCAAGTACAGAAGTCGTTGCTGTCAAACCCACGTAGGATCCAAGTACGGTAACCATTGCTGTCGAACCCACGTAGGATCCAAGTACAGTCGTCATCGCTGTCGAACCCACGGATTATCCAAGTACAGTCTTCCTCGCTACCGAACCCAGGTAGGATCCAAGTACAGTCCTATTCATCGTCGAACCCACAGAGGATCCCAACACGGTAGTCGTCGCAGTTGCAGCCAGCTCTAGGGTTCCCGCACACAGCACGCTCGATTCCAGGAGGGTCCGCTCCACGAGCCAAGAGGGTCGATACATCAACTGTCAAAAATTCCAGAGTTTATGTATACCAAAGTTCTGTCTCGTCAATAGGAACTCAACACGATAGACGACGTTTCAATCAGACACCCGGTTTGAGAGATAACGACTTTTCCATTCCAGGTGCCCGGTTAGAAATACGATCATTTCTAACCCAACCGATATACATAGTCATCAAAAACTCACTTAGAGTATCGCAAAAGAACCATCTCATTGAAAGGGTCCTAGTTCCGGAGACGGCGCGTCGATCAGACGCACTGCCTTTAAGTTATTCCCATTTAAGTGATTAATAGGCCCGACCCGTTTAGCCTAGTGGGCCAACAGGTCGAGGTAACCTATTTTGACGGGTCTGACCCAGCAGGAGTTTCAGACCGGTCCGAAGAAAATACACAACTTAGCCCGTAGTGGCGCGGCCCAGCCCGAAGTGGCGCGGCCCGCCCCGGTGGGGCACAACCTGACTAGGCCCTACGCGGCCCGACTCAGGCTGACCCGGCGCGGCCTGGCCCGACACGGAACGGCACGGCCCGACGCGACACAGCTGGCTCGTTCGGCTGGCCGAACGGGTTCCACCGGGGGGTGGGGAAGCCCCTCCGGTTGTCTGCACCGGCGGCGACGCCCTTCCCCAAACCGGCCGGTTAGATAGGCCGGCCTTCTGCACACGCGGCCCGTATGGGCGGGCCGCCAGTCTCCCAGCGCGGCGCCCTACTGGTGCCGCGGTCCACCTCTACTCGACCATCCATTTGGCTGGCCGGTTCTTCCACTAAAGCATCACGTGATGCGGGTCGCGGTTCTTCCCGCATACCCAGCGCGACAACACCGACTTCCTTCTCCATGTTCCTGGCACGGCGCGATTGTCACGACCCGTCCTCGGGGCCCGTGCCGTGACTACCCCAAGCCCGCCTTCCATAGGCCAGGGGCTGGCGACTAGCACCAAGGCGTAAAATCCCAGTAAACAGGGAAGGCATTGCCTTTATAAGTAGCAACCACACAGAGTCAGCAAGCGGAAAGTAAAGTGCAGAAAAGTAAAGGGGCCGGAAATACAAGCCCAACTGTAAAGTACAACTGAAAAGTAAAGTACAACAACTGAAGAAAAGACGGCGGCCTCGTGTCGTCCACTGGCAATCCCACCTGAAGGGTGGGTACAGATAGCCTCCAGGCTCCTCGGGTCCCACGTCCGCTCCGAGCACGTCCCGCCCAGTGGTCCACCTCCAGGTACCGTCCTGCTCCACGCCCCGACCGTGATCAGCGCTGTCCGTCGTCTGCAACCAACACAACAAGGTGCGGGCATAGCCCGTGCAGGGGTGAGTACAAGCTACTCAGTAAGGACCCCGAGACCCCCGAAGGTCTCCCGAAATCCACAAAGGATATAGCACAAAAGAAAGATGCAATCACGAAGTAACATCTGACTCGACTTAGGTATATGCCCATACATATACCTAAGTCCCCAATTCTAGCTCTGCTCACGAGCTCAAGAACAACTCAATCCACAAAGGAAAGCAAGACTCAAATCCACAAGGAGAGTAAACAGTAAAATCCACATAGGATAGTTCAACACAATCCACAAAGGAGAGTAACATACGATTCAGCTCAACCAGGTATACTTTTTCAGATGACGTCAAAGATGATCACTGATCCATCTAAGTCGTCGGACCCACAAAGGATCGATAGGTACTAACCCCCGCAGAAGACCCACACAGGATCGGGCTCACACAGAACCTGTAGGCAGTGGCTCACACAGAACCGGTAGTAAGGACCCACATAGGATCGGGCTCACACAGAACCTGTAGCACTGATCCACGTAGGATCGCTGAGTGCAGTAGTCGACGAAGTCCACTGAGGATCTCTGCACAGTCGTCGCCGCAGTCCACGAAGGATCTCTGCTCTGCCGTCGTCGCAGTCCACGAAGGATCTCTGCTCTGTCGTCGTCGCAGTCCACGAAGGATCTCTGCTCTGTCGTCGAAGTCACAGCCAGCGCTAGGGTTCCCGCACAAAGCGAGCTCGTTTAGGAGGGTCCGCTCCACGAGCCGAGGGGCTGATACATCAACTGACACGTAGTCCGAAGTTGATGTATCCAAAAGTTCCGTATCGACAACAGGATCTCAACGCGACAGACGGCGCGTCAAACGGACGCCCGGTCTGAGAGTTATTGGCATTTTCGTCCCAGGGGCCCGGTTGGTTTTTAGGGCAAAACCAACCCGACCGTACTCCGCCTGTATCCGATCCTCGGGCGGAGCATGCCAAAAGTTCCGTCTCACTTAGAGGAAACTACCACAGCTGACGGTACGTCGATCGGACGTCCGTAGCTCAAGTTATGAGCGTTTCCGCTCCGAGGGCCCGGTTGGTTTCGTGTACGAACCAACCCGGCCGAACCCAAAGTCTTCCGAAACCTTGAGTATAATATACCGAAACGACCGTCTTGATCCAAGGATCGCGTAGCCGCTGACGGTTCGTCAATCGGAGGTCCCAGGCCCAAGATATGGGCGAAAGACCGAAGAGGGCCCGAAAACGGGGGTTCTGGGCCCGGGGCGACCCGGCCCGAACCCCCCCTGGGGTCGGCCGAACCGGGTCGGCCCGAACCGGGCCGGCTCGAACCGGCCCGAACCGGCTCGGCCGGGTCCGGTTCGGCCTGGGCGCGGCCCGGCCGACCGGACCGGCCGGCTCGGCTTCGGCCGAGCGGCCGAACAGGCCGCCGCCGTGGGTTTGACCCGCGGCATTTGAAGAAACGCGGCCCCCGCGGGGGGGCCGCCTGTCACGCGGACGCGGCCGGGCCGCCGCGTCCGTTCCCGGTTCCGCGCGGCCGCGGAACCGGCCGCCACCGCCGCCGCGGCTTCAGCCGCGGCGGACTTCCTCTACGGCGGCGCGCCGGGCGCCGCCGCCTCCGGTCGCCGGCGCCGCCGCGCCGGCGACCCGCGCCGCCGCTGCCTTCCGCGGGCCGCCGGAGATGCTCCGGTGGCCCGTTTTGCCTCCCGTCTGCGCCGATGCCTCTCCCGGATGCCGACCTTCACTGCGGAATCAACGGATCGCCCCTGCCGCGCGGTTTGTCGTCGTCCGTCATATCCGCACAACAAAAGAGATCGGCGGAGGGTTGTCGGGTCTTGTTCGTTAGACCCGCACCCTCCGCGTTAGCCATAATCAACGGGAGAAAAGAAAAAGATGATCAACACATGATCCAACAATTTTATTTAAAGATAAAATTGTTCGTTTGAAACCGACTTTTTAAATTTTCAAGAACGTTCACGAGAAAATTTAAAAGGGGTAACTTTTCCAAAATAAATCCCTACCTCGAAGTCGTCGTCGGACGAGAGGTCGTCGCGGATTCACTCGTCGCGGAAGAAGGAGATCGTCGCGTCGTCGCGGTATCCGGCGTCGCGTCGCCAATCTCCGGATCAAGAACAAACAGATTTAATTAATTAAATCCGTTGTTATTGAAATTAAGAAGGGAGAATTTAGAAGTTTCGATTCTCACCTTTAACCGCCGATCGCAGGTTCGCCGCGGAAGAAGAGGCACCGAAGAAGAAGAAGAAGAAGGTCGCGGAAAAGCTGTTGACGTCGCGGATCGTGCGTCGTCGGATTCCGGTTCCGGCGTTCTTCGCGTTCTTCGCGTTCTTCGCGTTCTTCGCGTTCTTCGCGGAGAGGGTGGAGGCTCAGAGGAATTGCACAACGATAGCAATCCTCCAAAATAGACAAGTTTGTCTATTTTATTATTTTGCCAACAAACGTAAAACGCATAAGTAACGACCCAATTAATTCACGAAGAAACAGTCCATTTAATTCACGAAATAAACCGCCCAATTAAATGGTCTGTTAAGAATTAAAGAAAACGCGTCGGTTGACTTTTCAGTTACTTTGACGGGTTTTCGCGGGTGCGTTACTTAGCGAAAGAAACGGCGGGGCTCGTGCGGGTCCCACCGCACAAATATCCTACCAAGGGGTAGGATATTTCTGGATAGCATCCTATCCAGTTCAACTCAGTTCAAGCCGCCTTTAAGTGACTTTAAGTGGCTTCCAAGCAGTTTAAGTGAAATAAAATGAAGTTGTCGCACAAACTTTATTTTATTTCTGACTTAAAGCCGCAAAATTTAAAAACCACGTCTGAGCAAACGCAACTCCGGAAGAGGCGTTTCTAAGCAAATACCGGCGCTGCGATTTCATCGGTGCCCTCAGAATTTGATTCCGGGCACCGGTTCAAAAGATAGAAAAACCCGCTCGTCCGTTCACTGAACGTACCCGAGCCAAACTTCGGAAATTGATTCCGGGCACACCGGGCCTCGGAATCAGGTGCCGTCTGAAGCTGCGCTCTTGTAAAATTCCAAAGAAAATTAAGAAAAAAATTTCCTTGAAATTTGCGGGTCTTTACATTACTCCCACCTCAGGGCTTTACGTCCCCGTAAAGATACATCAAAAACTAGGGGAACAAATGGGGGTACTGAGCACGCATCTGAGCCTCCCGCTCCCAAGTGCTCTCCTGGAGGTTCCCGTGCTGCCATCTGACGCGCACAAGAGGAATCGACCGCCCACGTAGGACCCGCTCCTGTCGATCCTCGATCTCCACTGGGACCTCCGCAAAAGTCGCCCCATCGTCCACGTCCAGCTCCCCAAAGTCGATGATGTGCGCCGGGTCGTGCACGTATCTCCTCAGCTGAGACACGTGGAAGACGTCGTGCACCCGGTGCAACTGAGGTGGCAGAGCCAGGCGATAAGCCACCTCTCCTATCCTGCTGAGGACCTGGAAAGTCCCGATGAAGCGTGGAGACAACTTGCCGCCTCGGCCAAATCTCCGTAAACCACGTCGAGGTGAGACACGCAAAAAGACGTGGTCGCCATCCTCGAACTCTAGTGGCCTCCGCCTCCTGTCAGCATATGACATCTGTCGGCTCTGAGCTGTCCTCATCCTCTCCTGGATGATCTGGACCTTCTCTGTCGTGGCTCGGACCATCTCTGGTCCCACGAGTGCTGACTCCCCAGGGTCTGTCCAGCACAACGGTGATCTGCAGGGTCTGCCGTACAACGCCTCGTATGGTGCCATCCCGATGGTGGAGTGGTAGCTGTTGTTGTACGCGAACTCCACCAAGGGTAGGTGGTCCTCCCAGCTGCGACCAAAGTCGAGGACACATGCACGGAGCATGTCCTCGAGTGTCTGTATGGTCCTCTCCGTCTGACCATCCGTCTGAGGGTGGAAGGCTGTGCTCAGATGGAGCCGCGTCCCGAACGCCTCCTGCAACCCCTTCCAGAGCCGGGAAGTGAAACGAGCATCTCGATCGGAGACGATAGATGATGGCACACCGTGAAGCCGTACGATCTCCTGGACGTAAAGACGTCCCAAGCTCTCCACTGAGCCCTGCTCTCTGATGGGTAAGAAGTGTGCCGACTTGGTGAGTCGGTCGACGATCACCCAAATGGAGTCGTGACCTCTGGAAGTACGTGGAAGTCCAGTCACGAAGTCCATAGATATGCTATCCCACTTCCACTCTGGGACCTCCAAGGGCTGTACCAAACCTGCTGGTACCTGATGCTCTGCCTTCACCTGCTGGCAGGTGAGGCATCGTGAAACGAACTCTGCCACAGCTTTCTTCATGCCCGGCCACCAGTGCTGTCGTCTGAGATCCTGGTACATTTTCGCCACTCCGGGATGTACCGCCAAGGGAGAAGTGTGAAACTCTCTCAGCACCTCCTCTCGTAAAGCAACTGGTACGAAGGTACGCCCCCTGAAAAGGATGTCGTGCTCTGCTCCAAGGGAGAAACCATCAGGCGCCTGACCTGAGGATATCAGTGCACGCCGGGTCTCACAGTCAGCGTCCTCACGTTGAGCCTCTCTGACCCGCTGTAGAAGTGGAGGAGAGACTGTGAGAGACTGAAGAAAGGCTGCTCCGTCTCTATCCATGAAGGATATCTGCAAGGAGGCTAGCTGCTCCGTCGCCTCCTCAAGCAGCTGAATGCCCGTCCTCCTGCTGAGGGCATCGGCTACCACGTTCCCCTTCCCAGGAGTATAGACTATCTCAAAGTCATAGTCCTGGAGGAACTCAAGCCATCTCCGCTGTCTCAGGTTCAGGTCCTTCTGAGAGAAGATATACCTGAGACTCTGGTGGTCAGAAAAGACTGTGAAGCGCTCGCCCATCAGATAGTGCCGCCAAGTCTTCAGAGCGAAGACCACTGCTGCTAACTCCAGGTCATGAGTGGTGTAGTTCTGCTCATGCGGCCTCAACTGACGTGATCCGTAGGTGATCACGGCCCGCTCCTGTATCAGGACGCACCCGAGTCCAGTCCCTGACGCATCGCAGTAAACTACGTATCCAACTCCCTCCTCAGGCAACCTCAAGATAGGTGCGCTGGTCAACCTCTGCCTCAGCTCCTGGAAGCTCTGCTGACATCTGTCTGACCACACGAAGGGTTTCCCCTTCTTCGTCAACGCTGAGAGTGGTGCCGCAACTCTGGAGAAGTCCGGCACGAATCTCCGATAGTATCCGGCTAGGCCCAAGAAGCTCCGCACCTCTGTCACGCTCTTGGGTGGCTCCCAAGCTAGCACTGCCTCGATCTTCGCGGGATCCACTGCAACTCCCGCCTCAGAGATGACGTGTCCCAAGAAATGGACCTCACGTAACCAGAACTGGCATTTTGAGAGCTTGCCATAAAGCTGGTGCTCTCGGAGCGTGTCTAGCACAACTCGCAGGTGGTAGGCATGCTCCTCCTCAGTCGTCGAGTATACCAAAATGTCGTCAATGAAGACCACGACAAAACGGTCGAGGTATGGCTGGAAGATCCTGTTCATGAGGCTCATGAACACTGCTGGAGCATTGGTTACGCCGAACGGCATAACCAAGAACTCATAATGGCCATACCGACACCTGAAGGCCGTCTTCTGCACGTCCTCGTCTCGAACTCTGAGCTGATGATAGCCTGACCGGAGGTCTATCTTTGAGAACCACCGCGCTCCCTTGAGCTGATCGAAGAGGTCATCAATCCGTGGCAGCGGATACTTGTTCCTCACTGTCACCTGGTTCAGGCGACGATAGTCGACACACAGTCGCAAGCTCCCGTCCGCCTTCTTGGCGAACAAAATCGGGGAAGCCCAGGGTGAAACACTGGGTCGGATAAACCCCTTGCTCTGCAAGTCCTCCAACTGTACCCGCAGCTCCCGAAGCTCGGCGGGGGCCATCCGATATGCTGGAGTAGATATCGGGGCTGTCCCGGGGTACAAGTCGATGTAAAAGTCTACCTCTCTACGAGGAGGTAGCCCTGGAACGTTGTCGGGAAAGACGTCTACGTACTGGTCCACCACTGCAGGAAAAGCTGGACTCCGCACGTCCACTGCTCCTAGGATGAGGCTAGCCAACTGATGAGAGATGGGCTGCACTCTCCTCCGCGGAAGTCCATCCTGTGCTGCAAAGGTTCCCTTCTCGCCGGTGAAGGTAAACCTGCTCCCGTCGGTGCGAACACATCGCACCTTGCGCCTAAAACAGTCGATCTGGGCATGAACCGTGGATAGCCAATCCATGCCCAAGATGACGTCGTAAGGCCTCGACGCCGCTACAAGGAGATCCCAGCCGAAGCTCTCCACTACTAGAAAAGGGGGCATTGGAGCCCCCCAGACTCGGGCGACCGCCAATGGCGGTCGCTAAGCTGAATAAAAAATTTCGGGGGGTTTCTGCGCCCCCCCCCCCCCCCCCCCCCGCGCACTCTCCTCTCCCTCGATCCCTCGCCCTAACCCTCCCTCGCCGCCCTCCCTCGCGCCGCCCTCCCCTCCCCCGCCGCCCGGCCTCCCCCGCCGCCCGGCCTCCCCCGCCGCCCGGCCTCCCCCGCCGCCCGGCCTCCCCCGCCGCCCGGCCTCCCCCGCCGCCCGGCCTCCCCCGCCGTCCGGCTTCCCCCGCCGCCCGCCCTCCCCCGCCGCCCGCCCTCCCCGGCCGCCTGGCCTCCCCCGCCGCCGGCCATCCGCCCTCCGGCCGCCGCCCTCCGCCCTCGGGCCTCCGGCCGCCGCCCTCCGGCCTCCGGCCGCCGCCCTCCGGCCTCTCGGCCCTCCCCCCCACCCCGGACGGCACCCGCACCCCGGACAGCCCCCGGCGCGCACTCCGGACCGCCCCCCGCACCCCGGACGCCTCCCCGCACCGCGGACAGCACCCCCCCGCGCACTCCGGACCGCCCCCCGCACCCCGGACGCCTCCCCGCACCCCGGACAGCACCCCCCCGCGCACTCCGGACCGCCCCCCGCACCCCAGACGCCTCCCCGCACCCCGGACAGCACCCCCCCCGCGCACTCCGGACCGCCCCCCGCACCCCGGACGCCTCCCCGCACCCCGGACAGCCCCCCCCCTGCACTCGGACACCCCCCTCCGAACCCGGACAGCCCCCCCGCACCCCGGACAGCCCCCCCCCCCCCGCACTCGGACACCCCCCCTCCGAACCCGGACAGCCCCCCCGCACCCCGGACAGGCCCCCCGCACCCCGGACACCCCACCCCGCACCCCCGACAGCCCCCCTGCACCCCAGACAGCCCCCCCTCCCCCGCACCCCGGACACCCCCGCACCCCGAACACCCCTGCCCGCACCCCTGACAGGCCCCCGACACCCCAGACACCCCTCCCCGCACCTCGGAAGGCCCCCTCCGACCCCGGACACCCCCCCCTCGCTGCGCGTCCCCCGTCCCCTCACCGCCTCCTCTCCTCCAGCTCCCCGCCGCCGCCGCCGCCCGTCCCCTCCCTTGCCGCACCGCCTTTGGCTCCGGCTCCCCTTCGCTGCCTCCTCTCCCTCGCAGCACAGCCTTCGGCTCCCCTCCCTTTCAGGTTTGTAGCTCAATCAGGTAACATGAGCTTTCAGTTACATTATTATTTTATCAATGGTTCATAAAATGGTTAATATTTATTTTGAATATAGTTGATTTGAAAAATGTAAATTTAATAAGTATTGTGTAAATGTTTGTTATACAGATATTATTATGGATAAGAGTTGGATTGATCTTCCAAATCGAACGTCTAGAGAATATTTCAATGGCATTATGCAGTTTATTGAGTTCACGAGAGGATTTGAAAGTGACTATATTAGTTGTCCATGTAGAAAATGTGCTAACAGATATCAATTCACACGAGATACCGTGCGGTTCGCGCGGCACGTCCGATTGTGCCGTTTTCAGCAGCGCGGCGCGCGCTGAAATGGCGCGTTGGGGGGTCAAAACCACCCGAACGACCTCCGAATGCCACGAAACCGTACGACAACATCCGGGGCGTGAATTGTGAAATGGTCGGCCAGACGGCACCTCATTCGGAGGTGCCGTGTGACCGCGGCGGCCGGAAACGCGTTTCCGGCGCCATTAAACACCAAAACGGCGTGCGGCGGTCCGATTCGGAGCAAACGTGCTCCGAACGACCTGAAACCGCACGGGAACGATAGAAATATTATTCCTGAGATGCAGGAGGAGGCCGCACGTCCATCGGACGTGCGGTTCGCGCGGCACGTCCGATTGTGCCGTTTTCAGCAGCGCGGCGCGCGCTGAAATGGCGCGTTGGGGGGTCAAAACCACCCGAACGACCTCCGAATGCCACGAAACCGTACGACAACATCCGGTGCGTGAATTGTGAAATGGTCGGCCAGACGGCACCTCATTCGGAGGTGCCGTGTGACCGCGGCGGCCGGAAACGCGTTTCCGGCGCCATTAAACACCAAAACGGCGTGCGGCGGTCCCGTTCGGAGCAAACGTGCTCCGAACGACCTGAAACCGCACGGGAACGATAGAAATATTATTCCTGAGATGCAGGAGGAGGCCGCACGTCCATAGGACGTGCGGTTCGCGCGGCACGTCCGATTGTGCCGTTTTCAGCAGCGCGGCGCGCGCTGAAATGGCGCGTTGGGGGGTCAAAACCACCCGAACGACCTGAAACCGCACGACAACATCCGGTGCGTGAATTGTGAAATGGTCGGCCAGACGGCACCTCATTCGGAGGTGCCGTGTGACCGCGGCGGCCGGAAACGCGTTTCCGGCGCCATTAAACACCAAAACGGCGTGCGGCGGTCCGATTCGGAGCAAACGTGCTCCGAACGACCTGAAACCGCACGGGAACGATAGAAATATTATTCCTGAGATGCAGGAGGAGGCCGCACGTCCATCGGACGTGTGGTTCGCGCGGCACGTCCGATTGTGCCGTTTTCAGCAGCGCGGCGCGCGCTGAAATGGCGCGTTGGGGGGTCAAAACCACCCGAACGACCTCCGAATGCCACGAAACCGTACGACAACATCCGGTGCGTGAATTGTGAAATGGTCGGCCAGACGGCACCTCATTCGGAGGTGCCGTGTGACCGCGGCGGCCGGAAACGCGTTTCCGGCGCCATTAAACACCAAAACGGCGTGCGGCGGTCCGATTCGGAGCAAACGTGCTCCGAACGACCTGAAACCGCACGGGAACGATAGAAATATTATTCCTGAGATGCAGGAGGAGGCCGCACGTCCATCGGACGTGCGGTTCGCGCGGCACGTCCGATTGTGCCGTTTTCAGCAGCGCGGCGCGCGCTGAAATGGCGCGTTGGGGGGTCAAAACCACCCGAACGACCTGAAACCGCACGACAACATCCGGTGCGTGAATTGTGAAATGGTCGGCCAGACGGCACCTCATTCGGAGGTGCCGTGTGACCGCGGCGGCCGGAAACGCGTTTCCGGCGCCATTAAACACCAAAACGGCGTGCGGCGGTCCGATTCGGAGCAAACGTGCTCCGAACGACCTGAAACCGCACGGGAACGATAGAAATATTATTCCTGAGATGCAGGAGGAGGCCGCACGTCCATCGGACGTGTGGTTCGCGCGGCACGTCCGATTGTGCCGTTTTCAGCAGCGCGGCGCGCGCTGAAATGGCGCGTTGGGGGGTCAAAACCACCCGAACGACCTCCGAATGCCACGAAACCGTACGACAACATCCGGTGCGTGAATTGTGAAATGGTCGGCCAGACGGCACCTCATTCGGAGGTGCCGTGTGACCGCGGCGGCCGGAAACGCGTTTCCGGCGACATTAAACACCAAAACGGCGTGCGGCGGTCCGATTCGGAGCAAACGTGCTCCGAACGACCTGAAACCGCACGGGAACGATAGAAATATTATTCCTGAGATGCAGGAGGAGGCCGCACGTCCATCGGACGTGCGGTTCACGCGGCACGTCCGATTGTGCCGTTTTCAGCAGCGCGGCGCGCGCTGAAATGGCGCGTTGGGGGGTCAAAACCACCCGAACGACCTCCGAATGCCACGAAACCGTACGACAACATCCGGGGCGTGAATTGTGAAATGGTCGGCCAGACGGCACCTCATTCGGAGGTGCCGTGTGACCGCGGCGGCCGGAAACGCGTTTCCGGCGCCATTAAACACCAAAACGGCGTGCGGCGGTCCGATTCGGAGCAAACGTGCTCCGAACGACCTGAAACCGCACGGGAACGATAGAAATATTATTCCTGAGATGCAGGAGGAGGCCGCACGTCCATCGGACGTGCGGTTCGCGCGGCACGTCCGATTGTGCCGTTTTCAGCAGCGCGGCGCGCGCTGAAATGGCGCGTTGGGGGGTCAAAACCACCCGAACGACCTCCGAACGACCTGAAACCGCACGACAACATCCGGTGCGTGAATTGTGAAATGGTCGGCCAGACGGCACCTCATTTGGAGGTGCCGTGTGACCGCGGCGGCCGGAAACGCGTTTCCGGCGCCATTAAACACCAAAACGGCGTGCGGCGGTCCGATTCGGAGCAAACGTGCTCCGAACGACCTGAAACCGCACGGGAACGATAGAAATATTATTCCTGAGATGCAGGAGGAGGCCGCACGTCCATCGGACGTGCGGTTCGCGCGGCACGTCCGATTGTGCCGTTTTCAGCAGCGCGGCGCGCGCTGAAATGGCGCGTTGGGGGGTCAAAACCACCCGAACGACCTCCGAATGCCACGAAACCGTACGACAACATCCGGTGCGTGAATTGTGAAATGGTCGGCCAGACGGCACCTCATTCGGAGGTGCCGTGTGACCGCGGCGGCCGGAAACGCGTTTCCGGCGCCATTAAACACCAAAACGGCGTGCGGCGGTCCGATTCGGAGCAAACGTGCTCCGAACGACCTGAAACCGCACGGGAACGATAGAAATATTATTCCTGAGATGCAGGAGGAGGCCGCACGTCCATCGGACGTGCGGTTCACGCGGCACGTCCGATTGTGCCGTTTTCAGCAGCGCGGCGCGCGCTGAAATGGCGCGTTGGGGGGTCAAAACCACCCGAACGACCTCCGAATGCCACGAAACCGTACGACAACATCCGGGGCGTGAATTGTGAAATGGTCGGCCAAACGGCACCTCATTCGGAGGTGCCGTGTGACCGCGGCGGCCGGAAACGCGTTTTCGGCGCCATTAAACACCAAAACGGCGTGCGGCGGTCCGATTCGGAGCAAACGTGCTCCGAACGACCTGAAACCGCACGGGAACGATAGAAATATTATTCCTGAGATGCAGGAGGAGGCCGCACGTCCATCGGACGTGCGGTTCGCGCGGCACGTCCGATTGTGCCGTTTTCAGCAGCGCGGCGCGCGCTGAAATGGCGCGTTGGGGGGTCAAAACCACCCGAACGACCTCCGAATGCCACGAAACCGTACGACAACATCCGGGGCGTGAATTGTGAAATGGTCGGCCAGACGGCACCTCATTCGGAGGTGCCGTGTGACCGTGTCGGCCGGAAACGCGTTTCCGGCGCCATTAAACACCAAAACGGCGTGCGGCGGTCCGATTCGGAGCAAACGTGGTCCGAACGACCTGAAACCGCACGGGAACGATAGAAATATTATTCCTGAGATGCAGGAGGAGGCCGCACGTCCATCGGACGTGCGGTTCGCGCGGCACGTCCGATTGTGCCGTTTTCAGCAGCGCGGCGCGCGCTGAAATGGCGCGTTGGGGGGTCAAAACCACCCGAACGACCTCCGAAGGCCACGAAACCGTACGACAACATCCGGGGCGTGAATTGTGAAATGGTCGGCCAGACGGCACCTCATTAGGAGGTGCCGTGTGACCGCGGCGGCCGGAAACGCGTTTCCGGCGCCATTAAACACCAAAACGGCGTGCGGCGGTCCGATTCGGAGCAAACGTGCTCCGAACGACCTGAAACCGCACGGGAACGATAGAAATATTATTCCTGAGATGCAGGAGGAGGCCGCACGTCCATCGGACATGCGGTTCGCGCGGCACGTCCGATTGTGCCGTATTCAGCAGCGCGGCGCGCGCTGAAAGGGCGCGTTGGGGGGTCAAAACCACCCGAACGACCTCCGAATGCCACGAAACCGGACGACAACATCCGGGGCGTGAATTGTGAAATGGTCGGCCAGACGGCACCTCATTCGGAGGTGCCGTGTGACCGCGGCGGCCGGAAACAAAACGGCGTGCGGCGGTCCGATTCGGAGCAAACGTGCTCCGAACGACCTGAAATATATTATATATATATAATATTTAAAATATATTATATATATATAATATTTAAAATATATTATATAGAGAATATTTAAATTATTATAACACAATGATTTGATATTATATATGTATTAAATATATATTAAAACATTTCAAATATATAATATATATATATATATATATATATTTAAAATATTGTATTTAATAGTATATATATGAATATTTTTACATAAATATATATATATATTTATATTGAATTCAATAAAAAAATTTTTAAAAATTTTTTTTTTTTTGAATAGCGACCGCCATAGGCGGTCGCTATAGGGTGCCATGCCGGCCCACTATAGCGACCGCCATTGGCGGTCGCTATAGGGTGCCCGGCAGGGGGCCTTCAGCGACCGCCAAGCGGTCGCTGAAGGCCGATCTGACGGCCTTCTATAGCGACCGCCATTGGCGGTCGCTAAAGCCCTCTAGCGACGGGGCAACAGCGACCGCCAATGGCGGTCGCTGCGCGGCCGCTAAAGACCTTTAGCGACCGCCAATGGCGGTCGCTAATTGTCTTATTTTTAGTAGTGCTCGCCTCCTAGAGTAAGCTCACACTGCCGGCACCAGTGCGTAATCGTCGAGTCTGCTCCCGTAGGAGTCTCTAGCCGTAAGGATCGAGCCAACGGCTCAGTCGGAATCTCCGAGCTCCGAACAAGGGCAGAGGCTATGAAAGAGTGACTCGCTCCTGTGTCTATAAGTACTGCAGCAAGGGTGGAATAGACACAGATCGTACCTCGAATCATCTCTGGCAAGTCGGGGTCGTAGGCCTCCACTGCCTGGAGCTGGGCCTGTCCCTGCCCGCCAGCTCCATGTGGTCGAGGTGGCCCTCCTGGTGGTGGTGGGGGTAGAGCCTGGAAGCGTCGCCCACCACCCGCTGCTCGGCCAGCTCCTCTGCCTCGTCCGCCTCCTCCCTGCGGACCGCCACGGTCGACCCTCTGCCTCTGCCTGGGTGGCCCCTCCACCGTCTGCTGCTCCTCTGGTCGGCGAGTCGGGCAATCACGAGCCATGTGACCCTGCCCGCCGCAAGAGTAGCACAACCTGCCTCTCGGAAGGCTGGCACTCCGCTGTGTGCCCCGCACTGCTGAGCCGGTGTCCTGAGGCCGTCTGCGTGGGGGTCTGGTCTGCCTGGACCCGAGAGTCATCCGTCGGCTACCTGCTGCCGAAGACTCAGCTACCTGCCGCCCTGCGCTAGGTCTCGCCGCTGAAGAAGGCTCTGCCAGGAAGCTCTCGATCAGGAGGGCTCGCTCCAGCACTCCCGCCTGGGTCGGAATGCTGAGGGAGATCAGCGACGCCCGAATCTCCTGTCGCAAGCCCTGCTCAAAGGTCCGGGCCCGGAAGAAGGGGTCCCGTACCATGTCGGTCGAGTAGCGAGATAGGTCCGTGAACCTCGCCGCGTACTGAGCGACCGTCATGCTGCCCTGGCGCAGCTGGAGAAGCTCCTGGATGCGCACCGCTCGGAGGGTGGCCGGGACGAACTCAGAGCGGAAGAGGCTCTCGAAGTCCGCCCAGAGCAGGGATGCCTCATCGTGAACCTGGAGCATCAGGCTCCACCATCGTCCTGCCGCCGCCTGCAGGAGGCTCGCTGCGAGAATCACCATGAGATCCGCTGGTGTCCTCACTAGCCTAAAGGTCCGCACCACCGCCTCTAGCCAGTCCTCGGCGGCCTGGGGGTCCGCCTCACCGCGAAACCTGGGCGGTCGCTGGCCCTGAAACTCGTGCAGTTCCCTGAGGCGACGTGCATCGTCAGCGTCTGGTACTGGCAGCATCGGTGGCTCGGCGGGTAAAGCTACCGCCGGTGCCACTGCTGGCAAAGGGCCCTGCACTGAGGCCTCGTCGCTCGGTGGGCTGCCGTCGCGCCCTACACTCGGAACCCTAGCTGGCTGTCGTCGCGGGGCCATCCTGAAAAGGAGAACAAGAGCACCACAGTCAGAACAGTATACCTGGTGAGCTGGCACAAGTAATCACAAGGAAAACTTGAGACTTTCATAAAGCAGATCAGTATACCCGGTGAGCTGACACAAGTAATCACAAAGAAAACTCGAGACACACACGCAATCAATGTTTTCATGCATTAAGTCGGAAATCAGGAGTCAGGGTCCTGGTGTACGGATACGTCGGCCGCCGCACCAACACTGGGCTCCCTGAACTGATAACCACACTCAATACACTAAACACTATTGCTTCACATAGAAAGAAAGGACGATCAGAGTCTGCGGTAGAACCGACCAGCTCTGATACCAATTTGTCACGACCCGTCCTCGGGGCCCGTGCCGTGACTACCCCAAGCCCGCCTTCCATAGGCCAGGGGCTGGCGACTAGCAGCAAGGCGTAAAATCCCAGTAAACAGGGAAGGCATTGCCTTTATAAGTAACAACCACACAGAGTCAGCAAGCGCAAAGTAAAGTGCAGAAAAGTAAAGGGGCCGGAAATACAAGCCCAACTGTAAAGTACAACTGAAAAGTAAAGTACAGCAACTGAAGAAAAGACGGCGGCCTCGTGTCGTCCACTGGCAATCCCACCTGAAGGGTGGGTACAGATAGCCTCCAGGCTCCTCGGGTCCCACGTCCGCTCCGAGCACGTCCCGCCCAGTGGTCCACCTCCAGGTACCGTCCTGCTCCACGCCCCGACCGTGATCAGCGCTGTCCGTCGTCTGCAACCAACACAACAAGGTGCGGGCATAGCCCGTGCAGGGGTGAGTACAAGCTACTCAGTAAGGACCCCGAGACCCCCGAAGGTCTCCCGAAATCCACAAAGGATATAGTACAAAAGAAAGATGCAATCACGAAGTAACATCTGACTCGACTTAGGTATATGCCCATACATATACCTAAGTCCCCAATTCTAGCTCTGCTCACGAGCTCAAGAACAACTCAATCCACAAAGGAAAGCAAGACTGAAATCCACAAGGAGAGTAAACAGTAAAATCCACATAGGATAGTTCAACACAATCCACAAAGGAGAGTAACATACGATTCAGCTCAACCAGGTATACTTTTTCAGGTGACGTCAAAGATGATCACTGATCCATCTAAGTCGTCGGACCCACAAAGGATCGATAGGTACTAACCCCCGCAGAAGACCCACACAGGATCGGGCTCACACAGAACCTGTAGGCAGTGGCTCACACAGAACCGGTAGTAAGGACCCACATAGGATCGGGCTCACACAGAACCTGTAGCACTGATCCACGTAGGATCGCTGAGTGCAGTAGTCGACGCAGTCCACTGAGGATCTCTGCACAGTCGTCGCCGCAGTCCACGAAGGATCTCTGCTCTGCTGTCGTCGCATTCCACGAAGGATCTCTGCTCTGTCGTCGTCGCAGTCCACGAAGGATCTCTGCTCTGTCGTCGAAGTCACAGCCAGCGCTAGGGTTCCCGCACAAAGCGAGCTCGTTTAGGAGGGTCCGCTCCACGAGCCGAGGGGCTGATACATCAACTGACACGTAGTCCGAAGTTGATGTATCCAAAAGTTCCGTATCGACAACAGGATCTCAACGCGACAGACGGCGCGTCAAACGGACGCCCGGTCTGAGAGTTATTGGCATTTTCGTCCCAGGGGCCCGGTTGGTTTTTAGGGCAAAACCAACCCGACCGTACTCCGCCTGTATCTGATCCTCGGGCGGAGCATGCCAAAAGTTCCGTCTCACTTAGAGGAAACTACCACAGCTGACGGTACGTCGATCGGACGTCCGTAGCTCAAGTTATGAGCGTTTCCGCTCCGAGGGCCCGGTTGGTTTCGTGTACGAACCAACCCGGCCGAACCCAAAGTCTTCCGAAACCTTGAGTATAATATACCGAAACGACCGTCTTGATCCAAGGATCGCGTAGCCGCTGACGGTTCGTCAATCGGAGGTCTCAGGCCCAAGATATGGGCGAAAGACCGAAGAGGGCCCGAAAACGGGGGTTCTGGGCCCGGGGCGACCCGGCCCGAACCCCCCCTGGGGTCGGCCGAACCGGGGCGGCCCGAACCGGGCCGGCTCGAACCGGCCCGAACCGGCTCGGCCGGGTCCGGTTCGGCCTGGGCGCGGCCCGGCCGACCGGACCGGCAGGCTCGGCTTCGGCCGAGCGGCCGAACAGGCCGCCGCCGTGGGTTTGACCCGCGGCATTTGAAGAAACGCGGCCCCCGCGGGGGGGCCGCCTGTCACGCGGACGCGGCCGGGCCGCCGCGTCCGTTCCCGGTTCCGCGCGGCCGCGGAACCGGCCGCCACCGCCGCCGCGGCTTCAGCCGCGGCGGACTTCCTCTACGGCGGCGCGCCGGGCGCCGCCGCCTCCGGTCGCCGGCGCCGCCGCGCCGGCGACCCGCGCCGCCGCTGCCTTCCGCGGGCCGCCGGAGATGCTCCGGTGGCCCGTTTTGCCTCCCGTCTGCGCCGATGCCTCTCCCGGATGCCGACCTTCACTGCGGAATCAACGGATCGCCCCTGCCGCGCGGTTTGTCGTCGTCCGTCATATCCGCACAACAAAAGAGATCGGCGGAGGGTTGTCGGGTCTTGTTCGTTAGACCCGCACCCTCCGCGTTAGCCATAATCAACGGGAGAAAAGAAAAAGATGATCAACACATGATCCAACAATTTTATTTAAAGATAAAATTGTTCGTTTGAAACTGACTTTTTAAATTTTCAAGAACGTTCACGAGAAAATTTAAAAGGGGTAACTTTTCCAAAATAAATCCCTACCTCGAAGTCGTCGTCGGACGAGAGGTCGTCGCGGATTCGCTCGTCGCGGAAGAAGGAGATCGTCGCGTCGTCGCGGTATCTGGCGTCGCGTCGCCAATCTCCGGATCAAGAACAAACAGATTTAATTAATTAAATCCGTTGTTATTGAAATTAAGAAGGGAGAATTTAGAAGTTTCGATTCTCACCTTTAACCGCCGATCGCAGGATCTCCGCGGAAGAAGAGGCACCGAAGAAGAAGAAGAAGAAGGTCGCGGAAAAGCTGTTGACGTCGCGGATCGTGCGTCGTCGGATTCCGGTTCCGGCGTTCTTCGCGTTCTTCGCGTTCTTCGCGTTCTTCGCGTTCTTCGCGTTCTTCGCGGAGAGGGTGGAGGCTCAGAGGAATTGCACAACGATAGCAATCCTCCAAAATAGACAAGTTTGTCTATTTTATTATTTTGCCAACAAACGTAAAACGCATAAGTAACGACCCAATTAATTCACGAAGAAACAGTCCATTTAATTCACGAAATAAACCGCCCAATTAAATGGTCTGTTAAGAATTAAAGAAAACGCGTCGGTTGACTTTTCAGTTACTTTGACGGGTTTTCGCGGGTGCGTTACTTAGCGAAAGAAACGGCGGGGCTCGTGCGGGTCCCACCGCACAAATATCCTACCAAGGGGTAGGATATTTCTGGATAGCATCCTATCCAGTTCAACTCAGTTCAAGCCGCCTTTAAGTGACTTTAAGTGGCTTCCAAGCAGTTTAAGTGAAATAAAATGAAGTTGTCGCACAAACTTTATTTTATTTCTGACTTAAAGCCGCAAAATTTAAAAACCACGTCTGAGCAAACGCAACTCCGGAAGAGGCGTTTCTAAGCAAATACCGGCGCTGCGATTTCATCGGTGCCCTCAGAATTTGATTCCGGGCACCGGTTCAAAAGATAGAAAAACCCGCTCGTCCGTTCACTGAACGTACCCGAGCCAAACTTCGGAAATTGATTCCGGGCACACCGGGCCTCGGAATCAGGTGCCGTCTGAAGCTGCGCTCTTGTAAAATTCCAAAGAAAATTAAGAAAAAAATTTCCTTGAAATTTGCGGGTCTTTACAGCGATGATGTCATGCTTCCTCCGCCATCAATTTCCAATTCTAAAATAATAAACGAGAACAACGGAGGGTTGTTGGGTCGTTTTTGTTTGCCTCGCACCCTCCTCGTAAAACGGTTGCAATCAACCATATTTGACAACTATTTCCAACGAGTACGAAGTACATAAACATCCACGTTCAAGATTAAACCCCTACCTTGATAATCGATGTCGTTCGTCGGGCGTTGCGAAAGATGGCGTCGCAGGGTGAGGTTTCGTAAGTGACATCGGAGTGCACCCGAGGAGGAAGCGGCATCTCCCCTTTTGTCACGGAGAGAAGAAGAGGATTTCACGTTGTTGTTGTTCATGGAGTGGGTTCTCTACGTCGATTAGGTGTCGTTCTTCGCGGAGAGGATGACGTTCTTCAACGAACGAGGAATCCCCTTTCTTTTTCAAAAGAGTTCTCTCCCCAAATCCTCACACAACCAGCCAACCCAAGTAAAATAAGGCCACCCCTTATTGTAGATGAACATTCCATGCATTTCAAAATACAAATTTCAAACACTTAATTAATTAATGAAAGAGTTTCAACTAATTAATTAAGGTGTGTGTTGGAATGAGTTTAAGGGGGGGAATTGGAAAGGTTACAAAATTTAAAAGGGAGTTTCCATGTAATTAACATGGGTGTTCAAAGGGGTTAAGGAGTTATGGAATGTGAAGGGTTGGGGATCGTGTGGTCCCCACCACACAATTATCCTCACATGGGTAGTTAGGAGCTTCTGGGTCCCACCCCAACTCCCCCATGTAGGATATAACCACATTAGATATAGAAATAAAATTGTCCCACAATCTTATTCACTTCTCATTTAATCCACAAATTTTAACTTCTCCTCCTGAGAAAATGCATCTACGGTAAACGACCTCTTAAGAAATTACCAGTGTTGCGAGTTCATCGGTGCCCTCAAATTTCAATTCTGAGCACCGGTTCAAAATATAGAAAAACCCGCTCGTTCTTTCACTGAACTTACCCAAGCTAAACTTCGGAAAATGATTCCTGGAACACCAGGCCCCAGAATCAAGTAATGTCAAAAGCCACAGACTCGTAAAATTCAAATGCATTTAAGAAAAAAAATTCATGAAATTTACGGGTCTTTACATTACTCCTACCTCAGTGCTTTATGTCCCCATAAAGCTACATCATAGACTAGAGAAACAAATGATGGTACTATGCATGAATCTTAGCCTCTCGCTCCCATGTGCTCTCTTGGAGGTTCTCGTGCTGCCACCAAATACGCACTAGAGGAATCGGCCATCAACGTAGGACATGCTCCTATTGATCCTCAATCTCCACTGAGACCTCCGCAAATGTCGCCCTGTCATCAATGTCCAGCTCCCCGTGACCAATGATATGTGTCGAGTCGTGCACGTATCTCCTCAACTAAGATACGTGGAAGACATCGTGCACCCGGTGTAACTGAGATTGAAGGGCCAGGCGATCTGCCACCTCGCCTACCCTGCTGAGAACCTGTAATGGTCCGATGAAGCATGGAGATAACTTGTCACCCCGGCGAAATCTCCATAATCCACGTTGAGGTGAGACCCATAAGAAAACGTGGTCGCCATTCGTGAACTACAGTGGTCTCCATCACCTATTAGTATAAGACTTCTGTTTTCTCTGTGCACTCCTCGTCTGCTCCTGGATGATCTGCACTTTCTTTGTCATAGCCTAAACCATCTCTGGTCCTATGAGTGCTAACTCCCTAGGGTCATTTCAGAACAAAGGTGATCTACATGGTTGGTCGTACAATGCCTCATATGGTGCCATCACGATGGTGGGGTGGTAGCTGTTGTTGTGCGCAAACTCCACCAAGGGTAGGTGATCCTCCCTACTATGGCCAAAGTCAAGGACGCATGCACGGAGCATGTCTTTGAGTGTCTGAATGGTCGTCTCCGTTTGGCCATCCGTCTGAGGATGAATGGCAGTGCTCAGGCGTAGCTGCATCCCAAAAGCCTCTTGCAACCCCTTCCAAAGCCGAGAAGTAAAGTGAGCATCTCGATCAGAGACGATAGTAGATGGCACACCATGAAGCCGTACGATCTCCTGAATGTAGAGGCGTCCCATGGTCTCCACTGAGCCTTGCTCTCAAATAGGTAGGAAGTGGTCCGACTTGGTGAGTCGGTCGACGATCATCCAGATGGAGTCGTGCCCTCTGGAAGTACGTGGATTCCCCATCACGAAATCCATCGATATACCATCCCACTTCCACTTCGGGACCTCTAAGGGTTGCACCAAGACTACCGGTACCTGGTGCTCCGCCTTCACCTGCTGGCAGGTGATGCATCGAGAAACAAACTCTACCATAGCCTTCTTCATACCCGGACACCAGTGCTGTCATCTAAGATCCTGATACATCTTCCCCAATCCTAGATGTACCGCAGTAGTGGAAGTGTAAAACTTCTTCATCACATCCTTTTGCAGTGCAACTGGTACCATGGTACGTCCCCTAAAGAGGATGACATTCTCTCCTCCTTCAGAAAATCTATCAGGTGCCAGCCCTGTGGAAATCTGAGCACATCACGTCTCATAGTCAATGTCCCCACGTTGTGTCTCTATGACCCGCTAATGTAGTGGAGGAGTGACTGTGAGTGACTGTTGGAAGACTACTCCATCTCTATCCATGAAGGATATCTGCAACGTGGCTAGATGCTCGGTCACCTCTCCATGTAGATGAATGCCCGATCTTCGTAGGATCCACCGCAACTCCCGCCTTCGAGTTGACGTGCCCCAAGAAGTGAACCTCTAGAATCCAAAACTACCACTTTAAGAGCTTACCATAAAGCTGGTGCTCTCGGAGCGTGTCCAGTACAACACGCAAGTTGTAGGCTTGCTCCTCCTCTTCAGTCAAGTAAATCAGTATGTCGTCGATGAAGACTAAAAAAAACAATCGAGGTAAGGTTGGAAGATACTTTTTATGAGACTCATGAACACTACTAGTGCGTTGGTTACACCGAAGGGCATATCCAAGAACTCGTATTGGCCATACCAACACATGAATTCCGTCTTCTGCACATCCTCATCTCGAACTCTGAGCTGAAGATATCCTGACCTGAGGTCTATCTTCGAGAACCATCATGCTCACTTGATCTGATCAAAAGAGGTCATCAATCCTCAGGAGTGGGTACTTGTTCTTTATAGTCACCTGATTCAGGCGACGGTAGTCGACACATATTCGCAATCTCCCTTCCGCCATCTTGGAGAATAAAATCGTAGAAGCCTAGGGTGAAACACCGAGTCGGATGAATCCCTTTCCCTACAAGTCCTCCAGTTGTACCCGCAGCTCACGAAGCTCAACAGGAGCCATCCGATATGGTGGTGTAGATATTAGGGCTTTCCCGGGGTACATGTCAATGTAGAAGTATACCTCTCTGTGAGGATGTAGTCCTAGAACATCGTTAGGAAAAACGTCTGCATACTGATCCACCCCAATAGGAAAACTCAGACTCCGCACATCAACTGCTCCTAGGATGAGACTAGCCAGCTGATAGGTGATCGACTGCCCTCTTCTCTACAAAATCCCATCCGGTGCTGCAAAGGCTCCCTTCTTACCGGTGAAGGTGAACCATCTCCCATCTGTGTGGATACACCGCACTTTGCACCTAATGTAGTCAATCTGAGCACAGACTGTAGAAAACTAGTCCCTACCTAAGATGACATCGTAAGGCCTCGGAACCGCTACAAGAAGATCACATCTGAAGATCTCACCTCCTAGAGTAAGCTCACACTGCCGGCACCAGTGCGTAATCGTCGACTCTGCTCCCGTAGGAGTCTCTAGCCGTAAAGATCAAGCCAACGGCTCCGTCGGAATCTCCAATCTCTGAACAAGGGCAGTGGAAATAAAAGAATGACTCACTATTGTGTCTTTAAGAACTGCAGAAAGGGTAGAGTAGACACAGATATTACCTTGAATCATTTCAGGTGCACCGTGGTCATAGGCCTCGTCTGCTTGGAGCTGAGCCTGCCCCTTTCTTCCAGCTCCCTGTGGTCAGGGTAGCCCTCCAGGTGGTGGTGGTGGTAGAGCCTCGAAGCTTCGTCCAACACCTGCTGCTCGGCCAGCTCCCCTACCTCATCCGCCTGCTCCCTATAGACCACCACGGTCGAACCTCTGCCACTTCCTGGGTGGTCCCTCAACCGTTTGCTGCTCCTATGCATGGCGGGTCGGGCAGTCATGAGCCATGTGGCCCTGGTCTCTGCATGCATAACACTACATGCCTCTCGTATGACTGGCTCTGCTCTGTGTTCCCCACATATCCAAACCAGTATCCTGAGGTCGCCCACCTGATGGCATGGTCCGCTTATACCTCTGCGACATCTGTCTACTTCCAGCTGTAGAAGACTCCTCTATGTGTTGCCCTGTGGTAGGCCTCGCTGCTGGCGCATGCTCAGCAAGAATGTTCTCCACAGGAAGGGCTCTCTACAGTACTCCTGTCTGTGTTGGAATGCTGAGGGAGATCATCGAAGCCCTAATCTCATGCCTCAGTCCCTGCTCGAAGGTCCGGTCCCAGAAGAATGGGTCTCGTACCATGTCCGTGGAGTAGCGCTAGAGGTCAGTAAATCTCACCGAGTACTGGGCTGCTGTCATGCTACTCTACCGCAGCTATAGTAACTCCTAGATGTGCACCACACGGAGGGTGGCTGGAACGAACTCCGAGAAGAAGAGTCTCTCAAAGTCTGTCCAAAGTAGTGACGCCTCATCATGCACCTGGAGCATCGGGATCCACCATCTACCTACTGCTGCGTCCAGGAGACTCTCCGCAAGGATCACCATAAGATCTGATGGTGTCCCTTCCAATCTGAACACTCAGACGATAGCCTCCAGCCCATCCTTGGTTGCCTGAGGGTCCGTCTCACTGTGGAACCTGGGCAGCCTTTGTCGCTGAAACTCATGCAGCGCACTCTAGCTGCATGCACTCTCCGCTGCTGGGGCCAGTGGTATCGGTGGCCCAGCAGGTAGAGGCACCGCTGTTGCCTCTGCTGTAATGGTGCCCTGCACCGAGGCCTCGTCTCTCGGTGGGCTACCATCTCGCACGTAACTAGGAACCTTTGCTGGCTGCCTTCATGGGGCCATCCCGAAAGAAACAGGCGTGTCATGGTTAAACAGTATACCTGGTGAGCTGACACAAAGTAATCACAATGAAAATTTTTGAAACACACATGCAATCAGTGTTTTCAAGCACTGAGTTGGAAATCAAAAGTCAAGGTCCTGGTGTATGGATATGTCGACCGCCGCACCAACACTGGTCACCCTGGACTGAAAACCATACTCAATATTGTAAAAATTATTGCTTCATAGAGAATAAATTATCAGAGTCCTGAGTTCTGCGGCAGAACTGACTCCTTTGATACCAACTTTTCATGACCCGTCCTCGGGGCCCATGCCGTGATGACCCCAAGCCCAACTTCCATCAGCCAGGGGCTGCCGACTAGCACCAAATGTGTAAATCCAAATAAAAGGGAAGGAATTTCCTTTATATAAGTAAACAAACACAAAATAGTACGCAAGATAAAGTAAACACTAAGTAAACTAAGTACAAAAGTAAGTACTGGAAAGTAAATGGGCCAGAATACAAACCCAACTGAAAGTACAGTACAACTGAGAAAGAAAGTACAACAACAATGGTCACCCTGTACTGATAACAACACTCAATACTCTAAACATTATTGCTTCATAGAGAGGAAATTATCAGAGTCCTGAGTTCTGCTGTAGAACTGACTCCTTTGATACCATTTTTTCACGACCCGTCCTCAGGGCCCGTGCTGTGACGACCCCAATCCCGCCTTCCATCATCCAGGGGCTGCCGACTAGCACCAATTGTGTAAATCCCAATAAAAGGGAAGGAATTGCCTTTATATAAGTAAACAAACACAATAGAGTACGCAAGCTGAAGTAAAAACTAACTAAACTAAGTACAAAAGTAAGTACTGGAAAGTAAATGGGCCAGAATAAAAACCCAAATAAAAGTACAGTACAACTGAGAAAGAAAGTCCAATAACTGTAAAGTAAAGCAGCAACCACCTAGTCGTCCTCCGGAAATCCCACCTGAAGGGTGGGTATAGATAGTCTCATTGGTACCTCGGGTCTATCCATCCTCTCCGTGTACGTCCGACCAGGTGGTCCACCTTTGGATACTGTCCAGCTCCGCAAGCCTCGACCACGATCAATGCTATCCATCGTCTGCAACCAACACAACTTAGTGCAGGCGATGTCCGTGTAGGGGTGAGTATACGATACTCAGTAGGGACCCAGAGACCCCTGAAAGTCTCCTAGAATCCAAAAAGGATAATCCACAAAGGAAAGATACAAACACGAAGTATCAACCAACTCTACTTAGGTATATTCTCATACATATTCCATAGTAAACAATCTCAGTATGGCTCCAACTTCCAAGCCCAAGCCCAAACAGTCCACAGAAGAAAGAAGTCAATCATACCGAAGATAATGATTGAAAGTCTAGACTCAGCTCACACAGGTATACTTGTCACGAAGAGGGGTGGAGATGATTAGATGTAGCCTCTGAATCATCTCCTCTGTCGAACCCATGTACTATCCAAGTACAGAAGTCGTCGCTGCTGAACCCACGTAGGATCCAAGTACAATAACCATCACCACCGAACCCACGTAGGATCCATGTATAGTCTTCATCGCTGCCAAACCCAGGGAGGATCCATGTACAGTCGTTCTCATTTCCGAAACCATGTAGGATCCAAGTACAGTCGTCTTCGTTGTCGAACCCATGGAGGATCCCAGCACGGTAGTCGTCGCAGTCACAACCAGCTCCAGGGTTCTTGCACACAGCACGCTCAATTCTGGGAGGGTCCGCTCCACGATCCAAGTGGGTCGATACATGAACTATCACAAAGTCTAGATCTGATGTATCCCAAGGTTCTGTCTCATCAATAGGAACTCAACGCGACAGACAGCGCGTCAATTGGATGCCCGGTCTGAGAGATAATGTATTTTCCGTTCCAGGGGCCCGGTTAGAAATACGCTCATTTCTATCCCGGACGATATCCATAGTCATCCAAAACTCACTTATAGTATCGCAAAATAACCGTCTCGTCGAAAGGGTCCTAGTTCCATAGAATTCATGTTTATCGGACGTGCGATCTTTAAGTTATTCTCGTTTAAGTGATTAACAGGCCCGACCTGTTTAGCACAGTGGGCCGATGGGTCAGGTTAACCCAGATTGATGAGTCCGACCTAGCAGAAGTGTCAGACCAGTCCGAAAGAAATACACAACTCGGCCCGAAGGGGTGTGGCCCAGCCCGAAGTGGCACGTCCTGACCCGATGGGGCATGGCACAGCCCGACCCAGCGTGGCCCCACTCGGCCCGACCCAGTGCGGCTCGGCTAGGCGCGCGGCCCGGCTAGCGGCCCAGACAAAAGCCGAGCAGGTTCCAAGGGGTGGGGGTGTGCCCCCCCCAGTTGTCCGCACCAGCGGCGCCAAGCGGCGCCGCCCTCCCCCAAATCGACTAGCTAGACCGGCCGGCCTTCTGCGCACACGGCCCGCCTGGGCGGGCCGCCAGTCTCCCAGCGCTGCACCCTCCTAGCGCTGCGGTCCAGCTCTACCTGGCCGGCCAGTTCCTTAGTGCGACGTCGCAGTTTTCCTCCACCCAGCCGGCCGAATGGATGACCGGTTCTTCCGCCGAAGCGGCCCGTGATGCGGGTCGCGGTTCCTCACGCACAACCGACGCGATGGTTCCGACTTCCTTAACCATGTTCCCGGAACGGTGCCACGACATCGTGCTTCCTCTGCTATCAATTTCCAATTCTAAAATAATAAAAGAGAAAAAAGGAGGGTTGTGAAGCCATGTTCGTTCGTCCCGCACCCTCCGCATAAAATGATATCAATCTGCAATATTTAAAAACGATTTCTAATGAGTACGTAGTACGTAATCATCCACTTTCAAGATTAAACCCCTACCTCAATAATCGATGTCGTTCGTCGGGCGTTGCAGAAGATGGCATCATGGGTCGAGGTTTCATAAGCGACGTCATAGTGTGCCTGAGGAGGAAGCGTTGTCTCCCCTTTTGACATGGAGAGAAGAAGAGGATTGCACATCGTTGTTCTTCGTGGATTCGATGCTCTACTTCAAAGAGGTTTCGTTCTACGCGAAGAGGATGACGTTCTTCAATGAAGGAGGAATCCCTTTTTTTCACAAGTGTTCTCTCCCTAAATCCCCACACAACCAGCCAACCCATGTAAAATAAGGCCACCCCTTATTTTAATTGAACATGCCATACATTTCAAAATACAAATTTCAATCACTTAATTAATTAATGAAGGATTTTCAATTAATTAATTAAGGTGTGTGTTGGAATTAGTTTAAGAGGGGAAGTGGAAAGGTTACAAAATTTAAAAGGGAGTTTCCATATAATTAACATGGGTGTTCAAAGGGGTTAAGGAGTTATGGAATGTGAAGGGTTGGGGCTCATGTGGGCCCCACCTCACAATTATCCTCACATGGGTAGTTAAGAGCATGTGGGTCCCACCCCAACTCCCCCATGTAGGATATAACCACCTTAGATATAAAATTAAAATTTTCCCACAATTTTATTCACTTCTCATTTAATCCACAAATTTTAACTTCTCCTCCCGAGAAAACACATCTACGGTAAAATTCCTCTTAAGAAATTATCGGCGTTGTGAGTTCATAGGTGCCCTCAGATTTCAATTACGAGCACTGGTTCAAAAGATAAAAATCCCCGCTCATTATTTCACTGAATGTACCCGAGCTATACTTCAGAAATTTATTCTGGGCACACAAGGCCTCAGAATCAAGTTTTGTTAGAAGCCACAGACTCGTAAAATTCCAAAGTATTTAAGAAAAAACTTTCCTTGAAATTTACAGGCCTTTACATTAAAGGTTGTTTTGGTCACAACAAAATAAATTTCAAGGATTAAAATACATAAATAAATTTTATTAACGATCCATTGTATGGAGAAAATTGTATCCTAATATTTTATTATACATAAAATGAGAAATATTACATAATTAAAGGAAATGTATTATGTGGATTTGAAAGTCGATGAATGCTATTTGAAAGTCACTAAAATGATAGTTAATGATATATAAATAGTGTATACATTATTTTTTTCAATGAACGAACCAAATAAACCTTATGATCACCCCCCTAGATACACACACTTCCTAACTCCCTCTCCCCCCACCTTAATAATTCTCTACAATCCAAGCCTCCTGCCTCCCCCAAATCCACCTTGAGTTTCATGTATGATTTTCCATATACAAATAGTTATGAATTAAATTTAAATTAGTTAATTTGTGTTTATTTTTACCCATTATGGATTATGAAGGATGTTGTGAAGGCATTGAATCAAAATTCGATAAAAAAAGTTAGATGGTAATAAAAACTTTTGAGGAAAAAAAATCCCACCAAAATTAAAGCCCCCGAACACACACTCATGGATATAGTGATGAAAAAATAAACATTACACATAATTGTTGATACACATATAGAATTTAAATATCTTTCTGAAATAATGTAATAATTACATTCCAAGTTCCTTTTTAGGTTTTGATTATTAGATAGTTAGAACAAATATTTAATTAGTAAAACCTATGTTCCTTGTATAAATATCTTATTTTTACTATTATATATGAAAAACATGATCCATAAAGTGTCTTCAAAATCTATCCTAAATCACTAAAATGGAATTATTTTCAAGTTAAATCATATATAATACCTCCTTTCACAACCTACGGAAATGGAAAATTAGGATAGCAGGGAGCCCATATTATCAGTATTGGTAAACCTAACTGTTAACAATTGAATATCATAAATGAAAAAATATTTTAATATGGTTATAATAAAGATACAAAATATATTTCATACCTAAAATACACAAGATCATAAATCATGTTTTTTGGCTTAGAAAAAAGTAAGTCATGAATCAAAATAATGATTCAATAAACATGATCCCTGAAAAAATTACATATAATTGAAAATAAGAATAACCCCATGAATTCTATCAACTATGGAAGAAATATAAGCATAGGGAAAAATTACATTTAGGATCCACACCATCATTGACCATATTACAACAAACTAAAATGTAGTGGTAAATATTTTCTCTTGAGATATAAATCATTACATATTATATTAGAGGGAGATATAAGACACCACCCTTTATTCATCCATACTTATGTGTTCCAATTGAAATCATTCAATCATCATATTAAAAATCATCATGTGGAAGAAAAACAGGTTTCATTACACATACCATAAAGAGCTCATTGAATGAAAATGGGTTTCATTAAACAAGTCACAATGAACCCCTGGAATGAAAATGATTTTAACATCCCTTTGTAATGGGATTTCACAAGGAAAACATTCATAATTCCATCAATAATCATAATAAGATAAACCATTGAATATAATTGGGTATCCAATGATATTACATAATTTTCTAGGTAAATACCATATTATTCAAATAATAAAAAAACGTTATTTACACCATATAGGTAAATGGTATATGGTCAAGTCAATAATTTCCCCCAGTCAATCCATGTATTGAATTTATGTGTACACCCTTTAATAAAAGTAATCAGAAAAAGAGCTTGAATATTGGAAAGTTATTGAAAAAGAATTATTGTCTTACACCAAAGATGATTCAGAAATAAAAAGTTCATTATGAACCATTCCTACAAGAGAGACGTATATTCTATAAATATACTACTAAAATAACATGGATGGTAATATATTTATTATATCCTTGATCAATAATAATATTTTTCAAAGGGTAAAAAATTATATAAAAATATATTGTTAGAGTTTTAGGAAAAAACACTTTGAAAAAAAACACATCTCTAATATTGTGATAATATTTTAAAATATATATTTATCAAATATACCTGAAAAATAATTTATTCTATAAACCATTTAAATATAGAACGAAAATTCTATATAAAATAGAAAAGGAGGTTGAAATATATATCCATGAGTAAATGTTAAAAAAAAATATTTTTACATTTTGAGGAAAATAAACCCATAGAAAGCATAAAAATTTTCATTAAAACATTCAATTTTTTTAGTAGTAGAAAATGTCCCAAATATATTATTTAGTCATAGAAAAAAATTGAAAAATCATCAAATGAAATGTAAAAAAGGGATGCTCTTGACAAGGAAGAAGTGACGGGGTCAGTTCTTCTTACAAGAAACACTTCAGGTAAAATATTTGTCAAGGGTAAATGAAATTTTAAAGTGACATAAAAAGCCACTTGAATATCAAAATAAAATGAGTATTGTTTTTATAAATAGTGAAACATCCCAAAATGAATTTTATTATAGAAATAATATATATTCTAAAAATATATTGGTAATCAAAACCGATGAGGTTTGAGTAACATATTAAGAAAAACACCTTTCAACTTTAGTATATTTTTTTACTGAAAAAAATTAAACATAAGTACATTATATGTCCTTGAAAACACCTTGAATTACATGATTATGGTAAAAGAAATTAATTTGGCACTAATCACACCATATAAAATATATCATGTTTCATAATATGAAATATGCATCTAGAAATTATATTTAGGATAGGTATCCCCTTACCATTAATTCACACTATGTTGAATGTGGTATAATATCTAGTATGAATTAAAATTAACATATGTTGAATGTTCTCTAACATCAGGTGTGATTAGTCTTGATCCTTTGGACTAGTTTTGTAATTAAGGTGTTGTTATGCATTTTATTCCCATATTTAATCACTACTAAATCATTCATGTGCTTTAATTGAGTGTTTAAAATCATATATAATATTATAATTTTATTTTTTAGTATTTTTCATTATGATCCTTAAATATGAATATCTTTCATTGAGTTTCAACAAGAATTTTTTTATCATAATGAATGGGATTAATATTTAAGTTATTATTCCAAAAACAAAATCAAAACCTTATTTACATATTAATATCATATATTATCAAAAATTACATTTCCATTGTCATCAATGAAATAATTTCATAACATTATTCAATTATATGGTTAAACCAACCCAAACCAGAACATACCATAATTAATATATGATTATGAATTGGTTCAGTTTTAATATAGTAATACCAACTGCATATTGATATTATTTAGTGTTTAAAAGTGTGATATATCTGAATTTAAATGAATTATATAGAAAATATAACCTATATAATTTTATTATAGAATGGGATGGAATCATATGTTCCTTATAAGTAATCTCTATGTAGACGGTTTTTTTATAATGGTTGTTATTTTCTCAAAATTTTAATAATTTGTTTAATTTGATTTACTGGAACCATAATAATTTCATAAAAAATATTATTTATGCATTAACCCAATCATAAAATCATCCATTAAATTTGGTAATTAAATAGGGGATAAACCATTCCATGGGAGGAGTTGTCCAAACATATGCATGGTTGACTATTTCATTTTACATAGATATGGGAAATATATAATATAGTTTCATATTTTATTATTTAACTTTTTTTATAAATATCATAATTTTAAATTAAATTTTCCATTCAAACCATCCTTGTATCCCAGTGAAGGAAAAAAACATCTTTCATCATAGAGTTGGTAGTTTGTAAATAGTAATGATTAATGTTTTCAATTTTATTAAGGGAATAGAGAATAGTGGTAAATTATTATACCATAATTATAATAACATGTTAGTATAAAAATGATATTAATTTTAATGGATTTGACCTTCCTAGACATTCCTTTATTTCTATTCAAGAATGTGGGTTCTCAATGGGTTTTGGGAGGTGTTTCAGATTATTGAGTGCATTTTTGGCTTTTATAAACGTAAATCCTATATATGACTATGTTTGAGGATATTTGTAGTTGGTCAAGTGGTTTTAGTGCACTTTAGAAAAATAAATGGCATGTAAAGTTATTTTGGAGGCTTTTATCAGCCTAGTGTGATCCTTGGGTCTCAAATGACATACTCAAAATACCAAAGGTGGGAGAATCATACAAAATGTTATCTTGACGGGTCTTCTATATGAAATATAGATGGGGTAAATTTATTACTAATAAATTATGGAAGTCAGGGAAAAAATGAAAAGGAATTGGATATGGAAAAAACTGTAGAGGATTCTGTTTTAGGTTGACATCATTAAGAAACACCATAACCTTTAATATACCTTGGTGATGGCCTTTTTAAAATTTTGAATTTCTTTAAAAAACATTCAAACAACCAATGATATAAATTAGAATTTATTATTTTGAAATGAGAAACTTTTTAAGAGTTATGAAGAGTTTTAAAGTACATTTTTAGTCAATTGCTTCCGCCTATTAATTAATCTGTGCACCTCCTATTAAATTCATTCAATTTCTGTCCTCACCAAATTAAATAGGGGTTCGATAAAAAAATTATGGTTGATATTTTAACATGATTTATTGATGATTAATTTTTTTATACCTCCCATGAATACCATTGGTCATATATTTATAGATTCTAGAATAGAATATGGAGAATTGAATGATTATGGTTCAATTTACATTTTTCTTATTCTTCCATTATTCATAATTTTTGTAGGAATATTCAATAAGATAAATCCTCTTATTTATATTATCATTAATCTTGATTTATCGGTGGTTAGTGGATGATTTTTTATAGATAATATTCCTTCATATTGGTGGTGTTTCTTCTAATGGTGGTCAATCCCCATTCGATTTTTCATTTGTGAAGAGCATAGAATTTGTAATCGAGGTATGAGATTCATTTCATCTCCTATTATTTTATGTGAAATCATGAAATTTTCATGCTTTATCTCTTTGTCAATTGTTATAATAAATCATAATTAAAATAATACCCAAAAAAATTGAAGGAGATGGTTTATGGTTGTATTCATCTCATGTTGTTTCACTATGATAATGATATTCAACTGGTTTTTATAAATATTGTGTTATCTATTTTTATTATATTGGTTTTTCGTTTTTTTATGATTTTCATTAAGATGAATGTTATAATGGATTTTTTAAAATAACATGAGGCTGATAATGTTTGTGTCTAATGAAATTAGGAGTCATGTTAATATAAATTTTTTTTCTTTTTCTTTGATAGGAATAAAATTGATTCATGATGAATGCTTAATTAAAATCATGCTTCATTATATTAATGATAATTGGATATATAATTAGAAGATAGTTATTCATATCTATAAAATAATAAAAATCACGCTTTCATGAAAATATTATTCATTATAATTTGATGAAACTGAAATTTATGCTTAAAGAATGTTTAAAGGATCAAAATAATTTAATTTATAATGTCTTAGGATACATTTGATTAAAACATATAATACTTTTATTGGTCAATTAATTATTATAATTAACAATTTGTTTGATAAAGATTATTTTTTATAGTCAAGATATATTAAATTATTATGCTGGTTTGATGCCTTGGTTTTTAAGGTCATGATTCTCTATAGACTATTTTTTGTTCCTATGATACCTTATGTGATTTTCCTAGATGTGATCTTGATATAGATGATGTTTTAACGAGACATGGGTGGGAAGGATTGAGTTTTTGGTTGTATTTGGTGCGTGTGATGGTGAGAAGGATGCATAATGATATTCCCGATGGTCTCTTAGATAGTAGTAGGACTAATGCAGTAGGATGAAGTATGGATTTCCCATTATTGTTATACTATAAGTAGGGATGAATACTAGGTAATGAATCTTTGTAAAGGTTAATATGGATTTGTTTCCTATTTAGAATTTATTTTCCCCACTTTGTGAATCACCTAGTTTGTGTTGTATATTCATCTATTTTAAGGTAGCCTAAGATGAGACCTAGTGTTTCTATAAATATGGAATGATAATGAATATAATGTTTTAACACATGGGTTTGGTGGTTTAATGGAAGTTAAATGATAATTTTTGAGTAATCCTAGAATGATTGTTATATTCCTGGAGGGAATGGTTATTTTTTGGTTATTATTTAAAAGTGAAAAGGGGATAATATTTATAAATGAATCATGAATAAATTTCTATAAGTCTGAATTTTAATGTTAATAATTAATTGAAATTATTCTTGTAATTTTTGTATGCTTATAGTATATATATTCCATTGAAGTGGAAATTAGGTTTCCTTGAGGTGATAACTTCAGCCAGGATTAAGTTTATGAAGTTTTACATAGTTTTGATGTGATATATATATATATAATGTAAGTTATGTGATTTTAAAATATACCGCCTATATTTGGGTAGGTCTAATGACACTTAGTGGATTTTGGGATTGTTTTTTCCTTATTATCTAGGTCTCCAAGGAACGGATGGATAAATTACCACTTTCCCCACTCTCTTATACTAGTAATGTTATATTCTTGTATGAAAAAGGGTTACCTTTCCCATATATGTTTATAGAGTTTTGTAATTGATCATGTTTATTTGACAAATATGTATCACCAAATATAATATTGTATGGATAATTGTACGCATGTCATGTATGGGTTGTGATGACTTGAGGAATAATACATGACATACAGATTGTAGTGGATTCTCGAAGCTACTCAGTTACTATTTAGATATTTTTCATTCGATGATTAGATTATGTGATTCCTGATGTGCATGGTACATAATAATGACAAGATTGATGGATGCGGATCATGATATGATATAGTATCCTAGGTTTCTTTGGGCGTACTTTTAGAGAGAGATAGCTTAGGAAGTGGGATTTTTGTAAGAGTGGAAGATCAATGGGGAAGTGGTGGAATGGAACATTCTTGATATATTTTTTTAAATTATATTACTCTCATTTATGATACTTGGTGAGAGTGTTATGATAAGGATGAGAACGTATCATACCTTATTAGGTAATGAGTTATGTTCCCTTATTATTGACTGGGATTTAGTAAGCTTTCTTTATCTTTTTTCTAAGAGGATTTTAAGAGGATCCTACTAAGTATTCATGTAATGTTCCCCAAAAGTTTATATAATTTTTTTTCTAGGTCTACATGAGTTGGTCGAAGATCTGTTTTGATATTACTAGTTTGTGGAGTTGTTTAAGAGCTATTTGGGATTCAAGGACACTATTGAGGCATTTACCATTTGTACATATAGTTTTTATATAGTTATTTTAGTATGTATAACAATTACATGAAATTATTTTAGATCATTTATTTTATATTGAGTAGGTGTTGTATAGGTATTTTAATTTATCTCCTTTTCTTATTATTCTTGATAGAGGTTAATGGCTCAAATTTGTGTCTGCGATATACCCTCTGTTCTTTTAACCAACATGTGGCCTAATATAGGTGGGATTCTTATGTCATAATCACCCATTTCACAATTTATGAATATGAGGGAAACCTTTAGGGCGTGGGAACATGAAATAGTGGAATCAAATGTTCAGTTTGAGGGATAAAATGTAGTTTGAATTTTGTTACTAGGGAAAACTACATATATTGTTTTTGGAAACAATGTGACTTTAGGTTTATAACTGGTGAAAAAAATGGATATCTACTTGGATATGGGTATTTATAACCCCATGATCTGATGTGAGAAATATTTTTCTTACAGATCCCACTATGTGAAGTAATAATGTTTATAGGGTAGAGACCTAGGAAATAATCATGTTTCATTATTCTTTAGGTGTGTGTTTGGAATGGGTATTCCTCGTGATTAGGTTTAATATTAAATAAATAAATAAATATTAAATATTCCATATTCTGGGTTTAGGAGTCCCTAACTGTTTTTCTTTTACATATATGTCCCCATGCCGATGTCCTCAATAGGTTTGTGCCAAATATATTCAATAGGGCATGAAATAAATTCTTAATTGGGTAATGGTTTAATACAATGAAACATGGTGGAGGACACTATAATTGTTTCAGATCTATAGTATATATAAGTATGAGGGGTTCACATCAAAATCTATGAACAAGGACTGGTTGAAAGATGTGGATGTAGCCATAAGTTTGATTTGTTCTTAAAATTAGTACTGGATTTTGTTATCAGTGAGGATGTTTTATTGGGAATCTATGTAGTGGTGGTTCTTATTCTTTGTTGATAATGAAGATTCAACTATCTGATCGGAGAATTTCTGAGACCATTTTCAGGCTGAGTTTCTTTCTTCGACCTTGAAGGAATATAGTCTCCAAATGTTTCTTACCTAGTATTTCCAATGTGTGGGAGTTAAGAATCTATTTTTGGACTCATTATAATATTATTCAGACCTAGTTTAAGATTTCTAGGCCAAGTAAAGGAAATTTATGGAGGATTTTTAACCTATGATCCAGTTTTAGGTCACCCAGTTTAAAAAGTTGGTGTATCTCGAGATTATGGTGATATCAGAGTTCATTGGCAGGATGTTGGTTAGGACCATATCATCATGATAGGGGAGTCATTAGAATTATCCACATATTAGAGATATGTTATGGGGTTCCTAATTTCCATGGAAAAAATATATTTTGGATAGTCGGGGGTATGTCTCATACCAATTTATCTTGATTCATTGAGGTTGTAGATAATGAATACCCTTTTATATGATTCAATTTTTTATTCATGTGGAGGAAATAGAAATCAATGGTAAGATTTCATTAACATTTTGATAATTCATTGTGCAGTATGTGTTCTTCTTCAAGTTCATTGGTTTTGGAAGTCTCATATAAGGTAGTAGTACCATGTTGATCTATCTTTTGATCAGTAGAGAGGATAATGGGTATGAAGGAGATATCCATGTGATTACCATCTTCCTCAAAGAGTATGACTTGGTTGTGGAGGAGGTTTCCATTAGGGTTAAAGGGTTCGTATACCTGACCATATTCAGTTTCATGTTATGGATTTACTATTTCCAAGATAGATCATCATCATTCAAAGTACACTTTTTTATTTTCCACTTGGGTGAATTCTTTGTTTAATTTTAGAGCTATGAAATCCTTCATATATATTTTAATAGTCCATTCTTTAAGGCTTGAGGTGGAAAGTCTTCTAGTGCCCTTATCATTAACTATGATAGTTAGAGGTCGAGCGTAACTATATGATGTTTTTAGAGACAATGAGATAGTTAAATAGATTCATTACACTTGGAGAGACATCTTATGATTGAAGATACATCCGGTTGATTTCATTCTTAGTATAGACTGGTGTTTTCAGTGTAGGGAATTGTGGATTTCTTTAAGAGGTAGATTTTATTCTATGATGATGACTGAGATTCTTTCTTGCTCATTTTTCAATAAGAACCATAGAGGGGTCAGAGGCATGTTTTGTATTAATCATCCTTTGTGGATGATATGATGTTTAATTTATCAATTCCTCGGAAGGTATTGTATCATAGGTTCATGGAAGCATACCCTAATGACTTTTCTACGGAGTTTGTGATATTACCCCCTTAATGGGAGATCAATTTTGGAATAAATATACATTTAGGTGCTTCTTGGATCTCAATGTCTCATTATAAAATGGATCATTATATTTTTTGGGAGATATAAAAAAATATGGATGATCATTTTCATCAAGGTTTTTTTCAGTTAAGAGTATCCCCTTGTGGTGATTTGGTTCTATTCCTAAATAAGGTTTATGGTAATATGAAAATATGAATCAATTATATTCCCTTAAATATGGTGATATCTAACAACCAGTACTATATTTACAAGATTAAGGACTTATTCAATCAACTAAAAGGTTATAGTTTTTTCTTGTAGATATCTGTCTGATTGAGATATTGAAAAATGAATGTAAAGGATGACGATATAACAAATTCTACATAATGATATTTTTATGGAAATTTTTAGTTTTTTGTAATGACATCTCAAGATATGTTCATGGGAATAATGAAAATGTGTTATTCTATTTCATGGATCAATTCATGGTGGTTTTCATTGATAAATCCTTGTGTAATTCATGTCTGATGAAGAAGATGGAGAGAATTTATGGGTGGTTTTGAGAGATAATAATCATTAGTAGATGTTCCTGAAGCTATAAAAGTGAAATTACAAGACTCATGATGTTAATATAATCTAACATTTCATGTACTATTTTAGAGTATATGTATATCCATTAATGATTGAAGCATAAATTTCCTAGGAATTTCCATGATTGTTATATAGTTTTGAATTTTCTTCTGTCTTTCTTACTATTATAGGAGGTCCATAATCAACTACTCATGGATTAATAATCCTCTGAAATCCTTCACTAAAAATGATATTTAATTCTCTTGGACTAATTAGTGTCATTCAACATTTATTTTTTTGAGGTAGAGGTTTTCATGTTCTCCAATACATCATATTCTTGAAGATGGAGGTCAATTTGAGGTTTTACTTGATGCTTCTTGTCATGGATTGGGTAGTGCGTTGATTCATTAGAGACAATTGGTTTCTTAAGGGTCTCTATTGTCATATTCATGTTAAAATAAAAATTCCAAGTGTGATCTTAAGCTAAAATGGATAATTTTTTTCCTGATTTTTTTGTGACATTACCTCATCAGCTAGAACTTTTTGTCCTTTTTTATCACAAGTTCTAGAGGTATGTCTTCTCCAAGAGTGACCTAAACATGAAAAAATGATGATGGATAGAATTATTTTAGAAACATGCCTTAAATATTTCATATACACTAGTAATATTTTTTTTTTGAAATCAATGTGAAGAGAAATAAGTCACACAGAGATGTTGTGGGTGAATTTAGAGACTCTTGGTGCATAGTGGAAGATCTCTTTTAAATGCATCTAGATATGGGAGAGGTTGGTGGAAGAATCATTTCCCATATGATTGTGTATTTATATTTGGTGTATAAATTGGAGGATTCCTATATAGGGGGGTTTCAATGTGGATTTCTTGAGAGACTAACTTCTCTATGAGGATACCCCTATTTATTGGTCTATGGGTGATCAACACTGAGTTTTGTTCTAAGGTAGGCTTTTCATTCCTTCAATGATCTATGAGGTGGTTCTTAGTGAGTTATATAGATGACCCTTAATTGAAAATCATGACCTGAAAAAAATGTATAGTCCTCTAAGAGTTCATTTTTGGTTCCCTTGGTTGAAGCATTCAGTTTATAATTTTGTTTTCTGATGTTTGGTTTTCAGAAGGTAATGGAAGAACACCATATTCCTAGTGGTTTAATACTGCTATTAAATATCAATCAGTGGAAGTGGGATTACAATTTTTTGGACATTATTTCTATTTTACCTCATGGTCATGGAGGTTTTGATTTTATATGGGTGATTATAGACAATTTGAAAAGGTTGGCTCACTTTTTAGTGATCAAGGATTCAAGATTAGTGGGGTTATTGTCATAGAAGTACCTAGATGATGTAGTGAGGATCCATAGAGTACCTGTGAAGATCATATTTGATCATGATACTCATTTTACCTCTACTATATAGAGATCTCTTCATTACCCTTTTAGTTCTTAATTTTACTTCAACACTACTTTCAATCCATAGATGGATGATAAGACAAAAGAAAACTGTGAAAACTATTAAGTTCATGTTTCATTCTTATATCCTTTTTTTGAGGTTCATCATTAAGTAAAATGACTTCTGTTATATTTTTACTAAAAATTTTGTTTTCCCTCCACAATTGGTCTGGAACTGTATGAATATTTGTATGTACAACACCTCTGTTATATGTTATTCTAGACTAGGTTCAAATAATTAGAAACTATTAGTCTAGAACTAGTATAGAGAATTATAAATATGGTTTTGGTGAGTAAAAAGAGAAATAAGAAAATTCAAGACATTAAAAAGTCTAATGCATACAATATAATGAGACCTATGTTGTTGGATGTTAGATATCGTGTGTTTATAACAGTGGATCCTTATCAGGGGAAGAGAAGTTCTAATCACAGGATTACATTTTATCCCTGGTTTCTTGGACCTTTTGAGGTAGTGGATCATGTTTGACATGTTCCATATCCGATAGAACATCCTCCATTAATTTGATAGATACATGATACCTTACTTGTTTTGTATCTTTTATTCAATCTACAGGAATATTCTCACATTATCGATTAGGGAGATATTGATGTTGATGATGATGCAACCTTCAATAAGTGACCTAGGGAGATACAACTTCTCTAGATGAATTTGTTTTTTAGATGTGATATTCCATTAGTTCACTTCGATTAGTGGAACAGTAGAATGTGGGAGTTTAATTAGAAATATAATTCATTGATACATTCTCATCATATTCATTTTTTATTATTAGTTCTTATTTTTTTAATATTGTTATTGTTTTTTACTTCTATCTATTTTATTAGCTGGTTTTTTCTACATTTTTTCCTTTTTTATTGATATTGTTTAAGAGGTATCTCCTATAGGAAAAAAATTGGGAGCTGGTTATTAGTGCTAATTGTATTCCCCTTGTTTCTCTATCTGAGTTGGTTGTTCTCATATGATAGTGATATTATAGAAAGTTATCATGTGGGGTTTATTATTGGATGATACCTATTTATTTTCCTATCCGTGAGATTGGTTTTAATTCTTGAGATTGAGAATTTATTGGGAGGTTTCTAATGTAGTGTTATGTACCTTCCTAGCATTTTCTTTGTTTCTATCCAACCTTGGAGGTTCTTAGAGGGAGTTTAGAGATGATTTAAAGGATTCATTTGTGTTTGTGATTGAAAAAGGTCACCACACCCAAGTGGTGAGCATGGATGAGGCTATTTTGGGATGGTTTTATGTTGTTGGTGACCCACAACTAGAAACAAAACTTTTATATCCATTTTAGGCCATTTTTTGTGGCGTGTTCCTTATGTCTAAAATGGAAAAATCGAAACACACATGGTGGGTGTGGAAACATGTTTTCTATTTTAAAGGTTCTCTTATCTGAAACAATTATTGGGGGAAGTGTCATACCAATCCATTTTAGAATCTGGGTAACAAGGTAAAAAACATATATATGGGGAAAAAATTATAGGGGATTCCATTTTGGGCGTACACACTGAACATTCCTGATTTTCATGGCTATACCATAGTATAATTTTGGATTTATTTTAAATAGACAAAAATGTCTTTTGATCATTTTACATCTTGACCGATTCTAAAAGGGAAATATGTGAGGATATAATAGTGATATTAAATTCATTTATATTTTAATTATTTCCCACTATTAACTAATTTGTGAATGTTATATTTAATTCATTCAATTTCTTGAAACAACGGAATGACTAGGTATTGGATGAGAATTTCAATCCATAATGGTTTCAGTAAAACAAAATATTTTTTAGTAAGAGTTCATTATACCTCCCTTGATAAACCATTATCATCTATTTTCGGATTCTAACTCGGATATTGGATAACAAAACTCCTTTGGATTGATGTACTTTTATCTTCTTCTTCGTTTATTCATTTTATTTTTAGATCTTAATTAAGTAAAATTATCTTTTTATGAATGTCATTGAGAATGGTTTTACAGTTGTTCAAATATTTTGTGTTCCATCTAGCCATTCTTTGTCTTGGTAGTGCTCTATTCTGTGGTGTTTGAACCTTATTTTTTCATTCTTTTGTAATGAATATTTAACATCCTATCTTGGTGGGGAATTCATTACTTATCTTAATTTTTTATTAGACATCATAATTTTATCATGATTTATCTATTTTGGTAATTGTGTAATTAACCATTATTACTAGAAAATAAAATGTAATGAAAAGAGATGGATTATGTTTATAGGGATCACAAGTGTTTCCGTCATTTTTTAATGTGATTTTTATTTTACTAGATAGTGTGATGCTAATTATTATTATTTTATTAGTGTGTCAATTAATACATTGGACTATGAATCCTTGTATGGTCAAATTATTTCAAGGACATTGATCATGTAATGTTTGTTGGATAAATAATTAATGATGCGTGATAAAATATAACTGATCCTTCTTATGATTTGATGGGAATCAAAGTGATTCGTGATTCTTCTTTAATTGAAGTTTTTATTTGTTATGTAAATGAAAATTGGATAAATAATGATATTTTGGTAATAATTATTGATTAAATAATAAAAAGGGAATGTTTTAATGAAATGTACACCATTATAAGTTGATAAAATTAAAATTTATGCTTAAATAATATTTACTGGATCAATAGATTTTAATAGATGATTAAATAGCTTAATTCCGGTTGTATCACATGATAAATGATTGGGATAAAACATGATGTTTATAAACCAGTTGTTTGACAAAGATAAATGGTTGGGGTTGAGAGATCTAATTTTTTTAAGGATGGATGCCTTGTTTTTTTCGAATAGATTCCATTTTTATTGTTTTTTGTTTCCTTCCAACCGTGTATGATTTTACTAGGTGTGAGCCTATGATGGTTGATTATTTTAAAAAACATGTGAGAGGAGTGTCACATTCGTGTATGATGTTTCCATCGAATATATTAGGATTGAAGCATATATATATGTATTTATGTGTCAAGGAAGGAACCAGGACCAATGGAGTTGGTTGAACATAGGATTTATCATTTTTTATTCTCAATTCTGTATTGATTTTTTGATAATGAATGTTCAAAATGGCCCAAATAGAAATATTTAATTTTTATAAATTCCCTTCACCAATTCTTGAAGAATCTATTTGTTCATGGTTTTGAATCATTTTATAGAAGCATAAGAAGATTCTTAAAGTACCTAGAATTTTTATATGAAAAATTTGATAATGTTTTATCCCATAGGTTGGATGTTTCAAGGAATGATAATGATAATTCTTAAGGAACCATGGAATGGTTAGTTTATAACTAAAGTTCATGTTTATCTATTGGTCATTAATGAAAAATGGTAATTTAATAATATTAACAAATGGATCATGAATTTCCTAAATGGCCCGACGACCTTCTAGTTTTATTCATTTTTTGTAATACTCATTCTAAGGAATTAAGTGGAACCCTTATAAGGATCATAGGATTTGTGAAATTACATGAACCTAAGGTCTTAGAGGAAATAATACAAACTATAACTACTTGGAACTACTCATCCTCGACATCTACATCATGATGTTATCTCTACACCTTTTCATGGTTATTCAGCTAGGCTTCTCGTGCATGCACAAGCAGGTCCTGATGGAAATTACCATACCCTATCATTATTCTAAATCCCTTAGATATACTTGGGTTAATATGCCTTGATCTAATCTTCCTATGATTATTTCTCCTTATATATTCTTCTTGGTACATTTAATCATAGTTTCTTGTGGCCCAAAGGCCTTGAGGTGGCCCAATATCCTTACAGGATCGAAGGCCTTGATGGACTTAAGGACCAAACCAGTGGCCCGAAATCCCAAAAAAATGATTTATTCTTATTTATACAACATCGAACAATACCTTCTATAGTAATACTACAGTACTTGGAAATATGTATCTACTTGGATTTGATCTCAGGTCTCTTCGATGCACTTCCCAAGTCCTCACCAACTGAGCTGAGGTTCTTGGAAAAAACATAGGCTGTTAATTCTGGCTCTTAATGGGGGCCCTGACCAAGCCTAGGTGCATTACCAGTACCCCAGCTAAGAAATGGTTTTGAATCGACCTATACATAATATGCACAGAGTCCGAGTCTAGTCAGGACTCGATATTGTTCCAGTTCCAATGGAGAGGGAGCGGTAAAACTAGAAGGTACCACTCATCTAACACCCTATGGGCTCATGAATTTATTATTATTATTATTAATCTTAATGGAAATAAATAATTAAAAACCTTTTTTCTATGGTTGTGTGATTATAGGACGTTTAGTCCATACCAGGGGTAGTCATGTGTCCTTGATATGATAGTTGTTGTCAAACATATGAGTTGGAAATTACCTATTGTGTGGTTGTGATATATATATATATATATATATATATATCTTATATGTTATATAATTTTATACACTAGCCAAACCTTGTTGGTAAATTTAATGACACCCAATGGACTCTAGGTGGATATTTTCATTATTATCATGGGTTTTGAGGAATGGATAGTTGACTACCTCCTCATGCCACAATCTCTTCTCCAGCTAGTATTAGGTTTTTAGGTGTATAGTTTTTATCTTTCTCATATATTTTTAAGGAGGTGTGTAATGGATTATGGTTATCTCACAAAATATATCTTTGGATATATTTTCTAATAGATTAGAATATGAATTTCACGTATGGTTTGTGCTGGCTTGAGGAATAATTCGTAAAACACAGGTACTGTGGATTTTAGAAACTACCTACTTACTTTCTTGAGATATGGAATAGGGTGATGAGATGATGTGATGCATAAGGGTCATGTAATGTGATGATGATATTATGTGATGACTAGGGTGTTTGGTATGATATATTTACTCAGGTTCCTTTGGGATAGCTTACTTTTGGAGAGAGATGGTCAAGGATGTATGACGTTGGGGAAGAGCTGTAAAATATTTTTTATTTCGTAACAGGGTGCCTTGTTAATATATACTGTAGATTATATCACTCTATTATATGATACTAGGCGAGGGAGACATGGTAGATCAAGGGAATTCGAATACCCAATTCAGTGATGTGTTTTCTTCAATTTTGTTCACTGAACATTAGAATGCTTCCATTATATTTTTCACGATATCCTCAGGATATGATCCTACAATGTATACCTATTATGCTCAACCTAAAAATATATAGAATGTTTTTCAGGTCTGTAAAAGTTTAATGGAGGTCAGGTTGTGCATCATTAGCTCATGGATTTTTTCAGGAGGTTTTTGAGATTCAATGTTTCTTCTCAACCATTTAATATTAGTACATGTAGTTTCCTTTACCTCTTTTAGATCTGTATGACATTAAAACAATGTATTTAGGATTTTTTATTTTATCTTAAGATGAATTTTTATAGTGTATTTATCTTAGCTCTCATTCTTCATGTTCTTCTTAGAGGGTAATGCCTCTCATTTCTGTATTTCATATATAATAATGCCTCTTGTTTATGGGTTTGATATACCATTGATACTTGTCTCCATGTCATGGACTATTAGCAGTGGGATTCACGCATCATTATCTCCCTTCTCTCATCACCATTCTAGAAGGGATATCTGTGTGGGGATGGGTTCATGATATTTAATTTTTCATATTAGTATTTTCCATGTAATTTTAGTAATTACAAGTTCATATAAGGAAATAGAAAAGATAAAGGCCCGCTTATAAATTTATACATCACTTCTTGGATTGTGTCCTTTGTGAAGGGGGTTAATAATTTGATGGATGGTCTTATAATAAAACAATAAACTATTGAACATTTATAGGAATGTTTAAAATAGTTTAGGTTCTATTTTGAGTTGAACTATGTGGGTTTTGGTATTATGGAATGTGGGGAGAGGAGTTACCCTATTATAAGTGAAAAGGGAAGGTATTTTTTGTAAATACCCAAAAAACATAATAATGGGAGTTTATTATTAAAAAAAGATGTTACAAAATAGGAGATTAATAGATAATATAATGGATAAGTTTGATAAATTCTATATCTAGACATTCCAAGAGTTGTTTAAAACATGTTTTGGTCTTTTACACTTAGATTTTTACCTTTATTATCTTTTCTTTTATTGTGGTAACTAGTTTTTACCTAAGTGATAAATATTTTATGCCTAAAAATAAAATTTATTTATTATATAATTTTTAACTAATTATTATATATATTAAATCCATTTATTTTTCTTCAATTTCTAACAGTGGTGGAAATTAATTTTTAAAATAATAATTTTATAATGTAATAAAAAAGATTCAAGATAACTATTACTCATGTTCTAGAAGAATAAATACTGGTTTGTAAACTAGAATAAATATTTTTAAATTTATTAAATAACTCATAGAATTCATTTTTTTGAAATATAATTTAAAATTTAATATATCATTATTATAAAATTATAATTTTATAAATTCATTGGTATTTGTAAAAATAGTATATTACATTATTCTCTTGAAATTAAATGTTTTTTAAAAAAATATCAAGAAAAAATCGTAAGATAATATTTTCATGATAATTACAAAAAATATGTTAATATTTTCAACAAAAATCCTAAAATTAATGTTTTTTATTTTCCTTTAAAATCATAAAATTGAGTGAAAAAACTATTTCTATTTTAAAATAACTTTTTGTATATAAACTATTCCTTTTTTATAAATAACTAATTAATCATGTGTTAGCTTATTATGTATCAAATAAAAATAAATTTTTATTATAAATTCATAGTAAACATAGTTCTATAAAATAAAGTTTTGATTTATAGGAAATAAATATTTTATAGTATTTAGTGAATTAAGAAGAAATGAACATTCCAAGAGTATAAAAATTTATGAAATTTATATAAATATAAATATTTCATTACATATTATGATAATATAAATTTATACTAATATTACTCCTTCTGATCTCCATGAAATACTAATGCATCAGATAATCTCTATTTACAGTTTCCATTGGCATTTCATCAAGTAAGGATCTTTTCAAAATCTCTAAAAGATTGAAATTCTCCCATATATAGTATTTCTTGACTAATAATTACAAAAAGATAGAAAATTCTTTTTCCAGGGAGAACCCTAGTGAAGAATCCTCACTTATATGATTAGAAAAATGGGATTCATATGGAAGACTTATACATTTGGATTATATTTCTTTTTACTTTTTTTATTGATGTTGAGATTTTATTACTTAAATTTAAATAGTATAATCTAATAGCTATGTTTTAATAGAGATATTTAACATCAAAGATATATCATGGATTTTCATTTGAGATTGGTATTATGTGTGAAACATTCTATTATATATTATATTTATTTAAAGAGAATATATAGAGAAATCTCACGTTATTAAATTCTACCCCTCCCCTAAACAAACTGTGTCCTCGCAATTTTAATTAAAAATATTGAAATCACTGGAAATAAGTACGGAATTTAATGATAGAAACGACTCATAGAAAAATTTCCATAGAGTTATCAACCTTAAAATATTAAGAAACATATTTTTTTAGAATAGTCTTACCCCAATATTTAGTTCTTTCTCTAACCATTTGATCTATGAGTTTATCATTATTTAGTATCTAGACCTGCATTATATCATTTAATTCAAATGTGTGTCTATAATAATCCATTAATTGAAATACAGTAATCAATTAATAATAAATTTTACTTCCTTAATATAAAAAAAAAATTCCCTCTAGGTAAAGAACCAATATATCTCCAAAATTCTATTAGATTAATCTAAATGTAGAATAATATAATTCATAGAAATTATTTTCCTAAAACATAGACTTAGATAAAATAATCATACCTCTAGAATTTTTTTATTAATAATTCAACATCTAATCATCTGGTTGATGATTACTTGTTCTTTGAAAAAATTCTATGTATATATAAGTGTGTTAAATAATGAAATTAGACATTCACTATTCTTATATGGGGTATATGTGTTCCTTTCAACATATCACCTTCAGAACTCACTTACATTGTTCTGGTTTCATAGTAATTCTTATGTCTTGGGAGATTTTGGTGCCTATTATCCTTATTTTCCCTTGGACTAGTTCATTGACTGGGATAATTTCAATGTTTCCAACATTTATGATAGTGAATTGTAAATTGTAATTTATGATTAACTCTTTTACTTTTCCTTTTATCCACTCTAGTATATAATTTTTCTTATATATTTTATCTCTATTCCACTCTTTACCATAGAAAAAATATCTTACACTTTTTTAATATATTTTACCTAGTACTTTTACACAAATTTTTAACATTAAGTAAATTGAATATTCTTTCCTTCGTCATCTTCATCATGTGATACTCCATAATACTCCACCTTAATATTATTTTGTTTGTTTGGAAAATCAACAAGGTTCACATTTTTAGTCATGAGTAGTGTATAATTCACTCTATAACATAATTATTGTAAGGTAATTACATAACATATTCAACATCAAAATTTCTTACTTTTCGAAACGATTACATTAGCATTTAGTTCAATCTATATAAATCTTTGTTAAATCTATTTTTGTTTAAGTTGTGTTTTCTATTATTCCTTAAACTAATTCTATATCATAATAATTCATTTCTAATGTCTTATTAATTTAATGTGTTTAACACAATCATATCTCCTAGTAGTGTCAAAAATGTTGCGCATATTGGCATCTTTATTATTAATAAGTTTGTAATAGTGTTAATACCCAACACACCCTTATTACAGATATTACCCCTAGGTGCATCTATAGAAGATCCTATATAAAATTATAGTATTTAGAAAGAGATTTCACTTCTATGAAAACCACATAAACTCTATTTTACCAAAAGTTCAATGTGTTATCTTATACCTGGACTTGTATATTATATTTATACATAGGGTTTTCACTATAGTTCTATAATACTAATCCATAAAATATTCAATATTATATTAAATAACATCCAAACATCTAAATTTATCTAAACCATTACCTAATACCATCTGAGGTAGCCAATAACTATTACTCCAAGATCCATTGCTGAATACATAAACATTCAACACTTTCTTTCATATACATGCATAATTATAAGATCTTTCTCAAATAATGTTACAATTACCCTCCAAAGGCCTTTTTATGTATATAAATTTAGTGATTTGGGTTAAATATTTTACTTGTAGAACCAATGTTCTTTGTATCAAAAGAAAATTATTCCCATTATATATGAAATTCGTTAATCCATTATGAGTTTTCAACATCACCCAAAAAATTATCCAAAAAAATGATCTTATAGATAAATAAAACATAATACCTTCTTTAATACTTTAAAAAAAGGAATCATAAGATAACTGTGAGATCCGATACTTAGTAAGGGTAACGATAACCAATTTCAATAAAATATTACAAGAGAATATAATATGATTAAATTAGTATAATAAAGGTAAAAAACTAAATTAATACCCTACAAATCATAGATTATTAATCATGTAATAAGGCATGGTATAAAATACTACACAAATCAAAATAGTGAGTAAATAAACATGATACATGGGAGAATAAAATAGTCAAGAGAATAATTATTAAATTGTGACATCTTTCAAGTATGTAATAATCATTTTTATATGAAACATTATATTCATGAGCCATTCCCTTAGTACATATAAATACGATCAACTAAAATGTACTCGTGAATACATGTCATATGAGATGTAGATCATAAATCAATGAATTAGGGGAAGATATAGGACCCAAACCTTAATTCATTCATACATACATCTAACACATAAAATCAATCATCAATAATATAATAAATAACCAACGTGAATAAGAATGGGCTTTAATCCTCAAAACAAAAAGATCCCATGGAAAAAAATGGGTTTCATTCAAAGCATCATAAATAACCCATGGAATGAAATGGGTTTCATATCATTTTAAAACAATTTTTTATGAGGATATCATCCATAATTTCGACAATAATCATAAACTAATAACCCCAAAAAATGTCTATTGAAATATATTCATTCCTTTTCTTAGAAAGTACCCTTCAATCAAGATAATAAATAATATATTACATACATCATATAGATAAATGGTATAAAATTAATTCAATAATTTTCCTCAATAAATCCAAGTTGGTAATCTTGGTGACACATTTTAACGAATGTGAATAAAAAATAATGTATCCATAGAGGTAATTAATTGTAAAAAATTATGTTCATCCACCAAAGATGACTTGAAAAGGCAAAGCGATAGATCAGTACTAGAAAAGGGGAAGAAATTAAAAAATTCATTGCTAAAAAAATTTGGATGATTATATTAGAATAATATTATAAATCATCCATAATATATTTCAAAGTATAATGACATCTATAAAAAATACATTTAATTACTTTTAGAAAAATTTCCTTTATAAATAAGAAATATTCTTGATATTTTAAAATCATTTTAAAAATTTATATTGTATATATATAAGAGAAAAATAAATTTTTATAGAAACTACTAATATAGAGTGATAAATGTTTACATAAAACATAAAATAAAATAAAAATACATGTTTACATATAATCATTAAAGAATAATCTTTTAAATTTTATTATGAACATGATCTATAAAAAAAATGTTAAAAAATATTTAAATATTTTAAAAAATATATAGTACTATAAAATAACCATAACAAAACATTGAGGCATATATTAGGTAATTTTTCAAATCATCCAATGAAATGGAAATGGGATGTTCCTGATCAAGAAGGAGACAATGGTTCGATTTTACTTATAAGAAACACATTAGTTCAAATATGAGAAATGGGGATGTGAAATTATGAGGGGACATGTAAAAACCCATAAATATCAAAAGAAAATGATGAGGGTTTAATAAATAATAAAAAATCCCAAAATTGATCATATTTCATCAATAATATTTATTTGAAAAAAATATTGGAAATTGAAACCCTTAAGGTTTGAGTACCATTTTAATCAAAACCCATTTCAAATTTGGTTTCCTTTTAAATGAAGGATATTTTAATAAATTTCAGTATATGTATCTCCAAACCCCATGAATTACATGAATATGTCAAAATAAATTCATTTTTATTAATCACACCATATCAAATATATCATTGTTCATAATATGAAATTCGTCTCAATAAATTAAATATAAGCCATAAAACCTTTATTCTTGTATTATCTCTTAACATGATGTTTTATAACCTAATTTATGAAAAAAATAACTCTATAAATCACTTATTTAAGAACATTATTCATAAATATAACCCTTTTGAAATTTATTTATAATATTTTTCTACATTTATGTTAGTAATTTATCATTTATTTTCAATTTCAGGTATGGCTAATCTTGATTATTCAAAACTAGTTTCGAAATTATGGTATTTTTATTAATTATTTTCTATGGTTAATCATTCCATAATCATAAAAGGTACTAGAATTTATGGTTTATATTCAATTATACTTTTATAATTTCATTCAATGTGATTTTTCATTGTGATCTTTAAAGAAGAAATTAATGATGGTCAGGTTTTAGTGATTTTTAACTAACAGATGGTTGTATCATAATTAATGATTTTAATATTAGTGTTACCATATAATAACCAAAATAAAAACAATATTTAATTATTTATATCATATATTACTTTATGTTACACTCTCAAATCCATCCATGATTTAAATTCCTAGCATACTTCATGTAGGTGGTTAAAGTAACACAAAAATGAACACACCATTACTAATGGATAATTATGAAGTGGTTAAGTTATAATATCATTATATAATAATAATAATATTATTATTTAGTTATTATAGTTTTTATTTAATAATTATAATGAAGTAAAATATATATATTACATATATTTAGTCATTACATAATATGAAGAAATAAATTTTCCTTCTTAGTACACGCCTTTTATTCTTTTGAATTTATAACAATTATTTATTGTTCATATTGTTAATAATTTTTCCAATTTTACATTACATAACCTTAATAATTTCTTAAACATAAAACATAACCCTTAAATAAAATTTCAAAACAACCATGAATGGCAGTAATGAATGATGTAATACATCATTCCATGGAGGCAGTTATTTATATATATGCATGGTTGTTGGTTTCATTATCCATATAGCATGAGAAATTAATAATATGGTTTATTTTATAAGAAAAATATATGATATTTATATATATAAAAATTATATATTAAATATCTCATTATTAACATCCTTGAATGGTGGGTAAAGAAAATAGAATAAATCATGTTGTGGAGGCGGTAGTCCGCACATACACACGTTGGAAGTATTCAATTTTCTTAAGGGAAGAGAGAAGGGTGGTTAGTGATTTTACCATAATTATGATAAAATATCAGTATAATATTTATACTAATGTTTTTATTTTTAATTTATTGAATTTAATTTTACGAATATAACATGAATACAATTAAATAGAAAACAGAAAAAAGCAGTTATAAATTTATACATAACTACTTGGATTATCTCATTTTTGATGGGGGTTAATCCTTTTAGGGATGATCTTTTGAGAAGACCAAAACCTATTAAAGGTTGAAAATAATTTTTAGGAGTGATTTGGGAAGATTTTTTTATAATCTAAGTGGGTTTCTTAAGAGGTTAAGTGAGGAGAGGATTTCCCCAATTATAAGAGAAAAGGAATGCCATTTGTTTAAAATACCCAAAACATTTTAACAGGGGCTTGTCAATTTCAAGGAATATATCTCACAAATTGGGAAATATTGGAGTGGGGATGGTATAAGGTTTATCAAGGCCTCAACAAAACATTCCCAAACATATTTATAACTTTTTTGATCACTTACTCTTAGAAATGTAATTTTACCATTTTACCATTTAGAATTGTAACTTTTTTTACCCAAATGACTTATCCTTTTTTCCTTAGAAATAAAACGGTCCTTATTTTGTAATTAATAGCTATGGATTTATAATTTGAAATACATTTTATGACATTAAGTTACTAAATTTGATAAAAAAATAACATAAAATTATTAATTATATAATGTATTTAAAAAAATTATTGATAAAAATAGTACATGACTTCTAAGACCTTAAATATAAGGTTTTTAACTAGAATAAATATTTTTTAAAATTTACCATAAAACTATTAAAATGCATATATTTTCTAATTTTTTTTTTCAAAATTTCCAAATACTTCCTTGAAACTAATAATTCCATGAATGGAAAGGAATTTTTAGAAATATAATATATACTATTCAAAAAAAATATTTTTTTGGAAAAAAATAAAAAGTTCATATAAAGATAAAAATATCTATGATATCTCCGAAAAATTAAGTTATGTTTTTCAAATTAAAATCCTGTAATTTGAATTAGTATTAATTTAAAAAACATAAAATATATCAAAATCTATTTTTTAGAAGAACGTGACTTTTGGTATATTAAATATTTCTTCCTAGAAACTATATTTTATTATATTGTTAAATTAAAATTTATATTATCAATATAGCTTTTTGATATTAATTTTTAAGGAACTACATTCCCTGAATTAAAATTCAAACATTTTGGAACATTCGGTCTTAAAGAATAAACTGAATCGAGAAAAATGACCTTTTAAAATACATAAAAATTCCTGATATATATATATATACATATATATATATACATATAAATATATTATTAAATTTTGATATAATACAAATTTATACATAGAATACCCCTTATAAAATAAATGTTTGATCTTGGCATTAAATAACATCTGGTTATAGTTTCAGGTGGCGGCTCACCTAGTATGGATCCAATGAAAATATTCACTAGCTTGAACATATCTCATATTATGTTTTTATAACATTATAATTTATTGATATCCGATTTGGATTGGTATAAGGAAAACCCTTATTAAGATACCTCTCTTATGATAGTAGACAAATAGGCTTAAAAAGTAAGACTTTAGGTTTTGGGTTCCTTTTTATCTTACATTTTTTATTGATGTTATGATATGGTTACTTCAATTTATAATAGCTAATTTAATGGATATATTTTAACAGTCATATTTAATATTGAATACATACAGTGGTACATTTTATCATAGAATAGTATGAGAAACATTATATTTAATATATTAATCAACTAAGAATAATATGTAGTGAAATCTTATGTTGTTACTAAATTTCTAGTGGAATAACCACTAGAATTTTTATTTCATTAATAAGGGGAAGGAGTATTACCTCCTCATAAGAATTATAGAAATATTCCAATGAATTTTTTTGGAACAAAACTACTAATATTTGGAACAATTTTCATCCTTCATTAATACACCCATTTTATCTCTTAATCTCGTACGTACAACATGTTGTACCAACTTACATTGCATGGTTTTTTCCATCTCCCTCTTTTTTATTCATAAATACTTCAAGTGATATATATATTAATGGATATATAGAGGTACATTTATTTAATACCATTTCATTGTATAATGTGTATGACATACTATACCACACATAACAAAGAGATTTAATGAACCGCGATATACTATAGAAATATTATTATTTAAATATGATTATTATTACCTATCTGTTGGTTTAGAAGGAATAAATTTGAGTAAGAATATTATGAAACATATGTCAAAAAAATTTACAACAAAAAATTATTAATTAATTAAGAGGAAATAAAAACCCAATTATAAGAATGAAATAATATAATTTTATGAGAATTTAATGTTTAAAAAGTGAATTTTCTATAAAAGTGGGTTTTCATTATTTTTTTATTTTTTTAAAATGTTAAATTTAAAATTTTAATAAATTAAAATTTAAGAAATTGAATTACTTTTTTATATAATCATTAGAAAATTATCTTGATATGAAAATTTTTTATTCTACAGAATGACTTGGTTTCTAGGTTAATGGTGAAAAATTCATATATTACAAATAAGGTCACTATTATAAAATTATCATGATATAATAATTACTTTAATTTTGATAAATACTTTTTTATAGATCGTCTATATATTTAAAAATTAATATAATACATTAAAAAGTTAAATTTTAACTTCTATTTCTATGTTTGACCATAAATAAATCTATGTAATATTTTTATTCAAAAGAAAACTATTTTTCAAACTTTTTAAATATGGTTTTAAAATGGATCCTTTCATATATTAATTTATTTAAATATATTATAATATTATTTTAATTAAAAACAATCCAATTAATTAAATGTGAATTGACATTATACGTCCTTTAGGTATATAAATTTATTTATTCTTTAAAATATCATTTTATCTAAAAACATTTTTTCATTATGTTTGGTAAACATATATTAAATGAATAAAATCTGACCCCAATAACTTGGATATAGTTTCTTATTTATTAAATTACCATAATATACCAGTAATCGCTTCTCTAAGGACCTAATAGTTTTGCAGTATTGGTAAACAAAATAGATACTTGTGTCTTGCATTACATTTTGAAATAAAAATAACAACATAATAATTTTTGATAATATATTTATTCCCACTAGAATATCCATCCATAAAAATCATAATAAACTTCATAAAACCCCAGGGAGAATAAATAAATAAGGTTGAGCTCAAATTCTAATTAAGGGTTATGTACAGCCGAATCAATCATGACTCAACAATAATTATTAAAATGAAAATGTAAATAAGTTAACACACATTCCACTTAAACAACTTAAATATTATGGTAAGATAATGAATAATCCATATAGAAAGGTAAATAAATGAAATAACATGAAATTTAATCAATAAATCAAGAATTAAGTGAATCATGATATATTATCAATTCAGAATATCTTGGATAACATGATATGGAATAATCAATATGGAAAGGTAAATAACTAATATCAAATTCCCTTTCATCAATAAATAGAGAAAAAAATGAATCCAAATGTTATATCATTTTGAAAATATCATGGATAATAATAACTGAATTTACAATGAAGGTAATTATTAGTTATTAGACATCCTGATATCATGCAGCATGGTACCAATACCTTCAAAATCATTTCTTAAAATTGATTAAAATTAATGCGTAGAAAAACATTTAACTAAGGTTATCAAATGGTTTAATCTCATTAGAATATTTATTCATCTATGGGCTGTCTATAATTTGTACCCACCCATATATATATTTTCAAATCATTCCTCACACATCTGATAATCAATTTAATTAATAGACAGTATGGATTATCATTAAATATCTAAATTGAAGAAAGAATACGGAATATCTATATATCTCTAGTAAATCAAGTAAATTTCAAATTAAATCAATTTATGAATAAATAAGTTATGGTTTATGAAATAATCATATCCGTGATAATTAATATAGAAGTTTATCTAAAATTTAATGTCCAATGATCATAGGAAAGTGAATATTTCAAAGGAAAGTTAATGTCGAAAAAATGTCCTAAGAAAGTGAATGTCAAAAATTTCCTTGGTGAAAATGGTCATAAAATATACATAGAAATAATAATTATAGTATCAGTAAAAAATATAATCATACTATTAAGAATAATGTATAATTTTAACTAGTGAATAAAAATTCCATAAAAATCATTAAATTATTATTGAAGAAAATATTTTTTTTAGTTTAAAATATATTTATTAAAAAAATATCACAAGAAATTTTGAAGAAACCCTTCTATGAAAATAATTTTTTAATCTTATATAGGAATCTCTAAAACATTTAGTGTCTTGATGAAATTAAATTCCACACATGTTGAGTACTTCAAAAAAATGATTCCTTCAACATTTTTGGTAAATTCCAAATAGGCGTTGTTCTAAAAATTAAATGGAGATTCATTTTTAAAAATAGAAAGTAAAAATTGGTAAAAAAATCTAAAATAAATAAATTCCAAAAAATTTAAAAACAATTTTAACACATTTTTAGAAAAAATGGGTTCGGAATAAAATGGATTTCCGAACAAAGAGAGAAATGAAATCTGATTATTTTTAAAACAATTTCTCAAAAATATTAAGTAACAAAGAGTGTAAAAATGGTACTATTACATGGAAAATTTCATGAAAAACTAGAGTAGAATAAAATTAATCGTATTTTAAATATTTATCTAATAATTTCTTTTATTTTAAATTCATGTATAATTGATCACAATTAAAATAAAATTGTGAAATAATTCCTTGAAAATATAATAACATTGAAGTAAGGATTTATTAATTAATCAATTATGTATATAAGATGTATATAAAAATAATTCAATTGGATAAAAAAATAATGTTTTCAAAATTTAATAAAAAATATAATCATAGAATATCAAATGCATTGAAAACATAACATAACCCAATGAATTGAAATTTAGTTATGAAATTCATTACCACATGGTAACTTCCCTTTAAAATCCCCTTCAACTAAATAATTAAAATTCGAAACTAAAATATTATTAATTATTAATAAATAATGATATTTTATGTTAAAGGGGAATTATATACATCATATAAAATAATTTAGTTTCATGAGATTACAATATGCCAAAATAAAGATAAATTGAGATGATATCCTTTACCTCAGGCTTCCATTAGGTTATATGTGTTTTAACCACCAATATAGTGGGTTTAGACATGTTATTAACTTATAAAATATAAAATTAATTTTTATAATATTATATATGTTCCGTTTATAATATGATATCACATTCTCATTAATAATATTTCACTATTTTTGTTGTTTCAGGTGTTACTCTTATTCTTTTATCATTCATGATTTTTCATGAATGTTCTAGTTAATGTGTATATTATATTGTTCCATAATATTTAGAATAATAATAATGAAATAATTAGCATATTTATACATCAGTTATACTTTTTAGTCAAATAATTAATGATGGTTTGAGTGTTTATGTATGTTACGATAATGTTGAGGGTTGTCCATATGTACGCATGGGAACCATTTCTGTTTACCAATATCCATAAAATATAGGAGGTAAATAATATTATATATTTATATAATGATGATAATATAATAAATAAAATATAATTTCTTTAAATATAATTATATATATCATCCATGTGGTTTGGGGATGAAAACAACATCACATCTCTTCGTGAATTTTGTAGTCCACATGTACATGAACAATGTTATCATATTTATGTGATGGAATAAGTAAAAATGAAATGATATATTACGTTATAATAATGGTAAATATGTTAAAAATATCAAAATTATTTCATTTATAACACATAGATTCATTAAATGTATCCTTATTATCTTCCTAGCAATGAGTTATGAAAAAATGAATATCATCACTCTGCGAGAAAATAGTCCATTATACACACAAATGATGTTATCATATCCCCATAATAATGGGAAATAAAAAAGAGGTATATGTTATATAATTAATAAATAGGTTTAATTATGTTATAAATATTATATATCTACTTTTATGTTAATCATCATACCCAACTGCGAGAGGTGGTATTGGAAAAATTAATGACATCAACTCATGAGGTGGTAGTTCACCGTACACAAGAATAATTATTTCATAAATCATTTGATAGAAGTTGGAAAGGTGTTAGGTAGTTAACATAATATTAAAACCTATCATTATATGTATGATATGGATTTCTTTATATTATAATGTTTTAATAATAATTGATTGGTGTGGAAGAAGAAATAAAATAAAAATGCACATTGAAGAGCTTTACCTCTTCATCAAGTAACCTCCTTAGGATTGCACCAAAATAATTCCTTGGATAGATTTATTCACAAAATAATAATTATAGGACGATGAATTTAAATTTCGGAAGAAATTTTTTATAAAATTTCTAAAACAAATGGGTTTCATGGTGTGAATAATAGAGGATAGTGGGTGACCTTTGGTAAGTGAGGTGAGTGGCACACATTGAATTTTTTTAAAAGGTGTTCTGATGTTTGTCACATGAAAAATGTTTCAAAATGTAGTATGGTATAAAATTATACATTATAAGGTGTAAATATGTCTATAAAATATATTTTAGTAGGTTTTTAGGTAATTATTACTTGTATTATTTTAGTTTAAGTTCTAGTTAAACCTATTTTTACCATAACCACGGTAAATAATTTTTACTATTTCCGATATTAATATTGGTCAAAATGATTGATGAACTTGTAATATAAAATAAATTATGATGATTTTGAATATTTATTCCCTTTCATAAAATTCCATTCATTGAATTTGAAAATTTAAATTTAAAATTAATCCAATATAAGTGATGAGAAAGAAGGTTTTCAAACTGAAAATATTCAAAAGTTTATAAAGTTTTTATATCAAAATTAAATATGAAAATTATTCCATTGACCTAAATATGATTAATAGATATATAATTTAATTAATTTTAATTAAAAAATAAAAATAAAATGTAACTTTATAAATATCTTAAATAAAAATGCTTTCTTCCATTAAAGATTATATTCTTAACTATTTAATGTAAAATGAAATATTTTTAGAAAATCCAAAAATTCACCATAAGAAAATTTTAATCTGATGACATAAAAAATAATTTTGTTTTTTAAAATGTATTTTATAAATTTTTTAAAAATTTATTTTAGAATTATGTGCACAAAGGGGGACTAAATCGTTATTTAGAATAAAATAATGGTTCCTATAAAATATTTATTTTTTTTCTACAAAATGATGTTTATGTTATTTATATTCAATTGATTAACAGATAATTTTTTACACGTGTATGAAATAAAATATTCATTATTAGGTTCGTATAATTCATGCCCTCTAATTTAATGTCTAGGTTATAATGGTATACTTTATTATAGTTCATTTAATCTTGGTGTTATATGTTCTGGAAGCTATCAAAGAGATTAAATTCTGAGAAATATATTTAATGGGTTCTTTAATATTAGTTTTCTATGTCATAGAAGCTATAAAATAAAACATTATTATTTTATAATTTTAGTGTGTTACATTCTCCCCACCATAACTAAATTGTGTCCTCATAATTTAAACTTGATCTTGGTAATGATGGGTTTGATATTTGAGAATTATTTTGTTGAAAACACACATCATAAAAAATAATAATAAAATATCCTATTAATAATAGATAAGGTTATGTAAAAATATCATATAAAATAACACAAAACTGGGCTTCCAATTATGAGAACATTAGTGGAATGTAAAGATATGGGTATGTAAGAAAATCGTAAATAATTATAGAGAATTAAAGAGGATATTAATCAAAAGAAAATGAATGATTAATGGAATGTTAAGGACCTAAAAACATAAATCTATAAACATTAAAAAGTCTATCTACATAATCAGATATAAATTTAATAAGATAAGCTTTTTTGAAGATCCTTTTCCTATATTTGGGTAATTTTTTAACATTCTATGAATATTTAGAAATATACATACTTTATGATTTTCTATTTTATTTGAAAATTTTCATAATTTGGTTATTCTATGATTAGTTTCTAATTAATCACTAACTCAAACAAATGAAAAAAATGAATTTTTCATTCTTGAAGCACAAATAATCACTTTTAACTGATCATACGGTCCATAAAATAGTAACAGTGATTTTCGTCTATCTCTACCCATTTTCTAAAAGCAATATAGAAAACCATAGTTATCCTATATAATAAATGAATATTTAACCCTCAATAGTAACACAAATGGTTGATTATTAATATTTATGTTTTAAATTGTTTCACTAAGGACATATAAACAAGGATATCATTTAGGCCAGTGTTAAGTGTTATACTCTTCTCATCCTTCAGTTGCGGGTTCAAGCCCCATGGCCTTTTCCAGACATGATGGGTTGTCACCCTACATGTGGGTAGTCCTTTTTCTAAAACTATATTAATATAATTCGTAGAAAATTCAAAAAAAATATATATTATGGTCATCCTTGAAATAAAATTAATCATTAAATAGCCTTTTCACTATAGTTTTCAATGCAACTAATTTTTCTTCACAATGTCTAATAATCTTATTTGAATATAATTACAATGTAATTTGTGATCATATCATCCCAAAACGTTTTTTAATTCCAGAAAACTTATTTTAATAAATTTTAATAGCCTTATTCCTCAAATAAGTTTTCCACTAAAACCTATACTTGTTATAAATTTCTCCCAATATTTCTTTAATTATAGTATAGACCCATCACATAAAAACTAAAATGTTTTTTTTAAGTCTTTGAAATTAGGATAAATATTAAACACATAATCCCATAATGGTATTCATTACCATTATGTTAACGAACACATATATGATTCTAAAATATATCAAAATCCTAATATGTTTCGTGATTCTTATAACAAAAATACCATTTTTAAACGTACTTTTAGAATTTAATTATTCACTACGGATACATAAATACTTTGACAATTTTATTTCAATATAGTTCCTTCTTTGGTCTGGGGGTAATCCTTTAGAAGATTTCATTGACTCTAATAATTACCTGGTTCACCACATTTAAGATAATGAACTATAAATAGACCCCTATAATTAAAATTATTTCCTTCCATTATGTTAATTAATTTTTTCTCATAATTTTTTTGTTTTATGCCCTTATTTTCTAAACATAAATAATTTTTATGTTCCATTGTGTTAGTTTTATAGGCTTCTCTTTCCACAATTCTCTCATAATGGAAATCGATATTTCTTTCCTCCATAGGCTTCATCACTAAAGATTGTAGTAAACCCAACCATTATCTTCTTTAGTCAGTCCAAGAGTAGGTTATGGTATAGGTTGTTAATCATATTTCATGAAAAATAATGATCTATAATCACAAAATATTCCAATCCAGTCATCATATTAAGTGGTTTCCCATATAAGAGATATTCTTTCATTATGTTAAATGTTAACACGATTCCTTGGGGTTCCAGCCATTGGCTAAAAGCAAAAAACATAGTGTTATAAACAATAATCATAGTGAGAAAACAATATACTCATTTATATTATGTTTAAATCATGAAACAATTTTTTTATAAGATACATTTGGTTTAACCTAGGTCATTCATTATCATCATCTATTCAAATACTTTATAATGGTTTCTAATAAAAATGTTAATTATCCAAATCATATACCCCATGTTTTTAAATCTATGTTCATGTTAAGGCTCATTGTCATGCATTAGGTGATGAACGGTTCATTCCTAAAGTGTCCTTTTTGGAGTTATTATCCCAAGGTACATCTATTCTAGAACCACATCTACATCAAATATTCATATATGGGTGTATTACAAGGAAATCCCAAATAATATCTACCTTACCAAAAAAATTATGTTCTTATATACTTATCTACAAAATTAATCATATTGCTAGGATCAATAATATATGTTTTCCAAAATATAGTTCCCAAATATTCTATTAAATATTATTTGAAAACAACTTTCAAATCCCAAAACCTAGTATCTTGGATCTAGTGTCTGATTTATTACATTGTCATAAGATACATATAATCACATCCCAAAGGACAAAAGAGTTTAGTCTTCTTAATATACATGATATATTATTGAGTCTTGTATTACATTTTGAAACACAATTTAAAACATTATTTTTTTCAATAATATCATTATTACATATAGAATTTCTTTACATATCAGTTATACTACACGTCATGGAATCTAAGGGAAATGAAAAAAAAGGTTTATAAAAAATTTCCAGCATGTTTTAAGTGAAATATAATCTATCATGAAACAATAATCATAATAAAAATTGAAAGGTAAATAATTTAACCCTAATTTCATTTAAAAAACATGAATATCATGATAAGATATTATATAATAAATATTTAATGGTAAATAACTGAAAAGTAGTTCCATTTAATCGATAAAATGATAGTGAAATACCTCTATAGAAAATTTCATTGATAAAACATCATGGACAATAATAAAAGGAATAATCAATATGTAAAGGTTAATAACATAAAATAATGAAACTTAATCAATAAACTAATAATGAGATGCATCTATATATAATATAATTGTGAAAACCTCATGGATAATAATATCTAAATTATCAATGAAGAAAATTCTTATTTATTTGACATCATGATTTCCAGAATCATGATACATATACTTTCACTATCATTCCTCAAGGTAGTTTAAACTAAAGGGTAGAAACCCATTTAACTTGGGCTAGCCAGTTTTTTGTCTTATGAGAATATAGATGAATCTTGGTTGTATCTATAAATGGGCCCAAATCATTTTTTCATGTCTAATTCATTCCACATATATCAAATAATTTATTGTATTCATAAACATTAAACTATATAATTAAATATCCATATTGAAGATACAACATGGATTATCAATAATTACCTATTCAATCAAATAATATTGAAGGTAAAACATCATATTTATATATGATATACTATTTAAGAAATAATCATATCCATGAAAAATAATATGTATATTTAGGTGATATATCTTATCCAATGATCTTGGGAAGTGGATATTTCAAGGGAAAGTTAATGACTATAAAAATGAACCAAGAAAGTAAATGTCAATACTTTCCTTGGTAAAAATGATCATAAAACATAAATAGAAATAATAAGGACATCATTAATCTAGCATATACCTATTATATTAGGAATAAATTGTTTTTATCATTGATCAATAAAAATACCATGAAAATTTCATTAAAACAATCTTATTGAAAATAGATTTTTCATCTTTAAAACAAATTTTTTTAACTAAATGTTTCAAAAAAAATTAAAGTACACTTTTTTTAAACTTAAAAAGGATCTTCTAAAACATACAGTGGTCTTGACAGTAGTTGATTATATACATGATGAGTGAGTAAAAGTAAATATCACTTCCATGTTTTGGGTAAAAGAAAAACATATATTATTTTGAAAATGGAATGAAGATAACAAAAAAAATTTAAAACATAAAATTGGGTAACATTTTCTTTAATAAATACTTGTTACAAGGGTAAAATCTTTTTTCAAAACATTTTTAGAAAACAAGTATTTAATATAAAATTGATTTCCAACCAAAAAGGGAAATGAAGTCAGATTTTGTTAAAACAATATAAATCGTGTTAAGTTCCAAGGAGTAGGAGATAAAATTATTAATTTAAAAATTTCACTAATAAAAATTGAATAAAAAAATTAAAGGTTTTATTAAACATTGATCAAATAATTACCTTCATTGGAAATATGTGTACAAATAATCCTGATTAAAATGAGATTGTAAAATAAACCATTTGCAAATATCATAATTTTGATATGAGATTTAACAAATGAATATATTATGTGTAAAAATTTTAAATAAACATAAAATAATTGGACATACAATATAATTTAGTCAAAATTTTATACACTTATAATTTTATAATATCAAAGACAATAAATAAGTAATATATCCTAATGAAAATAAATTGAGTTATGAAATTCATAAAAATGGTAACATTAAAGTTGGAATCCATTGGATGAAATAATACAAATTGGAACGTAAAATACATGGAATTATTAATCAATACTTATATTACATGTCAAAGGGGTACTATGTATACTATATAAAATAAATTAGGTGCATAACATTACAATATGCCTCAATGAAGATAAATTGAGATGAAGTCCATTACCTAATAATTAATTTTGGTTGAACATCCCTTAACCTCATATATAGTGGTTTTAAACATTTTATTAACTTATATAAGAATCATATTAATATTTTTAATTTCATATATTATCCTTTAATGATATATTATCTTATGTTCATTAATAATACTACACAATTTTCATTGTTTTGTGTGTTAATGACCTTGTTTTCTTATTCATGATTTTTTATTAATGGTTTAATTATTGTGATTATTATATTCTAAAATCATATGAAAAATAATAATTATGACATTGTTACCATATTTATAAATCCATTATACATTTAATAAAAAACATTAAATTTTTTTTTGGAAATGATGTGTGTTACTATCATAGAGATGGCAGGTTGTACGTATGCATGGGTAATAATTCATTTTTCAATGATCATAATTGAAAGTCGGAAAGTTATATTTTATACGTACAAAATGATCATAATATCATAAATAACATATTAATTTTTATATATACTTTTATATATCATCCATATGGTTTGGTCATTTAAAGAGAACCACATTACTTTGTTCATGTTGTATTCTACACGTACACGAACAATGAAATAAAATTTAAATGAGTGAAAAGATAAGAAATAAAATGATATATTATATTTTAATAATGAAAAATATTTTTTTTAATATAATGATTATTCCTTTTATGTCATATATATTTACTAAATTTTGTAATTAATAGAACTTTTACAAATAAAATTTCCTTTGGGGTTGAATTAAATTCTGTATTATGTATTATGGTTATAGAAAACATGTGCACTTACCTTGACCAATCTTAATCCTATATCTAAAAACTAATGCATGATCAAAATAATTTATGGAGAATTCCAAGCTCAACAAGATCACAACCCAAACCATGTATGTTGAACTACCCCATGAAAATCTCACCATCACACACCTAACCTTTAGGGAGTTTGTCGGTGTAATAAAGGGATATGTATCAAGACCCTAATAATATGAATATTTATATATTATTTTCAATATAATAATGGTTATATTTACGCTATTATTGTTACTTTATAAATAATTTTAATTTTTATTCAATATAACACGAAAACTATTTTTGGGTAATAAGAGATTTCAACAGGGACATTAATTTTAATTAATTAATTAATTTTTTGAAAATAATTATATATTTATAAAATATTATTATTAAATAATACTTATTATTTATAATTTCTAGTATAATTTTGTGAAGTAAAAAAATCATTTTTATAAGGGTTTGAAAACTGTTATTATAAAAAACCCCATCATTTTTCAATAAATGTCAATTCTTACTTTAAAATTGAAAATTCATATATTGATAATATTATTTCAATAAAATAAATATTTTCTTTTTAATTTATTTTGAATCTATTAGAAAATGGTTAATTTTTCATAATTTTATAAGGTAGTCAAATAATCGGGTAAAAATTAAATACTGTATAAATATATTGTGTGTATTATGACATCATGACGACCCAAAAGTGATGTAAATTCTTTTCATTAAGGGTACCCAGAACCAATTAAATGTTTAATGATTAAAAAAATGTGTTTTGATGTTATATTAATAGTTTTATAATGCCTTTATAAATCTTCTAAAACCTATACTATATTTTCTGGTTTTAAAATAATACATTAAGAACATGACTCACATACAAATCATCAAGGGTAATATTTTAATAATTTTAGACCATTTCCATAGAAAATATTGAATAATAGTTAACTTTTTCAAAAAAACTGTGAAAACCCATAGTAAGGTTTCTGGTTTTCATTACATTATTTAATAGAGTCAAAAACCTAGGTTTGAGAAATAATAAAGAAATTTCCGCTTTTTCCAATGTATTCCCACAGATGATCTCATTCCACTTCACTAAAAAACAATGGAGATCGTATATAATCTACCCTAACCACTCTATAGTCCTTCCACGGTTCCCCCAATCTCTCAATAATATCATCCCAAGATTTTGGAATAATCCTCTTTAGGTAAGAGATCATTTACTTCTCCTCTTTATTTAGGAATATTATTCGTTTTATGCATTATATTTCCAATTACTAAGGCTTGGATAGTTTTTTACACATTAATATTACATTAAATTATATTTTAAAATCATTATATACCCTTTTATCACTAATTAATCCATTTTATGAAAATATATGTACCATCATTTTGAAATTGAAGTTTCACTGCAATTTTCCATTCCAAACATTTATATTGTTAATTCCATCATTTTTTCGAATCAAGGTTATTAATTATGACATATATTATAATTTTATTTTAAGAATACATTTATTTTGTCCAAACTCCTTTACCATAGAAATAAATTTGATTATGTATGATTATATATCTAATGATATATCTGGGACATTTATGCATGTACATGATAGAAAAGAAATGTGTGTGGCTTGAATTATATAGAACTCTATTACATTGGTTAACGTTTTAGTCACTAGAGAAATCATGATACATATTAGGGAGTGAACATAATCCATTATTGGACTTTTTCCACCACGTTGTTATGTCTTCGTGTTTAGCCTTAACCTATGTTTATGATGTCTTGTTTAAAGTTGTTTCCACTTTCCCATTTTGCCTTTATATTACCATGATATATCATGTATCCTTGTTCATTTTTAGGATTATCCCAACTTTTATGTCCCATTTAATTTTATATTTCCTAACAAGGAATAATATCTTCCTTTTATGGTATTTTTATTCCATTTTGGGCTTTATATCCCACCCCTTTCTTATGTATGTCCCTAGGTTATCACATGTAGCTTTACGTAAGATGAAAGATTAAGATCATGTTAAGGACGTTTTCAACAATGAAAATGTAGACCTATTTTAATTTATTATGTAATGTAACTAATTACCCAAATAATCTAGACTTATCGATCTTCTAGGATGTATTATGTGTAATATTTTGAAATTAATCATGAATTAATTTGTAATAAAGACAATGGTTTTCATAGTTAGTATCAAAGGGATGTTTTTTTATTTTTGGGATTAAGATTAGAAAACTCGAGAGATATACATGGATAATACTTAAAATAATAATCCATCACAAAATTTTGGTAATGTATAGAGTAATTGGTTTTTAATGAAATACATTCAAGGATGGATTCTATAAGTAAATGTGGCTCTGGCGTAGATATACCTAGAGGATGACCCTGAAAAATTCACATAAATTTAGAGTCAATTGAGAAATGGTGTATGAAAATGGTCTTTTGACACACCTAGTTTTGAACTCCTATGGGATATTCTTTTATAAATTCACAATATCATTACAAAACATTGTTAAGGGAAAATATTCCCATAAGACTCTATGTTTGGAAATAGTTCATGGATAACATATATTGAACCCCATAAATACATAAGAAAAGGAAATAAATTTCATTTATAATTTATTCTTTTAATTTTACTAGATTTTTATTTATGCGTTTATTATTTTAAAAATTCTCATCCCCAATATTCTCTTTGTTCCATCCCATTGCTGGAAATATGAGGTACCGCGTAAAAAACCAAAGAGAATAGAATTGTGATGACTTCCCAAATGAGACACCTGACATGATGGGACATGGAATCATAAAAAATATTATTATACTCTCTTAGTTGTATTAGGTTAAGAATAGAAACCTGAATCAGAAAGAAAAACTAAATCCTCCTTATAATGAATGGTCACCAATTAAGACCATTATGTGAAAAATGCCTCTGAAATTAAATGAATTATGTGTTCCCAAAATTATTTCACATTGAATCAAATCTATTGAGATAATATATGTGATGGGGTGGAAAGAATTTCAGAAATTTTTTTCATCAAATATTTTCCTCACACTCATTATCTTAAAAGGGAAAGGTATTTACTTTACCTCATGAAAAAATTGATGAATACATTGGGGGTTGTGAGAAAAACTTCAAAATAATTTCATTATATGCCTACAACTTTTCCATTACCCCTGAAATAATAATTCGTCACTTTTTTGGGTGGATAAAATCGAGCATATGAAATTCTCGAGCAATCTGAGACTTCGATAGATATGAAGAAATTTTATGATGATCCCTAAAAGTTGAAATGAATATCAATTATTCTAAATGGTCTCATAAGAATAATTAGTGGAAAGTATATTTTAATTTATTTAGTTATATGGCTAAATATAACACTATTAAAAAATTTCAATATCCCAATTATCAAAAGTTTGAAAAGAAGCACGTCGTAAATTTCCCAAAGGGGATGATAAAATGTTATAGCAATAGAAAAAATGGTCACCTAGCGAGTGATTTCTAATTAGTGAAACCCAAAAATTTTATGGAATAGTGGAATTATCAATTAAAACCTAATTTTTTTTAATGTTTTAGTAAAAAATGGACAAGGTTAATTTTTAAACCAATGCACTAACTAGGGGTTGTTTGAGACATTCACTACTAAAAACCTCCAAGGTAGTAAGGGAATGCTTATTCCATTACAACCAATGAGATAGTTCTTGAAAATTAAATTATTTTAAGTGCACTAGGTATTCATTAAATAATAGTGAACATAATTTTTTATTATAGTTCTACACATTCCTTTATATCATGCAAGTTTAGTTGAACTATTCAAGCTCCACCATAACGAACGAAGTAGATCTATCTGTGAGATCGGAAAGGAGGAAAATTATTGAATCCCGTGTATATAACTCCTACCTTATGAAACATTTTGGGATGAACTTCCTATATATCCTTATGATACTTTCTTTAGTGTAATTTTATGCAATCCTGGGTATGGATTTGATTTCTTTATATAGAGCCATTGTAAATTTCCATGAGAAAGAAATCCCCCACAGTATCATGAATTTTCCTCTAATCCTTAAAAGTGAAAAAAGGAGGATGAATCTAATTTATAAAAAAAAACTCAATAAAGTATACTATTTCAAAACATGAAAGAATATATAGATTAAATTATTGGATATAATGAAAATATTTTCCTTGATGACATTTCCATTGTAAGGGAATACTCTAATATATTTCACAAAGAATTGTCTGGTTTTCCTCCTACCTAAGATGTTGGATTTTAAATCATGGTTATTCTTGGAAAATCTCAATTATCCAAGACTCTATATAGAATGGGATTTTTGGAACATTATGATCTGAAGAAACAACTATAGAATAATCTAGATAAAAGGTTCATACGCCCATGTGCTTCACCTTAGGGTGAACCATTCAATTTTAATAGAATAATTATGGGTAAATATGGATTATCATTTATTATTGTGTGAAAATAAAGATCACAATAAATAAAAAGTATCTTCATCCATAGATTAATGACTTGTTCAATTATCTATGTGGAGACAAATACTTCTTATAGGTGGTTCTTTGGTTGGGGTATTATCAACTTGGGGTGAAGAAGGCACATATCCCAATGACTTCATTCGGAATAAGGTGTGGGCACTGTGAATTCATATTAATGCCATTAGAACTCAACACTTCTACAAAAATAATCATGGACTTGATGAATATAGTCTTTTGAGGTTATCCAAAAAATTATGGTATTATTTATAGACGATATTCTAATATACTCCAAAATAATGGAGGGGCATGGGGAGGATATGAGAACTATGGTTAAAAAATTATAATAAAAGAATATTTTTGAAATGTAAATAAAATTTGATTTCTGGTTAATGGAATTATAATTCTTGGGAAATATTGTCACGTGTAATGGGATATATATGGACCCTTTAAAGATCGATTAAATTGAAGGATGGTTGAGGCGAATAGTTGTTATAGAGATATAATGTTTCTTTTCATTAGCTATTTTTTATCATCAATTTCAGGTAAATTTATCATTATTTTAAAACCAAATAAAAAAGATAACATGGAAGGGAATAAATAATTCTAAAAAAAAGAATGTGAATAGATATCTTTGGAGTTGAAAAGAATTCTTACTGTTTCACCTATACTTACTCTACCCACAAGTGGTATCTTTTTGTGGTATAAAATGATTATTCAAAGAAATGATAATGTTTTTGTTGATGCATAATGGAAAAGTGATAGACTATGATTCATTGAAATTGAAATCTCATGAATAGAACTACCCCACTCTAGGTTTGGAATTGGATGTACTGATATTTGTGTTGAAAATTTGGCAGTGTTGTCTTTTTAGGGAGAACTATGAAATATATAATGATCATAAGATCTCAAACTATATATTCACAAAAAAAAGAGATAAATATGATCTAAAAAAGTTGTTTATATTTAATTAATAACTATTACAGCTCAATACACTAACATCCTGGGAATGTAAATGAAAGTAGAAGATGCACTAAGTTGAAAGTATTAGTAGATTTTAATATTGATAATACTTGAGTAGGATCCAGTTGTCTAAGACAAAAAAAGGATGAACATGAGAATCGTAAATGAATGAACATCATCAATATTTTCAAAAATTATTTCCCAACCATCCCTTTTAAAGAGGATAAAGGATGTTCAAATATATGATGTGTAAATTCTAAAGAATGTGGAATTTATTATAAAAGGTAAATCCATATAGTTCAAATGTAATAAATAATGAGTTGTAAAATTTTGGCCATTACAATGTATACCATCAAATATTGAGTTAATGATGGATCTATTGAATGTTATATATAAATTGAACTTATATATCCATCTATGGAGAAAAATGATATATCGAGATCTTCAAGAGAACTATTGTTCGGAAAATATAAACAATTTTATCATATATAATACCTCACAGTGTCCTGTATGTCAGAAAGTGAGGGTCTAAATAAAAAACAATATAGGGGGATGATGTAACCATTATACTTCCCTACATGGAAATGAGAAAACATGACCATAGACATTTTCACTAGTATTATTAAGGTATGAAAATAAAATAATGTTTAATGGATTCTAAGGGAATATCTTATAAACACTACTAAATTCATTGTAGTTCAATATAACCTATAACTTGTTCATCATTCAGATATATACATTATAAAAGTGTTTAGGCTGTATGGGAAACCACTATCAATTTTATCTGATCAAGATCTAATATTTAACTCTATATTCTAGAAGAGAATCCCACATGATCAAAATAAAAACGTTGAACTCCATCATGTCATATCTCCCTCAAAATGAGTTCTAGTCTAAGTGGATTATCTAAACACTCGAGGAAATGTTTATAGGATGATAAACTGTCTTCATGGGATGATGGGTCCAATATCTTCCTCTATTTTATTTCTTATAAAATAATAGTTTCCACTCATGCATCCAAATGGACCCTAATGAATCCCTTTATAGAAATAGTTACAGAAAACAAGTATGTAAGTATGAAGCTAAGGATTTTATATTTCAATGTCTAAATTTTTTTAAGGAAATGGTGGAAAAGGTCAAGACCATTAAACAACACATCCTGGCTTCTCAGAGTCGACAAAAGATATATGATGAAAATCATCAATGAGACATAGAGTTTGAAGTTAGAGAAAATTTATTCATCTACATTTCTCTAGGGGAGAAATTAATGAGATTTGGGATGAAGGGAAAATATATTCTATGATACATCGATCCCTTTGAGACACTTGATTTCATTGTAGAGGCATCCTATCAACTTGTAATCCCAAATAACCTATATCAAGTACCTGATATGGTACACATATCTCTCTTGATCAGGTACATACACTACTATAAATTAAGGCTATATCCACGGACCTATAGCCACGGTTTTCTAGGTCCATGGATATTGATTTTTTATTTCCACGGTTTAATCAAACCACCGTGGGTGTATCTTTTATATCATCACTGTTTTTCTCCTCCTAATTTATTGTCAGGCTCCTCCTCCTCCCCCAATATGCAGCTCTTTCACTGCACAACCCTCCTCCTATATGACCTCTTTTTCTCCATCACAGTGGTTCCCTCCTCCCCAATGACCTATCTCATAGTGGCGCTCTCCTTGACGACCTCTCTCACAATGGCTCCCTCGTCCCCGATGACCACTCTCACTACAACAACCTCTTCCCCAACGACCTCTGTCACCGTGACACCCTACTCCCGGGCGCTTCCAATCAACACCACCCTCCACAGTATTTTATAATTAGTTTATGTGATTTATATTTGAAAATATACCCATTGGAGCATTTGACATTTATATGGGAAATCAAGATGCGTGTCATTATTACTATGATCATTCTCCTACATGTGTTCCCAAGTATAGTTCTAGAAATTTCTATGGGGCCATATCCTAGTGAGGCCAATGATAGTAATTCAGAGTTCATTTGTATTAGTATTGTATCATAGGTTTGAAAATGAGTACATATTTATCAAGGTCCTAGGTTACCCTATTAGACTCATGGTTCTCATCCCATGTTCTACTTTATTTTAGGGCATGGATTTCCTATTATGGTACTGTGAACATTCTCCTACAAGTTTTCTCATGGGCTTGTTGAACTAATTTTTTTATATATTTGAACATAAGGGGCCATCTTACCTTTGGTGGTAATATTTAGCACTTTTTCCTTATTTTGGAGATGATTATATTTGATAGTGACCCTATTCATAAAGAGACGAATCATGTTGAATTTTAGGATGTTTACATTATTCCTAAGATGTACTATATATCATCCAATTTTTTATTCTCTCTTTTTTAGTTTATTTTATTGTTTGGCATTCCATGTATCACTAATTTATATTTTCCTTATAAAATAATGCTTGGGTGTTTATTTTAGTGTTTGTTACTTATTTCCTTTTTTGGATGGTTTATTATCTTTTAACAGTTTATTAAATTATAATGGATTCCCAATGTATGTGTACATTATGTTGGACTCTCAATAAGGGTTTTTATACTGTTTATTAAATTTAATGGGTAAAGTAATTCTTAAATAATATCCATGATAACCTTAGTTCTTGTCAGTATGACATGGTGGTCAATAAATCACTTTGGGCCTTGTGTAATTCTAGATTTGGTGATATGGAAGGTTTTCCAGGGTTTTTTTAATAAAATTGTATTGGAGCCCTCATGTTACATAGGGTGTAAAGGTATGCCTAAGATAGTATGATTCGAACTCTAGAGATAGGAATGTGAGATTTCCTGAATAATTATTTCTCTTACCGAACATTGAGTTAGCATTGAAATTTGGGATTTATACATTAATTTTTTTTTGTTTTTTGAAAATTCATTGTAGGATATTTTGATCCATTAAACTACTATTATGGGTTCTATGAAATGTTTTATAAATTTTTTTTAAGAAAAATGTATTAAATTTACTTAAAATGAGAAGAATATAAATGATTTATGATTACTATATATGTTCTAAATAATTTTTTGATAGTGAATTTACCACTTGATGGTTTCAAAGAGGGTTCAAATAGTTGGTGCATAGTTTGGGAATCCATGAAAACAAATTATGATAGTGTTTAAAACCATCCAATATTTGAAATTTTTATTACTTATTATTTAAAATTACTTATATTTTTTATGTATTTATTTAAAATGAATTACATATAAGTTTTTTGATATAATGATATTGTTTCATTGAGTAGTAATTCTATTCATTGACCATGAATATTAAATTATCTGTGGATTTGGTTTCATAATTTATGTTCTATAGGGAATTAATCAATGAATCAAACTACTGAATTATAAATAGGGTTTTACTGATAACATTCTATAAGGAAATCCTACATAGGATATAGATATTTTTTAGTTAGTTATTAATATTATCTATACTTTAGATAGGTAAGGTGAGCATGATTTATCTTGTATATTGGATTTGTCTTGTGAATTTTTTTTAAAGGAATCAACTTCCTTTTTATGGACATCAAGTGTCTCAGTAATATATGGAGAAAATAGATAAGATCTGAGGTACATTATATTTTCATCAGAGACATAAGACCTCCAAAATTAATTTTTCACCTATACATTAGATGGACCTGGCTAGAAATAATGAGTGACATTTATTCAAGAAACATTACCAGAAGATCTCCCATATAAAGTTTTTAAGGAGATATTCCACCAATAAAATTATCCTAAAATTATAAAGGTGTCAATATTCTGGAATTTCATGACGATTGATATGGGAAATCATTGTGTGATGGAGAATGCCTATAGTTTTTCATATTGATATAATTTTTCTCTTATATTATTTCAAATGACATCTTAATGATTTCAGTTAGAAATAGGCTTGAGGCTAAAAATATGATCCATGGTTATTCTCTTATTCTTTCTAATAAATACTGAATTGATTGAAATATAAATTATAAAGAAACATGATATTTCTAAAATGGAATATATTGTAAGTACATTGGATAATATAGGTATGATCCATAGTTATTTATAGGGTCCAAAAAAGAAAACATAGGACATTTTGAAGTGGAAGTAGTGGGATAGTTCAATATCTACTGAAACCCATTCCCATAATTAAATAGAGTTGTAGAACAATGATATTTATTTTCAATTTTATAGACTCAAACATTTTAAATAAATATTTAAAGTAGATATGAAGACATGTCATCTATGTGGGATATTAGGCCACCTGAAATGATTTTTTAAGTATCTTACATATCAGTGTAGCAATGTTCCTTCCTCTTTAACTAAAGGATTTCAAATATAGTTTGTTTCATCTAAGGTAGCATGAAATATATCAAAAATTTAATAATAATTAATTCTGGTTATGTTTAAAGATCATTATGGAAGGAAATATTAGGGTGGACCATAATTGTGTTCCAATATGCAACAAATAATGCACGCATAACGTCGGGAACCAGGCCAGTGTCTATTAAAGAGACTATGATTATAAATTCTTATATAGTTTTATATTTTTATGAAATATTTTCTTCACATTATTTTATCACATCAAGAGTTTTTTGATAGATTAAATCTTTAATTGGGTCAAGATTTCTACTCATTGATGTAATTTATATATGATTTTTTGTATAATGATTACTATATAGAGGGCTACTGTTGGGGGGCAGTGTGGGGGTGCAGGTGGGGGAAGTTGGGGAGAAGGGGGAATGGGTAACAAATTTTGTTCCATTTTATCACTTATTAGCAATTACCAATTCATTATATGGTTTGGGAGAACCTCTTAACTGACCATCGGGAGTTATGGTCATATAATTTTTCAATTGTGACTTAGAGATGCCTTTTTAGGGTCCAAGAAGTTGAATAATACTATATGGTTGGGATATTAACTTGGATAGAGGTATTTTCCTTGTTGAGGATAATTCTAGATTTCTTTACATGTAATTATTTTTATTTGTAACTTTTTAGTTTTACAGTGGGTGTTTTTTTAAAAACATTACAATCTACTTAAGATGCTATTTTAATTATCTAATTCTAATTCTTGAAATAAATCCTTACAATCATTTCTATGTTATTTATTTTATTGATTGGATTCCAACAAATCATGTGATATTTCATTATTATATGTGGAGAGGGAGTGTGTAGGGTGTATTTGGAGTTACACTCCGGTAGGAATATTATATTATTGATTACTATCATAAAAATAAACAATATGATTATAATTATCCTTATTTTCTTAATCCCACATGTAAAAGGAGGATTTTCTCAACTCCATCAATTGGGATGTGATTTTTATGATATTTTTAGCCACAATCTGAATAGTGCATCGATTTTAAACATTATTATATCTATTCATAACCACTTATCTACATCCAAGAAATGTTATCCAAGTATTATTAAACATTAAAGGTAAATGATCCATCCTAATTTTACACCCCAAGATTCCAACAATTTTTAGGATATGATTTGAGTAAAAATTTGGAATAGTAAATCAAAATAATTCTGTAGGATAATTGTTTTCATTAACTTGATATAATCACATGTTGTGTTTCCTTTCCTGCCTTTTATTGATATTTAATCTCTTATATATAAATTTAACTCCAATAATGGGTACTTTAAAATGATTTTATAAGGGGTGCAGGGGGAGGGGGTGAAGGGGGCTGGGGGGTAGTGTGTAGGGGAAGGGAGGGGTGCAGGGAGGGGAAGGGAAGGGGTAGGGAGGGGTGGGTAGGGGGCTGGGAGCAGTGTGTATGGGGGGCAGGGGGTGTGGGGTGTAGGGGGAGGGGGTAGTGTTCATGGGTCAGGGAGGGGGAAGGGGGCTGAAGGGTGCTGGGGGCAGTTTGTAGGGGGATGTGAGGGGGAATGGGGTACAGGGGGAGGGGGAAGTGTGTAGGTGGTAGGGGTGGGGTGGTGAAGGGGGCTAGGGGGAGTGTGCTAGGGGTGTGGGGGTGTAGGGGGAGGGGGCCATCTAGGAGGGGGTTGGGGGTGGGTTGTGAAAATATGTAGGTGGGGGAAGTGGGGGTAGGGTTGAATGAGGCTGGGGGCAGTGTGCAGGGGCAGGGAGGGGTGCAGGGGAGGGGGCAGGGTCAAGGAAGGGGGTTGGGGGGGTAGTGTGCATGGGGAATGGAGGGGGTAGGGGGTGTGGGGTGGGGTGGGGCAAGTGTGCATGGTGCAGGGAGGGGGTGGGAAGGGGGCTAGGGTGCAGTGTGTAGGGGGCAGGTAGGGGGTGCAGGGGGAGAGGAGCTTTATAGGAAGGTGGGGGTGCAGTGAATATATTCATGTGAAAGAGCTAAAAAGAGAGTTTGGATTCCAATTTTTAGCTTATTGGTGGGTTTTACTTTTCTATCATTTATTGATTTTGATGACTTGTATTGGTATGAGGGATAGGGATGCATGCTATACAGAGAACCAACAAAAAACATAGATGATTGAATTGATTTGTTTCCATGATTTGAAACCAGGATTGATGTGAATATAAAATTCTAGAGGTAATGGTTATTCTATTATATTTTTTACACAAAATTAGTAACCATTTGTTGTGTTTTTAATCAAATTGACTTGGAATATACCATGTTTTTAGAATTGATGATTTCAAGTTTACTTCTGAGTGTGCAATATTTGATCATACAGACATAGTTTTGTATCATGGTTGGATAGTTTATCCCTAGGTATGCACTTTTGAATCTTTTACCTTTATATATTTTTAGAAAAAATATTTTATACATTCTCCCAGTTTACATTTCATTTTCCCTTTTTCTTCTTTCCTTTTTCTTTTTTCTTCTTTGCTTTTATTAATATACATGTTTTCAAGTATATGCATGCATGGGGGTGTCCACGGGGGGTCCGGGGGGGGGGGGGGGTTTACAGGGGTTGTCTTGGGGAGAGGGGGTGTCTGGGGGGGTTCAGGGGGATTCAAGGGGGGCCAGTGGGGGTGTCTAGGGGTGTCTAGGGGGAGGGGGTGTCTAGGAGGGTGTCTAAGGGGTCTAGTGGGGGGTGTCTAGTAGGGGTGTCTAGGAGGTGTCAGTGGGGGGTGTCTAAGGGGTATCTAGGGGGTGTATCCTCTCCATCTGTAAACTCCTCTTCTCCACATTTATTCATTTCTAGGAATCTTGGTATCTCTTCTAATTTGCAATATGTTCTTAATTGCATGATTACATTGTTTTTGAAATTATCTTGCCTTCCTCCCATCAGATACAGTAGTTTTCCACCTGATTAGAAATGATTTTATTCTTGAATTGGCCTCTGATGAAACTTATTATATTAATCTCAAAGAATATGCAAATTAATATATCACTATCGAGTTGGCCTGGTCTTGCATATAGTGAAATTGTTACTGTTTGCTGCATTTTGATTACTTTCTTGCAACTTGTGATAGAAAATGTTATAATAATGAGAAAAAACATGAAAGTGAACTCTAACACGGTGGAGGTGTCATAGGAAAAATTTCCCTCCCAAGTTGCAGAATTCTTAATCAAATGAAATAGTAATGTAAAAGTAATTTCCCTACTTTTGGATTTTAGATGGCTCTTCCTTTTTGATCATTTGTTGATTTTGATGAATTGTATTGGTATGTATAATAGGGATTCATTCTATATAAAGAACCAACAACAAAACATAGCTGATTCAATTTATTTTCTTCCACAACATCCAGCCTAGATTGACAACAACAAAAAATTTAGATGGTAATAGTTATTTTATACCATTTTTTCAAGAAATTAGTAACTATTTGTTGTTTTTTTAATCAAATTGACTTGGCATACACCATGCATGTAGAATTGATGATTTCAGGTTTACTCTTGAGTGTGAGATATTTTATCTTCTGGACATTTCTCTATATCATGGTTGGATAGTTGATCCCTTGGTTTTTCCACTTTTGAAACATGTACCTTTATATTTTTTTAGAAAAAATATATTATACATTCTCTCATTTTAGAGTTTTCTGTTTCCCTTTTTCTTCGTGCCTTTTCTTATTATGAATGTTTTCACTTATATTTTTGCATGGGAGTGTCTGAGGGGTGTCCGGTGTGTCCAGGGGGTCCAGTGGGGGTGTCTAGGGGGGTGTCTAGGGGGGATGTCCAGTGGGGTGTTCAGGGGGTGTCAAGGGGGAGGGCTTTCCTAGGGATTTAAATGATTTTGGAACCTACTACAAAAATATAGTATAATGATAATACCCTTATTTAATATATTATAATTTATAAATGTGATTAAAATGTTTTCAATGCATTGGTCTTGATCCTCTATACATTCCCTTCGATCCCATGCCTTTTTGTTCTCAACAAACAACCATTTAAAGAACCTTATTGTATCCTTTTTAGATTCACATCCCTCCCTTCATCTTTACACCACATTGAGATATTTATATACCTATATATTATCCATAGGTTTTCTCTTAAACCAAATAGGTTTCATAAATTCATATGTTGGTCCTTGTAATGGAAACTCGACAGGAGCCTATTGTAGTGTCATAATTGAAATTAAAGCCTTTTTCACACCACGACACATAGAAATAATCCAATATGTTCATAATTACAAGAAAAAATAGTAGTAACCTGCCTTTATGCATCTATATTCATCTACTCTTGCTTTATATTTTTCATCTCGGACTACAGTGTTGAAGAAAAAGATAGTTGTTGGTGACTATTCAGTTTAGCAGGATCATGTGCTAGTTCAAACACCTATTTCTACTCCTTTCACTACATCTGTACAAGATCTAAGTTCCCCATATCACCCACAGTTTATGTTTCCTCAGTAGTATTATGTTCTTTTTTTTTGAGTAGTCATAGCCTCTAATTATTCCACCACCACACCTCCAAATCACTTAATTGACAATACTTTGAAGTAAATCCAAGAATGACCATTCTTTTTCAGTTCAAAAATGAAATAACAATCCCAAGTAATTAAATGAAAAATTAATTCATCCATCAATAACTTCATCATTTCTTGTGTTTTTTGGTTTGATAAATTTTCCTCTGTTCTTCCAATCAAGTGTAACCACACACTAGGCACCATTTTTGAATGGGCAGTTTTTGTATTGATTTCATCTATTGTGTGAGTAGATAACTACTCCAACTATTGTGTCCATTAGGCCATTGTAAACTCTCCTCCAACACTATATGGATGACAGCCTAAATATACTCGGGGAGGGGGTCTGTACAGGAGGGGGTGTAGTGGGGGTGTCCAGTAGGGTTGGTGCAAGGGGGTCCAACAAGGGAAGTTAAAGGGGGTGTGCAATGGGATAGGTGTGTGCAGTGGGGGTGTCTAGCAGGGGTGGTGCTAGGCGGTCCTGCAGGGGTGGTGTAAGAGGGTCCAGCAGGGTTGGTGCATGGGGGGTGTGCAAGGGGGTCGGTGCAAAGGGACAAGGGTGTGTAGGGGGGTGCAAGGGATGTTTAAGGGGTGGAAGGGGGCATGCGGTGGGGGGGGGGGGGGTCGAAGGGGTGTCGTGCAGGGGGTTCTAGCAAGGGTGGTGAAAGGGTTGTCCCACAAGGGTGGAATCCAGTGGGGTTGTTAAAGGGGGTGTGTGCAAGGGGACATGGGTGTGCAGTGGGGGTGTCTAGCAGGGGTGATGCAATGGGGGGTCCAGCAGGGGTGGTGCAAGGGGGGGTACAATGGGTGTGTGCATGGGTACAGGGGTGTGTATGGGGGTGCAAGGGATCGTTTAATGGGGGGGGGTGCAATTGGGGTTATCATGGGGGGTGGGTGGGTGCAATGGGGGCTGTACAGGGGGATGTCTAGCAGGGGTGGTGTCTGGCATGGGCGATGCAAGGGTTGTCCAATAGGGGTGGTGACCAGTGGGGGTGTGCAAGGGGGTCTATGCAAGGGGACATGGGTGTCCAGCAGGGGTGTCAAGAAGTGGTGGTGCAATGGGGATCTAGTAGGGGGAAGGGGGACTATCCAGGGGGGTTGTGCTGGGGGTGCAGGGGGGTGTCCAGCAGGGGTGGTGCAAGGGGGGTCAAACAGTGGGGAAGGGGGTGTGCAGTGGGGGTGTGTAGGTGTGTAAGGGGACCAGGGGTGCAAGGTATGTGGGGGGGAGGGGGTTGTGCTGGGGGGATCCTATCCAGTGGGTGGGTGTGTTGTCTGGGAGGGGGGGTCTATCCGGGGGGTGTGGGTGGAGGGGGTTCAAGGGGGGGGGGGGGGTGTCCAGTAGGGGTGGTGCAAGGGGGTTCCAGCAGAGGGGTTGTCCAGTAGGGGTGTTGTAAGGGGGGTCCAGCAGGGGGGTAAGGGGTGTGCATTGGGGGTGTACAGGTGTCGAAGGGTGTGTGTGCTAGGGGACCGAGGGTGTAGGGAGTTGTGTAGGGGGGAGCAATGGGGGATGTGTAGGGGGTTTTGTCCATGGGGTTTCTGTCCAGAGGGGGGGACTATCTAGGGTGGTTGTCCAGGAGGGGGGGTGTAGTAAGGGTGTCTCGTAGGGGTGGTTCACGGGGTGTTCAAGGGGAAACACCGGCTAAATGTTGCTGATTTTTTTGGAAATATGAAGACCTATAGCCATGGTTTTAAACCTTGGCTATAGATAGTGAGTGATTTTATCCTATGTGGTGGTTTTCAGACTATGGATATAAGGTTTTAGCCATGATTGGAACAGTGGATATAGCCTTATAGCCATGGTTTGAACCTTGTCTATAGGCCTTTAGCCAATGTTCGAAACCATGGCTATAGGGTTTAACCTATAGCCACACCAATACTAGCCACGATTGGTTAAACCGTGGCTATAACCTATAGCCACAGTTGTTGGGCCTATGGCCACGATTTAAAACCGTGGCTATAGCCATATTTTCAAGAAGTGATACCAGACCCCTTGAATGTGTTGAACCTATTGGTTGTGTCATTGTAGTACGATATTTCATATGAAGGGTTGTCGGGGAATTTGTTAGATTACAGAGACGAAGCTAAGAAAATTAAGATAATTCACCTAGTCACAGTGCTATAGAGAAACCTTAAGTTTGAAGAAGTGCCATCAGAACTGGAGAAGGTGGTGAAAAATATTTCAATTCATCTTTATTAGTCTGTGAAAATAAAAATTATATGGGGGGTTCTAAAGGATGGAATATTGTAATAACCTAGAATTTTAAAAATAAAATACCTTTTATGGTTGAATTAAATTCCTTATTATATTTTATCATTATAGAAAACACATTAACTTATTTAGAATTATTACATCTTATCAAAATTAAAATAACATTAAGAATCATAACCATTGATAGATTATCAGTTGAATAGTGATCATATGAGAAATATAAATATAGGGTTTTAAAATATCCAATTATCATAGAAAAAGAGTGTGATAGCCTCAACTAGTAGGATTATACCCTATAAATCCGAGGGAGCATCCAAGGGAGATTGAATCATTGAAATTATCCCTTTAAAAAGCCCAATAATATATCTAATAACTAAATTGTGATGAAAACTTTTTATAGAAGAATTTCAAGATCATTGATATCACATCCCAAACCATATACGTCGAGTCACCCCCTAAAAAATATCATCATCGTTGACCTTAACATTAGATATTTTTATGGTGTAATAAAGTGATATGTATCATGAACTTTATAATATTAATATATATATTATTTTCAATAGAATAATGGTCATATTTACTTCTTATTATTTTTACTTTTAAAATGATTTTTATTTTTACTCAATCAAACACAAATTATGTTTTTGGTGTGATGTAATTTCAACTAAGGCATTGATTTTGATGAATTATAGAATATTTTATATAAATAATATTTCAATAAAATATTATTATTAAAAATATTTATAATTTATAGTTTGTAATATAAATTTATAGTCCAAAAAATATTTAAAAGTGTTTGAAAACTATTATTTTCAAAAAAACGGTATTTCTCAATAAAAGAAAATTATTATTCTTAATGTGAAAATTCCATTATTTTAAAAATTATTTGGATAAATTAAAAAAATGGAATATTAATATAGAATTATCCAATAGTGATTTTTTAGTAATTTTTTGAGGCAATTGAATTTTCAAGTAAAATTAAATAAGGTATAAATATACAATGTGTATCATAACATAATAATAAACTATATGTGATGTAATGAATTATATTTTCATGTTTTAAAATAACATCTATATTAAAATATGACATTTACACATCCCAATGGGTAACAAATTAAAACATTAGTCCCTTGGCCTTATAAAATAATGAATACTACTCCCCTTTGGAAGAAACCTCAGGAAAGACCCAGAGGAAGTTTTGTGGATTTGATTAATTTCTTATATAGATTCAAAAACCCAAATTTGAGAAATAATAAAGAACTCCTCTGCCTTTTATTATATATAACCACCAATTCTCTCATCCAACTTCTCTAAAAACCCTGGAGAAGGTCATTTCATTGTACTGTCCTCTATATAGTCCTCCCATATTTCCCCCAATCATTGAAGAATCTCCTACCATGATTTTGGAATCATCCTATCATGAAAAGGGATCCTTTTCTTATCCTCTTTATTCAAACAAATTATTCATTTTATTACATTTATTTCCAATTCACAAGGTTGGGATATGTTTTCCCATATACATGTTACTATAAATTTGATTTCAAAATGATGAGGGTCATATTTTTCTCTCATTAATCCATTTATGAAATTTTTAATACCACCATTATGATTCCAAAATTATGTTTTAATTTTTACATGCCAAAACTTTTTGTTATAATTACCATTGAAATTTTTACCCAACGATATTATCCTAGAATACATATACTCCATTGATTGGGGGAATCCATCTATGTATTCAACACTCCTTGATAATGGAATTAAATGTGATTAAATGGGATCATATATTGAATGATATATGTTACACACCTAAGAATGTACATGATTTGAATGTGATGAGTGAACATGAAATTATACAGGGTTCCAATACTTTTGGTAATGTTTTATTCTCATGAATCATCTTTAAAGGGATTAGCTATTGAACCTAATCCATCATGGGAATTTTCACACCCTGTAAACATGTATTTGTGGTTAGATTTGGACTATTTGTAGGATAAAATGTTTAATTTTCTATCCAATTCCCCATATTTTCTTTATATTATCATATTATAACATTTTTCCTTTGGTTATATTTATGATTTTCATCCTTTTTATTTCCCATTTAATTTCCTATTGTCTAACATGTAATAATTTTTTCATGTTATGACATGATTATATCCTTATTGGTATTTATAGCTCACCCCTTTAATATGTATGTCCACAATATCTACCATGTAGTTTTAGGTATGATACAGTATTACGAAACCTTTAAGGATGTATTCAATAATGGTGAGGTACCCCTTGTTTTATGTTGTTTTGTAATGTACTTAATTACCCAAAGAAACAAGAATTCATGATATTATAGGTTGAATTATGTGTAATATAATGTAATAAATCATAAATTAAGGTGTAATAAATGAAAATCGTATCATAAATTCATCCTTATCACATTCATTATAAATAAATAGTGAAAAATGGATCACATCGCTTCACAAGGAGGTAGTTTATCGTATACACAAGTGATGTTATCTTATCCCCTATAGAATTGAATGTGAAAGATTTATATATGATATAATGAATAAATTAGTATAATTATGTTATAAATATCATATATATACTTTATAACCATAAAAATACCTAACCTTGAGAGAAGGTAATAGAAAAATGAATGACATCAGTTCGGGTGGTTGTAGTTCATCATACACATGAATACTGATTTCATAATCCATTTGATTAAAGTGGGGATGGTTGTAGGTTATAACAATAATATGAAAATATCCGAGTATATTTAATCTAATGAGGATATTAAATCATAATTTTTTAAAATTAATTGGTGGATGTGGAGGAAGAAAATGAATAAATTCTCCTATCGAAAAACATTACCTCTTTTTCGGGTAACCCATATAGGTTTTCACCAAAATCCATTCAAGGTGATATTAAATCCAAAAATAAGGCTTATATAATGAGGGGATATAAGTAGTTATATGACACTAAATGTTATTGGCCAAACTAAATTGGTTTTATGGTGTCAATAAGATAGTATAGGGGTGTCCTTCTATAAGTGAGGTGAGTGTCACACTTGTAATTTGGAAAAGAAAAAGGTGTTCCCACATTTATCACATGAAAAATGGGTAAAATTGTACTATTTTATAGACTTAAACATTATAAGGTACAAATACTTCCTTCCAATATAATTTATACAACATATATATCATTTTAACCTTATAATTTTTGTTTAACCCCCTAAAAACATTTTTATCTTAACCACAATATATAATTTTTTTTTGTTTTCACTTTTCATTTTGGTAAAATATTGTGTTGAACTTATTATATAATATGAATAAAATATGATTCCAAATATTTTATCTATATTTAAAAATCCCATCCAAATAATTGTAAAAATAAAATTTAAAATTAATCCCCTAGACACTATGTGAATGTTAGTTTTCAAAGAGAAAATGTTCAAAAGTTTACGAAGTGCTTATATAAAATATAATATGAAAGTGATTCCAATGTCCTAAATTGGATTATTATAATCATAATTTAAATAGTTTTACTTTTAAATAAATTGTAGAAATAATTTAAAAATATAAATAACATGAACAAAAAGGAAGTTTTAATTAAAATTCAGCATTATTCACTATTCCTCATAAAATGATATTTTTCAGAAAATTCCAAAAAATCACCAATAATTTTTTTTTGATATTTTTATTTTAAAAAATAAATTTTATATTCTACAATATATTTTTTAAAAAATAAAAAAAATATTTTTAAATTATGTTTTCAAAGCTCCACTAAACATTATTTTTGAAAAAAATTATTTTTTCAAAATAAAATTTATATTTTTCTTTAAAATGATTATTATATTATTTATAATAAAAATATAAACTATAAAAAATTAAATATTTATAACATGTAATTTTTATTATATATTTTAAGTTATTCAAACCCACCAATTTAATGGTAAGGTTATAAATATATATTATTTTACGATTCATTTACACTCAATGTTGTGTGTTCTACAAGCTATCGAAGAGATTAAATTTAGAGAAAATAATTTTGTAGGTTTTCTAATCTCAGTGTTGTGTGTCACATACACTGTCAAATAAAATGGTGTTATTTTATAATTTTACGGTGTTATATTATATTTCATTTCTTCCACTTATGAAATTGAATCATAGAAAATAGATTTAAATTTAGGAATCACGAGGTTAAAATTGAATAATGACTTCAATTTAATATTTTCTCAGAATTTATAGTAACCATGGTTTAAATTTATCACCATGATAAAGGGTAAATTTAGTTAATTAAGGGTAAAATTAAGTGATAATGTTATAAAATCTTATCATAAATATTATTAGATGAGAGTATTTCGACACTTATCACCTTACCATCAAAGAATAATTATTTTTAAGCCACATTCCCTTGATTAAAAATTTATATTATATTTATAATATTAAATAATTACAAGAGATTCAATCAACTACTTGAAACTTGGTCTATCCCCATGAATATAATCCCATAGTTTTTAGAAACTATGGGTACATATATACAACCCAAACCAATACACATGGTTTGAAAAAACTATTTTTATAGGTTGAGATATACCAAATATTTTTCAAACACCATGGTTATAATCCCTTAAATAAATGGCCTTGGATTGGTCTCCCCCCCTCCTCATTCAAAGCCTAAACCCTCTCCACTCTTATGATCCTTGGTGTACCCCCTCCTTTCCTCATGAAACATTTCACCCAACATCTAGGTGTTCTTTATCCATTTCTAGATTTTTTTTTGTTCAGATATTTGAGAAGTAAGATTCCCTTCCCTCTTCTTCTTTATTCCCCCCTTTACTAAGAGATAGATGGCGGTCTTCTCCAATGTTCTCTCCAAATTCATGGATTTTTTTCATTCCAATATTCTTTGACATCATATTAGTGAGTTCTAATTTTTCCTTCTCTTTTGTTGGTTGTTATTTTTTTATTTATGAGTGTGATTCTACTGGAGCATGTTGGAATCAATTCTATCATTGTGTATTTAAATTTATATCCTAATAGAGATAAATTATATCCCATTAATTTCAAAAAGAAGTTATTTAATTATATATAATTTGTTTTGAAAATAATCATAGGGATTATTACGAATTTAACATAAATTTGAGAATATTTTGGTGGAATATTTTATCGATTTAGATATTTTTATTGTTGGAAATCATAATTAAGTTAACTACAAGTGTTAATGTAGTTTTTTATTATCATATATTAATGGGATTTAATTATTTAAAACTAAATTATTATATCATGAACCATAGTTAAACTACTTATTGGATTGTTTTAGCCCAAAAAGAAATAATTTTATAATGATGTTCAGGATTATTCTATTATAAGTAAATCTAGAGAATTTATTTATCCATAAAGGTTGGTTCTTTAATAAATAACTATTATATTTATAGTAATTTTCCATCAGGTTTCATATAATTCATTATAATGATTTAGACATGGGTGAATGATAATATATTATTTCAAAAAATTAAATATTTAAAATTTAAGTGTTTAACTATTTAAAATCCATTATTATTTACAAATATTTAGAAAAACCTTTAGTAAATGTCATGAAATAATTATATATGTTAAAATGGAATACGTTTTGAATCATATTAATTGTATAGAACATAGTTTTAATTAATAACGTTTTACATAAGAATTTAGTTTTTTAAGAAACATTTAATTGTATGTACCTTAGTTTCACTAATTCTGATTAACTTTTGAGTATAAATTATTTAATTATTAAGAATGATTCCTTAGATAATTTATTGTGTATTTAGTAGTTATACAGTTATTTCCAATACACATTAAATAAATACCAAACCATATAACCACAATTTACATAAATTAAGAGGTCCCATCAGTGTTGATGTAATGGATGGTTTTTCTAATGTGGGGTCGAATTGATTACATATATAGTCATTATGGGCCTTCCCCAAAATTAATTTTCTTTTAAAATTTAAATATAACATCATGAAAAAAATATTTTCCTTTTGTTTGAATAATATAAGTAATTTTAACATTTAATTAAATCCTTTCATGACTAAATGTTATCCTTAATTAGGATTTCAAATTGGAAGGCCTCTATGGATAGAAAAAAATTATGGTAGTATTATTTAGTTGTTATATATTCCAATACATTCACCTTTATTGGAATTATGTGAGTATTCCTTGGTTTTTTATTCTAACATGTTGTGTTGTTTATTTGTATGGATAGTAGTATTCTATAATTCTCACATGAATCATGCATTGTATTCAATTCTCTTTTCTATTATTTTTATTTAATTCCCTATACACAATACTTTTTTTTAATTTGGATATCATTGTAAATTTGTATTAGATAGTTTATTGTAAAATAACTTTTTCCCCTGTAATAGAAAGGATAGAATCTGTATGTATCATACCGATTGTATTTCTACCGAGTTTCAAAACAATTTGTAATAGTTTTAGATTTTACATTTAACAATGCTTCAAATGATGTTTGTATATGGTTTCCATGTAATAATTGTATTGGAAGACCATTGTTAATCTGGTAATAATTTTTGCTACCATATAATGAAATATATATTTCAAACAAACTATTGTGTTTGGTTTCACAATAGAGATATTAGACAATCCATTGATGTTTATGAACGGAAAGAAAGAAGTGGTTTGGAGAATTTGATATTTGATCAGTTTCCATTTTGCATCATCATGAGAGAGATCGTATTTTAGTGAAATATGGAAATAATATCAATAAACATGAATAAAATATTGAAAATGATGATTTTGAGAGTGTGAAAAAATAATGGATAAATCTATAACTATTGTATGTTATGAATGTTCTAAAATTACAATGTTTGAATTGTTAATGTAGTTATATCATGGAAAAACCATTTATAAAATTTATAATATCTCCATTTATTTTATTGTTTCCTTTTTTAAGTACATAAATCATGATAGAGTAGATGCTCCCTCAAATAATTATACAACATGGAAGATAATTTATAATTTCATATTTTTTACTGATAAAATCATTATTTTTTATAAATATTGCAGTTCATTTTGGGAGGAAATAACTTACCGTAATGATAATAAAGAATGTGTTACATTTCGGTAGAAGGAAAATGAAGTTGGAACACTATCTCGTGTGTGAAAAAATGTCATATGAAACTTCATACAGATTCCCAAGCATAGAAATCTATTCATTTATGTAGAAATATCATCCAATATAAGATGCCGTTATGCTAAGAGATTTATAGGTAATGATTATTTGGTTCATCCTGCAGATTAATATTTATAGAGGGAATTTAATTAAAAACATCTAAATTTTGAAGATGATCTGTGTAATGTTAGCTAAGGTCTATTCCATTGTGGTTTTTACCTATTTGGTAAAATGCTTACTGGTCATACAACGTATCTAGTATCTTTTATTCTTATGGTCATCCTCTGTGGATTTGTATGAAAAAGCCATTAAATTTTTTTAGTATACTATTTTTTTAACCTCTTGATCATGGAAATTATATATAAGTCTATGTCTACCAATTAATAAAAGATTTGAAGAAACTTTGGTATATTGGTGTGCACATATTTGATGCTTCTTAAAAAAAATATTTCATATGTGTGTTGCCCTTCTAAGGACTATAAATAATTTCCATACTTATGAAATGATGTTGGGTTGTATCATAAAGGTAAAACTATCATATTTTATTTTCATGAAGAATATACAACTGAGAAGGGTTAAATATCATTGCAGTTTCAATTTCCATGGTCATTGATCATTATCTTCAAATCATCATCCATACAAGAATAATCGCTCAAGGATTGATAATACTATTGATACTAAACAACCACCTCATTCTATGTTAAAAATAGATGAGCTTAATGAATTGAAATATTTCAATTTTCCATTAGGGAAGGATCATATGAAATCTAAAAAGTGGAATAATATAGACACTAAAGCCACTTATTATTGAAAAAAGAGAATTATCTTTTCTAATTTTCCATATTGGCCTTCCAATTTGGTATGTTATTGTTTAGATATAATGCACATTGAGAAAAATATATGTGAAATGTTTATTCCAATTCTTCTAAATATATAAGATAACACCAGATATGACTTCTAATCTCCTCAATACTTTTCTGGACTGGAATATTCGACTAGAAGGGCATCCTATTTGTATCAATGAAAAAAATTAAAGTTCCTTGTAGTTCTTATGTGATGAAACTATTAGATAAAAATAAATTTATGGATGTATTGAAGAATATCAAGGGTCCTGATTGCTATTCTAGTGACCTATCTAAATGATCCAACTAAATGTTTATAAAACTAAAATCCCAAAAAACTCATACTTATCCCATCCTTCTTCATGAATTGATTCTAATAGAAATATTGATTTATCTATCTAATAATGTCAGGGTGATAATGATTTGGTTTTGAATTTTTTTAGAGACCTTTGTTTTAATATTTTATTGATGTAATTCATAATTAAAATATTGTAAGATATGACATTAATTTTGTTTGTGTAAGAAAAAATTTCTCCATCATTTTTCACTTTCATAAGACATTTAAAAGTTCATCTTCCAACTAGAAAATTTGTTTGGGAACCCATTGCATTTTAGTTGATGTATCATAATGAAAGAAATATGTGAAGATTGAAATCTAATGTTTGAAACAAGAATCATCCCAAAGTTTCCATTATGATAGGTAATCTAGCTCAAGAAATTATATATATTTTTTCTATTTATTTGTCTGACGTGATCACATGACTTAATTGTACAATGAGACATGAAGATAAGAAGAATGGGTAAATTGAAAACTCATTTCCATATCTTCCTTGAAGCTGAGGAATTCGTGGGTCTTATACAATGGATACATTAACCTTCGAATAGAGGGATATGGAATATCGCATAGTCTTGTTTAACATTGGTTTTTTCAATGGCTATATCAAGAATGTAATTTGAATATTTATATTGTATCTCATACTATTTAATTTCACAAATACCATAAATGTTTAATAGAATTTTATGTACGAAAAATAAAAAAACTTATAAGTATAGTTCAGTAAGTTTACCTTTGAGAATGAGAGAGGATTTTTATAGCCAAGATTTTCCTGCATGGATGAAATCAGATGTATGAAAAATTACATTAATTGGATTAAAATAAAGATATAAATTTTATTTTACTTTTAAAATATAATTTAGGTTTTGATTTTACATGTTTACTTCACTTCTCATGAATTAAGAGTGTAGGATTTTGGTCATAATCATTGGTATGGGAATGAAAATCATTAATAATCAAGTGTTATAAAAAAAATTACAACTGATTGAGTTTTTAAAATGAGAAAATATAATTATAATGTTATGATAACTGCTATGACGGACTATTATTCCAGTGCATCAAATAGTCGTCCACGATATAAAAATGAATATTTTTATACAATTATTGAGAAAATATTGATATTTGATTAATATTCTCATGATCGAGTCTCCATGGTGAAATATAAATGGATTTATTCAATTATGTGAACTGGTATATTTATTAATGATTGTGGATTCATATTTACAATCATGTGTCGATTTCAAGAAAATGATGAACCATACATTTTGTCATAAATGGAAAAACATTGTTTTATGTGAAAGCTTATCTAAGACACAATTATAGTGTCATTAATGATGTAACCCTATGAAATATGTTTGATTATGTTATGGATCAAATTGGCACCATTGACATCCCCATAGGTGTTTAACAAATTAATTCATTTGATCATACAAGTTATCCCATTATGAGAGCTGATTTTAAACATGATATAGTGGTGGGTAATATATAGAAGTAACTATATATTTTCAAAATACATTAAATTTACCTTGGCCTGGGTTTCATAGGATGTTATTACATTAATTAATTTAAATTAGGTTTATTTTGGATTGATATGGTTCTTTTAGTATTTTTTTGGTTTCATTGAATTTAATTAAATTTATTTCAGTTCAGAAAATTGGGTTTATAAAAGGTTTTAAAAAAAAGTATTAATTGGTTTTAATTTTTTTCTAAAACATTTTTTGAAATTTTTTATAACATATTTTACATATAAGTTTATTTCATTATTTTTAGAAACTATTTCTAAAAAATTTACATTTCATTATTTTCACGCTTTTGAAAAATATTGAAGAACCTCAAAGAAAGCGATTATTTGAGAATGATCGATAGATGTGTGAGCACCAGTTTCCTCATCTTCTTCCCTTTGTGATTATAATAATTCTAATATTTTTCTTATACATTATATTTACTGTCATGTTCATAAAATTTATCAAACTTTTTTGGGAAATTCAGTTGAACTAGATTTGACTCGAGCTCAAGCTACTAGCATGGGTCCAAGCGGGGGTAATCCTTGATCTCAAAAGAGTATATGTCATACCCATTACCACTATGACCCACCAATGGACACCCCATCTACCACACCTTTCCATTCTCTTTATGTTCCTCCAGGGATGTTCTATCCCATTCTTACATAATCATCTCATTTGGCCTATTCTTCTCATACCATGTCTATACTACCTCTAGGTATGTTCCCACCATTACCATATCCATATCCTTTGAAGTGTCCACAACCCTACTACCCATATTCTAGAATATCTATGCTTCCTCCATTTCCAAATATCCATTCTGTATTTGATAATCCTATTCCTTCAGCTTCCTCTCTAGTTCATACAAATCACCCAGAGCATGCATTGGAAAGGATGCATCCTTCATATGAAAATGATTCTTGACAACCCATTTATCCATATGATCCCTATGAGTATCCTACATCATGTTATTTTATTATAAGTTTGTTAAATTAAATCACATCATTTTTATATGTTGTACCATGACTTAATTTTACTTCCTTTTTTCTTTTGATCCTATTTAATGGGATCTTCTTATTGTTGATGTGGGCGCACCAATATGTGAAATGATTATAATTATTAATCACAAATAATTTTGGTTTACAATAAAGAAAATTTGATGATAGGTTAAAATTCCAGGCCATGTAGAAGTATTTTGGGAACTCCGTTCACGTACAATGATATCATTCTGGTTAAAAACATCTCATGTATGCATCTTGATAATGACATCAATGAGAAAGCATGGTCCGTGATATGGGAAAGAACTTTTTTAAAAAAATTATCTATATTATTATTGTATTTATATAAATTAACATGTTAGTTTCATCATTTTTGTATTTTTCCTGATGGTGATGTTTCTAATGTTCTAGGTTGATGGATCTTGGAGAGTTCTATTGATTTTATAAGTGCGATTTATATGTTGGTTGGAAGAGTAGATTTTGTTATGATTTAGAGGGTGTGCCAATATCCCCTTACTATGTAACAATATGATATAAAAAATGATCACATATATAAATAATGATGATTTTAATGTATACCTAATCTCAATTGGTTTTGCAATGAAAATTCAATTATTATTGCACGTGTCGGAATTTTTTTATAATGTGTCGAGAAAAAAAGAAAAAAATATTCAATGATCTATTTTAAAACTTTTAGGTTCACTAAAATACCATAGTATAATAATATAATGTACTTTAATATGAATAGAAAGAATATCTAGATTTATATTTTTATGTAGTTATCTTGTAATACTGAATGTTATGTTTTATTTTCATTAATAACTTTAATATAAGTATGGAAATACCACTTTCAAATACCCTAATGGACTAATGTATAATAGACTAGTTGATTTAATAGTCAAATGGATTAATGGATAAATGATCTGTTATCCTAATGGACAATTGGCCTAATTGACTGACATCCAATACGCTTAATTGTCGAATTGGACTAATGGCCTAACGACGTAATGGACATTTTCCCAATTGGACTAATATCCTAACAACCAATTCAAAAATTTACACAATACCCCATTGGCCAGTTCTACTATTTATGTAATGGAATAATGGATTAATGAAAAATTGTGATAATGGCCTAATTGGAATAATGGCCAAATGTCCAATTTTCTAAATGGGATAATGGCCAATTGGACTATTGTCCTACAGATTTTACCAAGATTCACTATTTTATTTCACCCTTATACCAATGTATTAGACTGATTTTTATTGAAAATTATATTTATAATAAAATATTTACCTTCATGATTGATTAAATAATTTTGTTCTTTTCACTATTGAAAAGGGTAATTTCATTTTTTTTATGATTTCGTTGGAGGAGGAGGTGATTCAGAGAGCCCACGATGATGTGGATGTAAAATGGGCCAAACTACATGGAATACCATGAATACATGTCCACAATTTTTCATGATGGGATAAATACCTACATACAATTGGGATAATAGTTTTTGAAGAGATACATATCGTTGTGGGGTAAAACTTTCATGATGGAACCCTATCCCAATTTGTCCTTTAAGAGGCCCATCCAAACTCATCTATCCAATAAAATGAATCTACACGAGGTTAAAACTTTTCCTCGGTATTTTAGCTATATAACTTATTATATTTAATATCTAGTCTCCAAATTTGAAATAAAGATATAAAAGGTGTCTTTAAATAACTTTATAGTTTTTTTTCAAAGTGATTTAAGACTGTATGATTGGTGAAAACAATGGAATAAGTGGATTTTAGAAATCAGGGTGCCCAAAACCACCTCCCACTTTGCCTATAAAATGGATCTTTGGGAACCCCATTTTCAAGATAGATCAGTAGGAAATTTCCTACTATTTTTATGTCCAAAATAAGTCTTCTCATGATCCCTCTAAGTTATGGAGGATATGGGAAGTTCTACTTCAACATATTCATCTTCCTCCCCTCCCATGGATTTCCAAACACCTTGTGATCACCCAGGGAGGAATGTGATGTAATCCCAAGATTTATGTTTTCATTTTTTTGATTGATATTTTTATTTATAGGTTTAATTTTTTTCATCCTTGATTATTATTTAATTGAATTATATACTGGTATGTTATACTCAAACTCAAATGATCATGTTTGGGGTCACACTTTCATGTGACGTTTCACACATCATTCATCCATTTTCTTCACTCATTCAATTATAGTGTTTGTGTAGTTAATATTAGTCAATTGAACTCAAATAATCACTATGAAGGACATGTAAATATATATTTTGTTATAGTAAAGAAATAACATACAAACATGGAAAAAACATCAAGTTCTTCAGTTGTAACTTTGGTGAGTTTCGACTATGAAGTCAAACAAAATTCACCCAATCATCGGTGGTGTCTAGTGAATCATTGTGGGTTTTTGACTGAAACATAAGAGGCATTCTATTATAAAAACAGTAACATTGTGTTACTATGTGTAACAAACAGGGGATTAAAATATCTATACCCTTTATCTTGAAGTGATGAAGGATGGGCATCATGAGAATTCCATGAGTTGATCATGCTTATTTAATTTTGTTAATGTACACTTTGTTTTTATCACTTTCCTCTTTATTTTGGAATCTTAAATCATAAAACCAATTTTTTCAAAAATCCAATTCAACTTCTATTTTTATAATTTTAGCCTTCTTTTTGAATTAATTATCTATGGCTATATCGAGAGATTTCCAAGGGTTACTACTATATTGCAGAAATTTTAGAAAACTAAAAATCTAATTTGATGCACTCAACAGTGAGATCAAATTTTGGCACCGTTTTTTGGGATAAAAGATTATTTTTTTCCTTTTAATATTTTATTTACTTATTATAACTTTTTTTATCCCCTCCATTTGACTATTTTTTTGTGTTCTTTCTCTCTCAATCAATATGTAGTATAACATTGTATTTTTGTCTCTATTCACCCATCTTAAGTAAATTTTTTTTATCCATATTAAATCATAAAAAGAAAAAAAATACAAAATGAAGACTGTTCACAACTTATTTGCATGACTTGATAATAAAGATAAAAAATGATTGAATTTGACCTAGAAATTTAAAATAAACTTCACTCAAAAGTCAAGGTATTTATAGTAGGAGAATGAAGTAATAATGAATAACCCTTTGTGGAACATCAAGTAGTCCTAAACCAATCAAAAATTGAACCCAATCAAACCCAAGAAAACATGGGTATAAATAATCGAACCTTAAAATAACTAACCACCCTGGATGTGAAGTACTAACCTGTATACATCCAATATCCTGAGATAGCAGCCAACATTTTGTTTAGATCAGATCCCATCCACATACAATCCAAATTCCATAGTCTTCCTAGTAAGTAACCTCTCAAACATCCCAAGGAGTTTCACATAGGTTTCTCCATAATGAAACACCAAAATTTAAGTGAGGATATCATTATGATTAGGGCCTTATCTTTCTCCCTTGATGGAGTAGCGAAATACTGGCTATAATATCTACATACCACAATTAGGGGCTAGAATAACCTTAGATGACTATTTCTTGAGAATTTATTTGCTGACTTCAGAACTGCATCTATTAGAAAAGAAATATGTGGAATTAGTAAATCAAAGGAGAGACCCTTCAGGAATATTTGAGAGAGATTAAAAAGACTTTTCTCAAGTTTCTCCCACCACCAAAATAGGGAAAAATTTATAATTCAAAAATTCTATGAGGAATTGTCTTCATGGATCATGGAATGATAGATGCTATAGCTAGTGGTACCCTAGTTGATAAAACTCATTCCGCTGCTCGTGACTTAATAGAAAACGTGGATCAAATGCACTAAAATTTGGTACACAAGAAATTTCTCCAATAATACGAGTTCATTAGGTAATTCAATCTGCACTAGAAAAAAAGGTAGATAATAAAATGGATGAGATTTATACCCTTCTATGGAAATTATCTCAATGAAAATCTAACTCATCCAATTATTCTATTCCATTACATTATGGTGTTTTCTCTGATAAAACTCATTTTTTATCAGTTCCCACAACTTCATGATTCATTTGAGTATTATGTATTAGTATTCCTATGGCAACCTTTTTAGCATGCACCAGCCTTCTTTCAATAAGCATTTAGGCCAAATCTAAGCCCTTGGTGGAAAGAAGAACCATAGTAGCAACAAAGAGGCAACCCAAGATACCCCAAGAAAAATTTGAATCTATAATTCCAAGGTATAAAATCTTATTATCCCTCAACTTCTCGGAAAAATCCTCCTCCTACTCCCAAATGTGAACCAAGCGTCCTAGACATGGTGAAGAAGATGGCATCCCAAAACCTCTAGTTCCAACAGAACACACAATCAGTTATTCATGACCTAATAACTTCAGTGAGACAATTGGAAAACACCATCAGTGAGATAAAGATACAAGGTTCTGGACAACTACCACCCCAACCAATTTTTAATCCAAAAGACAAAGTAAATGTTGTTTCAATCACACTTCGTAGTGGTAAGGATGTATCTTCATCTAATGATTATATACAACGGGTATGACCCCCTCATGAAATAACTCTTTCCCCACACATATAAGATTCCAATGAATAAAAACAAAACAAAAGGCTAAAGAAATTATCATTGAGGATTCCCACGAACAATCCATTACTCTACCTTTTCCCGAGAGACTATCTAAATCTTAGAAGAATTTTGATAATGAAATTGATAAAGAAATAATTGATACATTTAAAAAGTTTAAACTTAACATTCCTTTATTAGATACCGCTAAAAAATCCCCCTATATGCCAAATTTCTTAAAGAACTATGCACCAACAGATTGAGGATGAAGGGTAATGAGATATTCAATCTGGGAAGGAATGTCTGAGCCTTGATTCAAACAGAAATTCCAACCAAGTGCAAGGATCCAATAATATTAACAATACCCAGCACCATAGGGGAGACATTCTTTTCAGATTCTATTCTAGATTTATGTTCTTCAATTAATGTAATTCATTACACTGTGTACACTTATCTACAGGTTAAAGATCATCATCCGATAGGAATCATAGTGCAACTTTACAACGTGATCACAACACACCCATCAGGAGTGTTCGAGGATGTCTTTATAAAAGATCATAATCTCATCTTCCCTTCTGAATTATACATTATTAAGATGGGTCATTCCCAAACCCAAGGGCATGATCCTCTCATACATGGGAGTCAATTCCTCAAAATTGTAATGACGATCATTAATGTTCACAATGGTACACTATTAATAGAGTTTTGTGGAGAAAAGGTAAGTTTTAACCTTCTTGATGCTATGAAACAACCCATTGAAGATATCACCACTCTTTATATCTATTCAATGGAAGTGATCTCAAATGATACACACACACAAACAATTCTCTCCTCAACCCATACATTGCTTAATTTTCTTATTCTTTATCCCTGGATGATTCAAGTTTTGATTCATGTTTTGAGTGTTGTGTGGATTCTGAAAAGTGTAAATTTTATCCTTTAATTGATGAGTGTGTTCATTATGAAGTACCCATCAGTGTCGATGATTCTTCAAATTTCATTTCAAAATATTATCTATCCTTAGAGAATAAACATTATTAGATAGACAGTTTCATGGACTTCAGTCCCTAAAAATCCCATCCCTCAATACAAACACCACCGGTGTTGGAATTAAAACCACTTCCATCTAATTTAAAATATGCCAATCTGGAGGGTATCGACCAATTTACCCTAATTATTTCCAATAATATCTCTATATAGTAGGAAAAAAAACTACATGACATTTTAAGAGAGTCTAAAAAGACAATAGGATTAACATTGGATAATATTCCTAGGATTAGCCTTTCTATTTGTATGCACCAGATACTTTTGGAAGATGATGTTGATCCATAAGGCATGCTCAATGTCAGATGAATTCCACTCTACTTGAAGTGGTAAAATTGGATGTTAGTAAATTATATTAGTATGCGTTCATTTATCCTATATATCATATTAAATGGGTTAACCTAGTTCAAATTGTGCCTAAAAACTAGAATAATAGTAGTGTCTAATGAAATGAATGAATTGATTAAAACATGTGTGAAAAATAGTTGGTGAGTATGTATTAACTTCCATCAACTAAATCAGTACATGAGAAAGGACCACATTCCACTACCTTTCATTGACCAAATTTTAGAAATATTAGTTGGTATATTCCATTATCGTTTCTTTGATGTATTTTCGAGTAATTTTCAAATCCAAATATCCCCTTATGATCAAGAAAGGAAAACATTTACCTCTCTATTTGGTACATTTGCGTACAAAAGGATTCCTTTTGGACATTGTAATCATCCAAGTACTTTTCAGCGATGTATGTTGAGTATTATTTCTGAGCACCTAGAGAATTTCATGGAAGAATTAATGGATGATTTCATAGTTTATAGAACTTATTTTGAGGACTATTTGGCTCACCTAGGTTTTATCATATGTCATTGTATAGAAAAAAATCTTGTATTAAATTGTGAGAAATTTCATTTTATGGTTGAAAAGGGGATAGTTCTTGGGGATGTTTTTTTTAAAATATTGAATTCAAGTGGATAAATAAAAAATTTAATTAATTTCAACCCTCCCATATCCAAAATATGTTATTGATATGTGATCATTCTTGGTTCATGCTGGTTTTTACCACTGTATCATTAAGGACTTTAATAAGATTTACCTTCCCTTATCTCGATTGTTGAAAAGGGATTCTGAATATTTTTTTGATAAAAATTGTGTGGATGCTTTCAATTCACTAAAAAGCAGTCTCACACCACCTCCCATCATCCAAACACCATGGAGGGATCTCTCCTTTGATCTTATGTGGGATGCCTCTAACTTTTATGTTGGGGGAAGTTTGATCATAAAGGGTTCAGAAGTCTCCTAATTTTATTTCGCATTCCTCAAGTAACCTTGACACTACCCAAAAAAACTACACAGCCCATGAAAAAAGAACTTCTTTCTATTGTGTTTTCCTTGGAAAAATTCCATTCATATCTTATCTAGTGAAATATCATTGTATTTTCTGATCGTTTTTCCCTTCCTTCCCTCCTAAATGATCCTAAATCTAATCCCCTACTCATTTGGTGGATGATATTCCCCCTTGATTTTTACCAAGAGATTAGATATGAGAGAGGAGGAAAAAATGTGTTATCTTGCCACATTAGTGGGATTTCCATACCATTGAACCGTCATGTTGACTCTCCCCTCTCTATTATATAATTCATCCCCCATGAGACACTTTGTGATGTTGTAGACCTTACCCCATGGTATACATACATTGTGAATTTTCTAACTACATCTAGGGGCCTCAGTTATTCCAGCACTTCACAATCCTAGAGATTTTATCATGATTATCTATATTAAATTTTGGCTGATCCATATTTATGGAGAATTTTTAGTGACCAAGTAGTTTGTCGGTGTTTCCCTGACCTTGAGTTCACCACTGTTTTGGCCTTTTTCCAAAAATTGGCTTATTCTAGACACATTGTATCTCAACGTACGGCTTAAAAGGACCTTGAATCAGGACTTTATTGGCCAACATTGTATAGAGATTCCCATCAGTTTTTTAAATCACGTACTTGATTTCAATTCATATGGAATACCTCTGAGAGGAATGAAATGCCCCAATAACCAATGTTATTTTGTGATATCTTCGATACATGGGGTAATAACTTCATGGGGCCTTATATAAATTCATTTGGCTTTGTGTACATATTATTAGCTATTGAATAGGTATAAAAATGTGTGGATGAAAATTCCACCAGGACCGATGACTCTTGAGTGGGTTTTGATTTTGTGAGGTCCCAAATTTTTAGTAGGTTTGGTTTATTGAGATCATCATTAGTGATTAGGGTTAACATTTTTTCAATTTAAAAGTGATAATTTTTTTAAGTATTGATTTTTTTATAAAGTCTCCACCTTATATCACCCCCAGACTAACAGAAAATTAGAAATATCAAATTGGTAAGTTATGAAAATCATGGAAGAAATTGTACAACCCAATAGAAATGATTGGAGTTTGCAGTTGGAAGATGTACATTGGGCATACTGTACAGATTTTAAAACCCTAACCTGAATGAAACCCTATTGGATTCTGTTTGAACGGTTTCTCACCTCCAGATAGTGGTAGATCACCGTACATATGGGGATATTAAACAATATAATATGAATATCTCAGATGCTGGTGAGAAAATGATGTTTTCGATTTAGGAGTTGGATGAAATTTGACGTGATTCATATGAGTTCTCCTGAATCTATAAAGATAAAACAAAATATTTACATGGTGGGATGATTCATCAGCATAAGATTCATATCAGTGAGAAGGTTCTCATGTTTAATTATAGGCTGAAGATCCACTAAGGTAAGCATTGTTCCTGATGGATCAGTCCTTATATTGTTACTGATATTTACCATTTTGGTGCTATACAATTTTTTCATGAGAAGAGAGGATAGAGGTTTACTATCAATGGGAAGAGGCTTAAACACTTCTATTAGGATTTTACAAAGAAACTTGTGGAGTAAATCCAACTATTAGATGCCACATATGACACCACTTAGTAGGTTGTCCATTCTCCATACCTTTTTTTACTTGTCTATTAATTTAAAATACTGGAATTGAGGAAAATGTGATTTTTAGGTGTAGTGGAGGGTTGCATTTAAAAATTATGATTAAAAAATTGAAAAAAAAGAAAAAAAATTATGTTTTCATTTTGGATTTATTTTTATATATTTTGTATTTTTAGATAAAAATTGATCATAAAAAGAATATCCAAAATCATTTTTCATGCTTGAGTCGATTTTGTAGGATATTACATTGTTTTTGGAAAAAAAATTGCCAACTTAATTTTTATATGGAATCATTTTCTATAATTTTTATTCCAAAATCATTTTTATGTGTTTAATGGATTTTTGTATCCCTTACCTCATTAGGACTCACAAATATTGTAATCTCTTACCCAAGAGACATTCTAAGACCATTATTGAATATTCTTCTTTTTAATCATGTTATTTAGATTCCTAGGTCATGTAGAGAATCTATAACTTTTATTGATTCTATTTGAATCCATAAGATTCAATAATTCTATAGTCATGATAGAATCAACCATTCATTGAAAATAACTTTGTATAATTAACCTCTATTTTTGGCCACATTTCCATTTTATCCTTCTTAAGAATTGGATACCTTTAAATGCTCATTAGGTAGCCACTTTACAAGCTAATTTATCCATACCTACAAATATCTTGTGTATATTTTTGTTTTATTTTTATAAATTATGTGTGGGAGCGTGTTTCCAGGGGAATTCTAGGGAGATAATCATTATTATGGGTAGATATAAAGGGTGCCTACATTTTTCTTTGGGTAGTGGGTTTACAATCCATATTACATCGTTATTTTACACATGTTTCCCTCATTATATCCAAAAAAAATTTATATTAAATAAATATAGTTTTTTACATAAAAAACATATCAAGGATAAAAATAGAGAAAATAGGATTTTTACTCATTAATATTCAATTCTTGGTTGTGATATAAAGAAATAGACAATGGGGATAGTGATTTGGGGGTGATATATTTTGTGAGGGGTTGAGTGTGTACATTCATTATGAATACATGATGAATTTTTACATGTTTTGTAAAAAAGAGATTAAAAATCCTCTTCTACCATAAAATTTTAAACATTAAATCCTACCAACCCATGTACCTCAGAACAACCTGTTAGATCCCTCTTGATTTGAACACTTGTTTCTACAGGTGGAGAATTGATAATCTTATCAAGAATGTGGTAAGATCACACAACTCTGGGAAAATAGAATAACTAGACTTTCATATTCTCCCTGAGTAAAGAGATAGAATTTCTTGGTGAGGTAGGTTGTGACTTGTTCCATGGGTGAATAAATGAATTTGAACAAATTCGTGTGCGAGGGATGAAAAATAATAGGAAAATTTGATTCCATAAGGGAAACATTATAAATTTTATTGGAAAAGAATCTTGTATGTTTTCACAGCTTTTATTTAAGAATTTTACATGATTATAATTTTATACATTTCTCATGGGTGCAAATTTTTAGGTGTACGGGGTGTGATCATACCACAATTCATTATTTTATTTCACCCTTAAACCGTTGTATGAAACTGGTTTTCTATTAAAAATTACAATTATAATAACAAATTTCACTTCATTATTGATTATAATTATTATTATTTCACTATTATAAAGGGTAATTTAACATGTTTTGATGATTTCATTGAAGGTGGAGGTGATTTGGAGAGCACACAATGATGTGGAAAGAAAATGGGCCAAAATGCATGGAATCCCATGAATACATGTCTAATTTATTTCGTTATCTTAGAAATATGAACATCCAATTGGGATAAAGTTTTTATCACATCTATATCTCAGTGGACTACAACTTTCATGAAGGAACGCAATCCCAATTTGTCCATTAAGAGTCCCATCCGAACTGATCTGACCTATAAAATGAATCTACACGGGATTAAAATGTTTCCTTAGTATATTATACATCTCTCTTATTTTTTTCAATAAATATCTTCCATATTTCATGTGGAGATGGAAACAATGTCTGAAAACAACTTTTTAGTTTTTTACAATGTGATATATAAATCTCTAACTAACCCACACCATGGACTAAGTGGATTCTAGAAATCAGTGTGACCAAAATGACCTCCCACTTTGCCTATAAATTTTCACCTTGGGCACCCCATTTGAACATTAGACCAGGAATAATTTTTCATCCATTTTTAAGTCCCAAATGAGTCTTCTCATAATACCTATAATTTCTAGATGCTATGGGATGTGCTACTTTAATATCTTATTCTTCCTCCCCTCTAAGGGATTTCTAAACCCCTTGTGATCACCCGGGGGGACGTGATGTAATCCCAAGATTCATGTTTCCATTATTTTGAGTGAACTTTTTAATTCTAAGTTGTATGTTTTTTTTCTTCATACACTATTCTTATCTAATTAGTTATATACTAGTACATTATACTCAAACTCAATTGATCATGTTTGGGGGTACCCTTTCATGTGATGTTTCACACACCATTCATCCCTTTTTCTTCCCTCATTCAATTTTAGTTTTTATGTGGTTCATATTGGTAAATTAATGTAAAATAAGCACTATAAAATCCATGTAAATCTATTTTATGGTATCACAAATAAATAACATACAAATCTGGATAGCACATCAACTTCTTTGTGTGTTGCCTTTGTGAGTTTTGGTTATGAAGTTGAACACAAATCACCCAATCATCTGCGATGTCTGGGGAATCATTATGTGTATTTGACTGAAACCTATAAGTTATCATAGTATAAGCTCAATAAAATTATGGTACTAGGATTTACAAACCAGTTATTAAAATATATATACCCTTTCTCTTCAACGGATGAAGTATGATCATCATGAGAATTCCCCGAGTTGATCATGCTTAATTATTTTTTTTATTTTCCACATTATTTTTATCGATTTCATATTTATTTTGTCATATTAAATCATAAAACCCCATGCTTTAAAAACTTCCATTCTCCTTTTATTTTTATAACTGCAGCCTTCTTTTTTAATTAATGAACTATGGCTCCATCGAGATACAACATAAGGTTACTTCTATTTTACAGAAATTCTAGAAAACTAAACATCTTACTTCTACGCGCTCGACAGTGCGATCGCCTAATTAGACTATTTTACTAATGGCCTAATGTCTAATTGGTATAATGATCTAATGGTCAATTGTAATAATGGTTTAATTCACAATTGGTCTAATGTCCAATTGGCCAATTTTCTAATGGGACTATTGGCCTAATTGATAATTTTCCAATATACCTAATAGATTAATGGCCTAGTGGCCTAATGTCCAATTGAACTAATGGCCTAATGGAAAATTGTACTAATGGAATAATGTCCTAATGGAAAATTTTACTAATTTACAAGTGGCCTAATGGCCAGTTGGCCTATGGTATAATGGTTTTACAAATAGTTGGCATATTGGCCTAATGGCCAATTCTCCAACTATACTAATGAAATAATGGCCAATTGGTCTTGCTAAAAATTAGCCTAATATGCCAATGGAAAATAGGAAAATTGTCCTAATGGCCTAATTTGAAAATGTCTAATTGGGGAATTGGACTAATGGAATAATGGTATAATTGCCTAATAGCCAATTGGTTAATTTTCCAAATGGCCTAATGGGATAACAGCTAATTAGCCTAATGACCTAATGGAATAATAGTACAATTGTCCTAATTTCCTAATGTAAAATTGAACTAAGAGACAACTGAACTAATGTTATAATGATAAATTGTAGAATTGGATTATTTTCCTAATGGACTAATTGCCAAATTGGAATAATTCCCAAATGTAGTAATGGCCAATTGGCATAATAGCCTAATGAAAAATTGTCCTGATAGCCTAATGGTTGAATGGACTAATGTCCAATTGTCCTAATATCCTAATGACCTAACAAACAGTTGTTATAATATTCTAAAGGCTAATTGGACTAATTCTATAATGGAAAATTTTCCTAATTTCCTAACAGACAATTAGCCTATTTGCCTAATGTCCAATTGTTTGAATGGCCAAATGGTTGATAGGTGATTTATCATGAAGGCCAAAAATTCTACGTTTACAATTTTTGTAATGGACTAATGTTTTAATGTTAGAATAGACAATTGACCTAATGCACTAATGGCCAATTGGCCTAATGTTATAATATCCTAGTTGGAAGATGGCCTAATTTCTTGATGGCCTAATGGTCAATTAGGCTAACGGTCAATTAGCATAATGGCCGAATGTTATAATGGCCTAATGGAATTATGTCCTAATGCCCTCAAAAATAAATGGTTAATTGGCCTATGGATTATGGCCTACCGTCCAATTGTAATAATGGCCAAGTGGACAATTTTTCAATTGGCCTGATGGACTAATGGCTAATTGTCCTAATAGACTAATTGTCTAATGGCATTATATCCAATTGGCCGATTGGCCTAATTACCAATTGACCTATTGACCTAATTACCTAATGGAATAATGGTCGAATATCCTAATGGGAAATTGGAATAATGGAAATTTTCCCAATGGAAAATTACCCTAATGGACTAATGTCCAATTTTAATAATATTCTAATGGCCTATTTGCCAATTAGCCTAATGGCCTAATTCCCTAATGTCCTAACAGCCTAATGATCCTTTTTACAAATGGCCTAATAGCCTAAACAATAATTAGCCTGATGACCTAATGGGAAATTACCTAATTTTTATAATATAATAATGTCCTAATTATAAAATTGGACTAATGGGCTAATGGAAATTTGGCCAATTACACTAATGGACTAATGACCTAATTGGAACATTTGTCTAATGATCAAATCGACTAATTGCCTAATGCCTAATTGTCCTAATGGTGTAACAGTCAATTACCCAATTGGCCGAATGGTATAATGGCCTAATGGCCTAAGTGGAATAATGGACTAATGGACCAATCACCAAAATGGCGTAATCGAACTAATTGGAAAATTTTCCTAATGGAATAATGACAAATTAGACTAATGGAATAATGTCTAATTGACTATTTATCCTAATAGAATAAAGACCAATTTCCAAATTGGATTAATAGAATAATTGCCTAATGTCCTAATAACCTAATGGTGTAAATGGAATGAATTTTTTAATTGACCATTTTTTCCAAAATGTCGTGAATGACATAAATAGATTTGTTAGCCTAAATGGAATTGTTGTCCAAGTGGCCTTGTTTTCAAAAATGGCCTAATTGGACTAAATGGATTAAATTGTCTGTAATTGGCATGAGTTTTTTTGAATAGGAATAAATTGGGGCTAATTGTCATAAATTGACTAAGTGGCCTAAATAGGCCAAATAAATGACCAAAATTGTGAGAATAAATGTCCTACTTGGCAAAAATTGACTTAAATAGCCTATTTTTCATAAATTGGCCTAATAAATGTTATAATTGAATTAATTAGACTCATTGTCCTAAATTGGCTGAAATAAACTTATTTTTATGATTGGTCTAAATGTCCTTAATGGCCCTAAATTGGCCTGAACAGGCTGGTATAGGAATAAATTGGTGTAAATGGACTAATTGACCTTAATTATCCAAATATATAGCTTAATTTTCCAAATAGTCCAAAATTGGCTGCAATTTCTTAATTGGCCTAAACAGCCTAAATATCTTTGATTTCGCCTAACGTTTCTTAAAATGGCCTAATTTGGTGTAAATTGAGTAATTGGCCTAATGTCTCTAAATAAATGGACTCATTGGCAGAATTTTCCTCAATTTGACTAAATGGATGAAATGAACTAATTGGCCTAATTGGTTTAAAAGGTCTAATTGGAATAATCAACCTAAATGGCCTAAATGGCCTAAATAGACTAAATGGAATAATCTGACTAATCGACCTATATGGCCAAATGATATAATTGGCATAAATGGACTAATTGGCCTATATAGACTAAATAAAATAATATGCCTAAATAGCCTAATTGGCTTAAATAGCCTATGTGGACTATATGGCATAATTGTCTTAATTATCCTAATTGGCCTAATTGACATAATTGGCCTAATTTGAATAATTTTCCTATATATCATAAATGGACTAAATGGCATAAATGGCCTAAACGATATAATTGGACTATGTGGACTAAATGGAATAATTTCTATAATTAGCTTAATTGACCTAAATGCCTTATTGGACTAATTGGCCTAATCAGCCTGAATGTTCTAATTAGATAAATGAAAAATCGACTAATTTAATAAATAACATAACCTAAAAACAAACATAATAATCAAATGATCAAAATTACCAAGTTAAATAATTACCAAATAAGATAACATAAATAGAATTGGACTAAAATGAGCATTCAATAGGAATCCATATCATACCCATGTTAATAAAGATAATTAGGATGTAGTGTTTATTTCTTTCCAAAAGCATTAAATTTCTAATTAAATGTTTATTTAGATGGTTCTTAATTTAATGGATTTCTTCTATACATATAATTTTAAATAATTATAGTTTTATCACTTTCTAATTGTTGAATAATTTTGTATTATACTAATAAATTTCATTTATAGAAAATGGAATCGGGCATCTAAGTTCATGTTCCTTTAGAAAAATAATATTTATCAAGAATGAAGAAAAATGATTAAAGTAAAGTAAATTCACTAACAAAAGAAATGATTGTATGTTTTTTTATTTATATTTAAAATATACATATATATAATTCATAAATAAATATCCTATTTATATTTTTATAAATCTTCTATATAGGCCCTCGATGATATAGAAGATGTAAACTTTGCTCCATGTTATCATTTGAGTCAGGTATTAGGCAAGGATCCTTAGAAGAGAGTCTGATGTTGTCCTCGGAAAAAACCCCATCCCTAATAACTATTTGTCGGCATCGAGATCCTCTCAAATGTCTCATACCCCCAAGCTACAAAACTCTCATATAGAAGTATATAAATAGTTTAACAGTAGTGGGAAAGAAGTAAATTGATCACCAAAAAATGCCAAAAATCTATGTCAGTTATAATGTAATAAAATCCATCAGAGGATTATACTATTTCTTATTCATATATAGAATCAATTAACTCTTTAAATGATTCCCCGAGTGATGTCAATGAGGGTCCTATTGGTTGTCGAGATGATAGTGGTGGTAGTGGTGATTATGGTGGTGGTGCTGATGATGATGATGATGATTGTGATCTAAATGGTGTTTTTTGTTATGAAGATCTTATTGGTGGTGATTAAGATGGGGATATTGGTGATGGGGGAGATATAGATCGCCTATATTTTTTACTTAGATGTAAAGAGAAATATGGATGTTGTTTAATGACTTGAATTGATTAGTTTTATGGATGTATAGGTATGTGTTAGTGTTGTAAACAGATTGAAAATCATTACAAATAGTAGTTTTAATGATAAAAATAAAATATATGTAATTCATTGAATGTGTACTATGGTTTCTATTTTATATACAGGTTCAGGATTGGCTAGAAGGGATGATACTGCCAAATGGGGACATGCAGTTATACCCACAATTCAACGAACTATTGGTATATGTTTTATTTAAGGAAAATATATACACATGGTTCTCATAATCGTGGGTATTGATACACACCCATTTTTTTATCCAAAATCGTGCGTATAATTAAATCTCATAGGCCAAACCCCTTATTTCTATATAAACTATAGGTATAGTTGTATAGTAATAGCTTCATCAACCACAATCCATGGGTATAGACCTTAAAAAAGAGTGTATAGACCTTAAAACAAAGGGTATAGCCTATACCCATGGTTTTATGGGCTATAACCATAGTTCTAAACCATGGGTATGGGAAATATCTGTAACACCCCAAGCTTCCACGGTACTCTTCCCTTTGAATAATACAGTAGCGTATGTTGTACGTATCTTCGAGTTCTAACACACACCACAACCAATCAAACTAGCCGTTATGAATAGAAATACCCAATTTTTGAAATTTTATAAATTTTATCTTTCAAAATGGACTTCATTTTTGGATTTGTAATATCGAAATTAGCTTAGGGTAAATTTTTGGTATTTTTCTGAAAGCATTCAATTTTTGATGAATATTGAAAAAACACTGAGATATAGTTTGAAACTGAATTTTTTATTTAAATTTAATTAAGGTCAAAATAGATACATAATATCTATATAAGTTCAATGTAATTCATTGGTGTTAGTTTAGAATAATTATATATATATATAAATTTTGTTTAAATTTTCACCGTCTTTTACCCACCTCCTAGGAGAATTTGCAAATTCACATAAAACATAATTTTACCACTTCTGTTAGTGGAATTTAGAAACTCCTAGAGACACAGTTAATATCAAGGAGTAAAACGTGGTTCAATAAGATAAAAATAATATTTGGTGATTAGTAACTTTGTACTTTTATTTACCACGGTTAAAAGTAAATAGGGTAATTAAAGGTAAAAATTATGTTAATATTACCCTAAAACATGTCCTAATTCTATTGTACAAGTGTATCTCGACTAAAAACAACATTAGGAATAAAATATTATAATTTAGGTCTACTTGGATAATATTAGGACATTTATTATTGTTTAATTCAAAGAAGAGTTAAAAGAGTTAAAATCAAGGTTTAATTACTAAAATATTATTAATATAGGGTTATACATAAGATAAATTCGATTATAAATATTCATTAGAAACCTAAAATTATTTATTACATAATGGTATTTTATTTATAATTTTTAGACATTAAATAAGTTAATTTATTTATGACACAATGGTGATGCAGTAATTACCTAATTAATTGAATATTTAAATAATTGATATTATAAATACCCAAATAAATTTAATTTGAGACTTTTTATGAATTAAACTAATTTTATAGGTTAATATGACATATTAGTATTGATTTAATTATGTTTTTTTCGAATTAATCATGTTATTATGATTTTCACAAAAACCAAATACCAAATAGTGTTAAAATTGACATAAAAGATTTTTTAAAACAAATATTATATTATTAATTGATATTCAATTCCTAAAACTCTAATGATAGGCCAAGAGACTAATATAATGATATTTTTATCATTAATGGACCAATTTGGGGTATCGTGGAGGTATATAGTAAGTTTATTAACTATATAATATAAAAATACAAAGAGACAAGGTAAATGTTAAACTATTTAACTAAGAGTTAAATATAAATGATAGGGTTAATATATTGACCCAAACCTGTCTAAAATCTATTGGATGAAATGATTCTGACCCATCCCCACCATAGACTTATAATAATCCACTTTTTAGCCATTAGAAACCGAATATGAATTTATTATAAATTAATACTTTAAATTTTCCAAAAGAGCCCATCCTACCCCTTATAAAAGGAAACCACTTATAACCAATTATTCACAACATAAAAGCCTTTTGGATCGGCCAAACTCTACCCAAATATCGTACCAACGTCCCTCAATTCAACCTATAGGCCTTAGTTTCATCATAAATCTATCCTATGGAGCCCTTTGATCAAATCAAAAGGAAGAACCTGAAGAAGAGGTAATGTTTTCACCACCCTTTTTCAAGTTCCTTTCTTCTTCAACTTCTTCTTTATTTGTTATTTCCATTATAAAATAATAACTCTAGTATCTTCTATATACTTTGAAGTTATTATAAATATGGTAAAACCATATTCAGTATTCTATCCATCCTTTGAATGACATGTCACCATACGTGCGTACGTACGGATTACCGTCTCCATGTCATGGTGTAATTGTTATTCAATATAATATTATTTGGATGGGTATAATAATGATGTGTAATTCATGTAAATAATAAATATAACATGATAATGATTCTGTATATATGATATACCATCCAACTATATATTATATTAATATTAAAATAATGATATTGTCGCTCGTGCGTACGTACGGACTACCGTCTCCACGAACGTGATGAGATTCATTCCCCATCATATCCATTCAAGAATAATTCTCATTTGATGATTAAAAGTAATTTTTAAGAACTTTATATAATTCTGTATATGAATACGATACAACCTATACATAAAAAACACGGCTTATCTAATAAAACATATAAAAGAAAACGAGTAAGTTGACACCCGAAACGACGATAATACTAAAATATTATTTACAAATCATTAATAGAAGATCATATATGATATAATAATTATGTATATGGTCCTTTTATAACTTAATAACAATTTTTTAAATATTATACAAGGGTTTAACATACCATCGTCTAAGGAAATGTAAAAGGTAAGGGTTTATTTCACAATCTCTTCATTATACGAGGTTGTTTATACGTAATTATCTACTGGGACCTTTTTATCATCCACATCCATGTTTCTTAAAAATGTATTTCAAATCATTATTACTATTTTAAAAACTATGGGTTAAAGTCATTTATACCCTTGTTTACTTTTTATAAGAATTTTATAAAGGAATATTTCTTTCGTTTTCCAAACAAGGTCCTTTTTAACCTTTTCGACAGAATTATGGTAAGAATGTCTTTTTTAACTAACATGGTGGGTGTGGCTATTTTCATCCATTATAAAATCGTCAAAGATTCCCTTAAAATCTTATAAGAATATTTTCAATGTAAATGTTTTATTTTATAATTATGTGACATTAAAATGATTTTAAAAAAAGAGATATTTCTCTCAAACAGTTTGGATTTCATCTATGTCAACATCCGTTGGTGGATTTTAAACTTATTTGAATGTGATTTATTATGATACAAACCTTCTATATTGTATTGAAGGTTTTGTGATATGTTTGACTATGGATGTATTATTTTTATACCATTCATGGTTTATGGATAAAGTATTGACATTTTGTATGCTAGTTTTAATACAAATGTTTATGTTATGTTTAAACCTATTCATATGAGGAATGCATTGGACTTAATAAGTGATGAGTGGAGCCCACTACAGCTCCTCGATGCATCAGTAGGTCTCATGAGACAAACTAGTGTCTTGGCAAAAGGCCTTGAAAAAATCTTATTTGTAGTCTTGGCATAAGACCTTGACTATGTGGTTATGATAGTCTGGCATTATGCATTCCATCATTATGAAAGTGGTTATTGATATTACAAGTTATTATTTGACTAGTAGAATATCCATGTGAATAAGTAAATGTAATTATTTCATTATATTTCTACCATATTATGCTGAAGTTCAAGTTTAAAAGGCTTTTGTTTTATTTATACATTGCCTTAAATGTTTATGCTTATTTATGAAAATTTCCACTATATTGTTATCCTTTCTGGGCATTTGAGCTCACCCCTTTCTATGTTCTATTTTTCCAAGGATGTGAAGAAGTATTTTTTTGAATGACTTGTAGGGATAGTATGAGGGGATATGAGTGTGGAATATGGACACTATGTTGTTGTAGTTTTCACTTTATGATGTAATTTAAACTTTATGAATGTATCTAGTGATTCCAAGGCTACTAAACTAATCGGTCTTTCGAGACATGATCTTTTACCGACTCTGGTTAACTGGGGTCGGGGCGTTATAGTTGGTATTAGAGGAATTTTAGTACAAACCTTATAATTTAGATTTAGATAAACTCTGATCAGAGTACATAGACCTAAGTTGGAGTATGAGGATTAGTATAGAAGAACTTCCTAGAATTTTGGTATTGTAGAGATTTTGTGAGTTTTCTAAGCAATACATCCCTATATGGATACGAGTAGGTAGAGGCGGCTCTAGCACAGATGTACCAAGGGGTAAAACCTAAAAACATAACTTTGGGCTAGACTCGAACGGAAACTGGTGCACGACAACGGGCCTTGTTGCACTCTTGGTTACGACACTCTCGGGGGATATGCTTTGGATAACTCTCATTTTCATTAAAAAACATTATGAAGGGTTTATGAGTATATACATCCTCAAAGAAAACATTTTTATGATTATGGATTATATCCATAAATAGTTCAATTTATGTTAAGTGGTTTACAAATATAGAATTATGTATTTTGATTCATAAACTCACTCAGGTTATGAATAATAACCTTACCCGTATGGAGCACATTGATCCACAGTGTAGAGGATCAATGTTGGATATCTTCATGAGGAAACAGCCACCAAAATTTAATGGGAGTTAAAATATATTGGTAGCTGAGTAATGGATAAGTTCTATAGAGAAAATATTTCAGGCTTTGGGGAGTTGTGAAAGGGAAAAAGTTATCATGGCAGTTTATCCCCTCACTGGAGATGCAAACCATTGGTGGCCAACGATACAAAACACAAAGGAAAATAAAGAAGTATCAAATATGGAATGGATGGAGTTCAAAGAGCTTTTCTTAGAAAAATACTTTCCTCGTGACCATTGAGCAGGTATGGAAAGGCAATTTCTGAGTCTGAGACAAAAGGAAGATGAGAATGTCACAAAATATGAGGCTAATATTACAAGGTTAGTAAGGTATGATGGAGATTTTATAAGTAACCCAGGAAGTAAGATTGATCATTTCATTGATGGGTTAAAACCATTTCTTCATTGAGAAATAGTGTCACAATCCTTCTCATCGTATGAAGATATTGTCTTATGCGCTATCAAGACAGAAAAATAATTCTCTAAGTCTTATGACTTTAAAGCAAAGCAAGAGAAGAAGAGATCTACTAATAACTCTAGGAATAGAAATAAGGGGAAAAATGGAAAAGTTGAATATCCATCCTACAGTAAATGTGGGAAGAAACACCTCAGTACTTTCTTAAAGGGAATGGGAGTTTGTTACAAGTGTGGTAAAAAAGGCCACCAAGATCGTGATTGCAAGGGGAAGAAAGAAGCTACCAATGTTCAATGATACAATTTCAGGGAGATGGCACATTATGCAAATGAATGTCCTAAGCGTTAGGGGAACTTACCTCAGAAAAGGCCAAGGGATCAGGGCCAAGCTTATGCTATCTCTACTGCTATGGTAGAATCTCTGAAAGACGTGGTGGTAGATAATTTAATGGTTTCCTCATGTTTGGAAAATGCATTATTTGATTATGGATCATCGCATTGTTTCATATCTTCCATGATTGATATGAAAATTAGATATTTACAATTTGATTGAACAATGGAGTTTCCAGTTAAAACTCATAAGGGAAGTATCATTGCAACAAAGTTTTTTGAATCAGTCCCCATTAGAGCACATAAATGTTCTTTATCTTTGGATCTCATCATCATACCTATGATTGAATTTGATATAATCCTCCATATGGATTGGCTTTCGAACCATGATGCAAAAATTTATTATAAGGAAAAGGAGGTTACTATTTTTGATGATGATGATAAGGAACACATTATCTTTAGATTGGAATCATCACCACCTAATTCTTACCTAGATCCACCCCCAGTAGCTCAACTAAATTCAATTATTGGGGATGAAGAGAATGAAATAACTGTGGGTATGGAAATGAATGTTCAAATATATGATGTACCTATTGTGGAAGAATATGTAGATTTTTTTCCAGAAGATTTACCTGGACGTCCTCCAGAATGAGAAATTGAGTTTTCCATTGATTTAATTCTTGGTTCAAGTATTATATCGAAGACCCCTGATAGAATGTCCACTCTGGAATTAGTTGAAATAAAGAAACACCTAGAATAATTGATTAATAATGGATTTATTCACCCTAGTGTTTCACCATGGGGATCCCCTGTCCTTTTTGTTAAAAAGAAATATGGATCTATGAGGTTATGTATTGAATACAGGGAGATCAATGTTATAACAATAAAGAACAAGTATCCCCTACCTCGAATTGATTATTTATATGACCAAATGCATGGAGCTTAATACTTTTCTATGATTAAACATCGATCTGGATACCATCATTTGTGTGTGAAGAAGGAAGACACTCCGAAGACAGCATTTCGAACCAGGTACGGGCATTACGAGTTTACTGTAATTCCTTTTGGGATGACTAATGAACCATCTGTATTCATGGATCTAATGAATAGATATTTCAAGGAATATCTCGATGATTTTGTGGTGGTATTTATTGATTATGTCTTTCTATACTCCAAAAGCTACGAGGATCATGAAAATCACTTGCGCATTATCCTGAAGTCTCTAAAAAGACATGAATTATATGGGAAGTTTAGAAAGTGTGAATTCTGGATTCAAGAGATCTCTTTTCTTGGCCATATTATCTCTAAAGATGGAATTTCCATTTATCCTTCTAAGACCAAGGCAATCCATGATTGGCCAGCACCGACGAGTATAACTGAGATATGCAGTTTTATTGGTTTAGCAGGTTATGATCGGCGTTTCGTCCAGAACTTTGCCCGATTGGCTAACCCATTAACGAAGCTCACACGTAAAGGGGTTAAATTTGTTTGGACAAAAGAGTGTAAATAATGTTTTGAAGAACTGAGGAGAAGATTATCCAATGATCTTATATAGACTCTACCATCTGGGAATGATGGGTTCGATATTTATAGTGATGCATCGAAGAAAGGACTTGGTTGTGTCTTTATGAAGAATGATAGAGTAATTTCCTATGCATCACGACATCTAAAAATTCATGAACAAAACTATCCTACTCATTATCTTGAGTTTGATGCTATAATCGTTTCTTTGATGATATGGAGACGTTATCTATATGGTGAAAAATGTTAGATTTATACTGATCACAAGAGTATGAAGTATATTTTCTCACAAAAAGAAGTCAACATGAGGCAAATGAGATGGCTTGAACTACTCAAGGATTATGATTGCACGATACACTACCACCCAGGGAAGGAAAATAAGGTGGCAAATACTTTGAGTAGAAAGGATCATGGAGTTTTGAACAAGATGAGAGTTGAAAAGGATCCTATATACATGGATATAGTAAATATTGATATAGGAATCACCATGGAAGGTGAAACATCAAGGCTTTTTCAAATGGTTGCCAAAACATCGTTACTAGAAAGGATAAAGAGTTCTCATACTAATGATGAAGAATTTCAAAAGGGGATTAAAGTTGTCAATGATTGGAGATTGAGTGACTTTGTGTATGAAGATGGAATTTTGAAATTTGGGAAGAGACTTTGTGTTCCTAATAAACATGATCTAAAAGGGGAATTTTTGGATGATTCTCATAGTTCCAATTTCTTTATACACCTAGGGAGAACCAAAATATATAGATATTTGAAGGAACATTTTTGGTGGGACAACATGAAGTGGGAGATTACTGATTTTGTGTCAAGATGTATGGTTTTTCAACAAGTGAATGCTGGAAGGCAACAGTCTGGAAGAGTCATGCAACCTCATCCCATACCTGAGTGGAAATGGGATAATATCACGATGGGCTTTGTCATGGGACTACTAAAGACTCCTAGAAGGAACGATGCAATATGATTTATTGTTGATCTTCTTACCAAGTTAGCACATTTTCTTACTATAAGAGAAGATCTACCACTGGAATGTCTAGCAAGACTATATATTAATGATGTTGTGAGACTTCATGGAGTACCCCTATCAATTGTTTCTAATCGTGATCTCCATTTTACTTCAAGATTCTGGAAAAGTCTTCAGAAATCCCTAGATACTGAACTTCGTTTGAGAACTACCCACCACCCCCAAACCGATGGACAATCCGAACGAACTATTCAAACCTTAGATGAAATTTTGACATCATTCTCACTTGACATTCAGGGTATGTGGGATCAATATTTACCTCTGGTGGAATTTTCCTATAACAATAGCTTCCATTAAAGTATTCGGATGGCACCATATGAAGAATTATACGGAAAGAGATGTCGCACACCAACCTGTTAGGATGAACTTGGTGAAAGAAAACTTGTAGGCCCAGAACCGGTGGAGAAAACAATGGAAAAGGTAAAGGTAATCCAAAACCACATCAAAGAAGCTCAAAGTAGGCAGAAGAGATATGCCAATAACAGAAGGAAGGATTTGGAATTTTAGGTAGGAGATCATGTTTTCTTCAAGGTATCCCCATAGAAGGGACTTATGCGTTTTGGTAAGAAAGGTAAATTGAGTCCCAGGTACATAGGACCTTTCGAAATTCTAGAACTAATTGGGGTTGTAGCTTACCGATTGGAAATGCCACCAAGTCTCTTCAAAGTTCACGATGTGTTCCACGTATCACTGTTGAGAAAATACATTCATGACCCAACACATGTACTTACATACGAGGAATTAGAACTCTAACCCGATCTGTCTTATTGTGAAGATCCCTTCAGGATTCTTTATTCCATAGAACAAGTGCTGAGAAACCGGACGACTCGTCTGGTAATGTTCTATGGAGAAACCATAAAATGGAAGAGGCAACGTGGGAACGCGAGGAACTTATGATGAAGAACCACCCGAGTCTTTTCATGCGGTAGTATTCTAGAAATTTCGATGGAAAATTTATTTGAAGGAGGGTAGAATGTGACACCCCAACCTTCCAAGGTATGCTTCCCTTTGAATAATACAGTAGTGTGTGTTGTACGCAACTTCGAGTTCTAACACACACCACAACCAATCAGACTAGCCATTATGAATAGTAATACCCACTTTTTGAAATTGTATAAATTTTATCTTTCAAAATGGACATCATTTTTGGATTTTGAATATCGAAATTACCCTAGGGTTAATTTTTGGTATTTTTCTGAAAACATTCAATTTTTGATTAAAAGTGAAAAAACACTGAGTGATAGTTTAAAACCGAATTTTTTATTTAAATAATTTTTTATTTTATTTAAATTTAATTAAGGTAAAAATAGATATATAATATATATATAAGTTCAATTTAATTCATTGGAGTTAGTTTAGAATACTTTTAGATATATAAAAATTTTATTGAAATTTTCACCGTCTTTTACCCACCTCCTATGAGAAATTGAAAATTCACATAAAACGTAATTTTACCGCTTCACTGAGTGGAATTTCGAAAATCCGAGAAACACAGTTAATATGGAGGAGTAAAATGTGGTTCAACAAGATAAAAATAATTTTTAATTGAATAGTAACTTTTTACTTTTATTTACCACGGTTAAAAGTAAATAGGGTAATTAAAGGTAAAAATGATATTAATATTACCATAACACATGTCCTAATTCTATTGTACAAGTTTATATAGACCAAAAACAACCATAGGAATAAAATATTTTCATTTAGGTCCACTTGGATTAGATTATGACATTTATTATTATTTAATTCAAAGAAGAGTTAAAAGAGTTAAAATCAAAGTTTAATTACTAAAACATTTTTAATATAGGGTTATACATAAGATAAATTCGATTGTAAATATTCATTAAAAGTATAAAAATATTTCCTACATATTTTTATTTTATTTATAATTTTGAGACATTAAATAATTTAATGTATTTAAGACACAATGATGATGCAATAATTACCTAATGAATGAAATATTAAAATAATTGATATTATAAATATCCTAATAAAATTAATTTCAGGCTTTTTATGAATGAAACTAATTTTATAGGTTACTATGACATGTTATTATTGATTTAATTATGGTTTTTCTAAGTAATCATGCTGTTATGATTTTCAAAAAAATCAAATACCAAATAGTGTCAAAATTGACATAAAAGAGTTTTTAAAACAAATATTATATTATTAATTGATATTCAATTCCTAAAATCTATGCTTCGGCCAAGAGACTTATATAATGATAGGTGTATCATTAATGGACCACTTGGGGGTCTCTTTGAGGTATATAGTATGTTTATTAACTATATAACATAAAAATAAAAAGAGACATGGTAAATGTTAAACTATTTAACTAAGAGTTAAATATAAATAATAAGGTTAATATAGAGAACCAAACCTGTCTAAAATATATTGTATAAAATGATTTCCACCCATACCCACCTTATAATTTTAATAATCTGCTTTGGATCAATTATAAACCGAATATTAATTTATTATAAATTAATACTTTATGTTTTTTCTAAAGAGCCCCTCCTCCCCCTTATAAAAGGACACTACTTATAACCAATTCTTCACACCTTAAAAGCCTTTGGGTTTGGCCAACCTCTGCCCAAAAATCCTCCAAACTTCCCTCAATTTAACATAGAGGCCTTAGTTTGATCATAAAGCCATCCTATGGATCCCATTTTATCAAATCAAAAGGAAGAACCCGAAGAAGAGGTAATGTTTTCACCATCCTTTTCACGTTCCTTTCTTATTCAAATTATTCTTTCTTTGTTATTTCCATTATAAAATAAATACTCCAATATGTTATATATACTTTTATGTTATTATAAATATGGTACAACCATATTCAGTATTCTATCTATCCTTTTAATGACATGTCACCATACATGCGTACGTACAGCTTACCGTCTCCACATCGTGGTGTAATTGTTATTCAATATATTATTATTCAGATGGGTATAATAATGATGTTTAATTCATTTAAATAATAAATATAACATGATAATGATTCTGTACATATTATGGAACATCCAATTATATATTATTTTAATACCAAAAGAATGATAGTGTCGCTTGTGCGTACGTACGGACTACCGTCTCCACGAACGTGATGAGATTCATTCCCCATCTTATCCATTCAAGAATAATTCTCGTTTGATGATTAAAAGTAATATTTAGGAACATTATATCATTCTGGATATGAATAAGATACAACCTATCCATAACAAACATGACTTATGTAACAAAAAATATAAAATAAAACAAGTAAGTCAACACCCAAAACCACGATAATACTAAAATATTATTAACAAAGCATTAATAGAAGATCATATATGATATCATAATTATGTATATGGTTCTTGTATAACATAATAACAATGTTTTAACTATTATACAGGAGTTAAAAATATCATCGACTATGGAAAAGTACAAGGTTAGGGTTTATTTTAAAATCTATTCATTATCCGAGGTTGTTTATACGTAATTATCTATTAGGACCTTTTTATCATCCACATCCATGTTTCTTAAAAATTTATTTCAAATCATTCTTACTATTTTACAGACTATGGGTTAAATTCATTTATACCATTTTTTACTTTTTATAATAAGTTTATAAAGGAATATTTCTGTCGTTTTCCAAACAAGGACCTTTTTAACCTTTTCGACAGAATTAAGGTAAGAATGCCTTTTTTAACTTATACGGAGGTTGTGGCTATTTTCCGCCATTATAAAATCATCGAAGATTACCATACAAGCTTATAGGAATATTGTCAAATTAAATGAATTATTTTATAATTATGTGACTTTTAAATGATTTTAAAAAAAGAGATATTTCTCTCAAATAGTTTTGATTTCATCTATGTCAGCATCCTTTGGTGGATTTTAAGCTTATTGGAATGTAATTTTTTATGATAAAAAACTTCCATATTGTATTTAAGGTTTTGTGGCATGTTTGAATGTGGATGTGTTATTTTTATACCATTCATGGTTTATGGATAAAGTATTGACATTTCGTATGCTAGTTTTAATACGAATGTTTATGTTATGTTTAAACCTGTTTATATGAGGAATGCATTGGACTTAATAAGTGGCGGGTGGAGCCCGCTATAGATCTTTAATGAATCGGTAGGTCTCATGAGACAAACTAGTGTCTTGGCACAAGGCATTGATAAAATCTTATTTGTAGTCTTGTCACAAGGCCTTGACTATGTGGTTATGATAGTCTGGCATTATGCATTCCATCATTATGAAAGTGGTTATTGATATTACATGTGATTATTAGACTAGTAGAATATCCATGTGAATAAGTAAATGGAATTATTTCATTTTATTTCTACCATATTACGCTAAAGTTCATGTTTAAAAGGCTTTTGTTTTAGTTATACATTGCCTTAAATTTTTATGCTTATTTATGAAAATTTCCGCTATATTGTTATCCTTAGTGGGAATTTTAGCTCACCCCTTTGTATGTTTTATTTTTCCTAGGATGTGAAGAAATATTTTATGAATGACCTGTAGGGATAGTATGAGGGGATATGAGTGTGGACTATGGAGACTATGTTGTTATATTTTTCACTTTATGATGTAATGTAAACTTTATGAATGTATCTAGTGATTCCATGGTTACTAAACTAATCGGTCATTCGAGACTTAATCTTTTGTGATCATGCCATTGTTATGTAATAATGCACCGACTCTGGGTAACTGGGGTCGGGGCATTACAATATCGACAGTTGTTCTCCCATAATTTATAAAAGGGAATGTCCTATTATCTCTTATTTGTATATGAAGTGCCATTTATCTTGAAAAATCACTATGCATGTACCTTCCCAAAATCCATTCAATTGTCATAGAGGTCTTAGTATCACCAAAGGACAAATCAAAGAAGTCTTAAGGGGTGATCCTATGTAGATTTTCTAAAGAAGTTGCATATCACTTAATCGAGTGTTTTTCATGTTTTTATCTTACTCTATATCATTAAAATAATATATTACCGTTATTAAATAATTTCATAAATATATAAACTGTTGTGAAATGATATTATGTTTTTTCTAAAACCCTTTTAGTCACATTTTCCTTTCTATGGGAAATAAAAAAACACTCATGCGTATATGTGGACTACCACCTCAGTGAAGCAATGTATTTCATTTTCCATAAAAAACTCACATAGATTGTGATAAATATAGAGTTAATGAATATATAATATTTTTAATAAATTATTATTTTTTATAAATATAATAAATTAAATACCTTCTTACCCTTTTTTCTAATGGAAAATGATAAAGTCACTCGTGCATACATGTGGACCGGGAGCTCTATAATGTGATCAGAATAATTGTTCACACCCACATTACATGGATGGTCATAAGGATGTAAAAAATAAATATATTTAACATTTTTAAAATTAATTTTATTCAATAAAAGAAAAATATTATCCACTTTTTTCATTTCAAACTTTAATAAAAAGAAAAATAGTTTTCATCTGTACAGACATATTTCCATCTCTATGAAGTGATATGCATTATTTTTCATGAAAGAGTTACATGGATGTTATAAAATTATATTAAATGTATATAAATTATAATTATATAATCTTTAATATTCTATATATGATGTTACCATGACCATTTCAACAACAATCAATGCACCAAATTTATATTGTGGTTATAAACATAATGACTCAAAAACATTTGAGTGAACTTAAGAAATTTAATAAATATATATGGCATTGAAATAAATGAATTAAAATGGATTATTATAATTAAATAAAACATAAAATATATCTTCATTGTGTACAAAATTTACAAAAAAAATATTATTCCGTAATGTATAGGACGTACATGGCTACTCAGCTGATGAGGTGAGCACCTTTTCTTTAAAACCATGCTATATATTTTTTAAAATCCTAATATTACATAAAATGTTCTTAAAAATTTGTCGATAATGTTATTAATTAAAATAAAAATATTCCTTTAAATTCATCTTCAAATATTCATGAATTTTTAAAATTCATTAAAATTGAATATTTTAAATGTTTTCTATACTGGTCACTTTTTTCCTTCTTTTTTTAAAGTGAAAAGGAATTATTTTTTGAAGTTTACCCCCTGAACACATTTTCTCATATTAGTAAGAATTATTATATCCTAATTCTTACATGAATCCTTACATTTATTCATTATTTGTGTTAAATAGAATATTTTTGGTGATTTTATAAAATAAATTCAAGATTTTTTTTAATGTGGTGGTTTTTGGAAATTTTATATTATACTAGGTGAGCCTGATATATCTATTATAATGGGTGATACCGATAAATATCTATAATTAATTTAGTAAAGTGGTTTTAAAAAAATTAATTTACTCCTAAGGGTTATGTTGGAGTTATTTATGATAGTAATTAATTTATTAGGGTTCATTTAAGGATTAATATATGGGTAATGTCCAAAGATTCCAACACTATTTTTCAATGCATTCTATTGGATTTAATATAAATATAATGATTCCATAATTTAATTGAATAAAATCATGATTAAAGTAATTTTTATGATATTATAAATGTCGAAGGATTTTTTCAAAAGTATATTACAGACGTAGTAACTTATTTATTTCCTTCCAAACCCCCACCCTTATCTGTTGTAATAAAAGAACACTAGGATTTGATATTGATTTCAGGAATGTGAAATGATTATTTTGAGTAGAAATATTCTTATGTTAAAAAATAAACATTCCTTATATGTTTTAATAAATTTTAAAACTGAATAATGGTTTTACCTTATATGTATATCCCATGATGAGATTTTTTCCCTCATCCAACATTTTCAAATATTTTTCTCATGGATTAAATATGTTTAGGGATTATATAAAGAACATTTATACATATCCTGAATGAAAAAATATTTCCCAAATAAAATAGGATTTATAATAGTGGATTATATTTTTTCGAAGAAATATAAACTGTGTGGAAATTTTCACAATTTATTTTAATGGTTTTCTTAATTGTATAAAACTATAAACCCAAATGGTTCATGAAATGTAATAAAGTGAAACTATTTTTATAAATCATATAGTTATGGTTTTATTATGTTATGAGGTGTTATGGTTGGTATTAAAGGAATGTTTTGGATAACTTTATAGGCTTGGATACTATTAGTTGTTTGTAAATTAAAATATTTAGAAACATTTATAGTTTCGTATTGTTGATTGATATCATAATTTGAAACTATTCTATATCATTAAATTTTTATATGTTATAGATATTTTTTGTTCAATTAGAAGAGTCGATAAAATATCACATGGTTAAGAATATATTAGTTTTTTTATTTTTTATTTAGTTCTTTATAATTCTATTTGATATACTATCACTAAATATATTTTGTTTTATTCAATGGATAAAACAAAGAGGAATGATGGTAACTGTGGATGTGAAGAACTATTTGGTTTTTTATTGATGAGAAATAAAATAGGATTTGAGAAAGACTGAAAAAAAGGGTTTTACCTAACTTATTATATCAAGTTATTGTTAACAACCTAATCCTAGGTGAGTTTATTGAATGCCTAAATAAAATAAAAATAGTGTTTCATGGATATTCTGGTGATAAAGATAATAAAGTTAAAAAATAAAAAAATTTCTATATGTCAATAATGATGGAACAGTCACCCATAGAAATTTATCAAAAGAATAAGAAGATGTATCAAATATAGTGAGAATAGACATTATAAAAATTGACGTCCTATGAGGAATGTTTATGAATGAGACTAACAAGATCTTACGAATATATGATTATAATGGTTATGTGACTAATATAAAAACTATGAATAAATAATAAAAGGTTTTTTCTATTTTAATATGTTTTCATATTTTTAATATAAATAACATGATTAAATTATGATTCATGAATCCTAGTATACAATTCATATTATATGAAGGAAGTAATAAAGAATAATATGGAATGTCTTGGATAAAGGTTTTTAAAGGATGTTGAATGACTGACTTTTCTATATATAGGGTTTCAAGAGTAATAATATAGTGTATTTTTCATTAAGTGTAGATAATTTTATGTATTATCATAAGTATATAGGTATTGAGAACGTTCTGGCCTTTTATGTGATGGGAGTACATTATAGACTCTCAAAAGTTTTTAATGGACGTTTATGGTATATGTAACAATTAAATTTTACATGTGAAAATGTTTATTTGAGGGAAAATGGTTTTATATTTTTTTTAAAAGTTTTAAGGCGTTGATAAACATTAGGGTTAATATGATCTTTAATATTGATGAAATTATGGTCAATTAGGATAAATGGGTTATTATATATTAGTAAAATATTATCATATATATAACCATGGGATTGAAAAGTGAATTTCTGAATAATTGTTTAATGTTCTTCTTAAATAATTTCACTGTTTTGGGAATATTATATGATTATGATAAATGAAAATATTAATATTATTTTAGGAATAATGGTTGATTTATATTTTAAAATATTATATGATTTTATTTTACATTAATTGTAATTTGGTTATTTATATAAAATATTATAATATTTTGGAGATTATATGATCGAGGAATATAAATTTTTGGTATAGTTTTAATGAGAAATTAATATTATTTGGAGATAAATATTAAAATTATATTTTAATAATATGAGTTCAAATTTTCGAATCATTGGGTTTCCATTTTTGTCTAAAAAATTAGGATTTTAAAGGTTAGTTTTTTATGGAAAAATTTATTCTCATATTTTAATGTTATGGTTAAGGTTTTAAAGATTAAATTATGAGTTTTTATTCATTTGGGATGTTATCTTAACTAGTGTTAACCATTTTGTGTTTGGATAATGTCTATGGATAGTAGGAATGACCTATTATCTTATTTTTGTCTTATGATATATTAAAAGCATATTATATAAATAATGTTTGAAAAAATCATCATGGTTACTTATATAGGATAAATCAGGGGTGGAAAAAAACTCAAAACACAACTGATTAATAGAATTGTTTAAATAAATCAAGTAGTAATAGTTTCTTATATTCTCTATCTTAGTGGTAAAAACTTTCCTCAACTCAATAAAGAAGAAGAAAAATCTATCGATACTTTTTTGGAAAACAACACTCAATAATCATGGTATGCTTTTATAAACTCAATCACAAGTATGAGTCTAATAATGGTACATACATGGTTTTGACACATATATATAAAATATTTAAGAAATAATAAATTTCATAGTGTTAAACTATATATTAAAGTTATTTTAAAATTTAAATGTTATTGTTGGCGATTAAAATGAATATCATGCCACTTATGTATTTTTATCATCCACTCCTTGAGAGTTATTATTGAATATTTTTAAAGTATTTTATCAGAAATGATATAAATATAATGATGATAAAATGTATATTAGGGTGGATAAAACTTATCCCCATAATATTTAAGATTTTATTAGATAGCATGTACCACATAAAACACCTCTTTAATGAATCAAGATATTATATATAAATATTATTTGTTAAATATGATGATTATAACCTATAAGTTGGTCTGAAGAGTATGAATAAGAGTATATTTATTATGAAATAAATGTTGAAATTTTTATCCAATGCATATTTATTGATTAATTGTTATGAAATAAGTATATGATGATAAGAATTAAATCATTTATGGTTAAGAATATTTGAAGTTTAAGATGTCCATTTTATATAAAATCTTGTTTCAATGTATTTTTTATCTTCTAAAAGATAAATTTCTCTATTTTATAAATTAAATTTGCAAAAATAAAAATTATTTTCAACATAATAATGTAAAAATAATATTTAAATATATTTTTCCAGTTTACTAAAATATATTATTTTTTAACGAATAATGAAAAAATTCTTGTTTTACAAATAATATCACTTTTATGAAATTATCATTATATAATAATGACATTAAATATTAAGAAAAATTTTTTATAGACCAAATATATATTTGATAACTATTATAATTCATTTATTAACATAATTTGGAACTATTATATCTATGTTTTCATTATGGAAATATATGTAATGTTTTTATTCAAATAAAAACTATTTTCGTTATGTCTCAGATAATAATGTCTTTATAAGGTACATTATGGTTATAAATTGATTATAAAGTATTATTATAATTTTATTGATAATATTCCAAATAATTCAATGGGAAACAAACTATAAATCCCTCTATTATAAAATCATTTTTCTTCTTTAATTGTGTATTTTCCTAAAAACAGGTTAACATTGAATTTTGAAAACATATATTAAAAGTAATATATTTCAATTATTGAAATTGAATCTCAAATATTGGATTTAATAATTTTTCATAGGATGTTAAAATTTATTAATGAGTTAAATTTAATTTTTTTTCATAATAAACAGTAACAATTCCCAAAAGTTTTCACCGTTGTCAAGTGTAAAATGGGATAATTAATGATAAACTGAGACATAAGATCTAAATTTATTTTTTAAATATTATTAAAAAATATTAATTTGACCCTTAACACCATATATTAAAATTAAAATTATTTTATTTTCAATTTATTGTTATTAAAACATTATATTATTTTAAAACATTAAATAATTCCAAGAGAGTTGTTCCCCTCACTTATAAAATTGAATATATCATATTCTATTTATTCACATACTTTGGAAAAATTATAATGACCAATACCTAACAAAATATCTTTCAATAATCCCTCCCAATATCCTAGAGGCATCATTATCTCCAAAAGACTAATCTTAGATGTCTTATGTTGTAAGCCAGTGGAGGTTTTCCAAAGAAGATGTATATCATTTAACTATGTGTTTTCATGATTATCTCTTCTTACTAGTGATTAATATATTATATAAACATTATTATATAATTATATAATTATCAATAATATAATTAAATTTTATTAGGTTTCTATTAAAATAATGTTTCATATCATTTTCTATCCTTTGAGAAATGAAGACATCACTCATGCATACATGTAGACTACCACCCTTATAAAGTTATGTATTTTGTTTTCCCTCACCATCTCACATGATAGGAAATAAATACAGAATTAAGGATTATATAATTCGATTATTAAAATATTATGCGTATCTAGATATAATATGTTACTTTCCTTCTTGCCCTTTTAATCTGTTGAAAAATTATAATGTCGCTTGTGTGTACGTGTGGACTACCACCTCCACGGATCGATGTGATTCATTTTCCATTTACACCATATATGGATGGTCATAATGATGTATATAATTAATTAATATCATGTTTATAACATATTTATTACTTTTTAAAAGGTAAAATAATATTCACTTTATTTTTTCCACTCAAAAGGAAAATGGAAACATTTTTTATGCGTACGTATGGATTATCATATCTATAAAATAGTGTGATTCATTTTTAATGACCTTATCACATGGATGGTAATAAAAGTAAATTTAATTTAAAAATAAAATATAATTATATAATTTTATTATCATATATGTGATTGAACCATGACCCCTATGGCCATGGTCAATGTAATGAAGTTTTTTTGGGAATTAAATTGAAAGAACCTGAAAATAGAATGAGAAATTAATCAGTTAAGTATCTATATAAAACATGGTAAAAAATGAAATAAAAAAATTATGATAAGTGAATAAACATGAAAATTTCTATTAAATATAAAATAAGACAATTTTTTTATTCAGGAAAGTAAAGGACATGCATGGAGATCCAAGAAATGAGGTAAGAGATTTAAATTTATAACATTTATTTAAATGTTTAAACTCATTATCTTTAATATAAATGTTCTTTAAAATGTTGGAATGGTATTAATTTATTTACACCAATAATTTTTTAAAGTAATTTTCAACTATCCATGTCTTTTAATATCATATTTAAAAAAGGAATCTTTTAAATGTTTTCTATAAAGGACGCCTTTACTCATTTTACCTATGTGATAAATAATATTTTTTAACATTTAATACATGACCACCTATAGAAATGAAATAAATTATTTTAAAATAATACTATTATCGATACCTTTCTTAACACGCACCATCCAGAATATAAAAAACTATGATATGCAATTAAAATTTTACTATTTAAATATAACCATTACAACATATCTTCTATATTGGTAGTATGAATATGAACAAACACATAATGAAAAATATGTATAATGTTTTTATAATTTTAATTTATTTATTAATTCATAATAAATATGTTTAAAGGTTTTAGTAAATTCATTTTATTCTTCAAAATTATTTCTTCTTCAAAAATGGAATTTATCACATTTTTATGCTGAAATTATTATTAATTTCTAATTTTTTTAACTTTATTTGTGGTAATGAATATCATTTTCAAAATAATAATGTCTATATTATCTTATTTTAAAATTTTGGAATTTTTTCTATTAATATTTATTTTTTTAGTGAATAGTGAAAATATAAATTTTTGTAAAACTATCATTTCTATAATCAAAATATAGTAATTTAAAAGTACCATTATATTTTTTATATCACCTATAATTAATATAATATATTTTTATTAAAAAAAATATAAATAATTCAATATAAATTAACATTATATTTTATTTTGGTATGAGTTCATTTTTATGATTAAAAACACATTTTTCTAAAAAAGTGTCTTCCATTGTGTTTTAATATATTATTTAAAAATTAATCTTTTAAACTTATAAAAATTGAATCTTGAAAAATATATTCCATTTATGTACTCATTGGGTTAAAATGATTTAACTAGGAAACTTTTATTTTTCATCATTGTGAATAATAACCATTGTAAATATTTTTCACCATGGTAAATGGTAAATTAGGTAATTAAGGTTAAAAATGATTTCATAAGGATTTAAAATTATATCTAAAATATGAAACTGCTTAATTATATGATCATATTTCTAAAATATCAATCATAACATTAAATATATGTCATTCAGGATTGATTTTGCTTTGATAATGAATTTATATTATTTTATGTCAAAAAATTTCCAATTGTACCACTATTCTAATATATCTAATATATTTTAATTATGATAAAATGATCAGTTATAAAAATTTATTTTTGATATTAATATATTATTTTTATGAAATTAATTTATTTTCAATTTTTAGTGATGCTATAATTACTTAAAATTATTGTGAAACTTCGATACAATGATTAGTCAAGCCGTAAAAAATCAAGTTAATGGTCTTAAAAGTAATAAAATTAATAGGTTTTGGAAGAACTGTGGTATTATAAGAATTAGAAATTTAATTTTAAATTATAATTTAAGGTTAATGTGTTTATATTCATATTCTTATTTTTCCTTGTTTCCTTGAATCCAAATTAAAAGAATAGTCCCAAAAATGACAATAATGACATTTTATAACAATAAAATGATTTTAAAATAACACAAATTTTGAAAGATGAAAATTTTGAATTAAAATTGTCTTAATTTTCATACATGGACCATTTTATGTCAATTTTTTACCTTTTAAGAAAATTTCATACCCTTAATGGATAAGAAATGTGACACCATGCTAAACATTAAAAATGGTTAATGAGGGGGATAAACCCAATTAAATGGTTAAAAATGTAACTTATAAATATCTATATTTTATTGGTTGAATGTATTTATACCTAATAATTTATTAAATTCTAATTTATTTCAATTTTTCATCAATATATATTATTATTATATATATTACATTTAAATATTTTATGTGATTCTATGTGATTCATTTTTCTCACTTATAAAAGGGAACCTCCAAATCTCCTTTATTCAATATGTTTTACCAATATATCATATAAAATACCAGTCCTAATATCTTTAAACCTTAATTATACACATATTAAATATTTTTTAATCTTTTAAAACAATCCTATGAAGTATTATGGTGTAAGTCAAATGAGGTATCCCAATGAAGAGTTAATCATTTGACCAGACTCTTTAAATGTTTATTTCCTCGTCTTATTCCTATAAATATATTGTATCTATCCTAAAAATAAATATAGTATCATAATTAAAATTAAATGTTACCAATATTATGGGAAAACAATTTTCCAACTCCTTTTCATTAAATTGGAAATAAAATTATCGCTAGTGAGTACATTTAGACTACTGCATCCACGTAGCAATATGATTTATTCTCCATTAACATATTTTAGGGTTGGTTATTATTATTATTCTAATTATTATATATATATATATGAAATTTGTAAAATTATGATGATTAAATAAATATAATATAATATTTATGTTCTTTTCCTTCCATCTGTTAAATAAATAATAAGGTTTCTCATGCCAAACTGTGGACTACCACCTCTATGAGGTGATGTGATTTTTTTTCACGTACTCCATTAATGAGGGATTTTAAAATTTTATTTAATATATAAAATTTATAATTATTTCATTATTATCATTCTTTAGATGATACAATCATGACCTTTTTTTATCATGGTCAACCTATAAAAGTTGATCTGTGATTATGAACCAAACAAACTCAAAACATCCAACATTAAATTAACCGATTTAATAAATATAAATAGAATAGTAAAAAATAAAATAAGGGATATGATGATAAACTAATATAACTGTAAAAATTTATTAGTTGATTATAAAATTAATATATTTTTATTATATTAAGGATAAAGTATATTCGTGGGGATTCAGACTCGAGGTAAGGGGTTTTTTAACTCTATTTCATTCATTGGGTTATATTATTTATTCATTATCTACAATAGCCTATTATTATTTTCTTAATTACCTATAATTATTTTATATTTTATTTTGAATTTTATTATGTGTATTTTTATTGGATACACAAAATCACTTTATTTATTAATTCTCACTTCAATGTTACAATAATTATTAGGGTTTCTCATCTCACTTTTTTTTCTATGAGACATATATCATATTCACCAATTGATTCAATTTTGTGGTGATTATATTTACTCATTTATATTTTATATCATGAATCGATATTTATTTAGGGTATTTAAAGTTTAATTTATTTTATTTCATTCGAGGGGGTTATTATTCAAAAGTTACCAAAGTGGTATGGGTTTATACAACAATATCATCAATATTTAAGATTATTTATTATTATGTTTCTATTGAATGAAATTTTATGACATCTCTCTCTTAAATTTCCATATATTTTATTCATAAAAATTTATCTATCTATTTTACATTTTCCCTTTTTTTACTTTTTATGATACTTGATACAATCAATAAAATGTTTTTTTAATAAAATTCGACCTTATTTCCTCTTTGGTCGATGAAATTTTCCCTCCATGACCATGTTTTTTAAAAATATTTCATGAATATTCTTATTTAAATTTCAATGATTGCATAATATTTTCTTCAATTATTTTAGGATATATTTATAATGTTTTAAAAAAGGAATATTTTTTTTCATTTCTCATCTAGTACATTTTTACTTCCCTTACAAAGTGCACAAAATTGTTTTTTTAAATGTATACGGTGTGACTGCATTTTCTCACCATCATGAAAACTTCTTTTTTTAATATTCCATTACATGTTTCCAATCTTATTTTAAAAGAAAATTTTTATTCTAATATTCATTAATTTTTTATATTTAAAATAACTACCTTCAAAATGGAATGGATATTTTCTCATGTTTTCAAAGAAATTTTCAAATATAATTTAGAAGTTATCTTCATCAATTTAAACATTCTTTATGGTTGTTTATTATTTACTAGAGATATGATGTAATTTTTTCAACCACCCTTTTTCATTACATGGACGTTGATCATTTTGGTTGGGGAAAGTATTGACATTATATATTCTTGTTCCTCCAATATGGACATTTATTGATTATCAACATAAGTTTCTTAATTTGTATTATCTATTCCTACAAAGAGTTCATTAGACATAGTATGTTCTGGGTGGTGCTTAAAATTAAATATTTTCTCAATTCATTAGTAGTTATCATGAGAAAAACTGTCATAGGTATTCAGTTTATTTATATTTATTGACTTTTAATTTCTATGTATTACTTTTTAATACTATATGTGATATTTTTATGACCAGGTGCTGAGATGGTGTGAGATTACGATGCCAGTTGTGACCGAAATAAATGTATTAAATATATTAAATATATTAAATATTACATATTATAATTTTACCTAAAAATTATAATGACTACTGAATGGTGACCTAGATTAAAAATACAAGGAATCATTGAGTTCAAATCATGGGTTATACCCTAGTCGCGACATAACCCTTATCGGTGTGGATTGTTTTAGAAATATTTATCATGGGATCAAAACTGATAAAATTAATATTTTTATTTAATTTTATTTTATTTTATTTTACATTGAAACTATAATCCTCTACTTATATGTTATTATGGCCAATTTATAGGGACATACATATGAACCTGAAACTCGAGAGGAGCCATTGGAGACAGCGTTTGAGGAGTTCTTGGTGAATGATAGTAGATCGTGACCAAATTGAGGATCATTTCACTAACAGAGGTTGTAGATATATTCAATGATGGAAAATCATCCTTTTTTCAATGATAAATCCAAACTCTATATAGGATTATTATTTTTTATTTCCATTCCACTCATATATTCCATTTGAATACATATCAATTTGATAATCTAAATTTATTAACGCATAGACAGTAAAATTAATTGAGATGGATTAATTTTTTGTTTTGTTGATTATCCCCATCATCTAACTATTTCAATGAAATTGGGACATGGATGAATGAAAAAATTCGTAAGAATATTCATCATGTTTTGTGGCTAATAGTTCCCTCCCTTATTTCTTCACACTTTCATTGTGGGATTTTTGATTGGCATGTGGTTCGATGAATACCCAGTATTAGATTATTGTGAAGATATTATTCATCCAAAAATATCAATACCATGGGTGAGGTTCAAAATCAAGGTTTTGATAAATGTGTGTTGAATGAATAGAGTGATCTGAGGCAAATAAAAAGTATTTATGATTCTTGATCAACATAATTGTTTTTCATAGTGAAAGATGGGTCGATAGTGGTGGTTTCAAATTAAATATAATCTTTGATCACATCTTGCAGTGACCACATGGGTCGGCCAAACTAATATTTATTATTTTTGGAAAGCTAATTTTTTCTGATGATATAGTGTATGAAATGGAAGAGGAACCAAGGGTTCTATGAAATCCAAGGTTATAGGTAGTGTAATTTGATGTTACAAACAGTGTGGGACCCAAAATTTTATTTCTTGGGCTTATACGGAGATAAAAATACCACACACTATGTATCCCTATCACATTTCATGTGACACATGTTTAGAAGATTGACATATAACTCATAGGTTACATGGTAATGGGAGGGTAAAGTACACAGACATGGACAGAGTATATATAAATTATACAGAGTACACGGGAATATCCAAACGATAAGGGAAGGGTGTTGAGAAACCTCTACATTCCATGTGTGATCACTTAATCATTTTTTATCATGAGTTTTATATTTTCGGTGATTAATTATCACCTAGTAATAATAGGATTTATCTAGAAACAAATTTTACCACCAACACACACTGTGTACTTCCTTTGAGGGTGTTTATAGCCCTTCATTTCATCAGTCTAAACCATTATTTTTTAAGTGTGTTCCCTTGGTCCATTCCCTTAATGAAAAAATTATATTGAGTGATGAAAATGATCTTGAAATCATATATGAGAGTCCCCGATGATAGAATGACTTGTGGAGTGGATTCTCCCAGAATGAGCATTGCTTTGAGAAGAATCTGGTTGGTAGTAGTAAATTGTCCCCACCTTGTGGAGGGGAATCGTTCAAGAGTATATCTATTTTTTCTTATTTATATTAATTTTTCTATTACTATTATGGGATGATAATTATTTATTCCTCATTTTTATTTTTTTGGGTTTCCTACTGGGTATTGTTATACTCACCCCTCTATGGGATCTACCATCATGTGTCATGTCTTATGTTGATGATGAAATTTTTCAGGAATGTCCTCATATAGAAGGTAGTGGTTGGAGCATAGATTGATTTTTACACACCAAGGTTCTTTCTAGGTACTTTCTTTGGATTGTAGTCCATTCTCTATTAGTAGGGTGGAGTCTCATCATTTTCTAGTTCTCTTGTATTTATACCCTTTTTAAATTTCAGTACATTATTTTTCTACTCTAGTTGTGGGATTATAGATGAATGAATTCCTTGGTTCCAATTTTTTTACATTCCATCATTGTGTTGGATTGAAGATGTGTTCAATTGTATAGGTAAATTATCATAATGCCTCCCATTTGTGGGATATGCCTGCTAGGCGTCGTTCGCCAACCCATGTCCAGTTAGAGATGGGCTTGGGGTAGTTAGAGGTCAAACCCTGGTGGTTCGGTTCATGAAATAGTGGTATTAAATGACTAAATTCTATCATAGGACTGTTGTCTATGATATTTTTTTGGGGAAGTAGTGTTAAGTGCTTCATGTCTAGTTTCCAGGCGAAAGATTCCAGTTTTGTTGCAGAGGATGATGTATCAATACACCATGACTCTGATCACTAACCTTTTTACTCTTTACACATAGACATTGGTTATAGGGATAACATTGGTACATTATTCATATAGTAATGGGTTATGGATTAAATTTCCTTCTAGATACATCTCTACATATATACTCTTTGATCATGGTACATGTTTTTATATTTCAGGATTCCTCCACATAGACATCCTACCTAGATTCCACTAGTTGAACATGAGGAAGATCCACTGAGTGATGAGGATTTAGTATAAGGGATTGTGCCGAATATAGAACATCCCTGTTCTTTACTAACTATTCCACCACCTTTTGGGTAGCGAATAGTGATAGTGGTTCTAGTAGAGGATGTAAACAGGCTGAGTGTGCTGCAAGAGTTCTAGAGAATGTGTCCTATTAGGTTTCTAGGTAATCCAAACACCCAAGTCGATGAGGAATGGAGATAGGTTTTTACTCAGGTTTTTTACTTTTTGAGGACACATCCAGATCAGATGGTGGTCCTCGCATTGATTCTTCTTTCGGGCTATTCAGGGTGATGGTAGATTTTTGTGACTCTGTAACATAATGAGACAACTATAATCATATCATAATTCAAGAATCTTTGTAAGGTGGAGTTTTATATTACCAAATTATGATTATTGCGCAAATTAGATCTTCTGCATCTACAATATAGATGTTTTAACTTGCAGGAGTATTGAGTGAGGTTTAATGATCTCTCATGTTGCTCCATATATATGGTTTGTGGTCTATATTTTATATCATAGAACTTTGTTCATGTATTACACTAGGAGATTAGGGTTTTAGTGATATTTGTAGGTATTCCCACCTATTATGAGGTTCTTGAGCGAGCCATAGTGGTGGTGAAATTCACGGAAGAGTAGATGCCAATAGTGGGTGTTAATATCAAGCACCATGGAGGTGAGACCTTAGCCACATGAATTCGATAGATTTCATAGTGATCCAGGTGTGTCGGCTATCTCACCCAAATTTACCCAAGTTTTTAGGGGTAAGTGGTCTCTTGTAGTGTAACTTGGGTTCTCGAATACTCAAAGACTTAATAAGAAACCTACAGACACTTACATTTTATGGATTTTTTTTGATATGAATTTCCCAAATTTTGGTTTATTTTTTATGGGTTTTAGGATTGAACTAACAAAACTAAGTGAATTCAATTTTAAAGAATGATTTGATCCTATGTTATCGCTTAGGGGTAGAATTAATGAAGTTTCTTTTTTTTATAGTTTCAACCTCTTATATTCGAGATGGGTTTATTCAAGAAGATCAAACAACTTCATCACATACTGGTTTAATACCAACACTCCATAATACTAAAAACCTATACACTTGGAGGATCAAATTTATGAGCACTCCAAGGAAAAGTTTTGTATTAGCACTTGAATTATGTGGCCTTAAAACTCAACAAGGACAAAGATATTTTAAAATCATCTAATAAAAATCTCAGATAAGAAAAGTGATTTAACAATAATGGGGTGATAAATAACATCCAATACAACTCCTTGCTACTCCCTTGGATCAACCCATAAGTGGGTTATCCCTCTATTGTGGATATGGTTTCAATGTAAATGGGAAGTAGTTTCATGAGGGAGGAATTGAATATGTAGGAAAACAATAAAAATAAAATGATCAGTCCACTGTTGTGTGAATAATTTCACAAGGTTTGGTGTGAGTAAATTCACACCTTGAGGAAATAGTATCAAAGTGAGATAGAAAATAATAGAATAATAGGAAAAGAAGAACTTTTATTAAGAAATTAAGATGAATTAAAACAACTTTCAATTGAGAATGAACATTACAAAGGAAAAGTGGAAGCATAACATTACATTGAAGGAAAGCATCCAAGATCCCTAAATCCTTCAACACCACTGCCTTAAATAGGAATTTTGGGATCCCTGGGTCAAGAATACAAAAGTATAAAGCATACCACATTATTATGGAAGGCCTAGGGTGGGGGGAAGTAAGGGAGAGTGGACTTCTTTATCCTTGACTCGAAGTGGAAGCCATCTTGCATCCACTAAACAGATGCATCGAAATGACCTTCAAGATGGAAGAATTAGAGTGATCCATAAAAGTCAAAACTGGATCTACAGATGTCTCCTAACTGCCTGTAACATTTAATCTCAAATGGAATTTTTCTTTGTCAGATATTATGGAAATGGGGGGCTATTTTTCTAGGACACAGAATCTGGCCTAGATTTTGATATTCTATTTGGACCGCCTTAATAAACACAATGGAAGCTAAATTAGCACTGGATTCCCCATAATTATTTGGTCCTATACATGTATTCTCTAATAAAACGAAATTTGGCCTTTATTGGGCATGTATTATGGGCCCCACATTCTCACCTGTGGGCTGGTGTCCAATCTGCCTTCCCTATAATTGTTTCCTTTCATCACCAAATATTTCCATCATTCTTTATGAATTATCTATTGAACCCTGAATGAAAAAAAATTATATTGAAGTGTAGATCCATTTACCAAAATATAAAATTAAAATATAGATAACTACATTCCTAAAAATTAGATGAATCATTGGGCCTAAATTGGTGTACATTAGGTCGGAAGTGCACAAATGATGAGAATGGATGTTCAAAATTGAAATCCACAAACTTAGTCCCATAAGATCAAAAATGAACATTTAATATCATTAAAATGTAATTTAACATATTTTTTTATTGGATTATCAGTCACACACTTTAATAGGTGGGAATAAGATATAGGGTCAACGATCCAGGGCTCTCAATATGGATCGAATTAGCAGAGGGAGAGGCAGTGTTTATCCTATGATGGTCAACAACATCTTGCATTGGATTATTCGACCCATCACAAAGATGATAAATGGATGGATGAGGGACCACTGATGAATAGATAGATGTGAGATAAGGGTGTTTCATAGGGTGTTAGATGAGTCAAAGAGACTGACATGGCATCATGAGGTGGTTATAGGTTTGACCTATTAGCACCACCACCCAAACGTGGTCCACGCCTGGCTTAGGGACCTGGTGTTTAGAAATAAGGCCAGATGAATTATATAAATTCATATGACCCCAAGGATATAGGGATCATACAAGGTGTCATATATGTATTTTCTGCCTTAGTTTCAACATTGAAAGACACTAGTGTTAGTCATTCATTTGTTTCTAATTATCTCATTCAAGACTTCAATATTTTAGTTGATCCTCTGGCATAACCTTTACAGTTAGTAAATTTGATAGGTGGTGACACTTAAGTTTCACAATTCTATTAAAAATTTCATATGAATCATAGAGGTGATAGATGTTTATATGATTTTATTATAGTAGTGATGAGGCCTTATGATTTCATCTTAGGTATGGAATGACTATCCATAGTTCATAAAAAGATTGACTATTTTAGGAGGATGATGTGGGGTGTCCACAGTGATGGGAAATTTGTTTCCATTGGGTGTAATAAGGAATCCATGGAATAGTAGGATGAGTTTATGAATAAGAGAGTGAAATCAATTAATCAATATTTTTCAATCATGACTCTTGGATCAGTAGATGATATGGGATAAAAAATTACTTTGGTGGTGGAGGAGTATGAGTTTGTCTTCCCCATTGATGTTTCAGTCTTATCTTTCCACCGTGAGCTATACATCTATATTGACTTAAACCCTAGGATAACCCTGATATCTACTCCATCAGGTTGAATGGATCGTACATAACTTCATGAGATGAGGGTTTAGCCGTTGGACTTGAAAGAGAAGTTCCTTGTGATACCAAATATTTCCCCTGAGGTGGATAGAGTTTTTTTCATCAATAAGGCATATGAGAGTTTGAGGTTTTTTATGGACTACTACTACAAAAAAATGGTGTCCAAGAAGAACATATATCTACTATAGAGGATTTATGACCTATTCAATCAATTGAGAGGGGTGTGAATGTTCTCAAAGATTGACCTCAGATGACGATCTCACCAACTATAAAAATGGGATGAGGATATACTTCAGACGAAATTCATATGTCTCTATGTTCACTATATGTACATGGTGATGCCCTTCAGTGTGATTAATTCCCTAGAATTTTTCATGACGCTCATGAACTGGAACATTATTACTTTCTTATACCGGTTTTGGATGGTCTTTACCAATGATTTCCTAGTGCACTTATCATTTGAGGAGGACCACGTGAGACATTTTATGATTTTCCTAGACACTCTTTGAATGTACCATCATCATGGGAAGATCTCAAAGTGTCAATTTTTGATTTGAGAAGTCCAATTCTTGGGAAAACACATCTCAAAGGTAGGAGTGGTGGTTGAACTGATGACAGTTGAGGTTGTTCTATCTTGGGATTTACCCAAGAGTGTTGTTGAGGTATGGAGTTTACTTAGGTTGGAAATGTACTATCGGTGTATTGTACCCAATTTACCCAGAGTAAATTCACCCTTGAATTCTTTAACCCATAAAGGGTAGCCTTTGTGTGGATGGAAAGGTGCTAGTAGTACTTTTATAATATTAGGTAGAGGATGATGAGACCTCCCATCAGAAGAATGAAATAGGATGGTGTCAAGTACATATTGTCCTATGATGCATCAGATACCCTTCTTGATTGTGTTATGATGGAGAGGTAGGTGGTGATTTCTTATGGTTCATTTCATTTGATACTACATGAGCAGAACAAAGTGACCCACAATCTAAATCCATAAGTTGTAGTATATACACTGAACATGTGGTGACACTACCTTATGGGAGAGTGATTTATCATCTACTCTAACCACAAGAGACTAAATTATATCTTTTCCTAGAAAAACATTATCATGATGTAGAGGTGATGGATAGAGTTCCGCCAAGACTTTGAATGTTAGTTTATCTATACTCCTAGGAAGGTGAACATGGTGAAATATTATATTGGCATAAGATTTTATTCTCATTTGTTTTCTGAGGTGTTGGAGTAGTTAGATTTGTTGAAATTTTCTTTAGTATACATGGATGGTTCTTCATATATTCATTTAGTGTTTGTTACCCCACCAATTTTATAGTTTTTAGGGATTCTGAAGAAGGATATACTGACTTTGGAACCTTATGTACGTAGATATCCATTAGACATACTTCTAATAGCTATTCCAAATTTGGAGTGCACAATATTTGTATAAAATAAGTAACAAGACTTACAACATTTGTTTCAATGTCCTGGAATGAAGAGTTTTGTTTTTGAGTTTGTCTCTTGATGCATCACTTGTAAGCAAGTGAGGTCTTAGAATCTTGTTTCGGTAGGTTTATCTAAATCCCTTGAGGTTTCTGAGTGGAAGTGGGATCAGAAATCTATAGACATCTTGATTTAATTACCATGTATGTCTAGGGGACATGATTCCATCTTGGTTATTGTATACCAAATCCCCAAGTCATCCCACATTCTTTCAATTTGAGAGAATAGTTCAGCAGAGAGATTAGGGAGCCTCTATGTGCAAGAGATATCCCAAATCCATGGAGTTACCTTGATAATAATTGTTGTTCATGATGCTCACTTCACATCAGGATTATGGATAGGATAACATGAGTCTTTTGGGACATAGTTTTCCTTGAGAAAAAATGCTTCACCCGAAGACTAATGACCAAACTGAGTAGACCATTTAGGACTGTAAGAACATGATGCCATCTTGGATGTTGGAATTTGGCCATAGTTGAGAGGATAATCTATCTTTGATAGAGTTTTTGGACAAAAAATATATACCATTCCACCATTAGTATGTCACCACTCGTGTCCTTGTACAAGAAACACTATATGTCGCCACATTTTTGGAATGACCCAAACAATTCAGAACTCATGGGCCCAGAGTTGGGGTGAGATACTATAGATAAGCTTCAGATCACCCAATAGAAAATTAGTAATACATAGATCCATCATAATTCCTATGTTGACCAATTAAGGGGACCTCTGGAGTTTATGGAGGGAGACCATTCTTTCTTGAGTGTCTCACCTTGATGTTGATTGTAGATATTTGGTGAGGTGGAAAATTATCTACAATATTCATTGGTTGTTTCCAGATAAAGAGTATAGTTATTGAATTGTATTACCACTTAGTCATATCACCATATTGGACTAGTTTCATGATTTATTCCATGTATTTTATTTGAGGATTTATGTACATGACCCATTTCATGTTATGGACTAGGGTTAGCTGGATATTGGGGATGGGTCTACTATTTCTGATTTCCTGGAGATGATTAAGGATCATCAGGAGAGGATCCTTAATTGTGGATTGATTCCCTTAGAGTATGTCTGGTGGAAGCATGGGAATATTTAGGATATCACCTAGGAGTGGGAGACCCATATGTGATCCCAGTAACCCCATATTTTTGTATATTCTTTTTTTTATTTTAAGAATGTAACGTTTCAAGGTGGGGAGAGGTTAATTAATGTGATCTTTCATGTATTTTTTTGGATTTTATATGGGATATTTTAAAGACTATGAACTAAGACAACATGACATTCTATGGCCCGATGGGCCCATAATAAATGTTTGAAATATATTACTTATATTATATATCATGCATGCATAGTTTCCCAAAAAATGAATATCTCCATATTGGGGGCCTGGATCAGAACACTAAGGTCCCCATTGAGATCAAAGTGATCATTTTACCTTAGGCTTGAAATAAACATTATCTACATAGGGTGTTTGTGACAAATTTTTCAAGGGAATGGAACTAATAAAATAGATAAGTTAAATTTATTGATTTAATTTATTTGAGGTAGTGAATACACTCTTATAATAATATGATGTTATAGAAAATTGTCAGGGTTAGCTACATAACGCTGTAAATAGAGAGGAGTTTTTGGAGAGAGCATTGAAAAAGATCTTGGTGAACGACAAAAGATCTAGGTCAGATCAAATATCATTGTTCCAATGGAATTCATGGATCTGATTAATGAAAAAAAAGAAACAATTGTTTTTTAATGTTCAGTCCTGAATCCATGTAGTTTTATTATATTTTATTTCCATCCCTTTCATTTATCCTGATTGAAGATGGATTATTTACAAGAATAGAATTGATTCTCCTAACAATGGTAGATTTAATTGTGATGGATTAATTGATTCTTATGTTGATTATCCTCTAATATTTTAAATTAATTTATAAACATATCTAGAAAAAATGAACAATGGTTGATGGTTTTTCCTCACATTTTATGGATTATGATTTCTCTCTCATTTTTTCATACGTTCATCCAAGGAATTTCCTTTTTCCCATTGTAAGATGAATAAATTGTATTAAATATTTTTCTGACTACACTTTAGCACAATGGATCAGTACCATGGGTGTAATTATCTATTGAGGGTGTAATCAAAGAGATGTGATGTAACAAGATGATCGAGGGTGGATCAGAAATATTTTTTGTTCCAAATATTCCCAATTTTTCAATGTGGTTACTCATGGATCAATGTTGTCATTTTTCAAGTAGATCCAAACCTATATCCTAGCTAGTGATAATGGAAGGGGTTGACCAGCCCAAGATCTATGATTTTCATTGAGGGAGGTGTCATTAGATATGAGGAATATGATGCAAAAGTTGAGTCATGGGATCTATGAAGAATCATGTTACATGACATGTAATCCATCATCACATGATATGTGGGACACCATTTGTATTTCTATGGTTTCCATAGAGGTATAAATATCATGTGTTTTGTGATCATTCTGCACACCATGTGACACGTGTTTGGTAACTCCGATTGTAACATATAGGTTACATAGTCATTAGTGGGACGAGTACATGGATTGTAACCCCCCGACCCTAGTTACCCGGAGTCGATGCATTATTACATAATATTGGCATGATCATAAGGGATCAAATCCCAATATACTGAAAAGTTTTGTATCCTTGGAAATAAGATACATACATAAGTTCAATATTACAACTTGAAAAGAAATACAACACTAATTTATTCCCTTAGAAACATCCAATTATCCTAGATTATTCTTGCAAGTCACTCATAACTAACTTCTTCATATCCTGGTAAAATGAAACATAATAATGGGGTGAGCTCAAATTCTCAATAAGGGTAAGAAATACAGTGGAAGATAACATAAATATTAAGAATAGTGAATAATTAAACACACATGCCTTTACAAGTAATTAGCATGAATAGTTTATGGCAGAAACTTGATATGAGTAAATAATTCCTTAATAAAACATAGTAATGGGTATTCTACTAGTCGAATAACCACATGAACCATTAGTATTATTTTCATAATAAGGGAATTTATAATGCCGAGCATTTTGAAACAACTTCTCAAGGCCTCAGTCAGGATGTCTAAAAATGATTTAGGCCTCTTATAAAACAATATATCAAATTGGGAAAGGCCTCAGCCCATTCCACATCTAATTGTCTCATGAGACCTACCGATTCATATAGGATCTATAGTAGGCTCCACCTATCACTTACTAAGTACAATTCATTCCTCATATGAAAAGGTTTAAACAAAACATAAACATTATTATTAAAACTATCATACTAAATGTCAATACTTTATCCATAAATTATGAATGGTATAAAAATAACACATCCATAGTCAAAAAAATCCTAAAACCTTCAATACAATATGGAAGATTTGTATCATAATAAATCAAACTCGATTGAGAATAATATCCCGTAATGGATGTTGACATAGTTGAAAATTACCAGTAAAAATCTTTGAGATAAATATCCCTTTTCCATGAAATCATTCAAAAGTCATATAAAGGAAGTCATTTAAAATATTGTATTGAATCAAAGTGTCACATACCACTTTGAAACTTTTGGAAATAATTAACATTTTAAAACATTCATGTCCATATAAATAAATACATAAAACCCATTTTGAAAACATGGTCATTAATGAGAAAGGTTTAGAAGAATAAACCATTAAAACATTTAAAATGATGTTCTAGTAAAACTTCCCTTAAAAATAATCCCTATGAAAACTATTTTATGAAACATGTACATGAATAATAAATATGTCTCAGTAGATAATAATGTAAAAACAACCTCAGATAATAAAGAGATCATGAAATTAACCATTATCTCGTGTCTGACTTGACCCATTCGTTCTTTAATCTCCTGAATAATAAAAAAAAGTTAATTTCTACTTCCTTCAGAACCTTTTTCAAATTTTTTATTCCTTTTATATCACTTATTAGTATGTTATAAACATTAATAAATAATTTCATTTAATAATGGTCATTTTGTTGATATTTGTTACTTGAGTCAAAAGTAAACTTCTTATAATTACATGTTATCCATGTAGTCAAAATAAATTTATATCCACAATGATATTCATGATTTAGATATCATATATATCCATTATATCTAGTATATATATGTATTTATAACAATACGTAACATTTTTAGTTAAGAAATGAAATGCACCATTCATGGAGACGGTAAGCCGTATATACGCATGAATGCTAATTTCATTTCTATTTTGTATTTTAATGGAATTAAAACATAATAATACATAGGTATATTATAATTCTAGTATAATATCCTATATAATGTAATTATCTCCATCTTTTATATGTCCCACATAAGGTATTATCTAGTCATATCACTTTGTGGGGGCGGTAGTCTACACTTCCTCAAAATAAATTATCATGTTTACCCATAATTGAAACCATAAAGGTATGATATAAATGGAAAATAAATAAGTATAAAGAAAACATAAACATAATATATATCATATATAAATAAATTGTTATATTAATGGCCACCATGAGAGGCGGTCGGAGATAATTGAGCAATCATCGTTTCGTGAGGTGTTAATTTTCCATCCACAGAAATAGTGTGTTCTTTACCCATTATGTGGAGGCGTGTTTAACTGTCGTCTAAATCCTTCTCATAACAACATCTTAGTATATTGAGGACACTTGTTTTCTTATAACTGAATTTAATAAAAATAATTTAGGGTTTGGAGAATTATAATAAAAGAAAAGAAGTTTAGAGAAACCATTAACATTAATTTAGGTAACTCCCTTAGGTTTGAACCAAAAGGAATTATTGAGGTGACTTCTACCTAAGGTAAGGCTTCTAGGTGAAAAAGAGGGATATTTAGAGCTTATTTAGTCATGTTTTGGATGAGACAAAGGTCTTGATAGGTGTGAGAAATGGGTTAGAAGTGGTGTCCTTTTATAAGGGAGAGGAGGGGCTCTTTAGGAATGTTTAAAATGTTATTTTATTATAAACTTATCATCGGTTTGAAGAGGTCGAAAATGCATTAAAGTAAAAGATAAGATCACTAATGTTCTAAATAAAGTCATCCAATAATAATTGGATAGGTTTTTGAAATTTTTTTAATATTAATAATCTTATTTATTTAAATCATTTATTAATGAGGTAAAAACTGTATCATTATTGTGTAATGCATAATTTAATCTATTCGATGTCAAAAAAATTTAAAAAAATACCATAATATAGGAAATAGTTATATATTTCCAATGAATATTTATAGTCCAAAATATGAATTATATAGCCCCATGTAAAAATTGATATACTAAAAGATATTTTTTAATGTTATTTTTGTCTTTACTTTATGTTAATTAAAATAAAGTGTCATTGTCACACTTAAGTGGCTCCATGGGGTCCCAAAATCGACCCAAGGATACCCACCGTCAGTCATGACTCATCCAATAAGGTTATAACAATTGTTAAGGTAATTTTGTATTATTATAATATTCGTTTTACCTTTAATTACCCTATTTACCTTTAACCACAGTAAATAAAATTTAAAAGTTAGAATTCACCAAAAATTATTTTTATCTTATTGAACTAAATTTTACTTACTAATAACAACCATTTATGTCCGATTTTCAAAATTAAATTTACAAAAGTGGTAAAATTTTATTTTAATGAAAAATTTAGTTTTGTAACTACTACTAAGTGGTTTTACTATTCATCAAAAATTGATGTTTTTTAGAAAATTACCAAAAATTCAGCCTAAGATATATTTCATTTTCTGAATTCAAAAATTATATATATTTTTCCAAATTCAAAACATAGAATTTTCATTAATTAATTTAAAATTAATTTCGGTTGTCAAAGCAAATAGCGTGTTTTTTAAGAAATAATAACTTTCAAATATTGACACTTGTTTATGTATAATTTCAAAGTGAAATAAATTATAATGACCATAATTGGGTTAAATGGTAAAAATATAATCTAATAATACTTCCAAAACATTCAAATGTATAATTGAACACTATAAATTATTTTTATTAAAAAAAAAATTTCAATTAATATTTAGTATTTTCCACTATTCACCCAAATATGAAAGTTATAAAAAAACACCAAAAATTTATCGAAACTAAATTTTTATGTCCCAATTCAAAATAAAATGTTTATTTTGTCAAATTTAATATATAAAAGTAACAAATAGTGTATTTAAAAAGGGTTCACCATTAAAAGGTGGTAAAACTACATTTTCTGAAAAATACTTCTTTTATCTAAAAAAATTTCATTTGTCCTTATACTATGTCTGATAAAAACAAAATATGAATTTTAAAATTATATGGGATATATATAAAATTAAAATTTTGGTTATTACTATTCATAACTGCTTTTTAAACAACTAGTTTTATAGGTCGTGGTGCTCTTGTACTTGGTGTTGCGTACATCGCACGCTATTGTAATATTTAAAGAGAAATGTAATGTGGAATATTGGGGTGTTACATTCTTCCCTCATTCAATAAATTGTGTCCTCGCAATTTGAAATTTTTCTTTAAAAATACAAAGTCAAAAATAGAAAATACCTTTTTGGGAAACCCACATCAGAAATAGGGTTAATAATATTTAGTCTTAACAAGATGGAAAGGGAAATGAAAAAATCACCACAAAATTATAATCTCGATTAGAAAAATATTGGTGGCAATTAGAGACACATAATTTGAGTGAAAATGTAAATATTTTTAGGGAGTGACTGAGGACATCAATCACAAACCAGTGTAAAATTGAGGGCCTAAAATCAATCAATTTATGATGATTTAAAATATCATTGTTTTAACAAAACATAATGTATTAGGATAACACATTTTTGGTCTTAATATTCCTTCCTTAATGTTTAAGAATTAATTTCATCACAGAATAAGGGAGGCATAAAAATATACTTGACAAGTAGAGTAACATCCTTTAACTAATTTCTACTACAAAATTATCTTTCACTCCAAAAGATAATAGAACTCAAAAATATTATATTTACCCTAATAATATAAGGTTCCAAACATATACCATGGAGAAAAATAATTTATAATAACCAGGGACTTCTAGTAGGCTAGTGGTAGGTAATAAAGCCATGTCGTACTTTGGATGTGGGTTCGATTCATGCGTCTTTGTCTGACGTGACGGGTTATCGCCCGACCTGTAGGTTTTCCTTTTTCTAAAACTATAATATTACAATATTCCAAAAATAATCATAAGAAATACTCTCCAAATTAAAAATTAATACATTCCAAACATTATAGTTATCCAAAATACTTCAGTCCAAATTCTCTCTGAAAGGTCTCTAAATTCCAAAATCAATTGTAATATCATATTCCCGAAACAATGTAATGTTTCTCTTATTGTCACATACTGAAAATATGATTACCTTCATCCTATTAAAACATTAATGAAAAAAAGTAATGCATTACAATACTTATATATATCACATTCTTCTTATAACTAGAAAATAATTCTTGAATCCAAAAACACAAATACATTAATTATTCCACTTCAACTATAGTAACATCATAAGCTTAGAATTTCTCCCTTGTCCTTTTCTGAGGTAAGTTTCCACGGAACTTAGTACATTCATTTTCATAATGACCCATTTCTCTACAATTTTAGAATTCAAAATTGACAGTCTCTCTATTTCCCGGACATTCACCTGCATGATGGCATTTCTTTCCACATTTGTAGCATACTCCTTTTCCTTTTAGACAGGTTCCTGGGTGCTTCCTTCCACAATTATCACAGGGTGGAAACTCAACTCTTCCCTTTTTCCCAGTTTCATTATTTCATTTCCCAGAGTGTTCAGCAGATCTCTTCTTCTCTTGCTTTTACATAAAGTCATTAGACTTAGAGAATTCCTTTTCTATCTTGATTGCACATGAAACAAAATCTTGATACCATGGGAAGAATTTTGAGACTAATGATTGATGGAGAAATGGTTTTAACCCATAAAATAAATGATCAATATTACTCCTTGGGTGACGTATATAATCTACAGCATGCCTTGATAACCTTGTAAAGTTACCTTCATACTTTGCGACATTCTCATCCTCTTTTTGCCGCAGGCTCAGAAATTTCCTTTCCATATCCGCTTGATGGTCACGAGGAAATTATTTTTCTAATAAAATCTATTCAAACTCCCTATATTCCATACATGATACTTCTTCATCCCTCTTTGTGTTTTTAATTAATGACCACCATTAATCTGCATCTCCCATGAGGTGATAAACAGCCATGACAACTTTTTCTCTTTCGCTACTCCCCAAAGCATGAAATATTTTCTCTAAGGAACATATCCATTGCTTAGATACAATTGTATTTGTATTCCCATTGAATGTTGGTGTATGTTGCCTCATGAATCAGTCTAACATTGATCCTCCCTATTGGGGATCAGGGTGCTCCATACAGGTAAGGTTATTATTCATAACCTGAGTGAGTTGTCCCAATATGGTGGCAAGCTGATCAGTAGTAGTTGAATCACCAGCTCCACTATAATTTTCTTGAGTATGAGTGAAATACCTTAATATATTACGTGCGTTGATACGGTTTCCATACCTTCCACAAGTTTCCATTTCTAAACAATGACATACAGTATATTAGTTTATGAATCGAAATACATAATTTCACATATGTAAAACACTTAACCTAAATTGAACAGTTTATGGATATAATCCATAATCATAAAAAAAATTTCTTTGAGATGGTATATACTAAATCCTTCTTAATGGTATGTGATGAAAATGTGAATTATCCTAAGCATATCTCATGGGAGTGTTCTAACCAGGAGTGCATCAACTCCTGTGGTAGTGGACCAGGATACCCTGGGTCAAGTCCGAAACTCATTGTCGGAGTTTTCACTCCTAGGCACATCTGTTCCAGAGCCGCCTCTACCTGCACGTATCTAGATAGAGATGTATTTCTTGTAAAATACACATAATGTCTACATTACCAAAATTCTAGGAAGTTCTTCTATACTAATCCTCAAAGTCTATTTTAAGGTAATGTGCTCTAATCAAAGTTTATCTAAATCTACTTTACAATGTTTGTACTAAACTTCCCTCTGATACCAACTGTAACACCCCAACTCTAGTTACCCAGAGTCAGTTCATTATTACATATAATTGGCATGATCACAAGGGATCAAATCCCAAAAGACCGATCATTTTAGTATCCTTGGAAACAAGATACATACATAAGTTCAACATTATAACTTGAAAAGAAATACAACACTAATTTATTCCATTAGAAATATCCAAGCCTCCAAGATTATGTCTGAAAGTCACTCATAACTAAAATCTTCATACCCTGGGAAAATGAAACATAATAAAGGGGTGAGCTCAATTGCTCAGTTAGGGTAAGAAATACAACAGAAGATAACATAAACATTAGGCATAGTGAATAATTGAAAACACATTCCTTTACAAATAATAAACTTGAACACTTTATGCCAGAAATATGATTTGAGTAAATAATTCCATAGTAAAACATAGTCATAGGTATTCTAATAGTAGAATAACCACATGAACCATCAATATTATTTTCATAATTAGGTAATTTATAATGCCAGACATTCTAGAACATCATGTCAAGGCCTCAGCCATGATGTCTTAAAATGATTTAGGCCTTGGCCAAAACCATATATCAAATTGGGAAATCCCTCGGACAATTACACATATAATTGTCTCATGAGACCTACCGATGAATCGAGGAGCTATATCAGGCTCCACGCATCACTTACTAAGTCCAATGCATTCCTCATATAAAAAGGTTTAAATATAACATAAACGTTCATATTAAAACTAACATACGAAATGTCAATACTTTATCTATAAACCATTAATGGTATAAAAATAAAACATCCACAATCAAACATATCATCAAACCATAAAAATAATATGGAAGATTTTTATGATAATAAGTTAACCTTGATCAATGATAATATCCCGTAAAGGATGTTGACATAATTGAAAATTATCAGTAAATATATTTGAGAGAAATATGCCTTTTTCATGAAATCATTTAAAATTCATATAAAGGAAGTCATTTAAAATATAGTTTTGAATCAAATTTTCTCATACCACTTTGAATCTTTCTAAAATTATTAACATTTTAAAATATTCATGTCCATATAAATAAATACATAAAACCCATTTTGAAAACATTAACATTAATGAGAATGTTTTAGAAGAATAAATATTTAAAACATTTAAATTGATGTTTTAGTAAAATGTACCTTAAAAATAATCCCTTTCAAAACTCTTTTATGAATCATGTACCTGAATAATAAATATGTCCCAGTATATACTTATGTAAAAATAACCTCAGATTATAAAGAGATTGTGAAATTAACCCTAAACTCATGTCCGAATTGACCCGTTCATTCTTTAATCTCCTGAGTGATAAAATAAAGTTAACTTATACTTTCCTCAGAACCTTTTTCAAATTTATTATTCCTTTTATATCACTTATTAATACTTTATAAACATTACGAAATCATTTAAGTTAATAACAGTCGTTTTGTTGATATTTGGTAATTGAGTCAAAAGTAAACTTCTTATAATTACAAGTTGTCCATGTGGTAAACAGTAATTTATATAAAAATGATATTCATGATTTAGATATCATATATATCTTATATATCTAGTATATATATGTATTTATAACAATACACAACACTTGGAGATAAGAAATGAAATGCATCGTTTATGGAGACGGTAAGCTGTACGTATGCATGAACGCTACTTTCATTTCTATTTTTTATTTTAGTGGAATTAAAAAATAATGATACATAGTTATATTATAATTATAGTATAATATCATATATAATACAATTAACTACATCCTTTATACATCTCACATAAGGCATTAACGAGTCATATCACTTTGAGGGGGTGGTTGCTTGCACTTCCTAAAATTAAATTATCACGTTTACCGATAATGGAAATAAAAAAGGTAAGATAAATTGGAAAAAACAGAAGCATAAATAAATCATAAACATAATATATATCATATATAAATGCAGTTCCATATTAAAGGAATCCATGAGAGGTGGTATAAGATAATCGAACAATCATCGTTTCGTGAGGTGTTAATTTTACATCCATAGAAACAGTGTGTTCTTTAACCATGTGATGGATGTGTGTGTAAGTGTAGTTTGAATCTTTCTCAAAAAAACATCCTAGTATATTGAGAATACTGGTGTTTTTATAAAGTAAATGAATAAAAAGATTTTATTTGTTGGAGATGTAAAATAAAAGAAAAGAAGTTAAGAGAAACCATTACCTTTAATTTGGGTAACTTCCTTTGGTTTGAACCAAAAGGACTTCTTGAAGTGACTAATGACTAAGGTAAGTCTTCTAGGTGGAATTGAGGGATCTTGAGACAATATTTTGGTAGGTTTTGTATGAGCCAAGGGGCTTGATAGGTGTGAGGAATGGGTTATAAGTTGTGTCCTTTAATAAGGGAGAGGAGGGGCTCTTTAGAAAAGTTTTTAAATGTTAATTTGTTATAAACTTATCATCAGTTTCAAAAGGACCAAAACACATTAATGTTGATTATAAGATTACTTTGGTTAGAAATAAAATTATCCAAAAAGAATTGGATAGGTTTTGGATATTTTTTTAACATTAATAATCTTATTTATTTAAATAATTTATTAACGAGGTGAATACTGCATCATTATTGTGTCAAAAATAATTTAATCTATTTGAGATCAAAAAATTATAAAAAAATAAAATAATGTAGGAAATTTTTTTAGATTTCCAGTGAATATTTATAGTTGAACATATGTCTTATATAACCCCATGTAAAAATTGATATACTAAAAGATAATTGGTAATGTCATTTTTGACTTTACTTTAAGTTAATTAAAATAAAGTGTCATTGTCACTCTTAAGTGGATCCATGGGATCTCAAAATCGACCCAAGGATGCCCATGGTCGGAGATGACTCATCTAATAAGGTTAGAATAGGTGTTAAGATAAGTTTTTGTTATTATAATATTCTTTTTACCTTGAATTAACCTATTTACCTTTAACCACGGTAAATAAAAGTCTAAAGTTACTATTCACCAAAATTATTTTCTTCTTATTGAACCACATTTTACTTAATAATGACAACCATGTATGTCGTATTTTTGAAATTCAATTCAAATAAGCTGTAAAATTTTATTTAAATGAAAAAGTCAGTTTTTAACTACTACTAAGCGGTTTTACTATTCATCAAAAATTGATGTTTTCAGAAAAATACCAAAAATTCATCCTAAGAAATATTTGATATTCCGGATTCAAAATTTTCAAAACATAGTGGTCGCATTAATTAATTTAAAATTAATTCTCATTGTCAAATCAAATAGCATGTTTTTATGAAACAATAACTATCAAAAAATTGACACTTGTTTGTGTATAATTTCAAAGTGAAATAAATTCCAATGATAAACATTGGATTAAATGGTAAAAATATAATCGAATTATAATTCCAAACCATTAAAATGCATAATTGAACACTATAAAAATGTTATTAAAAAATTTGTTTTTAACTAATATTTAGTATTTTTCATTATTCACCCAAAAATGAAAGTTATCAGAAAAATGAAAAAAAATTATTGAAACTAAATTTTTATGTCCCGGTTCTAAATAAGAAGTTTATTTTGTCAAATTAAATATATAAAAGTTCAAATATAGGATTTAAAAATGGTTCTCCATTAGAAGGCGGTAAAACTTTATTTTTTGAAACATAAAATATGAATGTTAAAATCATATAGGATATATATAAAATTAAAAATGTGGTTACTACTATTGATAACCTCTTTTTAAATGTCTATTTTGATAGGTTGTGGTGCGCTTGAACTCGGTGTTGCGTACATGGCACACTATTGCATTATTTATAGAGAAATGTACTTTGGAAGCTCGGAGTGTTACACGGATAAATTCATAGTACACATACATAGTCTGATGTATAATTTCATGGCCATATAGGATGGTAAGGGTATCAAATGACCTCTACACATTATGTTTTATCCCTTAAAAACATGTATTTTGAGGTTTACATTACATGTGTCTATTTACCACAAAGGAATACCAAGGGTTGTCTAGAAACACCATGTTCCCCAAGTACACATTGTATACTCACTTTCATGGTATTTATAAAAATTTATTTCTTTAGTATAGACTAGTCTTGGTTGATTATATTCTATTGGTCCATTCCCTCAAAAGGACAATCCAGAAGTATATCCACATTATATCATTTTAATCCCCTCAATAGGATGAGTCCCAAATAGAGTATTTGGAGTCCCTTTATAAGATTGTAGTGCCATCGCCTATCATATTATACCCTAGTATGGGTCTATGGAATTGGTGTGACATCCTAGAGTAGGGTGTTGATCCTCTATGTAGTAGGATATATCATTAGTGTTGATGGTATCATTGGAATTTGATCCCCTACATAGCAGATTTATCTAGATACGGTTTTTGGTGTCCAAAAGTGGTGTTTTGCATGACCCCCTTATCTGAGTAATAAGGTATTCTAAGACAAGTGAGATTTATCTGTGTGGGGCCCAATGATCTCGAACTGTTGGATGAGTGTCTCTAATGATTTCATGACTCATGGAATAGATTGAACTAGAAGAATCATTTCATTGAGAATAATCTTCTGGATGGTATTTGGTTATTACCACCTAGTGGGGTTGTGTCCTTCCTGAGTATACCATGTTTTTATTTTTTCGATTTAGTAGTTTTTTAATATTATGAGATAACTCTTCTTGATGATTTGGGTTTATTGTTTTTGAGGTTTCTTATTTAGTATTTTTATACTCACCTCCACGGGCTCTTCTAGAACATGTAATTTATTATGCAGACGATGACCCTTGTTGATGGTTCCCTGGGAGTATACGGAGCAGGTAGGTAATAGATTAAGCTTGAAAGACTGAGGTGTTTTCATAGTGATTTTTCTTTATTATAGTCCTCTCCCATGGTGAAGGTTGAGATCTCTTTAGTTTTAGGTTAATCTTGTATTTGGACCATTTTTCACAATAATTACTTGACTATCGTACTCTGATTGTGGGGTTAATGGTGTATGAATGCATTGGTTTAAGTTGTTCTAAATTTCTATATTGTTTTTCCTTGGAGATTTATTTGTGTATATAGGTAAATTTGGCTAATACCTCTCATTTTTTGGATATTATAACTCAACATTGGTCACCAGTCATTGTCCTTTAGATGCAGGTTTGGGGTAGTCATGGGTCTGACCCTAGTGGTTCAGGTTGTGACATACTACCTAATTATTTTCTTTGTCTTGGAATGTGTCATTTCCTATGTTTTTATGATTTCTTGGAATAAATAATTTTTGGTTTGACTATGATTTCCATTATCATATATTCCATGATTATGAAATCAATAATTTATTTCAATGTGACTATCCAAATACTTATACTATCAATGGATAAGATTTAATCTCATGTGATTATTTGTATGGTATTAGTTGATCATCCTTTTTTCCTACCATCTTAATAATGAATTATTTATTCTATGAAGGATTTCTATTTTGGTATGTCTTTAGTTATATCTTTTGTTTCCAATTCTTACACACACCTCCATCTAATGTGTAATGAACAATACAAGGACACTCTCCTACCACAAACCATAATAAAGGGGAAAAACACTTACTACTATATAGGTCCTCATAGGAAGTAGTATGAATCGTTGACGGATATTTTTTATTGTAGGAGAGTATGATGTGAGGGATATGTTTCTCCTAACAACTACTAAAATCAGGAATGCATTCTCAGATCATGTCCTCTAAAACTTTTATATTCTATTCTGGTTAACCATTAGACTGAGGTCGAAAGGATCTGGTATAATGAAACTATATACCCATGGACTTTTTCAGCCCCTACTAGAACATATATGTAAATGAATAATCCCTAAATGAAAAAAATATTATTAGGGACCCTATAAAGACATATAATCTCACATATATACAATCTTCCCAAATCATCAACTAATAATGTATCCCAGATAGAATGGAATTGGCATACCTTCATCAGTCAATTCACAATAACCTAAACTACATCACATCCTCGAAGAGACATCAGTAAGAGGATGAAAAAAATCCATCATAACATCCTCCCATTTCTAATTTGGAACTGGAAATGGCTGTAAATTACCTGAATGTTTTTTTATCCTCTTTAACTTGCTGACATGTGCACACCTAGTGATAAAACCTAATATCTGATGCATTATCCCAAACTACAAATACTATTGGCACATATTACTATATGTCTTGGAGATACTTTGATGGCCTTCCCTCTGAGAAGCATGTGACACTCAGGTAAGATCCTCTCTCATATCATCAGGAACCCAAATATTCCCTTGTGTACATAGGATTTCATCATCATCGATAGTGCAATATAGAGGCGGCTCTTGAAAATAAATGACCGCTTATAAGAACAATCCCTATGTATTTGAAAATTGTATCATATTCACCTTCTCTAGAATTGAACAGGTCACTGATAGCGATAGAAGTACATAATATCCATGATAGTTATCCACTTCAATGTGCATCTCAGAAAACATATCAATAAACTTCCATTCATTATTGGCCTCCTGAATTTCCTATTTCTGATTCATCCTACTCTAATCATTGGCAAAATCATTTCCTTTTCTAAATGTATAGGCTACCTCAATGTGAAATCACTATAAATATTCTATCAATATTCTCTTCATGTTACTTATGTCTCACTATGTACATATATAATCGATGCTCTTTTGGTCTATAAATACCCCAAAATGCTATCCCATTGGGTAACGCTTACAAAAATGCAAGGCGTGCACAATAGATACAAACTCAAGATCATGTTTCAGGTAATTTATCTCATGAGGCATCAACTACCAAGATCTGTATGCAATGACTCCATTATCCCGCATCAGCACCGATCTGAGGCTATTACTTCATGCATCACAATAAACTGTATAGCTCATACCCAACTCTAGAATAATTAGGATTGGTGTTGAGGAAAGCCTCGCGTTTATCTATTAAAAGGTTGTATTGGATGGTTATGACCATAGGAACTTAACACCCATCTTATCCAGACCAGTCAGCCGTAAAGTGTGGCATGATATGTCCTATATAAAGTTCATGTAGTAACAATCAAAAACCAAAAAAGTTTTTATGTGAAGGATTTTCGTGGATGATACCAGGTAACCACAACTATCACCTTCTCTAGGTCAACTAAAATTACTACCTCTAGGATAATATGGATAAGGAAGTGTACTTTTTCAATATATAAATGACACTTGCTGAGCTAAGTATACAATTGGTGCTCTCCCAATGTATTCAAAATGATCTCAAGATGAGTGGAATGTTCTCTCTAAGTATGAGTATACACTAAGATTTCATCTATTATTACCATGAAAAAGGAGTCTAGATAGGGATAGAAAACCCTATTAATCAAATCAAAGAAGATATAAGTCACGTTTATAAGACCAAACGATGTCACAAGATACTCATATAAGGTGTGCTAACTATGAAAATATTTATGGGGAATATATTAAGGTATGAATTGAACCTTATGATCACCTGATCTCAGCTCAATATTCAAGAACACATTTGTTCCTCTCATTTGGTAAAAAAATATCATCTATGCAAGAAACAAGATACCAGTTTTAAACTATAAGATGATTTAAATTTTGGTAATCCACAGAAAGCCTAAGGATTTCATTCGCCTTTTAAATAAAAAAGATTAGTGAACCAAAGGGAGAAGTAATGGGTTGTATACAACCCATTCCCTCTAAATCCTCTAGATACCTCTTGTGATCTTTTAACTCGATAGTAGCCATCTTATAAGGAGAAATGGATATCGGGGGAACCTTCATGAACTAGCTCGATGGTAGAATCTACCTCTCTCTCAGGAGGTAGTCCTTAATATTCATCTGGAAATACATCACTGTATTGATCAACTATAAGAGGGAACTCCATCTAATGTTGTCCCAAATCATTCCTATAAATACTAGAAATAGGGGTAGTCACTTCAGATTCCCCATGATGAACTATTCCATCTCTAACCACCTATACAACCCACACTATTTTGTTAATATATGTACCACCCTAGAGTGATGTAAAAAACACACTCTTGCTATAACAGTCCACATAAGCATGACAAGGAACTAACTAGTTCATTCTGAGAATGATGCCAAAGCCTACCATCTCAAGGATGATGAGGTTCTATAAGAAAAAATGGATACCTACCTCGAGAGGGTATTCGTTTCACTCATGTGCATTTTTTTATCATATTCCCAGAGTTTTATATAGAGTTATGATGCCAAAATAGTACTCAATATGAAGTCTGAGCCTCTCTACGACATGAATATATATGAGTAATGTGATGTACCAATATCAAATAAGTAATAAATTATTCGAGAGGATACTATAATTATAAGGCCCAAGCCTTAAACATTACTTAATCTTGTGTTATTTCAAGAATTTACATTGAGGATCTTTTTAGGTTTAGAGTTTAAGAGAATTAGATCATATATCATGCATTAAATTCCACTTGTAAACAAGGTGGTTACATCAAAGACAATATTCAATATTCTCATTAAAGGAAACATATTTTAAATAAAACATGGATTCTTTCTTCAGACTTCTTTGACACTGTCATCACATCATGTACCTTTCCCTTTACTTGTGAAAAACATATCAAAAACATGGGAAGAGCATAAAAATCTCAGTAAGGGATATAAAATACAAAATAAAAACATTATTTCATGTATACATAAGAATCAATGAAATCGTACTTTACTCATAAAACATAAGCACTTTAACATACATCATTAAATCATAAGATTTATGAATAACTCATTGAAATCATAAGACATAAAGGTAACTTGAGGCATTCATAACATTCTTATATAGGGATTAACCCTCATGGTTACGTTTGGAATACCCATCACAGTATATTCCCTAAATCTCTTAGGAGAAACATTCACGTTTACCTCCGTCACATTACACAATGCATTGGAGAGCTATATTGGGCTCACCCGCCCTTAGTTTATCATAGAACCACCCGTCTTCATAAACAATTCCCAATAACCATAACATAATCATATCATATAAAACATGCATAAAGGAAACACAATATTCCACCTTTCAATCACAAGATATCAATACACCACCTTGATCTAATAAAAAATTTATCAAAACCATTTTCAATACCAAAATAAAAGAAAATTAAAATGTGGTATTTATTTTTCATTTTTTTAAAAACAATCTGGCTTTTAGAGGAAGCCGAAACTCAAATAATGGTCACGACGGCGGAGAAGTTGTTGTCGCCGCATATGTAAGACAAAACATTCCTTTTGTCACTTAGTAAAACGATTCGTATAGAAATATTCCTTTTGAATAAAAGTAAAAGTCAAAGGGGTTTATACACCGTATAAAATAAAGTTGCTTATAAAACAAAATATGCCTCAATGAAAGGAGATTGAGATGAAGTCCCTTATAAAGACGGTATCCTTAGATTAAGGATAAATCAATTACATATTATGTGTGATAAATATAAATACACCCAATATAAGATGATATTATGTGTAAAACAATCAGAGGTAATCCACACATATTTATAGTATGACATAGTCAAGAAATAGAGGTTTAACCCAAAGAATTGAAATTGGGTTAAGAATTTCCCTTGCAAAAATTCGACAGACTAACGGCATCACTTTAAAATTCATTAAATGAGTTGATGAGAGAGAAAATGGTATCCCTTCACTTGGACATAAAATTTACAATAAGGATATAGAAAAACACATCCCAACATAATAAGATGTGAATTAAAAGACATAACAAAATAATTCTTTTAAATAGAGGAGGGTGAAAGGTTCCGTTACCAACTAGGGTAACTTTCGAAATGTACACCCCATGAAAGAAGGACTATTAAACATTAATCTAAATACCCATAAACGAAAGTATATTACACAAAGATTAGAATAATGGGAAGTACTATAAGTCCCCAGCCATAAAAATTACTTAATATTGAGTTATTTCAAGAATACACGTTGAAGATCTTTTCAGGTTTAGAGTTTTAGAGAATTAGATCATAAATCATTCATTACATTCCACATTTAAAAAAAGTGGTTACATAAAATATTGTATTTATTTTTTCCCATCAACAGATACATATTTAAAACAAAACATGGATTCCTTCATGACACTTCCTTGACACTGTCATCACATCATGTACCTTTACCTTGACTTGTGAAAAACATTTCAAAAACTTGGGATGAGAATAAAAAGCTCAGTAAGGGATATAAAAATACGGAAAGGAAACATTAGTACATGTATACATAAGAATCAATGAAATCATACTTTACTCATAAAACATAATCACATTAATATACCTCATGAAATCATAATATTTATGAATAACTCATAGAAATAATAAGACATAAAGTTATCTTGAGGCATTCATAACATTCTTACGTAGGGAGTAACCCTCATGGTTACGTTTGGAATACCCATCACAGTATATTCCCTAAATCTCTTTGAAGAAACCATAGAATTTAACCCCTTCGTGTTACCCAATGCATTGGAGATCTATATCGGGCTCACCCTCCATTAGTTTCTCATGGAACCACCTTTCTTCATAAACAATGCCCAAGAACCATAACATAATCGTATCGCATAAAACATGCGTAAAGGAAACATAACATTTCCACATTTCAATCACAAGATATCAATACAACACATTGATATAATAAAAAAATTATAAAAACAATTTTCAATACCAAAATAAAATAAAAGTAAAGAATTGAATTTATTTTTCATTTAAAAAATATTTATGGCCTGTAGAGGAAGCCGAAACTCAAAATAATGGTCAAGACGGTGGAGAAGTCGTTGTCGCCGCATACATACGACAAAAAAACACTCCTTTTGTCGTTTAGTAAAATGATTCATATAAAAAATATTCCTTTTGAATAGACATAAAAGTCAAATGGGTTTTTACACCGTATAAAAGAAAGTTGTGTATAAAACAAAATATGCCTCAATGAAAGGAGATTGAGATGAAGTCCCTTACCTCAGGTCCGACTTGACTCGATCGTTCTTTAACATCCTGAATAATAAACTTGAGTTAATTTTTACTTGATTAAGAACCTTTTTCAAGTTCATTATTCCTTTTATATCACTTATTACCATGTTATGTACACTATGTAATTATTTTAGTTAATAATGGTCGTTTTGTCGATCATTGGTACTTGAGTCAAAAATAAACTCTTTATAATTACAAGTTGTTCATGTGGTAAAATATCCATTATATCCATAATTATATTCATGATTTAGATATCATATATATCATATATATCCAGTATATACATGCATTTATAATATTATATAACATTTAGAGGTAAGAAATGAAATGCACCGTTCATGGAGATGGTAAGTCGTACGTACGCATGAACGCTACTTTCATTTCTACTTCATATTTTATGGAATGGAATCATAATGATATAAAGTTATATTATAATTCCAGTATAATATAATATATAATATCATTAACTCCATCCTTATATGTCCCACATATGGACTTAACGAATCAAATCACTTTGAGGGGGCGGTAGTCCGCACATCCTAAAATGAATATATCGTGTATACCCATAATGGAAACCATAAAGGTATGCCATAAATAAAAAATACATAAGCTTAAGGAAAACATAAACATATTATATATCATATATAAATATAGTGACATCTTAATGGCCACCTTTTAAGGTGTTATAAGAATATTGAACAATCATCGTTTCGTGGGGCAGAAATTCGTCATCCACAGAAACAGTATGTTCTTTAACCATTAGATGTAGGTTTGTGTATGTGTAGCTTGGATAATTCTTATAACATCATCCTAGTATATTTTATATACTGGTTTTGTTACAAATGTAATGAATAAAAATATTTTATGGGGTTGGAGAAGCAAAATAAAACAAAATAACATTACAAAAGTCTTTACCTTTAAATCGGGTAACTCCTCTTGGTTTAAACCAAATGGGTTTCTTGAAGAGCTTTATACCTAAGATAAGACTTATAGGATGAATAGAGTGATGTTTAGATATAAAATGAGCAGGTATTTTCTGATCCAATGGCTTGATAAGTGTGTGTAAATAGGTAGAGGTGGGGGCCTTTTATTAGAGGAGAGGAGGGGCACTCTTGGAAAGTTATAAAATGTTACTTTATATTAAAATGATTTTCGGATTTTAAAGGTCACATATTGATATATTTCAAGTATAAGGTGATAAGGGTTCAAAATATACTCATCCAATAGGTCTTTCACAGGTGTATGTCTTAGAGTTTACATTATCTTTTCATTTTATTTAAATCGTTCATTAATGAGGTAATCGCTGCATCATCATGATGTCATAAATAATTTAATTTATTTAATGTATAAAAATTATAAAAAAAACTATGATGTATGAAATATATTTATCTTTCCAATGATTATTTATAGTCTAAGAGATCATTTATTTAGAAAAATTTAAAAATGTTTTACTTGGGTGATACATTCTTTAGTGATATTCTCCTTTCTTTAAAAATAAAATGATAAAGTGTCACTTTCACCCAAAAGTTATTCCATGGGGTACCTAAGTTTGGAAAAAGGCATCCCATGGTCGGACATGACACAAAAACTAGCATTAGGACACATTTTGGGGTCATTTGTTATTATTATGACATTATTTTATTATCCATAACTACCCGATTACTAATTAATCAAGATAATTAAAGATAATTACCGTCCTTATTATTCATAATGTCCAAAAACAAAAGAGTCATAATTAAATAATTGGAACCTTATGATTCTAAATATAGAATCCATTTTACCAAATTCCCAGAATAGAAATTGCAATAATTAATTTAAAAATAATTTCCATTGCCAAAACAAATAGAGGGTTTTTTTGAAACAATATCTATGAAGAGTTTGGCACTTGTTTATGCCCAATTCCAAAGTGAAATTAATTATAATGACCACCATTGGATTAAATGGTAAAAATATATTTTAATTAAGCTTTAAAACCAATTAAAAAGATAATCTAAGCATATAATTAAATTAGATAAAAAAGCAGTTTTGATGTAAAATGCAATATTTTTCACTATTCATTAAAAAATTAACATTGTCAGAAAAATACCAAAAATTAATCCAAAGTAAATTTCAATGTCCCAATCATAAAGAATAAGTTTATTTTGACAAATATAGATTATAAAATTGTCAAAAGTTTTATTTAAAAATGGTTTTCCATCAAAAGGCAGAAAAACAATCTTTCAAAAATATTAGTGTATTCCATACTTAAGATTGGATTTATTCTCGTTTTAAATCTCTAAAACACTATCTAATTTATAAATAGACATAGATAAGAAAATTCGTTATTCATTACATACTTGGGATGTTACATCCTTCCCCCCTTTAGAAAATTGCATCCCCGTAATTTATTTACTTATCGAATAAGTGGGGGTATTTATCCTTCATTGCATTTTCATATTCCCATGTTGCTTCGTCACTCATGTGGTTTTTCCACAAAACCTTTACTTGACGAATCACATTATTCTGCAAAACATGATCCTTGTAGTCAAGAATCTGGACTGGTTTTTCCTCATAAGATAGATTCTCATCAAGCTGAACTACCTATGGACTCATATTATGAGATGGATCTGGCATGTACTTCTTTAACATTGAAACATGAAAATCATTGTGTACCTGAGATAAACTCGGAGGTAAATCCACTCGGTATGCAACTGATCCAACTCTCTCCAGAATTTCATATGGTCCAATGAACCTTGGAATCATCTTTCCTTTCTTACCAAATCGTATCACACTTTTCCATGGTGAATCTTTGAGAAAAACATGATCACCTACCTCAAAAGAGAGATCCTTCCTCCAGTTGTCCGCATAACTCTTCTGCCTACTCTGAGCTGTTCTCATGTGTTTCTGTATCATCTGAACTTTTTCTGCCAACTCTTCTACCAATTCTACTCCCATAAACTTCCTTTCACCCACTTCATCCCAAAAAGCTGGAGTTCGACACCTTTTCCCATATAATGCCTCAAATGGTGCCATCTGTATACTGGAATGAAAACTGTTATTGTAGGAAAATTCAGCTAAAGAAATATGTTGGTCCCAACTTTCCTAATAATCCATCGAACAAGAACGTATCATATCCTCCAAAGTCTGAATTTTTCGTTTTTACTGCCCATCTAATTGAGGATGAAAAGATGTACTAAAATTTAGTTCAGTACCCAACGACTTCTGAAGTCCTTTCCAAAAGTTAGAAGTGAACTTGGGATCATAGTCAGATACAATGGAGAGAGGAACTCCATGTAACCTGACTATCTCTCTACGATACAAACAGGAAAGTTGATCTAGGGAAAAATTATCTCGTATAGTAAGGAAATGATCACATTATTCAAGAGATCAACAATAACCCATATTGAGTTATTACCTCGAGGTGTCTTCGACAATCCCACAACAAAGTCCATGGTTATATTCTCCCATTTCTACTCTGGAACTAGTAAAGGCTGAAGCATCCCTTTTAGTCACTTCCACTCTACTTTAACCTGTTGACAAGTCAAACACTTCATAGTAAAATCAGCAATGTCCCTTTTCATTCTGTCCCACCAGTAATACTCTTGAAGATCTCTATACATCTTAGTACTTCCTGGATAAACTGAAAACGGAGAACTATGAGCATCACATAACAACTCTCTCTTCAACTCTGAATCACAAGGCATGCACAATCTCTTCCCAAATCTAAAAAAACAATCATTATCAATGTTGAATTCAGGAAACTTACCCTTCTGAACCAGCTCTACCTTTTTATGCAACTCACTGTCTTTCTTTTGTGCTTTCTTAATTCTGTCTGATAGAGAAGATTCCACTGATACCTGAAACAAAACAAAAGAACATCATGCACTAAAAAATTTTATGCCAAAGTTCATCAAATCCTTAACCAAAGGATCACGTTCCAAACGCAACATTGTTAATGAAGCATTACTTTTTCGAATCAAAGCATCAGCCCCTTTATTTTATTTTCCCAGATGGTAATGAATTGTACAATCATAATCCTTGATTAATTCTAGCCATCTCCTCTGTCTCATGTTCAATTATTTCTAAGTGAATATATACTTTAAAATTTTGTGATCAGTATATATTTCACACTTTACTCCATACAAATAATGCCTCCAAATTTTTAAAGCGAAGACAACAACATCTAATTCCAAATCATCTGTAGGGTAATTTACCTCATGAGTTTTCAACTGACGTGAAGCATAAGAAATTACCAGATTATTCTGCATTAGGATGCAACCAAGTCCGTTCAATGAAGCATCACTGTAGATAAAAAACTCCCCATTCTTGGAAGGTAGTTCCAAAACTAGAGCGTTCACCAATCTTCTTTTCAGTTCCTAAAAACAATATCACATTCTTTTGTCTAGATAAACTTAACACCCTTTTGAGTTAGCTTAGTCATTGGACTAGCTAACCGGGAAAAATTTCTAACAAACCATCGGTAATTTCCAACCCAATAAAACTATGAATCTCTGTTACATTTGTGGGTCTTCTCCATTCTTCAAACACCTTTGTTTTTTCAAGATCAACAGTTATTCCATCTTTAAAAACAATATGACCAAGGGAAAAAATTTGTTGCAACCAAAACTCACACTTGCTTAATTCTCCATACAATTTATTTTATTTTAAGGTTTTCAAAATAACCCTTAAATTTCTTTCATGTTCCTCTTTACTTTTAGAAAACACCAAAATATCATCAATGAAAACAACCACAAACTTATCCAATAACTCATGGAAAATTCTATTCATAAGGTCCATGAATACAGTAGGTGCATTGGTTAGCCCAAAAGGCATAACTACAAATTCATAATGGCCATATCTTGTATGAAACGTGGTCTTCGGAATATCTGCTTCCTTTACCTTCAACTGATGGTACCCCGATATCAGGTCAATCTTTGAAAAATATTGAGCTCCCTGGAGCTGATCAAAAAAATCATTGATATGAGGAAAAGGATATTTTTTCTTAACAGTGATGTTATTCAAAGCTCTATAATCAATGAAAAGTCTCATTGTACCATCTTTCTTTTTATCAAATAAAACAGGATCACCCCATGGTGATGTGCTAGGTCAAATGAAACCTTTCTCTAATAAATATTGCAATTTCTCCTTCAACTCTAAAAGTTCAATTTGAGCCATTCGATAAGGAGGTTTTTAAATTGGCTTAGCATCAGGAACTAAGTCAACAGTAAAATCAACTTCTCGATCTGGTATTATTCCAGGAAACTCATCAGGAAAAACATTAGGATACTCATTTACCACTAGCACATCATTAATCTGAACAGTTCCCTTGTTTTCAACAATATGTGCAAGGTAACATTCATTTCCATCTTTTACATGTTTCTCGGCCTCTTGATATGTTATCAATATTAAGGGTTCATTCTTGTACACAAACTGAAAGTCTTTCTGAAAAGAAACTTCTTTAGCTCTACAGTCAATCTTAGCATGGTAAATAGAGAGCCAGTCCATTACCAGGATAACATCAAACTCTACTAGAGGTAAAATAATAAGGTTTTGAAGTAGGTTCTTTCCATGGATAACGATAGGAAGATTCTTATAAATTATTTTTTCCTCAACATTTTTCCCAGGTGTTTTTACCACAATTTCAGGAGTCATTTCTTGAGATGGAATTCCAAATTAACTAGAAAAATTTTCAGAGATGAAAGAATGTGTAGACCCTGAATCAAACAACACAGTGGCATAATCTGAAAAAACAAAGTACCTGATACTACTTCATTTGATGGCCCAACATCTGCTGAAGTAGTTGAAAAGGATTTCACCACCCCTTTCTGCTTGTAGTCTAACTGCTTCCCATCACTCGAGCTCTTTGTCGGACACTCGTTTTCATAGTGACCCATCTCATTTCACTTAAAACATTTCACTAATAGTAAATCAAATTTGGTCTTACCATCACCCTGATCTTTTTCAGTGCAATCACGAGCCTTATGTACCATCTTACCACATCGGTAGCACTTTCCAGAATTCAGAAGACATTCCCCAGCATGCCTTTTACCACATTTTTCACAAAATGGAAACTTAGTTTTCTTACCATCAGTCCTTTTTGAAGAATTATTCCCTTTCTCCTGCCACCTCGGTCTCTTCTTCTGTTGGTTTTTATAGAACACTTGATCATCGGCAAACTCCATTTCCACCTTCTCAGCACATCTAACAAGATTTTCATATCTTTTGAACTCACGAGAAGCCAATGCTATTCGATATTTTGGCTTTAATCCTGAGTAAAAATGATTGATTTTACTATCATGGTCTCGGATAAAATTTGGAGCATACCTTGCCAATCGAGTGAACCTTTCTTCATAAGCAGCCACTGATTCTTCCTCTTGTCTCAATTCCAAGAATTTTTTTTCCATCCGAAGTCGAACACCCTTAGTAAAATACTTCTCAAAAAATATACCTTTGAATTCATCCCAGTCGAGAGCATCAATCTCATCAGCGTCCCTGATATTTTTTACCATCGACCACCACTGATCTGCTTCACCCTACAAACGGTAAATTTCAAGACTAACATTTTGATTGTCTGAACACCCCATGACATCAAAAATCTTCTCCAGTGCTTTAATCCACCCTTCAGCTAGCACAGGGTAAGATGATCCTCTTAATTATGTGGGATGTTGCCTCATGAAATGTTCCACCACTTACATGTTCCTTTGCGGTTGATCTGGCTGATCTCGTGTGTGTGTACACCACCATTTATCGCTTGAGTCAACTGCGTCATTACTGCAAAAAACTATTCAGTTCCAATTCCGACCATCTCTGGATGTTGATTCGGACGGTCATTTCCTTCTGTATGCCTTCCTAGCACTTCTTCCCTATTTCCTCTGCGGAAAACCATTCTGAACAATCATGTCTTAGATGAAGCAACATGGTAATCTTCAAATGCTATATCATTTTAATTTGACCATAAAAAATATTTTTGGATAATAATTTAATAGAATTATAACTCCTAAAGCTAACTAAACTGACCTCTGATACCAACTATAATTCCCCAGCCTTAAACATTACTTAATCTTGAGTTATTCCAAGAATACATGTTGAGGATCTTTTCAGGGTTAGAGTTTTAGAGAATTAGATCATAAATCATGCATTACAATCCACATTTAAACAAAGTGGTTACATAAAAGATAGTATTCATTTTTCCCATCAATGAAAACATATTTAAAACAAAACATGGATTCATTCATGACACTTCTTTGACATTATCATCACATCATGTACCTTTCCCTTGACCTGTGAAAAACATTTCAAAAACATGGGATGATCATAAAAAGATCATTAAGGGATATAAAAATACGGAAATGAAACATTAGTACATGTATACATAAGAATCAATGAAATCATACTTTACTCATAAAACATAAGAATGTTAACATACCTCATGAAATCATAAGATTTATGAATAACTCATAGAAATCATAAGACATAAAGGTAACTTGAGGCATTCATAACATTCCTACGTTGGGAGTAACCCTCATGGTTACGTTTGGAATACCGATCACAGTATATTCCTTATATATCTTCGGAGAAACCTTAGCGTTTAACCCCTTCGCATTACCCAATGCATTGGAGAGCTATATCGGGCTCACCCACCCTTAGTTTATCACGGAACCACCCATCTTCATAAACAATACCCAAGAACCGTAACATAATCGTATCACATCAAACATGCATATAGGAGACATAACATTTCCACATTTCAATCACAAGATATTAATACAACACATTGATATAAAAAAACATTATGAAAAGCATTTTCAATACCAAAATAAAAGAAAAGTAAAGCATGGTATTTAATTTTCATTTAAAAAATGGTTATGGATTGTAGAGGAAGACGAAACTCAAATAATGGTCACGGCGGCGGAGAAGTTGTTGTCCCCGCATACGTACGACAAAAAAATCCTTTTGTCATTTAGTAAAATGCTTCGTATAAAAAAGATTCATTTTGAATAGACGTAAATTTCAAAGGGGTTTATACACCGTATAAAAGAAAGTTGTGTATAAAATGAAATATTCCTCAATGAAAGGAGATTGAGACGAAGTCCCTTACATCTGGTCTGACTTGACTCGATCGTTCTTTAACCTCCTGAATAATAAACTTGAGTTAATTACTACTTGCTTAAGAACATTTTTCAAGTTAATTATTCCTTTTATATCACTTATTACCATGTTATGAACACTATGTAATTATTTATGTTAACAATGGTCGTTTTGTCGATCATTGGTACTTGAGTCAAAAATAAACTCTTTATAATTACATGTTGTTCATGTGGTAAAATATCCATTATATCCAAAAATTATATTCATGATGTAGATATCATATATATCATATATATCAAGTATACACATGGATTTATAATATTACATAACATTTAGAGGTAAGAAATGAAATACACTGTTCATGGAGACGGTAAGCCGTATGTACGTGTGAACGCTACTTTCATTTCTATTTCGTATTTTATGGAAATAAATCATAATGATATAAAGGTATATTAAAATTACAGTATAATATCATATATAATATCATTAAATACATCCTTATACATCCCACATATGGCATTAACGAATAAAATCACTTTGAGGGGGTGGTAGTCCGCACTTCCTAAAATGAAGATATCGCCTTTACCCATAATGGAAACCATAAAGGTATGCCATAAATGAAAAATACAGAAGATTAAGGAAAAAATAAAAATATTATATATCATATATAAATATAGTTACATATTAATGGCCACCTTTGAAGGTGTTATAAGAATATTGAACAATCATCATTTGGTGAGGCAGAAATTCGCCATCCACGGAAACAGTATGTTCTTTAACCATTAAATGTAGGTGTGTGTAAGTGTAGCTCAAATAATTATTATAACAACATCCTAGTATATTTAATATACTTTTTTTGTTAAAAAATGAATTAATAAATAGTGTTTAGGGGGTTTTAGAAGAAAAATAAAACAAAAGAACATTAGAGAAGTCTTTACCTTTAAATCGGGCAACTCCTCTTGGTTTGAACCAAATGGGTTTCTTGAAGAGCTTTCTGGCTAAGGTAAGGCTTCTAGGATGAAGAGAGGGGTGTGTAGAGATAAAGTGAGTAGAGATTGCCCGAGCCAATGGCTTTATAAGTGTGTGTAAAGAGGTAGAGGTGGGGGCCTTTATAAGAGGAGAGGAGGGGCACTCTTGGAATGTTATAAAATGTTACTTCATATTAAAATGAGTTTCGGATTTTAAATGTCCCTCATTGATATATTTCGAGGATAATTTGATAAAGGTTCAAAATATACTCATACAATAGTTCTTTGACAAGTTTATGTCTTATATTTTACATTTTATTTTTATTTTATTTAAATCGTTCATTAATGAGGTAATCGTTGCATCATCATGATGCCATAAATAATTTAATTTATTTAATGTATAAAAATTATAAAAAATAATAATATGATGTAGGAAATATTTTTATCTTTCCAATGACTATTTATAGTCCAAGAGATCATTTATGTAGACAAAATTAAAAATGTTTTACTCGGGTGATACATTCTTTAGTGATATTCTCCTTTCATTAAATAATAAAGTGTGACTTTCACCCAAAAGTGATCCATGGGATCCCTAAGTTTGGAAAAAGTCATACCATGGTCGGACATGAAACAACCAGTAGCATTAGGACACATTTTGGGGTCATTTTATATTATTATGATATTATTTTGTTATCCTTAACTACCCGATTACTAATTAATATAGATAATTAAACATAATTACCGTCGTTACTATTCATAATGCCCAAAAACAAAAGAGTCTTAATTACATAATTTGGAATTTATGATTCAAAATATAGAATCCATATTACCAAATTCCAAACATACAAATTTCAATAATTAATTTAAAAATAATTCCCGTTGTCAAAACAAATAGCGGGTTTTTTTGAGACAATATCTATGAAACGTTTGTCACTTGTTTATTCCCAATTACAAAGTGAAATTAATTATAATGACCACCATTTGATTAAATGGTAAAAATATATTGTAATTACACTTTAAAAAAAATTATAAATATAATCTTACCATGTAATTAAATTAGATGAAAAAGTAGTTTTGATGTAAAATGCAGTACTTTTCACTATTCATTAAAAATGAACATTGTCAGAAATATACCAAAAATTAATCCAAATTAAATTTCAATGTACTAATAATAAATAATATGTTCATTTTGAAAAATATAACATATAAAATTGTCAAAAGTTTTATTTAAAAATTGTTTTCCATCAAAAGGCAGTAAAACAATCTTTTAAAAATATTAGTGTATTCCCTGCTGAAGATTGGATTTATTCTCATTTTAAGCCTCTAAAACACTATATAATTTATAAATAGACATAGATATGAAAATAAATTATTCATTAATTACTTGGTATGTTATAATTACATACACCACTCAAAGGAAATGGTGGAAAATGTAGCATAAATCTCATTGGAATAAAAGTGAGATGAAAAATCCCTTACGAAAACTCGGCAGCCTAACGACGCCACTTAAAACTTCCGAAAATGGATATATGATACCAAATAAGGTCTCTCATAATATGAACATAAAAATTATAGTATGTAGAATATAAAATAACATCCCCAAACATAAGAAATATGAGCTTAAAAGTAATGACATAAAAGAGAGTATTTAAAAAGAAAGAGAGAGGTGGGATCCCGTACCTCATGTCCGACTTGACTTGATCATTCTTTAATCTCCAGAATAATAAACTTGAGTTAATTTATAATTTCTTAGGAAAACTTTTTCAAGTTCATTATTCCTTTTATATCACTTATTACCATGTTATGAACACTTTGTAATTATTTAGGTTAATAACGGTCGTTTTTTCGATCATTGGTATTTGAGTCAAAAATAAACTCCTTAAAATTACAAGTTGTTCAAGTGGTAAAATATCCATTATATACAGAATTATATTAATTATTTATATATAATATATATCATATATATCCATTATATACATGAATTTATAATATTACATAACATTTATAGGTAAGAAATGAAATGCACCGTTCATGGAGACGGTAAGCCGTACGTACGCATGAACGCTACTTTCATTTATATTTCGTATTTAATGGAATTAAATCATAATGATATAAAGTTAAATTATAATTCCAGTATAATATCATATATAATATTATAAACTCCATCATTTACATGTCCCACATATGGCATTAACGAATCAAATCACATTGAGGGGGCGGTAGTCCGCACTTCCTAAAATGAAGATATCACGTTTACCCATAATGGAAACCATAAAGGTATGCCATAAATGAAAAATACAGAATCTTAAGGAAAACATAAACATATCATATATCATATATAAATATATTGAAATCTTAATGGCCCCCATGAAATTTGTTAATAGAAGATTGAACAATCATCGTTTCGTGAGGCAGTAATTCGCCATCCACAGAAACAGTATATTCTTTAACCATTAGATTAAGGTGTGTGTAAGTGTATATAGAATCATTTTCATAAAAACATCATATTATATTGAAGATACTGTTGTTTTTACAAAATAAATTAATAAAAATAGTTTAGGGGGTTGGAGAAGAAAAATAAAACAAAAGAACACAAGTGAAAACATTACCTTTAAATCAGGTAACTCTCCTTCGGTTGAACCAAAAGGGTTTCTTGAAGAGATGTCTGCCTAAGGTGAGGATTCTATGATAAAGAGAGGGATATTGGGAGCTTATTTGAGTATAGTTTTGATTATCTAAAGGGCTTGATAAGTGTGAGAGATGGGTCGGAAGTGGGGTCTTTTTATAAGGGAGAGGAGGGGCTCTTTTGGAAATCTCGAAACTATTATTTTATTATAAAATGAAATTCGGTTTCTAATGCTCCAAAAATAATTAAAGTCGATGAAAAGGTGTTCCATGTGATAAATAAAATCATCCAATAAGAATTGGACAGGTTTTGGATATTATTGTAAACATTATCTTCTTATTTATTTAAATCATTCATTAATGACATAAACACTGCATCACCCTTGTGTCATAAATAATTTTTTTTTTGATGTCTAAAAATTATAAAAGAATTACCATGATGTAGGAAATATTTTTATATTTCTAATGAATATTTATATTCAAAAATATAACTTCTATAGCATCATGTATATTTTTTTTAGTAAAACAATACAAGTTTGTGATATTTTTATTTTTACTTTAAATAAAAGGTATTAATGTCATTAGCTTACCCAAGTGGCTCCATGGGGTCATAAAAATTGACCAATGGATTGTCTTGGTCATCCATGACCTATCCAATAATTTTATTACATGTTTCAATATATTTTTATATTTTTATAATATCATTTTTATCTTAAATTACACTAATTACCTCTAATCACGGTTAACAAAACTCAAAAGTTACTATTCACGAAAAAAATATTTTAATACCATTGAACACAATTTTACTTAATAATGACAACCATGTATTTAGGATTTTCTAAATTAAATAAACATAAGTGGTAAACTTTCATTTAAATGAAAAATTCAGTTTGTTTAACTACCACTTAGTGGTTTACTATTCATCAAAAATTGAAGTTCTTCAGAAAAATACCACAAATTCACCCTAAGATATATTTGATATTCCGTATTCAAAAATGATTTCTATTTTTAAAAATTCAACACATATAAGTTGAATTAATTAATTTTATAATTAATTCATGTTGTCAAAACAAATATCTTGTTTTTAAGAAACAATATCTATCAAAAAACTGACACTTGTTTATGTCCAATTTCAAAGTGAAATTAATTCCACTGACCACCATTGGATTAAATGGTAAAAATATATTCTAATTACACATTAAAACCAATTAAAAAGATAATATAACCATATAAATAAATTATATTAAAATGAGTTTTTGACATAAAATACAACATTTTTCACTATTCATTAAAAAATGAACTTTGTTGGAAAAATACCAAAAAGATACACAATGTAAATTTTGATGTCCCGATTCTAAAGAAGAATTTTATTTGGTTCAATTGAACATATAATAGTGACCAAAAAATTATTTAAAGACGGTTTTCCAACAAAAGGCGATAAATCGACCTTTTACTGAATATTAGAGTATTTATGCCTAAAATTTAATTTTTTTTCTTATTTTATGCCTTTATATTTTATAGGATAAATGTAAAAACATTTAACAAACATGTATAATCATATTGTAGTTAGTTCTATTCATTATCACCACTGCAACGGCTAGGCGTTAACTACCACTTAAAATAATATTATTATATTATGAGTGTGTGACGTAAGGTTTCAAAGAAACTCATTGTTGAGTATTGGGTACGCCATCGAACATAACATCCCCTTTAAAGTAATATTAATGTTTTATTCAAAAATATTAATAAATATGGAAATTTCATATTATTTATTTACCCAGGATGTTACATCCTTCCCCCCTTTTGGGAATTGTGTCCTCACAATTTTAAAATTGGTCATGGAAACCTCACTAAAAGTCCAACATCGGAAAACGAGTCCATAAAACTATCACTTTAAAAGAAAAAAAAGAGAAGTACAAAGGTTACCCGCGATAACCTATATTAGGATTCCATGTACGGAAAACATGGATATGGAAGAAAAAAACAAAGGATCATGTTCTGATGGAGAGTGATAGAAAACATGTCTAGGAGAAATTTAACCACCAGAAAATCACAAAAATGTGATGGGTTAAATGGTATTTGATTCCCCAGTAGGAAACGTTAACAAACAATGTTTTTGTTTAAAGTTTCTTTTAATTGAGTAATTTATTTATGGGTTTAACAAAAACATAAGTAGACATACTTAATTGTCATGTAGACTTCATCTTTTACTAGATTTCTAATACAAACTCTTATTTCCTCGAAACGATGAGTATTTCAGGATGACTTGGTCATGTTAAGAGCACTATAATCAACTTTTAGAGAATCACCTGACCAACAAAAGATGAACTATATATTTTCCATGTCTTTAGACCTTAACCAAAACCAAAAAATGTTATTACAAGATCAGATAATACCCAAAAAGGATAATCCTTTATAAAAATAAAAACTACTCTTAATCTTTAAAATTTTTCAAACAATACCCAAAGTTAAAAAAATACCATTCAATAAACAGCTACCCATAAAATTCCTCAAAGTAATCCATACTAATATTGAATCCCAAATCTCTGAATGATTTAATCACATAGTCTTCCAAGGTAAATCTTAACAACTATCTCCAAATAACATCAGTTACTCTTAATGTATCATATTGAAAAGTAATTAACTTAATCACGTATCCTCCATGATAGTTTAATCATTTTCATAGATAACCCAAAATCATATAAGTCCATAATAAAAACAGAGATTCTTCCAAAATAAAATTCCACCGTTTATCCTCAATTGAAATCTCAAATCATTCTATTTTCTATAGGCATATATTGTTTCCATGAAATAGAGAACATCTTCCAAAATAATAGTTATTACACGATCACCAAATCATTTTCCTACACTAAGGATATCTATTTGATAAAACATAAGTTCCCAAAATCAACTTCTTATTGATCCAAAAATCATTTTACCAAAAATAATAAGTCATAATAACCAGGGACTTCATGTAGGCTAGTGGTAGGCTATGCACCCTTGTCTCCCTTCGGTTGTGGGTTCAATTCATGTGGCATTGCCGGATGTGACGGGTTTTCACCCATCTTACAGGTTTTCCATTTTAGAAATCTCAAAAATAACCCTAAAATGTTTTAACCTCAATGGTTTCCTTATACCACTCATTTTCATCAAAATCCATTATGATATCAACATCTTATTTCTTGAACTATTACTTCGCCATAATTATATAAAATAAATTGATCCCCAAAATTAAGAACATCATACCTTGATCATGGTGTCCATTGTGCTTCATTGTCATCTTTTTCATGTAGGTAGATGTTCTATACATCGCAATAATGATTTAGAGATCCTTCAAAATCATTTGATTCCTCCATACAAATACACCTTGTACAACATGGGTCATATGGGTGTTCACAGAAAAAACAGTTTTGGAAAATAATCATGTATGACATATAATTTCAAAACATCTGATAAAATATGATTTCTATAAAATAGTTGGACCAAAATTGAGTTGAAACATTCAATTAATGGTCCTTTTAAAATACCATTGGTATGTGCTGAGAGACTATATTTTAAAAGAAAGTATAAATAGGTTGCACCAGGGTATCCTTCTTCAGCACCATTTTTAAAATCATAACATGCCTCAAAATATTGTGATAAGGTAAAATATCTGAAAATGCCTTGATAATATTTACCTTTCTTGAAGATATGATAATATCGTGAAAAATGGATTTTATTAAATACAACCCATGATCCATGATGATAACGAGGTATAGTGGAGGTGTTTGATATCTCAAACAACTACTTGCAAGTGATTTGTATGCTAGAAAAAGTTTCACAATCATTCAAACTTGACTTTGCAATAATTATTGCAAGCATGTCATCAGGAAGAGATAGGAATTTCGTTTGAGATCCTCCTCCTCCCATTTGTAACTGACTTTCCTTGATCTGAAAAAGATAGAAAACAAGGATATAACTCAAATAATAGACCTAGGGACTAACCATGTGGTTAACGCATACTCTTAATCCCTAAAGGTGTCTAAACCGACCTTTGATACTGATTATAAGGCCCCAGCCTTAAACATTACTTAATCTTGAGTTATTTCAAGAATTTACATTGAGGATCTTTTCAGGTTTAGAGTTTTAGATAATTAGATCATATATCATGCATTACATTCCACTTGTAAACAAGGTGGTTACATCAAATACCATATTCACTCTTCTAATTAAAGGAAACATATTTTAAATAAAACATTGATTCTTTCTTGACACTTCCTTGACATTATCATCACATCATGTACCTTTCCCTTGACCTATGAAAAACATATCAATAACTAAGGATGAGTATAAAAAGCTCAGTAAGGGATATAAAAATATGGAATGAAAACATTAGTTCATGTATACATAAGAATCAATGAAATCATACTTTACTCATAAAACATAAGCACTTTAACATACATCATGAAATAATAAGATTTATGAATAACTCATAGAAATCATAAGACATAAAGGTATCTTGATGGATTCATAACATTCTTATCTAGGGATTAACCCTCATGGTTATGTTTGGAATACCCATCATAGTATATTTCCTAAATCTATTAGGAGAAACATTCACGTTTTCCTCTATCATGTTACCCAATGCATTGGAGAGCTATATCGGGCTCACCCGCCCTTAGTTTATCATGGAACCACCCGTCTTCATAAACAGTGCCCAAGAACCATAACATAATCGTATCATATAAAACATGCATAAAGGAAACACAACATTCCACCTTTCAATCACAAGATATCAATACACCACATTGATCTAATCAAAACTTTATCAAAACCATTTTCAATACCAAAATAAAAGAAAAGTAAAACGTGGTATTTATTTTCATTTTTAAAAAAAGTTTTGGCTTGTAGAGGAACCCGAAACTCAAATAATGGTCATGGCGGTGGAGAATTGGTTGTCACCACATATGTAAGACAAAACATTCCTTTTTTTTCTTAGTAAAACACTTCGTATAAAAGGATTAGTTTTGAATAAAATTAAAATTCAAAGGGGTTTATACACCGTATAAAAGAAAGTTGTGTATAATACAAAATATTCCTCAATGAAAGGAGATTGAAACAAAGTCCCTTACAAAGACGGTATCCTTAGATTAAGGATAAATCAATTACATAATTATGTGTGAAAAATGTAAATACACCCAATATAAGATGATATTAAGTGTAAAACAATCAGAGGAAATCCACACATATTCATAGTATGACATAATCAAGAAATAGAGGTTTAACCCAAAGAATTGAAATTGGGTTAATAAGTTCCCTTGCAAAAATTCGACAGCCTAACGACATAACTTTAAAATTCATAAAATGATTTGATGAGAGATAAAATGGTATCCCATAACTTGGACATAAAATTTACATCAATAAGGATATATAATAACATATCCCAACATAATAATATGTGAATTAAAAGACATAACAAAATAATTCTTTTAAAAATATGAGGGTGAAAGGTTCCCTTATCGACTTGGGTAACTTTCGAAACGTACACCCCATGAAAGGACTATAAAAAATTAATGTAAATACCCATAAATGAAATTATATTACAAAAATATTAGAATAATGGTCAGTTTATACACCACTCAATGGAAATGGTGGAAAAGGTAGCATAAATCTCATGGGAATAAAAGTGAGATGAAAAATCCCTTACGAAAACTCGGCAGCCTAACGGCTCTACATAAAACTTCCAAAAATGGATTTATGAGATAAAATAGGGTATCTCATAATATGAAAATAAAAATTACAGGATTATGAAAATAAAATAACATCCCCAAACATAAGAAATATTAGCTTAAAAGGAATGACAGAAAAGAGAGTACTTAAAAAGAAATAGATAGGTAGGATCCCTTACCTCATGTCCGACTTAACTCGATCATTCTTTAATCTCTTTAATAATAAACTTGAGTTTATATATACTTTCTTAAGAACCATTTCCAAGTTCATTATTACTTTTATATCAATTATTACCATGTTATGAACACTTTGTAATTATTTAGTTTAATAACGTTCGTTTTGTCGATCATTGGTACTTGAGTCAAAAATAAACTCCTTAAAATTACAAGTTGTTCATGTGGTAAAATATCCATTATATGCAGAATTATATTCATGATTTAGATATCATATTGATTAGCCACTAAATGAGGCTAATATTCATTGTTAATATACCTAATTTTCATGTTCTTTGTTATTCATAAATACCATTTTAGTGCATTTTACACTTTGAACATCATTTCACATTATGATTGTAATACCTTCTTAAAATGCACTATTATGTGGTACATTTTTGAACATCATTTAAAGTACCCAATGATTCATCTAATTTTAAGGAATATAATTATACATATTTTAATTTTATATTTTTGTAAATTGATCTACACTTAAATATGAACATGTTTGATTCAGGGATCAATGGAGAATTCATGGAGGATGATGGAGATATTTGGCAATGAAAGGAAGCAATTTTGGAGAAGGCAGATTGGACACCAGCCCAATGATGAGACTGTGGGGCCCAACCTACAGGCCCAATTAATCCCAAATTTCGTGGGATGCTATAAGACATGTACAGAAACAAATCACTCTTCAGGAGTTAATGCTAATTCGGCCTCCATGGTGGTCATTTAGGCGGCCAAGTTAGAGATAAAATTCTGGGCCAGATTCTGCGGCCCAGAAAAACAGTCCACCATTTTGATCATATCTCGGACTACACAACTCCAAATAGGCCCAAATTTTACAGGCGGTTAGCAGACATCCGGAGATCCATTTTCTTCTTCTATGGCCCACCCTGATTCCGACTTCTAGAAGGTCTTCCAGACGCGTCTGTTCGGTGGATGAAAACTGGGTGCCACCTCGGGTCAAGGGTGGAGAAGTCACCTCTCCACCTACTTTCCACCACCTATGCCTACCCTCATTGATTGGGATGACTTGTACTGTTGGTGGTTCGACCCAAGGCTCCCAAAATGCCTATTTAAGGCAGTGGTGGTGAAGGAGTTGAAGATCTTGGATGCTTTGTTTACTTGTAATGTTATGCTGCATTTTTGTTGCCTCAATTTTGTCTTTCACATGTAAGTTGTTCAATTCACTTTAGTTTCTTAATAAAAGTTCTTCTTCTACTCTTATTCTGTTGTTCTTAATATCACTTTGATACCGTTGGATCAAGGTGTGAATTTATTCACACCAACCCTTGTGAAATTATTCACACAACGGTGGAGTGATCATTTTATTTTTGTTGTTTTCTTTACTTCTTCATTCCTCCCTTATGAGTCTACTTTCCGCTTCCATTGAAACCATGGGATCAATGGAGGGCTAACCCACTTATGGGTTGATCCAAGGGAGTAGCAAGGGGCTGGATTGGATGTTATTTATCACCTAATTAATGTATAATCACTTCTTTAATTGGGATTTTTATTTGATGATTTTTAAACTCCATCGTCCTTGTTGAATTTAAGGCCACACACTTCAAGTACTAATACGATCCTTTACCTTGAAGTGCTCAAAACTTTGATCCTTCAAGTGTATAGGTGATTAGTATTAGAGGGTGTAGGCATTGAACCAGTAAGTGATGATGTTGTTTTATCTCCTTAAATTAATCCATCTCAAATTTAAGAAATTGAAATCATTAAAAAGAAAATTCATCCAATCCACCCCGAGTGATAACCTAGGATCAACTCATTCTTTTAAATTGAATCCACTTAAATCTTTTAGATATCTTTAAAACCCATCCAAAATCAATCCAAGTTGGCCACTTCATAGCCAAAAATCCATCCCTTAGGTTGTGTATCTTAGGTATCTCCTTTGGTCTCTGTGGAATCGACAACCCAAGCTACACTACAAGGACCGTTCTACCCTTCTTCTCTTGGGTAAATTTGGGCGTGAACCAAATTTTGGCGCCGTTGCCGGGGACCAAGTAAGTACCTTAGATTCAAAAAAAAAAAAAACCTTCTTTCCTCACCTCCATTCTTCTACTCTCACCCAAGATCTCTTATCTTGTCCCTTTCTCGCTTTTTTTTTTTTTGGCGCATGTCCGCCTACACCCGCGATTTCTCAAACAGACTAGTTAGGGTGGAAAGTCCTAGGATAGGGGAGTCAAGTGCACCTAAGGGATTGTTTAAATCAGATTCAAATATTCTTGAAACCCCAAAGTCAGAACTTGAAACAAGTCCAATGGAGGGTCATCCACAAAATCAAATTGTAAACCCTGGGGGGAATCAAATGGGAAACCAAAACCAAGAAGCTCCAAACTTAGGGAATGTAGTTGATCAAACCATGAATGACTACCTCACTCCAGCTTGGACCAATGCCCCCTCATGCATTAGACACAATTCCATAGGAGACACCAACTACATATTCAAACCCCATGTCCTAAACCACCTTCCAACCTTTCATGGGATGGAGTCAGAAATGCCATACCTTCATGTCAAAGAGTTCAACGACATTGTTGAAACCATGTGTCCCCCACATCAACTAGAATCCGCTAAGATGAGGCTATTTCCTTTTTCATTAAAGGATCGAGCTAAAAATTGGCTAAACAACTTGAGACCTGCATCAATCCACTCTTGGGACCAACTGCAAAGAGAATTCTACAAAAAATACTTCCCTCATCACAAAACAATTGCACTTAAAAAGAGCATCCAAAACTTTTTTGAAAAAGAGGGAGAGTCATTCTATGAAACATGGGAGAGGTTCAAAGACACCCTAAACATGGTTCCACACCATGGGTTTTCCATACCTGAACAAGTGAGAATTTTCTATGAAGGGTTGGGTCCAGGTAATAAACAATTCATTGACATGATGTGTAATGGAACTTTTAAAAACAAAGCCCCAAATGATGCTTACGAGTATCTGGAAAGTCTGGCTGAACAAAACCAAACTTGGGGAACTTCACCTTATTCTGAAAAGCCACAAAGAACCACTGGAATTCATACACTTAGAGAAGAGGAAAGCCTTAGGGCTAAACTCGCAGCACTCTCTAGGAAGGTTGAAGAGATAGACCTTAGGAAAGTCCATGAAATCCAAAATGTAGACCTTGTTTGCACAATTTGTGACAAACATGACCATAAAACAGACAACTGCCCAACCATTCCATCCATCAAGGATGTTCTTCTAGGAGGACCCCCAGCAGAAGTCAATGCCCTAAACTTTCAAAAGCCCCAATACCCAAACACCTTCAATCCAAGGTACAATGACCACCCAGGCTTCCGCTGGAAAGATAACCAACAACCTAGCCAACCACAGGGACAAAATCCTTACCCCCATCAGAACTACCAAAACCATAACCAGTTCCAAACCCAACCTATCCAATACCAACAACCACCGGTCCATTTTCAACAAACCATCCCACCTCCAAAATATCCCCCTGGGATAAACCAACCTACTCAAGCACCAACCCAAACTGTTCCACAAAGCCTACTAGAACAATTGTGCAAACAAATGGAGAGGATGAACTCAGAAGTCTCTTCCCTAAAACAAGAACTTCAAACCATCAAAACAGGAAAGGCACCCATGCCTACTCAGGCGGTGCCATCCTCAACTTCAAGGGGAGAGTCAAGTTGTGCTCAAACAACTCATGAACAACTAAAGGCTGTGACTGTTTTAAGAAGTGGGAAATCAATTGAGAAACCTGAACAACTAATTCAGAACCCACCTGAAGATTCAAACTTGGATGAAAATTTAAATGAACCACAAGATCAAACTGAAGAAACTGATAACAATGTGAAAGAAGCAACTCTTCAACAAACAACCCCACAACCTGCACCATTTCCTCAACGCATGAGGGGGAAAACCAAACCTGAATTGAGTGAAACGTTGAGGGAAATATTTTCACAAGTCAAGTTGAACATTCCTCTTCTCGATGCAATCCAAACCATACCTTCCTACTCAAAGTACCTTAAGGACTTGTGCACTTTTAAAAGAAAATTTTCACATAAAAACCAAGTCCTTTTGGCTGCTAATGTGAGTACCACCATTCAAGGTACAATTCCTCCTAAGTTGAAAGACCCAGGTTGCCCTTACATCAATGTTGAACTAGGAGAAAGCAAAGTTGTCAAAGCCTTGTGTGACCTAGGTGCTAGTGTCAATCTCATCCCATATGCTGTGTACTGCCAGTTAGGCCTAGAAGAACTCCAACCCACATCTGTCACACTTCAACTTGCTGATCGTAGCATTAGGGTTCCAAAGGGTATTTTAAAGGATGTTCTGGTAAAGGTTGAAAACTTCATCTACCCTGCTGACTTCATTGTCCTTGACAATCATCCAAGCTTAGTTCCTAGGGATCAAACTCCAATCATTCTTGGCCGTCCTTTCCTTGCAACAATCAACTCTGTTATCCGAGTCCGAAATGGGAACATGACCATCACCTTTGGGAACATGAGTCTAGACTTGAACATCTACAATGCCAGCTCACAAATAGGGGATGACGAGGATATTCATGAAGTAAACATGATAGGAAGCATTGATAATGAATCCATGGAACATCAAGGAATATTTGATGAATGTTTAAGTCAGAATGAGATTGATTTCCTTTGTTCACATGAAGGAAGTTTATCTCCTTGGCTCAAATCATTTTCAAATTGCTCCTATAATGATGTCTTAGGACCAACAATCAGTGAAACCTTTCAGGAAAACACATTCATGGAGACAACTCAAACTCCCTTCCCTAACCCAGGTCAATACAATCTTGTGGCTGAAACTTCTACACATGGGGAATCAATTCAATCTGAAAATCTAGGAAACAAATTTGATCTTGATCCAATGCCCCAATATTCTGCTGAAATTCTGAACCAACCAGATCTTGAATTGAAGGAACTTCCTACTTCCCTCAAGTATGCCTTCCTAGGGGAAAATCAAACACATCCTATAGTCATATCTTCTTCTCTTGAAGCCAATCAGGAGGGGATGCTTCTAGATGTCCTTAGGAAACACAAGAAAGCCATTGGTTGGACCCTGTCTGATATTCCTGGGATTAGCCCACTTATTGGAACTCATAGGATTACTCTTGAATCTGAATCCAAACCATGTCGTCAACCTCAGAGGAGACTCAATCCAAATCTTATGGATGTGGTAAGGAAAGAACTTCTTAAGTTGTTGAAAGCTGGTATCATCTACCCCATAGCTGAGAGTGAGTGGGTAAGCCCAATTCAAGTTGTCCCAAAGAAAGCTGGAATCACTGTGATCACTAATAAGGATGGGGAAATTCTTCCAACTAGGGTGAGTAGTGGCTGGAGAGTCTGTATTGACTATAGGAAGCTCAACTCTTGTACCAAGAAGGACCATTTTCCCTTGCCCTTTATTGATCAAGTCCTCGAGCGAGTGGCGGGTCATCAATTCTATTGCTTCCTAGATGGGTACTCAGGTTACAATCAAATCGAGGTCTCCTTGGAGGATCAAGGGAAGACAACCTTCACCTGTCCATTCGGCACCTTTGCCTTCAAACGCATGCCGTTCGGGTTATGCAATGCCCCTGGAACCTTCCAGCGGTGCATGATGGGAATCTTCTCAGATATGGTAGGGGAGTTTCTAGAGGTCTTCATGGATGACTTCTCTGTCTTTGGGGATACATTTGAGGGATGTCTTAGGAATGTGGAGAGAGTTTTGTCAAGATGTGAAGAAAAGAATCTGGTCCTAAACTGGGAAAAATGCCATTTCATGGTAAAAGAGGGGTTAGTCCTTGGCCATATAGTCTCGGGTAGGGGAATTGAAGTTGATAAAGCAAAGGTTGACATCATTCGTCACCTTCCATCACCCAGAACTGTTAAGGAAGTGAGGTCCTTCTTAGGACACGCTGGTTTCTATAGAAGATTCATTAAGGACTTTAGTTCAATCTCTCGCCCTCTTTGTGCTCTCCTAGTAAAGGATGCTCCATTTGTTTGGACAGAAAGCTGTGAGGGTTCATTTTCAACCCTTAAATCCGCTCTCACCTCTCCTCCCATTATGAAATCTCCAAACTGGGACCTTCCTTTCGAACTCATGTGTGATGCCAGTGACTTTGCTGTAGGAGCTGTGTTAGGACAACGGTGTGATAAAACTCCATATGTCATTTCTTATGCAAGCAAATCCTTAAATGATGCCCAAATCAATTACACCACCACTGAAAAGGAGTTACTTGCTGTTGTGTTTGCCTTAGAGAAATTCAGGTCCTACCTCTTAGGATCACCCATCATTGTATTCACCGACCATTCAGCTCTAAAATATCTCTTCCAAAAACAAGATGCAAAGGCTAGATTGATTAGGTGGGTCCTTCTTCTTCAAGAGTTCGATTTAACCATTAAGGATAAAAAAGGTGTCGAGAATGTTGTAGCTGATCACCTCTCTAGGTTGGAATTCAAGGACAAATCACATCATCTTTCTGTGTCTGATTCATTTCCCGATGAGAACCTCTATTCTGTGAGTGACTGCCCTTGGTATGCTGACATAGCCAACTTCTTAGTTTCAGGGGTCATTCCAAAATTCTTAGGGACCCAAGCTAGAAGAAAATTTCTTTCTGATGTCAAGCATTATGTGTTTGATGATCCATACCTATATAAGTTCTGTCCTGACCTAGTCATTAGGAGGTGTGTGCCAGAATCCGAACAAGAGTCCATCCTTAAATTCTGTCACAGTGAGGCATGTGGAGGTCACTTTTCCTCTAAGAAAACATCTGCTAAGATTCTTCAATGTGGTCTTTTCTGGCCCACCCTTTCAAGGGACTCCTACACATATTGTCAAAGCTGTCCTAGGTGTCAACAAGTAGGGTCCATCACAAAAAGGAATCAAATGCCACTCACTCCTATCTTAGTGGTTGAAATCTTTGACTGTTGGGGAATTGATTTCATGGGTCCCTTCCCAAACTCTCGGGGATACCTCTACATACTCTTGGCTGTCGATTATGTCTCAAAATGGGTTGAGGCCATTCCTACAAAATCCAATGACCATCAAACTGTGATTAGATTCCTTAAAGAAAACATCTTCTCTAGATTTGGGATTCCTAGGGCTATCATTAGTGATCGTGGAACTCATTTCTGCAATCGCCCATTCTCATCGCTCATGGAGAAGTATGGAATTTCTCACAAAGTGTCCACTGCTTACCACCCACAAACCAATGGTCAAGCTGAGTTAGCCAATCGAGAAATCAAACAAATTCTTGAGAAAACTGTTAGTCCATCTAGGAAAGATTGGTCGAGCAAACTCTTAGATGCTCTTTGGGCATATCGAACAGCATTTAAAACTATCCTAGGAATGTCCCCATATAGGTTGGTTTATGGTAAAGCATGCCATTTGCCAGTGGAGATTGAGCATAAGGCCTTTTGGGCAATCAAAAAAATGAACTTTGACATTTCTTTGGCCGGAATAAAGAGGAAATTGGATCTAAACGAGCTTGAGGAACTTAGGATGGAGGCTTATGAAAATTCAAGGATCAATAAAGCTAGAGTTCAAGCCTACCAGTCTAGGAATCTTAAAACTAAACACATTGAACCAGGGAAACCTGTGCTTTTGTATAGTTCTAAACTTCATTTGCACCCGGGAAAGTTGAGGTCTAGATGGTCCGGTCCATACATAGTGCATAAGGTGTACCCCCATGGGGCTGTTGAAATTCAAGATCCCACCAATGGTCAAATATTTAAAGTTAATGGTCATAGAGTAAAACCATTCATAGAACCATTCCAAAAACATGAAGTTGATGAAGACCTGAGTGAACCTACCTTTGATGGAAAAAAAACAACAATTAATCAATAAGGGGTTTAAGTCGAGCTAACGACGTTAAACAAAGCGCTGCACGGGAGGCAACCCGTGGTTTTTATGTTTCTAATATTTCTGAATAATCTTTATTTTTCAAATAAGATTACTTAATCATTTTTATATTTAAAAAAAATAGACTTTTGACCTGTTCTTCTATTATGAGTATGGATGGGTACGAAAGAGGAGCACCATATTCATCCGTGTCACGTGGTGTGATCCTTGAGTAATACCTTACCCAGAAATTTAAAAAGAAGACAATGTATCATCAGTTTATTTTGTTTTTATTATTCAATGGGTTAAAAAAAATATATAATAATACAAAAAAAAAAGTCCACGCCATAGGCCGTGGGGCAAACCCCGTCACAACCGGCGAAGCCGCGGGGACTCGAACCCGGGACCGAAGGGAGACAGGGGCGCGCGCTTACCACTGACCTGCGGTTTCTTGTGCTACCTTATTCTATAATTTTTATATATATTCTTATATTTTACTTCCTTTATTATATAAAAATATATATATATATATTGTTTGTTTTTGTTTGTTTTGTTTGTTTGTTTTGTTTTTTCCTTTTTCCACTAGGGAACTTTGCAAGCGACATGGATATCAAAGGAATAAATTCGAGCGGCAAGAACTTCAAACTTCAACCACCAGGTGACTTCATTCCATAAACCTCATTTTCAATTTACTTTTTAAATTTTTATTCCCTGCCTCTACTCCTAATTTTTCATTTCTTCAAACACTGGGGACAGTGTTGTTTTAAGTTGGGGGGGAGATAAAATAAAAAAAATTCTTTTGTGTCAAAAACAAAAATTGAATGATTTGAAAAAAAAAGTAAATGGAAGGACAAATTCCTTTAACTTTGAACATGGTAATACACATTTCACACTTTGAAACTGAATATCAAATAATTTAGCATGCCCTGATTCTGATTTTAATCCTTGTATAATTTCATGAGCATAGATTTTGGAAAGTGTGGCTGTCCAATGTGATATTTCATCGTTTATATATTCATCCAAATAAAAAAAATGCCACAATGCACGTCCTCTAGACTGTGGGGTACTAATTTGAATTTTTGGGGTCCCATAATAAATAGCATAGGTTGGTTTTATTTTTATGAATAATATGAGTATTCAAAAAAAAAATTATTAAAAAAAATAAAAAATAAAAAAATAAAATAAAAATTTGCGTGTAGAGCAATGGATTGATAAAATGCGAGGCTTTCGGCACTTGGGGATCGTGACTCCAGAGTTGTCTAGCCCTGAGTTTTTCAATCTATCTCTATTTATGGTAATATGAATTTGTTTTTGATTAAGTTAACTCGAGACGATGCCCGAGTATGTGGGCTTCACTTGGTGCCCTAAGGCCTTTGAGTCTGGGAGTTATCGGCAAAGTCTTGCTACATGGGTTAATTTGATTAATTGCAATCTCAATTACTATAGCAATATTGCAAAAAAACAAATCAAAAAAAAAAAGAGGGATGAAGAATACTCATATTAGGATTAAAGGTGATTCCACCTAGCGCTTCCATGATTTCCCCCTTTAATGAAAATGAACCCCCATATCTATTGTGATTCACAACACATCATTACACCTAATTGAGTTGGATGAAGTATGATGATGGATTTGATCAAAGGAATGGGCTTGGGATTGGGATCTGCTTATGAAAATATCTCGTATTAAAATATTTTGATGGGTTTCATGATTGTTTGGTATAAGGTTTTTTGGTGATCATTGTGTATTAAAATGTTTTTAGAAAAGGGAATTTGAATTTCATTTTTTGATGAGATATATTTTGCTCGGGACTAGCAAAACTCAAGTTGGGGGGTGTGATTAGCCACTAAATGAGGCTAATATTCATTGTTAATATACCTAATTTTCATGTTCTTTGTTATTCATAAATACCATTTTAGTGCATTTTACACTTTGAACATCATTTCACATTATGATTGTAATACCTTCTTAAAATGCACTATTATGTGGTACATTTTTGAACATCATTTAAAGTACCCAATGATTCATCTAATTTTAAGGAATATAATTATACATATTTTAATTTTATATTTTTGTAAATTGATCTACACTTAAATATGAACATGTTTGATTCAGGGATCAATGGAGAATTCATGGAGGATGATGGAGATATTTGGCAATGAAAGGAAGCAATTTTGGAGAAGGCAGATTGGACACCAGCCCAATGATGAGACTGTGGGGCCCAACCTACAGGCCCAATTAATCCCAAATTTCGTGGGATGCTATAAGACATGTACAGAAACAAATCACTCTTCAGGAGTTAATGCTAATTCGGCCTCCATGGTGGTCATTTAGGCGGCCAAGTTAGAGATAAAATTCTGGGCCAGATTCTGCGGCCCAGAAAAACAGTCCACCATTTTGATCATATCTCGGACTACACAACTCCAAATAGGCCCAAATTTTACAGGCGGTTAGCAGACATCCGGAGATCCATTTTCTTCTTCTATGGCCCACCCTGATTCCGACTTCTAGAAGGTCTTCCAGACGCGTCTGTTCGGTGGATGAAAACTGGGTGCCACCTCGGGTCAAGGGTGGAGAAGTCACCTCTCCACCTACTTTCCACCACCTATGCCTACCCTCATTGATTGGGATGACTTGTACTGTTGGTGGTTCGACCCAAGGCTCCCAAAATGCCTATTTAAGGCAGTGGTGGTGAAGGAGTTGAAGATCTTGGATGCTTTGTTTACTTGTAATGTTATGCTGCATTTTTGTTGCCTCAATTTTGTCTTTCACATGTAAGTTGTTCAATTCACTTTAGTTTCTTAATAAAAGTTCTTCTTCTACTCTTATTCTGTTGTTCTTAATATCACTTTGATACCGTTGGATCAAGGTGTGAATTTATTCACACCAACCCTTGTGAAATTATTCACACAACGGTGGAGTGATCATTTTATTTTTGTTGTTTTCTTTACTTCTTCATTCCTCCCTTATGAGTCTACTTTCCGCTTCCATTGAAACCATGGGATCAATGGAGGGCTAACCCACTTATGGGTTGATCCAAGGGAGTAGCAAGGGGCTGGATTGGATGTTATTTATCACCTAATTAATGTATAATCACTTCTTTAATTGGGATTTTTATTTGATGATTTTTAAACTCCATCGTCCTTGTTGAATTTAAGGCCACACACTTCAAGTACTAATACGATCCTTTACCTTGAAGTGCTCAAAACTTTGATCCTTCAAGTGTATAGGTGATTAGTATTAGAGGGTGTAGGCATTGAACCAGTAAGTGATGATGTTGTTTTATCTCCTTAAATTAATCCATCTCAAATTTAAGAAATTGAAATCATTAAAAAGAAAATTCATCCAATCCACCCCGAGTGATAACCTAGGATCAACTCATTCTTTTAAATTGAATCCACTTAAATCTTTTAGATATCTTTAAAACCCATCCAAAATCAATCCAAGTTGGCCACTTCATAGCCAAAAATCCATCCCTTAGGTTGTGTATCTTAGGTATCTCCTTTGGTCTCTGTGGAATCGACAACCCAAGCTACACTACAAGGACCGTTCTACCCTTCTTCTCTTGGGTAAATTTGGGCGTGAACCACATATATATCATATATATCCAGTATATACATGAATTTATAATATTATATAACATTTAGAGGTAAGAAATGAAATGCACCATTCATGGAGACGGTAAGCCGTACATATGCACGAACGCTACTTTCATTTCTATTTCGTATTTAATGGAATGAAATAATAATGATATAAAGGTAAATTATAATTCCATTATAATATCATATATAATATTATTAACTCCATCCTTTACATGTCCCACATATGGCATTAACGAATCAAGTCACTTTGACGGGGCGGTAGTCCGCACTTCCTAAAATGAAGATATCACGTTTACCCATAATGGAAACCATAAAGCTATTCCATAAATGAAAAACACAGAAGCTTAAGGAAAACATAAACATATTATATATCATATATAAATATAGTGACATCTTAATTTCCACCATGAAATGTGTTAATAAAAGATTGAACAATCATCATTTCGTGAGGCAGTAATTCACCATCCATAGAAATAGTATATTCATTAACCATTAGATAAAGGTGTGTGTTATTATAGCTCGAATAATTTTCATAAAAACATACTAGTATATTTAATATACTGTTGTTGTTACAAAATAAAGGAATAAAAATAGTTTAGGGGGTTGGAGAAGCAAAATAAAACAAAATAACAAAAGTGAATACATTACCTTTAAATCGGGTAACTCTTCTTCGTTTGAACCAAAAGGGTTTCTTGAAGAGATTTCTGCCTAAGGTGAGGCTTCTAGAATTAAGAGAGGGATATTGTTATCTTATTTGAGTAGGGTTTGGACGAGAGAAAGGGATTGAGAAGTGTGAGAGATGGGTAGGAAGTGGGGTCTTTTTATAAGGGAGAGGAGGGGCTCTTTTGGAAATCTTGAAACTATTATTTTATTATAAAATCAAATTCGGTTTCTAAAGCTCAAAAAATCATTAAAGTCTAGGATAAGGTGGTCCATGTTCGAAATAAAATCATCCATTAATAATTGGACAAGTGTTGGATATTATTTTATACATTATGGTCTTATTTATTTAAATCATTCATTAATGACATAAACACTGCATCACCATTGTGTCATAAATAATTTTATTTTTTTGATGTCTAAAAATTATTTAAAAAACTACCATGATGTAGGAAATATTTTTATCTCTCTAATTAATATTTATAGAAAAAAATATAACTTTAATAACCCCATGTAAAAATTGTTTTAGTAAAAAAATACAAGTTTGTGATATTTTTATTTATACTTTAAATAAAAGGTATTAATGTCATTATCTTACCCAAGTGGCTCCATGGGGTCCCACAAATTGACCCATGGATTTTCTTGGTCGGCCATGACCAATCCAATAATGTTAGGACATGTGTCAAGATATTTTTATATTTTTATAATATCATTTTTATCTTAAATTACACTAATTACCTCTAATCGCGGTTAACAAAACTCAAAAGTTACTATTCACCAAAAAATATTTTAATCCCATTGAAAAACATTTTACTTAATAATGACAACCACGTATTTAGAATTTTTTAAATTCAATACACATATGCATTAAACTTTCATTTAAATGAAAAAATCAGTTTGTTTAACTACCACTTAGTGGTTTCACTATTCATCAAAAATTGAAGTTCTTCAGAAAAATACCACAAATTCACCATAAGATATATTTGATATTCCATAGTCAAAAATGATGTCTATTTTTCAAAATTAAAAACATATAATTTTCATTTATTAATTTTATAATTAATTCCCATTGTCAAAACAAATAGCTTGTTTTTAAGAAACAATATCTTTCAAAAGACTGACCCTTGTTTATGTCCAATTTCAAAGTTAAATTAATTCCAATGACCACCATTGGATTAAATGGTAAAAATATATTTTAATTTAACTTTAAAACCAATTAAAAAGATAATCTAACCATATAAATAAATTATATTAAAAGGGGGTTTTGACTTAAAATACAACATTTTTTACTATTCATTAAAAAATTTACTTTGTTGGAAAAATACCAAAAAGATACACAAAGTAAAATTTGATGTCCCAATTCTAAAGAAGAATTTTATTTGGTTCAATTGAACATATAAGAGTGACCAAAACTATATTTAAATAGGTTTCTCCAACAAAAGGTGATAAATCGACCTTTTACTGAATATTAGAATATTTATGCCTAAAATTGAATTTTTACTTATTTTAAGCCTTTATCTTTTATTGGATAAATGTAAAAACATTTAAAAAAATGTATAATCATATTTTAGTCAGTTATATTCGTTCTCTCCATTACAACGGCTAGGCATTAACTACCATTTAAAATAATATTATTATATTATGAGTGTGTGACGTAAGGTTTCAAAGAAACTCGTTGTTGCGTATTGGGTACACCATCGAAGAAAACGTCACCTTTAAAGTAATATAAATATTTTATCCAAAAATATTAATAAATATGAAAATTTCATATTCTTTATTTACCCGGGATGTTACAATAAGAGTACCTTGAATAGTATATGTCCTAGTGTCCCGCACCTAAGGTATAGTCTGTATGAAATAAATATGGCTTGATCCCAAAAATTGGTCTACAACCAGACTCCATGGAGAAGTTACTCTCTATTGGTACTAAATATTAGAATTCTGGTGACCATGTTCATGACCTACCCCTCTTCTGGTATAGACTGTAGTAATTTAGCTATCATCCTAGTGAGGTGCTATTGATTCTACTCTTTAAGGTGGAGCTGGTATTGATCATCTCCCACTCTGAACAGATTGGAAGGTCCTGCAGAATTGTAGAATATAACATGATATTCTATTGGATCGGCACTCTAAGGGGTCTCTGGTACATTTGGGAATCTTAATCCTTGGCTTCCCACACGTGTGATACCACATGATAATTTATGGGTGTCAACTGGCTACCACTTCTCAATCATGCAGACTCAAAGCGTTTCTTCGGATCGACAATAGTACCAGTACCCTATATAAGTTCTAAACCACCATGGATCACACCTTATTCTTATCTCAGGTTCTTCTTGGTGATAATTTCCTAGTTCAATATTTCATATATGGTAGTAAACTAAAAAATATTTACCTGAGAACGAATATGATGGCTTAGACCATCCTCAAATCATCTCACATTTAATGGATCATCACTAGTATATATAAGTGAAATGAAATAAATCACCGTAAAATATTCAAAATAGTACATCACTATCATCAATCATTGTTGTGGGTTCATGAAATTTCAATAAAAATCACCCCTCTAGGTCTCAAGGAAGAAATTACCAAATATTCTCAACTAGAAGTCCATAATTCCCTCCACACCGCTTCTTGATACTGAATAGATAGATTTAGATTATCACACCAATTCTTAGAGGATCCTCTCAACATATATGTAAGGAGCTTCACTCTCCTCTTAGGAGGTGTCTCCAGAAATTCAAATTTAGAAATAACAATCTCGAGCCATAAATCTAAATTTTTTTATCTACCATTCCCTAAGAATGTGGGTGGATGTCGCAACTGGAACTCCTGAGTAAACTCTCCCATTGAAGGCATAGAGCATAGAGCTCCTAGAATTTTATGTATAATTCATAGGAAATATACTCGAAATCCAAGATCATTTCTGATATAGAGAATAGGATGAGGTTCCAAAGGAGGCACTTCTGTAGGTATAACTAGTGGCTCTGGTCCCACCATACCTACGATATTTTTGTAATAACCCTCCTGGTGTACGACCATAACACATTCTGGAGGAATATATCTAATTTTAAAAAAAACACACCTTATATTATGTTCGATAATGAAATAATAAATATAATTAACAATATAATAGGTAAAATTTATTTCTCTGTAAATATATCACACCTATTACATCTTAAAGAGTATGATCTGGGTGATAGGAATATTTATAAAGATTAGAGAAGACACAACCTTCTACCCACTAAAAATGTCGGGACTAGGCCAAGCTCTATGTTTTGTGACTCAATATAATTTTAAATTCATAATTACCTTTAAATTTGATTTAAATGGATGAACCAAATGGTTCACCACTTTTTACCCATAAGACCCCACAACCTTATGAACTAAAATACAGATTTTATTTAATTCATACAATAACACATTCAATCCCATGAGACCAATGGTGTATGACTCTGTGTTCCATAGTTTACTACTTAGGGTGTTTTCCAAATCCTAATTAATAAAATAATGTTTTTGTCGTTACTTTCACTCTTTGTACCAACAATATTTTCCTCAATCCCCTGCAAGATTTTTTTATTCAATAAAAAATAATTTTATATCAATCAAATAATGAATGGAAACCACAAGAGATGAAATAAAACACAATTCTCATATATATTATAAAATATGAATGGCATGTGAATTTTCAATGAGGTTCCTTAAATGATGCATGCTCAATGCTTCCATTACAAAATCTCATCCGTCCAATGGTAAAAGTTAAACCTCAATTATATCCATAGTAATATCTTAATTTGATTACATCAACCAATGATGGAATGAAATCAATTGTAATATGAAGATATTAGTAAATATGAATTTCAATTTGGGGAAATTTTTATTTTCTCTATACAAGGGTTAACTATGAATAGGAACAACTCATTACTAAAATCCATAACCTTCCTAATATCCTAACAATTGTATAAAAATAATAACACAAGAAAATAAAGCTTCGATACCACATTGTGATGTCTTATACATAGATGTCGATTAATAGTGCCACAAGCCCATTTTTTCATGTGTCCTCATGCACATATCCCCAAATTTTAAAGGATACCGACTAGTAGTGAGGGCCTTGGGCGTGTTTGTGGGGAGAATATGCCCTTTTTACTAGAGTATCATAGTGGTACAATAAATAGATAAATAGAGGGCATAGTATAACTAATGAATAAGAAGAGTAAATAGATATAAAAACCAATAAATAATAATCAAATGATTACTGGGGACTAAATCATATTCGAAGTGATGATATTGTATTTCATGTATCTCTAAAGCAGAAAAAACATGCATTTAAATAGTACGAATCATCACTATATAAAAAGGGAATAAAAAGAGAAAAATATATCCCAACATTCCGAGCTCCAGCCTGATCATCTCATTCAAGCACCGGTCTGAGTCTTTCCATAAGTCACGCATCTATAAGATAATGATTCCTCTTGTCTATTCCTATAATCACATTGTCTTCATGGGTTCCATAGGTATCATAGATAAGGTGTGAGATAAATCTTAGTAGGCCACCATCAATAGAATCTATAAATATCATGTAAGTGTATACAATATGAAAATGTTCGTGTATAATTTTTTCAAGTAGTAATAACTACAATAAATGGGTGACTTTTGGTTCTTGGATGGAAACCTGGTTGACACTACCTACTTCAGACCACGCCATAATAACTCTAAAATACTCTCAAGGGCCGTAATGCCGAGAATTACATTTATAATGGATGATATGACTAGTATTACAATAGTATAGTGGACACAATTCCCAGTATCATATTAGTATAGGGGAATCTATGTTTAGTATCACATCTATAAGGGAATCATTGTCCAGAAGGTTCACCATTCCTTGTATGACAGTAGTATATAGGATCACATTCCTATTATCACTCTTATAAGGGATTCCATGTGCAATATCACATCAAGGGAAACCATTACCAATATCACAGTTGTATAGAAGACTCCAATCCTAATATCACATTTATAAGGGACTCCATGCCCATATAGTATAACATTCATATAAGTGATTCCATGCCTATATTAATGAAACATGTTCAAGGGTCACCGTTATAATTTAATATAATCAGTAATGTTTATCATTCACATTTAATATTAAGCATCTAGGGATGATATTCCCATTTAATGTAATTCACAAGGGTCTTCATTCCCCATCATCTTTTCATTGATAATATAACCATTGACCTTAATATGAGCCAATGTATTACCAAATAATCATGTACATTTATTGATAATAAGGGAATAACCAATGTTCAATTTAAAAAAATAGGTTATGTGGGATTACCACTCACTGTTATCTGGTTATATTCGTTATAAGAGGGTTCTCTATTCTACAACACTAAATCTATCCATTTCATTTATAATATCACAATTTAGAAGAAATGATAATCAAATTCATAGGTTATTTGGCCATATTCACATTAAATCTATATAGGCTTGTAAGAGGACATACCCAAAAGGGAATCTCCATCTATGTTAGTCAATCTCAATGTTCTATAAGATCATTACATTCCATGTGAGTCAACCAATTAAGGTTAATTAGCATTTAGGGACATGCATGGTTAAAACTATGTGTGGCACAATAGAACATATTATAAAAACAAAAAAACATGAGCGATATTTTATAGATCAAATACCTTGTATTGATATGACTCACCTCATCTAGTATCGTTGTATAGTTCATCTTGGATTGGAAGAAATATAAATAATGGACCAACTCCCATAAAATCGGGCATACAGGCTGGCACCTCAATAACCTTGTCGAGGATAAAAAAAATTAAGAATGAGAAAAAAGAAATAAAGTTCTTACCAGTGTGGATCTAGAAGATAAGTGATTCCTTGATCAGAATATGGATAGATTAATGGAATAAAATCCTATGGAAGATGGATTATGGATCTCAAATGGGTTTAATGAAGGGCCTTTATCCACTAGTGATCTAAATGAGGGGAGAGGTAAGATATGAATTAATTAAGGGAAGGATGGTTATTTTACACAAAATTACTAGGTCACACGGTTCAACCACACAGTTATCCAAATCATGGACCAACCATATAACGACCCATAATTTACATACATTGTTATTACTTCAAAATTGAAGCACACTTATTACAACATATAACAAAACCAGGAAATGACCGTATAGGTATAGTGTCTTTAGAAACTGGGAAACATAAACAACAGGTTCATAAAGCATCTACAATGTCTCCCACTTATTTCATCATATCTATAGTCCCTTTTGGAATATCTTACTTAATAACCTTATTCCTGACATGGGGAAAGAAAACATACAAAAGGATGATCTCAAATGCTCAGTAAGGGTAAACAAAAGAAATATCAATCACATCATATTCATAAGAACATAACTTTTAGAAATCATAACCTGCAAAAAAGATCAAAATTTTATAACATGGGATAAATCATAGTAGTGAAATGTAATCCCAATAATAATAACTTAAAACATGAAACTTTGTGTCATACACACATAATCATAGAGAATCATTTCTTATTAGTCAAGACTCATGGACAAGACTATCTTAGTGGACAAAGTCCATTTTTGAACCGAGTTCACTCCTCGTTTCAGTCCTGTTTCACTGAACTGGTTTAACCTGTCATTCCAGCCATGTCTATCTCATGTGATATAAAATCTTTACCCAATGCATTGTAGGGAGATATAGGTCCCACCCATCTCATAATGATACCATTCTTATGTGTGCCACAAAATCATAAATCATACATCATTGCATAACTCATGTAATAAAAATGGGATTCTTAAAAAACATGACATCATAAAACAATTCATATAAGATAAAGGAATTCATAAAAATAATTCCATCACAAAATAATCAAATCAATGTAATAATAGGGATAGAAAAAGAACCCTTTATTATCTTAGATGTAAAATAATTTTGATAAAACACTTGAACTCCATTCTTGAGGAAAATATCCTTTTTACTTCAAAAACATTTTCCTTTCTTAACATGTCATACAATTTCAAACTAAAAGAAGTTGATTAAAAATAAACTTGAAAACTTGTAAAGGAATCTTCTTGTAAATAATTTTTTAAAAATCCATTCATTCCATATAAGTTAAAAAAACATTCTTCTCGTACTTTTTTCGGAAAAGTCAAAAAGTACCTCGTACGAAAAACGACAAACGATTCCTTTCATATCTTTTACTATAAACTCACCAAAGGGTAAAAATGGATTTTAACAATTGTAGTTGGATGGAAAAAATATTACATATTGAGGAAACATGGATGTGGATGATAAAATACACCCCAGTAAATACCAAAGTATAAACAATCTCGGATAAAAATGAGATTGTGATATTTCCCTTACCTTAGGTCCGATTTTCTTCATAAGTGTCCGAAACTCCTGTATAATGATTTAAATAATGTTATTGACTTATTCCATAATCATACTTATTTTTATGAAATCAAATATGTTCATATTCTTAGCTTCTTATTAGTAATATTTCATTACTACTTGTTATTCGGGTGTTTATTACTTTTTGTTCTTATGCGTGTTTTGTCGAATAAATTCTTATTTTTCTGTTTAGGCTATAGATAAATTATTTCCAGAATGGTATTATTTTAATATATATCATATTAATTCATTCAATTCATTTATATAATCACTATGCAATGAAGATTATGTAGAATGAGTCTCATCACATCGTGGAGACGGTATTCCGTACGTACGCACGAGCGATGATATCGTTCCCATTATTGTGGAATTGTATTGGAGTTTATATATACTATTTAAGAATCAATATCACTTTACAATAATCATATATAGTAATTATTTACACCATTATACACATCCAAGTAAGGTGGTGGTGGAAAATAGATTACACCACGGCGTGGAGATGATATTCCGTACATACGCACGCGCTGTGATTTCTTTTTCTGTAGGATGGATAGATGGTGAAATAGGGTTGTTTCATACTTATAATAACATATAAGTATATTAGTGATCCTGATGTTATTACTTCATAATGAAACAACTAAAGAAGAAGAAGTGGAAGAAGAAATAAAGATGAAAGAATCGGTAACGGACATTACCTCTTCTTTGAAGCGCCTCTTTAAGATCTCCTCTTAGGGCACTAAAATTGGTCTTTGAATAAGACCAGGACATCTAGGATGTTTCTAGGGATGTGGAGAGGAGATATTGGCAGGGTTTGGCCGAGCATGAAGGCTCAAAGTGGTGTGAGGAAGAGAGGGAGGAGGTGCCCTTTTATAAGGGAGGAGAGGGGCACCTTTGGAATAACTAAAACTATTATTTTATTATAAAGTCAAATTCGGGTTTTAATAGCTCCAAATTGATATATTTCTAAGAGAAGGTGGTTATAGGTCTAAATCCTCTCATCCAATATAATTTAGACAAGTTTAGGTATCAATTTTAACCTTATCATTTATATTTAACTTTAAGTTAGATAATTTAACTTTTACCGTGTCTTATTGTTTTCTTACACTATAAGGTTAATAAACTTACTGTATCAAGCCAAACGAACCCCAAGTTGTTTATTATTAATATGTATAACCTTATCTAAGTCATTTTTCCGAACCATAGATTTTTAGGAATAAAATAACAATTAATAATATAATATTTGTTTTAAAAACTATTTTATTTCAATTTTGACACTATTTACTAATTGATTTTTGTGAAAATTGTAACAGAATGATTAGTTCAAACCAAGTTAATTAAATAAATACTAACATGTCTTATTAACCAAGAAAATTATTGTAATTCATAAAAAGTCTCAAATTAAATTTATTTGGGTATTTATAAAATCAATTATGTCAATATTTCATTAATAAGATAATTATTGCATCATCGTTGTGTCATAAATAAATTAAATTATTTAATGTCTAAAAATTACAAATAAAATACCATTATGTAGAAAAAAAATTTATCTTTCTAATGAATATTTATAGTCAAATTTATCATATGTATAACCCCATATTAAAAATGATTTATTTATTAAACTTTGATTTTAACTATTTTAACCCTTCTTTAAATAAATTAATAATAAATGTCCTAATCTAATCCAAGTGGGCCTTAATGGTCATATTTTATTCCTAAGGTTGTTTTTGGTCGAATTACACTCATAAAATAGAATTAGGACATGTGTTAGGGTAATAAAAATATCATTTTTACCCTTAACTACCCTATTTACTTTTAACCGTGGTAAAAAAAGTAAAAAGTTTCTATTCACCAAAAATTATTTTCACCTCATTGAACCACATTTTAGTCCTTGATATTAACCTTGTCTCTCGGATTTTCAAAATTCTACTCAAAGAAGTGGTAGAATTATGTTTTATGAAAAATTCAGTTTTTTAACTACTACTTCGTGGTTTCACAATTCATCAAAAAATGAAAGTTTCCAAAAAAATACCAAAAATTAGGCCTAAGATATATTTGATATTATGAATCCAAAAATGATGTTTATTTTACAAAATTAAAAACATAACAGTTACATTAACTAATTTAAAAATTAATTCTCATCGTCAAAACAAATAGCGTGTTTTTAAAAGATAATAACTATCAAAAGATTGACACTTGTTTAAGTCTGGTTTAAATGTGAAATTAAATCCAATGAACAAAATTTTATTAAATTGTAAAAATATATTCTAAATATACTTTAAAACCACTCAAATTAATAATTTATCCCTATTAATTATTTTGATTAAAAAAGTTGTTTTTAATTAAAATTTAGTAATTTTCACTATTCATCAGAATATGAAAGATATCCGAAAAGTACCAAAATTTCACCCTAAGATAATTTTGATATTCCAAATCCATAAATGAAGTCCATTTTGAAAAATAAAATTTACAAAGTTTCAAAAAAAGGTTATCACTATTCATAACTGCTAGTTTTAATAATATTTTAATAGCATATCATTGTTTAGTGAAACTCGGTATTGCGTACGACGCAAGCTATTGAGGAAGGCTGCGGTTACGTGTAAAGAAAGCCAAGCTAGTTTTGTGTGTAGTGAAAGATTTCATTGATGATTTATATAACATAAAAAATAATATTTATCATAAAAGTCTCGGGTGTTACATTCTACCCCCCTTAAAATGAATTTCGCCCTCGAAATTCGTCACTTTGTAACAAAAAGATGAGGATACCTCTCCCTCATCATATCCTCAAGCTCCCATGTAGTTTCTTCTAATTGGTGGTTCCTCCATAAAACTTTCACCAATCAAGTGGCCTTGTTTCGTAGGACTTTTTCGCTACGATCCAGATTCTCTATCGGTTGTTCTTCATAAGAAAGATCTTGCTACAGTAGTACAACTTCTGAGCTGAGTACATGTGAAGGATCAGGTATGTAATTTCTCAGGAGAGATACATGGAACACATCGTGAACTTGAGAGTGATTTGGTGGAAGCTCCAATCAGTAAGCTACCTTTCCAACACGATCTAGTATTTCGAAAGGACCGATATATCTAGGGCTCAACTTCCCCTTCCTTCCAAATCTCATGACCCTCTTCCGGGGAGATATTCGTAAGAACACTTTATCACCCACTTAAAACTCTAGGCCTTTTCTTCGGTTGTCGGCATAACTTTTCTTTCGAATCTGAGCTGCTTTTATGTGTTGTTTAATAGATCTGACTTTTCTGCCATCTCATCAACAATATCAGGTCCTAATAGCTTTCTTTCCCCAACTTCATCCCAGCTAGTTGGAGTCCTGCATTTCTTTCCATAGAGAGCTTCATAAGGAGCCATATGAATACTGGAGTGAAATCTATTATTATAAGAAATTTCAACCAAAGGAAGGTGTTGATCCCAACCACCTTGGAAATCCATAGAGCAAGCTCCCAACATATCTTCTAGAGTTTGAATTGTTCTCTCAGACTGACCGTCTGTCCGAGGATGATAAGCTGTGCTGAAACTCAACTCTGTATCCAGAGTATGCTGAAGACTTCTCCAGAACTTCGAGGTAAATCTCGGATCCCGGTCAGATATAATAGAAAGTGGTACTCCATGCAATCTTACCACTTCCTTTACATATATCCTGGCAAGCTGATCCAGAGAGAAATCCTCTCTAATAGCAATGAAGTGTGGAGACTTTGTAAGACGATCAACTATAACCCAGATAGCATTATTTCCTTTGGATGTTTTAGGAAGTCCTGTGACAAAGTCCATAGTGATGTTTTCCCATTTCCATTCAGTTATGGGTAACGGTTGTAACATCCCCTTAGACTTCTGTCTCTCAGCTTTAACTTGCTGACAAACCAAGCTTCGAGAGACATATTCAGCAACATCTATTTTCATGCCATACCACCAGAAGTACTCTTTCAGGTCCCTATACATATTCTTGCTTCCAGGATGAATAGATAATGATGAACTATGTGCCTCATCCAGCAGCTCCTTCATTAATTCGGGGATGGGAGGAACACAAACCCGATTCCTGAATTTTATTATCCCATCACAATCAAGGTTGAATTCAGGAATATTTCTCACCTTCTTTTTTTAACTCTAAATCTTCTTTATGCGCCTCTTTAATCTTCACATGTATAGATGGTTGAACATTCATTTGAGAAAGATACAATTTTCCCCCTTCCATTATAACTCCAAGATCCATCCTTTGTAAATCCATAAAAATTGGATCTTTTTTTATCCTCATCATGGATAAACTGGCATGGTCTTGTCAACTTAATGCATCTGCCACCTTGTTTGCTTTCCCAGGGTGGTAATGAATTGAGCAGTCGTAATCCTTAATCAGCTCTAACCATCTTCTTTGGCTCATATTCAGCTCCTTTTATGTGAAAATATACTTTAAACTTTTATGATTAGTATAAATGTCACACCTTTCTCCATAAAGATAATGCCTCCAAATCTATAATGCAAAGATTACCGCAGCTAACTCCAAATCATGTGTTGGGTAATTTTGCTCATGGATTTTCAACTATCATGAGGCATAATCTATCACCATATCATTTTGCATAAGAACACACCCCAATCCCTTCTTGGATGCATCACTGTATATCACAAACCTTTCTCCACTACAAGGCAGTCTGAGCACAGGTGCACTGGATAACCTTCTTTTCAACTCCTTGAAATTCTCTTCACATTCCTCCATCCAAAAAAACTTAACTCCTTTCCGATTCAGCCTGGTGAGTGGATTAGATAATCGTGAAAAATATTTCACAAAACATCGATAATATCCAGCCAAACCAAGAAAACTATGGATCTCAATTACTGTTGTTGGTCTCGACCATCTTTCAATAACCTCTGTTTTTGCTGGATCCACAGATATCCCCTCTTTTGAAATTATGTGACCCAAAAATGAAACTCTTTTAAGCCAAAATTCACACTTGGTAAATTTGGCATAAAGCTTCTAATTTCTCAGGGTCTTCAATATAATTCTCATGTTATCTTCATGTTCTTACTTTCTCTTTGAATAGACAAGAATATCATCTATAAAGACTACCACAAACTGATCAAGATAGTCTCTAAAGACTCTATTCATCAGATCCATGAAGATAGCAGGGGCATTAGTAAGACCAAATAGAATCACTATAAATTCATAGTGTCCATACCTTGTACGGAAAGATGTCTTTGTTATATCCTCCCTTTTGACCCTTTATTGATGATACCCTGAACGAAGATCAATCTTGGAAAAGTATTGAGCTCCGCGTAGATGGTCAAATAAGTCATCAATGCGTGGGAGAGGATATTTTTTCTTGATAGTGATCTTGTTAAGTTCTCGATAATCAATGCAGAGTCTCATTGATCAATCTTTCTTCTTAACAAACAGAACAGGTGCTCCCCAAGGTGACGCACTAGGGCGTGTGAATCCCTTATCAAGATTCTCTTGGAGTTACTTCTTCAATTCTTGCAACTCAATTGGGGCCATTCTATAAGGTGACTTTGAAATAGGTAAAGCACCCGGTATGAGTTCTATTGAAAACTCAACTTCACGATTTGGTGGAAGACCCGGAAATTCCTCCGGAAAGACATCATCAAACTTCCGTACAATGGGCATATTCTTAATTTTGATTTTCTCACCAACCATTTGAGATAAATAACCTTTATTTAGTGGAATCAAGACCCATAAGATGGAAAAAATTTCCACTGGAAGGTTATGTTCATCCTTGAATTGATAGACGATCATAGATTGATCTGGAATATGAAATGTGACTTCCCTTCTTTGGAAATTGATATGAGCTCCATATAAAGAAAGCCAATAAATTCCAAGAATCACATCAAATTCCACTATAGGAAGGATCACAAGATTTGCAGGAAGTACTTTCCCACAAACTTCAATCGGGGAAGAATTATAAACTTTTGATGCGACTATTGTGCCAATAGGGGTTGTTATAGCTAACTCAACATCTAATTGTTGTGGTAATACGGTTATATCCTTAGAAAATTCTTCTGAAATAAAAGAGTGGGTGGATCCAAAATCAAATAAAACATTTTCTACTTTGGAGTGGATAGTAAGTGTACCTTTCACCACATCGTTATCGTACTCCACATCGCTGATAGAAATTGCATGTGACTTTCCTTTTTCTATAGCCTTAAGAGTTTGTTGACGTCGACCATCATCATCAACCCTTGGATTTGGTCAATGATTGGTATAATGCCCCCATCTCCTTTCACATGAAACATTTAAGTGTAGTAGGTTCATTATGTGTATCCATTCCTTTGTTTGCATCATTAGACATATTCTTCCTAACATTGCGGCATTCAAATGCCCGATGACCTTCCTTTACACATTTGAAACATTTACTTGTCCCTTTAAGACAACTCCATCCATTTTTCTTTCCACACTTTGAGTATAAGGGAAAACTCATCTTCTTTTCAGTGTGCTCTTTATATTTTCCATTGAATTCCATTTTCCTCTTCTTATGAAACCCATATGACTGATGGGTTACTCCAATCTCCATCTCGACTTTGAGAGCACATCGAACGATTTCCTCATAGCCATTGAAGTCCCTTATGGCTAACGCCCTTCGAAGACTTGGATTTAAGCCACTAAAGAATCGATCGATCTTACTCTCAGGTTGGATAATAATACCATAAGCGTACCTTGAAAGTCTTGTAAAATTTGCTTCATAGGTACCAACAGACTCATCATCCTTTTGCTTTAGTTCAAGAAACTCTTTCTCCATCTTTTTTCGGAGAATACGAGGGAAGTAATTATTGAAAAATAATTTCTTGAACTCGTCCCATTCCATGGACTCAATTTCATCTCTTTGCCTCGTATTCTTGATAAGATTCCACCATTGATCAGCATCACCTTCTATACGATACACTACTAAGATGAATTTATCATGTTCAGAACATTGAAGAACTGAAAATATCTTTTCAGTAGTACTAATCCATTGTTCAGAAATTAATGGATCAGTAGACCCGTTGAATGAAGGTGGACGCTGCCTCATGAAGGATTCAACAGAATGTTGCTCCTTCCATTGCTCGTTTGGAAGTCCTGCATGATTCATAGCTTGAGAAAGTTGTGTGATCATGGATACAAGATTTTTCATTCCAGCTCCCATAACGTTTGGTTGCTCATGGGGACAATCATTGCATTTCCCGTCGCATTCCGCATTAACACGGTTCCTTCGGGTTCCAGCCATTGACTAAAACCAAGAATAATTGTGTGAGAAACACTAATTATAATAGGAAAACCCCATAATCAAGAATAAAATTTCACAATTAAAGCCTTATCATAGGTTATTCATGGCCATTTCTAAAACACTATGATTGTGTTCTATGCTTAGACTTATCCTTAGGGTTCTTACTAACGCTTTCACAACCTAGTTTCCAAAGGTTGACTATACCTTTCCTCTGATACCAACTATAACGACCCATACATTACATACATTGTTATTACTTCAAAATTGAAGCACACTTATTACAACATATAACAAAACCAGGAAAGGACCGTATAGGTATAGTGTCTTTAGAAAATGGGAAACATAAACAACATGTTCATAAACCGTCTACACTGTCTCCCATTTATTTCATCATATCTATAGTCCCTTTTGGCATATCTTACTTAATAACCTTCTTCCTGACCTGGGGAAAGAAAACATACAAAAGGGTGATCTCAAATGCTCAGTAAGGGTAAACAAAAGAAATATCAATCTCATCATATTCATAAGAACATAACTTTTAGAAATCTTAACCTACAAAAGAGATCAAAATTTCATAACATGGGATAAATCATAGTAGTGAAATGTAATCCCAATAATCATAACATAAAACATGAAACTTTGTGGCATACACACATAATCATAGATAATCATTTCTTATTAGTCAAGACTCATGGCCTTGACTATCTTAGTGGACAAAGTCCATTTCTGAACCAAGTTCACTCCTCGTTTCAGTCATGTTTCACTGAACCGGTTTAACCTGCCGTTCCAGCCATGTCTATCTCATGAGATATAAAATCTTTACCTAATGCATTGGAGGGAGATATAGGTTCCACCCATCTCATAATGATACAATTCTTATGTGTTCCACAAAATCATAAATCATACATCATTGCATAACCCATGTAATAAAAATGGGATTCTTAAACAACATGACATCATAAAACAATTCATATAAGATAAAGGAATTCATAAAAATAATTCCATCACAACATAATAAAATCAATGTAATAATAGGGATAGAAACAGAACCCTTTATTATCTTAGATGGAAAATAATTTTGATAAAACACTTGAACGCCATTCTGAAGGAAAATATCCTTTCTACTTCAAAAACATTTTCATTTCTTAACATGTCATACAATTTCATACTAAAAGAAGTTGATTAAAAATAAACATGAAATCTTGTAAAGTAATCTTCTTGTAAATAATGTTTTAAAAATCCATTCATTTTGTATAAGTTAAAAAAAACATTCTTCTCGTACTTTTGTCGGAAAAGTCAAAAAGTACCTCGTACGAAAAATGACAAATGATTCCTTTCATATATTTTACTATAAACTCACCAAAGGGTAAACATGGATTTAAACAATTTTAGGTGGATGGAAATAATATTACATATTGAGGAAACATGGATGTGGATGATAAAATACACCCCACTAAATACCAAAGTATAAACAATCTCGGATAAAAATGAGATTGTGATATTTCCCTTACCCTAGTTCCGATTTGCTTCATAAGTGTCTGAACCTCCTGTATAATGATTTAAATAATGTTATTTACTTATTCCATAATCATACTTATTTTTATGATATCATATATGTTCATATTCTGATATTCTTATTAGTAATATTTCATTACTACTTGTTATTCGGGTGTTTATTACTTTTTGTTCTTATGCGTATCTTGTCGAATAAATTCTTATTTTTCTTTTTAGGTTATAGATACCTTATTTTCAGAATGGTATCAGTTTAATATAGATCATATTCATTCATTCAATTCATTTATATAAACATTATGCAATGAAGATCATGTAGAATGAGTCGCATCACATCGTGGAGACGGTATTCCGTACGTACGCACGAGCGATGATATCGTTCCCATGATTGTGGAATTGTATTGGAGTGTATATATACTATTTCAGAATCAATATCACTTTACAATAATCATATATAGTCATTATTTACACCATTATACCCATCCAAGTAAGGTGGTGGTGGAAAATAGATTACACCACGGCGTGGAGACGGTATTCCGTAAGTACGCATGCGCGGTGATTTCGTTTTCCGTAGGATGGATAGATGGTGAAATATGGTTGTTTCATACTTATAATAACATATCATTATATGAGTGATACTGATGTTGTTACTTCATATTGAAACAACTAAAGAAGAAGAAGTGGAAGAATAAATAAAGATGAAAGAATCGGTAACGGACATTACCTCTTCATTGAAGCGCCTCTTTGAGATCTCCTCTTAAGGCACTAAAATTGGTCTTTGAAGAAGACCAGGACCTCTATGATGTTTATAGGGAACTTTAGAGGAGATATTGGAAGGGTTTGGCCGATTTTGAAGACTCAAAGTGGTGTGAGGAAGAGAGGGAGGAGGTGCCCTTTTATAAGGGAGGAGAGGGTCACCTTCGGAATAACTAAAAATATTATTTTATTATAAAGTCAAATTCAGGTTTTAATAGCTCAAAATTGATATATTTCGAAGATAAGGTGGGAATAATTTGAAATCCTCTCATCCAGTAGAATTTAGACAAGTTTAGGTATCAATTTTAACCTTATCATATAGATTTCACTTTAAGTTAGATAATTTAGCTTTTATCGTGTCTTCTTGTTTTCTTACACTATAAGGTTTATAGACATACTATATCAAGCCAAAAGAACCCCAAGTTGTTTATTATTAATATATATAACCTTATCTAAGTTATTTGGCTGAACCTTATATTTTTAGGAATAAAATAACAATTAATAATATAATATTTGTTTTAAAAACTATTTTATGTCAATTTTCACACTATTTAGTAATTGATTTTTCTGAAAATCATAAAAGAATGATTAGTTCTAACCAAGTTAATTAAATAAATAATAACATGTCATATTAACCTAGAAAATTATTTTAATTCATAAAAAGTCTCAAATTACATTTATTTGGGTATTTATAACATCAATTATGTCAATATTTCATTAATAAGATAATTACTGCATCATCGTTGTGTCACAAATAAATTAAATTATTTAATGTCTAAAAATTACAAATAAAATACCATTATGTATAAAACAAAATTAGCTTTCTAATGAATATTTATAGTCGAATTTATCTTATGTATATAACCCCATATTAAAAATGATTTACTTATTAAACTTTGATTTTAACTATTTTAACCCTTCTTTAAATAAATTAATAATAAATGTCCTAATCTAATCCAAGTGGGCTTAAATGGTCATATTTTATTCCTAAGGTTTTTTTTGCTCGAATTAACTAATCCAATAGAATTAGGACATGTGTTAGGGTAATAATAATATCATTTTTACCCTTAACTACCCTATTTACTTTTAACCGTGGTAAAAAAAGAAAAAGTTACTATTCACCAAAAATTATTTTCATCTCATTGAACCACATTATAGTCCTTGATATTACCCGTGTCTCTCAGATTTTCGAAATACTACTCACAAAAGCGGTAAAATTATGTTTTATGAAAAATTCAGTTTTTTTAACTACTACTTAGTGGTTTCACTATTCATCAAAAAATGCAAGTTTCCAGAAAAATACCAAAAATTATCCCTAAGATATATTTGATATTATGAATTCAAAAATGATGTTTATTTTACCAAATTCAAAACATACCAGTTACATTAACTAATTTAAAAATTAATTTCCGTCGTCAAAACAAATAGCGTGTTTTTAAAAGATAATAACTATAAAAAGATTGACAATTCTTTATGTCTGGTTTAAATGTGAAATTACATCCAATGAACAACATTGTATTAAATTTTAAAAATATATTCTAAATATACTTTAAAACCACTCAAATTAATAATTTATCACTATTAATTATTTCGATTAATAAAGTTGTTTTTAATTAAAATTTTGTAATTTTCACTATTCATCAGAATATGAATGTTATCAGAAAAGTACCAAAATTTCACCCTAAGCTAATTTTGATATTCCGAATCCAAAAATGAAGTCCATTTTGAAAAATAAAAATTACAAAGTTTCAAAAAGTCGTTATCACTATTTATAATGGCTAGTTTTAATAATATTTTAATAGCATATCGTTGTTTAGTGAAACTCGGTATTGCGTACGACGCAAGCTATTGAGGAAGGCCGCGGTTGTGTGTAAATAAATCCAATCTAGTGTTGTGTGTAGTGAAAGATTCCTTTGATGATTTATATAACAAAAAAACAAAATATTTCTCATAAAAGTCTCGGGTGTTACAAACTGTGTGCCCTTCTCTACTTCAAGGGGCACTTTGCCTGGTGAGAGAAATCATGTTCCAACCATGCAAAACATCAGTATTAAAATGCCTGCAATTGGTTCATGAGAGTGTGGACCCTAATAAACATTTAGGGAAAACTGTACACCCTGATTTACCCACTTTCCAACCCCAGAAAACTATTAAATACTATATGGGATGGGTCTCAATTTTTCTAAACACCATAAGACCATGTGATTTTCTCGACTTGTTGGGGATCCGAGCTCCGAACAATCCTTATACAACCCCCCCCCCAACACCTTTATAACAACATTGGGAATATATATTTTTTACATAATAAATAATTATAAAGAAATTAAATGGATTCATACATGAGATAAAACTAGGTTCTCACACACACATTGATAGAAACTCTTAGGGGATATGCTTAGGTTAATTCAGAATTTCTTTTTGAACCATTGGGTTGAATGGGATGATAAAACCTATGGGAACTTACGATATTACACACTAATATGGCATAAAAGTAATGTGTCATCAGATTATATGTATAAATTGGATCACAAGTTTAAAGGCACATATATCCCTTTTAATGTTTTATGCGATATGAGTTTAAGATGATTATATATATTTTTAGAGACATCTATAGAATATAAAATTGTGGTTAAGCATATGCTTTTTGTGAAAATGTTATTTTATGAAAAATGATTTTATATTATGTGAAAATAAGTTGAAAGTGATTAAAAAAACATTATGTTTAATTTGTTATTGGTTGATAATATAGTTAATTGTGATAAAAGGTTAATTACATTTTTGAAACAATGTTTTATTATAAAGATGAACTTGGGATTAGAATTTGTTTTGTGACTAAGTGAACAATATTATTTTGGAATTATTTTATAATATTATTGGTAAACATTATATGATAATGGTAAACATAATATTATTTTCATACATGGTATTTAATTTTAGGAATAAATATTGATTAAACATGTGGGAGTATATATGATTTTTTTATCAGTTTTATGGTGATTCAGGTTATTTATGGATAATATTAGCATATTTAGGAGAACATATTATTAGGTTATATACAATTTTTTATGTGACTAATTTTTCTTGGAGATAAATATTTTGTTGATCTTGAAAGGATATATGATCAAATATTTCAAATTTTTGGGCATAAAATTGAATTTGTAATATTTTTGAATAGTTTTATGGATTTTTATTTATAGAATAATTTAATTTTAACTTAGGGTTTTATTGTTAAGTATTTATAGAATAATTTTTTCTTATTCATAATAGATATTATCCCAAATTTTGATGACCATTTATTTTTTATAGATATGAGAAATAACTTATTATAATTTAATGTATATTAAAATAATTTAAAACATAGTTTTAAGGATTTAAGCATGAATAATATCATCTTGGATATTCATTTTTGAGTAAGAGATGTGATAAATGCAGAAATTGATCAAATAACAACCAATGAAATAAATTATTATTATGAAATGAAAATATACCAAGTGAAGTTTCTTATATTTCCAATATTGATTTTAAAATAATCCATCAACTCTAGAAAAGGGATCTTGAATTAAAAAGTTTGTCCTATTACGTTCATTTTTTCTCAGTGGATGGTCTTCTTTATCCATTACTTATTTATGGTTTTGTAGACATTATCTATAAAATGACTATATTATAGATAACTCCCTATTATTATTTGGACATTAGATTCACCTCTGTATCTATATTATCACTTCCCCATAATTTTATCCTCTTCTAGGAACCTGATTATGTGTTATTTTCAGGGACAGTTATGTTTACCACTTTTCCTTTTCAAAGGATGTTTTATTATACCTTTATATTATGTGGGGTTTCAAGAAATTAATTTTAAAATATTTAACCATTTTTATTGAGAAAAAATTATGGGTGTAAAGACCCGCAAATTCCATGTAATTTTTTTAATTATATGGAATATTACAAGACCACAAAAAATGACAACGCATTATTTCAAGGCTCGAAGTGCCTAGATTGAATTTCTGAAATTTTTCTCTGGGTACGTTCAGTAAATGTGCAAGCAGGTTTTTGTAACTTTTAAACTGGTTCTCAGAATTGAAATCTAAGGGCACTGTTGAACTCGCAGTGCCGGTATTCTCTTAAGGAGACCTTCACCTCGACTGCAGTATGTCGAGGGTGAAAGTTAGTTTTTGAGATTTTTCATGGAAATAAATATAATATAAACTTTTATTTTATTTTTATAATCACCTTTTTGAATGTTCGGTAGTGGGGACCAACCGAGCTCGAAAAACCCCCAATTTTAATTTATGGTGGAGGGGACCACTCAAACGCCTCTTAATGGGGAGTCAGAACCTCTCAACACCCCACAAATTGATTCTTCCCATTTAATTGAGCCAGTTAATTAATATTTCCAACTCTATTTGTGCCAACCAATTAAATTGATAAAATTAATATTTGTGTTGTCTCCTCACCTGTTTTTGTGCGGGGAAATTGTGGGTGAAAGAGGTCACTTTGGAGGATCATTCTATCCCAATGAAGAACCCGCCATCTTCTCCAATGAAGAACGTGCCATCTTTTCTAATGAAGAATGTGCCGCCTCAAACGTGGGACATCTTCAATGACGATGAACCGACATCCGTCCAGTCCTCCTCATAGACGTCAACAAATCTCTGAGGTAGGGGTGTGTTTTCGATGGATCATAGTTAAATTTTCCTCTCACATTGAATCACCTTCCTTGAGCCACTTTCTACCTCTCTAACGTGAAGGGTATGGGCCAAATGAACATGGATCGATGCCTCCGTAAATCTTGTGGTTCTTTTTGTGTTATTTGAGATGGAGGAGGATGGAAACCATCATGGGTGGGGCTCGGGAATGGCGGTCGGCAACAAGGTTGACCGTGAAGACGGAAGCGACGCAACTGCACCGCCGGAGAAGGGCCACTGCCTGTCGGCCGCGACGGAGCAACGATGGTGGTCAGCGGGGGCTGGCCACATAATGGGACAGCGGCACATGTCCGCACTCCCCCGAGAGTAAGGGTCGCGGCTTGTGCCATGACGGTGAAGGTAGGGCAGCCGACGTTCGGCCAGCCACGGAGGGGGGCGCACGACGATCTTCCGGGAGGCAAAGGGACCGTCAGTTACAGTCGGACGACTTGAACCGAGCGGGACCCGCGGGTCCCCCGTGCTGCTATTGACCGAACGGATGAAGCCGTTCGGTGAGTGGTGGTGGGGGACGTGCGACTCCCCCCCGCATTTGGCCAGGTCGGGCCACCCAGCGGGGGCAAGGCTGCCCAGCGCAGGTCAGGCCGCCCAGCGTAGGCCGGGCCGTCTAACTCGGGCCGGGCCGGGCCAAACCCAGCAGGCTGGGTCGACTAGAATTGGGTCGGGTCGGCCTAGGCCGGGTCGGACTGGACCCGGACTAGCTTCGACCCATTTCCTCTCTTTTGGCCATGGCATTGGCATCGTGCATCCATTTGAAGAACTTTCTACAGTGCCGGAAACCATTGAGCAAGGCAGTCCTTTTGGTATACCCCACTTGAGATTTGGATAATGTTGGGGAATGGTCGGGTTGGATCGAGGACGAATCCAACCGGACCCTCGGAACTAAAAGGCTAATAACTTACAGACCGGGTGTCTGATTGACACATCATTTGTTGCGTTGAGACCCGTATTACATGGCGGTCCTTTGGGATACATCTTCATGGGACTTCATGTCAGATGGAGTATCGACCAATAGTTTGAGGAGCGGACCCTCCTAGAGACAAGCAAGCTTAGTGCGGGAAACCTATAGCAGGCTGTAATAAGAGAAAGTGATCCTATGTGGGACTGAAGATGTACTAGGATCCTGTGTGGGTCTGAAGATGTACTAGGATCCTATGGGGGTCTGAGGATGTACTAGGATCATGTGTGGGTCTGACGATGTACTAGGATCCTGTGTGGGTCTGACGATGTACTAGGATCCTCTCTGGGTCTGAGGATGTACTAGGATCTTGTGTGGGTCTGACGATGTTCTAGGATCCTGTGTGGGTATGACGATGTACTAATATCTTACGTGGGTCTGTAATTTGGCATCCTTCATGGGTCTGCCTCTTAACAGAGAAAGATGATTCAGTAGTTACATCTAGTCATCTCTAATACTATACCTATGATATACCTGGTGTGAGATGAGCCTTTACCATTGTGGTATTCTTCTGTGTGGTGTACGTGTGTGGTACATACCTTCGTGGAACAGTTTTACTTTTCCTAAGGAGTTGAGCCTTGTGTTTCATCATGAATGAGATGGGTAATATTTGATAACTTTGGTATATGTATGGGCATATACCTAAGTAGGTTTGTCACTGGTTTACATGCTTTTTGGTTTATCCTTTGTTGATTTTGTGAGACCTTGAGGGTCTCGGGGTCCTTACTGAGTATCGTTATACTCACCCCTGTACATGCTTCGCCCACACCTTGTTTTGTTTGGTGTAGATGATGGAAAATACTAATCAAGGCTAAGTATACTAGGACTGGACGGTGCCCAGAGGTGGACCATACGATGTGTTGGTACGCAGAGGAGACGGGCGGATGTGGAGTGCTGAAGAGGCGATTTGTACCTACCCATAAAGTAGGAACCTCATAGGATGACCCAGTATCTATCTTTCCCTTTCTTTATTTGTATTGTATTTTCAATTGTACTTGTACCTTTACTGTTGGGCTTGTATTCCGGCACCTCTTACTTTCAACACTCTTTTTTCTATATAGTTTAATTGTGTTCATATCTTGTTGTGTGCTTGGTTGGGTGTTTTTATAGGGTATAAAGGAAATTCCTTCCCGGTTTTAGGGGATAAGCCTTTTGGTGCTAGTCGCCGGCCCCTAGCCTATGGAAGGTGGGCATGGGGTAGTCACGGCACGGGCCCTGGGGGATGGGTCGTGACAAATTGGTATCAGAAGATTCGGTTCTACCTTAGAACATTGGACTCTGATCTTTTTAAATAGAAATACTGTCAACTGTAGTGAGTATGGTTATTAGTTTATGGAATCCAGTGTTGGTGTGGTAGCTGAAATATCCATACTCTAGGACCCTGACTTCTGATTTTCGACTCAATGCATGAAAACACTAATTGTGTGTGTGTTTCGAAAAGTTTTATTTGTGAACTATTTTAGTCAGCTCACTAGGCATAACTAACTGACTGTGGTACAACTGTTTCCTCTTCAGGATTCCTCTACGCAGACAACCGTCTAGGGTTCCGGGTATAGTACACACTGATATCCCACCAAGCGATGAGGCCTCGGTGTAGGGCCCTCTTCCAGTAGTGGTACCAGCAGAGGCAACAACTGTACCATTACCCGTTGGTCCACTAATGCCACCAGCCCCAGAAGTAGAGATTGCATGTCGTTTGAGTGCCTTGCATGAGTTCTAGTTCCATTGGCCACCCAGGTTTTGGGGAGGGATGGACCCATAGGCGACTGAGGAATGGCTGGAGGCCGTGGTGAAATCTTCAGACTGGTAGGGACACCAGCTGATCTCGTAGTGATCTTTGCTGCCAGTCTTCTACAGGCAGCAGTAGGTAGATGGTAGAGGTTGATTCTCTAGGTTCACGACAAGGTGACACTTCACTAGACAGACTTCAGGAGCCTATTTCCGACAGAGTTTGTCCCTATGACTCTTCACATAGTGCGCCTTTAAGAGCATCTTCATCTGCAGGAGGGCAGCATGATTGTGGCTCAGTACTCAGCGAGGTTCACCAACCTCTCACGCTACTCCACTTATATGGTAGGTGAACCATTATTTAGGGCTCGGACCTTCGATCAGGGACTCAGGTGGGATATCAGGGCTTCGATGGTCTCACTCAGCATCCCGACGTAGGCGGGGGTGTTAGAGAGAGCTCTCTTAGTGGAGAGTTCTCTTGATGAGAAATCACCAGCAACAAGACCCACCACCATTTGTCATGTAGTGGAGCCTTCAGCAGCTGGTAGCAGAATGATGTCACAGAGGTCAAAGAGGATAATACCTATAGTTGGATGACCACAAGATTCAAGGATGGTAGTGCGGGGTCCCAGAGATAGATGTAGTCATGCGAGGAACAGGCAGTGTTTCACATACATCGGGTAGGGTCACGTGGCATGTGACTGTCCGACCCGCCATACGGATGATCAGTAGACGATCGAGGGACCTCCCAGGCATTGATATAGGTTCAACCGAGGAGGTTTTTAGGGAGCAGGCAGAAGTGGTGGAGGATCCGGCCATGCAGCTAATAGTGGGCAATGATTCAAGATATTACCACCAACACCACAGGGAGCAGGTGGACAGGGGCAAGCACATCTCCATAAAGCTGAGGCCTATGATCATGGTGCTCCAGAGATTATACAAGGTACGATATATGTCTACTCTACCTTAGCTACAGTTCTTATAGGCACAGGTTCCAGTAATTCTTTTATTTCCACTACCCTCATTCAGAGCTCGGATATTCCAATACAGTTGTTGGATTGATCCGTACTGGTAGAGACTCCCGCGAGAGTAGATTCGAGGATTAAACAATGGTTCTGGTAGTGTGAGCTTGATCTAGAAGGCGAGAGCTTTGGCTGGGATCTCCTAGAAGCAGCATCGAGGCCTTACGATGTTATCTTGGGTATAGACTAGTAATCTACAGTCCATGCTTAGATTGACTATATTAGGCACAAAGTGTGGTGTGTCCACACGAATGGGACCAGGTTTACCTTCACTAGAGAGAAGGGAACCTTTTCAGTATAGGATGGACTTACCCGAAAGAGAGTGCATCTGATCACTCATCATTTGGCATGCCTTACCATTAGAGCGGTTGATGTGGAGATTCCAAGCTATCCTGTAGAGGTGTACTAGTATGTGGATGTCTTCCCTGATGATGTTCTAGGTATGAATTATCATAGAGAAGAGGACTTTTACATTTACTCATACCTCGAGACGACACTGATATCCACACCAGCGTATCGGATGGCTCCCGCGGAGCTTTGTGAGCTGCGGGTACAGATGGAGGACTTATATGGGAAGGGATTTATCTGGCCTAGTGTTTCTCCTTGGGCAGCCCTAATTTTGTTCACTAAGAAAGCGGATGGGAGCTTGATACTTTTTTTGGACTATCAGCGCCTGAACGAGGTGACCGTGAAGAACAAGTACCCACTCCCAAGGATTGACAACCTATTTGATCAGCTGAAGGGAGCACGACGGTTCTCGAAGATAGATCTCAGATCCGGCTATCACCAGCTCAGAGTACGAGACCATGATGTGCAGAAGACTGTCTTTAGATGTCGGCACGGCCATTACGAGTTCTTGGTTATTCCATTCGGCATGACCAATGCTTCAGCAGTGTTCATGGGACTCGTGAATAGGATCTTTCATCCATATCTTGATTGCTTTGTGGCGGTCTTCATTGATGACATCCTGATATACTCATCGACAGAGGAGGAGCGTACCTATCACTTGCAGGTAGTTCTGTACACACTTTGAGAGCACCAGCTTTATAGTAAGCTCTCAATGTACCAATTTTGGATCCGAGAGGTTCACTTTCTGGGACATGTCATCTCAGAGGCTAGAGTTATGGTGGAATTAGCAAATATTGAGGTGGTACTTTCTTGGGAGCCACCCAGGAGTGTGATGGAGGTATGGAGTTTCCTGGGTTTGGCTGGATACTACAGGACGTTTGTGCCAGATTTCTCCAGAGTTGCAGTAACTTTATCAGTGTTGACGAAGAATGGGAAACCCTTCGTGTGGTTAGATAGATGTCAGTAGAGTTTTTAAGTGCTAAGATAGAGGATGACTAGTACCCCCATCTTGAGGCTTCCGGTGGAGGGTGTTGGGTATGTAGTCTACCACGACGCATCGGGGACCGGACTTGGATGTTTCCTGATGTAGGAGTGAGCAGTGATCACGTATGGTTCTCGGTAGATGAGACAACATGAGAATAACTACACTACCAATGACTTGGAGTTAGCAGTAGTGGTATTCACCTTGAAGATTTGGTGACATTACTTGATGGGTGAATGTTTTGCAGTCTACTCGGATCACAAGAGTCTCAGGTATATCTTCTCATTGAATGACCTAAACCTGATACAATGGAATTGGATAGAGCTCCTTCAGGACTATGACTTTGAGATAGTCTATACTCTTGGGAAAGGGAATGTTGTAGTAGATGTACATAGCTGGAGATCTGGTATATAGCTGCTAGGTGAGCTGATGGAGCAGCTGGCTGCTTTGTAGATATCCTTTGTGGATCGGGATGGAGCAGGTTTTCTTCAGTCTCTTACAGTCACATCCCCATTTCTTCAGCGAGTCAAGGGGGCGTAGCGTGAAGACAATGACAGCGAGGATCGACGTTCACAAATATCCATAGGACAGGCACCTGATGGATTTTCGGATGGTGGGGAGAACGTTATCCTTTTCATTGGACGTACCATGGTACCAGTGTCGCTTCGGGAGGAAGTGTTGAGGGAGTTCCACACGTCCCCTCTAGCGGTATATCCAGTAGTGGAAAAGATGTACCAGGATCTCCGACGATAGCACCGGTGGCCAGGAATAAAGAGAGCAGTAGAAAAGTTTGTCTCTCGATGCCTCACCTGTCAGCAAGTGAAGGCGGAACATCAAGTACTAGTAGGCTTAGTTCATCCTTTAGAGGTCCCATAGTGGAATTGGGACTGTATTTCCATGGACATCGTGAAGAGACTTCCATGTACATCTAGGGGTCATGATTCTATTTGGTTGATCGTCGACTGACTCACCATGTCGGCCCACTTCCTACCAATCAGATATCAGGGTTCAGTAGAGAACATGGGTTTCCTCTATGTGCAAGAGATTTTGTGGCTACATGGAGTAACCTCGATGATTGTCACCGATCGTGATTCATTTTTCATGTCCCGGCTGTGAAAGGTGTTGCAGGAGGCTTTTGAGATGCATCTTCGTTTGAGCACCATCTTCCATCCTCATACGGATGGCAAGACTGAGCAGACCATTCAGACCCTATAGTACATGCTACATGCTTGCGTCCTCAACTTCGGTCACAGTTGGGAGGATCACTTTCCATTAGTGTAGTTTGTATACAACAACAGTTATCACTCCACCATTGGGATGGCACCTTTCGAGGCTTTATACGGACAACCTTGCTGAACACCTTTGTGCTTTACTGACTCAGGGGAGTCAGTATTAGTGGGACCAGAGATGGGATGGGCTACCACAGAGAAGGTGCAGATCATCCAAGAGAGGTTAAAGACAGCACATAGCAAGCATAAGTCTTATGCCGACAGGAGATGGAGACCTCGGGAGTTCAAGGATGGGGACCACGTCTTTCTATGGGTCTCACCTGGACGTGGTTTGTGGAGATTTGGTCGGGGTGTCATGTTATCTATGATATTCATCGGACCCTTTCAGGTCCTCAGTAGAGTTGGTGAGGTGTCTTAACACCTAGAATGTCTTCTTCAGTTGCACTGGGTGCACGAAGTCTTCCACGTATCCCAGCAGAGGAGATACGTGCATGATCCTACCCACGACATCAATCATGGCGAGTTGGACATCGACGATGGGGAGACGTTTACAGAGGTTCTAGTAGACATTGAGGATCGACAGGAGTGGGTGCTTCGTGGGTAGTCGATACCTCTAGTTTGAGTTTTCTGGTAGCATGGGAACCTCCAGGAGAGCACATGGGAGCGGGAGGCCAAAATTACTTCTCAATACCCCCACTTGTTTTCTTAGTTTTGTAATGTGGATTTCGGGGATGCAAAGCCTAGAGGTGGGGAGAATGTAATGACCCAGCAATTCCATGATTTTTTTTTAATTATGTGGAATATTACGAGACTACAAAAATTGACTGCGCATGATTCTAGGGCTCGGAGTGCCCATAATAAATTTCTGAACGTTTTTTCATGTACGTTCAGAAAATGTGCGAGTGGTTTTTTTTAAATTTTGAACCAATGCTCAGAATTGAAATTTGAGGGCATCGTTGAACTCACAGTACTGGTATTTTATTAAAGAGACCTTCACCTCAACCGTAGTAGGTTGAGGGTGAAAGTTAGTTTTTGTGTTTTTTCATGGAAATAAAAATAAAATAAACTTTTATTTTATTTTTATAATCTCTTTTTTGAATCCTCGGTTGTGGGGACCACCCAAGCTAACCCCCCCCCCCCCCCCCCCCCAATTTCAATATATGGTGGTGGGGACCACCCAAACCCCTCTTCATGGGGTGGGTGAACCTTTCAACTCCCCATTAATTGATTCCTCCCATTTAATTAAGCCAATTAATTAATTATGCCAGCTACATTTGTGCCAAACAATTTAATGGATAAACTTGATATTTGTGTTGGATCCTCACTTGTTTTTGTGGGGGGGAACTTTTTGGAGAAAGGGAGCACTTTGGGGGATCATTCTCTCCCAACGAAGAAAATGCCATCTTCTCCAATGAAGAATGGGCCATATTCTCTAACAAAGAATGTGTCACCTCTAACGTGGGACATATTCAACGATGATGAACTGACATCCATCCTTTCCTCCTCATCGACGTAAACAAATCTCCTAGGTAGGGGTGTGTTTTCAATTGATCATCGTTAAATTTTCCTCTCATGTTGAATCACCTTCCATAAGTCACTTGCTACCGCACTAACGCAGTGGGTACGGGCCAAATGAACATGGCCTGACACGTTTGCAATTATTGTGGTTCTTTTTTTGTTCTTCATGATGGAGGAGGACAGAAACCATCACCGGTGTGGCTCAGGAATGGTGGTCAGCACTACAGTCGGCCGGAAAGACAGAAGTGATGCAATCACGGTGCCAGAGAAGGGTTGTGGCCCATCAGCTATGGAGGAGAAAAAGTGGCGGCCAGCAGAGGCCATCCACACGACGAGGCGACGGCGCGCGTCCACGTCGCCCGGTGAAAAAGGGTCACATCTTGTGCCTCAGCAGCGATGGGAGGGTGTCCATTGTACAACCGGCCACAGAGGGGCGGTGCACGATGCGCCGCCGAGAGGCAAAGGGGCTGGTTGTTACGACCGGCAGATTTGAACCTAGAGAGACCCGCGGTTCTTGCATGCTGCTGGAGACTGAACGATCGAAGTCATTCGGTGAGTGGAGGAGGAGGGAGGGGGTGCATGACTCCACCCTGCATGCAGCCAGGTCGGACGGCCCAGTGCGGGCCGGTTCTCCCTACGTGGGTCGGGCCGCCCAGCGTGGGCCGGGCCGGACCCAGTGGGCCAGGTTGACCTGAACCGGGTCGTGTCGGCCCAAGTCGGGTCGGAACGGAACCGGACCAGCTTTGACCCATTTCATCTATTTTGGCCATAACTATGGCATCATGCATCTGTTTGACGAACCTTCTGTGGCGCCGAAATCCTTGGATCGAGCACGAATCCAACCGGGCCCTCGGAACTAAAAGGCTAATAACTTACAGACCATGCGTTCGATTGACACACCATCTATTTCATCGATACCCCTATTATATTGTGGTAATTTGGGATACTTCTATGTGGGAGTTAGTGGCATTTGAGGTATGGACCAATAGCTTGAGGAGCGGACCCTCTCAGAGACAAGAAATCTTAGTCGGGGAACCCTGTAGCTGGATGTAACATGAGAAAGCAATCTTGTGTGGGTTTGAGGATGTACTAGGATCTTGTGTGGGTCAGATGATGTACTATGATCCTATGTTGGTCGGAAGATGTAGTAGGATCATATGTGGGTCTGACGATGTACTAGGATCATACGTGGTTCTGACGATGTACTAGGATCCTGTGTGGGTCTGACGATGTACTAGGATCCTCTGTGGGTCTGACAATCGACTAGGATCCTGTGTGGATCTGTAATTTGGGATCCTTCATGGGTCTGCCTCTTAACAGAGAAAGATGATTCAGTAGTTACATCTAATTATCTCCACTACTGTACCTAAGATATACCTGGTGTGAGCTGAGTCTTTACCTTTTTGGTATTCTTCTGTGTAGCGTACCTGTGTGGTACTTACCTTTGTGGAACAATTATACTTTGGCTAAAGAGTTGAGCCTTGTGTCTCCTCATGAATGAGATAGGTAATATTTGATAACTTATGTATATATATGGGCATATACCTAACTAGTGTTATCACTGTTTTACATGATTTTTGGTTTATACTTTGTGGATTTTGTGGGACCTTGAGGGTCTCGGGTCCCTAGTGAGTATCGTTATACTCACCCCTACACGGGTTTTGCCTGCATCTTGTTGTGTTTGGTGTAGACGACAGATAGTGCTGATCGAGGCTGAGGGTACCGAGACTGGACGGTGCCTGGAGTTGGACCATACGTCATGTCGGTATGAAGAGGAGACAGGCGTACGTGGAGTGCTGAGGATGTTATCTGTACATGCCCTTCAGGTAGTAACCTCAAAGAATGACCCAATAGCTTTCTTTTTCTTTCTTCACTTGTATTGTATTTTCATTTGTACTTGTACCTTTACTGTTGGGCTTGTATTCTAGCTCCTCTTACTTTTAAAACTCTTTTTTCTATATAGTTTACTTGTGTTTGTATCTTACTATGTGCTTGGTTGGGTGTGTTTATAGGATATAAAGGTATTGCCTTCCCGGTTTTAGGGGATACACCTTTCAGTGCTAGTCACCATCCCCTGGCCTATAGAAGGTGAGCATGGGGTAGTCACAGCATGGGGCCCGTGGGACAGTTCTTGATAATGGGGATGTAATTTATTTAATGGAAGAGAATTCAGAACCCCATAAATTTAGTATAGAAGAATATTAAGTTTAATAAAATTCTTAACATGCAACATCGAGCTTTAAGTGAACTAAAATATTCTATAAAAACATTAAAATTTAAATGTGAAAAAAAACAACCAATCCATTAAGTTGGAATTATAAATAGGAATAACCACGTTATGATTAATATGTATCAAAATTTTATAAAATGGAATTTTTTTTTAATTCATGATAAATATACTTCAAAAATATAATTTATTCAAAAATAGTTTGTATTGCATTTTGTTAGTGAAAATTATAATTAAATTATACTATTTTTAGAAGTTTTATTTTTTTAAAACAAAATAATTTTTTAAATAAACATTTTAATATTATCTTCTGTAAAATATTTTTGATTTTTTCTAAAAAAATAATTTTTTAGTGAATGGTTAAAAATACTGATTTTTATAAAAAGTTATTACTTTTCTTTAAATCATGTAATTTAAAAGTACCATTATTATTTAGATTTGGATTTATATAAAATTATATCCATTTAATTGAAAATAATCCAAATAATTCCATTGTAATTAACTCTATATTTCATTTTTTTATAAAATCATTTTTATGATTAATAAAATTCTACAAATAGTTTTTATTTTTATTTTACATATTAATTTAATATTTATTTCATTCACATTTATAAATTGAATAATGAATAATTTATTCCATATTTTGGATCATGAGGGTAAAATTTGATAAATATTCCCATTTATTTGTTTTAATTATGAATAGTAACCATGGTAAATATTTTTCACCATGAAAAATATTAAATTGAGTAATTATGGTTATAAATATGGTTTAAAAGTTTTAAAATTATATCCAACACCTTAAATTATTTTATTTGATGAGATTATTTCTACCATACAACTGCTAGCTTCAAATATACAGTATTTTTGTTCTATTTACCTTGGATAATGAAATTTATATTATTTTATGTTTAAAGAATTAGAAAATGTGACACTATTTTAATATATCTATTATATTTTATGGTGACAAAAAATTGATCAATTATAAAAATATATTTTTAATATAAATAAATTATTTTTATTATATTAAATTATTTTTAATTTTTATCTATGATAAAATTAACATAGATTGTTAAGAAAAATAGATGCAGTGCTTGTTCTACGAGTAGAAAAATACAAGTAAATGATTTAAAAAAAATAAAATTAATATTTATTAGATGAATTATATAGTGAAACTAATTTAATAGGTAATTATATGGTATATTAAATTTTCAATTTTCTTAGATTATAATTTTCTTTTTTTCTTGATGTCTTTTAAGTCAAATTAAATAAATAGTCCCAAATAAAATTTAATGATATTTAATGACAAAAAATATTTTACTAACTGATTTAAAAATTAAAATAATATTTATATAGGATAATTGGGATTTTAAATAGATTAAAAGTTTATACATTGATAATTCTTGTCCACTTATCTTATTATATGTAAATTTATGACTCTTAAATTCTAAAAAATGGGTTCTTACAGTTAAGGTTTAAAATGGTTAACAGGGAAGTTAAACCCAAAGATGGGCTTTAAGATATAGCTTATATATGTCTAAATTTCATTGTTAGAATGGTTTTAGACATTTACTTCCTACCTTCTATATTTTTTCCATTTGATTCAACATTACATGAATATGATATATATTCTATTTAAATCCTTTTAGTATTTGTCATTATGTCATTTCCATCACTTATAAAAGGAAACCTACTCATCTCCTTTATTCAAAAATTATGAGAACTCTAGATCATCAAATAACTACCCTAATACCTTACTATATCCCTTTCAATATTCTTAAATATTCTTGTATTCTATTAATACCATCCAATTAACGGTTAAGCAAAATGACCAAGGCAGTTTCTCAGCAAAGTAGATATCATCTTACCCAACTCATTAAAATTGTGTTTATTCTTCTAATTACCATAAATATATTGTATCCATTCTAACATAATAAATCTAGTAAAATTAATATTCTATTTTATTTTATTTTATATTACAACCATTTTTCACCTCCATTACTTCTAATGAAAAATGAAAGTATCACCTGTCACTATGTGGGGACTACCACATCTACATTGTTATACGATTCATTTTCTATCTCCACCATTCATGGTTGGTTATAATGATTATTTATTGATTATATATGATATTAATGACATAATTTATCTTTTATAAATGTAATATATTACTGACCTTCTTACCCATACACCGGTTAAAAAAATGATAACATCCTTTGTGTGTATGTGTGGATAACCTTCTCCATAAGGTGATGTGATTTGTTTTTCATGTCCACCATTCATGGATGATTATAAAATGGTATTTAATGTATAAAAATGGTAATTAATCTATGATTAATTTTATTTATATGATGGAACCATGACCCCTTTAACTATGGTCAACTCAATAAATTTATTCTGTGATTATGAACTGAACATCATCATAACACCCGACATGAACATAACAGATTCAATAAATATATTATGAATGGTAATAAAGAAAATAAATGGAATGCTAATATGGAAATAAAAATTAAAATGGTTCTTAAACATGTATAAAATTAATATATCTTTATTATATATGTGATAATGTACAACATTGGAAAGTCAAAATCAGGTAAGGGGTTTTTTAATCTTATTTATTTTCCTTATGTTATATTAATTATTCATTGTCTGAAATATTTCAAATTATATGTGTAGAGAAAAATAATTTTTTTATCTTTTATTTCCACTTTTTTTATTTTCATTTAATTTTTTTTGCACATAGTCACTTCATTGATTAATTTTTACTTCAATATTATTATCAATGTAAGGGTTTCTTATCTCACTTTATTTTCTGTGAGCCTTATGTAATATTCACCACTTGTTTATTTTTTGGGGGATTTATATTTTCTTTTTTATATTTTATATCATAAATATATTTATATTAATTTTATTTAATGTTTAATTTGATGTTATTTATTTCAAAAGGTTTATGATTCAAATTTCACCAATGTGTTAGTGGTTTATTCTATAATATCATTTTTACTCATCATATTTTATGTATAAATTTTCATTGATGGAAATATTAATCTCTATTTATATATATTTTAAAATAAATATATTTACTTTTTATCTGTTAATATATTAACTTCCAATTTTTATTCCTTTAATATTCATCTATTGGTTACATAATAGAGTCTAGAAAACATTTTTTAATAAATATAAATTATATTTCGTCTTTTGTTGATGAAATTTTACTTCCATGTCCATATTTTTAAAAAATGTTTCATGAATGTTCTTATTTAAATTAAAATGATTTATTAGGTCCATTTTTTACTAACCACTACTATTTTTACAACTATTTAAATAGTAATCCTTTTAACATTACTTGTATGGAACATTTGGACATTCATTACAAAGTGAAAAAAGAATTTTTTTTAATGTATATAGATCAGACAATTCTTCCTTCCATCATAAATAATATTTTACTTCATGAATTCTTTATAAGTTCTTGTGGTTATTATAAATAAATTATTTTTCCTAATTTTTTTTTTCAATTTATAGATTCTAAGAAACTGATTTCAAACTAAATGTATATTTTATGTTGTTTTTAAAGAAATGTTCAGATGATTATTTAAACCTATTTTCATATTTGTAAACACTCTTTCAGTATTATAATGGTTTAATGGGGATATATTATATTATTACCATCCACTTTCATTCTTTGAATGGTTTATCGTCAAATAGATAAGGGAAAGTATTGACTTTTTGTATGCTAATTCTTCTAATACATCTAATAATTGGTTATTAAGTTAGGTTGATTAAACTATATTGTTTCTTCATATGGTGAATTAATTGGACTTATTATGTTATAGGTGGGGACCATAATTACAAATCCCCTTGATGCATTAATAGGTCTCACTCAACAAACTATCTTTGGTTTTTTTGTATGTATTCCCAATTATTTATGATGTCTAGCCACGAGGCCTTGTTTATTAAAATAGTTATGTTATCCGTGGGGAAGTTTCAGGATAATATGATTATTATTATGGTATTATCTTATAATAATTTATTCCTATCATATTATTCACGAATTATTTATTATATGATAAATTTTTATTCTATAATATATTATATTTTCTTCTTTCTATCACTAGGGATCTAAGATCACCCTTTATTATGTTTTCCATTCCATAGGATACAAATAAAGAATTTACAAATGATTCCATGGATATATGATAGAAATGATAATGTTCTCACTCGAATTCAATGTTTTATTTCATGATTTCAAGTATAATGTGAGAATCATCTATATAGCTAGACTTCAAAAAAAATTAATCTTTATAATCCTCAGATATGTAATTTCTTGTATCTTATGATAATGTTGTAAGATAACCATAAGCTATAGGTTAGTGGAGTGGGTGTGTTATGCCTCATTTTCACACCATAATAGTCATTATTCATTATTGATATTATTCTATAATTTTCTCTGCATTTATATAATATCATGATTCTCAGTCTTATGGATTTTTTTTGTTTTATGTTCTTTTAAAGGAAAAATTATTTTTATCCTTATTTTTAAAATAAGAATTAAATATCTTCTAAATATGTGTTAAATATAATATTTACTAAGATTATATGAAGTAAATTAAATATTTTTCTTTGTTTTCCATCATGATATAGTCTTGTATATTTTATATGATAACGAGTGAGATAGATATATATCTCATAATGATTGATCAAAATATATGTCCCCAATGAATTGGGTAAAGTGATGAAGTTAATAGGAATAATGTTACTTCTACAGGATATGTTTTAATTAATCATGATGGTTTTTCCCTTGGAAGGGTTACTATATATGTTAATATGAGGATAATATCCCAAGATACCTATAAGTGTTTTAAATGATGGTTATGGGATTTAAAAGAAAATATTTTTATTTCATAAAGTTATATAATGAACTCCAAATTAAATAAAATTTGATGATCATATAAATTTGAAAGTTTTATTTTCACAAGTTCTCATGTTTTCCCAAGTTACATTCATGAATATGGATTTTATTTTATGATTTCATTAAAAAATATAAAAACATTAGGAATTAAAAAAATTCCATTCATGAAAAATTATTTTTTTTACTCAATGTTGATTATGAGAAACGGTAAATTTCCTTATGAGTTTCCATGGATTTTGAAAATGGATAACAGGTTTCCTTTAATTTCATATCCCTTACTAGGAATTTTTTTCTTATCCCATAATTCCAAATATTTTTCAAAGAGGTTAATGATGTGTGCAGATTATAGCTTGGTTAATAGTGACCTATAAAACATTAAGAAAAATCTTTTAAGAATATTATAGAAGTGAAAATATAGAAACATATTTTTATGGGAAATAATTTTACACCATGTAAAAATGTCTACAATGTTATGAAATGTTTTCCATAATTCCCTAAAACATTATACTTAAAATATCATAGAAATATAAGAAAGTAAAAACATTGTTTTAAATCATGTATTTATGGGTTTATTATTTTATGGGTGTTACATGTTATTAATAGTATCCCCTCTTTTATTGTATTATATCATTGCTTCACTTTTTCCATTATTCTATATTATAAATCCTGAAATTGGGGACTTTTATATTCATTTATGATTCCATTAAATTGAGGATAACTAATTAAATGATCCTTCATAGGGATAAATCTATAAATATGAGTTTTGTAGTCCATAATATTTTTCATAAGAAGTATATTTGTTTTATATACTCTATCATGTGTGGGTTTCAAGGGGTGGGTACGAGAATATTCAAATGGAACCAAATTAATCTTCATTTATTATTGTTTGATACATATAGATTATCTAGATTGGTATGGTTCTTATAGATTTATTATTTTGAATCATGATCTTTGATGTCCATGTCACTATGGGAAATTTCAAACGAAACATGAAGATATAAACCCATGAGGGTTTGTTATGCCTATGACTTTAGTTATTATGCATTATTAGGAATATTTATTAATTATTAGTAAATTGGGAGATTTCTTATGTGTTTTATAGCTATTATTGATAATATTAATGAATTTTTTAATAGATATTTATTCACGTGGATTGACCCTGTTGAGATTGATAATTTTATAGAATTTCATGTCGTGCTATGGACTAACATGCATAACCTAAATGTGACTAAGTTTGATGTGTGGGGAACATGGATAACTTAGTAAGTAAATTACGTAAGTAAACTAATATTTCAAGTGATACTCATTCATTCATGTTTATTTTATGCTTATAATGATTAGTAGTACAACCAATTTTATCTTAATCCTAAACTGATAACCTATTATAACAATATTATATTTATGATCATAATAATAACATATTTATCAATGTTTATTGTTATATTTACGATTATCATATTTTCCCCTATGATTATTTTTATAATGTGAGATCTAATCAATTTAATTTTTATAATTTTTACATTTTTTGGGATTACTTATTCACCCATGGTAATGATTTTATTTTTTGGTAATAACATATTTTCCTTAGGTTTTTATTATGTATATATAATAAACCATCACCATTATTTATATAAGTATGGTGATAAAAAATTCACCATTTATTTTTATTCATGTTAATAAACTATTTAAAATAGTTTGGTTTGTGATTTATGGAAACCCATTTACTGATACCTTTGTGATTTTTAGTGATTATCCATTTAACTATACTATTGTTTGTTATAGTTATGAATCATTCCCCAATTTTATTATTATGTTGATGACCCATTACCCTATGGATGTTTTTTTTGAGTGATGATAATTGTTTCACCCATACCCCTATTATTAATTTCAATGACATGTATACCGATGTTATTCTTATTATTGGTGGAGAAAAATTATTCACCACTAGTATTATCGATTATAATGATAACACTTTCACATATTATTCTTTTATCATTGATTATAACATTTTCAAACTTACTCAATATTTATGTTCATACTCTCTTCATTCATATATTTTAATAAAGGTCATAACACATTTTCCCCATTTTTTATCAGACTATGGATTACTTATCCCATTCTGACACAAGAAAATGAAGATGCAGTCATTCACCAAGACATCTCTATAATATCCTAGGATATAACAAGTGTTTCATTTATTATTTTGGTTATCATTTATTATTCATAATGTATCTATATATACTATATTTAGTAAAATAATTCCTTGTTTTTGAACTATTTAGTACACATCTCACACAGAACAGATTAACAATATCGGTAATGATAACTTCATTTTCAGTGATATAGGTAAGGGAAAGGGCCTTCTGATTGATGGTTAAGAAAAGGCTGGATGACTGGAGTGTAAGAATATACCAAGAAGAGAATCAAAAAGTTATTTTATTGATTCATCCATTATTTTATATATTTTAGATCATTTTTTATAATAATAACCCATAAGGTGACCATTCACTTTATTTATTCCTTTAATTACATTGTAGTGAAATTATATTCATTCTATAGAATTTGATACTTATTATGATTGGATTATCATTACAATATCCATATTGTTTTTTTACATTGTGGATAATCATTTGTATTTATATTCAATATTATTTATGGTGATTTGATATTTAGTATTTTCTAGCTAAGCTATAAATAGATACTCACATATAGTCAGTAGCCTTAGTCATATAAGAAGGGTATCTTGAGGTCATGTGCAATACCTAATATAGAGTTATTATTATTGGCTAATATTAAGAGGATACAAAGTGGTACAAGAGACTTGTTTTATTTTTCTTTTCAATTTGGGACTTAGTTGATAGATATGGGATTTATTATAAATTGGTTTTAACCCCGTGATTATTTTTATTTAGAACCAACATGTGGATAGTTAAATTTTCTAGGGTTTGTGATTGTTTCTCTTGATTTTTGGATGTTATGGTTTTGAAATTTAATAGAATATGGTGTGTGATTTTCAGTTTGCATATCTAATCTTAGACAAGGGAATATGTTGGATGTTTGTTCATGAATTATATTTAGTAGGTACATTTCACATGAAATTTATATTCATATGTGTTATTAGTAAACTAGTAATAATAAAGGGTCTGGTCAAAAATTCTACTAATAATATGTTATATAATTTTTTCTTATAAATTTTATTCATAGAACATTTCTTAATTGGAACTTGGGTAAATAGTTTTCCTAGTTTTATTACTTGATGGATTATTATTTTTAGGACCAATATGGGCCTATATACCCTGAGAGGGGGGGGGTGAATTAAGGTATGGATATTCTTTTTCAAAATTCTTCCTGCCCCACTGGATCATGACCTCTTTATTACTAGGGTCACTTTGTTTTCACTTGTATATTTATTATGACCACTTATTTTGTTTTTTATCTTATGATGATTCTTTAAATGCAATGCAGGGATGTAAGAAAAATACACAGAGATTTTTACATGGTTCACCCACACTGGGCTACGTCCAAGGAGCATACAACAGTGATGTGCCACTGTACCAAATCCACTAAAGCACACTGCTTTTTACAAGGTTCGGGCTAGATCACTTCTATGCCCAGGCTCACTTCCTTTACAATGTGTACGGTCAGCTCACTACTTTCCCAAGTTTCACTCCCTATTTTTCTCTCTCTGTCTCACTACCGGTGGAGAGGATCACCTTATTCCTCTTCCTTTGCTCACTACTCTGGAAAGGATCCACTTACAGTTTATAGACCTGTAGGTCTCTTCATTATCACTAATGAATGCATCCTCTATTGTATGTAGATTCTCTGTTGAAGTCCATCTTTCACCCGTAGATGAAATTCACTTTACACTGAAGGTATCAGGCAATCTTCCATATTTCACACAGCCCTAAATATCTGTCGTGAATCAACCTTACTTGGTGCCCTTCTCTAATCTGGCGTGCAAGTCTCGACGCACAAGTCAAAACTGGCGTGCAAGTCCACCTCAACCACTTGCGCGACACTGGATTCTCCAAATCCAAACTAGTGCGACGCTCACCCTTTTACGCCCAAACCAATATTGGCGTGCAACCAACGACTTTAACGCTTCTTCAAAATAGGCGCACAAGTGTCACCTAACCACTTGCGTGATTCCTTCTTATTCTGATCAAAACTTGTGCGACTCACTTCCTTACTCACCAAGACCACCTTGGATGCACAACTGTCACCTGGCATGCAACCTCTACCTGCACAACCACACACCACTTCCGCGACCACCACAAATGCACGACAGGAGCTATGATTTTTCTAAGTGTTGAACTCTACCCAAAATGAGGAGGGTTCGACCTGTATTTATAGGCATTTGGACACCCTACGTGATGGCACGCAAGTATCCCCTCGGCGCGCAAGTTTCTGCACGCAAGTCTCTTTCCGCACAAACCACTTGTGTGACCAACTCCAAAACTTGCATGAACCTTATCCATTTGCAATATTTTGATGTTTTGATCTTGAAAAACATATGGAGTGCAAGTTTCCTCTCCTTCAAGTACACAATGAACAAGACCCTTTTCCAAAAACCACTTTTCTATATTTGTCGATTTTCAGGCCCAAAAATTTGGCAAACACTAGAAAACAGAGCCTCTTTGTATCTGCACTTTTCGTACCGCCTTCAGATCATCCATTCCTTTGTCGACGTTCTTGAATAAAACATTGATAATTAACCACAACCCTTGAACTCGACATTACACCATGAAATCACCTTTGTGAACAAATTTGTATGTCATGGTTTGTTTTTTCAACAATCACAACACAGATGTCCACTTTGTCAACAAACACAACCACCTCAAAAATGCTTCAATGATGCCTTGAGGGATTTTTGCCCAACAATTATGTATATCTTATATATATTTTTTGCATAACCCTTTGAATTATTTGGTTGTCTTCAAGATGCCCAATTAATTTAGGCCCTTATATGATTAGAGAATATATATGTGTATGATGTATTTCCGATTGTTTTTTCCAAAAATTTCATTTTAAAAAAATGATAAAAATCAATTTATCTGTTCATTTGTAATTTTAGTGACATTCAACCTTGAAAGAATCCAATATATCATTAATTTGGGAGGGATGATCATAACTGACTAGTAATGGTTATGAAAAATCATGTAGTATAGGTACTTTATATGGAATAGTGGATTATAGTGAGATTGTGATAGATATAATGATCATGGGGATCTAAGAGAAAATCCATCATTGTTAGATCTTATAATTTAGTTCCATTATCTAGTATCCTACATTCTCACTGGGTGAGGGATCGATCCCCTATGGAGTACATTCAATCATATAAAAACCCACTCTGATCAAAGGGTGAATCTTGCAATTTATATGCTTCATGACCATAAATATAGAAGTGAAAAATCTAGATATACAATGGTTAGTAAAAAGGTATGTCATTGAATACCTTTTTGTATATTTTAATAGCTCATTCTTATGAATATAATGTGGTTGAGGTATAAAAATTTGATGATTATGGTGTAGGTGGTATGTCTTTGGTTGACTATAGTGAATGGTTTATAGAGAATATTAGTTCTTCTTATATATTTTATGGATATAGTCTTTTTTTTAAGGTGACATGGATTGGTTTCCCAATCCATGTCAGAAGGAATTTATTAAATGAAAAGTTTACAAAGAGATCTCAAGGTGCAATGAATTTACACCATCTGAAAACAAGCAAACCACCAAAAAGAAATACATCTTAAAGAACCTGGTATACAACATCAGAGGGCTATAGAAAAATAAAACTGAAGATTCAGCCAGCAGCTTCTAGGCGCGTGCAAACACAGAGGTTCCAGATCAGCAAAATCAGAGAGGGAATAGAGATAATGGCAACATGTTGCGACAGAGAAGTAGATCAATCCAAGAAGCCACAATGCTCGGGCCGAACTCAAACAGGCTGCAACACTCCTAAAAGGAAAAAACATGCAGGAAAGCTACATAGAATATGAAAATCTCCAAATAATAGGAAAAACTCAGAATCTGATCTCAACCAGGCAGAAAAGCTCCATCAAAAAGGCCAAAAACAGAGATATAGCAGGAAGGGAAAGATGAGAAAATCCAGAAAAACTCATCTTCAGAAAAAGAAATCGCAGGTTGACCTCAATGTCGAAATAGTTCCATTTTAACCCTTCTCAACGATGTAAAACAGAGTTGTCTCCTTAGCAGAGAAGAACAAGCATCAAAACATCAAAATTCCAGGCGCGTGCATATCAAAAATCCAGCATATACTAGGGTCGGAAGTGGGTTTTTGGGTAATCAAAAGAATATTTTTAATGGTTTTTTCCATGGAGGAGATAAATAATTATATTTTATCATATTTTTGTATCTTATTTTGAGAGGGTAGAATTATCCAGAGTGTTATCATTATATTTTATTAAGGAACTTTATGAAAATTATTGAGAGTCTACCAAATGATTGTCATTAATGTGGTATTATGGGGTACCTGTAGAGGTACTAAATTATTGTATCACAAAAATGTGGTATATATAGTTATATTTAAACATATTTTTTGGATTAGATCCTAAATTTTTACCATACTTAGTTTTTATGGGGTTTTAGATGAATTCAACTGGTGAATGAGGGTGTAAATTTTAGGGGTAGTCAGGATAACATGGTGGATCCCTATAGGATAGCCATATATTCATAGGTTTGGTCCATGGTATGAGCTTAAGATAACATTATTTGATTATATAATATATATATGATTACATTTATGGGATATTGATATTTTTGGGTATGATCATATTGATATCCGTATCGTATTTGGTATTTTTTATCATTTTCCTTCATGTTAATTGTTCTCCATATAATTGGTCAGATATTTGGGATTAGATTTAGAGTTTTTTGGGTTATTTCATCCCTTTAATGCCCTTTTAAAATGTGATCTAAGGGTATTACAAGATTTTTGTTATCTTTCATGGTCATCATTTAATATGAGAATCTGTGGTATTTTCATGTGACAATAATGTGTTGTTTAAATTTGATCTACAACCTCGATTAAATGAAATATTATATAGGAAAAATTATTTCCTGGTATCTTTCATGGCTCCAGAGACTGATTACTATAAAATTTATTTATATTGAGTACTGTAAAAAATATACCTTCAAATAAAATAAGGTAATCAAAGTGATTATCACTCAGAAATTAAAGCAAAGAAAAAATGTACACTTAATATTTTATCCCAGCGCATGTGCTTGAATTTTGGCATATTCTTTAATCACCGGAACTTGTATGAATAAATTTCAAAAAATTTATTTCTTTATAAATGAAATAAATAACATGGATGATTATAAATTGCTAAAAAATATCAATACCAACAATTGGGAACTACCAAAGTCAAACTTTCCCAAGTCAAATATCATAAAAGATTCTTACAAAAAAGATTATCAATGACCATTGTATCTAAGTCATCGTAAGAGATAATAATGTTCCATCGAATCAGTTCCCATGAAAAAATTTAACTCTCACACCCTCAAATTGTTATGCATGGAAATTTCAGCTCCAACACCTATATTTGGACATGTTTCAATCAGTTCAACTCTTATGTTTTCACTTTGGTTTGTACAATCAAAATGCTTATAATTCCCCCAAATCCTCAATTGATAAGGAGTTGGATACTATTTCTAGCCATTTGGCCAAGTGAGAAACAATATATATAATCCTAACACTCCACTTATATACATAGGCTTTTCATAACCCCTCTAAAATCTGAACCCATCATAATTATGTATATAAAGAATCTTGGAACTCTAGAAACCTCTCCACCAAGATCCTTTCATGGGTTCCAACATGGAAAATATACTCAATTCCCATTGAATATTAGATAAAATTTTATAATTATTGTAACGCCCCGACCCCAGTTACCCAGAGTCGCTGCATTATTGCGTAACATTGGCATGATCACAAAAGATCAAGTCTCGAAAGACCGATTAGTTTAGTAGCCTTGGAAACACTAGATACATTCATAATCTTACATTACATCATAATGTGAAAAAACTACAATAAAAAAGTCTCCATAGTCCACACTCATATCCTCTTCTGACTATCCCTGCAGGTCATTCATAAAATACTTCTTCAAATCCTGGAAAATATTAAAACATTGAAAGGGGTGAGCTTAGATGCTCAGTAAGGATAACAATATTGTGGAAGCTTTCATAAATAAACATTAACATTTAAGGAAATGTATAACCAAAACAAAAGCCTTTTTAAACATGAACTTCAGCATAATATGGAAAAAATAAAATTAAATAATGCCATTTACTTACTCACATGGATATTCTACTAGTCGAATAATCCCATGCAATATCAATAACCACTTTCATAATGATGGAATGCATAATGTCAGACTATCATAACCACATAGAAAAGGCCTCGTGCCAAGACCACAAATAAGATTATGTCAAGGCCTCGTGCCAAGACAATAGTTTGTCTCATGAGACCTACCGATGCATCGAGGAGCTATAGCGGGCTTCACCCGTCACTTATTAAGTCCAATGCATTCCTCATATGAACAGGTTTAAACATATAATAATCCATAACATAATTGTATCACATAAAACATGCATAAAGGAAACATAAAATTTCCACACTCCAATCACAAGATATCAATACAACACATTGATATAATAAAAAATTTATCAAAACCATTTTCAATACCAAAATAAAAGAAAATTAAAACATGGTATTTATTTTTCATTTAAAAAACGTTATGGCTTATAGAGGAAGCCGAAACTCAAATAATAGCCACGACGACAGAGAAGTCGTTGTCGCCGCATACATAAGAAAAAACATTCCTTTTGTCATTTAGTAAAAATGCTTCATATAAAAAGATTCATTTTGAATAAAAGTAAAAGTCAAAGGGGTTTATACACCGTATAAATGAAAGTTGTGTATAAAACCAAATATGCCTCAATGAAAGGAGATTGAGATAAAGTCCTTACAAAGATAATTTTTAAAATAAAATAGACCTATTATGTGTATTTAATTTAAGTACACATAAAGAAAGTAAAAAAATACAAGATAGGACATAATAATATCATGACATAATTTGAAAGTAGGAGATTAACCCAAAGAACGGAAATTGGGTTAAGAAGTTCCCTTACCTCGTGTCCAACTTGACTCAACCATTCTTTAACCTCCTGAATAATAAACTAGAGTTAATTTATAATTTCTTAAGAATCTTTTTCAAGTTTAATATTCATTTTATATCACTTATTACCATGTTATGAACATTATGTAATTATTTATGTTAATAACGGTCATTTCGTCGATCTTTGGTACTTGAGTCAAAAATAAACTTCTTAAAATTACAAGTTGTTCATGTGGTAAAATATACATTATATCCATAATTATATTCATGATGTAGATATAATATATATCATATATATCCAGTATATACATGCATTTATAATATTACATAACATTTAGAGGTATGAAATGAAATGCACCGTTCATGGAGACGGTAAGCCGTACGTACGCATGAACGCTAGTTTCATTTCTATTTCATATTTAACGGAATAAAATTATAATTATATAAAGGAATACTATAGTTACAGTATAATATAATGTATAATAACATTTACTCCAACGTTTATACATCCCACATATGTCATTAACGATTCAAATCACTTTGAGGGGGCGGTAGTCCGCACTTCCTAAAATGAAAATATCGCTTTTACCCATAATGGAAACCATAAAGGTATTCCATAAATGAAAAATACATAAGCTTAAGTAAAACATAAACATATTATATATCATATATAAATATAGTGACATCTTAATGGCCACCATTGAAGGTGTTATATGAGTGTTGAACAATCATCATTTCGTGAGGCAGAAATTCACCATTCACAGAAACAATATGTTTTTTTTACCATTACATGTAGGTGTGTCTAAGTGTAGGTAGAATAATTCTTATAAAAACATCATAGTATATTGAAGATACTGTTTTTGTTATAGAATAAAGGAATAAAACGAGTTTAAGTGGTTGGAGAAGCAAAACAAAACAAAATAACATAAGAGAAGACATTACCTTAAAATCGGGTAACTCTTTTTTGATTTGAGCCAAAGGATTACTTGGGAATAATTATGCCCAAAGTGAGTCTTCTAGGAGTAATAGAGGGAAGTTGAGAGAGTATTTGAGCAGAGGTTGGCCGAGCCAAAAGGCTTTGAAGGTGTGATTAAGGTGGTAGTGGTGGGGGCCTTTTATAAGAGGAGAGAAGGGGAACTCTTGGAAAGATTGAAATGTTACTTTATTATGAAATGCTTTTTTCGAATTCTAAAGGTACCACACTTATATATTTCAAGAATAAGGTGATAAGTGTTCTAAATATACTCATCCAATAGGTTTTTGACAAGTTTAATTCTTAGATTTTACATTATCTTTTCATTTTATTTAAATCTATAATTAATGAGGTAATCGGTGCATCATCATGGTGTCATAAATAATTTAATTTATTTAATGTATAAAAATTATAAAAAAAAATTCATGATGTAGGAAATATTTTTAGATTTCTAATAAATATTTATAGTAAAAAATATGACTTGTATAACCCCATTTAAATTTTTTTAGTAAAACAACTCATGTTTATGACATTTTTATTTTAACATTAAATAAAACGTTTTTAATGTCATTTTCCTACCAAAGTGGCTCCATGGGATCCCCAAGTTGACCCATGGATTTTCATGGTCGGCCATTACTCATCCAATAGGGGTAGGACAAGTGTAAAGGTATTTACATATTATTATAACATTATCTTTACCTTAAATTACACTAATTACCTTTAATAGCGATTAATTAAACTTAAATGTTACTATTCACCAAAAAATTATTTTAATCCCATTGAACCACATTTTACTTAATAATGACAACCATGTATGTCGTAGTTTTGAAAATAAAATCACAGAAGTGGTAATGTTTCATTTAAATGAAAAATCAGTTTTTTAACTACCACTTAGTGGTTTCACTATTAATCAAAAATTGATGTTCTTCAGAACAATGCCAAAATTTCACCCCAAGCTATAATTGATATTCCGAATTCAAAAATGATGTCTATTTTACAAAATTCAAAACATATAATTTTTATTAATTAATTTTATAATTAATTCTCGTTGTCACAACAAATAGGGTGTTTTTAAGAAACAATATATATCAAAAGATTGAAAATTGTTTATGTCCAATTTGAAAGTGAAATTAATTCTAATGACCACCATTGGATGAAATGGTAAAAATATATTATAATTATACTATAAAACAACTCTATATTATAATTTATCACTATAAATTATTTTGATTAAAAAGGTTGTTTTTAAGTATTTTTCACTATTCATGAAAAATTGGAAGTTCTCAGAAAAATACCAAAAATTCAACATAGGCTAATTTCTATATTCTGAATCCAAAAAGGAAGTTAATTTTGAAATATAAAATATATATAATTTCAAAATGTGGGTATTAATATTCATAATGGCTATTTTGATTGGTCACGGTGCGTTAGAATCTCGAACTTGCGTACAATTCAAGCTATTGCATTATTAAAAGAGAAGCGTATCGTGGAAGCTCGGGGTGTTACATTTTCCCCTCCTTCAATAAATTTCATCCTCGCAATTTGAAATTTTACTTTGAAAATAAAAAGTTGAAAGTAGAAAATACCTTTGTGGAAAACCCACATCGAAAATAGGGTTAATAAAAATATAACATTAAAAGAAAGAAATAGAAGTACAAAGTTCACCCGAGATAGCCCATACTAGGATTCTATGAAAATATGGATAGGGAGGAGAAACAAACCATCAAGGTCTTATGGAGAGTTGTAGAAAATAGGATTAAGACAATGTTAACAATAAGAAAGTCACAAACTTGTGATTGGTTGAACGATCATTGAATCCCCAGTTGGAAAAGTTAACCGGAAACGTTTTTGTTTTAAGTTAAATTTCATAAAGTTGAGGAATTTATTTAAGATATTTACTAAGAATGTAAGAAATATACTTACTTGTCGTGTAGACTTGTATTCTTTAAAAAAAATTACCACAAACCCATCTTTCACTCCAAATGGTAACAGAACTCAAAAATATTCTATTTATCCTAATTTTATAAGGTTCTAAATATTACCACATACCATTTCGATTAGGAAAACTATTTTGTAATAACCAGGGACTTTCTGTAGGCATGTGGTAGGTAATAAAGGCCTGTCGCACTATGGTTGTGGGTTCGATTCCTGCTGCTTTGTCTGACGCGACGGGTTATGCCCCACCCTACAGGTTGTCCTTTTCCTAAAATTATAGTATTATAATATTACAAAAATAATCTTCATAAATGTTTTAACGTTAAATAATATTATCCAAAGATCAACTTAATCCATTCCAACCTTTATAGTTATCCAAAATACCTCCGTCCAGACTTTCTCTAAAATGTCCTTAAATTCCAAAATCAATTGCAACATTAGATTCCCCAAACAAAGTAAGGTTTCTCTTATTGTCACATAATGAAAATATTATTACCTTCATCATATTAAAACCTTAATGAAAACAACAATTACTGAAGTACAATCCTTATATATATCACATTATTCTTATAACCATAATCTAGTTCTTGAGTCAAAAAACACAAATACAATAATTATTCAACTTCATCTATAGTAAGAGCATAAACTTGGCCTTGATCCCTTGGCCTTTTCTGAGGTATGTTTCCCTGACGCTTAGGATATTCATTTTCATAATGCCCCATTTCCCTACAATTGTAGAATTCAACATTAATAGCCTCTTTCTTTCCCTTGCAATCACGAGCCTGGTGACCTTTTTCTCTACATTTATAACAAACTCCCATTCCTTTTATACAAGTACCAGGGTGATTCTTCCCACAATTATCACATAATGGAAAATCCTTCTTTCCCTTTTTCCCTTTATCTGTCTCGTGTTCCACCATTCTCTTCTTCTCTTGCTTTACTTTGTTGTCATAAGACTTAGAGAATTCCTTTTATGTTTTGATAGAACATGTGACTATATCTTCGTACGTTGAGAAAGATTGTGATACTAAAACTCAATGGAGAAATGGTTTTAACCCATCAAAGAAACGATCAATCTTACTTCTTGGGTTACGTATATAATCTGCAGCATACCTCACTAACCTTGTAAAGTTGGCCTCATACATTGCGACATTCTCATCCTCCTTTTGTCTCAGACTCAGAAATTGCCTTTCCATATCTGCTCGATGGTCATGTGGAAAGTATTTTTCTATGAAAATATCTTTGAACTCTCTCCATTCCATATTTGATAATTCATCATCTTCCTTTGTGTTTTGAATCAGCGACCACCATTGATCGGCATCTCGAGTGAGGCGGTAGACTGCCATGACAACCTTCTCCCTTTTGCTACTCCCCAAGGCAAGGAATATTTTTTCTAAGGAGTTTATCCATTGCTCAGCTACTAATGTATTTTTACCCCATTAAATGTTGGCGGTTTTTGCCTCATGAAGCGGTCAAACATTGATCCTCCACGTTGCGGATCAGGGTGCTCCATACGAGTAAGGTTATTATTCATAACCTGGGTGAGTTGTCCCAGTATGGTAATAAGTTTATCAGCACTAGTTGTATCTCCAGATCCACAATAATTATCTTGAGAAGGAGGGCAATCCCTACACGGAGTGCGTGCATTGATACTGTTTCTATCACTTCCACTAGGCACCATTTCTAAACAACTGCATAAACTAGATTAGTTTATGATTCAAAATACATAATTCCATACCTATAAAATACCTAAAATAAATTGAACTATTTATGGATATAATCCATAATCATAAAGATGTTTTCTTTGAGTAAGTATATACTCATAACCCTTCATAGTGGTTTGTAAATAAAATGAGAATTATCCTATGAATATCCCCCGGGAGTGTCGTGACCAAGAGTGCAGCAAGGCCCATTGTCATGCACCAGTTCCCGTTCGAGTCTAGCTCAAAGCGGTGTTTTCGGGTTTTACCCCTAGGTACATCTATGCCAGAGATTCCACTACCTACTCGTATCCAGACAGGGATGTATTGCTCGGAAAACTCACAAAATCTCTATAATACCAAAATTCTAGGAAGTTATTCTATATTAATCCTCAAAGTCTATCTTTGGGCTATGTTCTCAAATCAGAGTTTATCTAAATCTAGCTTCCAAGGCTAGTACTAAACTGCCTCTGATACCAACTGTAACGCCCCGACCCCAGTTACCCGGAGTCGGTGCATTATTGCGTAACATTGTCATGATCACAAAAGATCAAGTCTCGAAAGACTGATTAGTCTAGTAGCCTTGGAAACACTAGATACATTCATAATGTTACATTACATCATATAGTGAAAAACTAAAATAACAAAGTCTCCATAGTCCACACTCATATCCTCTTCTGACTATCCCTGTAGGTCATTCATAAAATACTTCTTCACATCCTGGAAAATATTAAAACATTGAAAGGGGTGAGCTCAGATGGTCAGTAAGGATAACAATATTGCGGAATCTTTCATAAATAAACATTAACATTTAAGGCAATGTATTACTAAAACAAAATCCTTTTTAAACTTGAACTTCAGCATAATATGAAAAAAATAAAATTAAATAATGCCATTTACTTACTCACATGGATATTATACTAGTCGAATAATCCCATGCAATATCAATAACCACTTTCATAATGATGGAATTCATAATGCCAGACTATCATAACCACGTAGCCAAGGCCTCGTGCCAAGACCACAAATATGATTATGTCAAGGCCTCATTCCAAGACACTAGTTTGTCTCATGAGACCTACCGATGCATCAAGGAGCTATAACCGGCTCCACCCGTCACTTATTAAGTCCAATGCATTCCTCATATGAATATGTTTAAACATATCATAAACCATAACATAATTGTATCACATAAAACATGCATAAAGGAAACATAATATTTCCACACTCCAATCACAAGATATCAATACAACACATTGGTATAATAAAAACTTTATCAAAACCATTTTCAATACCAAAATAAAAGAAAATTAAAACACGGTATTTATTTTTCTTTTAAAAAAAGTTATGGATTATAGAGGAAGCCGAAACTCAAATAATAGCCACGGTGGCGGAGAATTCGTCGTCGCCACAAACGTAATAAAAAACATTCCTTTTGTCATTTAGTAAAAATTCTTTTTATAAAAATATTACTTTTTAATAAAAGTAAATGTCAAAGGGGTTTATACACCGTATAAATGAAAGTTGTGTATAAAACCAAATATGCCTCAATGAAAGGAGATTGAGATAAAGTCCTTACAAAGAACATTTTTAAAATAAAATAGAACTATTATGTGTATTTACTATAAGTAAACATAAATAAAGTAAAAAAAATACAAGATAGGACATAATAATATCATGACATAATTTGAAAGTAGGAGATTAACCCAAATAATGGAAATTGGGTTAAGAAGTTCCCTTACCTCATGTCCGACTTGACTCGACCATTCTTTAACCTCCTGAATAATAAGCTAGAGTTAATTTATAATTTCTTAATAACCTCTTTCAAGTTTATTATTCCTTTTATATCACTATTACCATGTTATGAAAATTATGTAATTGTTTATGTTAATAACGGTCATTTTGTCGATCTTTGGTACTTGAGTAAAAAATAAACGTCTTAAAATTACAAGTTGTTCATGTGGTAAAATAAACATTATATATATAATTATATTCATGATGTAGATATCATATATATCATATATATCCAGTATATACATGCATTTATAATATTACATAACATTTAGAGGTAAGAAATGAAATGCACCGTCCATGGAGACGGTAAGCCGTACGTACGCATGAACACTACTTTAATTTATATTTTGTATTTAATGGAATAAAATTATAATTATATAAAGGTATACTATAATTAAAGTATAATATAATGTATAATAATATTTACTCCATCCTTTATACATCCCACATATGGTATTAACGATTCAAATCACTTTGAGGGGGTGGTAGTCCGCACTTCCTAAAATGAAAATATCGCATTCACCCATAGTGGAAACCATAAATGTATTCCATAAATGAAAAATACAGAAGATTAAGTAAAACATAAACATATTATATATCATATATAAATATAGTGACATCTTAATGGCCACCTTTGAAGGTGTTATATGAGTGTTGAACAATCATCGTTTCGTGAGGCAGAAATTCGCCATTCACAGAAACAGTATGTTCTTTAACCATTAGATGTAGGTGTGTGTAAGTGTAGCACGAATAATTCTTATAAAAACATCCTAGTATATTGAATATACTGGTTTTGTTACAAAATAAAGTAATAAAAAGAGTTTAAGGGGTTGGTGAATCAAAACAAAACAAAATAACATAAGAGAAGACATTACCTTAAAATCAGGTAACTCTTTTTTGATTTGAGCCAAAGGCTTCCTTGGGAATAATTATGCCCAAAGTGAGTCTTCTAAGAGTAATAGAGGGAATTTTAGAGAGTATTTGGGCAGAGTTCGGCCGAGCCAAAAGGCTTTGAAGGTGTGAGTAAGGTGGTAGTGGTGGGGGCCTTTTATAAGAGGAGAGAAGGGGCACTCTTGGAAAGATTGAAATGTTACTTTATTATGAAATTCTTTTTTCGAATTCTAAAGGTCCCACACTTATATATTTCAAGTTTAATGTGATAAGGGTTCTAAATATACTCATACAATAGGTTTCTTACAAGTTTAAGTCTTAGATTTTACATTGTCTTTTCATTTTATTTAAATCGTTAATTAATGATGTAATCGGTGCATCATCATGGTGTCATAGATACTTTAATTTATATAATGTATAAAAATTATACAAAAAATACCATGATGTAGGAAATCTTTTTAGATTTCTAATAAATATTTATAGTCAAAAATATGACTTGTATAACCCCATTTAAAAATTGTTTTAGTAAAACAACTCATGTTTGTGACATTTTATTTTAACATTAAATAAAAAGTTTTTAATGTCATTTTCCTACCAATGTGGCTCCATGGGGTCCCCAAGTTGACCCATGGATTGTCTTGGTCGTCCATTACTCATCCAATAGGGGTAGGACAAGTGTAAAGGTATTTTCATATTATTATAACATTATCTTTACCTTAAATTATACTAATTACCTTTAATCCCGATTAATTAAACTTAAAAGTTACTATTCACCAAAAAATTATTTTAATCCCATTGAACCAAATGTTACTTCATAATTACAACCATTTATGTCACATTTTTGAAAATCAAATCACGGAAGTTGTAATGTTTCATTTAAACGAAAAATCAGTTTTTTTAACTACCACTTAGTGGTTTCACTATTCATCAAAAATTGAAGTTTTTCAGAACAATGCCAAAATTTCACCCTAAGATATAATTGATATTAAGAATTAAAAAATTATGTATATTTTAAAAAATTCCAAACATATAAGTTTCATTAATTAATTTTATAATTAATTCCCGCTGTCACAACAAATAGCGTGTTTTTAAGAAATAATATATATCAAAAGATTAACAATTGTTTATGTCCAATTTCAAAGTGAAATTAATTCTAATGACCACCATTGGATGAAATGGTAAAAATATATTCTAATTATACTATAAAACAACTCAATATTATAATTTTTCACTATAAATTATTTTGATTAAAAAAGTTGTTTTTAAGTATTTTTCACTATTCATGAAAAATTGGAAGTTCTCAGAAAAATACCAAAAATTCAACATAGGCTAATTTCTATATTCCGAATCCAAAAATGAAGTTCATTTTGAAATATAAAATATATATAATTTCAAAAGGTGGTTATTACTATTCATAATGGCTATTTTGATTGGTCGTAGTGTGTTAGAATCTCTAACTTGCGTACAATGCAAGCTATTGCATTATTAAAAGAGAAGCGTATTGTGGAAGCTCGGGGTGTTACAATTATTCTCTTGGCACCCAAGGATCTATTTATAAAAGGTAATATGTAACACATATAAATTTTTGGTTCACGAAACCTATGAATTCAAGATCATAACTTGAAGGACACATGGAATTATTATATTAAATAAACAACACGATGAAATTTCTATTACATAACACATGACCTTTGATTACTTAATCAAAGTAAAATACAAAAAACTAAAAAATTACATATACTATAACTATTTATATTAGTACTTGAGAAAACAATATCAAAGGGAAACATCCTAATCTTCAAATTTAGAGGATCATAATATAAAATTAATGAAAAAAAACTAAGTTGCATAAAAATTTTAAAATAAAACAATAATAACATGAAAAGTAATTTAATGTGAACTTATAGGAATATATGAAGGATTTTAGACATTATAATGATGTGTGTATATAATGTGTAATATGACCGTAGGAGGGTAAGGTGACAGTTGGAATCTGATTGTTGGTTATTATACCATTGTAATAGTGATGTAAAATATACATATATATATATATATATAAGTGTACACAAAAAAAACATAAAATGATTTTATATTAGTATAATTAATAATTATAATTAATTTATATTGATCAAAGAATAGAAATATTATTATTAGAATATGTTTTCACTCCCTAGGTGTTTGAATCGGTCGAAACACTCACCCATTTTCAACTTTTTAGATTTTGGTGGGAATACCAATTTATTTTTTGATCATTGGAACATATTTCTAACTTATCCTTCACTCCAATACGTTAATTATGGATGGTTTTAGTGGTTTAGAAAAACCCTCGGGTTCTTAGATGGGGTTTGAGTGCGTTGGAGGCTAAGTCTCCTAGTATTAGTGAGTTGCAGGTGGACGCGCATGGTTTGGGTAAACCGTACAACCTCTTAGTATAAACTATGCATCGCCTTTCTATATTTCGGCATGATTTGGCATACCATATAGGTTGGCGGTGCACTGTCATGAATGAACCTCTACATTTTTTTGCAGTGGTCCTTTTCATAGAATGTGCACGGTTTGGAAAACCCTGCACAGACCAAATAGTTAGTTCCACTTTGGTAGTAACCTCACACTGTAACTAGAACGGTTTTCACATAGATAGGGAAACCCATTTCGGATCATTGTGCGGGGCTTGGATCCTATGAAATAGTATCTTCATGGTTTTTTAATAGTTTAAAAAACTATGTGAGATAACCATGCGGCTCATTAAATAGATCAATTTACCTTCTTCCATCTTTTCTAATTAGGTTATTCACCCTATTCCTCCTCCATGGGCCACACATAGTAGGGGGTATCCTCCATTTTCCTCTTCTTCTTGGTTTTTATCTAACTACTTTATCTATTCTCCATTATTCAAGTTGTTTTTAGCGTCATATCTATATCGGTTTGGCTCTCTTAACCAATGTTTCTATTTCTCTTTTCTTTCTCCTCACAGACTGTTAAATTTGTTTGAGTTGTTTTCCATATTTTCAAGGTGTTAAATGGAAATAATTATCTCTTCCAAATTGGTCAGAGTTAAGGGAAAATATCATACGTGCCTACATCAACGACTCCAAGGTATGTGGTGCATGCTTTTCTCTAGGATTTTGTGAGTGTTTGGGGATAATAATTTTAGTGTGCTATTGTGTCAACCAAGTGAGACAATTTATATAAGATTTTTTTATTAATTAATTAATTGATCCCTTTTGGGATGCCAATGGGCATAACCACAATATTGTATATATGTTTTTTAGCCTTGTGAGGGGATTCAGACCTTGGGTATTTAGGTTAGGGAGTTACTTTTATTAATGTTTTATTGATTCATTTAAATAGGAATAGAATTATATATATATATATGGATTTCTAGTGATGTACTGTTGAGATTCATGGCATCATGATGGTCTTGGCCCAAGGTTGAGACGGAAATGGTCATTTGGATTCGAGGTTATGTAGCCATTATGATGGGCTTGGATGGGGTTACTTGGGTTATGTGATCCTCAGTTGGGTGGCATGGTCATCGGTTAAGGTTGAAAGGCCTTTGGGTTGAGGTCATGGCCAGTGATATTTCATGGCATGGCTATCAGATTTTTTCAATGTGGTCACAAAGCCATGAGGTGTCAGCATTGGTGTGGACTAGGTACCATTCGGTGATTCATGCTCACACATAATGGAAAAAGATCCTATTGGATTCTTGTTAACATATGAGGACTATGTGATGAGGTGTTTTTTCACTAGTGTGGGTAGATTCCCTTAGTAGTTCCATCTTAGCTAAAATGTTGGGGTTGATTTCTGTAGAAATCTAAGAGGATGGGGAGGATCCATCTGATAACCGCATTGAGTCTATCCATTGGGAGATCAATCTTGAAGTATTGATTCCAATAGTCTAGGACTAGTTTGGGATTATGGAAATTATTTTTACTGATGAAGTTATTTATTGAGCTGATAGTGATTTTAATTTGAAGAAAAAATTTCATTGTACCTTATGATGTCACACTTCGATCTGATGGGTTGTTTTGAGAAGGGGTCCAAGGGACCAAGTTCTATTACTTCATCTTGCCTTCAGGATGTTGTTGAAATGTTTTGGACACTAGGTGTCTGATACCACAGGATTCCCTGTGGAATTTGTTGGTGGAGCATGAGGTTTCAGCTGGGACTATATTACATCAGGGGTTTCCATGGTCTAAGAATAAGGGACCTCTCTTCTATGGAATTTTTTCATTGGTGGAGGTTGGTGACAGTTTCCTTGTAGTTCTTGAGCACCTAGGAATATTTTTTTATTTGAATTCATTTTGCTGCATTTTTGTTTTTTTTTCAAACATGTAGAGTCCAAAATGTAAGGTATGCACATATTGGTTGTGCACTAATAACAATCAATCCCATACCCAACACAAGACCTTTGGGATTCGTGTAGACTTTATGATTTTTTATTCTAGTAATTTTTCAGGCTCAATTGTTAATTATTAGTGGTTGTTAGCATGGGATGAAAGGCATAGGACCAACGAACCTGCCTTAGATGGAGTTTACATTTTTAGTTTTTCATTTCAATTCAGAATGCTTATATGTATGTATAAACTTTGGTCAGCCATTGGAGACCCATTCTATATATTTTATTATATGTCCTAATATAGATACATTATATATCTTAATTTTAATAATTTCGTGTGTTAATTTCTTATTTAATATGATGTTGTTGTACATTGGTTCCATTATTTTTTGTTATTGATTATGATTATTCCATAGGCTGGTCTGGTATTGATTATGTATTTCTTTTCATCAGTTCATATATCTAATAGACGATTATTGCATCATCACCTCAAGGTATAATATCCCCCCTATCACCCCTTTACACTGTCAATTCTATTCGATAGCCTTTGTCATAATGAGGGGCACACCCACATCCTAGTATCCTCCAGCCCAGAGAACTATTTGAAGCTGGCATCTGGGTTGGGGCACTACAAATGGTATCAAAGTAGTACTTGACTGGGAATTAATATTAGTGTTTAGTTGGATACTAATGATATCAAGATTGTATTTATTTTCATTTGGTCTTACTATTTTTTCTGTGAAATACTAGAGATTATGATGTTACCCGAAATGGGTTTATAACATTTGTTTGGGTGCCTGCAGCCCCATGCACATGGGGTGGACCAAGTTTCCTATGGTGGAAATTTATGTTTTATTTTTCTATTTTACTATTTATTTGATTACCACCATGATTTTAAACATCCAAATGTGATTTTAAACTATTATGTCTTGTGATACTTGGCATGGAATAGTAAGGAAATAAATTTGGACACACAACCCAGTATGGTTGGGGTTGTTCGTTATTTCTTTGGTTAGTCACATAGTAGGATTTGATAATTATATATCTAAATGTTCCTATGATATCAATTTATTTTGATATGTGATACATATTTATATGGTCCTAAATTTTATAGGATAAGGATTGTACGATGGCATGGTTTGATATTGATCACCTGGTTGGGCGATGAGGTCATCTCTTTGAGGTGATGTAGTTCATCAAGATGGGTGTGGCTCGAGGAATATTTGACACTTGGATCTGATGTCAGCATGTAAGGAGGCCATGAGTTCAGGATTTCTTGAGATACATCTATGGTGGGTAAGGTTAAGTGTAGTGAGATTGCACTGCCTGATACTGATTTCCCTATCATTGTTATAAATATATGTTATATGGGTACTTTACCATGTTAATGGTATTCAATGGTTTTCCACATAACTAGGATCCAATAGAGAATTATGTGAGTGGTGATAGGTTTCTTTAGAAGAACTAGTAGTTTGAGACCCTAGAAGATCATGTAGATCATGAGCCGCATATACAGGCTCTGGATTATGTTCTGTTAGAGGTGGGGATACCCCCAAATTTGACTGATTTCGGTCATTTCATGATGAGAATAATATACTGGGTCTAGTACATGTTATTCAGGTAATCGATAGGGGAGCTTAGAGAGTAGAGCCTTCAATGCCTTATTTGAATCAGGACTTCCACTCACAGAACCTACTAGTATTTGAGGGTGAGTGTGGTCCATAGGTAGTTGATAACTATATCGAATAGATGCATATGATTTTTGAGCTTCAAGAGATTCCTCTAGGGGATTTGGTGAATCGGGTGACATATATGTCCAAAGGACCATCTAAAAACTTGTGGGAGATACGGGTTCATGGAGGAAGACTTGCAAGGATGACCTGGAAGGACTTTGAGGGAAGGTTCTTAGAGCACTTCTTCTCAAATATGTTGAGCACAAAAAGAGTTTGGAGTTCTTGGGCCTTAAGAAAGGAGACATATTCATCATGGATTATGCAATGATGTTAATGAAATTGTCTTACATTTCACCCAACATTGTGAGAGATGACGCCCTGAGGGTGAGGCGTTTCTATAATGGTTTACAGCACTCCCTTCACATGTAGGAAAACCTCTTTATGCTTTCCACATTTTCAAAGGTAATGAATTAGGCGATCATAGCTGAGGTAAACATGACCGACAGGTACCACTCAATCCATGTGAAGGATTCATGTGACCTTATGGATATGTTTTAGAGGGAAGGAAGAAAGTTCGAGAGGAGTTCCTGATGGGCAGTCTGGCCGAGGACTCAGCCAGACCACCCCAGGGAAGATCTTCAATGGTGTATTTCTAATACGAGAAGCCATGACTTTTCTAAACTTAGTGTGAGTGACCTCTAAAGGAGTAGTAGGCATGTGGGTAGCTTGGGAATTTCAAGAGGTGTTGTTGGAATCTTTATTAGGTAGTCGATAGTAAAGGAATAGGGAAGAATCATGGTTTTGTGGTCGAAACGGGATTGGTATGAGGTGATGGTATCTAAATTTCAGATAGAATTGAATGTTAGGGAAGAGATAGTGGGACCGAGTAGTGGGTTCTCTGGACAGTGGCTGGTTTAGCACTACAAGGATGCCTAGCTTCAGGCAGTCAAGATTTAGGCCAATTACATGATATGGAACTGCAAGGTTCAATATAGGCTATTGAGATGAAGATGGTCAAAGCTACAATATGTGCATGATTATAATTATTATTTGTTTTTCATTAGAATGTACTTCTTATGAATTTCTATTTTGGGTGTATGAGGTTCAATAGTTATATATATAGACTAACTAGATTCTTTTTTGTAGGTTGGAATCAAATAATATGTATTATATGTGTATATATATATATGAGTTTAATTGAACCATGACTTATTTGTGAGCATCGGTGGATGTTTGATTATTTAGGTGTGTTGGCATCAGGGCATCGATGAGATGTTGGTTACATGAGGTGTGTTGGAATCTAGGAATCCTTGTAATGGAGGACTTAACTAAACTGTGCCATGTGTCACATGGGTGCAAGTTGGGAATCAATGCGATGTGGGAATCTGATGGGTTTTAGGTATGAAATAGGTGTACCTAAGGATGTGTAGGAGAGAATACACATTATGAGATGAAATTTGAGTCATGAGATGATCAAGGGACCATCGGTTGGTTTGATATTTGGGTTGGGATGCAACCGGGGTAGGTCGCTCCTAAGGTGGGGAGCCCCCTTGAGGTAGTTGACATGTGCCCTTCAAACTGGGGTGGTCTAGGTTAATTTTAACCATATGGGTATGTTTCGTAACATCTCTTGGTTTTTGTTTTATATCTTGAATATGATATATGGTATAAATGACAGTTTTAACATCCAGATACTTGGAACAAGTCAAAATCATTGGTCGTTTTTAACTTTTGGAGTATTTGGGCAAGAAAATATCTTTTTTGATCATTGTAACATAATTATGAATTCTCCTTAAATATAATTCCATGACTCTGGATGGGTTTGGAGGTTTTGAAAACCCCTTGGGTGTTTAGATGGGTTTCAGTTTCCTCAGAGGCCCCAAGATCCAGCTTTATTGAGTTATAGATTGAGGCACAATATTTTGTTAATCCGTGCAGCCTCTCAGTGTAAATCATCCATCCCCTATTTGTATTTCCTCATGGTTTGGTATACTCTATGGGTTGGGGTGCAAATTCAGGTATGAAACTCTCTAGTTTTACATAAGGATTTCAAATGCCATGTGCACAGTTTCCAAAACCGCGCACAAGCCACACGGTTAGTGCCACTTAGGTAGTAAACTCTCACTGTTGCTTGCACGGTTTGTGCATAGTTTGGGAAAACTATACAGGATAATTGTGTGAGCATTGGATCCTAAGCAGCAGGAGCCACATGGTTTGTAAAACCATGTGATCTAACTGTGATGCTCAATAAATTGGTAAATTTTCCTTTTTACCGTCCTTCTATTTAAGTTATTTCCCTCATTATTGTTCTTCCATGGGCCACACACAGTAGGGGGGATCATCCTTTGTCCTCCTCAAATTTATTTTGATAAAACTCTCCAATTCGAGATCCATTCTTCAAGATTTTTGCAGCATTGGATCCATATCATAAAGGTTCTCCTTACCCAATCTTCTATTTCTCTTTGCCTTTACCTCATGAATTACTAAATCCAACTGATTTTTTTCCTTTTTTCAATCCAGTTGATGGAAACACTAATTTTTCCAAATTATTATGTGTAAGTGGATAAGATTGGGCAAGCCTGTGTATATAACTATGTGGTTGGTTATTCATAATTTTCCTTGGGATTTTTCGGGTGTTTGGAGGGCGCAGAAAACAGATATACATTTAAATTTGATGTTTGTTCTTAAATAATCAATTGAGAACTTATGGGATTCCAATATGAATGACCACTTATTTCTATAAGTGGTTTGATCCATGTGAGGGGATTCACACCTTGGGAATTGAGTTCTTTGTTGCTCCTTTTATTAAATTTGAATTATTTCATTTAAATTGATGTGATATATATATATATATTTGTGTGTGTGTGTGTTTGATTTTCTTGTGATATACTATTGAGATCTGTAGGATCAAGAATGTTTTGGTAAGAGGTTGCGATGGAAATGACCATTTAGGTTTGAGGTGATGTGGTCATTAGGTCAGGCTTCACTTGTGTTACTTGGGTTTTGTGACCACTATTTGGGAAACATGGTCATCGGTTGTGGCGGAATGTTCGTCGGGTTGATGGCATGGATTCTGATATTGGATCGTATGGCCATAGAATTTGAGTGACATGGTCACAGTGTCATGAGGTTTCATATTTAGCGTCGCATATGTACTTATTGGTGATTTCTACTCACATGTGATGGAAAAAGAATTGATTGGACTCCTGTGTGCCTAAGAGGACTCAGTTATAAGGTGGTTTTGACCACTCATCTAGGAAGAGAGACCTATTATTTGGGTATTAGGTAAATGGTTGGCGGTTATTTTCATAAAAATTCACGAGTACAGTGAGGATCAATTTAATGAAAGCATTGAGGCTATCCATTGGGAGATGAGGCTCGCCGTATTGAGGTCGGTGGTCCCAGAATCATTTTAGAGGATAGAAATTGTCATTCTCAATAATGTAGGATATTGGGATGAAGGTGAATTTAATTTTGTGATAGATATAATTGTACCTCTGGACCTAGGAAATCGATTCGACAAGTTCTTTTCAGTAGGGGTCAGAGGGACTAGGTTCAATTGCTTGGGTGTGACTTCAGTGTGTCGGTAACATGTTTTGGACACTAAGAGCTGGATGGAATGAGGTGTTGGGTGAAAGTTGAAGGTGGAGCCTTATAGTTCACTTATAACTATATGAAATCAGGGGTTTCCTTAGTCTAAGGCAATGGAACCTCACCTTTATGTAATTCTGGTGTTGGTTGAGGCAGGTTATTGCTTCCTGGTGGCTATTGAGAAACTGGGAAGATTATTTTTATTTGAATTCATTATACTTCCTTCTTTATTTATTTTCATTTCACTAATGTTGAGTGAAAAAAAGTAAGGTATACACACATGGGTGGTGCCCTACTTAGGCTCATTCTCACACCCTACATGGGCCCTTTGGGATGCAAGTCGAATTTATGTTTTTTTGTTCAAATAAAGGTCCTAGCTCGGGATTTGGATCTTAGTGGATGTTGGCATGGGATAAAAGGCATGGGTCTAATGGGAATGCCTTAACTAGAGTTTACCTTTTTAGTTGTTCCTTTCTGTTCTTCATTCTCATATGTATGTATATACAATGTTCATCCATTGGTGATCCCTTCTAGACATTGTATTACTTGACCACATATGGATGAATTCTCTATTTTAATAATACAAATGGTATGTTTGGATTTATTTTTTAATTTAAATGATTTTTTATATATCTTTTCCTATTTTTTTTATTGATTGTGCTTCCACCATGGGTGGGTCTGGTACTGAATTTTTCTTCATTTCTTCAACTGTTATATCTATTATACCACTATTACATCATCACATAAGGGTATAGTTTCCTCACTATCACTCCTTTACACACTCTCTATGAGTTGGTAGCCTTTGGAGTACAAGGAGGAATTCCAAAGTCCTAGTATCCTCCATCCCAGAGAACAGTTTTAATGTGTCTTCCATGTTGAGGTGCCACCTATGTTTTATATCAAAAATAATAGTTAAAAATTGTTTTTTAAAAAATTATTCCAAAACACATGATTTTAAAATACACCCACAATTTTATTTAATATTTAAATTTATCATTTGTATAAAAATTTGTATAAAAACACTTAAATTTGGAATTAATATATCGAAATTATCCAATGGTGAAGTTGTCATTATTTTTATAGAAAATCCATTTTTCTTAGAAATAGTATAATATTATATTTAAGGTCTTGTATGTTACAAGAAACAAACATCACACACAATTCGAAAAATATGGGTGTGAACTAACCACCCCCCACCCAAGATAGGCTTATAACCAAGATAACCCTAGTAATTTAATAGCACAATAAACATGTAGCATTAAATTCATTACATTATCTGAAAGACCCTTTTATCCAATTATAAAGGCCCTCTTCTTTGTATGTTTGCAATTCTTACAACAACATATACAAGGTTCTTCACCCATGACTGAATCACCTCTTATTTAATCAATTAAAAATATCCCCAAAATACTTCTCAAAGGAGGATTACAGGACTTGAACCTTGGTGATATATATAATTAATGGGTGAAGTTATGACTTAAAAAATACCTCAACCGAAAAATTTTAATCTTATTATAGATTGGACATTTGTTGTCTAGGTAATAACTTAATAACAGAATCACTAAATGGACATTCAAATGGGTAAAATAGAAAATAAGGTTTCAAGAAAACTATACTTTTTTAATATGAGTATTTTCCATATAAAACGATATATAATTTAATGTATTTTAGTTATCAAACTAAAAAAATTCAAAAATATCCATAAATCTCATAGAGAATGGTATAAAAACTATATAATCCATTGGATTGAAATTTTCCGCAACCAATATTTCAAAGGAAAATTTCCAAAAATTCAAAAAAAGTATCTCTGATATTTTCTATAAATAACCATCAATCACCCTATTTTCATTTATCAAAAAAATAGAATTATTCTCCTAAGATTTTCCCTTTAATAAGTCGCTTCAATGAGTTATTAAGTTTATATAGTGTTCTTTCTCAAGTTCTATGAAGCTACATTCCAAGTTAAGGGTTTGTAAACTCCTTTTTTAATTTTTCATTTGTAATAATTATGATCCCTTTAAATTTTTATAACCAACATTTTTATGAATCCATATTATAAATTTATTTCTATATTTTTAATGAGATAAAACTCTTCCCTCTCATTCTACCACCCCTACAATCCATTATAATGCTTAAACATTCTCATAGTAATGAACTCCACTATAAAAATCCATACATATGCCTAATATTTTTGGTATGATGCGAGTATTATTTTTAATATGTGTGATTTTTATAAGGAAAGGTGATGATGATATATCTGATGGAGCCTCTATCATGTCCCTGGTAGATTAATATCAATTTTATCATAATTTTACCTTATCCATGTAAGTATGTCAACCCAAAAGTATTTTATTAATGAAATTTTCTATCCCTAATGTGTACAAAATATTTATGACACAAACACATAATTTTTAAAAGATGTTTTTCTATCAATTAGTTATCAAACTACCACTGAAAACTATTGTATTCAATGACTATTTATTATAAATATCCTAGTTTCCAGATATTTCCCGACACTATTACTTCATAATCATGCTTTTGAGAGTGGAAAATTCCATTTAATTGTGAATATTGTATAGTTTCTAAGACTATTTTTGGATATTCATGAAGAAATCCATATCAATCTATTAAATTGTGAAATTCTAATATCTTATATTTCTATTATTTTTATATAGAAAATTTTTGGCTAATAATTAATGATTATGTATGAGGTTCTTTGAGGAACATTATGATATATATTAATTTACAATTCTCTTTATATTATAATTTCATTGGTCTTAATATATAATAGGTGGGGCCTATAATTATATATACCAATGGTGAATCAGTAGGTCTCAAGATATAAACATTCCTAGTTAGTTTGTGTATTCTAACACATTATATATGATGCCTTGGTTGTTTCCATGACGTTGTGGTTATGATGTAAAACATTATGCATTCCATTATGAAGATTTATTTATTTTTATACATGTGATTATTTAATTCCATTGTTATGTTATCCATGTATGTATTGTTTTGATTTTTCATTTATGATGAAATAATTTGATTATTTATTCCATAAATATTATGTATGTCTTGATTATCTCATTTTATCATCCTCTATATGATATCAATTACTCAGAGTGTGAGCTTACACCTTTATATTGTTTACCATTTTCCCAAGAAACCATGAAGATTTCTAAATGTTACCTAATATTAAGAAAATATAATGAATAAGGTGTTCATATATTCAGATGATGATTTCTTAGTTTCCCATGTAATGTAAAGTTCATTTATGCGTCTAGTCTCTTGAGACTAATAAAATATTAGAGCATATATATTATGATATATGTAGTACATACCATTATAATAGAAAATCTAATATCAATAGGATAATAGAGTTAGTTTTATAATTTTTTTATTAGATTATGGATATTATAGTCCTCAGGAACATCATTTGGAAGATAATAATTGGAGAATAAAGTGTGATTAAAAATCCATTGAAAATTATTGAAATTTTCCTAGAGTATATTTAACATGTGAGTTTAATTTGTAATAAATATATTTCAATAGTATACTATAAGACACTATATTTTCTCATGAGGTATGTATCCTTTAAAGTTTTGTTTAAACCAATCTTATTTATCCTTATGGATGTTCAAAAGAGAATGAGTAATGTTTTAGGAGTGTTTAGTACTTTCTTGGAGACTGAGGCTACAAATTTTAGAAAAAATAGGTTCATCGCACATTTTTTTAAACTATGAACCTGATAATACATGGTTTGAGTAAACCATTTAGTGGTTGTGAACATTTGGCACAAATGTTGTCCAAATTGTGAATCCAACCCTTTATCACTTAAAAAATGTGTCAAATTACGATTTTCCCCCACATTCATTTAACTTTTAACCCCATTTTTTTCTTCCCCAAATCATGGATCACCACCTATACTCTGTTGAAATATCTCCAATGGATACCATATAAGATTTTATCCCCTCCTTCTTATGGTGCTTGATTCATCACATTAGGTTGTGATGGATAGATAAATATGATCCCTTAAATCCTCCTCATTTCTTTTTCTATTTATCACTCTGTATGGAATGAGAAATCCATTCAAGAAAATATGTCATATTTTCATGTTATTTATATATTTTTTGATTTATCCCATTCTCTCTAGATTTAATTACTGGAAATGTATGAGGATACTAATAAAAGTATATGGTAAGTGGAATAGTTGTTTCCCCCTAAATTCTCATTGTTAATATTGTGCATCACTGTGATGTGTGTTGGATGTTCTCTATGGAACCTCCTAAATGAAAAATTAATTAAATGAAATCATATCAACATGATTAGGTTTATAATAGAAACCTAAATCCTATGGTCGGATGATGTTCACATTGACTGAATACACCCCCTTAGAGTGGTTTCTTATTGTATACAATAGGAAATAGTTGGGTTACCTTTTTTAGAATGGATCAGATGGGCTCATGATGAAAATTAATTAAATTATCTTCCATGTTAAATAAAAAACATGGATTCATTATATGATTTAGATTCTTGAAGGCCTAATTACACTTCCTTTATAATCCCATTTTTCTTTAGGATTGTGGAACTACTTATGATTATTCATGGATTTCATAGGTATAAACCTCCAGTCTTGGATAATATTTTTTGTATATATATGAAAATAAAGGTCATATATATATATATGTGTGTGTGTGTGATGTATATATATAAATAAAAAATTATATATTTATATATGTACAAGGTGAAATCTTTTTAAAGACATCCAAGATTATACTAAAGTAGGAAGTATTTATTGGGTGTCCAAAGAGGAACCCATACTGATAAGGATTTTTAAATTTACTATTATTATTGATTATTATCGACACACTAAACATTTTTTATACACATACTTGACAGGTTTATACATTTTTTGGGGTTTCCAACTGAGTAAATCTCACCCCTAGTTTGGAAAGGCGATAGGAACCTGATTATACGTTATAGATATAGGTAGGGAAAAGGGAAAAATCCAACATTGGACACCTAATATTATATACTAGGATGGAGTATAGAAGTAGTGGACTAATCATATTCTCAGGATTCTATTGGAGACATTTTTTGGTCTTTTTTTTATGTCATCATATATTTGCATGTTGATGTACTTACATGTATTTCCAATTTTTTACAGCCTACAGACATGAAACCACATTATATATGATATTGATTTTTATTTTTCTTATTTAATATATCTTAAGTAGATATTAAATTATAGTTAATTTATTATACTATTTACAAGCCTTGCTATAATTGTATATCGTTGTGCTAAACTTATATCATAAGGGTATAGTCTACCCACCGTACGATCATTGATCCTTACTAAAATTCAGTAGCCTCTAGCGAATGGGGAGGTGTGTCTAAGGAAATTTGGAAACTGTGATTGATTACTTCTGAGAGACCTGTGTTGGATATGTAACATAGTGGCATCAAAACACTTTTTACTTTTTTTATTACTATTTGGTTTATATGATAGGAGATAAAGAGTGTGACCGAATTTATTAGTGAGAAAGTTCCTCAGAGTAGCTAGCCCGCCTATAGAAAAAATCTGAATTACATGTGATGGGAATATTATTTATAGTTTTTCCTATTATAATTTAATAGATATCATCATTGAGTGATGCACCTGATTTTTGTTGTAATTATTATTATTATTATGTATTTCCCTTTTTACCTTGACATGTTATGGTAAGGGGTTATTGATCATGCATCATTGTAGGAACCTAGAGATTCACATATTATGTATATTCCATACAATATTTATATTAATGTGAGCATTTAAAACCAAAAATTACTTTTTCTTTGACTGATATATTAAAAAATGTGCTAAAATTTTTTATAGGGAAAGAATAATTGGATTAATTAATGTGTCAAAATCAACTTAAATGTAATTTTTCCATATAATTTGATGGTGCTTCCTAAATTAAAAAATTATAACCATATTTGATCCATGGACCACTGGTCACGTGGAATTAAATGTAAGTTTAGATTTAATTAAAAAAAATTAATGACAATTCTTAAATCATGTAATTTTATAAATCAAGAATGGTGATTTAGATAATCAAATAATATTATACAACTTGTTAGATTTTGACACTAGATGTAAGGGTCAGGAAGCTATTATATGATGTTTCAATGGTAAATTATAAATAATATTCCTTTATAAATTTGGAATAGTGACTTATCTAACCAAAACATGATACATATATACATATAAATGAGTGTGAACATAAATGATTCTAAACACTTGAATAAAATGTTTAGCATTAAATGGGGAAACCAATTCCATGGTAATGGTTTTTTTCATCTATACCTTCAAATTGAAACTCCAAATATTGGGACCTCTGTAATGGGATGTAAGACCTTGACCCTTACTCAACCATAGTAGTGGTTAGTAAGGATCATCCCTTATGTTCCTTGTTATATTTTGTCTGAACAATACCTAGCTTTTAGAGTGTGTATATGGGTATCTAATATATAGGATGGCTATGTACCTTTCCTTTTCTTATTTACTGATATATGATATATTATAAAAAAAATTTAAAGGATTGTATTTTGAAATTGTAGTAATATTCCACTATGGTGATCTCTGGTCAAACACCAAGAAGGTGTCAATGACCATGCTCTGGAAGTGGTGGTTCTAGAGCCACTTGTATTTCCTCCTAATTTGTCTTCTACAACACCTCCTATTATTCCTAATTTGGGTTTCAATTCTTAGTTCTATGTGGGTTTCATGTGACTAGTAAAATATATGCACGGATCCCCATAACCTAGCCTACTATGAAAGAGATCACATGAAAATTCTAAAAGTATCACCCTCCTTCCATTTCATGGGATGGTGGTCCTTGGTCCATTTAGTCATGGTTGGGGACCATGTTATCCATCATCAAACATTATTATATGCCCCCATAGTAAAGGTTCAATATACTAAATTATATTCTTTTTTATTTTTCCAAAATTTGGTGTGATGTGATTACCCAGGCATATCGCCGTCATGGTAAGTCATAGGTTGATTTTCATTCTATATTTTATGACTAATTCTTCCCTAAAATTCTAGGAGTAGACCATTATAAATAATTTTTTAACCTAAATCAGGGTACTATGTATGTTATGGAATATTCATCTCATTTTGATATGGTTTATACCTAATCATTGAATCTTTATGGTGACGAGTTAATGACAGTGATACAATTAAAAGATGGGCTTGTAAACGCCATATGATTGCTGGTGAATGTCTTTTAGTTGATCACTATTTCAAATATAGTTAACAAGTCCCCTACCACTGATCATAACTTCAGGGGATACAAAGGGGTAGTATATGGTAGTTCAACACTATGATATGAAAATGGTTCACATTGTGTAGGAGATGTCCCTTTTAGTCAGATTTCTAAATAGAAGCTGTTAGATTGCACACATTCATAAATATGTGGTGTGTCATCGGTGTGGTAGGATGGTCCATAAAAAGACCCAGTGTACCAACGAACCAATTGAGTGAAATGATTGTGTAAATATGGGTAATATTCAACATTTTTACAAAAAACTCTTCCGACTCTAGTGGGAATGCATCTTCATTGATTCCATATTCAGGTGTACGATCAACATCTCTATGTCTGGCATGGAGGCGATATACTACTAGCCAATGTGGTTGAGGAGGTGGGAAAGGTCATGGAAGACGTTCTTATAGGATACAATGCCAGGAAAGAAGATCATATGCAGGTATTTTGGTTGTATATAAGGGTCGTGTATCTAAATAGATATATGCATAACAACTTATACCAGAGGAGCAAAGTGTTGGACCTTATATAGTTCGATTTACTATTCTATTATCATCTACTTTATTATCTGTCTTCTCTGATATAGATTCTTATTATTATTTAATATCTATATAAATTTTGGAAACTATAATAATAGTAACAAATTGTTTCTATGGAATGATGAATCTAGACACACCATTAAGAATCCAATTTGAGAGCGTACACTGGTGAAATGAATTTCCCATTAAGAAAAGTGGATATCTTTTTGAATGGAATTTTTTCCCCTCAAGATGAAGGTATTTGATGTAATACATAGGATGTACAGGTTATTATTTAATTTCACTAATTTTTATTGAAATCATCAAAGGGTATCCTTCATATTACCCAAGGATGATACCTATATTAATAAGGGAAAATGGTATTTTAGGGAAAGTTGAGTTGGAACAGATTATTGTGGGTTAGGCGGACTGACATCCTAGACTGTTATGAATTTTATGAGTACAATGTAATGAAACGTAAGTATTTCTCTCATATGGTGATTCATATCATGGAAATCTTCTATGATGAATTTTTTGGACTACCTCCTAAGAGAGAGATTTATTTTTTAATCTAGAGTCAAGAGTAGCACTAGGGACTATTCCTCCTTACAGGATAGTACCTACTAAGCTTCATGAACTCAAGATGTAGCTAGGGGATTGAAATATAAGGGGTTTATATTTCCCAGTATATAACCTTGTGTTTCACCAATCCTTTTCTATAGAATGTTGGATTGTACCCTCAGGCATTACATAAATTATTTAAAATGGAATCATCTTACTTTTAAGACCTGAAATACCTTCTATCATTTTCAAGATGTCTTTGATTAGATTTTATGGTTTGGATTTTCCAAAATATTGATTTGAGTTCAATCTATCACCAACTTCTTCTGATACTATCATACAGGCCACATAAATCATTCCATAGCATATATGGATTGTATGAGTAATTGGTTAGTTTGTTCGGTCACATGAACACACCCATAGTTTTAATTGATCTAATGGATTGGGGTTTTCACTCATATCTAGACTCATTTGTGGTGGTCTTAATGGATGACATATTGGTTCATTAATGTACACTCCATGACCATTCTAAACATCTTGAGACCATATTGAATACACTACGAGAGCATTGGATGTATGTTAGGATTTCCAAATTCCACTTTTTGATTGATGTGGTTCATTTATTCGGTCATATAATCCTAGAGGAAGAAGTATCATTTCACCTAGAGAAGGTGGGTCTGTTGTTTCCTAGAAGAATCCCAAGAACAACATTGATATATAGAGTTTCTTAGGACTAGTTAGCTACTACATGAATTTTATTTAGTAATTATAATTTATAAAAGCACCTGTCATGGTCTTTAATAGAAAGGGTGTCATGTTTTTATGGTCTGAAGACTAAGAAACTACCTTTTTGAGTTGAAAAAAATATTAACTTCAACACTAATCATCATTCTTCTACAATCAGGGAAAATCTATACAATTTATTTTGATGTGTTCGGTATCTGTCAAGGAGAAGTATTGATGTTGTATGATTGAGTTGTGCCTTGTGTTCTTCATTACCTGAGGCCTTACAAGAAGAGCTACCTAATATACGACTATGATTTGGATATTTTGGTTCACGCCTTACATTATTGGAGGCGTTATAGACTTTGAGAACAATTTGTGGTGCAGATAGACCAAAAACCCATTAAGTAAATATTTACACAATGTTACATAAATATTAGATTATGAAAGTTGGTTGAATACCTATAGTAATTGAATTTTTAGATTGATTATATTCCTAGAAAATACAATTTTGTTCCTAATTCTCTAAGCTAGAAGTTTCATACACAAGTATTTCATAAGGAATGTAGTGAGAATAAGTGGATAGACCGATTTACAAGATGCACTTTGTGGTCCATGAGAATCATTATAGTCAATCCTTACAACTTTAGTAGATACCCATTCACTTTTGTATAGAGTGATGATCATGTAGCTCTCTGATCTTAGGGGCTTGGTTCTACAAGAGAGCATTTTCAGTGACGACCCACTACATAGTTGGGTCATTGACAAGGTTGAGGTCTTTTACATTCATAGATGGTTTTGGTTTCCTACAAATGTTTTAGATTAATTGATGTGATATTCTCAAACCTATTATTGGGATCTACATCCTAGTATCACAAAGATGTAACATGACTTACACTGATGGTATTGGTTCCAAGGGATTTAATGAGAGATAGTTTGATTTTTCACTCAGTATTCCACCTATTAGTTTGTGAAGGAAGAACACTAGAGACCAGTTTGGATTTTAGAGACATTACCCATTACTGGCTGGAAATCAAATGACATATCTATTTACATCATGATTGGTTTACCTAGGTATCATTGTGGTAGTGACATAGTTTGGGTTATCATTGACTATATAATTAATGTTTCCCACTTCCTACCTATTTGAGAGACAATTTAATTGGAAAATCTCGGAAGGTTAAATGTCTGAGACAAAATAGGTATTCAAAGAGTTCCAAAAACTATTGTATTATACGAAGATGATCAATTTACATTATAGTATTTGGTATGGGTTATAGAAGGATTCAGGTTCATAGGTTCTTCTATGCACAACCTTTAATCCAAATACCAATAGGAAAACTGAGCGTATGATTGAATATTAGAGTATACGATCTGAGTATGCGTCTTTGATTTTAGAGGCTCTTATGAGAAACACCTTCCACATTATTAATTATCTTATAATAACATATTTTAAGAAACTATATATATGATTCCTTATGAGGCCCTATATGGTAGTCCATAATTTTCACCCCTATACTAGTTAGAGGAAGGAGAGGAAGTTCAACTAGGACATCTTCTCCTTCAAGATACTTAAGAGAATCTAAATCTTATTAGAAAGTGTATGTCTATATATCATTCTTGGAATAATTCTTCTGTTGGTTTTTTATGTTGACCTCTAGATCTTGAGGTTGGGTATTGGGTCTTCATATGTGTTTTACATAGACCAGGGAATCATAATATTTAGAGATAGGACAAGTTATCACGTCATTAGGTTGGGACTTTCAATATTTTGGAGAGAGTTTAGATGGTACCCTATTGATTTTAGTTACCTCAAAGGTAAAAATCCATTCATAACATCTTCCATGTTTTACAGTTTCACTATTATCATTCTGACCCATCTCATATTATGAAACTTTATGAGGTAGAGTTAAACATTGATTCTTATTTTAAGGATAGCCTTATTCAAATTATTTATTAGAGCATGAAGATTCTCCATGGTAGGTGAGTTTCTCTAGTATATTATCTATAGAAGCACAACCATGTATAGGATGGTAATTAGGATAAAGCGGCTCACAAACATGCCTAGTTCCTAGATCTATTCTCATACGATGTTTTACCACCCTCTTAGGGGTAACATTGATTTTTTTAATGTGGTATGTATCCTTTAATTTTTAGTTGAAACCTTTCTTATTATCCTTATTGAGTTACCAAGAGAATGTTGAATGTTATGGATGTGTATGAGGAATTTTTGAAGCCTAGAGCCACAAATTTTGTAGAAAATGGGAGGGACACACAATTTGTTTAAATATTCACCTAAGGGTTCATGGTTTGTGTAAACTGTTCATGGTGTTGCAAAGGGGTTGTAGAGAGGTTCCCAAACTATGCATAGTTTTCCACGATCGTGCACATACCCTGCATTCATAATGCCACATAGATAGTGGGGGTTCTTGGTTGAAACCATTTTTTTCCAAATCAAGTTTCCTAACCATTATCCCTTTAAATAGGTAAAATTCCCATTTTACCGTGCCTTTATTTATGTTTTAACCCCCTTTTTCTTCCCTAAGTTGTGTGTCACCTCCTCTCCTCTGTAGGATTCTATCCCATGGATCTCCACTAAGATTTTATCCCTATACCTCATATAGTGTCTAATTATTTCAATTTCATTTGTGTTTGATAACTAATGGAGAGATATTAAATTCACTTCCTTCCTCTGTTTATCATTTCATCTAGAATACTAATTATTTTTCACATAATATTCCCAATTTTCTGGGTATTCAGAAATTTATTTGATTTATACTATTCTAGACCAAGTTAAGGGATGAAAATAGATTAGTATAGTAAAACCTAACTAAGGTGGGTATTCTAGATATTTTCCCCTAAACTATTTCTATCTATATAGTGCACCATTGTGTCTTGTGATGGACCTTCTATACAACACGTCCAAAAAGTAAAATTAATTAAATGAAATGATATCCCCTTTCATAGGGTAGTCCTAGTTTCTAAAGCATATTGTCAGAGGACTTACTCTTCTATTCAAGACACCCCCTTATGGTTTTTCATTTAAAATTGTTGAGCCTTATGACTTGCAATTAGAGATAACAACCAATTGGGGTGTGTTGAGTTAGCCCTTGGGAATGAAATTTAATTAAACATAAAACAAATGAAAATGGGAGTCTATGTGATAAGGAACTTTATTTTTTCTGTATATTTTGATTTATTCTTATGAAAATAAATTCCCAATAGACTTAGGTGAATTATTTTAATGTTATAGGTTAAACACTAGCCATGAACTTCTTGGATGACATGTTGAGGGTGATATAATGGTTTCAACTTGGAACACATTGGATGAGATCATAAATCCTAATAATTAAATGAATTATAAACCCATGGGAATGATATAGGGTTTGTTACATAGATTACCATATATGGGATCACCATGTGGATTCCTTCATATTATCCCATGGGTGATACCTGGCTCCCTATGTGGGTTACCTTGTAAAGGCTCATTGGGAAATGACACCATTCCATTCAATGAGAGATACTCATTTCCATTTGTGGTACACTATGCATTAGATCAAATAGTTATTCCTTTATACCATGTCATGAATGATACCTAGGTTCATTAAATTAATCACCTTGGATGGAATCCTACGATGATGGGTTCCTATAGTAAAACATGAGTGATACTTTGGTTGCCTTTATCAGAATTGATCTTAGGGGATCATGATGTACATTAATTAAATAAATATTTGTCTTAAAGTTCAGATAAAACAATTTTATTTGATCTATTATTTACAAGCTTGAAGACATAATTACACTTCTATTTTAAGGACATTTTCCATGATGATTTGGGAACTACTTCGGATTAAACATGGAGGCCTTAGGTAAACAAATTTAGTCCTAGACAATTTTAAATCTCTTTATATATGCACATATTGTTAATACATATATGATGTATATTTTTACATATATAATTATATATTTAGATAGATAGGGTGACATCGGTTCAAAGATATCTTCGCTTAGGCTTAAGCATGTAGTATTGATTGGTTGTCCCATGAGGAACCTAGACCAATGTGATTTATTCTATTTACTATTATATATTTATTATTACCTTCACACTACCTATTTTATATAAACATACTAGAAAGTTCTATATTCTGTTGGTGGATTCCTACTGAGTATATCATACACTATATTTGGGTCATCGATAATGACCTAAAAATAATTTCTGGAAGTAGGTAGGGAAAAATGGAGGCATCAAAAATTGAATGCCTGCTGTTATTTATAAGGATGGAGTAAGGGATCAAGGGACCATGCTTATATTGGTGATTTTATTAGAGATGTATTTTTTGTTTTTTCTATTTTTTATACAATTTTATATTTTTATTCCTCTTTACTTCGATGTATTTCCCATTTTTATAGCATACTGACATGACACAATTTTTTATATGATATTGATTATTATTCTACTTATTAATATATATATATATAACTTATTATCATGTAGTTAATTTATTAAAATATTTCTAATACTTACTATTATTGTATGCTAATGTGCTACACTCGGATTAATAGGGTATAGTCTCCCCACCATACCAATATAGACCCTCACTACTAGTCGGTAACTTTCAGTATTTGGGGAGGCACGCTTAGGGCCTTATGGACAATTTGGTTTGGTAACATATAAGTGATTCGGGTCTAGGATTTCACATATACTATGATTAATGATTAACACTTTTATTCATGAAAAAATTAATTATATAAAATTGGTTATAAATGGAACATAATGGATGGAATTAAATCTAGGTCAAAACCCATAATCAATGAAGATATTGACTTATAAAGGAAGTTACTGAGGCTAATGTTAGAATTTGTTAGAGTATTAAAATATTTCATTAATTAATTTGAGTTATGATGAATAACCATAAATATATTGAACACCATATTTCTATAATCAAGTAATAATTATTTTTGATCATTTCAAAAGGAAAAAAACTCAAATGTTCAATGGAACCAATAATCCATTAGTGGTAGATTTTTGGATCAAGTATTAGTACAAGATATACATCACATTATTATATGTAGAAATGGATTAGGTTATCAAGGCCCTATATAATCTACTGGGAGTTGTTTATAAATATTGGTTTTTAATTAAAATCACTATGGTGGAAAATATAGATATGTTGGAATGCAATAGTAGATAAGTGATATTTGTGGAGAAATATTTTCCTTTAGAGCAAAGAGATAACATGAAATAAAAATTCATTATTATAAGACAAAATGGGGAGAATATTTTCGGATATCCGGGGTAGAAATACATAAATAATACATGGATATCATGATTTAATTAATATATCTCATAAAAGGGCACACAACCTGAGTACTAATTGGTTTAGTGTCTTGGAGACAAGATATATAAACATCTTATTCTACAAAACGTTTTGAAATTTCCCCATAATCATTCTCCTCTATACCATCTTCATGAAATATCATATGATATTATAATATTCATAACTAATTTAATGGAAACATAATAAATAGATGGCCTTGAATTATCAATATGGTAAATTTATCAACAAGTCATAATGGTTAGATCAAAAAAATGATATGAATTCATTTCAAGGGGAAAATATCATATAAAAAACAATGGATCATAAGATAAAATCATAATAATAATTTTTTCATTTTGTGTCCAGAAATAGGAACACATGGACCAAGATATGTCATCAAAAACATGGATTAAACGATTATTATTAAAATCAAACAAAACATGAAATCATGACGTGAGAAAGAGGAATCTATTTATAACATGGAACATCACAAACATTGAGTATAGTTTTGAAATAAATATTTACGTATGAAAAATAAATTGGTTTAAACATTATAATAGGTGAAAAAAAATTATGGAGTCAGAATCTCCTCCAAACTCCCATAATGAAGAAGTAATCACAACCAGATTCTCATAGTGGAGCATACATCACAACTTGATTCTAATATTGGATTAGGAATCACTACTTGATTTCCAAAGTAGAGAAAGCACAAATACCATATTCTCAGAGTGGAGTAAGAATCCTAAGATGATTCTCATATTAGAGCGATCTTTCTATACTTGATTCCTATAGTTAATGATCATTCCTTACTCGATTACCATAGTACATTGAACATTCTATAACTGATTCCCAAAGTGAATTTAGCATTACTTCTTCGATTCCCATAGTATCTCATGAGATATAAGCCCTTAACCACTGAATTTTAGGGAGATATAATACCCCACCCACCACATTCTATACATAATAGTTCCATAAGTAAAATCAAACATTCTCAACTCATAAAGAACCCAGTTAAAATTATTGTGATTCTTAGACCGTTCAAAAACATCACATAACATGAACATAAGAAATTGTATAATATCAAAACTCTTATTTACCATATGAAATAACTTCATGATAGCTTATATATGGCGATCTAAAAAAATTTATGAATGAAAAACCATGGAGGGTAAATAAAGGTGAAAATATGATTGTCTCCATAAAAAAATTTTAAAAATTAAGGGAAAAATTACTTCCAAAAAAAATTTCATGAAAAATCTATTACATTTGAAAAAAATATTATAAAAAGTTCCAAATAAAATATCCCTGAAAATAAAAAAATGATTCAAAATAAGAATTCAAAATTCAATGTTGGAATTTAATTTTAAAATAATTTTTCATAAATTACACAGGAAAATAAAAAAAGTCTAAACACATTTGTAGCATGTGATAAGAAGATTATTTTAAAATTATTTAAAACCCATTTAAATATTTTGAAATAAACTTATCAAAAGCCCACATAGTTAAAAGATTATTAAATTTTCCATTTTAAAGGGTAAAGAGTATTTTTTTTAACTCATAAATCAGTCCATGTTAATTTTCCCAACAATAGTGTAAACTACTGCTGGTAATTAAAAAAATGACATGGAAGAAAATCTATTAAAAGAAATGGCGATAGTTATTTAAATATATAAATTTTCGAAAATCAATTAACACCTGAAGGAAGAATAATTTGGTGTGAAACATGATTTTCCAGAAAATAAGTTTTAAATAAGATATAACATCATCATAGGTAACAATATATCAATATTTAAATATAATATTAATAGATAATATATTTTTATAGAAGGAAAATATTTGAGTCACGATTACCACATACAACTTGAGAAGTATTTAAATAAAATACTCTTGAAAGAGTAAGATTCAAATTAAACATAAATTACATTGAATAAAATGTAATTTGTGATATAATATCTAAAATAGGTAGTATATATACCAAATATATGGAATTAGGTTCATAATACAAATCATGTCACAAAATGAGAAATTTTATATGAAAACCCTAACAACATAAGAATCATTCTAATAAAAACCATTAAATAAAGAGATATCATGAAATTAAAGTTCATAAAAAATTAATAATGATAATAAATTTATTTTATATAAAAAACATATAGTATACATTACATTTATAAAAATGTATATTCATAAAATATAATGTTTCATAAATAAAGGAAATTTTAAGATGAAACCCTTAGAGTTTTAATAGTTTTTCAATAAAAGGAAAATGGAATATTAAATATCATAAGGTTTTGTAAATAAAAGTTATTAAATTAGGGTGTATTTAAGAAATATATTATTATGATGTATATAAACCATATAAATAATAAATTTTTTGTATGACATTTAAACATGTCACAATGAAGAGAAATTGATATGGAACCACTTACATCTGTTGAAGCTTTTGAATCAATGCCACATGATATTTATAACATTAAATAAAACACTGAATATAATTAAAAATATTAGATTCATGAAAAAAAATTGAAATAGGGTTATAATTAAATAATTCACAACAAAACACGATGTATAGTTTAAACATCTCTCAAAGGATTCAAATTTGAGATAAAGAACTAAGTACCTTGTTTCACTACTTAGTCGGGTGCACTCTAAGATTCTATTTAAGAGACATAAATAACTTAATATCATATATCATAACCTTAATCATAATTATTATCTGTATATAATCTTTTTTTAAAAAAATTATCATGATTACATCAATCAGTTATAAAGTATTATTACCATATGGTATTACTAACATTAAATGTTTTGAACATGTTTTATAATTTTGATATTATTAATCATATTTTATAACCATGATAATTATTTATTTTTAATTTTATGTATTTTAAAAATATAACATTTATTTGTATAATATGTTATTTTTTAACTTCATATATTTTTTTTGTGTTATGAAGAAACCAAATTGATAACGGCTTATTTCGGTAATTTTTGTGGTCGGAGGTGATTTATTAATAAAAAAAATCAGATACCATATATAAATTTTAAAAATGGTAAAAAAATATTTTATTATTAACAAAGAAGAATATTAAAATTTTATTTTCCATATTCATTTGTGATGAGATATTAAATCATTGCGCGTGTTAGTGGTTAAATTGGCCCAATCGTGAACACACTTTAACTATATTGGTGAGTATGGTTAAATAAGTGTTTATTTTGACATTATTTCATTATAACATACTCATAATTATATTATTTTTAGTTTTTTATAGTGGTTAAGTATATTTTAACATATTTTGATATATAATTAAAAATTATACTAAAAAATAAACTTTATTTCTTCATGGAGGCGGTAGTCGGCACACACGAACAGTCGATATAGCTTTGTTTTTTCTAGGTGGTGAAAATGAATAACTAAGGGTTGTTCCAATAATATAAAAAAATAATTATAATAAAAATAATTAATTAATAAAATTAACATGGTGATAATATATTTAAAATAGTAAAATAATGATGAAAACCTTATGAAGGTTATAATACTTTTGTCGGAGGTTTGATCTTTCTTTGGAGGAGTTCCTATGATGATGAACAGTGTCCATTGGATATTGGGAATGAGAGAGGTTTGTAGGGGGAGAAATTTTTCATAGTTTAAAATTAAATTATAAGGATAATTGTAACATTGAATCTGTGTTAGTGGTATCCTTTTAAAAGAGAAGAATATAGAGATTTTTGAACCACTCGTCATTTTTCAATAATTTTTTGACATTATTTCAGTGTTAATGGCTCAAAAGTAGAAAATAGGATATTTATATGTTTTTGGATATAAAATCATATGAAACACTAATTTTAAAACATTTTTTTAAAATTTTTGTCCATTTCCCTTGATAAAAATCATTTTACCTTTTCACTTTTAACTAGGGAAACTATTTTTTTACCTTATTTTAAAATTTTGATAACCAAAATTAAAATTGACCTCATTACATAATTTTAACTTTATAATTTAAAATTTTAAAATAAACTAATCATAAAAAAATATTAAATAGGTGAAATTTTAATTTTAAAATAAACATACTTAATCATATAAAAATGGTTTTTAGAAAAATGATGTTTTTCACCTTTAAATTTATAAATAAGATAAAATTATTATTAATAATGATTTTAATAACACAAATATAATTATTATAAATGAATTTATATTTATGATTCTCTCATGAAAATCCATAACCAAATATCACCTTGAAAATAATTTTTTCAATGAAAAAATAAAAATTGTTTTTTTAAATAACTTATTAATTTAGTTCTAAAAATGTTGGAAATGGGATTTATAAGATTTATGAAATTAAAATTAATAATTTTATCACCTAAATAAATGTTTTTTTTAGATAAAATGTTTTTATAAATTTTAAATATTTCTTTATATAAATATAAAATTATAATATTTGTAATTTTAAACAATTATTTTTCAACTAAAAATCCATAATTTTTGTGAAATTAAAAAAACATAATATGTAAAGTTTTATGATAGGAACTAAAAAATTATTTTTTTTATCACTTATAAATTTCTAAAATATTATATTCTTTTTAAAAAATAAAATACAATATAATGAAAAACATATTTTGTAATGAAAATAACCTTTTTCAATTTTAAATCGTATTAATTATTTTTATTATAAAAGTAACAGATTTTAATGCTTTTAAATCTTAGTGTTTATCATAGATTTATTAATAATTTAATTCTAATATTTTTTTCTTTTTTAGGTCTATTGAGTAACACATCTTATAGAACATTGAATGCATTTTAAAGGATAAAAAATCTTGGGTCGCTAAATTATATCCCCCTTAAATAAATTATATCCTAATAATTTATTTATCATTAAATTAAATTAATATCAAAATCTAGTGAAAATATTGAAAATCTAAATGATATTATGACTAATGATATGTGATCCTCAATATCATATAGAATACTATAAAACACTTATTTTTCCAAACCAATTTATGAAATTTTATCTCAAAACAATGTAGTAAAGACATTATGATTAATTTGGTTTTCATATTAGATAATTAATTTTATTACTTGCACCAATAAATGGTCACAAAGGATTTATAATGTATTTAATCCTATTCTAGAAATTAATGTTGAGTCAAAGTGAAGATATCCATTAAATTTCAATTATAAAATCAACTTATTTTAATGATGGATATTGTAATTTGAACAACGTTTATTTCAAAAAACATAATAATCAAACCCCTAAATGTTTTTCAAAAAATAAAAATACTTAGGGTGTTAATAAAATGTTCTGAGAAAAAATCATATATGTAATTGGGCTAATTGAAATTGAATACATCCACTATTTCAGGGTGGAGGGTAAGTGTAACCTAATTACCACTATCCTGTTCATAGAGAGCCGATTAATAGGTTATTTCTTTCTTCATGTGTCTAGGATGTTGTCTATTTTTACCATACTCAGTAGTCCTTGGATTTTGTCATTGACTTGGACAATTCCCAAGTTCTCTGCACATAATACATTCAATTCCTAGTGGGGCCCTAGATTGAGTTTTATCTTCTTTCTTCTTGTTAATTAAACTCTTCATTTAGCATTGATTTTTTTATGTTAAATAAAATATTTTACCATAATTAAATCAAATTCTAGTCCTATTAATCAAATTATCTTTATGTTTCATTTCATATCATTAAAAAATAGGAAAATAAACATTTTTTCTATCATCATTTTTGTCAGTTGATATTTTATGAGACTCCATCTTTCTAATCATTATTATGACAGTGAATTCAAATATGTTCAAATTTTTAATACTATTTCACAATATGGTTTTTGGCATAATCACAAGGATTTTTATTCTATTCCCCATTCCTTGTATATTTTTTTTAAGGTAATCTTCACGTTGTCCCTCATACACATGGTTCCTTCTAGTTTAATATATTAATAAAATTTAAAGGGTCGAAATGAGTGATGAAACATTAAATATATGTAATAATTATCATTATCGTGGAATTAATTATCATGTTTTCCTTTAGTACCTTTATTTAAACTTATCAATCTTATATTGAACTATGTTTAATTAGGATGGGTTATATTACACTTTTCAACCTAGTCCCTCAAAGTAAAACTTGAATCAATCCTTTATAGAAGTTCATAAATAGATTATGATAAACCAAATAATATATCATGGGAGTGTATATACATGTCTCTAGTCTTATTTTTAATCAGTGTTCATTAGGGTGATCATCAAGACAAATTTTAACCAACCCTTTTTAGGATGAATACCCCAAGGTTCATCTTTGTCATACCCACATCCAAATTTTAATATCTAGAGAGGGATTTTATTTCTTGTAAGACCACTTAATTATGAATTTACTAATATTTCAGGATGTCTTCATATACATAGACTCAACTTTAGAGTTTTTACAAAGGTTCTATGGGCCTAATCGCTAAAAATATTTTAAATAATATCCAAAAATAACTAAAATCATTCTTTGATACCAACTAGTTAAAAAAAATCTTATTTTACAACACTTTTTAAAAATTCCCCAAAACCGTACTCATCTATAATCACTTCAACAAATCTCATAATATATATTAATTTTCATAACATAAATAATTTAAACATAATAAATGGGTGATATTAAATTCATAGAAAGGTAAACTTATCATCCAGTCATATTAGTTAGATCATAAACATGGGGGAAAATGTTATAAAGGGAGAAATACCATATAAAATGATCATATTATCATTATATACAATAAAAAAAACTATATTTATCATTCTGGGTCATGGTATATGAACATATGAATTAATAAAGGGCATAAAAATATATCTTATAAGAATTTAATGAAAATAAAATAAAATAGGAAATCAAAACATGAGAAAGAAGAATATATTTATAACATGAAATATCTTAATCATTGAACATATAATGGGAAAAATAATCATTTCATGAAAATAAAATGGAAAAAACATTATTAAATATAAACAATTCATTATGGATAATGGAATGGAACCACATTCTCAAAGTGGTGCAGGTACCAATAAAAAATTCCCATACTAGCGTAGGCATCACTAACTAATTCCTATAGTAAAGTATGAATCATTATCTGATCCTAATAGTAGATCTAGAATTTAATAATCAATTTCCATTGTTGAGTGAGCATTCCTTACTCAATTCCCATAGTGTAGTAATCATTCCATATTAGGTTCCCATTGTGAAGTGAGCATTCCTTTCTTCATTCAAATAGTATCTCATGAGATATAAATACTTAACCATTTCATTGGAGAGAGATTTATAATACCACCCATCACCATCCATAAATATTAGTTAAATTAGAAAATAAAACATTCATCATTTCATAAATAACTTGTAGATAGAGAATGGGATTCTTAAACCTTTCAAAAACATCACAAAAAATCATCTTAAGAAATCATATAATATTAGAAATATAATTTTCCAAAATAAATCATGTAGTACCAATATATATAGTGTTATAAAAACATCACATAATGAATTTTAAACCATTTATAGCTAATATATGTGAAAATGAAAAAGTATCTGCTAAAAAATTTAAAAATTTGATGTAAAACATTTACTTCCAAAAACATTTCTATGAAGAAAAAGGGATGATATTTGAAAACCTTATTATAAAGAGTTATAAATAAAATATCCTTGTAAATAAATTACGGTATCGAATAATATAAGTGGAAATTACTAAAAAACATTTAATTAATGAAGATTATTTAATAATGGAGACTTAAAAAACATTACATTTTATCAAAATAAAAAATGTGGAGTGGATGATAGAAATTTTTATTTTGGAAACATGGAAACACTTTTTGAATATTTTGAAATAAAAATGTTGATAACCCACATCATTAAATGAGTATTAAATTTTCCATTTTAAAGGTTAAATTGGACTATTATAATCATAGAAAATAATCCATATTAACCTTCCGATAAATATTACAACATTTCATGGAAGCACAAATACAAAAATAGAAGAAAAATCAATTAAAAAATGGGAATTATTTTTAACATAAATAATTTTTTATAAATAATATTATTCATGAAGTAAGAATAATTTGGTTTAAAAATGTAAAAACATAAATCTGGAAATATAACATAACACCATTATATGTTAAAAAAGATCAATATTTAATGATAATAGTTAATGCAAATAGATTATGATCCAAGGAAAAGATTTGAGTTATAAAAACTACTTACAACTTAATAATTATGTAAATCAAATCCTCATAAAAGGGAGGGATTCAAATTGAACATAAATTAAAATTAATAAAAGGTAATTATTTATGTTATATATCAAATAAGTAGTATATATATTCCAAATAAATGGAATTTGGTGCATAAAAAACATGTCTCAAATAGATAAATTTGATACAAAAACCTCTATAGCTTATTAAATGTTATAATAAAAACCCCTTGAAATATAGAGATCATGAAAATGAATTTAAAACCATTATTAGTGATAATTAATTTATATTATACATCTAAAATGGATTTAATAAATTATTTATTAAAATATAGGAACATAAAATATAATTCTCTCATAGAAGGGAATTTAGAGATGAAACACGTACAAAATTACAAATTTTTGAATCAAAAGTCAATGGAATCTTTAAAAAAAATTTGTAAATTAAAATAGATAAAACAATTATTATTCTAAAATTAATTTTTTTTGGAATTATATAATCCTTATAAATATGTAACTGGTTCATAATATTCAAACATGCCAAAATTAAGTGAAATTGAGCAGAAAACCGAAATAACCTTTGTAACTTTTGTATCAAACCCAATGAAAGGTATACCATTAAATATTTTACTATATATCATGAAAAAATTAATATATTATTATTGAAATAAAAATATGGATTTATTTACACCCTAGAAAAGGAAACATTGTGTATAGTGAAAATAAGTCTCAATGGGATCAAATTTGAGGCGAAGAAACCCTTACCTTGTTTCCCTACCCAGTCAGATGAATTATAAGATCCTTTATAGCAAACATAAATACCTTAATATCATTTTTATGTCCTTAATAAAAAATATTATACTTTTATAATCCTTATTATTTATTTTTATCATGATTAAATTAATTATTTATTGTATTTTATAACCATTGGGTGTTAATAATTTTAACTATTTTTCAAATGTTCAATAATTTTTATATCATTTCAAATAATTTGATATCAAGTTAATTATTTAATTATAATTTATGGTTCTATAATATATAATTTATATTTACTTTAAATACTCTTATTTCTTTCCATATGTGTTTTAGTTATGTTATGTGAAAACAGATTTGGTGATGACTAATTTTGGATATTTTGGTGAATGAAGATGATTTATTAATAAAAAATTACACAGCATATATAAATTTTTAAAAACAATAAAATAATTATAATTTTATTATTTAATAGTAATAATATTATTATATAGTTTCCCATAGTCATCCATGATTTTATTTTAAAGAATCATTCATCTAGGTTGTCAAATCAACCCAAACTTGAACATGTTTTAAATCGACTGGGGAGAACGGTTACAGAGGTGTTTCTATTAAAATAATTTTATTATAAAATAACAAAAATTATATTATTATTTTTTTTATTTTTATGATAAACTATATTTAAATATTTTTTATGAATAATTAAAAACTAGAAAAAAAAAGAAAAATGATTCTTTGTGGAGGCGGTAGTCCATGGACATGCACGATTGATGTTTCTTTTTAAATTCTAATTAGATTGAAATGAATAACTAAGGGTTTTACCAATAATATAAAAAAACATTATTATATTTATTATAATTAATTTATCATATTATTATGGTGATAATATATTTTTAAATGTAAAATTAATAATAAAAACATTAGAAAGAGACAATAATTATGTTGGATATTTGGCCTTTACTTGGAATACTTGGTGGAATTGAAGACCCTAATGAAACTAATTGTTCCTAGAAGGTTTTATAAATTATAGAGAATCATATGGGGAATAATTTTTCAGATTTTCAATGATAAATCATAAGAATTAGTGTTACTTTGAAATGGTTTGAGGGGAATCCTTTCTTAATAGAAGAAAAGGGAACTTTCAAAAATACTCCTCATTTATCAGTAATGCCCCAACATGATTCAAGGATAAATGGATAAAAAGTAGAAAAAAGTTGAGTATAATGTGTTTTGTGAGGGAAAAAAATCTTGACTACTCATTTGAAAAAATATTTTTACCATGTTTTGGTTATTTTCCTTAATAAAAGTCTTTTTATCATTTGGACATTTTATCAGGGTAACTTTTTTATCCTTAGTAGTTAATTTTGATAACCCAAATTAAAATAGAGATCATTAATTAATTTCAACCAATTAATTTAAAATTATAATAACATTTTATCATATAAAATTTTAAAATGTGTGAAAATTTAAATTTAAAATAAACAAACTTAATAGGTTAAAAATCAGTATTTTGAAAAATGATGTTTTTATATATAAATTTATATATAACATTAAATTTTCATTATTAATAATTTTAATTAAATGAATTTATTTACTAAAAATATATTGAAATTTACTATACATTCATAGAAATAGATAATTTAATATCTCTTTCAAAATATTTCATTAAATGAAATGATTGAATGTAGGTTTTACTAAACTAACATTTTAATTTAGTTCTAAAAACATTGGACATAAGATTTATAAACTCAAAGAATATATTAAAATTCATAATTTTATTCCTTAAATAATTATTTTAGTACATAATTTTTTTAAAATATCTAGGATACGATTATATAATGAGAAATAATTAATGTTATAATGTTTGAAAAAACCATATATTTCAACTAAAATCAATATTTTTTTAAAAAAATAAATAAAACATGCTAAGTAAATTTTGATGTAAAGAATTGAAAAATTAAATTTATTTTATAAAATATACATTTTGAAATTTTCATATTCAAATTTTAAATGATTATTAAATATAAAGTAAAAGGCCTTTTTCATTATAAATATCATTTTCAATAGTAACTCATATTATTAATATATCTTATAAATGTAATATATTTATATTATTTAACATGATATAGTTTATTAAATATTTAACAATAATTTTATTCTATTGTTATTTTTATTTTGGGTATATAAAGTTCTAGATGTTATAGAATATAGCATGTTTTTTAAGGGATCAAAAATCTAAAGTCATTAAAATGTTATTGTTGAGTATTAAGATAACATTGCAATACATGGTATAGATTATGAATGAAACTCTAAAATAAAAATTGATCAATTTTTTTAGATGAAAATAAATTATAGAAATGAATTAGTGTTCCTATTTTTTTATCTTTTGTGGAGATAGTTATAAGCTCTATCAATATAGGATTGGTGTTTTCAAAGTCTTATTCCATCCATGAAGAACTGAGAAGAATTTTACTGTTAAGGGATATGTAGAGATGAATATATAAATATAGCATAAATTAATGGTAGAATTATAAACATGTTAAAATTATGGAAGGGAAAAATTTGAGAATTATTTAATAGAAATGTATTTTTTATCATATGTGGAAATAAAATCCATTAATCTCAGGAGAGAAAGGAAAAAAAAGAATACACAAATTTATAATTCTTAAAATGTAATTATAGGGTAAAAAAATAAAATAAATACCCTAATAATCAGGGTAGTTTATCCCAATATTTTCCAAGATATAAATTTTGGGATTATATAATCAAAAGAACAGAAGTTCATGCCCAAAATGATTTTAGGGTGGTTATATTAATAAAAAATCAAAGTTAGATAAAACATTATTTGATGCCTTCTCCACACACTAGATTATATCTTATAAGATTATTAATAATATTTTATCATTCCATTATTTATTAAGGATTTATTAAAAAATTAAACATTCTATTATAAATCTTATAATATTGAAAGTATATTGCGATTTCTCTATTAATATGATTGAAGTTTCATTAGTTGATAATCCTATTATTATACAAATAGTTTACTATGACATAATTATTTGGAAGGATTGGTTGTTAAAGTATAATTCATGAATTTAATTCCAATAAAATAATATTAAAATTTTTATGGATGGAATAAATACCATTGTTTTTATATGTGAAAATCCATTGATTGAGTCTCTTCTGGAATCACATCCAATGAATAATATTAATGGAATTCATAGATATGATGAATTAAGGAATGTGAATGATATCATAAAAAGATATGATGTATCTATTTTACAAATTTATATTGATTTATTTTCTATATATCAACCTGATCTTGAATTTTACTATTCCATCGAAATCATCCCCGATGAAAAAAAATATCTCACACACTATATTGAATGGCTCTAGTAAAATTAGTGGAATTAAAAAAGTAACTAAAAGAGTTTTTTTGATAAGGGATTCATTTTCCCTATAGTTTCAAAATACGAAGGATATATATTATGTTAGAAAAATATGGAAGTGTATATGAGGTTATTCATTGACCATAGGGAAATCATTGCCATTTCCCTTAAGAAAAAATACCCTCTACCTCACATTGATGGTCTTTTCATTCAATTTCAATAGGATCAACTACTCACAATGATTGATCAATGTTATTGTAATCATAAAATACTATTTAAGAGGTTTGATATACCAAAAATGTAATTTTATAAAATTTATGTGCATTATTACTTCATAGTGATTCCTTTTGGGTTAACAAATTCACCCACTATGTTTGTGGATTTGAAAAATAGATTATTTTAGGACTATCTTGTTAAATTTTTCATTATATTTATTGATGAATTAGGGATATACACTATGATCTTTGACTATAATTAATACTAATAAAATATTTTTCTTGAGATTCTAATAAATAGTGATCTATATGTAAAATTCAATAAGATTGAATTTTGGATTCAACAAGTTTATCTTCTTTGCTATATTGTCTCTAAGATTGGAGTATCATTTGACCCTTAAAAGATAAATGAGGGTAAATAATGAACCACACAATTAATATAACTATGATACATAGTTTCCATGAATTAGTTGGTCTCTATCTATGATTTCATAAAACAATTACCTGTTAGAAAATCTGTTAACTAAGATTGCATGTAATGGGATCAAATTTACCTGGTCAAAGGATTATGCATACTTTTTGTAAGAACTAAATAACTGAATAATTCATTAGATATTATGGAAATAAATATATATAGTGGAAAATTTTTTAATATATGGTTATACATTTAATAAATGATTAAGTATTGACATTATAAAAAATAATAGAATTGTTTTAAACACATCACCATAATTAATGGTCAATGAACAAGCATACCAACTCATGATATGGATCTGGTAGCAATAGTATTTTATTTGATGATATTAAGAAAATATTTATGGTGAAAAATGTGACATATATATGGATCATAAGATCTTTAATTATATATTATCTTTGAAGGATGTCAATATAAGACAATGGAAATTGATTGATCAAATCAACCACTATAACTATGAAATACACTACTACCATAAAAAGGGGAATTGTGGAAAATGTATTAAGTATAATGTATCATGGATTTATATCCATGAAAAGGAATGAGAAGGATCAAATGTTCATGGATTTAGTAAATTGAGGCATCAAAATTACAAATTAAAGTGAGGAATGATTCCTTTTTCAAGTAATTACTCGAAAATATTTAATATATATGGTACATAATTCATAGAAAGAGTTCAAGGGTATATAAATGAAGATTAAATCCTTGTAAGATGGAAGGATTAAGGAATTAATTAGAAAATATGGATTTTTAATGTTTATAAAGAGTTTTTTTTCCTTTGTGCATCAACTAAAGAGGTTATATCTAAATTAATATGATAGATTAATTTCACTATACACTCTAGTAGAACCAATATGTATATGGATTTAAGATAATATTTTTTATTAAATAATATTAAGTGTGAAATTATTAAACATGTGTTGATATTTATATTATTCCAACAAAAAATGATATAAAAATTCCAAATAGTTACATGAAATCTCTTCCTATACCAATGTGTAAGTTGAAAAATATCACAGTGGACTTTGTTTCTGAACTACATAAGATGTCAATTAGTAATGATAATTTATGTTTCATTGTGAATTACCTTACCTGGTCTACATATTTTCTAGAAATAAGGGAGGATCTACACCTTTATCATCTAACACAAATCTGTATCAATGAATTTGTCAAACATCATGGTTCACCTATATCAAATATATTTGATCATAACCCTCATTTCAAATAATAATTTTAGATGAGTTTTCAAAAATCTATGATCCATAATAAACACTTAAGAAAAAATTATCATTCACAAGATATCACACCCACTATTCATTTTTATCATGTTTATTAATTATTTTGGGGATATTTTAATTTTTTGGGTGTTATTCTTTATTTCGTATGTGTATAAACATTGGAAGTGTATTTTGAGGTCTTCATGACCTCAAAACACTATGGTCTAGAATAATAATGGTTGTGCTGTCCCTTATAGCTAGTGGAATGGTCATAGCACCTCTGAAACTCTTATTTTAGATGGAATTTATAGATGGTGTTTCTTATAGGAAATAAGGGGAGGATTGGGGTGGTATTTGGGGAGATATGGACGTTTCTAGACATGGTGGATGCATATTAGGTAAAAATGGTAAGGCCATCATAGAATTGTCAACATCCTTCATTCATTTTAGAGGGCCTTCGGAACCAAATCTTCATAGTATAGGGCATGGTGTGAAGTCATGTGACCTATCCAAAATGAAGAGTGGGTATGGGGCTTTCCATGGTTCCTAGTGGATTTGGGAATCATGAGACCACACCACACTGTGTTATATAATAACCAGAAAATGGTTAGGTCTGGTTATTATTATTTATTGTGATATTTATGTTGTACCCATTCTGGATTTAATGTTATTTTAGCATTATTCATCCCTCATTTTCTCTCAGTATACTCATGGTGTGATCATGGGTGGAATAATCTTCACCCACATTGATTATTTTACCCATATCCTTTAATTTATAATAATTTTCATTGTGATATCTCATTTCATATCCTTCATTCTTAAACATCCTTCCTCCATCAATTTATTCTTGGTTTCCCTTTCTCTTGGGAACACTGACTCTATGGGGGCGAATTAGGGTTTCAAACATAATATAATAAATTGGATTTGTGGTTTTTGATATTTTAGGGGATTTTATATACTTCGATATTAATTCCACTATCAAAGTCAACACATTATTTATTTTCATGAATCCATCCTCACTGATTTGAGGTAAGTGTTTTTGTATGATTTCAATAAATAGAATGTATTTGTGCATATAAAAATGAAAATTTGTAATTTCCTAAATTACATTATTTATTAAGTTTAATTGGTAGAAAAAATGGTTTCAAAGTGATTTTTCAGTTGTCATAAATTTGTGCTGAGTGGTTTTCTATTTTTCCAAGGGAGGTTGATTGTCAATTGTCCTAGAAATGTATTAAATTATTTTTTAAAGAAAGTAATTTGATTCAAAAAGATTTTTTTTAATATATCCCAAATTCAAAACAAATTGTCCATTTATTTTTTTTCTTAAATTATATAAATAGGTTTTATTTCATGAAATAGAATTTATATTAATATTTGAATGATTGTTTTTCATTAAGATTTTAATTTCATTTTATTTTAAGAACATGCATAAAAATAAAATAATGTTATGATATTTATTTTATTTTTATATTTAATATTAGATTATCATTGCAAAAAAATATTATTATGACTTGATAATATAGTTTTTAGAAAAGTCAAATACAATTTGACAAAGCATTATAATTATGTTATATAAATTTTCTTACACTAAAACTCATTTTATAGAGACACTCAATTTTCATACATTAACATTACATCACTTTTGTATAATACATAAAAAAATTAAAAAAATAGATGGCCAAAGACCATATTAGTCTAGTGGCTTTGGAAACATGGAAACATAAACACATGTACATAAGAAAGATACATTATCTCCCAATAGGTTCATCATGACTAGAACCCATCATTGAAATATCAAACTTAATACATATCTTCATAACCTCAGAAAATAAACATAAAAATTGGTGATCTCAGTTGCTCAATACGGGTGAAAAGGGATAAATGTAAGAATAAATATGAGAATATGGGTATGAGAACGTGATCATAACATTCAAATGTCAGACCCTTCATATAAAAGATCATAAACATGAATAATTCTATAAAGCATGGAAGTTCACACGACCTGAATTATATTAAAATAAAGAATATAATCCATGAAATCATATCATATGAATATGACATGTAATTGTGGAATACATAGACATGTGATATCATTCCACATTAGTCAAGACTCATTTCTAGAATATTCCAAGGAACTTCATGGGAACTACACCTACTGAGAGGGACACAACACTATCCCCAGTCGTAGTACTTTCCTTATAAAGGATAAGGTTTCCATATCTTCCTAGAGTGGATCAGGTTTCTCCATCTACCCTTAGGGTATTCGGTTTCCCCGTCTTTAATCTTCATAGTGACTACACCAATTGGGTTGGACATACCACCGCCCCCAGTAACAGCCCTTTCCTTGTAATGGATCATGATTACCCATCCTCCTATAGTGAATCTAGCCCGTCGACTTGATTCACATCATTATATAATAAGATATAAATTATTAAACAATGAATTGGAGGGTGAAATAGGTCACACCCATCTCATAAGAAAATCATACATACATGTGCCACCAAATAATAAAACTCTTATCATATCATGACCCATAAAAAGAGATGGGTTCTACAAATATCCAATCATAATCGATAAATCAAAGTGGTGTCATAAAAATGTAATAATATTTTTACCTTTGAAAAATATAGTTTTCTTAATAATTTAATAAAATAAAAAAAGCATAAAAATAATCAGGTTTCATAAGCATAAAACTCATTGAACTATAATGAGATTCATGAATATATAAATCGTAAAAGATAAACAGGGTTTTATAAAAGCCATTCCATAAAAAACCCATTCAGAGAAAGAATATGAATGTATCCATTATATCATTTCATAAAAAAGGAAAAGTAACACCAATATATGTTATCTTATATGAAAAATAATTTTGAACGATCTTTTAAAAACATTGGTCAAAGAAATATGCTTTCTTATTTAGAAATTTCAATTTTTAACAATAAAAACTTTTGAAAACCATTTTCATAAAAGATAATATAGAAATCTCATAATGGAGAAATAAAGAAATTTTGAAAACCCTTTGACCTTGATAACTTATAAAAGAATATCTAAAACTTCTGGAAAACCATTTTCCTAGAAATATTACAAAAGAATATTGAAAAGGTATTGAAAAATATTTTTCTTCAAAAAATATAAATGATTCTTAAAAACATTCTAAAAATAATTTTACATGAAAATACTTTTAAAACATATAAAATATTCTTCTAAATCATTTTAAATTTTGTTCAAACATAAAAAAATTGAAAAAATTATTCGTTGGAACTCATTTAATGAAAATAATTTCTATAATAATAGAAAAAAATTTATTTTTAAAAAATAACATTGAAATCTTGTAAATTAAGATTCATGTGAATGAAGGTTAGGACAGTTGGTAAATACATAGATTTATAATATTACTTTTGCACCGTAAAATTTTTATTAAAGTTCCTCAATAAGAAAATGACAAGTATATTTGGTAAAAATGATTTTAAAAAAATATAAAGCATGGTTATAAATTTTTTTTAAATATCAAAGGATAATATTAGAATATTTTTTGGAAACATTTCTTTTCAAAAATCATGGTTTTAAGGAACATAGATATTCGACTGAAGAGAGGATAAAGTTGGGCTTTCCTAAAAACACCTCCTTAACAATATTATGTACTAAATAGTGAAAAACTTGTACCAATACATGAATATATGATGAATAAATATAGGAGAATAAAATTCATGAGTTTTCTTGAGATATGTATCATAATATTTCATCAAAATAAGCATAAAAATAAACAATCTTGAAAAGTGATGAAATAGTTTCAATAAATTCTTTCCACTTTGTAATTTTAAAACATATACACCATTTAAAAAAGGAAATTAAATGAATCATAAAATATAATGAAACTAAATAAATTCATGATATTATATTTCAAAGGAATTATATACCCCACATGAAAAAATATAGGTTCATAACATAACATGTGTCTTAAAGAAGGAAAATTGAGACAAAATTACTTTACTAATTTAGAGACTTTTGAAACATAAACCCCATGAAAGAAACATAATAAAATAAATATTTAAATACCCATAACATTAATTATTATTATAATAATATTATACAAACATGTTCATTATACACACCACAAAAAAGGAATGTTTGGGGAATAAATCATGTATCTCATGGAAATAAAAGTGAGATGAAATTCCCATACATTGTGTCTTGACTCTCGTCGTACTCATTCAAACCTATTATTTAATATATATAAGTTTATTATAAAAATTTTAAATATGAATATTCTTATATCTAATATCATATATGGTTTTTTATGACTTTATATTACACACATATTAACAATTCTATGTTAGGGTTTTACTTCGGGTAATATCCACTTCGTTTTACTCATGTGTCGTAATTTGTAATATATTTGGTCCCTATACATATATTGTGATTTCCAGAATTTAAAACATGATATAAATATCCTTAATATTAATAATAGTTTTATTGTAACAATCTATATAATGTAGATTTATTAAATTTAACACACTGTTCCTGGAGACAGTAGGTCGTGCGTATGCATGAACGTTGTTTCCATTTTATTGTCATAATGAAAGAAAGAATATATATATATATATATATGTATATATTAATATAATATCACTAATTTAAATTTATTATGTAATATATATAATATAATTTCACTAAAAGCATATTTAATATATTCTATGTAGTATGTGAATGAATTGTATCACTTTGTGGGGGGGGGGGCTAGTCCAATATTCCTCAAAATAAATAATTGTATTTAAACAAGATGGAAAGAATAAAGGTATATTATAAATAAAAATTATAGAAAATAAAGACATTATAAATATCATAAATCTAAAATCTAAATATATTATCCATCATAATTTCCACCATGGGAGGCGTTAATGAAAACTGAACAATCATCATTTTGTGAGACGGTAGTTCGCAATGGATGTAAATAGTATATCCGTTACATATTGGATGATATTGTTTATAAGAATAGATCTAACCATTATCATAAAAAATTATATTATATTTATAATTTTGTTTTTTTCTAAAATAGTGGAATAAAAAGAGTTGAGGGAGTGGAGAATGTAAAATAAAATAAAGGAGGTAGAGGTGGGATGTTACCTCTTCTTTTGGTAACTCCTTTTAGTTTTCAACAAAGGTATTCATTAGATTGATTTCATACCAAATGGATCCATATACGATGAAGGTATAGATTTTTATGAAGTGTATTGGGATTATATTATCTGACCATAATATTTTTTAAAGGTTTGAAGAAGACAAAGAGGTGGTGGCCTTTTATAAGGAAGTGAGGGAACACACTTGGATTTTTTATAAACGAATTAGATTCATCAATTTTTTTACCTAAAAAGTAATAAAAAACCAACCAAACTCAATAATGTAAGTTTTATGGCCTAAATATGTATAAATAATTCTGTTTTGATGAGTGGATAGGTTATTCAGGCACTTATGACTATGGTTTAGTCCATTGTTGAGCTTAATTTTTTCTTTAATTGATGTAATTAATTTAAAATAAATTCACTAATATTTTTGGTAAAAAAGAAATTTGAAATTATTAGACAATATTAATTATATTAATTAAAAATATGGAATCCATTTTTCCAAATTCTAATAACTGATGTGGAAAATATTATTTTAAATTTAATCTCATAGAAGGAATGACAAAGTGTGTTTTCAAATTAAAAACCTCCAAAGGTTTTCTATCTTTTTATAGTCAAATTCAAAATTGAAATAGATTCCAAACAAAATTAGATTAATATATAAAATTATGATCTAATGAAGCTTTAAACCCAATTTTAAATATAACTTATCCATATAAATAAATACGACAAAAATAATTTTTAATTAAATTTCAATATTTTTTCACCATTCATTAAAAAAAAGAAACTTCATAGAAAAATAAAAAAAATTAATCTAATGAAATTTTTCTATTATTATTTAAAATATAGAGTTGATTTTGACGTATAAAATCTATAATGGTTCGAAAATATTTTATTTAAAATAGGTTCCCCATTTAAATATGGTAACAATGCGTTAATAAAAATTTAGTATTTTACAAATAAAATTAATATAATATATATTTATCACATTAATAACACTGAACAATTTTATGCATCAAAAATATTTTATTTAATATATATAATATATATATATATATATATCATATTAATAACAATTTCTGATTTTAATTATTTTAATTTATTAGTGTAAAACAACTTTATGGGAATAAAAAAATAATATTTTCTTTTATATACTATCAGTATTCATATTAATTTCTAATTCATTTATAAATATATAAATTCATTTTATATTGGTTTAAATCATCAATTTTCATAATTTAGTTAACCCTTTTCTTAACTACTTATTTAATGTCTAGGTTATAATATTTTAATAATATATTATTGTCATTATTCAGTCATGTATGTTACACAAGCCGTCGAGGAAAGTCTTTGTAGTGTTTAAGGAAAGCTAAAATTAGATTTCGGTGTAGAGAAATCTAAAATTTGTGTTGTGTGTAGTGCATGATTAAATTTTTTTATATAATTCTGGGAAAATGTATTGAATTAATATAAAATAAAATACTTTTAGTGTTGTGTGAAATGAAAATTATCAAAAACATTAAATTATTTTAGAAAAAATTATTTCACAACATCTTTTTGTGTTACATTATATCCCATTAAAATGAATTTATACCTAAAAAATTATCTGGGTTATAAAAGTTATAATACTTTAAAGTTTCATTCAAATAAAACCACATCATAAAAATTAATACTAAAACATCCTTTAAAATGGAATTCTAAAAACATAATAGTTACCCAATGTAACTCATAACTAGCTTTCTACATAGGAGAACATATGTAGAAAGTGAAAGCATGGACTTGGAGGAAAAGCTTAAATATTCATAAGGAGTGATTGTGGCCATTAATCACAAAAAAGTGGATGATCAATGAAAAGTTTAGGCCTCAAATTCATAAGTCAATGATGATTTAAAAGGCTGTCATTTCAAAAAAAATAAAGGTATTAGAACAACATTTTTTTCTAAATGTTTTTAATAAATCCTATGAGTTTTTATTAAAATATATACATACATAATTTTAGGAAAACCTCACCTTTTTTTGTTCCTCAGTCTACTTCACCTCTTTCTCCAAAAACAAAGGTTATTCTTTAAATATTATTGTACTAACATATCATAATATCCATGATATTCCATCCCATTTTTCATTAGTTATCATCAACACAAAGTTGATCTATTATGTTATCCAATATGTATATATCCTCATTTGGTGAGATAAAAATTTAGAATTCATGACTTCATCCAAAGTTTAACTTAAGCTTTCCATAAATGGTTAACCTTATAATGCTTCCAAAAAAAGAAAATGCAATGATTTATAAAGAATGAAATGTATTCATATTAACATTGATCCCCATATATCACAATGTTTCTCTTGGTTGTCACATTCAAAAAAAGTGAATAACCTTATTGTATGTTCCCTTGAAACATGGTGATAACATAAATTACCAAAAATAATTTTGGAAATCATTCATGATTACTTATTCAAATAATCACTAGATACATTATTTAAATCTAAGAAGTTGTAAAATTAATCCTTGAGGACATAGACCTCTTTTTCAATATTAGGTTTCAGGGTAATTCGTATCGTCCAATTGATTTATTCATATCCCACATATTTTTATCCCAGAAACATAAGGAACATATTAAGTGTTATATTTCATTTAATCATCTATCTTCCATGGACATAAACTTGACATTAAATTACATTTCTATTCCATCGAAAATATTCAATGTGTTCCTATAAATTTGTAGTGAAAAAAAGAAACTAAATGATCATTATATATTTCACTATTCATAAAACATAATTCTTAAATAAAAATATTTAAAAACAATGATTATTACTCTTGATCATTAATCCATTAAAAATGCTACCTCGTCTTATTGTATAATACCTCTTTCCTTTCACATTTCATCTATAGTCTCGGAATCATCAGCAGTGTTACCATTAGTAACACTACCTTGATTACTATCTTCAGGATATTTCCTCAAGGGACACTGAACATCATAATTACCATTTATTATACACTTAAGAAACTTAAACTTTGATGATTTATTAGGGAGGAAAATATCATCATCCATTTAATTAACTGAACTATTTATTTCTCCCTTGTAGTCAGTTTATTTGTATCCATATTTTCCACATTCAAAACACCTTCTGGTTACTCAAAGATATTCACTTAGGTGATTCTTTCCAAATTATTCACAAAATGGAAACCAGATATTCTTTCCCACATGATCTACATTATCAAAACTCTCAGCTAAATCATTTCTTCTCTTCTTTTGTGAGTCTAAGAGTTGGTTGTGGTGCACATTGTTAATAATGTTCTATAAAACCTTATTAGCCATGATCACAACATCCTTTACTCTTGTGATCATCCCATTTTAATGCTCATCATAAAATTTTCTGCCACTTTCAACATTAACCTAATTCCTTCAAGTTCTCTCCATTTACTAAAAATAGAAATTATAATGTTGGAAACACTTATCATAGTGGAAAACTACATTATCATGAAAAATAATTACTTATTTCATTTATAAATTAAGAAACCTACTTCTTTAATTTATGACATGTTATGTTTATCCTATACAATTCACAGTCATCCTCTATTTAAATATTTTATGATGGTTTATAAAGAGTTTGTTAATTCCGAAAGTATCTCCCAAAAGAGTTTCAAACCATGTGTATAGCAATGAACATTGTTGTGTACTAGGTTATACTAAGTCGGGCCTGATACACCTTGTCAGAATTGTTACCCCTAGGTACATCAATTACAGATCCACATCCACTTGCAGTATCATGGCAGGTATTTATTTCTAGGAAACCACTCACTCTATCATTTACCAATATTCCATGACATTTTCCAATATTTTTCATTATCATTATACTTATCATTATACTTGTCCTTAGGGTTCTCACTTTGGTTTAATCATCCTATATTCTAAATGTTAACTAATCCTTTGATATAAAACCTACTATAATTAACCTCCCTTTTCATAAAATAACCTTATATCAATTATGTTTAACACTTAAATAATTAAACAAAAAAATTCCAAAAGACCATATTCAACTATAATATTGGGAGACATGGTAACATAAACACTGGTGGATAAGTGAGCATCATTATCTCTCACTAGGTTCTTCATGACTAGAACCCTTTTTATACACATCATACTTAGTAAATATCTCTCTAACCTGGGGAAGGAAACATAACAATGGGTGATATTAAATGCTCAATAAGTGTAAAAAAAGGGAGTCTGATAAGCATAAACATGAGAATATGGCTATGAGAACATGTTCCTAAAATTAGAAGATCATACCCTACGTATCAAAGATAAAAAACATGAATAATAGGATAAATCATCACAGCTCAGAAGATATTAATAATAAGTAAATAAAGAGAATAAGACACGAAATCATATCATATGAATAAGACATGAAATTATGGAATACATAGGCTTGTGATATCATCCCCTATAAGAAAACACTCATTTCTAGAACTTATCAAGGATCTTAATGGGAATAAATTCTATTGGGAAGGACACACCACCATCCCCAATCAAAGAAATTTCCTTGTAAGAGATCGAGTTTCCCCATCTTCCCATAGTGGGTCAGGTTTCCCCATCTTCCCATAGTGGATTGGGTTTCCCCATCTTCCATCTTCATGGTGACTACACCTACCAGGTGGGACACACCACCATCCTTATTCATAGTCCTTTCCATGTAAGGGGTCAGGTTTCCGCATCTTCCCATAATGGATCAAGCCCATCCACATGATTCACATCATTATCTTCTGAGATATAAATCTTTACCCAATGCATTGGTAGGAGATATAGGCCCTACCCATCTCATAATAAAATCATTCATACATGCTTCACAATATAATTAAACTTCATTCATATCATGACCCATAAAAATATATTGGTTTTACTCACATCTTATCATAGTCTATGAAATGAAATGGGTTTCAAAAACATGTAATAATATCTTATTCTATGAAAAAAGACAGGATTCATAATCATCACATCAATGCATAACCTATTAAAATAATCAGTTTTCATAAGCATAAAACCCATGAATTATGAATTGGTTTCTTAAATATAAACCAAGGAAAGAGAAATGGGTTTTTATAAACACCATTCCATCAAAAAAACCATTCAGAAAAATAATATGAGTGAAACATTTTGATCATTTTCCAAAAAGACATGAGTAACACCAACGGGTGGCATCATAGACGAAAAACAATTTTTAAATCACTTTTAAAAACTTTTATTGATGAAAATATACTGTATTCATTGGAAAATTATTTTTTAAACATAAAACCTTCTTAAAAAAATTTCTTAAAAGATTATCATGAAAACTCATAAATGAGTTTCAAATAAATTTTGAAAACCCTTTTTCATTAAAAACGTATAAAAGAATCCTCAAAACAAATTAAAACCCATTTTACATGAAATGTTATAAAAAAATCTTGAAAAAAAATTGAAAACCACATTCCATGGAAACATATAAAAGAATCGTGAAAACTTTATAAAAACCATTTTCCTTTAAATTGAATTAAATACTTATAAAAGAGGCTTTAAAGTACTTTAAAATACATTTTAACAATAAAAATTTTTTGAAAACATTTTTCATTAAAAAACTAGTTAAAAAATAATTCAAAAATATTAGGAAAACATTTCCTTAAATAAAATAACATTTAAATATTTTACAGGAAGACTCAAGTCAATAAAAATCATTATAGTGGGTAAATTTGTAAATAGTGAACATTCATTTTTCACTGTAAAGAGGTGAAAAAGTTCATTGATTGGAAAATGAAAATAATGTTCCATAAAAATAATTTTTTTATGTTAAAACATGGTTATAAGTGACTTTTAACAATCACCGTAGAATATTAGAATATTTTTGTAGTTTTTTTTGGAAAACATGATTTGAAGGAACATGGATTTCCAAATGAAGAGAGATTAAAGAGAGGATTTATTAAAAACCCTTTCATAACTATATTTTGTACCAATGAGTTTAAAAATGGAACCAATACATTAATATAACAAGAAAATACATATTAGAATAAAATACATTAGTTTTAATTATAGATGTTTGCTAATATTTTATCAAAGGAAGCATAATCATAAACAATCTCAAAAAGTGATGATATTGCTTCAATAAACTCTTAACACTTGGTAACTTTGAACCATAAACCCCATTTTAGAAACATAAATTACATGAAGCTTTCAATATCAAAAAATTAATTAGATTCAGGATATGAAATTTAAAAGTTAGTACATACACCTCATCAAAAAATATATATGCTTAAAATTGCATGTGTCTCAAAGAAGGTAAGTTAAGACAAAATTACTCTACTGATTCGGTAAATTTTGAAACAAAAAACCCATGAAAGAAACATAATAAAATGTTTATTTAAATACCAATAACATTATATATAGTAATATTATAATAGATATGTGGGAAGTATATACACCACACAAAAGTAATTGGTGGTGAATAAAGCATTTATCTCACGGAAATATAAAGTGAGATGAAATTTCCTTACCTTATGTCTTGGCTCTCATTGTACTAGTTAAAACCTCATGTATAAAAAATTAAAGTTTATTATTAATATTTTTACAAAACCAGATTATTATATATAATATCATATAATGTTTTATTATGACTTTATATTACCTTTTGATAACAATTCATTGTTAAGGTTTCACTTCGTGTAATATCTTATTTGTTCTTCACATGTGTCTTAATTTGTTATATCTTTGGTTCTTATACTTATATAATGATTTACATAATGTAAATCATGATATAAATGTCATGTATATTCAGTATATTTTTATTATAATAATCTTTAGAATGTATAAGTATGCAATAGAATAGACCATTCATAGAAATGGTAGGTCATATGTATGCATGAATGTTGTTTAGATTTTATTATCATATTGAAAGGAATAAAGGAAAGGAAATGTATGTATATATGTATATAATATTATTATATTAGTGTTATTATGTAATGTATACCAAATAATTTCACTAAATAAATCCTTATTACATTCCATGTCGTGTCTGAAAAAATCACATCACATTGAGGGGGAAGTAGTACACACTTACTCAAACAAAATTATCATATTTACACAAGATGGAAAGCATAAAGTTTTGTTCTAAAAAAATTCAGAATCATATAGAAATTAAAAATATTAGATAAATCATATATAAACATATTTTCAATAATAATGTCTATTATGAGAGGTAGTAAAGGAAAACATTTCAATCACCATTTCTTGAGGTGGTAGTTCACCATACACATAAATAGTATTTTATTACCCATTAGATGTAAGTGTGTGTAAGTTTATATTAAACCCTTAGCATAAAAACATCCTAGTATATTTATTATACTTTTTTTATACAATAATGGAATAATATTAGTTTAGGGAGTGTAGAATGGAAAATAAAAAAAAAGGAACATGAGGAGGGATGTTATGTAAAGAATCATAATTTCCATGTTATTTTTTTTAATTATATTGGAATTTTATGAGTCTGGGAAAATTGATCACACATGATTCTGAGGCTTGGTGAGCTTGAAATAAATTTCTAAACTTTTATTCAGGTACGTTTTGTAAACATGAGAGCGGGTTTTTTTAACTTTTGAATCGGTGCTCGGAATTGAAATTTTAAGGAACCGTTGAACTCACTGTGCCGATATTCTCTTAAAGAGAACATCACCTTGTCCGTAGTGGGTTGAGGGTGAATGTTAGTTTTTTTTCGTGAAAGAATAAAATAATATAAAAATGTTTAACATTTTTATTTTTGAAACCCCTCAACATGGGTTATGGTGGTCTGGACCACCCGAACCTAAACCCACCAATTTGAATTCCCAAAGGTTGGGACCACCCAAACCCTCATAATGGGAGAAACACATAAACTCTCTCTTTAATGTGGAGCAGTCTCTTGAAATTACACCACATTAATTGTGCCACACCCATTAATTAATTTTTCCAATTAAATGTGCTAACAAATTTAATCGGTGAGCTTAATTTAATTGGTGTTGTCTCCTCACTTGTTTTTGGTTAGGATAAATCATTGGCGAAAGGGAAGACTTTGGAGGAACTCATCTCCAAAAAAGAACGCACCATCTCCAATGAAGAACGAGGATGACACTTAAGCCCAGATCAGAAGAATATTATGGAAGCGACGAAGGCTGATGCCACCATCCCAAAAAACATTATCTCATTCCTCGCGAACTCCTCCAACAAACGACAAGGTAGGGACTGTTGTTTCGATTTTCCCCTTTCCTATTCTTAACGACTCTTCCACTACGGGAAAAAGGGGTATTTGCGACGGGTTATTTGCGACGGGGATAAATCCCCTCGCAAATAGTCCTGTTAGAAACTTATTTGCTATGGGGGAATTTTCCCATCGCAAATAACTACTTATTTGTGAAGGGGAAAGCTAACCCATCGCAAATGGTCTGGCGCGCAATGCACGCCAAATCGCGGGAAAGTTATTTACGACGGGGGGTTACCACCCGTCGCAAATAACCAACGGCGGTAAAAAATATTTGCGAAGGGGAAAGATCACCCATCGCAAAAGGTTATTTGAAGGAAAGTTATTCGCGATGGGGGGTTACCACCCGTCACAAATAACCGGCGGCGGTAAAAAAAATTTGCGACGGGAATATACCCATGTCGCAAATAGAATGTCGGTAGGTTATTATTTGCGACGGGACCCGTGGCAAATAACTATTTAACCATTGACTGTGATAAATGCGGGCTAAAGTAGTTGCGACGGTTACTGTCGCAAATAGTATTATTTGTGACGGGTATCCCATCGCAAACAGTCCCGTCGCAAATAAGATAACCTATAAATACCCCCATCCGTTTTCTTTCATTCATTCTCAAACTCTTTCTTCTACTTCTTTCAAAACTTTATTTTTAGAGTTCAGAGTTTCTTAAGTTTAATTTTTATTTCTGGAGTTGATATTGAAGTCTTCAACAACGATCAGAGATCAAACTCAGATCAATTTTAAAGGTATTTATGTTCATCTTAATTTAATATTTATTTTAAATTTTTTATTAGTTTTAATTATTCTTAATTAGTTGTAATTTAATTATGTTTATATTGTTTTGTTACTTAATAAATTTAAATTATTAGTATTCATTGTTCGTAGTTAATCTTAATTAATAATAATTAGGAATAATTATTAATAATTAGTCATAATTAAAAATAAATACTAATAATTAGTAATAAATAGTAATAATTAGGAATAAATAGTAATAATTAGTAATAATTAGTAATAATTTAGAATAATTAAGAATAATTAGGAAATAATTAGGAACAATTATGAAAAATAAGAAAAAATACGAATAATTACTAATAATTATTAATAATTACTAATAATTACTAATAATTATTAATAAACCTCCCCCATGCGCGCATTAACCTTTAAAACTAAGTCATATCATTTTTTTATACATTTAATGATCTATCTATATATATATAGTTATATTTATTCATATATTAATATAGATTTATATTAATATAAATATATTTGGTTATATGAATAAATATATATGTATATTTATATATTTATTCATATATTAATATATATATTTATTTGTATATTAATATATATTTATATCTATATATATATCTATATATAGTTATAAATTTTTATTCGTATATTTATTTGTATATTAATATATATTTATAAACTTAGTTTTAAATAAATTTATAAAATATGTTTTTTATGTGTATTTGTGAATAAATAAATAAATACATACATATATACAAAACACACACAGACACACACATCTGTATATATATATATTTATATATATTTGTATAGTTGTGAATGAATACATAGAAATGAGGGGGTAAAAATCCATCGAGAATGTTAAAACGGCTATAACTTCTAATCCGTAAGTCCGTTTCAACTCCACAACTAGTAAAATCTAAGAACATGAAATGATATTCGATATGATATGTGGTACAGGCCAAACGGACATCCGGATTGAAAGTTATAGCCATTTGAATGTTAAAACGACCATCACTTCTAATCCAGAAGTCTGTTTCATCATTTCAATTCGTCAAATCGAAGAATATGAAATGATCTCGGATATGATATATAGTATAGGTTTATCGGATATCGATATCAGAAGTTATTGTTGTTTGAATGGTAAAAAACCGGGGTACCCCGACTAAAAACTCAGTTTTAGAGGCCGTCTGGGCCTTTTTTGGCCTCTAAAATAAATTGGACATGTTCCACCGGTCCATAGGGCTGTAGATCTCGTCGCAGGCTTCTATTTGATATGTTTTAGAGCTCAAACGGAGTCCCGGATCAAAATTTATGGACGTTTGAAGTTTGGGTTTCATTTTCAACTTATTTTTGATCTTTCATTATTTTTTTATTTTTTTTATATTCAAAAAGTTATTAAATGACTATTAATTGATAAAAATTACATAATTACTAACTAAAAATATTTTTTAATTTATTTTATAATCCAATTTTATTAAATATCTTATAAATTAATATTATATTTCCATAGATCCTTTCAAAAACATATTTATAAAATAAATATTATATTTATATCAATATAAATTGATTAATATATTTAAATATTAATATTTAATTTTTTAATTTTTTTTAAATTTTTTTAATGTTATTATTATTATTTGCGTCGGGTATTTATACCCATCGCAAATAAGTATTTGCAACGGGAACCATCGCAAAAACTCTTCGAAGAGACTATTTGCGACGGGAAAAGGGCCCGTCGCAAATACTTTGTTGCGACGGGCCCGTCACAATTTTTTTTTAAAAAAACCAGAAATCTATTTGCGACGGGCCCATTTTCTGTCGCAACTAAATGTTTTTGTGATGGGCCCGTCGCAAAAAAATTTAGTTGCGACGCCATTTTCCGCAACGGGTCATTTGAGACGGGGCCCCATCGCAAATGCCCCGTCGCCATTACCTGTATTTCTAGTAGTGTTCATAATTCAAGAAGGAATCATAGCCGCTTTCTAATGCTCTAACGCGGAGAGTGCGGGCCAAACGAACATGGCCCACCCACTCCTCAATTCTTGTGATTATTTTTTCTGTTATTCGGGAAGAAGGCGACGACACGACCGTGCCGCCCGAAATAATAGAACCAATTCTTGTGTCGTAGGGGTGGATGAAGGACGACCAGCCTAGGCGGCTGCCGGTGAAGGTGTGGCGCACGACTGTGCCTCACAGAGAGGACAAATGGCCATCTGGCTAGCCACGGCGGACCTCCGCACCACAGCCGCCCCATAGCATGACCGCCACCCCGCCGCACCGTGGCACCCCCGCCGCACCACGGCGCCCCACCGCATGGTGGCCCTCCCATCGCACCGCGACCATCCCACCGCACCGCGGCCATCCCACGGCATCACGACCACCTCGCCTATGCCACACTACTGGAAATCTGACCTTTCCCAACGCTTCTATACCAACAGTTCGTAAAAACCGTTGGTATAGGTTCCCTTTCCCAACGGTTTGGCTAAATCATTGGGAAATCCCACTTTGAGTCCACCTTTCCCAACGGTTTGGCCAAACCATTGGGGAAGGTCCCCCAAAAACCAACCTTGCCCCAAAATCAAAATCTTGAATCAAAATATATACCAACAGTTGTCAAAACCGTTGGTATATATCCTTTTATTATTTATCATTTCTTCTTACCCAGAACATTAGATAAATCAAAATTTAAAATCATTATGAGAATACATATATATATTTATGTAATTATATTCACAAAAGTCGTGTTAGGTTAGTGGTTAAGTCATTGAATAATAAACTAGGGGTCATGGGATCAAATCCCAGTGAATGTTTTTATTTTGAAATACATATAACAAAGGTTCCATAACCGTTGGTATAGATTTTCATATTAATTATACTAACGGTTTCCAAAACCGTTGGGATAGGTTTATACCAACGGTTTTGGGAAAACTGTTGGTATAGACCTATCCCAACGGCATACTTGCAAACGGTTCTCCAAACCGTTGGTATAGCCTATACCAACGGTTTGGAGGCCTATACCAACAGTTCCAAACCATTGGTATAGGTTAGTTTTCCAGTAGTGCCAGGCTGCCAGGCCGGGCCACCCAGCGTGGGTCCGGCCGGACCCAGTGGATCGGTTTGGGGCGACCCATTCCATTCTATTGGCCATAACTTTGGCACCGGGCGTCTGATGGATGAAATGTCTGCGGCACTGGAAACCTTGTAGCTAAACAGTCTTGTTGGTATTCCCCACATGAGGTTTGGATAAATTTGGTATGTGGTAGGGTTGGATCGAGGACAAATCCTACCAGGCCCTTGGAACTAAAAGGCTAATAAACTTACAGAGAGTTCATCTGATTGATGCATCGTCTATTACGTTGAGACACCTATTACGTGGAGGACCTTTGGGATACTTCTTAATGGGACTTCGTGGAAATTGGAGTATCGACCAGTGGCTTGAGGATCATACCCTCTCGAAGACAAGGGATCATAGTGTGGGAACCCTGTAGCTGGTTGTGACGATGTACTAGGATCTTGTGTGGGTCTGACAACGTACTGACGATGTACTAGGATCGTGTGTGGGTATGACGACATACTAAAGATGTACTAGGATCCTATGTGGGTCTAATGATGTACTGAAGATGTACTAGGATCCAGTGTGGGTCTGATGACGTACTGACGATGTACTAGGATCCTATGTGGGTCTAAAGATGTATTGACAATGTAATGGGTTCCTGTGTAGTTATGACAACGTACAGACGATGTACTAGGATCCTATGGGTGTCTGAAAATGTATTGATGGTGTACTAGGATCATGTGTGGGTCTGACAACTTACTGACGATGTACTAGGATCCTGTGTGGGTCTGACGACGTACTGAGGATGTAATAGGATCATGTGTGAGTCTAAAAATGTACTGAAGATGTAACAGGATCTTGTGTGGGTCTGCCGACGTATTGACGATGTAAAAGGATCCTGTGTGGGTCTGACAAAGTACTGACGATGTACAAGGATCCAGTGTGGGTCTGAAACCATACTGACGATGTACTAGGATCCTGTGTGGGTCTGAAGATGTACTGATGATGTACAAGGATCTTGTGTGGGTCTGACGACGTACTAACGATGTACTAGGATCATGTCTGGATCTGAGGATGTACTGACGATGTACTAGGATCTTGTGTTGGTCTGACGATGTACTACGATCCTCTGGGGGTCTGATGATGATTTAGGATCTTCGTGGTTCTGACACTTAATAGGGTAAGATTATTCAGTAGTTACATCTAATCATCTTTACTATTGTACCTATGTTATACCTGGTGTGAGTTGAGTTCGTACCTATGTGGTACTTTCCTTCGTGTTAATACCTTGGTGGTATAATTCTGTGTGGCGTACCTGTGTGGTACAAACCTTTGTGGTATTCCATCCTTTGTGGAATAGTTGAGCTTTGGGCTTTTGGGTTGGACCCTGTGTTTCCTCATGATTGAGATGGGTATACTTGATAACTTAAGTATATGTATGGGTATATACCTAAGTTGGGTTGTCATATGATTTCATGATTTGTGTTTTATCCTTTTTGGATTTTGTGAGACCTTGAGGGTCTCGGGGTCCCTATTGAGAATCGTTATACTCACCCTTTCATGGATTATGCTCGCACATTGTTGTGTTTGGTGTAGATGACTGACAGCACTGATCGAGGCTGAGGGTACCTAGGCTGGACGGTGCTCGGAGGTGGACCATACGGAGTGTCAGTACGCAGAAGAGACAAGAGGATGTGGAGTGGTGAAGAGGTGATCTGTACCTACCCTTCAGGTAGGAACCTCAGAGGATGACCCAGTAGCTGTCATTCTCTTTGTTCAGTTGTATTTTATTTTAGATGTACTTGTACCTTTACTGTTGGGCTTGTATTCCATCCCCTCTTACTTTCAGCACTCTTTTTGCTATATAGTTTACTCATGTTCGTATCCTGTTGTGTGCTTGGTTGTGTGTTTTTACAGGATATAAAAGCCAATACCTTCCCGGATTTAGGAAATATTCCTTTTGGATCCAGTTGTCAGCCCTTGGCCTATGGAAGGCGGGCTTGTGGTAGTCACAACACGGGCCCCAAGGGACGGGTTGTGACAAACTGGTATCATAGGAGTCTATTCTACAATATAACATTGGACTATGATCTTCTTTTTAATGGAAATAGTGTTATGAGTAGTGAGTGTGGTTATTAGTTTAGGGAATCCAGTATTGGTGCGGCGGCCGACGTATCCATACACCAGGACCCTGACTTCTGATTTCCGACTCAGTGCACAAAAACACTGATTGCGTGTGTGTTTTCAAGAGTTTTCTTTGTGATCTATTTGAGTCAGCTCACCAGGTATAACATATTGATTTTGGATCACTTGTTTCTTTTCATGATACCTCCATGTAGACATCCATCGTGGGTTCCAGATATAGTATGCACTGATAGCCCACCGAGTGATGAGGCCTCGGTGCAGGGCCATCTTCTAGTAGAGGCACTAGCAGCAGCACCCATGGTACCATTACTTATTGTGCCATCGATGCCACCAGCCCCAACAGCAGAGGGTGCATGCCACTTTAGCGCGTTACATGAGTTACAATGCCAGAGTCCACCCAGGTTCAGTGGATAGATGGACCCACATGCGGCTGAGGATTGGTTGGAGGCCGTAGTGAGAGTCTTTCGACTGGTAGGGACACCAGCTGATCAAATGGTGATCCTTTCCGCCAGTCTTCTACAAGAAGAAGCAGGAAGATGGTGGATCTTTATGCTCTAGGTTAATGATGAGGTGACGCTTCTATGGGCAGACTTTGATCGCCTATTTCAGGAAGAGTTTGTCCCAACGACTCTTTGCGCAGTGCGTATATAGGAGATGCTTCATCTACAGGAGGGCGACATGACTTTTGATCAGTACTCATCGAGGATCAGTGATCACTCATGCCACTAAACTGATATGGTGTAGGACCCATTATTTAGGACCCAGAACTTCGATCAGGGACTCAGGAAGGAGATTAGGGATTTGATGATTTCTTTTAGCATCTCGACGTAGGTGGGGGTGTTAGACCGAGCCCTCTTAGTGGGGAGTTTTCTTGGTGACCACTCACCAGCAGCGAGACCCACCACCGGATGTCACATTGTAGAGCCTTATACAGCTTGTAGTGGATAGATGTCATAGAGGTCTAAGAGGACCAGACCTACAGGTGGACGACTACCTGAATCCAGATGGATTTTCCGGGGTATCAGAGACAAAGCTAGTCATGTGAGGGGAATGTAGTGTTTCACATGTGGTGGGATGGGTGACATGGCACGTGACTATCCGACCCACCATACGTATGATCAGCAGATGGTTGAGGGACCACCCAGGTAGAGATAGAGATTCGACTGAGGAGGCCCACAAGGAGTAGGCGGACGTGGAAGAGGAGCTGGTCGTGCAACTGTCGGTGGGCGACAATTCGAGATGTTACCGCCACCACCACCAGGTGGTCCACCCCAACCACAGAGAGATGTTGGACAGGGGAAATATTATATCTAGGCAGTTGAGGCCTATTACCATGGAATTCCGAAGATAATACGAGGTATGATCTAGGTCTACTCTACATTAGTTGTAGTACATTGAGATAGTCTATACTCCTGGAAGGGGAAATTTTGTAGTAGATACACTCAGCCGAAGATCTGGTATACAACTACTAAGTGAGGTGACGGAGCAGATGGCCACTTTTCAAATATCCTTTGTGGATTGGGATGGAGTATCTTTTCTTCATTCTCTTACAGTCACTCTTATATTACTTCATTGATTCAGGGAGGCGCATCCTGGGGACACTGACTACGAGACTCGACATGCTTAGATTTCCACAGGACATGCACCTGATGGATTTTATGAAGGTGGGAAGCACATAATCCTATTCAGAGGACGTACCATGGTACCAGTGTCGCTTCAGGAGGAAGTGTTGAGCCATTTCCACACGTCCCATCTAGCAGTACATCCGGGAGTGGAAAAGATGTACCAGGATCTTCGACGACAACACTAGTGGCCGAGAATGAATAGTGAAATAACAGAGTTTGTCTCTTAGAGCCTCACTTGTCAACAAGTGAAGGAGGTGCATCAGGTACCAGCAAGATTTGTACAACCTTTAGAGGTTCCAGAGTGGAAGTGGGGTGGGATATCCGTGGACTTCATGATAGGACTTCAACTTACATCCAGGGGTCATGATTCTATATGGGTGATTGTCGACCGACTAACCAAGTCGGCCCACATCTTACCGATCAGAGAGCAGGGTTCAGTAGTGAATTTGGGATGCCTCTATGTGTAGAAGATTGTGTGGCTATATGGAGTACCCTCAATTATTGTCTTTGATCATGATACATGATTCACTTCCTAGCCATGGAAGGGGTTTCAGGAGGATTTCGGGATGTAGCTTCATTTGAGAACCACCTTCCATCCTCAGACGGATGGGCAGATTGAGTGGACCATTCAGGCCCACGAGGACATGCTATGTGCTTGCGTCCTCGACTTCAGTCGCTGCTGGAAGGATCACTTGACATTGGAGGATTTTGCATAAAACAATAGACATCACTCCACCATTGGGATGGCACCTTTCAAGGCTTTGTACGGCCGACCTTACAGATCGCCTTTGTGCTGGACTAACCTAGGAGAGTCAGCACTCATTGGACCAGATATAGTACGGGCTACCACGGAGAAGGTACAGATCATCCAGGAGTGGATGAAGACTGCACAGAGCAGGCAAAAGTCTTATGCCGACCAGAGATTGAGACCTCTAGAGTTTGAGGATGGTGACCATGTCTTTCTATGGGTCTCACCTCGATGAGGTTTGCAGAGATTTGGCTAAGGTGGAAATTTATCTCCTAGATTCATTGGACCCTTCCATATCCTTAGCATTGTTGGAAATGTGGCTTACCGCCTAGCTCTTCCACCTCAGTTTCACTGGGTGAATGAAGTCTTCCACGTATCCCAGCTGAGGAGATATGTTCACAACCCTTCACACGTCCTCGACCACAGTGAGCAGGACATCGAGGATGGGGCGACATTTACTGAGGTTCTAGTAGAGATTGAGGATCGACAGGAGCGGTTCCTTCATGGGCGGTCAATAACTCTTGTGTGCGTTCATTGGCAGCACGGGAACCTCCAGGAGAGCACATGAGAGCAGGTGGCTCAGATTCATGCTCAGTACCCCCAATTGTTTTCCTAGTTTTGTGTTGTGGATTTCAGGGACACAAAGCACTGAGGTGAGGAGAATGTAATGACTCGGAATTTCTATGTAATTTTTTTAAATTATATGGGAATTTTATGAGTCCTCGAAAATTTATGGTGCGTGATTCTGAGTCCCGGTGTGCCCGGAATGAATTTCTAAACTTTTTCAGGTACCTTTAGTAAATGTGTGAGCGGGTTTTTTTAACTTTTGAACCAGTGCTCAGAATTGAAATCTGAGGGCACCATTGAACCCATAGCACCGGTATTCACTTAAGGATACCTTCGCCTCATCCATAGTGGGTTGAGGGTGAATGTTAGTTTTTGTGTTTTTCATGAAAGAATAAAATAAAATTAAAATGTTTAACATTTTTATTTTTCAAACCCCTCATCATGGGTTATGGTTGTGGGGATCATCCGAGCCTAAACCCCCCAATTTGATGTCCTAAAGATGAGGACCACCCAAACCCTCATAATGGGATAAACCATTAGACTCCCTCTTTAATGTGGAGAAGTGTCTTGAACGTCCTCCACATTAATTATGCCACACCCTTTAATTAATTATTATAATTTAATGTGCCTAAAAAATTTAATTGGTAAACTTAATTTAATTAGTATTGGCCACTCACTTTTTTTTGTTGGGAGAAATTTTTGGACAAAGGGAAGACTTTGGAGGAACTCATCTCCAACGAAGAACACACCATCTCCAACGAAGAATGAGGACAACGCTTGAGCCCAGATCGGAGGTATATTATGGAAGCGACGAACACCGACGCCACCATCACCAACGACTTCATATCCTTCCTCATGACATCCTCCAATGAACGACAAGGTAGGAATTGTAGTTTTGATTTCCCCTATTCCCATTCTTGACGACTCTTCATATTTCAAGAAGGAATCATAGTCACTTGCTACCACTCTAATGCGGAGATTGCGGGACAAACGAACATGGCCCGACCTCCCAAAAATTCATGTCATTAATTGTTGTGTTCTTCATGATGAAGGTGATGACACAACTGCGCTGCCCGACGGAAGAGAACCGCTTCTTGTGCCGCAACGGTGAAGGAAGAACGGTCGGCCAAGTCAGCTGCCGGCGAAGGCACGGCGCATGACCGCGCTGCGTAGAGAGGACAGCTGGCCATCTGGCCAACCCTGGAAGACCGCCGCACCATGGCCTCCACGCCGCACTGCAACCACCACGTTGCACCGTGCTGCCTTTCCGCACCGCGGCGATCCCGCCGCACTTTAGCCACCTCGCCCAGGATGGGCCGCCTAGCGCGGGCCGGACCACCCGGTGTGGTCTGTGCTGCCCAGTGCGGGCTGGGATGAACCCTACATGGGCCTGGATTCCCATCACGGGCTAGGCCGGACCCAACAGGTCGGACCGGGTCGGACCAGACCTGGACAAGCTTCGACCTATTCCATACTTTTGGCCATAACTTTGGCTCTGGGTGCCCGATTGACGAACCGTCTACGATGCTGGAAACCTTGGAATGAGATGGTCCTTTTGGAATTCCAAAAATGTGGTTTGGAAAAAGTTGGGGTATGGTTGGGTTGGATCGAGCACAAATCAAACCTGGCCCTTAGAGCTAAAAGGCTAATAACTTACAGACAGGGCGTCCGATTGACAAACTGTCTATTGCGTTGAGACCCGGATTACGTGGTGGACCTTTGGGATAATTCTTCATGGGATTTCATGGAAGTTTTAGTATCAACCAGTGGCTTCAAGATAGGTCCCTCTCGAAGACAAGAGATCTTAGTACGAGAACAATATAGCTAGCTGTGACGATGTACTACGATCATGTGTGGGTCTGACAACATACTGATGATGTACTAGGATCCTGTGTGGGTCCGGAGACATACTGATGATGTAATAGGATCCTGTGTGGTTCTGACGACGTACTGACGATGTACTAGAATCATGTGTGGGTCTGACGATGTACTGACGATGTACAAGGATCCGGTGTGTGTCTGAATATGTATTAGGATCCAGTGTGGGTCTGACGACGTATAGACGATGTACCAGGATCATGTGTGGGTATGACGATGTACTAACGACATACTAGGATCCAATGTGGGTCTGAAGATGTACTGATGATGTACTAGGATCCTGTGTGGGTCTGACGACATACTAGGATCCAGTGTGGGTCTGAAGATGTACTGATGATGTACTAGGATCCTGTGTGGGTCTGACGACATACTGACGGTGTACTTGGATCTTATACGGGTCTGACGACGTACTGACGATGTACTAGAATCTTGTGTGGGTCTGACGAAGTATTGATGATGTACTAGGATCCTGTGTGGGTCTGGTGATGTAATGATGATGTACTAGGGTCATGTGTGGGTCTGATGATGTACTACGATCCTCTGTGTGTCCGATGATGATTTAGAATCCTTTGTGGGTCTGCATTTAACATAGTAAGATGATTCAGTAGTTAAATCTAATCATTTTTTAATAATGTGTCTAAGTTATACCTGGTGTGAGCTGAGTTCGTACCTATGTGGTTCTTTCCTTCATGGTAATACCTTGGTGGTAGTCTTCTATGTGCCATACCTGTGTGGTACATACCATTGTGGTATTCCTTCCTTTGTGGAACATTTGAGCTTTCATATTTTGGGTTGCACCCTATGTTTCCTCATCATTGAGATGGGTATACTTGATAACTTAGGTATATGCATTGGCATATACCTAAGTTTTGTTATCAGATGATTTCACGATTTTTCGTTTATCCATTTTTGATTTTTTTTAGTCCTTGAGGGTCTTGGGGTCCCTACTGAATATCGTTATACTCACCCCTACACGAGATAAGCCCTCACCTTGTTGTGTTTGGTGCAAATGACGGATAGAGCTAATCGAGGGTAAGGGTACCTGGACTGGATGGTGCCCGGTGGTGGACCATACGGTGTGTTTGTATGCAGAGGATATGGGTGTATGTGGAGTGTTCAAGAGGTGATATGTACCTACCCTTCACATAAGAACCTCGGAGGACGACCCATCAGTTGTCTTTCTCTTTCTTTAGTTGTATTTTATTTCAGTTGTACTTGTACCTTTACTGTTGGGCTTGTATTCCGGCCCCTATTAATTTCAGCACTCTTTTTTCTATATATTTTAATCATTTTGATATCTTGTTGTGTGCTTGGTTGTGTGTGTTTACAGGATATAAAAGTAAATGCCTTCCCGGATTTAGGGAATATGCCTTTCGGTGCTAGTCTCCAGCCCCTGGCCTATGAAAGGTGGGATTAGGGTAGTCACGGCACGGGCCTTGGAGGATGGGTTGTGACATGTAACCACTTCTTTGGGTAACTCTTTTTGGTTTTCATCAAAATGATTCCTTGGTAAGGGAGTCAGTGGCCTTTTAAAGGGAGGGGAGGGGACACACTTGTAATTTTTATAAAACAGTAAGGTGTACAAATGATTTTTCCTAAAATAGTCATTCCAAACCAACGAAACACATTAATGGATGGTTCATGGTTGAAATATTTCCAAACAATGGTTTTTTACAAGTTTATAGGCTATTTAGTCCCTTAAAATTATGGTTTTTTCCCTTGATAAGCATAATTTTTCCTTAATAGATGTAATTAATTTTAATTACATTCACTAATATTTTTTGGTAAAAAAAATTACCTTATTAAAAATTATAAATTATCAATAACCTAAATATTCAATCCACTTTTTCAAATTACAATTATAGAAGTATAATAAATTAATTATAATTTAATCCCTATGATGGGACAACAAAGCGGGTTTTTAATGTAAAAACATCCAAAATTCGCTAAGTTTTTACAGTCAATTTCCAAGTTAAATTGAGTACAAGGACCCAAATTGGATTAATTGATTAAAATATGATCTAATTAAACTTTAAATTTAAATTAATATATAATTTAAACTTATTGGTAAATTTTATGAAAAAGATGTTTTCCAATAAATTTCAGTATTTTTCACTATTCGTTAATAAATGTAACTTTATAGAAAAATGTCAAAAATTTACCATAACCAAACTTTTTATTTTTATTTAAAATGTGAAGTTAATTTTAATATATATAATCCATAAAATTTTAAAAAATTGTATTTAAGGTAGGTTTCTATTAAAATGTAGTAAATTTCCATAAAAATATATTCTTTTGTGGATAAAATTGGGTATGTTTTTATCTTACGAATATAAAATATTTTTGATAAAAATCAAACATATTTGATTGAATATAATATATATAACACATTAAAATAAATGAGTATTTTTTAATTTAAATTATAAAAATGAATTATTTGAATAAATGGACTTTATTTTTTGACTTGTCACATTGAAATTATCTTCACGTGAATTTTTGGACTCTTTCAGAAACTATTTTTTAAGGTGAAAATTAAATTTGTATGAGTACCATGATTTTAAATATATTGTTATGACTTAATAATTATATAAAAATTTATGAAATATTTTCTTTAATAAAAAATCAATTTTAGGAGTTAATTAATTAATTTTAAAATATTAATCTTCATTTATAAATTTATACTAGATATTTTAGAAACATAATTTCATTTTTACTTAATAAAAATCATTTTCTTATTTTATTAATTAAATGACGATTTTTGAAGATCCCTTTCGATTTTATCCAAGTTAAATTTTAAATTAACCCACGTTTAATAATAATTATCCATTAAATTCATTTTTATTCATTCCTCCCACAAGTGGTTGTCTTAAATACTAAAATAGCCAATATTTTAACCTATAAATACATCCCCCATAAATATAAATACCAATAAATTTTCCCCTAAATATATAATAAAAATCCATTAATTTTGAATACTCTATAATTTATATCCAAATATTTTCTCAAAGGTGGCTATGTAATTCTAATGTTCCCCTCTCAATATTTAAGAAGCACCCTAGATGTATATTCATACTATTCATCCTATTTTAAATTAAATAACTTATTTTATTTTATGACTTTTTTTATTTCCATGTGATTTTGTTTATGAATGTTTATAGTCATCCCTAAATACCAAATAGTGTCCAATTTCTATCCAACGGCCCGAAGGCCTTCAATTTTTTTATTTTGATAAAACCCCCTTTTAATGAGTTAATTTTTTCCTCTATCATTAATCCATTCCATGAACATTTATGTACACTTGTTATGCTACCAAAATTATCCCTTTATTTTCTATTCCATACGCTTATATTTTTAATACTCATCCCTATTTTTATTCATCTGTATTCACCTAGATATAACTATCCTAAAATGATTTTGGACATCCATGTGTGAAATGCACATTTCATAATAATTTTAATCAATTCATGAATGAATTTATTTTTCTATATGATCAATGTGGCATATGTGAAATTAGAAACCTGAAGGTTGTTTCTTAATAGTTTACCAATGAATTGGATACTATTTATATCCAACGGGATACCATGTATTGTACGAGGGTATCAAACCTATACACAAAGTGTTAGGAATTATCGATGTTCAACCTCATATTATGCTTTTGATGTCTTATTTTATGTTTTTGATGCATTCCTATGATACCATTAATTTTATGGTATTATTTTTTAATGACATAATTTCATTTGAGTATCTATGATTATTACCTCATTAAATTATCATGATATACCTCTTTACCCACATGTATTTCCAATCATCATGTTATGCTTTGATTATTCCCTTATTGATATTTACAGATCACCCCTTTCCTTTTGTATGACCCCAGGTTATCATGTGTGATATTAAGAGATTAATTAAAAAAAATATGGTGTTTCAAAAAAATAAAATATTTTATTTTAAGTTAATGGTTTGGGCACCAATTTTATGAAGTCGTCTAGGCCTTTCATTCTTCACGGATTTTATTATATGGATCATTCTGTTAAAAACCATGAATTATTTTTGTATAAATATGGATTTTTATTATGGGTATCAAAGGAAGTTCTTTTTATTTTATTAATTATGATTAGAGAACAATTTTTAAATTCCTATAAGTATATCTATCCATAAAAAGCGCATAAATCTTTATAAAGTGGGGATGGCAGTCCTCCTAGTAATAAAAACCCAATATGGATACACAAAAATGAATTTTTTCTCTATAAGAGATATACCTAGGAGAAATAACCCCAAAAAATTTTTCTAGGGTATTAACTCAATCATCATCTGATGCATAATAGAGTGACTTAAATGTACTTTTTTTGACACAATTGGTGGTTATACATCATATAATTAATGTACTCTTTAAAACCCATTATGATTTATTTGAATATTGGGATAAATATCTTAATAAGAAATATACCAAAGATAACCTAGATTGAAACTAAGAGGTTCATAAGTTACAGTATATATGTCACTCATTCTATGTTATGTAGTTTTCTTTTTTATGATTATTGAATCTTGTATCATCATATAAAACAATAATTTATTTTATAAAATGTATGGAAATAAAATGAATCATGGTAAAAACACATGAGATTGTAAATGTGATTATTTCATTAACGAATTGCCTAGTAAGATGGAAGAAGTAGTTGAGAAATTCATGCCAGAACATTCACAATTGAATCATGTTATGAGTCATAATATGACTCAGGTTGTACTCCTTCCTTCTCCTAAGAGGGAATAAGTTGTGATTGAATCCTTTATAGGAAAAATTCCTCCTTGTTTTACGAGATCATATGATCCCCTAATGCCAGAGTAATATATTACTTTATTGAGAAAATATTCTCTTCCCTGTAATACTTAGAGTAGGATAATGCCACTTTGGATTCCAATTGAAAAGAGGTACAAGTTTATCTATAGTGGAAACTGATCAAAAATACAAACACCAAGGAAGATAATAAATCTATAGAATGGGATGTATTAAAGAATCCATTTTTCAATAAATATTTTCCACTCACTCATCAACATAAAATGAAGTGATAAAATCGTAGATACAATAAAAAAGGGGATGAATCTATTGGGTCTTATGAAGAAAAATTAACAAGGATTTAATGATAATCCTTTATATGTTTCATGGATATGGAAATTAAGTTTGACCTCTTATTTAGAGTACCGAATTAGATTCTTTGAAAAGCCTTATAAATTAGAGGATTTTATATCTATGAGTAAACTTTTTATTATTCCCTAAAAGTAGAAATACAGATTGGTGATTCTCAAAGGTCCCATAGAACAAGACATAAGAATAAGAGAATCGATTTTAACTTTGGAGGATCGTCGGATGATACTCATGGTCGTAAGAGAGTCCTACTAATCACTAGTAACGATTGTGGGAAGAATCATCTTGGAAATTTTCCCAACTAGGCAAGGAAGTGGTTCAACCATAAAAGGGTTGGGAATTGAGATAATGAATTCTAATGGGATATGATAAATCCCACTGAGGTAGTGAAAAAAAATAAGGCTTTGATTGATATTAATCCTATTGTATAACATTTCAATTGAAAGGAAGATGTAAATTATTGAAATAATTTTCTAAATACAATGGTTATTGAAGATAAGCCATAGAAACAGTCTCTCAGTCCAAGAGGGTGAGGATAGACTTGTACTATCAAAAATGTTGTGGTGGATCCTGATATTGTAGTGGTTCTAGGTTTTCTATTATTTAATTCAATAATAGTGAATGTACTTTATTATTTTAGTTATATGCATTCTTTTATATCATCAAATATTTTATACCTATATTAACATTGCCTCAAAACAAGGAGGTTGAGTTATCAGTTTATATAGTAAATGGAGAAAATTTTTCATCATGAGTGTATAACTCCTCCTGATACAAAACTTATTGTCCAAGTCTCCCATTAAACCTTATAAATCACAATTTAGTACAATTCTATGTCATATTGGGCATGGATTATAAATCCTTATATAGATCCAATAATAATTTTCATGTGAAGGAAATCACATTTTGTATTATAAGTCATCAAATGGTTCTACAGAAGTGAAAGGACGATGATGAATTTCATTTGGAAACTTTTTATATAGAATGGATATTATTTTCATATAATAATTTTTATCTAACTCAAATTATTAAGACAAAGGATTGGATTTCTCTTGAATACATTCCCTTTTTGTGGGGATGTGTTGATTTATTCCTGGAAGAGTTGTTTCATATTCCTCATAACTGATAGGTTTAGTTCTCAATTTAATATATACCTAGATATTTATTGATATCCAATACTCCGTATATAATAACCATTATAGAACTAAAATAATTAAAGAAGAAACTTAATGATAATCTGGATAAGGATTTTATACATCCAAGTGCTTCACCATGGGGATAACCACCTCACATTATAAAAAATAATGATGTGTCAATGAGCCTACTTATTGATTATTATTATCTCATTAAGATCATGAAAATAAAAAAGTATCCCCTTGCTTGGATTGATGACATGTTTGACCATCTATGTGGGGACTGATACTTCTCTAATGTTGACCTTTGGTTGAGATTTATTCATTTAAAGGTGAAGGATTATATTACCAAGACTACATTTCATATAAGGTATGGACACTATGAGTTCATATTTATTCTATTCAGAATCATAATTATTCTATTAATCATTATGGACATCATGTATAGAGTCTCTAGAGATTACCTCAACAAATGTTTAGTAGAATGTACATATTATATTCTCATATATTTTAAAAGTATTAAGGAACATTATTGGAGATTTAATACTATTTTTAATCCTTTTAGAAAGGATAAATTCTACATAAAGTACAGAAATGTATGTTTTGGAAGGTTATTGTATCATTCTTAGGTTTTGTTATTAAAATAATTGGGATATGTATGGATCCTTTGAAGCCTAATATGATTGATGAATGGAGAAAATTAATTTTTTTTATTGATATCTATATTTTCGTTAAATTTTATGTGTAAAATTAATGAATTGTGAGAAGCTATTCATGATTCTAAAACTCATTGACCAAGTTAACATGGAACAGAGTGAGTTATATTTTGGTCGAATGAATCTGAATAAAACTTCATGGAGTTGAAAAAAGAAGTTATTTATAGAACCTTCACTCACACTACATACCTATAGGGAATGATTTTTTATATATATGGATTCATAAAAGAAAGTCATGGGTTATGTACTCAGTAGGAATATTAAAGTGATAACATATGGCTCAAAGTTTTTGAGGGTTCATGAGATGAACTATCCTACACATGATATAAAGTGAGCTAATGTAATATTTGAATTGATTATTTTTATTAATTATCTATATAGAGTAAATTGTCACATATATATGAATCAATAGATCATTTAGTATATATTCACACAGAAGGATATCAATAGGTAACAATAATGATGGTTAGATCTAATCAAAGATTATTACTACTCAATCCACTATCATTCCATATAGGTGAAAGATGTTTTGGATTCTCTATGTTGAAAATATAATGTAACTATATCCACAATGAGGAATGATAATGATCCAATATTATTAGAAATGAAAAATATAGACATGGTATTCATAAAGGAGGGAACCTAATTCTACCTTACTCAAATGATTTCCCAACAATCCATTTTGGAGAAGATATTGGATGCTAAAAGGGATGATCTGGAGATAAAGAAGAAGGTGGATACTATAAGGAAGGGGAGATCCTATGAGTTACATATTAATATAAGTAGAAATTTCAAATTTATGATGTGTTTATATGTACCATCATATCTGGAGATAATGAAAAATAAATTGACTTATGCATATAGCTCAACATTCTCCATCCCCCTCAGAGGAAATATAGAAATATTCGAGAGTATAATTTATGGGAAAATATGAATTTTCATATTGAGAAATATATATCATAGTTCTTGTTATATTATTAAGTGAAGGATAAAAGGAAAACTAATAAGTTAATAATGCAACAATGACAAATACCTTCTTGTAAATGGGATAACATCATTATGAATTTTGTCATGGGATTTTTGTAGAGAAACAAAGGAAACAATTTTAAATGGGATTTGGTTGGCCATCTTAAATATAATACAGATTTCATTTCCATTTATGAGGAATTATCACTTGATAAAATTTAAATAATATAACATAGAGAATTGGTGAGGCTAAATATAAGATCATTGTCTATTGTATCTCATCAAAATCTATGATTCATATAAAAATTTAGGAAAAGTATCTGATAGGATGTGAACAAATAATTTCATTTTATTACAGCCTATCAAGCTTGAAATTATTTCAAAAATGAGAATAAAATATAAATACTCAAATATATGTTGAGATATTTCTCAAAATAATGAAAAGGATGATGGGATCAACATATTACTTTCATAGGGTTATCATACAATAATATCTTTCACCCAATCATTCAGATGGCACCTCATGAACCCCTATATTAAAATAAATGAAGAACTCGAATATGTTGGGTTGATGATGGAGAAAAAAAGCTATTGGGACATGATATGGTAAAATAAATTATTGAGAAGTTAAATATTATTCAACAACACATCATAGAATCGTAATGTTGATTGATGAGTTGTGTTGATAGCCATAAAAAAGACCAAGAATTCAAAGCCGAGATATAGTTTTCCTTATAATATCTAATTGGGATATATTTATGACGTTTTTTAATAACGGAAAGCATTTTCCTTGGTATATTATCCCTGTTGAAATTTTTATCACATAAGATTTGTGTTCTATTTAATATAACTTACAAAAAACATTCCCTAATTAAAAGACATATTCTACATAAACCTCTTGAAGAAGTATATATCAAATCCCTCACACGTATGTAATCTAGTGGTGTTACATTTAGAGATACATATTAATTATATGGAGAAGTATGTGGATATCATGGAACATAGATACAAAGTTTTAAAAAATAATAAAATACACCTAGTCAATGTTCATTGGTGTAACCATAATTATGAGGAAGGAATATGGTAACCATGAGAATTAGGGAAAAATTAGAACCCACAAGTCTTTTTAACATAGTTTATGAAATGAAAATTCAAGGTAGAAATTTCATAAGGGGTTAAAATGCGACATCCCATATTTCCAAAAGTAATTGTTTTATGTATTGTGTTATAAAATTACATAGATTATTTTTATTTCATTAACTTATAATTTATATTCATATTTAAATTCATGTTTTCCCTTAAAGTATTAATTAAATTTTTTAGTAAATATGATTCATACTAAAATGAAATTATGAAATAGGTATTATTTTTATAATATATCTTGTATTATCATCAAAAGAATTATTATATCTTGATATTATATTTTTTTGAAAATTACAAATGTCTTTGTCCTAGCCTTGTAATTATGAAATATAATTGTTATTATAATACACGTATATTCTTAATTTTTTATTTAGAAGTTAAATTCTTGTTAATTGGTATAATAATTTCTCTAAATAAATAAAATAATTTTACATGGATGTATTAATATCCCATTCTAATTATACTAGGGATATTTTTTGAATTTTTCTAACAAATTTTATTTTTTTGTGAAAAAAGTAATAAATATGGTTTTATGGGTACCATGATTTTAATGATATCATTATAATGTAAGAATAACATAATAAACATGAAATATTTCCGGGAATAAAAAATACATTCATTTAGTATAATTTTTAATTTTTAATTTTTAATTTATATTTAAAAATTCATACTAGAGATTTTTGAACCGTAATTTTGATTTTTTATTAAAAATGTCTTTTTGGATTTTATGCATTAAATGTTGAGTTTTGAAACTCTAATTCATTTTTATCTTAATTAAATTTTTTATTAATCCTCATTTTTCAATAATATTCATAAAATTAATTTTAATTGATTCCACCCAAAAGTGGTTGCCTTAAATAATAAAATGACCAATATTTTAATCCTTAAATATCTCCCTTCTCAAGTGTAAATATCCAAAAATTATTCCCTCAATATCCACTAAAAAATCAGTTAAATCATGTCTCATTCCCAATAACAAGATTATCTAAAAGTTGATTCTATGGTTCAAATGTTCCCATCTCAATATTGAATAATCTTCTTAGAAAGGTATGGGTTTCCTCCCTCCTCTATTTAATCCAAGTACTTCCTTGGTTACAAGCCCTTTTAATTTCCATTTGATTATGTTTATATATGTTCATATTCATCCCTAACTCCCCCAGCAATGTCTCATTAATGATATACAATCCATATCCATCGTTAATACCTTCCATGATCTTTTATGAACCCCTATTATGCTTCCAAAATTATCACTTTTTTTCGACGTGATACCCTTATGTTGTGAACACCCAAAACAATTTTAATTCAAGGGAATTCACCAATATATAAAAAACACATCATTGGTTGAGGATTTCTATTTATGAAACCCCAATTCTTTAATAATGAAATGAAATGATGAATTGCATTATAATTTTATCTGATTAATGTAGCACGTGTAAAATTATACATATCAAGTGTGGTCCCTGATTTTGTGAAAAGGCATTGCGTAATGTTTACATCTCATGAGATACCATGTATGGTGTATGGGTGGTTATCCTTATAACAAAATGTTATGATATTTTTATATTAATCTAAATTATGCATATTATTTATTAGTAGTTTTCCTAAACTTATGATTATCATGTCACATTTTACGATATTTCCACATTCCTATGATACCATGATTTTTATGATATTGTTTTCTACATGCGATGATTCCATGTGGTTATTTATGATTCATAACTCTTTTGGTATCATCATATGCCTATTTAATAACATTTATTTTCTATTATCATTCCATGCATTGATTATTACCTTTCATAGAATTATAGATCACCCTTTTTCTTTTTCCCCACGTTATCCTATGATGTATTAAGAGTTCAAAGAAAACTATGAGAACATTATAGAGTCTTTAGTATAGATTTTTCATTTTTTATTTTTTTAATGGATTATGTATAAAATTTATAAATTCATGGGGCCTATTGATCTTATGATATTGTATTATATAGATAATTATGTTAGTAATCATGAAATAAAGTGTATTATAAATACAATTTTTTATATTTTGACATGTTTGGGTCAAAAAATGGTTGAAGGGTGATGTTTTGGATTTTTTGATATTTATGAAAATTGTAATTACTCATCTAAATGATTATAAGTTTTGTGTTTAGTATATTATTTTAAACATGTTTATATTCTATTGTTTCTAAAGGGACTCCAAAACCCAATTCCTTTTTCAAGAGGGCATATTTAGAATATGGAGATCCTTTGTGATTTTTTATAAAAAAGTTTTCAATTTGTTGAAAACTAATATTTTTTAGATTATATTTTTTTAAAATAGTAAAATAATATTTTGGGAAGTAAAAAAATATAAATTTGATAGATAAAAATAATATTTTGTAGATTAAGAATGTTAGAAAAGTTAAAAATTCATAATTTTCTACAAATGTAGAATGTTAAAAAGTTATGAAGATGAATAAATTTAGAATATTTAAAATTTTAAAATCTTACAGATATTAATAATGATGTAAATTGATGAAGATGAAGAAATTAAAAAATGTTAGAATTTTAGAATTTTCTAGTGATGTAAAAAGTCATAAAGTTCAACAGATGAAGAAATAAGGAAAATTTAAAAAATTTGAAAGTTAAGAAAGTGTTTTAGATGAAGATATTTAGTATGTTTTCGTGGTAATAAATTTAATGAGTTGATGATAATTATTAATTATGGAATTTCATAATTTAACTAATATGAATAAAGTTAGATATTTTTTAAGTTAATAAATTTGATTAGATTAAGAAATTTATAAAGTTTAGGGGTTAATAATGTTTCTCAGATAAATATAACAAGAAAGATGAGAAGTTAAAAAATTTACGTAGTTAAGAAACATTATTTCAGGGTTTTATGATTCAATTATTTTGTTTTATGTTCCTAAAACATCATGAATAAGTCATAATATGAGATGAAGTTAGTATGAGAAAATATAAGTGCAATGTTTTGGTGTTCTCATTGTTCATGTTTCTGAATGAACATTTTTTTAGAAGGTTTATACATTTTCATTGAATGAACAATGAATCAAGATGAAATATTCATGAAAGAAACATTATAAAAATGAGTTATAATAATTTATATCATTTTATTTTTATCATAGTGTATCTCAGATTGATTTTTTCTAATTGGAAAAACATTTGTAAGTGGACTAAATTTTACTAATTGGAAGAACTTTTTCTAGTCTGATGGGATTTTTTAATCTAATGGGATTTTTATAGTTTGATATAATTTTTTTGTTATATGGTATTTCTCTAATTGGATGAACTTTTTAAATTGGATATACATTTTATATCCTAACATACATTTGTTAATCGGATGGAATTTTTTTAATCTGGTGTAATTTTATAAGTTGATGGACTTTTTTAATTAGATGAACTTATTTTTAGGGATGAACAGTATAATAAAATGAATAGTATGATAAGATAAAAAGTATGATTATATATAGAATATTTTCCAGTTGTAAATTTTTTAATTTTTATAGAAGTGACAATGTTTTAGTTTTCTAGATATACAAAGTTGTAGTTTTTTAGAAGTTACAAAGGTGAAGCTTTCCATAAGTTAAAAGGTTGTCCTTTTATAGATATAAAATTTTCATTTTTTTAGATGTAAAATGTTGTAATTTTGTTCATTGAAAAACTTTCGGTGATTCTGAGAATGTAAAAATAATCCAAAATATTCTATGTCTTTAGAATCATCCAATGGAATTTTTTTATCAGACGTTTTTCAGTATCATTTTTAGTGAGTAAGAAATTAAATTTAGTTCCTTTTATTTACTATTCTATGAGAACATATAAATTGAAGTGTAAAAGTATATTATACTTGACTCTTTTCATGCATGTGAACTGTTGAACTACTATATAGTTGGTCTTAGAGAGAGTTTCCAACCAAATTTGAGATTCATTTTAAAAAATTATTCAAATAATGAAACTGATAAAGTTTCCATATATAAATTTTATGATAAATTGGATTTTTAAATTAGAAAATATAGATGTTTATATCAGGTGAAATATTAAAAATGATGCATCAGATTGAGATTATCAGAAACTAAAACTGTAGATAGAGAAATAGTATAGAAGAATCATACATTCTTTCAAGATGAAAATTTCTAGATTATAATTTGTAAATATACTTTTTTTATGTGTCAAGTATTGTGAGAAATTTTTTTAAAATCATGGTAATCATTATAGTCATATCTATTGGGAGATATAAGAGGAAAAATGGGGGTTTAATCAAATAATTTATTCACTTCCTTATAATATAGATTTTCCATCGATCCAAGAGAGTTGAAATGACAAGGATATAGGTTCTCACCCTGAGGAGAAGTCTTGTAAATATTTATTGCCTTATTTACTTTCCTAAATTTTCATTCTTGTGACCATATTAAAACAATTGATAATAAATATATCTCTAACAAGTTACATGGACTAAATTTTGTAATTTATGAAATATTTAAAAAGGGAACAACATATTCAAACAATGCCCCCTCTCAGTTGTTCAATGATCTAGAGGAATAACATTTGGTATTTGATCCAATGTTCTCCCATTAAATCATTATCATGGAAAATATAAATTATATCAAAATCATAGTTATTCTTACTTTCAATGGGAAAAAATTTTTTGGTTGTAAAAAATAGAAAGATTCCCTATCTTTTTTCACTTGTCCTAAAAGTTTTCCATACTTCTGTAATTGGATTTCCACCCATTGAGAAAGATAATTCTACAATTTTTTCTAGAAATAGAAACATTGATTTTGATGGAAAATATAGAAATGTTATTCTTATTTATATATCATAAAATGTTTTTATGTAGGTGATGGGTCTGAAAACCACTAATGAAATTTTGGGCAAGATTGAATGTATCATTGTATGAAATAGAAAATTCATGTAGGTGGAGTGAAAAATAAAATTAAAAAAGTTTCAAAATATCATAACTATATATGAATAAACTTTTGATAAATATTTCACCTGATTTAATGATGTTGTGGGAAACATTATTGATTTTGGAGGTTTCTTGGGAGAATCTACATTTATAATGAAAATTTTGATAAACCTCTCTAACAGTTTTTATTATAAAAAATAGATTTAGAACATATTTATTATTTATCTCTTGATGAACCATATAACATTCTTGTTGCCTATGAAATGAGAAATCAATAGCATTCAAACATAAGATCAATGATAAAATGGATTTTCAATCTAAGAAAATGTAGAAAATCTATTATTCTATGAATTTAATTATTAATAATTTAGAAGGTAATGAATATGATTAAATGAATGAAAATATCATGTATCATTATTACCAGAACTATCTGAGTGGCAGAAGAGAGTGTGGATGGAAACTTCCACTCAAATTTTTTGCGTGTGGAGGTTTTTGGAGTTTTTTTTATAAATTTACCCTAGATTAAATTTGGTGAGTTTAAATATATTTTTTATAAAAAACCTTGGTAGATGATGAAAAAATTACATCTTTGGTTAATAAGAAGTGAGAAAGTGGTAATAAAAAAGTCACTAGATATTAAATCCACATATTGAGTAGGAAATTTGAATCAAACACCAACAAAAATAATTCTTTATATGATAAATGCTTCTAAAAGGAAAGAACCATCTTTGAAAGAGTGGTTAATAAAAAAATCATCAATCAGGAAAAATGATTAAGTAGGAGAACAATATTGTAAATAATACCAACTCAGATTTGAACAAGTAGCCTGTCTTTAGAAAAACAAAACTCTCGTGACAAAAATAAAAATAATGAAGAAAAAATAATAAAGTATTTCAATGAAATGATATATTTTCTTAAAAAATAATATTATTCTATTCATGTGTTTGTAAAACACAAAATGAAACTTATTGATTGGGAAATATGGTGGATGATCTCTATAAGAAACATGAAGTTATAAAAGATGAAATTTGTAAAACTCTGTAGATTCTACTTGCTGTTAAAACTACCTTAATAAAAACGAATCAAAATTTAAAAAATGCTTCAATAGTGAAAACTAAATCGTATCAATATTTTTGAAATTACACTATAAGAATTAGTTGATATTTACACCCAGAAAATATAGAAGTTTATATTATATTACTAACCACATAGGTGTTATGAAAAATTTTGAAAAAACATGGGTTGATAAAGGATTTGAAAAATCTACCACATATAAAAAAATTAAAATTTCCCACACAATAAAGTTTCCACATTACAATAGGAAACTAAAAATGAAAAATTTTATGAACCTCGGTATTCTTATTATAGGGAATGATCATATTTCTATTTAAAGATGAGTTTTGGTGGAATCTATTAGTGTGATAAAATTTATGAACATAAATATTACAACTATTGGTACAAGTTGTATTTACCTATATATTAGTAATAACAATAGGGGATTAATGGTGGGAGAAAATATTTTAACATTCTTATGACATAGGAAGTTGGAAAAACAAAATATAAATATTTCAGAAAAATTCAAACAAACAATCAGTATTCCAACCTGGTGGAAGTGTTTGGAATATTTTACTAACTAGGCCAAAATGATAAAAAAAATTAAAAAACACCCATGAAAAACATCTTATTTGGAAAAAACAATGTGGTAGGAAAAATAAATGTTTTACTAAGATATTTTTTTGTTGAGAAAACCCTAAAATCATGAAATGAGAACAACCCGTTGATTCTTAATAGTTGTTGTTCTTCACATATGATGGGTGATTTAAAAATATTTAAAGATATTTAAAATCAGTATACAGGTGAAGTTTCCTTTGGTAATGATAGCTTCTTCATAGTCAGAGGAATTGGAAAAACTATGATTAAAGTAGAAAAACTAAAATCTAAAGAATTTATAATTATTGATGGGCTCAAACATATCGTAATTAGTGTAAGAAAATATTATGATCATAGAAAATAAGTGATGTTAAGAAAATATTCATGTATCATTAAAATAATGTAGGATTGAAAATTTTTTACTAAAGGAAAAATAACCAATAGAAATATCTTTCTGATTAGAGACACTTGTAACCCCAGTAATTTGAGTGTTGAAGATGAAAAAAAATGTGGCATCAAAGGATAGGGTATCTTGGTTATAAAAGTATGAATAATATTTATAAAGTATATGGTGTTAATAACATTAAAATGTTTATGAAAAATGAAGATGATATTTTGATAACATTTTTGAAAAGGAAAATGATTGGAAAAATCCTTATGAAATTCGATATTCAATCCCCTTGAATAAATGAACTTTTTCACTCGTATCTTTGTGTACAACTGAAACACCAATCAGTAAAAGTAAATTTTTACTTTATCACTATTATTGATGTTTTCACTAATATTTACAACAATATTTTTATGAACAAAAAATTAGAGGCTTCAACAATGTTAAGATTCTGCAAAATAGATAATGAGAGAGAAATGGTTGTGTATATAATGAATCTAAGAACTAAAAAAGGAAAAGATTTCACACTCAGTGATTTTAAATATTATCTAAATAAGAATGGAATATAACATAAATATATTGATCAATACACCCTAAAACAAAATCGAGTACTAGAAAGTAAAAAATATAAGTTTGGGGGAAATGGGAAAAATCATGTTAGGAGAATACAAACTTTGGAAGTTCTACTAGACTGTTTGTGCTACTTTACATGCATAAACCCATTTTTCTATTTTGTAATATAAAAAGGCTCCTTATGAAAATTATTATATCAAAAAACCATCATTTTAATTTTTTTGGGTTTTTGTAAGTCCATGTTTACTAAATATAAAAAATATAGATCTTATAAAATTTGATAAAAATTTAAGAAAGAATTTTCAACGGATATTCACCCAATGAAAAAATCTACAATTTTTTTATAATAGTTAAAACATATTATAGATTCAAATTATGTGAATTTTATTGAAAATAAAACTATTATAAGAGTGTCTATTGAAAATTTTGATGAATAAGAACTAAATACTTCAAAATAAATTGATGATGAATGTGATCCAAAACAGATACAAGAAGATTCATATGAATCATGTAGTGAAAAAATTGATGCCAGAAACAAAACTCTAAAATTTCATACCATTAAAAAATAGATGGAATGTGATAAAAGTATTGAAAATTATAATGATCCAATTTATTCTGTATGAATTTTTATGTTATAAATTCATACCGAAATTATATCATATGATGAAATAGTATGGGTTTTAGAAGTTTTTGAACAAAAAAAATTGGTACAATCAATGAATGAGGAGTTAGATAAAATTTAATAATAGGAAATATGGGAAATTTTTCCACATCCAATAGGAAATTATATATTGGAACAAAATTGGAGTATATAAACAAGATGAATGAACATAGAAACATCTCGAAAAACAAATTTACTCTTGTTGGTAATGGGTTTTATAGGGAAAACGTGTGGATTTTGAACGAACACTATTCCCCATTGTTAAATTAGAAACGATTATAATTCCCATATTTATGTCTTCACATCATTTTTATCATGTTTTTTAGATAGAGGTTAATTCATATTTCTGAAATGGGGATATTGAGGAAGAAGTTTACATTGAGCAACCTTCTGGATTATTACATTAAAAATATGAAACTAAAATTAATAGCTGAAGAAAGCCATATATGGGTTGAAGCATGCACCGATGAAATGGTATTAAAAACTTTATAATTACAAAAATACTTTTAACTTTTCTATTGAAAATATTTACAGAAACCTATATGTGAATCAAGTGAGCATATGTGCACTCATTGTCATTGTTTACGTGGAAGATATAAATTTTATAGAAAATATGGAAAATCATTTAAAGAATTTGATGAGAAAATGAAGAGGGGATTTGAAATTTCAATTAATTGAGAATTGACCATCATTATAGTTTTACAAGTGAAAAAAATGGGAAGATATATCTTTCTACAATAATAATGGTATTTAATAGAGTTGTTAAGAAAGTTTCGAATGGAATATTAAAAGGTCGTTTATAATCCTATTTCACTTTGCATGATGATGAGTAATGTTGAAGTTTGGAAAAGTGTTAATTAGAAATATATGAGAAATTTGATTGGAATATTCCTATATCTTAGAGCCTTAAGGCATAGCATTGTATATGTTGTTGCTTTTTGTTCCAGATAACAAAGAGATATCATGGAATCTCACATATTAGAAAAAACAATTCTGAGTCATGTCAATGAAACAACTTCTTATGCACTGTTGTATAAAAAATTTGTGATATTAGCTTTCTTGGTTATATAGATGATTATTGGGCTAAAAACTACAACGAAATAAAATCAACCTAAGGAGGGAAATTTTTCTTGTGAAAACATTGTTTGAGATACAATTATAATAAATAAGGTTCAGTGACATTGAACATGGAAGAATAAGAATATGTTACTGCCACTAATTATCTTACACAAATTATTTGGGTAAAAATACAATTGGATGATCTAAAAGTGGATGTTTCTACCCCCTTGAATATTCTCTTTTATGATCAATGTTTTATTAATAATTCCAAAAGTATTTTACAAAAATCAAGATAAATGAACAATGATATTAAGAATCATTTCATTTAAGAGAAACATTCTGGTGGAGATGTGATGTTGGTGTATATTTCTATAAAATATCAAATTGTCTCTGTTTTCAAAAAAGTTATGCCTAGGGGGAGATTTAAGGAATTAAGGCTGTAAATTCATCTTTAGCCCCCACAACCTAAAATTCTTAAATAATACCCCAATTATTCCTTGGATTATGTTGATAAAGGGTATAGAGAGTAAAAAAATTGTAAGAAATTTTTAAAATTCCTTCTATAATTAATTTGAAGATGTGGGAATCATAAAATTGAGGAGAGAACCAAAAGGGGAAGAGTCAAAATTCAAGATTTTAAAATATTAAAGATCAAAGTGAGGGGGATTATATTATCATGGCCATAAATATTTTATCATCTATGGATGTAATTCCTTTAAAAACATTACTTTATCCTATAGTTTGTTTCCATGACACTCTCTTTTTAGAAAGGATATATTTTGAAAAAAATTAACAAAAAATTATGTTATTACAAAAATGTGTTATGGAAAAGTATGTGTGATTAAAAATTATTACTGTTAAAAGTTGTTAACAATTTTTTTCAACAAATCCAAAGAGGATATTTAATATCCTTTATGTTTCTTTCTAAAAATACATATTTGTTGGAAAATAATTGTTTTCATAAATTTTTTTATAAAACAATAAATGCAGAGTTGATTGAAGATGAAAAAAATTATTATAAATTTGTTGGAGAATATGAAAGTTCTATAGATGAGTAATGTTAGAAAAGTTAGAAATCCATAATTTTCTAAATAATTATAATCATGCAAATTTATATAGATGAATAAATTAAGAAAAAATAGAATTCTTGAATGTTTTAGAGATGTAGAAATATAGAATGTTATATAGTTTAATAAATTCAAAAAAAATATAAATTCATAATGTTCTATATATTTATAAATCTTGAAAGATTTAAATATTAAGAAATAAAGAAAAGTTATAATGTATGGGTTTCGAATATATTTCTGAGATAAAGAAAGTTAGAAAGTATAGAATTTGAGAAATTTACTGAGATGAAGAATGTTTTAAATTCTTAATGTTAAGAAAGTTATTGATATAAAAAATTTTAGAAAGTTTAGAAGATAATAAAGTTCCCAATTTTAAGAATGTTAGAAAGTATAGAAGATATGAAATTTGTTGAGATGGAGAAAGTTAGAATGTATGTTAGAAAGTTTACTTTGTTAAGAAACATTCGTTAAAATTAATATGATGTTATGATGTTCTTTAAAGTTCCTAAAACACCATGAAGAAGTCATGATAATATATATATTTATTAGAATAAAAGTGAATTGAATATTTTTATATATTCAAAAGTTAAATTTTTTGATTGAGCATTTTGTTAGAATGTACTTACTTCATCATCGATTGAATAGTGAATCCAACAAAAATTTTGTGGGAAACATTTTAATTAATGATTTTTATGAAATAATAGTATTTATAGATTATAATTTTTCAGATCTGATGGAATTTTTTAATCAGAATAAATTTTCTAATCTGGAACATTTTTTCTAATTAGACGGACTTTTGTAATTGGATTGACCATTTCTAATTAGACATGATTTTTTTAATCATATGAACTTTCTTAATTGGGTGGAATTTTACTAATGAGATGGAATTTTCTAATTGAATTATATTTTTATAATTATACAAACTTTTATGATAATATGGAATTTTTCTAATTGGATAAAAATTTATAAATTTTATGTACTTCAGTAATTGTGAATACATTTGTAATGAGAAGAAATTTTTTAATTGGATGAAATTTTTTATAGTGCATAAATAATATGGTCAGAAGAGTTGTATGTTCGGATGGACAGTGCGATCAAATGGATAATGTCTTCTAGAATTAGAAAGATAAATTTATCCAAAAGTAACAAATCTACAACTTTTCATATCTGAAAATGTTTATTTTTATTGTAGTTATAACGTTATAGTTTTTCAGAAGTTACAAAGATACAGTTTTCTAGTTGTACAATGTTACATTTTTTCATATCTATAATTTTTTGGTTTTCTGAGCATACAAATCTATTTGATGACAAATTTGTAACAATATTCAAGAATATTCTATAAGGATTGAGAAGCATCCAATGACGTTGATTTTAGAGGGATTTTTGAAATTCAATCTCCATTGAGAGAGAAAATGAATTTAGTTTCCCACCTTTTCTATTCTAGGAACACTTATATATTGGAGTTAAAAAGTATATCATAGCTGAAACTCTTCACATGTGTGACAAGTTGAAGTGATATGAAGTTTTTGTCTTAGTGAGTTTCAAAACAAAATTAAGTTTCATGTTAAATAATTCCGAACAGAGTGCAACAGATAGAGTTTCCATGTAGAATTTTTGTTTAGTTATTGAGTTTTTTCAAATCAGATAGAACAGAAGTTTGAATTAGACATATTTTTTGAAAAGGTTCATTAGATGGAGATTATTTTATGTAGACACATTAGATAAAGAAATTGGACATTGGAATTGGACAAAAATTCTCAATGAACATTCTTGGTGTTGAATTCACAAAGTTTCATTTTTTTTATTGTGGATCATGTTTTTATGAAAAAAAATTAAACTAAAGGGAGAATGTGGAATAATACCTATAGGGAGATAAAGGGTGACCAATATGAGTTTTCTCAAATGTTTTATTCACTAACTTGTAATTTTTAATTTCTATGGACCCATGGGAGTATCTACAAAAATTCTGTGGGTTTAATGATCCTTTGGAACTTCAGCTCTTTTAAAAGAGTTTTCAAATGTGTGTGTGTGTGACCCTACTCATACCACTTTATCATTTTATCATTTTGGGTGGATCTTAATTTTTGTGGAGAATGGGTGATGGATAAAAGGGATTGTTTCTCATGTTTTATTTTGTATTTTAGTGTGACTTATTTTTTTTATTTTTTCATATTAGTAATGATTACCTAATTTCTCCCCCACAAATTGATTTTTTCAAGGTATCCTTAGTAGTTAATTGGGAATTATATATTTATTATGTAGTATATAGTTTCACAATACTAATATCTATATATTTAGTTATTAGTTCTAGAGGTGAGTGCGCCCAATTCTATGATTGGTGTAGGCTAGTTGGGTGTCTTTTGTTAAGACACAACATAGGTGGATAGTTGGTCCCCTTTGGGTAATGTCAATTATTATCTCACATAGGTATATTCCAGGAGAACTACTCCATGATTTGTGGTTTTAAGTAGTGAAGAAATAAGATTTTTTTATATATTCTATTTTCAATTGGAATGCGGAACCACTTATTATTCACCTTCATTTGATAGTCTTTTTATTTATGATAAGGTGCTTTTATATTAAACTTTTATGTGTGATGTGTGGGGAGGGATTATAAATATTTTTGAAAATTTTTCTAAGAAGGGTGTTTATAATGTAAATGTTTATTTTTATAAGGAATTTGTGGTTTCAATGAATTTTAATCAGAGTTATTTTATCCATTTAAAAGAAAAAAGGTTTAATGTATTTAGCGGAAGTAAATTATTTCATCGTGGTTTTCTTTAAAAAAATTGATGGTTTTTGGAAACTAGAATTGTTTATTATTGGGTTTGATTACACTACTCTATTAAATAATATTTTATTAATGTATTTCAAACTAGAATGAATGGATTTAATTTTTAAATAAATTCAAAAAAAACACATTGGTGGAATCTTATTGGGTGCAGTTTGATCACACCCTATATACATCGTTCGGTGTATGAAATTCTTAGGTTTCTCATTCATGTACCTGAGAATTTGGCCCAATTTTTTATTCATTCAGTTTATATTTTCTCTATTTTGGTTTCACTTTAGATTATCATGTGTTCTTCAATTTTTTCAAATCTCATACATATTATTTATTAAATACTTGATTTATATTCTCCTGTTGATTTGATTTTGTACTAGTTTAATTTTCAGGTTTATTTATTTATTATGAATCATTATAGGACTTTTTATTCCTTTTATTTTTCATTTGGATAAATTTAATTCCCAAGAGTGTTATTTGATCACGCATTAACAAGTTTCTAGCCTATGGGTTTTTGGTAAGCCCTTTAAGCCTTGTCACAGTTTAGGTCAGGTGGTAAATTAGGTTGACTAGGGTTAGTTTATGAAACAATCGAATATGCATCCTGAAAGTAATATTCAAACATTAAATGACTTCTTGAGGTCATTTTCACTTGACTTACCATGAATGTGGAACCAATTTCTACTTATGGTGGAACACTTATACAAAAAGATATCTTCCATTGAAGTATATAAATTGATCTCTATGATGTATTTCCTGGGAAAATATGTTGTCCTCATATGTCCTTGGATGAAGTAGGATAAATGAAGCTATTAGATCCAAAAAATGTTAAATATACAACTAATAAATAATGATATATCTATATTCGTATCTATATAGATTAAATAAAAGAGATAATATGTGTTTATAATCAAAGGAGTAAGAACTAAATTTTTAATTATGGTTTTATATATTCTTGAAATAATCTACATGTAAGGGAGTTAAACGTTTTGGGGAGATGTGGAAGCTAATTCCAAGGAATATTTTTAATATTTATATTTTATAGAGAATTGGTGTTGTGGCTTACTTTATGGTTATTCCACCAAACCTCTCTAAAGTTCATGATATCTTACATGTCTCATTTTTTGAAGAAGCATATTCCATACCCAACACATATTCTTATTAGTGATGAAATCAATATGGATCCTATATTTTTCTATAATGAAGATATTATCTTCATGCATTACACAAGAGATAAAGTATTGTGGAATCAATCTTCAAAGCTGGTAAGGTTCCTTTGTGTTGAGCATGTGTTCATTCAAAAATTTTGTTAATTTTTTTTGACACACATAATCACCCACATTTCCTTTACCAATGAAATTTATTTTAGGTGAATCTCAGGAAATTAATATCCATTAGAATATTTATTTTGAAAATTTATTCAAGTCATTTATCCATAAGAAATATTTTTTGAGGTATTTTAGATGCGTTTTAAATATATACTAGAAAAGTTTTTCATACCCTACATATGTAATAATAACATATGGTTCAGAAACCCTATGTTTGAAACAACACATATAGATCATGTACCATACACAATTGGGAAAGTATGTATAAGAAACACTATGTTTGTAAGGAACCCTACATTTGCGGAAACAAATGTATGGTACATCAACCCAACTTCTATGATCAACTGTACTTTTTCAACCCAATGATTGGAATTTTTCATTATGTAAAGGAATCCAATGTTTTACTATTCAATGATGGAGTATTAGATGTATGATATTATCCGTGATTTATGAAATGGTCTTATATTAAGTGAAGAGATTTCCAATTTTTCTTTGTGATCGATTCAAAGGCACATTATGATTTATTTAAATGATCTTATTCAAAAAATAAAAAAAAAATCAATTATTACATGAAGTTATAACTCTATTGAATGATTTTGAATTAAAACCTTCAAAATTTATTGTGTGATATTTCTAGTGCATGTTTGACCTTGTGATGTTTGATCTATAGTATAAATATTAAGATGCTCTTCATCAAAATATGTATAAGAAGAGATAGACATAAGGAAATGTTGTGTATCATTTCCTTCAGAGATAAATTTTTAAGACATATATTTTTTGATATATCTAGTCGACACACTTTTATTATTGTAACTACTAATACATATTATTATTACATATTCTTCTACAAGTTTAATAAATCATTGGGTGAATATGAAATTTGGATATATACTTATTTAAATATCTATATAAAGTTTTCTTGGCTGCTATTTGAAGAAGGCATGTGCTATGTTGAATACCAATTTTCTATTCTTCATTACTGAATATCTGTAAACATTTTTCAGTTTCTTCTACAAATGTGAATTATAGCCTATTCTGGAGTAAAATAAATCTCAATTGATTTATTAGAGTTTTGGCTTCTCAAAAACATTTATGGTAAAGTTCAATCTTTATGTACTAAACTGTAGATTTACGGTTCCTTGTAAAAGATCCATAATTCCCAGTAAAAGCCTTATAATGTATGAGCTATATGTACTCAGTTATACACATCTTATGATAAGAGTACTTGTCTAGTGAAATATCCAAACTCGTTGAGAGAATGTTGATAGAGTGTACAAATGGATCATTGTGCCCTGAACCACTACACATCTTTCTGTTCATCTCCTTTGTTTTATTTCTACAACAAACACATCTTTAATAGATAAGGTTTTCTTCACAACTAGAGAGGTGATATAAATCTATAAATGTTTTTAAAGAACATAATTAACCCGCCCCCCCCCCCCCCCACTCTCTTTTTTAATTATCTTAATTATCTTCATCTTGGCCTAATATATTGAATCAAATGATGGTATCTATAGTTATATTTTCTTCTTGAAAATTATTTTACTTGTATCAAATATTAATAATATTTTTTCTCAATTTTTTATTATTGTATTTCTAACAATTTTCTTTAAAAATCGTTTCTATTTTACAAAAATAAATAATTTTTATTATCTCTAACAAGCCTCATTCGAATATTAAGACAAAGACATCTTAAAATGACTGATTCTAGAGAAGGTGTACAGTGATCTGTGGTCCATACTTTAATGGCGATAATTATTAATTCTAGATTAATTGTATGTTTATTTTTTAGAAAAACAATAGAATAATGGTTTCTTTAATAGTTTTTTTCCATATGATATTTGGAATGAAGATTTGTAAGATTGGATTGATGGTCAAGAAAGATGATATGATCTCAATTCAAAATAAATGAATGTTATTGTCTGTGGCTTAGGAACTGATGAGTTCAATTGAGTTTCTCAATATCCTTCTGTATATAATATTTGGTAGACTATCGTTGTCTTCTATTAAGGAATGGAAAATGTCAAATATTTAAGGAATACTACTATAAATCTAATGTTTTAGTTTTTAAGAATGTGTGAGGACGAAATCATCACCAAAATCAATGCATAATTGATATAAATTTTAATTGATGTTTCTTCTTTGGGAAATTCAATTTTGGAATCTCATCATGAATTAAAAATTCTCATAGTAATACCTTCTAAGTGGAATGGAATATCTATATCTATACATAAATATACTTCAATAAATAATTTATCTATGAAGGAATTTATTGGGGTTTTAATGATGTATGAAGTTGAGATGCAGGCTAAAGCACATAATCATAACAAACATGATAAATAAGCTCCCAAAAATACTATATTTGAATAATCTGATTCAATTCATATATATTTAGATAAAGAATTATTAGATCTTTATAAAATATTTTAAAAAAAATACATAAATAAAAATAAGGGGATTGAAGAAAAAAGGATGTCGTTAATGTAAAAAAACATAAAAAGGAAAATTGTCCTCTACTAAATGCTCGAAGTAAAGTCAATTATAATAGAAAGGGATATAATATAATTAGGGCTAGTTGGAGTGAGACTTCTGGTTCACATGATAAAACATTAGAAAATTTTGAGATAGAGCATAAAAGACAAATTATATTTCTTATAGCTCAAATGGATGAGGTAAAATCCACTTACTCCCAAAACTATATTTTCAAAAAAACTCTCTTATGATGAGTTAAACGGGTAATTATTCATGATATAAGATAAATATGAATCCTTCAATAAGGACTATAAAAAATGAGTAAATCTAATGACTCAATTCTATTATATAAATAAAAATTTTCAAAATAGATTGTAGATTTAAAATCTAATTATTCTTGTGATTTTCATGGTACACAGATAAAATAATTATTGGATAAAGTTGATAATTAAAAACAAGAATATACTATGTTGATAAAAGCAGAAAAATATTTAAATTAAATCCTTGGAAAAAATAAAATTCCAAAATAAAAGCATTGAGTATAAATTAATGGTGAATGATCAAAATAATATGAGAATAGTTTCATTTCTTGTTTAAATAAAAAAACATGTCTACTATTAAATGTTTTTATTGTTGTATTAATAAACATTATGCGAATGAATAATGGTTTATAAAACCTTGAATATCTGGTGTTAAAAAATTTTATTTCTAAAAAAAATATTTAACATCAACAGTATAATTCCTACTCAAAATAATTATGTTTGGTTACCTAAAAACATAATTTCTAAGACTACTGGACCCAAAATCATATAAGTTTAAAAAATCGCATGTATTTGATGTTTTGAAGGAACTTACCTCTAAGCTACATCATTAAGTATTTAAGTGTTCTGTTGAGGTGATATATGAAATTCTATACCAAAGGAGTGGTCAACTCTGAAGTAGTTCATTATAAAAATTATATAGTATTATGATCACTGAACTAGGAAGTATTTATTTTCATATCATTGAGTCTTGTGTATGAACTTTATTATATAGGGAGAAATTAATATCTCTTACAACTTGATAGAGGATCTTATTTTCTCTTTGAATCAACTCTTAATTTGATTTTTTTGTACGACTAATTTATTATTATTATTATTTTATATCACTTTATTTTAATCTTCAGATAAATAAAATTTTTGAAAATTTTATATTTTATATATTTAAACATATTGAAATATTTATATTTCTTGTTTTTTTAATTTTTTTATGTGTTTATATAAGTAGAAAAAAATTTATTACTTTATATGTCTATTTATAATCTAAAATCATTAAAGACTATTCTATATATTTTGGAAAAATAATATGAGACATCTTCTGAAAGAATTTCATAACTGAATGTTTTTTCATCTTATAAAAACATTTTTATATTTCTCATTAAATATATTTTATTCTAAGACTTTTGAAAACCAGTTATAGAAAGATGAATCATTCAAGTAATTCATGTCTAGATGAAAATATTTCTCACTAAAGATCTAAATGAAATACTTATGATTTGATAAAAGAGCAGTCAGTTTATTATATTGAATATTAATTTTAAAATTATTATCTGATAAATAAGAAGTTAATGTTGGTAATGAACTATAAGTATCTTCATCTCAAATGTATTATGAAAAGCTTATATTCATATACAACCCCTTGAAGGGAAAAACCCTAAAGATAAAAGATGATTTTTAAAGTTATATATAATTATATGAAGATCTGTATAAAGAATCATTATTGAAAGTTTATTGTTATTCATTTCAAAAGGAATATAAGAATATGAAAGATAGCTCAATTTTAAAGGAATACTTTTATGTTTTTAAATCTGAAATGCTAAGTTGTATGGAGTTACTTATAAGATTAGTTATGAATCTTGATCTAGATAAGTTAAAATCATTCATTCTTAAACAAGATTCGTCTTATTCATATCAAAGAATATTTTATTTTCAAAATATATTAGAATATTTTTGAAACGTTTTAGCTACTTTAAGTGAAAAACTTCGACATTTAAAAAGTTTAGAGGAGTCATCCCTTATTACATAACAATTTTATTTTATTTTGTGTAGATTATTTTTATATCAATGTTATACACACTATTCTTTCATAATTTCTTTTTTCTATATTTATTTTAGTTTAACATAAATTATAATATGCTTTATATTTGATTATAATCCACTAATTATCCTATTACTATAATTAAAAAATATTTTTTATAAAATATTATTTGTGAAAAAATTAGTTTAAAATTTCTTAATTGCTTGAATATGTTATATCATATGATTTATGGGGATTTTTTAAAAAAAATGACCAATTTAAACATTAAATAATTCCCCTTTATTATAGATCTATGTCTTTTTATGGGTGTACATATTTAAGGGGAGTTTATTTTAAATATTCTTTAATCATATCCTTTTTATTTCTAAAAATGGTGTAGAAGTTTATATTTTTTGTTTATAAGATTATCTTAATTGGTTAAAAGTTTTCCATAAAATAATTAATATTGGAGAAGTTTAAAAACTTATAATTAGGGAGAAGTTTTCTATAAAGTACTTATATAATATATAATGGGATGAAATTTATATGTGTTTTGTTTGATAAAAGAAAAATGTATTTTTATTCATGTTTATAAAAAAATTTAATTTTAATTATTTCATATGTGTTTTGTGGTCATAAAAAAGGGAGAGATTGTTGAGAATGTATTGATTCAACAATTTAGGTAATTTATTTTTGGTTTTGATGGTCAGAAACGCCCACACATTTGTTACTAATTCATTTTTTTAACATAATCTTAGGAAAATTAATATATGTTAGAAAATTTATTCCGAAAATATATCCAAGCCATTGTTCCAAAGATAATTTTTTGAAGTATTCTGGATGTGTTTTAAACATATTCTAGAAACATTGTTCATACCCTACATATGTAATCATAATGTATGGTTCAGAAACCCTATATTTGAAACATCACATAAGGATTATGTACCCTATGTAATTAGAAAGGTACATATAAGAAACCCTACATTTATAAACATCCTTACATTTGAGGAAAAATTTTATGGTACATCAACCCTACATTTGTGATCAAGTATACATTGTCAACCCAACTTTTGGAGTTTTTTTCATTATGTGAAGGAACCCTACATTTTACTATTTAATGGTGGAGTTTTAAATATACAATATTATCCATGATTTATAAAATTTTCTCATCAGAATTGAAGATCTTTTCAAAGATGTTTTTTGACTGATTCAAAGGATCTTTACAATTGATCTAAATTCTCATATTTGACATTGTAAAACATTTCTACTCTTGTGGGAAGTTATGACTGTCACAACCCCCCCCCCCTGGGCCTGTACTTTGACTACCCAAAACTTGCCTTCTCTAGTCCAGGCGCTGACGACTAGCACCAAAATAGTATATCCCACAATGGGAATGAATTTTCCTTTAAACCTGTACACACGTTCAAAGATAAAATTACAGAATGTAAACACAAAGGAAACAAAAAATGTCACTGAATCAACTTCTGAGAGTACAGTACAACTAAAAGTACAAACGGGGGAGAATAGGATCCCAAAACAACATAAGAAACTACAATTTCCACAGTCTTTCCGCTTGAGACCCTACCTAAGGGGTCAGTGAAGGTAACTGCCAGTAGCCGTAGAAGTTCGTTCGTCTGTCCTATCTCACTAAGCACCAATAGGTCATAAACCTCCAAGGTATCTGTCGAAGCATCGATCACCTGCATGTCACACAACACATGTGGGTGAAGACCTTGTAGGAATAAGTAACATGATACTCTGTAGGGACCCCAAATCACAATGTAAAACCACAAAGCATGACCAAACTAAAAGATCACACAGCAAGACCACAAAGAAAATATTGCTCAGACAAGGTATAACTCAAGGTATAGAAAGTATGATTTATCAGTTGTAAAGGTGAAACATCTCGTACAGCTGAGGAACTCACCCCTGGTGAGCCACTAAGGTATGATCATCCACTGAACAAATAATGTCCAGTCATTTGTTGGACCACTAAGGTCCGCTCGTATGATGGACCATTAAGGTCCAAATGTCTGTTGAACCACTAAGGTATGCTCGTCTACTATAAAAATGAGGTTTGATCGTCTATCAAACCAATGAGGAATGCATGTCTGAGGTACCATTGAGGTCTGATCGTCTAATGTACCACTGAAGTCTGCTCCTCTATAGAACCACTGAGGTACGCCCGTCTATTGAACCATAGAGATACACTCGTCTGCTGGACCACTGAGGTTCTCTCATCCACTATACCAATTAGGTACACTCTTCTCCTGAACCACTAAGGTACGCTCTTCTTCTAGACCACTGAGGTCTGCTCGTCATATCCATCATGCCATAGCCACCCATAGGATTCTTTCTCTCCAGTGTGCTGGATTCTAGGTGAATCTACTCTTCAAGACATCAGTCATATGTCAAATTTCACTGAATCCAACTTAGAGTATTCTCAAAGGACCACCTCATCACAAGGGTTCCAATTCCATAGACAACACGTCAATCAGATGCCCTATCTAAAATATATTGGCCTTTTAGTAAATAGTGACAATTTGAGTTCGGACCTGGTCTAACATGGTCGGACCGACCTGACCAACCCACCCTAGGGGTCCTACATGGACCAAAACATTTCGGTCAATCCGACCTGATCTTGTTGGTTCTAGTCCGACCTGGTCTGACCTGGCCCATTGATACTTGCGGGACTTGGCCCGTTTCAACCTTGGGTCCCGCCCACCTGGTCTCCCAATGACCCGGTCTGCATTCTACAAACTAGTGTAACATATTCAACCTGGTACTGCCTAGCTAGCCGCCCAGTGGCCTGGTCTCCACTCCAGCCCAGCCTTCATCGGTGGGCTGGTTTGATCCTAGCCCAGATGTCGGGTGGCGTTTGGTTCGCGCAGCCTCACGGTGTTAGGGTGGTGCAGCATTTCCAGCCATCCGGTCACTCATGCAGACCGGTTCCTCCACATGACCCACAGTGAGCTGTGGGTCTAGCTCACAACCACAATCTCTAGAGCATGGATTGTACCTTTGACTGTGTCGGTTGGACACGTCCTCCTACCACCAGCCACCGACCTCCGTGTTGATATCTTTTGTTGCCACCACGGTGCGTTACCAGTGCACCTCCTCCAGCCTACCACTGCGGCTAGGTGTCGTGGCCCTATGCCACCATTGAAACCCAATGTTGATGTTTCAGCCTTGTGTCTTGGCCTCTCGTTGATGCTTCAGTCTTCTTAGTCGTGTCCCTTCTCACTAGATGCAGTCATCTCTTGCATCCTCTTGCTACTGGTCGATGCACTACTGCGGCCCTGTCAAGAATGCGGACACCATCACCACAAAAATCATTATGCCATGAGTAATGGGTAGAACACTTGTAAGAAAAATGGGAATGATTCACACATATGAACACCCAAAGAATGATCTGGGACTTGTTCATGTTGACCCATAGGAGTTCTTGTTAGTAGGATCACAAATAACCAAAATAGGGTGGAATAATCACTAAGATAAATATCCCCTTTATCTGGAATCATTAACAATACCACACGAACAATAGATCCACAGGTTAACATATTCCTGAGTTAACCGGCATTCATCATTTTAATGACGGAACGAGGAAAACAATTCCCACATAAAACCATCAAACCACCACCTGGGAAAGGATATTCCTCGGGGATGATATTTTGTCATCATCCGTCGATCTCCGATCCCGAATCCACTCTCCATGGGTGTCATCTCCATCTTCTGATTTGATGGCGTTCTTCATTGGAGAGGGTTCCTTCGTCATTCGTTAGAGGAATTCCAAGGTTTTTCATCAACCCTGACTTCCTTATTTAATTAAAGAAGGAAGTTGCGTTCACGTTGCATTGTTGCCACCCTACTCTATTAATGAGGTTTATTTATGAGATACATTAATGAGATCCATTATCTCTTCGTCTCTGGACCACATAGATGACTTGATACTTCTTAAGGATGAAGAAAAAAATAAAATAACTTTTAAATTTATTTTATTTTTCTTCTAAAAAGTCCAAAAATTAACTTTCACCCTTGACTTTCACAGGTTGAGGTTAGGCTCCGCCTAAGGGAAACCCACCTTCAGAATTTCAACAGTACTCTCATATTTCCAATCTGAGTTATCATTTAGTAGTTATAAGTATTTGAAAAGTAAATTAATCGTTAATTATTTACTTTATTTATGGCCAAAATCTACTTTACACAGTTGGCCCATGTCGTCCAATGTTAGGCCCTTTTAATGAAAATCCTGACACTCTAAGTTAAATGGTGCACTTGTATTTTGGATCCGGGAACCAGTTTAAAAATTAGAAAACCCCGCTCACACATTTATTTTATAAACTTTAAAAATACTTCAAAAATACATTCCGACCACTCCGGGCCTTAGAATCAAGTGGCGTCTTAGAGACTAGTCTTGAAATAATCACATTTAATTTTTAAAAGAACTACATGAAATTACTGGGTATTAAATTACACCCCCATTTAGGGATTTACATCCCCATAAGAAAAAAACAAGGGATAATCAAACAAATGGGGGTACTGAGCTCGAATCTGAGCCTCCCACTCCCATGTTCTCTCTGAGAGATTATCATGCTACCAAAGAACATACACTATATGAATTGACCAAACACATAGGATCCTCTCATGTCAATCCTCTGTCTCCACCAGGTCCTATGCGAATGTCATCATGTCGCCAATCTCCATATTTTCAAGGATGAAGACATGAGAAAGGTCGTGCATGTATCTCCATAGCTGAGATACATGTAAGAAATTGTGAACCCTCTCTAACTATGGTAGTATAGGAATTTTGTACACCAACTTTCCCACACTATAGTATCAGGAAAGGTCCGATGAACCTCGGAGATAGCTTGCTGCCCCCGTGATATCTCATTACCCCTATTCGAGAAGATACCCATTGGAATATGTGGTCCCCCTCTTAGAACTCCAAGGGTCTTCATCGCCAATCAGCATAAGACTTATGTTGGCTCTGTTCTATCTTCATCCTCTCTCGGATGACCTAGACCTTCTCAGTGGTAGCTTGTAGCATCTCTGGACCCATGATTGTTGAATCCCCTTGGTCTATCCTACATAATGGTGTCCTGCATGATTGTCTATAAAATGCTTCAAACGATGCCATGTTGATGTTGGAGTGGTATCTTCTATTTTATAGAAACTCCCCAATGGTAGGTGGTCCCACCAACTATGACAAAAATAAAAAATGCTAGCATGAAGCATGTCCTCCGTGGTCAGTATGGTCTGATTTGTCTGACCGTCCATATGTGGGTGAAAGGATATTCTCTAGCGCAGTTGAGTCCCAAATTCCCCATATAATCCATTCCAAAATAGAGATGTAAAGAGTTAATCATTATCTGAGAATATCGTAGATGGGAATCCATGGTGTTGAACAATCTCCTACACATAAGGGCATCCAAAGATCTCGACTGAACCCTATTATTGAATTGGTCGGGAGTGGTCCGACTTAGTGACTCAGTCTATGATCACCCAGAGGGTATCGTTCCCCCATTGACATAAGTGGTAATCATTTAATGAATTCCATTGATATCTCATTCCACATCCACTCTAGTACCTCTAGGGGTTCTGTCAAACCTGCTGGAACTCGGTGCTCAACCTTCACTTTCTGATAGTTGAGGCATCTTGAGACAAACTCCTCCACTACCTTCTTCATCTCGGGCCACTAGTACTGATGATGGAGATTTTGGTACATATTTTCCACACCTGGATGTACTTCTAAAGTGGATTTATGGATCTCACTCATTACATCTTCCCGTAATGCCACTAGTACAACGATGTTTCCTATGAAAAGGATGGAATGATCCCCACATTTAGAATATCTATCAAGGGCATGCCTTGTGGGCATATGGGCACATGTTGTCTCGTAGCTTATATCTCTAAGTTGTCCCTCCCTAAATCATTGTAAGAGTAGGGGGGAAATACCATCAATTGAAGATAATATGCCTCATCTCTATCCATAAAGGATATATGAAGTAAGGCCAACTACTCTGAGGCCTTGATCAGTAGCTATTAACTCTGTTTCCTATTGAGAGAATCTTCCTCCACGTTCCCTTTCCCAATAGTATAGACTATAACAAATTCATATTCCTATAGAAACTATATCCAACGATGTTTTCTCATATTCATATCATTTTGAAAAAAGATATACTTTAGACTCTTGTGGTCTGAGTAGATGATTAAACATTAAGCCATAAGGTAGTGTCACCACATCTTCTATGAAAAGAATACCACTTCCAACTCAAGATCATGAATTTAATGGTTTTACTCATGTGGTCTCAACAATCATGAGCCATAATCAATCACTACTTTCCCAAACATCAAGACACAACCAAGCCTAGTTCCTAATGTGTCATGGGACACTAGTCGATGCCCTCCTCTAGAAACCCCATGATAAGAGAACTTGTGGAGATCTACCTCAGCTGCTAAATGATCTGCTAGAATATTCATGTCCACATGAATGGGTTTCCATTATCTGTCAATGCGTTCATGAGTGATTCCACTCTGGAGTAGTCAAGTACAAACCACTGATAGTACCCAACCGACCCAAGGAAACAACGCACCTTGGTAATGATGTTAGGTGGATCCCAAGAAAACACTATCGCAATCTTTTTTGGATCCACCACAACTCCAGCCTCTAGTTGGCATGTCCCAGGAAGTGGACCTTTCTTATCCAGAAATTACACTTTGAGAGATTTCTATAAAGCTAGTGCTCTCAGAGTGTTTCCAAAATCATCCTCAATTTTATCACATGATCCTCCTCGAAAACAGAATACACTAAGATTTCATAAATGAAGACCACTACAAACCGGTCAATGTACAGATGGAAGATCTTGTTCATTAGTCACCCTAACACTACTGGGGTGTTCTTAATGACAAACGACATCATTAAGTATTTATTGTGAATTTAGAAACATTTGAAATCCATATTCTAGATGTCCTCATCTCGTACTCAAATCTACTGACAGCCTGATATGAGTTCTATCTTTGAGAACCATCTCACTCCCTTCAGTTTATCGAAGAGTTCATTAATCCTCAGGAGAGGATACTTGTTCTTCAGGGTCACCTATTTCAAGCACCGTAACTCTATGTATAACAACAATATTCTGTCTTCCTTCTTGGAAAACAACACAGGCATTGCCCATAGTGAAACGTTGGGCCTTACGAACCCCTTTCTCTACAAATCCTCCAACAGCACCCTCATCTCCCAGAGCTCTATGGGAACCATTCGATAAGTAGGTGTAGATATCAATATCATCCTAGGGTATAGATAAATGCATAATTCTACCTCTCTGTGAGAAGTTACTCCTGGAACATACTCTAGAAATACATCCTCACAGTCATCCACAACTATAGAAAACTGTGGAATCGTCTCATCCATTAAACTAAGGTTCATTCTAGACAACTGATGAGTGATCAGTTGCACCCTCCAACATGCGAGTTCCTCTTTCACTGCTCGGGTTTCCTTTTCACTAATAAAGGAAAAAATGGACCCATCTCTGTGGAAACACCACATTTTGTGCCTAAAATAGTCGACCTGGGCATGGACTACTGATAGCTAGTCCATACCCAGAATGATGTCATAATGCCTCAACACTACTACTAGGTAAAAGATATTCGTAGCATCCTGGGGTTAGTTGGATATTATCGCCGATATTTGAGAAATTTCTCATGATTATCAAACCCGATTACCAAGATAACTCAGAAGGGAGTCAAGTTTGCATGGAGTGATGAATGCAATGATAGATTTAAAGAGTTGAAAAGGGGAGCTTATCATTGCGCTTGTGCTCACACTACCCAAAAGTGGAGAAAGTTTTGTGGTATATAGTGATTCTTCAAAGAAGGGATTGGGATGTGTGTTGATGCCAAATGAAAAAATTATTTCCTCTGCTTTAAGGAAACTGAAAGTTCATAAGAAAAAGTATCCAACACATGATATGGAGTTGGATGAAGTGATATTCTCTTTAAAAATTTGTTGGAATTATCTATTTGGGGAGAAGTGTGAAATATACACAGGCCAAAAAATCCTCAAGTAAATATTCCCACATAAATAGTTGAATATTCACTCATGAATATTGTTATAGCTAATCAAGGACTATGACTGGTCAATCCATTACCACCCTGGGAAAGAGAATAATGTGGAAGATGATCTAAGTAGAATGGTCTGAGTGATACTATCATCGATGAGAATTGAAAAGGAACCAATCTTCATAGATTTGATGAAGATTGACATGGGAATCAAAAAGAAGGGAACATCATCAGTCCTTTCACAAATTATTTCTCAACCATATCTTTTGGAAAGGTTAAAGGATGTGAAAAATAATGATGTGGGAATTTAAAAGAATGTGGAATCTATCAGAAAAGGGAGATCCTCGGAGATCAATGTTAATGAAGAAGGAATTATGATATTTGGGACAAGACTATGTGTTCTATCATATCTAGAGTTAAAGAATTACCTTTTTGATGGTGCACATTGTTATAATTTCTCCATTAACTTAGAAAAAAAAGATGTATCAAGATCTCTGAGAGCATTATTTATAGGATAACATGAAGAAGGAGATCGATGTGTATACATCAATGTTCCTGGTATGTCAGTTTGTGAACGATGAGAGGTAGAAGTCTAAGGGGATGATGAAACCATTACCCATACCAGCATGGAATTGGGAGAACATCACAATGGACTTTGTCATTGTACTTCTGAAGATATCCAAATGAAAGAAATCAATATGGATTTGTGTGGATCATCTTATAAAGACCACACAATTCATTGCCAATCGGGCGGATTTCCCATTGGATCAACTGGAAGATATATACATTAGAGATGTATTAAATCTTTATAGAGTACCACTATTGATTGTATCTGATCAAGATCCAAGAATCACCTCTATGTTTTGGAAGAGTCTTCAACATGATCTGAATATTAAGTTGAACTTCAGTACAACTTTTCATCGTCAAAATGATGGCCAATGTGAGTGGACTATCCAAAAACATGGGGGAAAAGTAGAGAGCATGATCAATGGACTTAAAAAGAGGATGGTTTCAACATCTTCTTAAAGTAGAGTTCTCTTACAACAACACTTTCCACTCAATAATCCAAATGGATCCTTATGAAGCCCTGTATGGGAAGAGGTACAGAACACTGGAATGTTGGGATGAAGTTGGGGAGAAGCAACACCTTGGTCCAGCAGCACATTAACGCTTCTCAGAATCATTAAAAGATCTTTACTAATAATCATTAATGAGAACTATATTTTTATGTAGAAGATATGGTATTCCTCTGCATATCACCGTGGAATAGGGTTATTAGATTTGGGAAGAAGGGAAATCTTAGTCCAAGGTACATCGGTCATTTTTAGATCCATCATCGCATTGGAGCAGTGTCCTATCGACTAGAACACCCACCGAACCTATCTCATGTACAATTTTTATTCTATGTAACACTATTGAGAAAGTACATCGATAACCAATCACATGTACTCAATACAGAGGTGGTACCATTTGAGAATGAAATCTCGAATAAAGTGTATCAAGTGAAGATATTAGATCGTAGAGAAAAAAATTATAAAAAATAAGACAATTCCCCTTGTCAAGTTGTTATAGAGAAACCGTAAGTCTAAAGAGGAAATGTAGGAATTAGATGAAGGAATGAAGCAGCGTTACCCACATCTGTTTTATTGTGGGAAAGGAAATTTCAGGGGAAAAATTTCTTAGGGGGGAAGATTTTAACGACACAAACTTTTATTAATGAAAATTCCGCTTAATCTAATTAAATTTCTTATTATGTAAAATGGTTATAAGATTTTCCTTGATTTTAGTTTTTTGGATTACAAAATACAATTATGAATTTTGACTATTTCTAATATAGTCGTTGAATAGTGATCACATGATTAGGATAAATTTAGGGCTTTAACAAATCCAATTTACTCAGACAAAGGAAGTGATGGTCTCATCCAATAGAATTGCTCCATACGAAGGCCATTTTTCAGAGCTCATAAAGGAGGTGGAACCATTGAACTTCGCTCATGACCAATCCCAATATGAGCTTCAACATGTTATGCTCGAATGGAACCACCTATGGGAGATGTGGAAGTTGATAGAGATTACCACCCGAGGGATGTTATCTGAGCCTCCCCAAGAGTCTATCACCATCACACACCTTACCCTTAGGTCATATGCAGGTGTTATTAGGATTAATATAACGATACTCTTGTAAAATGATTATATACATTATGTTTGTACAGATAATATAGATTCATTTTATTATTGTTACATTGTAAATTGTTTTTAAAGAAAAAAATAGCATTTTTAGTTAATATTAAATTAGGAAACATATTTTGATTAATTAATCGATTTTTTAATTAGATAATATTTTAATTAAATATTATTAATAAATTAATTTTCCTTAAATATAAATTATCATATAATTTTTAGGAATAAAATTGTAATTTTTATTATGGTTTGAATACTGTTTTTGTCAAAACTCATGAATTTTCAATAAATGTAAGTTGTTATTTTAAAAGTAAAAATTCACATATTGAAAAAATTATTTAGATAAAATGAATATTATTTTTGGAATGAGGATGTTAAAATTATCCAATAGTGAATTTTTTATAATTTTCTGAGACAATCGATTTTTTGGACAAAAATTAAATACAGTTTAATTATATAATCTGTTTATGACATCATAATGACCCAATAGTGATATAATAAAATACTGTAAAAGATATTTTCGGCCAATATATTTTTTATCTTTATAATAATTTAATTTTATATTTTTTATTAATTTTATGGTTCCTTAATAGACCCTCCAAGACTTATAAAACATTTTAACTTTTTATATTGATTTCCATGAGAGTGTGACTCACCTCCACATAAAAAGGTATAATATTTTAAGAATTTCGGCCATTTACCTTATCAAATAATATTTTTAAATCCCCTTTGAAAAAAACCATTGTAAAAAACCATGGGATAGTTTGTTGTTTTTATTAGTTTACTGTGTAGTGTCCAAATACTAAATAATAAAAGAATTCCCTCTCTTTTCTTATATAAAACCACCCAAGATCCCACTTATCTTCGTTTAAAACCATTGGATCTCAAAAAAACCCAAACCCTACTCTCTCTATAATCCTCCAATGTCCCCCCATACTCCCAATAAGTCTCTCAAAAACCTCTTCCAGGCCTTTGGGATCACACTTCCAATTTAGGGATTTCTGCCTTTCTATTTTTTGTCCAAAATATTTATGTTGTTATACCCTTTAGTTTTCAATTATAAATTTTGGGGTATGATTTATCACCTCCCCCATACTTACCTCCTTATATTTTAATGATTACATACCTCTTTCACTCTCATTAATGATTCCCATGTATGCCTGTTAACATGACGAAATTCCATTAGGAATTTCTCTCTTTGCATTTACATTCAACCAATTCATTTAAATTATGCATCTAAATTAAATTACCTATGTTAGTACATGTATTTATGTTACCCCTTACTGTCCATTTCATTTAAATTTGATGAGATTCCACTTTCTCTCTCATCAACCATTTTTATGAATACTTTTGTCACGTTGTTATGCTGCTGAAATTGCACCGCAATTTTCCAAGACAAATTCCTTGTGTAGTGAATATCATGCCCATTTTTCTATCAAGGGAATTCACATATATGCACATTTACTTATTGATTATAGAGTTTCATATATTAATTACACATTCATTAAACATTAAATAAATGGTTATGTTTAATGAATCCATGTTATATGATCCATGTGCCACACTTATGCATGAAATCAAATGATCACTACAGGAAATAGAGGATGTACCAACGGTTCTAAACCGTTGGTATAGGCTAGAAAATCGTTGGTATATTCTATACCAATGGTCGTCCAAACCGTAGGGATGTAAGGAGTGGGGAAAGATCTATACCAACGTTTTGAAGAAAACTGTTTGGATATCCCACTCTATGTATTGATTTCCCAACGGTTCAATAAGAACCGTTGGTATAGGTTTACCCAACGGTTTAGAACCGTTGGGAATTCTATAAGTCTGACCTTATACCAACGATTCACAACCATTGGTATAGTTTTTTTCCTAACGGTTTTAATAAAACTGTTGGTAATTCAATGATTCTGATCTTATACCAATGGTTGTAAACTGTTGGTATAGCTTTTTCCCCAAAGGTTTCAATGAAACCGTTGGAATATGTTTAAGTATAGTTTTTTACCAACGGTTTATTGAACCATTGGTATAATTCTTTCTCAAAGTACCCCAATGGTTTTCAACCGTTGGTATTCTATATTTCTAGAATTGTTGCACAGCAGCCCCTCTAGTAGCCCCTCCAGTGCATACACATGCATAGAAAACACCACTAAAAACACTGACAGACTTAAAACAAAAAAAAGAACACCACCTCTTTGATTAGAGACACGGTGAATAATTCCCCATTTTAATATTTATATGACAACAATCATCCAGTATAGTTGAATCAGAGTTTCAATAAATCAAATATTATTTACACCCATTTCAATCTTCATATGACAACCACTTTTATAATATATGGTGAAAAGGTATTTTCATAGGAGTCTCATCACTTGTGACTCCATAAGTTCCACACTGGGCCTCGAATTTAGGATGTGTTGACTGGTACGCGTCACATATGATCCATGGATCATTGGCCTAATGTTTCAACACAATCAGAATCTGTTTCATCGGTTTGGCATATGTACGTAAAATATTATCCATTTTGAACAAAAGAGAGGCAGTTTGGGTGGTCCCTGCCTCACGGTGACTCGGATTGAGGTGGGGTTGACTCTTACACGTCACATATGACCCATGGATTCTTTTCCTAAAGTGTCAATAGAATCCAAATGAAATTGGTCTGTTTCGCGTATGTCAGTTGTTGATATCACTTACAATTTAGTCCATTTTGAAGAAAAGAGAGATAGTTTGAGTGGTCCTGGCCACACTGTGGCTCGGATTGAGGTGCGGTTGACTCGTACCTGTCAAATATGACCCATGGATCGTTTTCCTAAAGTTTCAACAGAATCCGAACGCGTTTGGTTGGTTTGGCATATGTCAACTGTTGTTTTCACTTAAAATTAAGTCCATTTTAAACAAAAGAGAGAGACTTTGAGTGGTGTCAGCCACACCAGGCCTTGGATTGAGGCAGGGTTGACTGGTACATGTCACATATGAGCCATGGATCATTGTCCTAATGTTTCAACACAATCAGAATCTATTTGATTAGTTTGGCGTATGTATGTAAAATATTGTCCATTTTTAACAAAAGATAGATAGTTTGGGTGGTGTCGGCCTCACCGCGCCACGGATTGAAGTTGTATTGACTCTTACACATCACATATGACCCATGGATAGTTTTCCTAAAGTTTCAACATAATAAAAAGGCGTTTCGTTAGTTTCCCGTATGACAGTTGTTGATTTCACTTACAATTTAGTCCATTTTCAACAAAAGAGAGACTGTTTTAGTGGTCCCAACCACACCGCGGCTCGGATTGAGGCAGGGTTTACTAGTAAACGTCACATATAACCCATGGATAGTTTTCCTAAAGTTTCAACAGAATCCGTAGGCATTTGGTCAATTTTCCGTATGTCTGTTTTTGTTTTCACTTAAAATTAAGTACATTTTAAAAAAAACAGGCACTTTCAGTGGTTTCGGCCACACCGGGCCTCGGATTGATGTGGGGTTGACTCATACACGTCACATATGAGTCATGAATCATTTTCCTAATGTTTCAACACAATAAGAATCTGTTTGATCGGTTTGGCGTATGTACATAAAATATTGTCCATTTGGAACAAAAGAGAGGCAGTTTGGGTGGTCTCGGCCCCACGGTGCCTTGGATTGAGGTGGGGTTGACTTGTACATGTCAAATATGATCCATGGATCATTTTACTAAAGTTTCAACCGAATCCAAAGGTGTTTGGTCAGTTTCCTGTATGTCAGTTGTTGATATCACTTACAATTTAGTTCATTTTGAACAAAAGAGAGACAGTTTGAGTGGTCCTGGTCACACCACAGCTCGGATTGAGGTGGGGTTGACTCGTACATGTCACATATGACCCATGGATCGCTTTCCTAACGTTTCAATAGAATCAGAAGTCGTTTTGTTGGTTTGGCGTATGTCAGTTGTTGTTTTCACTTAAACCTATGTCCATTTTAAACAAAAGAGAGATAGTTTGAGTGGTTTCGGCCACACCATGGATCATATTTAGGCGGGATTGACTCTTAAAAATCACATATTACCCATGGATAGTTTTTCTAAAGTTTCAATAGAATCCTAAGGCGTTTGGTCAGTTTCCCGTATGACAGTTGTTGAATTCACTTACAATTTAGTCCATTTTGAACAAAAGGGAGACAATTTCAGTGGTCCCGGTCACACCACAGCTCAGATTAAGGCAAGGTTGACTCATACACATCACATATGACCCATGGATCATTTTCCTAAAGTTTAAATAGAATCAGAAGACTTTTAGTTCGTTTGGAGGATGTCAGTTGTTTTCACGTAAAATTATGCCCATTTTAAACAAAAGAGAGATAGTTTGAGTGGTCTCGGCCACACCGCGGCTCAAATTGAGGCGGGGTTGACTCATACACGTCACATATGACTCATGGATCGTTTTTCTAATGTTTCAATAGAATACGAAGGTGTTTGGTTCGTTTGGTGTATGTCAGTTGTTGTTTTCACTTAAAATTAAGTACATTTTAAACAAAAGAGAGCCACTTTGAGTGGTGTCGGCCACACCGGGCCTCAGATTGAGGCGGGGTTGACTCGTACATGTCACATATGATCCATGGATCGTTGTCCTAATGTTTCAACACAATCATAATCCGTTTGATCAGTTTGGCATATGTACGTAAAATATTGTCCATTTTTAACATAAGAGAGACAGTTTGGGTGGTGTCGGCCGCACCACGGCTCAGATTGAGGCGGGATTTACTCTTACACATCACATATGACCCATGGATCATTTTCCTAATGTGTAAACATAATTAAAAGGTGTTTGGTTGGTTTCTCGTATGATAGTTGTTAATTTCACTTACAATTTAGTACATTTTCAACAAAAGAGAGACAGTTTGAGTGGTCCCAGCCACACCACGGCTCGGATTCAGTCGGGGTTGACTCGTACACGTCACATATGACCCATGGATCATTTTCCTAAAGTTTAAATAAAATCTGATGGCATTTGGTCAGTTTAGCTTATGTCAGTTGTTGTTTTCACTTAAAATTAAGTCCATTTTAAACAAAAGAGAGGCACTTTGAGTGGTGTCGGCCACACCGGGCCTCGTATTGAGTCGGGGTTGACTCGTACACATCACATATGGGCCATGGAATATTTTCCAAAAGTTTCAACACAATCAGAATCTGTTTGATCGGTTTGGCGTATGTACGTAAAATATTGTCCATTTTTTGAACAAAAGAGAGACAGTTTGAGTGGTTTCGGCCACACCGGGCCCCGGATTGAGGCGGGGATGACTCATACACATCACATATGAGCCATGGATCATTTTCCTAAAGTTTCAATAGAATCTGAAGGCGTTTGGTTAGTTTCCCGTATGACAGTTTTTGATTTCACTTACGATTTTGTTCATTTTGAACATAAGAGAGACAGTTTGAGTGGTCCTGGACACACCACAGCTCAGATTGAGGTGGGGTTGACTCGTACACGTCACATATAACCCATGGATCGTTTCAAAAAAGTTTAAACAGAATACTAAGGTGTTTGGTCATCTTTCAAGGAATCGTTGGTATATAAGTGTTGGGAAAAATGTGATTTCCAGTAGTGAATGTTGTCCATTTCAAATAAGCCTGAGACACTTTGAGTGGTGTCATCCACACTGGGCCTCAGATTAAATATGGGATGACTCGTACACATCAAGAATGACTCATGGAAAGTTTTTCGAAAGGTTCAACAAAATACGAATGCATTTTATTGGTTTTACGTATGTCAGTTATTGTTTTCACTTAAAATGAAGTCCATTTTAAACTATAGAGAGACACTTCGAGTGGTGTCAACCACACCATGCCTCTGATTGAGGCTGGATTGACTTGTACATGTCACATATGAATCATGGATCATTTCCCTAATGTTTCAACGGAATCCGAATGCGTTTGGTCAGCTTTCCATATGTCAGTTGTTTTTTCACTTAAAATGATATCCTTTTGAAACAAAAGAGAGACACTTTGATTGGTTTCGGCAACAACGGGCCTATGATTGAGGCTAATTTGACTCATACACGTCACATATGACTCATGGGTCGTTTTACTAAAGAAAAAACACATTCCAAATGTGTTTGGTCGGTTTTTCGTATGTCATTTGTTGTTTTCACTTAAAATTAAGTCCATTTTAAACAAAAGAGAGACACTTTGAGTGGTTTCGGCCAAACCGCACCTCAGATTGAGGCATGGATGACTCGTACACGTCACATATGTTCCATGGATCATTTTTATAAATTATCAACACAATAAGAATCTGTTTGGTCTATTTTTTGTATGCCACGTGTTGTTTTCACTTAAAATGAAGTCCATTTTAAACTATAGAGAGAAACTTCAAGGGGTGATGGCCACACTGCACCTCTTATTGAGGCAGGGTTGACTCATACATTTCACATATGACTCATGGATCGTTTCCCTAATGTTTCAACAGAATATGAATGTGTTTGGTCGGTTTTCCGTATGCCACGTGTTGTTTTCACTTAAAATGATGACCTTTTGAAAAAAAAAGAGACACTTTGAGTGGTGTCAACCACACCATGCCTTGGATTGAGGCATAGTTGACTCGTACACGTCACATATGAACTGTGTATCAATTTCCTAAAGTATCAACACAATCAAAATCCGTTTGGTTGGTTTTTTATGTACTTAAAATGTTGTCCATTTTAAACAAAAGGGAGACAGTTTGAGTGATCCCGACCACACTGCGGCTTGGATTTAGGTGAGGATTACTCCTATACATCACATATTACCCATGGATCATTTTCTAAAGTTTCAATTGAATCCGAATGAATTTGGTCAGTTTTCCATATGTCAACTGTTGTTTTCACTTAAAATGAAGTCCATTTTAAACCAATGAGAGACACTTCGAGTGGTGTCGACCACACCGCGCTTTGGATTGAGGCAGGGTTGACTCGTACACATCACATATGACTCATGGATCATTCTTCCTAATGATGAAGAGTCCATCCATGAGTCCTTAACAGGTAACCCATGTCTTATCCTAACAATTAACAAGTAAACCAAATCAAACAAGGCATAATTCACATAACAAGGAGAATGTACAACAAGGACTTGTATTCAAATTAAAGAATATAATCACATGCATTTTATGAGCATGAGCTAATAATCTTAACAAAAAATTCATATAGTTGAAGACATAAAAAATGGAATAATCCTAAATAACATTGCATGATCATAGAAATAAAAAAAGGCATGTGAAATCAACATGCCTAAAATTACATATAATCCATGAGGTATAACATTTAATCAACTTGAAATAGAATTATACATAAGGCATATGAGTCTCATTTACTTGCATACACAGTGGTACAAAAGGAAAATGTTATTCGTGTCCGGGGGGCTGTCCGGGGTCCAAGGAGGAGGGTGGGGGCTATCCGGGGAGCTATCCGGGGTCTAGGGAGGGTGGGGGGCTGTCCGAGGGGCTATCCAGGGACCAAGGAGGAGGGTGGGGGCTGTCTGGGGGGTTATTCCGGGTCTAGGGAGGAGGGTGGGGGGGATGTACGGGGTCCAGGGAGGAGGGTGGGGGGGGGATATCTGGGGGGGTATCCGGGGACCAAGGAGGAGGGGGGCTGTCCGGGGGGCTGTTCGAGGACCAATGTGGAGGGTGGGGGGCTATCCGGGGGCTATTCGGGGGGGGGGGCTATCTGGGGACCAAGGAGGAGGGAAGGGGGCTGTCTGGGGGCCGTCCAGTGGGCTATTTGGGGGGTGTCCGGGGGGCTGTCTGGGGTCCAGGGAGGAGGGTGGGCTGGATGTACAGGGGCTGTCCGGGGGCCTGTTCGGGGACTGAGGAGGAGCGTGGGGGGATGTCCGGGGGGGCTATCTGGGGTCCCAGGAAGAGGGTGGGGGCTATCTGGGGGCTGTCCAGGGGGCTGTCCGGGGACCATGGAGGAGGGTGGAGGGGTTATACAACGTCCTGGATGGAGGGTGGAGGAGGGACTATACAAGCTATTGGGTGGAGGGTGGAGGGGGTTGTCCAGGGTCCAGAAGGGGGGGGGGCTATCCAGGTTTCAAGAAAGAGGGGGTGGGATGTCCAAGTTCCAGGAGGGGGGGTGTCTAGGGTCCAAGAGGGGGGTGTCCATGGTCCAGGAGGATGGGGGATTTGTTAAAGATAAGAAATCCCCATATAATTCTTTGAAAATTATCTAAACCCAATCCAAACAACATCACAATTCCAATCCATCACCCAACCAACATCCAATTCATCCTCAATATCAGTAACCTTCCCATTTTTCCTTGAACAAAAACTATAAATACAAAACACATATCAATTTTTTGAACTAAACTAAAGTCCATAGAAACTACCATATAACCCCACTAAAAAAATGGACAACCACCTACGCCACTACCCCAACCGTCCGCAATCACTTCACATGGAACATCCTTATATCCATTACCTACCTCGAGACAATATGACTAAACAAACTCTTTATCATCTTTGAGTGGGGATACATCTCACCAGCACCTCCATTGGTTCATATGGTTCACTAAATACACGGAAGGATTGTCTATGTAGACTTCAAATAATGTTGATCCATACAATCATGAAACATAAGTATTGAAGAAAAACAAAAAACAAATCAAAGTGCACTTGTTGGGTATTCGATGCCATAAACATCACAAAAAGGTTTATACCAAATTAAAACAAAAAACAAAAATAATAGATGAAAAACATTTAAACAAAGGATGTACTTATAGTTTTAGAGTGTAGAACTAAAAAATTATTTGATTTAAGATGGATTTATCAAGTGGAACGAGTTTCTCAATCTGGGTATAGAGAGATCCCTCACGTTTAGGTTAAATAAAAATAGAAAATAAAAAAAATAGATGAATAACATTAGAACTGAGGTAGGACTTACAGATTTGAAGTCTAGAATAGAAAAATTGTTTGATCGAAGAGGATGGATGGAGTTTCATACTAGTAAGGAGAGAGCGTCGGGAAAGAATCAATTTTAGGGCTGCAATCGCGCGAAGAGAGAATTTGGGGCTCTCTGTATTTCGAGGGAATTTTTCCAAGTGGTTTTTAAAAAACGTTGGGAAAACAATGCTTTACCAACAGTTCATTGAAACCGTTGGTAAATGTGATTGAATATGAAGTTTTCCCAATGGTTTCATTGAACCGTTGGGAAAAGTGTATCCAATTGTGAGATATCCCAAGGGTTTAATGAAACCGTTGGGAAAGAAGGTCTGTAATCCACATATTCCAACGGTTTTCAAAAACCGTTGGCACCAAAGTGTTGGTATAGCTCTCCATTCTAGTAGTGGATTAAGAAGGGTGTTCCCTGATAGCGCTCCAATGCATTGGGTAAAGTTTAGTATCATGATAAATTGATTTAAATGAGGTTTTACTCATGATAATTAAAGTTCAATGAAATTCTACTCATACTCCATGTGTAATGAGTCTTGGATCATGCTAATATCATGTTAAATGTTGTTGCAACATTTCCATGTTATGATGATCATGATATATCATGCCTTTATGTTCATGTTTCTCTTACGCTTCATTGATATGCCCATTGCCTAACATGTACTGTATTATTCATGTTATGCCTTTTTTACTCCCTTAATATGCTTTATAACTCACACTTTTCTTATGCATGTCCTTCGATTATACCATGCAATGGTAAGTATGAGGTAATGTGTGTAGTCATGTAAAATAAGTTTTCAATAAATATGAGTAGTTCATGTTCGAAGTTTTACTGTAACAATCCTAAGCCCCAAAGAAACTAGATATCAAGATCTTCTATGTTGTATAAAGTGAATATTTTATGTAATAAATTATGTTAAAGTGTGAAATAAAATAGTATGGTTGTTATAACCACCTGGTCACGAACCACCAAGGTCTCCATCTAAGCATTGATCACCAACATGAGACACGAAACATGTGGGCGAAGCCCGTGCAGGAATGAGTTACAAAATACTTATTTGGGACCCCAAAACACAAAGTAATTACCAAAAATAAATACCACACATCAAGATCACACATCAACACCACAATGAAAATACTTCTCACACCAGGTATAACTCAAAGTAATGAAAGAATGATTTATCAGTTGTAAAGCTGAAACATCTCGTATAACAGAGGAAATAATCCCGGAGGAGCCACTAATGTCTGATCGGTAACTATACCACTGATGTCTTATTATCTTCTTGACCATTGAGGTTCTCTCATTTATTGGACCACTGAGGTCCACTCATCTGCTGAACCTCTGAGGTACGCTCGTCTTCTAGACCACTGAGTTTTACTTGTCTATTGGACCACTGAGTTCCACTCATTTTCTACACCACTGAGGTATGCGCGTCTATTGAACCATTGATGTATGATTATCCATTTTACCATTTAGGTCTTCTTATCTACTGAACCATTGAGGTACATTCTTCTACTGGACCACTGAGGTATGCTCGTCTGCTAGACCATTGAGGTCCGCTTGTCATATCCTTCGTGTCACAGCCAGCCTTAGGATTCTCTCTCTCTAGTACACTTGATTTCAAGAGAATATACTCCTCAAAGAATCATTTATATCTTGAATTTAATGTAATCTTGATAAGAGTATTCCCAAAGGACCCTCTTATCAAAAAGGTCTCAACACCATAGACAGCGAGTAAATCGGACGCCTAGTCTGAAAGATATTAGAGTTTTAGTATAAAGGGGACAGTTGCATCCGGACCCAGTCCAACTTGGTCGAACCGACTGAGAGGAACATTTTGGGATATACAAAACATTGAGAGGGGGGTGAATCAGTTTTGGGGACTTTTTAAACCAATTGAAGTTTTTATCCCTGTACCTATTGACCTGTTAGGATCTTGATTCTCATATTCTCTTTACCCTGTCGCATGCAATAATAGAAAGCTATAAAAATATGCATAGGATATTTTTACAAGGTTCACTACTCAATAAGATTACCTACATCCTTTCCATGCTTGGATATGACCAGTGCATGGATTATCCACTATAATGTGATGTTCTTTTACAATGGTGTGGCTAGGAAAACAATCCTCTAGCTAGTGTGAGTCCCTACACTTTGGAGGGGGTGGAAAAAAATCCTCTTCCCAGGACTGGTGGTAGCTTAGTCCAACTTGTAGAATCTAGCTGGTTCTTTATACTGACTATGGATACATTCTTCTTCATTCTTGAAAAGTTAGGTTCTGCTCTTGGTCTTCCTTAATGCTCTTCACTTGATTACTTGAAAAGTAGTAGGCAAGAAATTCTTACTTATCTCCTTCTCTTCTTTTCTAGTGCAACACCAACATCACTAGGCTTATTCTTTCTTCTTCTTAGTGAAACAACCAATAGCACTAAAACTTCTTCTCTCTTCTTGGCCTAAATCACATATACCAATGTGATTATTCAGAAACTGAGGATCATCTCACATAGAATCATCAGAATTAAACTGCCCTAAATAATTGTACGCTTCAGTTGGGCATACTCTGTTCTTCTTCTTCTTCTCTTCTTTCTATGTAGAAAACCTGTAAGCTGCACACTCTTCTTCTTCTTCTGCTTCTTCAATGCAAAACCAGCTGTACTGAAATCTACTATTCTTCACACATTCTCTTTCAGTGCAAAACTATCTACACTGATCCCTTCTTCTTCTTCTTCTTTCTAGAATCACAAGTTCTCTTTGTGATTGTAAAAACAATGAAGTCTAGATCAACTTAGAATCATCACAGTTGAATAGAAGCTAGTAATAACTTATAGAAAAACTCATAGCTTGTGTGAAAATCCTTACTTGTGTGCCACCCTACTTGCGCGCCTCCCTGCTTGCACGCCTCCCTTCTTGTTTGTCATCTTACTTGCGCACCATCAAATACTTGTACACCACAATTGTTCACAACTCACAACTTGTGCACCACCTTTGGCTTATACACACTCCACTTCTTGAAATCACCTCCCTTCTTGCGCGCCTCTAGCAACTTTCGCGGAAAAATTTGTACGGAAAAACTTGTGGGCATTATAAATAGCCCTCAGCTTGCAAGCCACTTCACCTGGCGCATCGCCTTCTACTACTTGCGCGATCAGAGCTATAATATTCTTAAAGAATTGCTCATGTATGAAATCCAATGCTATGATTCCATAACAATTCTCCAGGAAACCTCACTTCAGCCAATCTCCACTAATTTTTAGTCCTTCTTCATCTCCTTCTTCATTTTGATGAGTATTGACAACTGTTGACAACAAATACAATCTTCATACACAAATTGGTCCCAACAATCTCCCCCTTTGTATTTTTTTGTCACTATCACAAAGTCTCCTTAAATGAATGTGTCAATGTCATAATAAGAATCTTTTATCTCCCCTTTACTTGTTTGTCTCCCACTTTCATTTCACTTTCTCTCCACCTTATTGACAAGAAATACAAATTTCATGGTAGAGAGGGTATCAGCCCTTACTTAAGCATTGTGCCATTAATCATTTCACTCTAAGTATACTTGAGAAAAGCTCGATGTATAAAACAAGAGAATTTTATTTAGAAAATAATGCTATCCATTATCCACTGATCTTGATACCTAATGAGATGAGATCTCCTACACCTGACTTCAAGGATTTTCCACTTTCATTCCAGGACAAAAGATAATCAATCCTGAAATTTCTGTACTCACATCAACAAATGGATCAAAAACATTCAAGTGTAATTAGAAGGATTAGTGTCCTTGGGGAACTTTAATTCTTCTTATGTCAATTATTGACTTAGTTACTCCCCATTTATAAAAATATATTTATTTTGAGTAACCAGGGATGAGAGATTATGAAATTAAATACCTTTTCCAATGACATAGTCCTCAAACAATCTTCAGAATAGTTGAATTTAGTACCAACTGAAGTTGATACTTATCAAATTAATGACTATAGTAGCTCCTTGATATGTATCCCTGTCAAGGGAACACTTCTTGTCACTGAATCTTAGGTACTCCCCCTATGATCTTGATTCACCTTCAATTACCTGCATTTAAATAAAAAATACAATACATAACGATTTAAGAGAATACGGTGGACTCTCCATGCTTCTTCAATGTTAGCAGGAAGGCCGAGATTATTTTATCGACCAAGATGCTCCATTTTCTCATTACTAACACTTTCACATTTGATCTTTAATTTTGAATGTGGTTGTGGGGATCTCAATAATTCTTCAATCTCTTTGTGTGTGAATATTATTTCTTCAAGAGCTTTCCAAGAACTAGAATCTCTCAGTGAAACTTTCATCCTCTTCATAAATTCTTGTTGGGCTGGAATGAATTAAAAGCACTTTCTGACAGTATGACCCACCTTGTTTCACCTCACACATAGAACTTCTCTGCCTTCATATAGAATCTTCTATTTTTAGCACTATCCTTAGCCTGTGCATCTTCTATTTTCCTCATTCTTTCCAAATCTCTTGGCCAGACCACCAATATGTCATTAATAACTGAGGCATCAATATTGGAACTTCTACATGGATTCTTCTAAGTGGTATCCTTCATATTAGTTCTTTTGGATGAACCACCCTTCACCTTCTTGGACATGGAATCCAAGGACTTCTCAGTTTTCCTCACTATAATCTTCTTGGGAGCATTTTATTTTGCAACATAATTATGATTACATCCCAAGATAGATTCATCATTCTTCTCCAGATTTTTTGGTCCTCTGTTCTTATTAGATTTGAATACATTCTGAGATAAGCATGCACCATTCTCATGACCACTCCCATTGCATACATCACAGATGTTGTCCAGCATTCCAAATCTGTTTGCAGTATACTGATGCTTCTAGATCTGTGGATATAGCTTCTTCTTCTCCGGATTTCTCCCACATGATATGGGCCTTATCTGTGCTTTTACATTTAAGGAATTGCACCAACAATCTAGTGCAAAATTCCCAAATCTATTAGAGCACCATCATTGACCAACAAAACTTGACTTCCTGACATCTTCTTTATAAGGTTACTGAATCTTATTGATATTTTTTACTTTATATGGGGATCTATTTTCCACACTCTTCTTCCTATTCACCATAGCCATGGTGATAGTTATCTCCACACTTTTCATCATCCATACTTGTTTAGAATTTTTCTTCCAACCTACACTTTTTTGAGAAACAATTTTAGAACCATGAGTAAAAGTTGGGATGGATGGTACCTTTACATTCTTAGCTACTTGTGATAGATCAATGAGTGAAGACATGATCTTATTATAACATGTTGGAGGTATTTTGACAGTAGAATCTTCTAGTAAGCATTGAGTACAAGAATCAATTTTTTTCCTTCTTTTGTGGAGACTCAATATGCGCCTTCTCAAGATTGGTCAATTGAGCTTCAAATTCTAGACATCCCATATTGAGGATGACTTCCCAGTCTTCAATCATAGTCATCTTCTATTCACACTCTTTCTTTAATATTTCAAATTCATCTTCAGGAATCCTTACTTTGTTTTGTAACAAAGATTCAAGTTCATTGATCTTCTTGGAGTCTTATTCCAAATGTAATTCCTTGACATCATTTCTCCTTTTCATCTCATCTTCAAGTTCATGTATCTTCTCTTATAGAGTCTTATTGACTCCCTCTTTCTCTTCAACATCTTTTAGCCACATTTAAGAACTTATTTCAAATTATCTATTTGTTACTTCAAAGGTTCCAACCTGTCTGAAGTGCTTTAGACATTCAACAATTTTTTCTTGTAAGACTTTCTCCAAAACATCAGTTTCTTCTTCCAGCTGAGTGATATTTCCCTGAATGCATTGAAATGCACCACAAACCAGGGATGTACTTTCTTCAGGAATACCATGTAGATTCATTCTTAATCTATCAACTAATATTTCTTGAGATGTTGTAGATTGATCATCACCACTTGTGCTAGAATTTTCATCATGAGGATAATTTCTAAATGTACTAAAACATACCTATTGATTAGTTGAGGTAGGAAGGTTGTCCATCTTCTTAGTGGGGACTTGATCCACCTTCTCATTACATTCCATGTCTTGTGTGTCTTCAATTTCAGCTAGATATAGAGAACCAGATGCTTCCTATTCTTTAGATAAGAGGGAATTCTTCTTCAATTTTCTCTTCTCTTTCTTTTTCATGTTCATCATGGTCTTGGTAGATATATCTTTCTGCTCAGAGATAGCTGAATCTTTACAAACACTGCTCTTCATTGTTGACTCAGGAAAGGAACTCATGTTTTCAAAAGAGAATAACTTCACTGTAGATAATCCAACAGAGGTGAACATTCCCCTCTTATACCAATTGAGAGGACCATTTTGGGATATACCGAACACTAAGAGGGGGGGGGGGTGAATCAGTTTTGGGGACTTTTTAAACCAATTTAAATTCTTATCCATGTACCTCTTGACCTGTTAGGATCTTGATTCTCTTATTCTCTTTACCCCGTCGCATGAAATAATATAAAGAAGTAAAAATATTCACGTGATATTTTTACAAGTTTCGCCACTCAATAATAGTAGCTGCATCCTTTCCATGCATGGATATGACCAGTGCATGTATTCTCCACTATAATGTGATATTCTTTTACAATGGAGTGGCTAGGAAAACAATCCTCTAGATAGTGTGAGTCCCTAAACTTTGGAGGGGGTGGGAAACAATCCTATTCCCTGGACTGGTGATAGCCTAGTCCAACTTGCAGCCTCTAGATGGTTCTTTATACTGCCTATGGAGATAGTCTTCTTCCTTCTTGAAAAGTTAGGTTCTTCTCTTGGTCTTCTTTCCTTCTCTTCTTTTCTAGTACAAAACCAACTACACTAGGCTTATTCTTTCTTCTTCTTAGTGAAACAACCAACTTCCCTAAAACTTCTTCTCTCTACTTAGCCAGAATCACATATACCAATGTGATTATTTAGAAACTAAGGATTAGCTCACATAGCATCATCTGAATTAAACTTCCCTAAATAATTTTAGGCTTCATTTGGGCATACAATGTTGTTATTCTTCTTCTTATCTTCTTTCTATGCAGAAAACATGTAAGATGCACACTCTTCTACTTGTTCTGCTTCTTCAATGCAAAACCAACTGCACTGAAATATACTATTCTTTACATGTTCTCTTTCAGTGAAACACTGTCTGCACTGAGCCCTTCTTCTTCTTCTTCTTGCTAGAATCACATGTTCTCTTTGTGATTATAAAAACAATAAATTATAGATCAACTTACCACCATCATAGTTGAACAATAGCTGTTAAGAACTTCTAGAACAACTCATTGCTTGCACGCCAATCCTTACTTGCGAGCCACCCTGCATGCATGCCTCCTTGCTTGTGTGCCTCCCTACTTGTGTGCCATCTTAATTATGCACCATAAAATACTTGTGCACCACAATTGTTCACAACTCACAACTTGTGCACCACCTTTGGCTTATACACACTCCAATTCTTGAAATCTCTTCCCTGCTTGCGCGCCTCTGGCAACTTGCACGGCAAAACATGCGCAGTAAAACTTGCATGGAAAAACTTGCCTGACAAAACATGCGCGGAAAAACTTGTGCGCCTTATAAATAGACCTCAGCTTGTGCACCACTTCAGATTGGGAAACGCCTTCTACTACTTGCACGATCAGAACTCTAATTTTCTCTTAATTATAGAGCATTGAAACAATTAGGATGTTAGTCATCTGTTTAAATGAATTTTGGTGACTTGCACTCCATATACACTTGTACTCCACATACACTTGCGCTCCGCTCCGCTCCAGCACTTGCGTGCCGCTCTAGCACTTGTGCGCCACTCCAGCACTTGCACGACACTTTCTTTCCTTTGTCATATTCTGATATGATGATGTTGAAATATGACTTGCGCACAACAAACACTTGAGCACCACATATACTTGTGTGCCACACTTGCGCGCTGCTTATACTTGCGCACCACTTTTTTTCTTGCGCACCAATCTTTAACTTGCATGCCCCTTTATGTCCTTTGTAATATTTTGATGTGATGATCTAGAAATATTAATTGCACGCCACTTACACTTGCGCGCCAATACTTGCGCACCAATTTCTCTGCTTTTACAAGATCTTATCTTTACTCTCTCTACTCTTCATAAGGCTCCCATCACAAGTTCTCCAAAATTATAATATTTGTGAAACACAAATCAGAAAATCATCGTCATAGTTTTGTCCATTCTTTTTGGAATATGAATTTCAAAGTACTTCTTCATCCTCACTTCAAATCCTTAATTCATTTTGGAGTGTTAATTACAAATAACTAAAATCATCTCTCTTTATCAAAAAGTGGAGGCTTGAAGCTTCTTCAAAAAACTTCAATGTTGTAGACAATGTATCACCTTTGATACTTGTATTTGGAACTTCATGAATAGTGCAACAATCATCTGATTTCAAGGAAATGTGTAATTCATGACCTTATTAGAATTCCAATCCCTTCCACACTCTCTCTTCTTATTCAACCATCATTCTCTGCTTGATTCAAATCATATGATTCTTTTATTCAAGTAGGCTCTTGCATAGTTCTCATGAAATCGTGAAGCATTGCATGGTCTTCTTTAAATCCTCATTCTTCTTCAATCATCCTTAGATGGATGATACTTCACCATTCTTCATTTTTTTATACAATGTGTCACCTTCGACACAAGTTCTTTTAACGTTGTATCAGTTCAATAATCGTCTGAATTGATCTTCTTAAAGAATTGCTCAAGTATGACATCCAATTCTATGATTCCATAACAATTATCTAGGAAAACTCACTTTAGCCAATCTCCACTAACTTTTTAGTCCTTCTTCTTCTCCTACTTTATTTTTTCGAGTATTGATAACTGTTGACAAAAAATACAATCTTTATACAAAAATTGGTCCCAACACTGACCCGACCAACCAGGCTGGGGGGTCCCTCATGGCCCGACCCATTTTGGCCGACTCGACCTGACCTGGTCAAGTATGGGCAGACCTGGTCGCGTCTAGCCCAGTGGGATTTTCTAGACCTGGCCTAGTCCATCCATGGGTGTAGCCCGCTAGGTTGCCCAGCAACCCGGTCCATGTTCTCCGGCTCGGCCTAACTTTGTCAGACTAGTACGGCCTAGCCTAGCTACCCTGTAGCTCAGTTCCCCCATTGGCCCGGCCCACATCGGCGGACCATTTTTCCTCCAACTTGGTCCACCAAGTGGCCCTGTTTAGTTTTCTAGGATGGCCTATATTGGTGGGTCGTTTTTCTCCCAACCCAGATATTAGGCAGTATCCGGTTTGTGTGGACTTGCAGTAACAGGAGGTGCTATGTTTTCTGCCAGCCGATCTGCTCACGCGGACTGGTTTGTCCATGTGACCTATTGTGAGCCACATATCGAGCTCACTGATGCAGTCTGTGGACCACAGCTTGTGCCTCCGACTCTACCGGGTGGCCGCGTCCGCCTACCGCCAGTCATAAGCCTCCATGTCGACGGCTTCTATCATTGTCATGACCCTGTTCCACTGTAGTGGCTAGGTGCCATGGCCTCGTGCCACCACCACAGCCTCTCACTGATTCCACAGTCCACCTTTCTTGTGGCCCATCCTAATTGATGATTCCATCTCCCACAACCTCCTATCATGGGATGATGTGTCGATGCACTGCAATAATCCCTTCTGGACTGCGGATACTATCACCATCAAAATCATTATTCCATGAAGAATGGGAATAACACAAGAATGAAAAATGGGATGTAGTCACACATATGAACACCCAAATAATGATTTAGATATTTATTCGTGTTGGCCTTGATTCATTCTTGTTAGTAGGATCACAAAGAACCAAAATAATGAACAAATAATCACTAAGATAAATATCCATTTTATCTTGCATCATTAACTATCCCACACAAATGATTGATCCTTGGGTTAAATTTTTCTAGTTAAAACACATTTGTCATTTAAAAGAAGGAACATGGAAAATAAAGTCACACATAAATTCATCAAACCCTTACGTGGGAAAGGATATTGCTCGAGGATGACAGCTCTTCATCGTTTGTTGATCTTTGATCCCGAATCCACTCTACAAGTGTGTCATCTCCATCGTCTGAATCCCTGGAATTCGTCAATGGAGAGTATCACTTTGTCGTTCATTAGAGGTATTCAAAGGTTGTTCCTCAACCCATAATTTCATGTTTTATTAAAGAAAAACTCTGTTTTCATGTTGTAGTGTCACCACCCTACTCCATTAATGTATTTCATTAATGAGATCCATTAATGATATTCAGTGTCGCCTCATTGCTGCACCACAGCGCTGATGTTCTACTTCATAATGATGAAGAAAAAAAATTTAAGTTATTATATTTTTTTTTCTAAAATTTTTCAAAATTATCTTTCACCATCGACCCGCTCTAGTCAATGTTAAGATTTTATTAAAGGAAGCACTCCCTCATGATTTCAACAGTACTCTCATATTTCCAATCTGAGTTACCATTTAAGAGTTATAAGGATATGAAAATAAATTAAACATTGTTTTGTTATTTTATTTATGGCCAAAAACTAATTTCCACATTTGAACCATGCTTACCAATGTTATGAACTTTCTAGGAGAATCTCGATGCTTTGTGTCCAACAGTGCCCTTATATTTATTTATCCAGGCAGTGTTTTAAAAGTTAGAAAAACCTTCTCGTAAATTTATTTAACAAACTTTAAAAATAGATCAAAAATACTTTCTGACCACCTTGGGCTTCAGAATCTTGTGTCATCTTAGGTATTGGTCTTGAAATAATCCTATTTAATTTTTTAAAAAAATTATATGGAATTCCAGGGTATTACAATGACTCTATTAAATGATTTTGTTTTCAAATATTCTTGATTTGTTGTGCAATATTTTTAGAGCTACTTTGACTGGGAGATGTTCGACCTAGAGTATAAGTATCGAGACAAACTTCATCAAAATATTTCGAATATGGGATATGAATTATAAATATATGTGTGTTGTTTCCTTAAGTTCTACACAGTGAAGACAGAAATGTTTTTATCTCTATAATCAAATCACTGTTATTTATATCACTCTTACTGCATCTTATTTTATCACCTTTTTCTGCATGTTTGATAAAGCATTGGGTGAAGATACACTTTCAAGACATACATGTTTAAAAATATGTGTGGTATTTTCTATACTTATATTTGTAGAAGGCCTACGCAATGTTGAAGATCTATTTTTTTGTTGTACATTTTTGAAGATATGAATACATATTTTATTTGTTGTTGAAACTGTGAAGTATAACCTATTTTTCAGTAAAATTAATCTCTGTTGAATTATTGGATTTTTTGCTACTCGGAATCAATCGTGGTAAAGTGTCAGCTTCTTTTATTACGATGTGGATTTATGGTTCCCTATAAAAGAACCATAAATCCTGGTAAAATCATTATAATGTGTTAAATTCACGACCTTAGTTATTGAGGTATTATAATAAGATTTCATGTTTACTGAAATCACCAAACTCAGGAAGAGAATGATGGTTGAGTGGGATCAGAGATCTTTGAACCTTGAAAAAAAATTCATCATTTTTTTTTATTTTCCTTTTTTTATTTCAGCAACTCACATGAATTCATAAGTGAAGGGAATATTCATTATATAACAAAAGAGGTAATTTGAATCTGTAAAAGTTTTTGAAGAACACAATTATCCTCCTCTTGTGTCTTTGTCTTAATTATCATCATCCCCTCCTAACACTTTATAAGAATAAAAAAAATATAGGAAGCAATATAGGGGCCAATATAACTAATTTGGAAGACTTTCCTACATTTTCTCAGGTATTGTAGAATAAAAAAATTGAAAATAAAACTATTTAAGAGGGGAGAATAAAAGAACTAAAACATGATTATATTAAATATAAGTCTTTTTGAAAAATTCATCCCATAAAATTGGCCATTTTATTAATTCATTATTTGAAAATACAAAAGACTAAAAAATTTTATTCAGTATATTGTGCACAGATAATGTTGCTGGGAATATAAAAACATTGGGAAAGCCAATAATATTGAACTTTGGAGGATAACACTCTAAAATAATTAAAAATATATAAGATAAATTTAAAATATAAAGAATATAATAAGCATTGGAATAGAAATGATATAGGAACTAAGAAAAACATATGAATGATTTTAGCTACCAGAAATAAGTTTATAATTAAGGGGTAGTATGACCATTTTAGGCTTAATGTGATTGTTGGAATTCTATCATTGGGGATTTTACTTTTGTAAAAGTAATGTAACTATAATACATAAAACTATCAAATAAAATACATAAAATATTTTCATAGTAATATAATAAATAATTATTAATAATTTATATTGATCAAGTAATAATACTATTATTACACACATATTTTTCATAATAAAAATTTGATCTAAAAAATGAGCCTTTAAATTGATTGGCATGAATCGCATAATTTTTAAATATAAAAAAAGTTTTATTTGTTAAATAAATTTCATGTAGAGAAATTCTTTTTCTTAAATAGGACTATAAACATAGAATCAACACATTAAAATTATCCAATAGTTAATTTTTCATAACTTTTTGAGATGGATGAGTTTATAGGTAAATAGTAAAATATAGTATGAATATAAACTAAGTATTATGATTTCATTATGTCCTAAAAATGAATTGGTAATTAATATTACTAAAGCGAGTACCAATATAATGTCAATTTTTTAAGGTGATTTTTTTTATGGTATTAAAATTAATTTTCAATCCTACAAAAAACATTCCAATTTCTAAAATGGAAAATAATTCATTATGATAATTAATTATGAATAAAAGTTTTTTCCTTGTACAATTAAATATAAAATAATATATTACAGTTCTCAAACATAAAAATTTTTATACCCATGCTATAAATATCAAAAAAAAGGATTCAAAAAATTGGTACGGTAATTTTTTTCAATCTCTATAAGATATATTTCCCTGGACCAAATCCAAAAAATAATAAAAAATTATCTCTCATTCGATATAAATACCCACACATAATCCCATTTCTAGTCACAATAAAATTAGTGACAATGATAAAACACCCATTTTACCTTTCATGAGTCTCTAAAATGATTTTATAAGGTTCTAAGGTGTTCCTTCTCATAATGAAATAATCTAATTTGAAAGGTAAGTGTTCCTAACATCGTTTCTTCATTTCCCATTTTTAATCCTTTTAATTCCTTTAAAATTCCATAGCCAATATTTTTATTAACTTTTATTATAAATAAATTATTATATTTATAATAATATAATACTATACATTCTCATTATACCACATTCATAAGTCATAATAGTAATTAACCATTCAAGTTTTAATAAACTCCATTATTAAAATACCTAAAAAATCCATTTATTTGTGGTATAGAAATGTGGAATTTATAATTAGTGGGATTTTCATAAGAAATATTGTTTTATATAGCTTGTAGAGCCTATATTGGGTCTCAAGTACATTAAACATTTTTCTTTGTAATTAAACCATTTCCATAAAGTTATTTCCACAAAAACATTGTTGTATACATAATTCATATCAAATATATTTAACATAGAATCCTAATTTTTAGAAGGGATTTTTATAATACTTCATTAGTCACCTACCATTGAAGAATATTGTATTGGATCACTATTTACAATTGATATCCTTATTAAATGAATATTCCATGCACCATTACATCATTATCAATTCGTTGAGAACGGAACCTTCCATTTCATTCTGAATATATTTTTGTTACTACGTTGATTATTTCCCACTCACCCAGATAGCCATCATAATCCATTAAATGGAAAAAATTGATATTTCATATATATTTTATTTTTATATTAAAAAATGCTGATTATTTATTCAATTTTATATTTTAGGTTACTTAGGGAATGTTATGACAGGTATTACATATAAATTCACTTTATATAATGTATATATTTTTCTTATTATATGATAGGTTGGGGACGGAATTATATATCCTATTGATGTTTATGTAGGTCTCATGAGAGAAAATATCTTGGTTATTTTCTATGTTCCTACACATTTATGTATGATTTATTTCCCAATAACTCAATGGTATGGTTATGATATCGAACATCATGTATTTCATCATTATGACTTTTTTGTTATCCAGGTGATTTATTATATATATTTTTATTCTAACCATGGGTTTACTTCTCTCATGTTATCATTTATTATGGCATAATTTGATTATTAATCATGTTATATTGTGTATGAAATTTTTATGTCATGTTATATTATACTTTATGGTATCCCTTATTGGGAATATGATATCACATTGTTATATTAGTACCCATTTCCCTAGTAAACCAAGATTATTGCTACATGATCCATAAGGATATAGTGAGTTAATAGTGTTTTAATGTATCAGTATAATGTATTTTATGTTAATCATGACATGTGATGTTATTTTATATATCCACTCTCCTTAAACCACTAAAATATTGGGGCTTTTTTATTTTGATCTCTGTATAATGTACCGCTATAAAAAAACCACTAACTCTGTGTTACTAATGTCAAGGTTGTTACCTTACTTTTATGCATCACTCATATGTTCCAGAATTTGAAAAATATAGGAATTAAGTTTAATATGCACATAATTCACAAGGACCATGTATATAAATGTTTAATATGAAGGGATTCCAATTCATAATTATAAATTTTCACATAATTAAGTATAACATTCACACATACATGAAATCCCCAATTATCAAAGGGAACCCCCCCCCCCACCATGAGATATACACTTTAACCTTTTAAATAACCTATGGAATAACAAATACCTATAGTCACCCTCAAGGATTTCACCTAACATCCCTGGTTCATCAAGTGGGACCAAAAATAGGGTTTATTTTTTTTATAATCCCCACTCACATTTGCTTCCTTATTGATATAAGAACAACTTTTATCCCACCAGTTCCCACCTCCCATGGGTCCAGTCATCCATACCTGAGTTCATTTTACAAAACGTTTAAGGTGGTTACAAATTAGCTTCCATTATTGTGTAATACCCTCCATTCCTTCACCTATATCACCTATTAATAGAAATAAAAAAGGGATTCTAATTCAATATCTTACATGAAACCATAACAAGGCACCCTTCATGAATGGTGTATTTCATTTCCTATCTCAAAATTGTATGGGTTAATATAAATAAATATACTCATATATATGTGTGTGTGTGTGTGTGTTTATAATATTTACAGCATTATTTTCTTAAAATAGATGATGACATCATTATCAATGTAAGAGGGACAAAAATAAAAAGTCAAAACATACTAAAAAAATCAATAAATGCTTGCAATGTTGAAAATAGTGAATGATTATTAACGAATGAGTAATGATATATTATAATAATATCATTTTGGATTTTATAAACCTTAGTATGGTTTAGGTATAAGTTTGTAACATGTTTCAAACCGATATACATGATTTTTAAATCCACGAACTAAAAGAAAACATGAGGTAATGTATTTTAATATCACATTTTACATATGAGAGATAAATGACATATTCACCAATTACTAATTTTTTGTGGTTTATCTACTTCCCATTTTGATATATAATGGAATTAATCCTTTTATATTCACGTTATTTAATATTTTATTTTGAATTATCTCATCTAAATGGGATTTACTTGAAAATTTTGAAGTGCTAAAAACTATCTTTCTAATATCACTTTCTATTGTGACTTTTAAAATTATGTTGATATAGTGGATTACTTATTACTATTTTCCCTAATAGATCACATTTATTTTAGATATCCATACACTTATGTGATGAGTATAATTGTTTCCTAAACAGTGTACAATTTTTTAATATGTTGTGTAATTGACAGTTATTTGATTAACTGGGGAAATATTAATAAATCTGTATCTTTTAGTCAATACAAATATTTGATAAGGAACATTGTTCAGGAATTAAACCACTTGAATGGCCTCAAGTTTTTCATCTTTTATTCATTTCATATAGTCACCCTATTAATGGTTTAAGGGGAAACCTTACTTGGACCATAGTCTTCATGACATTACCAGACCTGAAAGTCTTATAGAAATTCATCAAAGACTATGAATAAATGAAACCACCCCTCAATAGCATCTACATCTTGATAATCTCACCACCTTCGCATGGCTATTTGTCTTGATGTCCTGTGTAGAGATGCACAGGCCTGGTACAAATTGAAATCACTATACCCTTTCATTTTTTCAAATCTGATAGCTCTACTCTAGTGAATGTTATTTACTCTAAATTTGCTTATAAAGCTTGTTCTTTATAGAATCTATCATGTTTTTGTATTCACATTATGTGGCCTAATGGCCCAATGGTGCCCCGAAGGCCTTGAGGTTTCCATAAGACCTTATGGTGTCTTGAAAGCCTTACTTACCCGAAGGCCTAGGTGGCCAGAAGGCCTAAAAGACACAAAGACCAAACTGGTGGCCTGATGTCAAATAGTTACGGCTGTTATCATACCAAAAAGTGCCTTCTACAGTAAATTTTATAGTAACTACTATAGTACTGTTATAGTAAACCAAATATTTTACTCTTCCCAGATTTGATCCTGGGTCTCGTGGATGCACTTAAAGAGTCATCGCCAACCATGATGAGGCCCATGTGATTCATGAATTAAATCAATTATTTGATTTATGTGGAATGATTCGGATAGGTACTCAATTTGTGGGGCCTAATTATAAATAAACCATAAATGCTTTGATAGTCTCATGAAGCCAATTATTTTTCCAATCAGATGGGTATTTATTTGATATGATACAAAACTTCTTGTAAAAGGTTATGATGGTAAAGGTACCATGTACCTAGGAAACCCAGCATCTAATAATTAAGAGTTTCCTTTATTTGGATTAATTTATTATTTATCCATGAGACTTTTGATTTAATGAGACCTATGGATATAGTTCATTATCATTTTATTGATTAAATGAATGTGTTTTAGTTACATGCCTTGAAATATTGATTATGCCTTTTCTAGTTATTTAAATGGAAAGTGTGTTTAGTCATTTTATTTTCCATATTTTTTATTCTTAATAATTCATGATTATTTCCATTGTGCTTTTATCCTTACATATCATATTGTCTAAGACATGTTTTTTTACCCTTCCCTAGGATATGATGAAGAAATAATCAATTGAGATTTCAAGGATGAATTTAGTTTCATTTTATTTTGTATGATTCTTTATTTGATATTTATAAATGTAATATAGGTATCATTTATTTAATATAGTTTTAAAAAATTACTAAACTGATCGGCCCTTTGCAACATGACTCCTTGTAATAATTCCAATGTAATAAAGTAGAGTACCGACTTTGGGATTATGGGGTCAAGACGTTATATTTTTTATCACAAGAATTTTAGTAGAAACCTTGGAGACTAGATTTCAAAAAAATAGATTAGGGGACATAACCCAAATATATATGCTTAGGAAAAGTATATAGGAACATACCAAAGAATCCATGTTTATGATTTTGAGATTAGATTTGCACAATTATTCAATTTATTATATGTATTTCAGTATTTTTCATATAAAAAATTATGATACATAATTTTATTAACTAATATAGTATATTTCTTTGTTTAGAAATGGAATATTGAAGGAATAATTATATCAATACTCATCACCAATGTAGAGGTTTCCCTACTAAGAAATTCAATTTAGGTGGTATTGGAACTACGAAAGTTATGTATATATTTGGGAATATTAATCAAGTTATGACACATGACCTTTGTTAGATAGAGAAACATGTTCCACACTGAGATTATCAAATTCTGGATCATTTTATATGACATAGTTCTTCATCATTTACATTCACTGTTGATCAAATGACAGTTAATAGATGAATTAAATATTTTGAAAAAATATTTATATCATTGGGATGTGCTGAAAAGGAGAATTTTACACTTGTCGTGTATTGTCTCAATGGTGATGTGTATTAATGGTGGTTGTTGATCCATAATACTATAAAAGAATATGAAATAGAACTCATGGAATGGAAAATTTTTAAGAACACATTTTTAAAAAAAATATTTCCCTCATGAGAAAAAAACTGATATTATGAAAATTTTCCTTAGTTTAATAAAATAAATGAGTAATAAATTGTTATAGAGTACAAAGATACCTTTAAAAGGGTATCAAGGTATGATACAGATTTCATATTACACACAAAAGGAAAGATTAACTATTTCTATAGATGACTTAAGACAAGTTTCCAAATGGAAATAGTGTCTCAAAATTTCTCTTCATACGATGAAATATTATTATTTTCAATCAAGATAGGTAAATATTTCTATAATCTTTATGTATTCAATGGGAATAAATAGAATAAGAGGATGGAAGAGAAAAATTCAAAAAAAGAAAGAAGGGAAAGAAGTATTTTCCGACATGTGATGACTGTGAAAATAATCACCCTATAAAATGATTTAAATGATTGGGAGTATGTTGTAAATGCAGAGAGAATGGTAACTAGGAAATGGAATGAATCGATAAGAAGGAAGACACTTCTATTTAGTTTTACAACTATAAGGATATGGGGTATTATGAATATGAGTTCACCAAATATAAAGGGATCATGCCTCAGAATAATCAAAGGGATCAAAGTGAATCTCATGCTATTGATAGAGCCAAATTAGAATGATTAATTTTCTCCTATATTTGTATCCTTTAATAACATTGTAAATATATGTTTTTGATGATAACCTTGTTATAACAATTATGGAATTTATAAGTATTATACTTCAATACTTTTTAATAAATGATTTAAAATATGGTGTTGATTGGTCCGCATAACCAAAAAAATGTTATTTAGCAACAAGTTTGATTCAAATTATTAATTTTTATTGAATAATGAAAGGAAATTAGTACAAAATCTGTCAAAGGTGAACCCAACCAGCATGAGTCCTAAACAAGGACTAAGGAGTTCTAAAAAATGGAATCTAAAGGAGTAACCTCTTAGGTGTTCACATACTCAGGGGGAATATAATACATACTATAAAAAACAAAGATATCATTATGTATGTACCCTAACGTGAGAAAATATTACACTTTGTTTCCTTCTTGCCAAGTATGGATTAAGCTACTCCTAAAATAAGTAAGAGATATGTATCACTAGATATGGTATGAAATTGATGAGTGATATGAGGAGAGGTTTCTAAGAGAACTTTAAATAATTTTTGAATCTGTTTCTATCTTTAAGAGTGAAATATTCCTGGACATGCATAACTAAATTCCATAGAGGAGAGACCAAGCCTTTTCATAGAGTGAGTCCACTATACCAAAATTAAAACTAAAAGTTTCAATGAAAAAACATTTTGGGTCTCGTACAACACCTCCTCCCCTCATAACATGTAATAAGCATGATCCATTAGTATTGAGATTTATCACAACTATTGGGGGTATCCAACATACAAAACGTCAATCGGAATTGGTTCTATGACCATATGGTTAATGGTTTTTATGGTTCAAAACGATTCTAAAACAAGGAGAATCTTCCCATTTTCTAATGAGCTTTCCCAGATCATAGATTAACCACCTTTTTCATGCAACCAAATTTTCTTAGAACTTGAAATTCCACCATTTCATGACCTAATCCTTGCCTCATAAATGCACTGACACCCTATAGTCAAAATTGAAATTCTTTCCTTCTACTCGACAGTTTTTCTTCCCACCCCATGGAACCACCATTGGAAAAAAAATCATCCACATGGATACTAGATAGGGAGACACATGAAAATTCTCCCACAAATTCCCACATTTCACTTTCCCACTAACTCTATAAGACAATGTTTTTTGTCATATCAATGTAGGAGTCATGGAATAGAGAAATTTTCATACAGTTTTGATATCTTTCCTACAAACCTGTGAATTAGTCAGAATGGAAGGATTCCTCAAATTCCAAAAGAGAAATTAGTATTTTAGAGATTACACTTTTCACCAAAAAAATCATCCCATGAGTCTCTGCCATGAGAATCCAATAGTGTTGCTCTATGTTTCTTTAACATAAATAAACCTATAGAAGAGGATTTGAATGCAAACTTTTCTTATTCGTCTAAGAGAGTGATTGGATGAAAAATGGTGAGATGATCCTTATCATGCACAGCCTGGATAATGAAAGGATACTCACTGTCTTGATGGAATGATATATACGAATTTGAAAATATATAAAACTAAGAAAACAACCCATTCAATTATCATTCCAGAATATTAAATCAACACACCCAATGATCTAGAATATAGTAATTATCCTTAAACATAGCGTGAACCTTTCTACCACCTCCCAATCCATCATGTCAAATAGGCAATTCATTGTATAAAAAACACTATGCAATCCAATACTCCCTCCTATATAGGTGTCCACAATCATGACTATGATTCCTAGTGAAATCTTCTTTTTGAAAGATAATCCTAGAAAAATGAATTAAACATATTGTAAATATTTTTAATCTAGGATTTTGGATCTTTGGGGATTGATAAAATGTGCACAAGGATTGATAATAGAACACTATTCATAAGAGTGTTCCTTCCTCTAAATGATAGGAATAGATCTTTCTAGTTGTTGATCTGGGAAGTGATCATCCCAACCACCAGGTCTATGTTTCTAATCTGTAGCCTACCAACCATGATTAGGGAACCTAATTATCCCATTGGAAGACATTTTTTCAGATACCTGTGATGAATTTTAGTGTGATAACACGACTCTCTCGGCAGCGCCTTGAAACGAAAAAACTGATTTTATCCTATTTAAATAGTTCCCACTAAATTTATAGTCATATACAAGAATATTATCTAAACCCAATAACTATTTTAAACTATCACTTAGAAATTCCACCAGGTCATTGGAAAAAATAAAATTGGACACAACTTGCATGTTGGCCCTATACCCTAAGGGCTGGATCATCCCCTCTAAATTTTTTCATTAATAAATCTTCTTATAGGATATTTTGTTAAGATAAAGAAGCTTGGGGGAAAAGGGTATCTTTGTTTTAACCCTCAAAAAGACATAAAAATTTATTTCTCCTTCCCATAAAACAGATTGAAAAATAAGTAGAAAAAAAACATTTAAAAATACAATTTGTATCCCAGGTCTAGAATTCCATGCAATTTAGAACCTTTAAGACAAAACCCAACTCTATCATATCATACACTTTTTACATTTTCACATTGAAAATGATGTTTTATCCTTGATATTTCTTATTTATTCTTTGATCATTTCTTTTACTAAACATATAGAACCTTGAATGGACCTTCCCCTTACAAGGACATGTTGATCCTATGGTACCCATGATACAAGGTGATTAGAAAATCTCTAGTTGAGCACACTTTATATGAAATTTTAAGAGAAGATTCACAAACTTATAGGCTTAAATTGGCTTAATGAGGAAGGGTCTCAGACCTTGGGAATCAGCATAAGGGTGGTAAAACTAGTCACCCCAGGAAGACATTCCCTTCCAAATAAATATCGCACTACATCAATTAGATATTTCTTTACATTGCTCCATCAAGAAACATAAAAAGAATCAGGAAAACCATCTGGCCTTAGAGACCTCTCCAGATTGAGCCTAGAAACTACTTCACAAATTTCCTTTTCCCTGGGCTTGGATTCAAGATTTTGGTTGTTATGATCTAACAACACTCTAGAAATATAATTAAAAATAGGTTCTTGGTCATTAAGAGTCTTATCCTGTGTGGAAGGATTAGGTCCTATAAGAATGGAATGAAAAAAGGATTTAGACATACCTAGAACCACATAAATGTCATTATAATAGTACCTATAATCAAGGAGGATGTTGGGATTATTAATAACTTTCATTTCTTTTTTATATGCATGAAAATATCTAGTGTCCATGTGTCCTATTTTAAGACAAGTTTCTTTTGACTTCTAATGAGATAGCCACCCTTGAGAAAGAAGGAAATATTCCATAGAACTTTTCATATGGAGAAGATAACTAAAATCATCTTTATCTCACCATCTTTATATCCTTTTTCACATTATTTAAAACAAGTTTACAAATTTTCCACCTCTTTTTGTGATGTAATGATATTCTTTCTCCAAAAAATCAGATTCTTGTTTAGTTGTTTTAATTTGTTATGAAGACCTGCCCAAAAATTCCTCTGAATGGGATTATTCAAAGAATAAAGAACCTCCTATAGGAACAAATGGTAGTAATTTCAACTACTGGAGTAAAACAGATTCTTAGCATCAATATCCCTGGAATCTAGATTCACAAAAATTGGGGAGTGGTCGAAAAAAATGAGTGAGATGAGTGAAAAAATACCTCTGGTAGACTAAAATAGCTTGTATGTTTTCAAAGAACCAATTCAAATAGCTCCAAGTATGTCTATAACCTCTTTGATTATTGTACCAATGGTACCTATCTTCATATTACCCCTATATTGTATTCAGTTATTAGGTGAAAATAAGAGTAGTCCTAACATGACTTCCTGCAAAAAGAACCTCCTCATTTCTTCTTAGAGGGATCAACAATGGAATTGAAGTTGCATCCCACAAACCATGTAAAAGAAGCTATTTCAAACCTGATGAGGATTTTCCAAATCAAATCCCTTGGAGGAATACCACATTTTTCATAAATAAAAGAGACAAAACAATGGTACATAACTACTAAAATATTTTTTGTTATAAAATTATTAGAGGCCTCAATGAAATTCACCATAATATCAGTGTCCCAAAAAATCAATATGTTTTTATTAAATAGAATACCTTTCATAAATATTTAGTCTCTCATTCTATTGGAAAAAATATAAATCAATGACTCCTATTTCGACTCTAAGATATCCATAAGAGAAATATGGTGTTCGATAATCTCTTTGGATATGAAATATGTCTTCACCCATGCACCCAGACCATAGGAGTTCCATATTAGAAATTTTAAAATTGAGATTAGTGGAGTATATGGCTTTATCATGAATCCATAGTGTTTGGAAATTTCTTTTATTAGAGAGACACCGGTGATTGTTCAATTTTTTCTTTAGATCAAGGGGAGATTCCGAAAATCAAAGTTAAACCTATGCAAGGAGAGAAACTTATGGGTTCATGCTTTTTTGAAAACTCTATAAAAACATCCAAGATATAAGATAGATAATGAACTGTCTTCTACCCCCTGCATTCATTATAATTTAAACTTTTTGGAAAATATGTGGTTGAGGAAAAGATAAGACTTAATATGTTCATAGTGGTGAACTAATGATATTTGGAAAAATAGATGATTCTTATGAAAAAGTAAATTGGGTACTGATACATTCCTTGGAAATGATTCTAAAGTTTTGGATGAAAATCTTTTGGATAGTTTAACAATTTATGAAATGGTTTATTTTGATTATTTAATGATATTTTAGATATTAATGTATTACTTCTTTGTGTTATGAAACATGTGCTAGGAAATAAGTTAGAAATAGGTTAAGGAATAACCAAACGATAATATTGTTTTATTAAATAGAAACATATATTTAATTATATTTTTATAGAGTGAAATAATTCTTCAACTCTGGGAAATTGATATATAAATAAAATTTTGTCCTAATATTTTATTTTATTATTAAATTGATGCACTTTTAAATCATCATGGATTTATAGATTTGAGATATTAAACATTACATTGATCATTCAATTTTTTGTGATCAATGACCTAAATAACTCCATATAATTATCTATTCTTTTCCTCCAATTACATATTTTCAATTTCCAGAAATTTTATCCAACGTAGAAACCTAGTTATATATTATTTTATGTGACATGTGTACTTATCATTCTCACTTGTTAAGAGGATTTATTATAAACAATTTTATGATGTGGGTTTTATAACATGGTAATTTTTAAATATCAAACAATTTATTACAAATATCATATTTAAATTTTGAGGAAAAAATTTATTTTAAGTTTGGGAGAATGTTGCACCTTGAAAATTCAAAAAGCATAACTTTTTATTCAGTAGTATGTATGATAGGCAACACCAAATGTAAAAAAAAAGAATATAACCACTCCAGACATTATGATATATTTAATATTCTAAATAAATTTAATATATTATATATCTTTTTGTTCATGTGATACTGATTTATCTTACATTACACGTAACAAATACTTTCTTCGATAGCTTGTGTTGAACACAAAACCGAGTCTAACCGAACAACAATATGTTATTAAAATATTATTATATAAAATAATAAGATATAACCTATATATTAAATTGGAAGTTATAAATATTATTAACTAACCTCTTAAAATATATGGTTTACCCCAATATTGAATGAATTCATTGGTTACCAATTAATTCAAAATGAATAGAAAAACCAACTAAATATAAAGGACAAGTTTGAATGTACTCCAATTTGTTTTATCCTAATAAGTTAAAATAATTATTATTAGGGAATGATAATAATGATATTTATCTATTATATATTAAATTCAATTTTTTTTGCATTTATCCAATAGATTTTATTTGCATAATATAAGAAAAAACCCCAATTTTAAGCATAAAAAATATGTATTTTTATAAATGTGGTTTTTCCACCTTTTAATGGATAACCTATTTTAAATATACATTGTAAAAAATTTATAAATTTAATTTGAAAAAATAAACTTCATTTTTTAAATCGGAACATCTAAATTATCTTTGGGTGATATTTTTTGTTTTTTCTAAGAAATTTCATTTTTTATGAATAGTGAAAATACTAAATTTTAATTGAAAACTAACTTTTCATCTAACTTAATTATGTAGTTAAATAATATTTTTAATTATTTATAAAGTAAAATTGGATAAATTATTCATCAATTAATTCAATTTAGTAAATTGGAATCAATATCAATTTTAAATTGGATATAAAAACATTCCAAACTTTTGAACATTTTTACTTCAAAAGTCTACTTCCTCATACCATATATGGGGATAAATTTGTATTACTTTATTCAAATTATGTGATTTTAATTTGGGAACATGGATTACATATTTTTAATCATAATAATTTATAGTTTCTAGTAATTTCAACATTTTTTTGACAAAAAATATTAGTGAACACATTCATAATTAAATAGAGTGATTAAAGTAAAATTAATCTCAACAAGGGACTAAACCCTAAACCTAACATCCAAAATAAACAATAAATATTTCCAAAAACTATTTGACTGAAATATTTAGAACATATACAAAATTTTATGCTATTATTTTCACCATTATAAGCACATGATATAAGTATAACCTCTCAATAATTGTTACCTTCTATATTTACAAGAATTATACTCCGCCTCCACTATAAAATAAACTCACCCCTACCACTTATTCACACATATCATGATATTTGGATCATAAAAAACGTTATAAATATATCCCCAAAATCCCTACAATCATCCTTGAAGCCTTAATTTGGGATTAAAACCATCCATGTAATTCTTTTGGTGTAACCCAACGAAGTTACCCGAATAAGAGGTAACATTATTCCACAATAAATTTTGTTTCATTTATTTATCCATCCCTTAAATTATTATTATATGGTTAATATATAAAAACATGATTACAATATATATAATTTAATGTTTTTATTTTAATATTACTACCTAAATTCACACACACATCTATAAAATCTAATATGAAATCACTATTCGTGTGTATGTCGGACTACCTCCCCGCGAACCGATGTTGTTTATTCTTCCACTACAACCTTTAAAGGTTTTTAATAATGATTTATTTATAGTTTATATATGTTATATATTATATTTACAATTACTTTATGATTATTTAATTATTATATAATACATATCTTCATGCTTTCAATTTTGTGGGAACACGATAACCTTGTTTGTGGATTTGTGGACGACCACCTCCTCAATGCATTGTGATTCGTTCACACATTACAAGTAATGTATTAAGAATTGATTAAATAAGAAAATGATATTTATATGAAAAAATATGATACTATAAATATAATATACATATATATCATTTACTTTTTTCTTTAATAATACGACAATAAAATGTAAATAGTATTCATGTGCGCATACGGCCTACCATCTCCATGAATAATGTTTTTTATTTCCTATATCCATATTATTTGTATAAATATAAATTCATATATAATGAATATATATGATATTTAAATCGTGTTTAAAATTATTCAAATGAAAAAAACTTGATCTAAGTAAGAGGAATAAATTTAAGAAGTCAAAACATACTCAAAAAACAAAGAAACTAACACCCAAAATGAAGAAAATAGTGAACGATTTTTAACGAATAGGTAATTATATATTATAAAAATATAAAATATAATGTTTTAAATATTATTATGGTTATATTATACATTATTAAAATGTTTTAAAACATTATAAAAATGGTTAGATACCACACCAAAGAATTGGAAGAATATGGTAAGGGAATTTTATATCACTTTTTACATCTATGAGATAAATGGCATATTCACCACTTAAATATTTTGCTTATGGTATAAACAAGACCTTCTGATATACTATATAACTTCTCCTTTTATCTTCATGTTATTTAAAATTTTAATTTAAATTAGCTCATCAAAAAAAAATTACATGATAATTACCAAGTGTTAAAAGGAATCATTGCAATCTCAGTTTCTTTTGTGGTTGTTAACTTTATGTTGAAATAGTTGCTTCCTTATAATATTTTTCAGTTTAAATAGAATTTATTTAAGATATACATACTTGTTTTTGATAGGAATAATTATTTCTGAAATGGTGTACCATTTTTACTTACACAGTGTACAAAATAGTGATTTAATTAACTAGAAAAATATTAGTAAATATATATCTTTTACTCAATATTGATTTTGATAATACACATTGATCCTGAATTAGATTGATCATTCGATATATGAGGAATTAGTTGGGTAGGTACAACAAAGTTGTGGCCTAATTATACATATCCCCTCAAGGCATCTTTATTCTCATGAGATGAATTATTTGGCCAAGGAGATGGGTTTTTACCTGATATGTTATAAACTCTATTATGAACAGTATTGATGGTAAATGTAACATATAACAAAGAAACATGGAGTCCAATAAATAACTATTTCCTTTATTCACATTCAGTTATTATTTATCTATGATATTCTCACATTGACATTATCTATGGATATAGTTCCTTTTCATTCTATTGATCAACTGAAATGTGTTTCAGTTACATACGTTTCCCTAATGATTATGACTGATCTAGTTGTTTAAATGGAATTTTTTTTAGTTATTTACATTTAAATATTAATTATTCTTATTGATTCATGATTAATTATATTGTACAATTTCCCTTACTGATCATTTGATCTTATCCATATTTGTTTTTCCTTTCCCCAGGATACGAAGATGAAATATTTGAATGATCTCTCAGGGATGCATTTCACTTAATTTTATTATGTATAGTGATTTATTTTCTAATACCTAATGTAATATGGGTATCATGTATGTAATATGGTTTTAATAAACTTCTAGAGTGGCTAGTCCTTAATGATTTTAGTCCCTATAATCATGCCAATTTAATAAGTAAGGCACTAACTCTGGGATTCTGGGGTCGGGCCATTAAACTCAATGTATGGAAATGAAATCCCCCCTCACCCAATGTGTTAATATACTATTAAATATTTTAGATATGTTTCTAATTTTTTAAAATATATTATCCATGTAGAATTATCATCAAATACTCCAGTTGATATTTTCACTTATTCCATAATAGAACAAGAAAAGAATTGTCATTATAATGAATTGTTTCAATAATTTCCATCAAGATATTATAATAAAATTTCAATGAATGGATAAGGGTATCCATTTAAAAAAGGAAAGATACTTGTGGATGAGATAATAAATTAGTCACCAAGTGTGGTGTAATAAGTGATCTGTAGAGGAGACCATGATTCAACAAAATAAATTAGTCACCATGTCAGTATCTATGATAATAGGTATCAATTTCAATAATTGGTATTGGTTTGTGTCTGAGATATTTTTTTTAAAGAATAATTATAGAAGAGTTTCTTGATTAAAATTAATTTTCTATGTATTCTTGATATGTATGGAATTAAGTGACTAAATTGGAAAATGATGGTGTTATTAACATTATATATTGTTTCCTGTATAGTATTTCAACTCGGTAGGCTTAGATGTTTTCTTAAAGACTCTCTATTAAGAAGTAAGTCTGCCCCCTAAAAATCTTTGACCATGTATCTACTGTTGAAATACATTTTTTATCTTGAGATTTTTCTCAAACCTATAATCACATATGAATAAATTGTGTAGGGTGAGAAGATATCTTATGGCCCTAAAAAGTGCTTAATTTATTTGAGTTTTATATAATATGGAGATCATTATCACTATTTATCACATGAAAGGAATATGTAAAAAAAGTGGATAAGATCAATATAGTGACCCAATCCATTAACACATATTATCACATGTTTATTAACATAAACAACAACTAATTACAACCAAAATATTGTAAGTCTTATTTTCTTTGGAATACTAGGTTCATGATACATCAAAAGAAAATAAAACATAAAATCATTATTTATATTATCCTTATTGAGATATTAAATCTCATTGAGCTCCAAAATATTCATAGGACATAATAGGTAATACATTAATTAATGGGGTGAGCTAAAAATACAAATAAGGGAATATACATGATAAGGAAGCATAACATGTGATTCGATGGTATAACATGATATCATAAAAGAGAATGAATGATTACTATTTTTTATATCTATATATATGTAGGTTTTTATATTTTAATTAATTTAATAATAATTTAAAGAAATTTAGTTTCATATAAAATATTGAGGTATAGTGTATTCTTATGCATGACAACATTTGGATAAATATGATGGAAAACAAGGAAATTATGGAACAAAAAGGGACTTAATGTCGAACTGTGAAGAAGCATATTGTGACAACAAGAAATGATAAAGAATATGAGGTCGATGATTGAAGAAAAAGAGAGAAAGAGAATGTTCTGGATGCTAAAAATTAAATAAATAAAGAAAAACTGAGATTTTGAAGCTGGAGGCACAATATACGTGTTGTATAAAATCATTACGGAGTATCAATTTGAAATCCATGACCCATTTTCAGGCCGTGTAGGAGAAGAATATAGATTATCTTGAAACTTTCTAATCCTTCACAATACACATCGTGTAATCACTACCTAGTGTGTATGTATCAAACATAGTATAAAAATTATGATGCTCAATGTTTCTTTTATGGTGATATTATTTTTACCACTCAGAAAGGCCATTAAATATATGATTTGACCTAGGTGAACCCATTTATGAAATCAAGATTTATAAATAATTATTCTAACAAAGAGATATTCATTATATTCCAAGAATGGAGAGGGTCTAATTTTGGTAGGCTACCGCAAGGTTTTTACCCCCCCCCCCCACCCCCCGTTATTTTTATATAGGGTTTTGTTTATGTTTCACTTTTCTTTCATTGATGTAATCATTGGATGCTTTCTAGTTTAAATTCCAATATCTTTATTTTATTCATTTTATGTATTAAAAATTAATGTGTACATGTGTTACTCATTAATTTTTCATTCATGTTAGTTTTTAATTACTTTCATACTAATTCAAGGGTGGATAACTTTATTTCGAATCACTTAATTATTATATTGATCATGCAATTCATTTCTCTTATTTCTTTCAATTTTTCCATGTGCGGCTAATCCTCTTAGGGTTAAGGGTCAAGAGTAGGGGTGATCTTTATCATGATCAATCTATAAATCAAACCATGGAAATCCATGGTCTATTAATTAGGTTTAAAATAATTGTTCATCACATTCTTTCTCACAAACTGGACCATGGGAGTGAAATTGAAAAAACCCAACCGAACTGGAGATGATCGGGACTATTACCATTATATTTTGAAACATTCTACATAGAAGCTAATCATAATGCACATACATTATTCTATATACCCTAAAAATGGCATTGTTTCAGAATATGTAGATCCAATTGGGTTGATGAGAACCAATTAGTGACTGTCTCACTACTTTATAGCCTATGTCATCAGACCCTACTAAGTTTGATTTAGGATTATATTTTTTAATTTACCCCAAAATTGAATTGATCCATTATTTTAAATCTCTCTTCTTTTAAATTTATGTTAGATAATTAGTTAGATAAAATCAAAAAAAATTGGAGTGACCTGAACTTTCGTTAAAATTATGTGCCACATTCCCCGATCTATGTGTGTTCGAACCCGTATATCCAACTTACTATTCTTTTGTATCTAGTGTTGATCAGGATAAAATAATTTTATTTTTATTATAAAATTGGTAAATAATGTTTCCCTTTGGGATAATAAAAACTTTAATCAGTGATAGGGATTACTAACGAATCACTTATGACTGAAGACGGATTGCTTAGGACGAAGTCCTTTTTTATCCCATTTGTGTTTATGGATTTTAGTTTTGTTTTTTGACATTTATTACATTTTTTATTGTTATATTAATATTTTGGTAGTTTTGGTGTGGTGTAGGATAGAATACACACCTAATCAATATTATGACACACAAACATCAGAGTACAATTAATTTCAGTAATTTCTAAACACATAGGAAGCAATGAATTCATAAGGGTGTTCATGTCAAGTAACAAGCTAGGATTATTTGTATTATTTTAAATATGATAAATTCCAACATCATCATAGGAGTAACACCCTACTATCAACCCTATAGAGGAGACCTAAATTTTTAAGACAACCAAGGTTAATCTTGGGAAGAGCAGTGTAACCATGAGCATAGACTGATCAGGTTTCTGACCAAGTAAATTGAAGTGATGGACAAAAGGATTGACTATCATGAGCCCAAATCAGTGATCTGGGAGAATTTACTACCCACCTTCGTCAAATCATTTATAATTTTAATTCAATTTATAGTAGCCTATCAAAATTCGATAATGTAGATACAAGTTGGTTTGATGATAATGAATATCAATAAGTGGAGGAAGCCCATGCTATTTAAATAAAATAACCACAATATAAACATATTCAAAAAGACTATTTTTCCAAAAAATTAAGGAAAAAATTAAAGAGGGAGGACTTTCCAGATTTCTGAAAAAAGTACATTTCATTATTGAATAACTGGATGGATGATAATGAGGCCCAAATCAAGGAACCGGTAAAATTTATTACCTGACATTCTCTGTTTATTTCAAATTTAAATTCCATACTACGAAACTTTCCATTAAAATCTAATTCAGGGACATGTTATTTTGATGAGAAATAAAGGAAAGATGTTGAAGAAGTCAATATAGGGGAACATAAGCATTAACATAATAGGAGTTAGAAAATAATGAAAAATACCTGCAGTATGTTGAGTGAATTGAAATATATGAACCTATAGATTTAGAAGATATATCGGAACATGATGCATTTCTTCTATCTATACAAAAAGACTAATAAGAACTACAAGAATTTATTTTACAACTTTGAAAATAATATAAAAGAAATTTGATGGAAATTTTTGATTGGATGGTTGAAGAAGAAGATGGAAAGGTAATTGAATATGAACCAATGGAGGTTAAAGTGAAAAATATATGAACATAAAAGAATAATAAATAATGTTAGAAGAGTATGTTTATCAAATATTCATCGAACTCACAAGTATTCTTAAGAAAAAAGAAGAATGTTAATACCTTTTGTACATTCATGAATAAGAGGAGAATATAGAGGCTCCAATTCAAGAAGTCGTTATATAATCTCAGACTAAGGAAAGTAATGAAAAGGTAGTGGTGGTGGAAGAAAAGAATAAAATCGGGTAATATTTTGATTTCCTTATATTTTCCCTAAATTTATCCTCAAATTTAAATCCACCACTAGTCAAGGGGAACCAATAGAGGAGTAAGAGAAATATTTCCAATGATTCCCAGAATCATTAGAAGTGGTTAAATCCAAGATAGTTATATTTTTACCATGTTCCAATTTTTTAACGAAGGTAAATGAGAGGCGAAATGACAATAAAAAAGTGTAGCTACTTGGCGAAAACCTGTATTTTAAAATTTCTTTTTAGACATAGATAAATTTTACTTTATTAGTTTCATAGATCTTCCTATGTTCAATATATTTTTATTTCAAAACTAAATCATTTTAATAAATGGGATTGTACATTCACTATAATTTTTTATTTTTCAGACCCATGGAAGAAAAACGAAAGAAGTAAATGAAGTGAACTAATTGGAAATACTAGATCATAGTTTACATCAAGATCCTATGTCAAAAATAAAATGAAAAACTCATTAAAAATAATTAATGGAAGTGGAGTACTATTTTTACTTATTTATATTTTTCTCCCTAATTTTTTTCCATCTAATGATTTAAAAATAAATGGAGGAAGAAATTAAATTATTGCATGAACTGAATATATTTATAGTCACACACAGAAAGGCATGAATTTTTTTTCTTGTACTCACTAATCTATGATACATAATCACCCAGGAAAAAAAATATTAACATTTTGGAAAATTATAAATATAATTCCCATAAATGAAAAGGATATAATGATAAAATTTAAGTGTCACTTGGTTTCTTAAATTTTATATTTCCTGGTAATGATTGTTGACAGGATTTATTTTATTGAAGTTGATACCTAGAAGAATGCATTGACTAAGTTGATTATTGATTTTCATTACATGGCCTGATTGACTCATATTTTCTTCCCATTCCTGAGAGGATTTTAAACCAAATATTTTATATCCTTCTTGGAATATTTCATGGGTGAAACAAGGGGCGTGTAAACTAACTTGAACTTACATTAATATTTTGTTGAAGCTATGACTAAAAAAATACATTTTAAAATTATTGAGGAATTTATTGATGAGACCTTTTATCCTAATACCCACCAACACATTTATCCTTATTAACACAAAGAAAAAATAGATGACCTTGTTAAGATTGATCCATGTTACATTCCATTATTTCCCTTCCTACCCAACTAATTGCATTTTTCATTATATTCAATTGAATGAGTATGGGGAGAATTTTTTCATAGTGGATATGGTATATTATTATTGAGAGGATACTTTAGGGTGTTTCATAATATTATGGGGAAGGATCATATTTATGTTTATTATAGTATATTATATAACCATATTATTGTTAAAAAATGAAATTAATGAAAAAGAAAAAAAATGGGTTGTTTTTCAGGTTGGTCAAAAATCACCATTTTCAAACTGATGATATCAATATAATATGTGGTTGGTGTTGGATGTGATACCATTCATAGATACAGCTTTAAAAATATAAAAAAATGGGTTGTGAATTGAGATAATCAACAATATCCATTACAAGCCCAACGTTTTTATCATATGTTGTTAGGTTCTTGATTTAAGGTTTATCTCAATAATGAATTTTGAAAAAAAAACAGTGGGTCATTTTACATTGTGATTGCATAATCTATAAGCATTTACTTTTCTTTATGTGGTGTGTGAGATGACATTATTTTGGTGAGGAGCATTTTATTAATCTTTCATTTTTAAATTTCAAGTTTTATACATTAGATTTTATCCATCTCCTTGAGTGTTTCTTAGTTTTAAACATTTCTACCTACCAAACCTCAACCTCAGTGTCATTTGATCCTTACATCAAATCTTTCATGACTAATCTTGATATTTGTCATTACGGTGTGTAGAAAGTGGATTCAGTTAAATCATATGGTTAGGATCATTAATTTTATATATGAGCACATATCTAACTAAATTATTAACTTGGGTGAGGAGTGAAAAAATTAACGGTGTAGTAAATAAAAATTGGCATGGTTGTTGATGAATATATGAAATATCTAAGTAAAAAGGGGTAAATGTATTAAATTACAATTTATAAATGAGGAATTATTTTTTTATTCTTTATTGGTTTCGGGTTTTATTGTAAAATCATTAGTTTTGACTTTTTTTATGAGAAAAATAATTTTAAATCCCTTGCTGATGTATGGATCCTTGGTGTTTCAATGTTAAGGTTTTTCTCAAGGACGAGAAAAGAATTGAGTCTTGGGGTATTAAATTACTTTATTTTTTATCTACACATTGATTGGTTTTTATATTTGAAATAATTGAATATTAATTGACTAAGGTAGAGTTTCATTGAAAACATTGATATATTTTGAATTCTTATATTGGGCCAACATTTGGAGATATATAAAACGAAAACATGGAAATTGGGGAACAAAAAGGCACTTACGCTGAGTCATGAAGACGATAGGCATGAAAATAGAAAATGAAAATGAATATGGGGTTGATGATTGAATCCAAAAAGAAAAAGAGAGGGTTCTGGAATCTGAAAACACAAGAACAAAAGAAAAACATAGATTATAAAGCTGCAGACACTCTTTACATGTTACTCAAAGTCATTACATGATGTGATCTTTCAAGACATGAACCATTTATAAAGCATGTAAAATAAGAAACATGCATGTTGTGAAAAATTCTAGGACCACACATTAAATTTCATGCAGTCACTACGCAACATTTAAGTATCATACATAGTACAAAAATGTTTATTTCCAACACATCTTTGATGGTAATTTTAATAAGACCACTTAAAACTACCATTAAACATAGGATTTGACCCCTAGGAAACCATTAACATCATCAAGGATTATAATTAAGGAGTCAAACAAATACATATAAATTAACTTATGGGCATGGAGAGGCACTATTTTTTGGGAGTCTACCATTGGGTTTTGATCTACCGTTCATCGTAGATAATTTGTTTTATGTTTCTCTTTAATTAATTTGATGTAATCATTGAATGATTTCTATTTTTAATTCCAATTTCTTTATTCTATTCAATATCTTTATTAGTCATTTATTCATTTTTGTGTTCTTAATTATTTCCTAATTCAAGTTAGATTTTAGTTATTTTCATACAACTTCAAGGGTGGATTTATTTATTGTGAATATTTTAATCTTTATGTTGATCATGAAATTCGTCATCCATATTTAATTAAATTATATCATGTGTGTCTAATCTGCATAGGGTTAGGGGTTGATATTAGTGGTTCTATTAATCACACTGAATCTATAAATCAAACCTTGTAAACACTGGGGCTAGTAATTATGTTAAAAATAGTTTTTCATCAAATTATTTTGCACAATTGTGACCATGGGAAATGTTTTTGAACAAACACAACTTAATTTATGTATAGAATGACTAAAACAATTATCCTAGGATTTTTTTCTTAATATAATATAAGTTTAATTCATGTATAATGTTATAAATAACCAAACCATGGGATAGTTTCAGCATAGGTAGATCCAATTATTTTGACCAAAACCAATTGGTGGCCCTTGAAATGCTTAGTAGCCTATGTCGTAGGACAATTTCAAGCTATATCTTGGATTAATTTTTCATTTACCTTTAAATTGACCCTAATATCTTGTTATATTTATTTCATCATTTCAATTTTTTTTGATTAATTAGTTTAATAAAATCAAACTGATATTGGAGAGACATAAACTTTAGTTAATAATTGTTTGTCATGTTCCCCACTCTCTATAGGTTCAAAAAGATACTTATACTTTACTACACCTTTGTATCTAGTGTTGTTCAAGATAAAATAATATTAATATGATTATACCTAAGGGAAATAAAAATTCTATTTGGGATAATCAAGTCACATGTTTAATCACATGGGACCATAATATTAAGAATAAGGTATCATAAAATCTAGGAAATATAGTAATTATATAAGTAAAAAAATTAATTACATAAACATGAGACAATTATAACTTCCTATAAAATATCACATGGTGAAAAAATACCCATAAATTATTACGTTTACTCCATAATCCCACATAGGACAACTTATGAAACTAAATATTTACCCGGTGAATTGGAGTGATATCCAGGTTCCCCCATCAAAACATGTTCATGATTATGTGTTCCATAAAAGGAAATCAATCAAAAGAATAAAAAAAATATTTAACCATGTAAATAAATTGGATACATAATCTTGTCTTATATCATAATCAAAGTAAATTTCATAATATAAGAATTTCACAGATAATCATAAGGCATGTATTACCCCATAAAAGAAAGGGATAATAAAAAATTTGTATATGTGATACACATATATGAATTATTTACAAGAAAATCAAATTATAAAATGTTCCCTTCATTTAAGAAAATATATTTAAAATATTACATGATGTAATTTTCAATGAAAATATCCTCTTCACTTTGAAATCACTTCTTAAAAATCTAATAATTTATAGAATATTATAGAAACAATTTTCTATAAAAAGAAAAGTGGACACTAATATAGAAATATACAAAATAATTCAGTGGCCATGATGGTAGAAGATTGTTTACATGTTCTATAAGTTAAGAAACATTCCTTTTATACTGTTGTAAAAATGGTTAAATGTACCTCATTCAAAAAAGGACAAGAATATTCTTTTAAAATCATTTTTTGAAAAGTAAAAAATGAGTTAAAATATCATTAATAAATTATTTTGATAATGTTAAAACCTTTTTTAATTTTTTTTTTGAAAATAAGGATATAAAAGAAAACGTATTTTCAGACACATAGATAAATAAATCAATCTTTTATTTGAATTTTTTTTCTTAATAATTTTAATTACCAGAGGGAGTAAAATGGTATTATTACTTGAAAAATTCATGAATTTCTAGGGGTAATAAAATATATTGGGATAAAGATAAATATATCAATTAATTCCTCTAAAGGATACATAAACATAATCAATCCCAAATAATGATGATATTTTGAAATATGCCCTTACAAATTTGGTAACATTTGAATCAGAACCCCAACGAAGCAAGTAACATTAATTGAATGTTTAAATACCATGAATATAAATAAATTTATTATATAACATTCAATGGTACAATATATACACCAGACAAAAGAAATTAGTGGTGAATGTAGAATATGTATCATGGAAGTAAAATTGAAATGATAAATTCCATAACTCAAGTCCAAAACATTCATGTATGTTCTTTATCTCTGGTATAATAAACATATATCAATTATTTGGTTTCTTGAGAAACTTTGTAACACCCTAATATTCTAAAATAAGGTTTTTTTATTTAATAGTTTGTATGACATAAAATACAAAGCATAGAAGGAAATATAAAACCACCAGAAATTAGAATATATTTATTTTTAAATAAAATCAATCTCTTAAATAGTGTACATTAAATGCAACGATGATTTTCTTCAATGAATTTCTTTACATGCAAGATCGGGTTTGACCAAACAACAATATGATATTATTATTATTATTTAATATGATCGTTATAGTATATCCATTTGAATGGTGGTCGTGAATAGACTTTAATAACTTGTGAAACAATATTATTTACACAAGATATTGATTATAAATAATCATTTGAAAGGAAATGATATTTTTTCTGAAAAATTGTATTTTTTCTAAAAGGCAGTTTAATCATGCTCGACACACATAATTTAAAATTAATTTTGTCCAATTTTAGAAAAAATATAGGAAAAAATAAACATAATTTTTAAAACCATAATACAAAAATTAACATATTTTTTTGTATTTTTATGAGGGGTTTCATTTTTGGATGAATAGTGAAAAATACTGAATTTTAACTTAAAATTGCCTTTTTGTTTAATTAATTAATAAGGTTAAATAGTATTTTGAATTCATTTTAATGTAAAATCAGTTAAATTTTATATTAATTAATCCAATTTACGACATTAGAATCATTTTCATATTTAATTAAGATATAAAAATATTATAAACTTTTGATCATTTTCACTTGAAAGCCTCGCTTTCTCATCGCATCTGGGAGATTGATTTTAAATTAAATTATGTCACTTCTATGAGTTTTATTTGAGAAAATGGATTATCTATTCAGAGAAGTAATAATTTATATTATCTAATGAGGTAAAACTAACTTTTCTCTTAATGATTAGTGAAAATTGTAAAAATTAATCACTGTGATTATGGTTAAAACATGGTTTTGTGCATTACATGCATTTTATTTAAAATTAGTTTTATAAAAAAAATATTTTTAAGTAATAAATTTAATTTAATATTTATAATAATTTGGTATAAATAATATAATAAATATCATTTTAATTTTATTCTTAAAGGATAAATTAACTAGGAAAATAAAAATGATGTATCTTACTATTTTAAAAAATGGGGTAAAATTGAGTAATCATAAAAAATAAAGAATAAAATGATACATATGTGTTTTAAATTTCATTGGTGGTTTTTCTCAACCACGTAAACCCTTCCCTATATTATTACTAAATTTTCACAACATAAGGTAAGGGAGACCTCCTAATATTGAATACTTTTTAGTATTTACCAGAATGCCACTCTTCCTCAACTATAAACAGGTAAACATGCCACTAACTTATTCACACATTCAAACATCTTTGGTTAGTAAAATAAATTCCTAAATAACTTTCCTTAAATTATCCTAGAATCCTTATTTTTTTCATAATTACAACCATTAAATTATTTATAGGAAGTGGGAGGATGATACCTAAAGAAGAGGTAATGTTCTTCAATAACCATTTTTATATTAATTCTTCCCCAAACTCCTTATATTTATATTATTACATGATTTTATAAATACCATAGTGTATTTCATATACTCATAAATTATTATTTTAAGGTTATAACATTCAATCACAAACAATTCCATCAAATGGGCTATTAAATCATGGTTCGTGTGTACAGCGGACTACCATCTCACAAACCGATGTCATTCATTTTTTCATTTCCACCACTCAAGGTAGGTATGTGTTTATAATGAAAACAGTTTTCCATGATGATTAATTTAAATGGGTTAAATCATTTTTCAATCATTCACATTGGGCTCACTATTTTCAAACAGCTTCCAAGGGGATTTTTTTCGTGGAGCTGGAAACACCTGATGGGTCTATATCTATGAGAGACCTACATTCCAAAGGCAACCTATTAATGGGTATTTATTAAAATGATACTTAAGAACTCACATTGTTTGATAGGAATGGATTTTGGGATCATCACACTCTTTTGGGTATAATTTTTTCCTACTCTGTTAATCTTTTATAGATTTAATATTTTTACATGAATCCTTCATTAGTTCCCAAGTTTGATGTAAATTAACCTTGAATTAAAAATTAGTTAGTGGAATGTATGAAACATATAATAATATTTATGTGTACAAGTTTCTTAAAAAATAGATAAATATGTATGTATCCAAGGTTCTCCAACAATGGTATCCTCTTATGTTCTAATTAGAGATTCTTTGGTCATTATTACGATAACTCAGGTTTTCATCCACCATGTGGGGAGCTCTGGAGTGTATCATCATCAAGGTAAACATGATTTGTCTTGATGTTAGGAATAGAAACGTGTATGTTATTCTTATATATCCTTCTGAAAGGAATAAGAACAAACATATTTTGGTGTGACTTAAAGACACACATCATACCTTTAAAGTTCATGTGATAATTACCAAACTATACAGCTAAAAATTATGAAGAAATGAAGTCCAGATGAAAGGTTTCTAGCCAATGATAGTGAGGGACTTATGTTTAAGTAGCCTAGGGAACCTGGGATATGGTCTCCTATGTTATATATGAATCTCCTAGGATTTTGGCTCATTGATAGTTTGTGTTATTTTAGGGTGTTGTGTTTAGTCCTTGAGGAGGATTCCAACATATCTCATTTGGATGGGAATGAAATCCAACATAGTTTTTTGAGATCTAATGGGATACATCATACATTTTAAGGTCATGAAATAAGGAACAAACCATACATTTTGACATCATGTAGTGAGGAATTCTATAAGAAAGGTGGCAATATAAGGAAGGTGTGGTACATATTCTAAAGAAGCCTAGGGAACCATGAATATGGGATCCTAGGTTGGATAATAATCTACTAATAATGTGGACCAATGATAATTACTGTTGGTTTGGCGTGTTGGGTTTGGACCCCATGGTGGATTCTTAAATATCCCATCTGGATGGGAATCAAAGCCCACGTAGTTCAGTTGTGAGGACCCATGAAAATTCATGACCTCAAGTTTCTTTCATAAGGGAGTATGGCCCTTTTAAAGGATTATGTTGAGAATTATTAATGAAAATCACTCCCTTTAGATAAGTACAATGTTCTTTTTGGGGCTTATACTAAGTAAGAGGCCCATATATTCATTTTGAAAATTCACATGAAATGATGCCCTTAAGTTCAAGATCGAGTGGATGTTATAATCATCACCAACCTCTAATCCCACAAGAGTTACTCTTGGTATGAGAAACAAGAGGATGTGATGGATCTAGATGGGTACAAAATCTTGTTTTTCTAATGGTAAGATACATGGATTGGAGGACCAATGCCTATGGAGGCTTTCTGAAGGAAGGTGAGAGGAAAATCTGAAAAAAGATTCTCTATAAAAACATGAATCCGACCATGTTGATGTCATGATCATGGATATCCTTTAATACCACATGATTCATGATGATTCTTGATTGAATGTTGGAAAAAAAACATAAGTAGATGATATGGAAAACCACACAATTCTTCTTCTTTTGATGGAAGAGGCCATGGATATGGAAGAAGAATAAAGGGATTCGATGTTCATGTTCCCTCTCCCATTTAATATTCATAATAGTCACATTTGACTAACCCTTCAGGTAATCCCCAAAAAGTGAAGAGAAGAAAATTTTCAACCTCCCACAAGAAATTATATGGGCTTACGCCAATGGAGAAGCACTAAAATTTGTTTGGGGGGATCTCATTCCCTGTCCAAGGGAAAGACAAGTGTATTCCTCACCCTCCCTACATAGAATAAGAGGTCCCTTGTCAAAAATAAAACTAGAGAGGGACATTATCCTAACCCAAGAACCCATGACTGGGAATTCCCTAACACATCCCCTAGGGTTGGGGTCCTCGTGACTGTGGGAATGCATATCTTCATGCACCCTAAGGAACATACCCATCAGGTAAGACAAGTTCCTGACACATTTGATAGAAGTAATGAATATCTGAATGGGTGACATGTTGGTGTGACTCCATCAATAGGTTTTAAATATCTAAGTCTTTTGGGGGGTTTCAAATTTCTACCTCCCAAACAAGGGAGCCAAAGTAAGAGGGTCCCTATCATTGGCAGCATGGAAGAGGGCCTGAGAAGTGGATCACACAGGGTAGAGGATTGATGATCCAAGGGGGTATTTCCAAAGGAATTACTACATGGACTATAATTTTTTTCTCATGTAGGATTTCCTAACCTAAATATTATTTGGGTGATAGATAACCTAAGAAAAAACACTTGTGGGAGGCTTTTCTTGATTCTGCAAGGGTCTCCACAGCTGTTCCCGGAAGTGTCTCGCATAGGTCCTGATTAGGGAAGGGGACCTCATTCTACAATTCATCAACTATGGAGGTAAGGGTCCTATGTATAGTTATTATGTATTTTAAACCCTAGTAGGACTTTGGTTCCACTACCCCCCTCTCCCTTAATTATATCTTTTTTAGGTTTTTTAGAGATAACATAAATGTTTCTAAGGGTCTGGGTGAAGGACTAGGGTGACTAGAGCGTTATGAGTTCTTCAGTGTTTAGAAAAAATGAAAATGAAGATCCCTAGAGTCCTATTCATATAAATAATTTGGACCATGTGTGAAGGGGTTGGATCACTTAGGCCTTTCATGTAGGGTGATGTGTAGGTTTTTCATGCATACTGATGTGTATGGCCATCGAGTAGCCACATGGAGAGGTACCATGCATGTCGATGCAGTTCTATGGGTCCGACACAGAGGTAATTGGATGAATTTTCAATGATTATATTTCCTCACATATATCCATTTATTCTCATTATATTATTTTTATTTAACACCTTTTCATCCATGTGAGAAAATAGAGTGCTAAAAAAAGATACCCCTCGAGATTGGATCTGATCAAAAGAAGAGGGTCAGATACTGAGGTAAATGGAAGAAAAGGTCTTTTGGATCATATATTGCATCTAAAAAATTCTCCCACATATTTTTTATTCATTATTTTTTGGCTTAATCAGGGTGCACATTTACGCCACACATAGGGGCTCTTGCATCTATAAATAGGGTTAGTGGTTTCAGTAGACAGTCTCCATGCTTTTGTACCTTTGGTCTCATTATTCTAGTGTTCTGCATATACCTTTCATTTAATCTTATTTTATAAATTACCATTCATATAGAAATGGTATGAACCTATATACACAATACGCATGTCTGGGTGAGTGACCTTTTCAAGGCATTTTTAGCGACGGACCTACATGAGGGAAATTGTGTAGGAACCCTACGCGTGCTCATGCATTTTTCCAAATTTCCACATTTCCATAAAATTTACGAAATGAATCCATGTTTCTAATGAAAATCTAGATTATTCTTTGTAGGTTAAAAGGAAACTTGTATGAATATATTTTATATTGAACAAGCTAGAAATCTCATTGAAGGGATTATAAAAGTTTAAGGGCCAAATAAATATGGCGTACATGATTCTACTCTACTAGACCTGAAGGGGTATCTAAAGAAGTGTAATCATGACTACCATGAGAGTAACTATATTCCAATTTATTAACATGTTATTCGGAAGGATTTTACTATAAAGATATGAAATAATAAATCTCCTCTTTCCTATTTTCAATACTATAGTAACTTCACTACTTACAACATCTCAAGTGTGGGCACAAGAATTAATGTTTGGACATCATCCATGCCTTGGGTCATGCATCATAGCCAATGTGATCTATACATGAATTCAAACATTCTTGAATTAATTTCACACTATTACCCATCTAACTTCTTTGATTCCAAGATAGACCAGTCAAAGGGTTGGAGGGAAGACTAGGATCTCTTCCCATGATGGGGTGTTATGCCCAAGTTGGTGTGGGAATATAGGGTGCAATAGACTATTTCAAACTTTTCAACTGATTTAAACGAAGTGAGAATATATGAATCCATATAGGTTACCTAGACATACATTTACAATAACTCTAAATTCACCCTTGAGATTTTAAGAATATGGATCCAACAAATGAACTCTTTCCACTTAATGCATGGAGAATTTGGTATCATCCTCTGGGATGCCCATAAGATCTTCGGGGCCCTAATCCTTGAAGATATGTATAACGAGTTGGTCCCAATAGGAATGAAATGGGATGAAACTGAAAGGAAACCAATTCAAGAACATGAGTTATTGAAGATAGATTAGGAAACTAAGAAATATAAACCCTTCCTGAGGGGGGATATCCATCTTGAAGCATGGATAAATGCTTTCCTGGAGCTAGAGGGGAAACACCTCACTTTAAAATTTCCTATAGGGTGTCCCAATATAGAGATGTGGGGTACGCCAGGTAAATTTTGGCCCACATTGGAAAAGGATGAGTACAAATAATGGTGGTATAAACCCATGTATAGTGTACCAAAAAAACAAGTCTTATGGGCTTTTTAGCCATGTTTCTAAGTGTCTACATGATATCTGTTCGTGACTCCCACAGTTTCATGAGGCTATGGACATTCATCATTGTGGCCAAGATAGTTGATAACAGGCATGTACGGTTGTAAATACCTATCCTCGTGAAGATTCACTAATTCCTACAACATATTAATGTAGGGGAGGACACTTTCATAATTTTAGGTCCATTCTGTATACTATGGGGGTGATTCCTAGCCCACATTAGAACCTACTTTGTGTTAAGTGCGGTTGATATTACCAGGGTTATTTAGGCCGTTTTTTGTATTCATCCATTATCCCTAAATCCCAGAAAATCCTTGATGAGGCTGAACATATTCAAGGAGTTCAATATCTACCAATATGGAGACCAACCTAATGGGAGTTTTACCAATCAAGGAAAGGATGGTGATAAGAAGATCGTACATGAATCCCTTTTGGGATGGTGTTCTTGCGAATTGTACTGATGGTGAGGTTATATGTGAGGCTTATACTCTATATTGGTTTTCACGAAAATTCAAGTGATTTCCAAAGATAACTATATCTCCTCTAGTGTGTATTTAGTTAGAAAAGAACCCAATGATATTCTAATAAATTTGGAATCTTAGAACAATAGAGTTAACTCAGGCAGTAATCATCCTTCCTCCAGTGGGTATATCCATTGGATTGACCTCTTGGTATGCTGAGGACAAGATTTCATCATATCCTGATGGAGTTTTAGAAGAAATTTTCCATCAATTTAGGGTTGTAATATTTTTTGAGCCTAGAAGGAGAGGAAAAAGGATCCTCCCCCTTGATATGGTGTTCTATATCCCCTTGAAGGTGCATCATCCCATTCATAGGGTGCATATGATGAGATCCTGATTTCACCCAAACGACCACGTCCATGGTTCACTCTACTAGTTAGGGTCAAAAGGGATGTAACGACTAAGGTTGGGCTTAGGTGGTTTGGCTACCATCATCAGTAGAAGACCTAAGTTACATCTTTCCAACCTTCTTCTATGATGGAGAGAGTTGGGAAGCTCATGAAACTAAAGGTTGATGAATCATATTCACAATAGGATAGTACATCCTTTGAATTTGTTCAATAGGAGTTAGTCCAATTTTTTCTATAAATTGATTCTAATACTGAAATCACATGGTCACTTCTTCATTTTGGGATTTGGATTCTAGAAATTGAAGATGCTCGAGCCCCAACTAATATTCACATAAAGTATGATCCCACTAAGGTGGGGATTTATATCTTTGATCTACATATTTTTATTTATGAAAATAAAAATCGGATTCCTATCACAATATGGGTGTAGGACATGTCTAAAGGGGTTGTTTATAAATGGTTTGACCACCCATATTATGAGGTATGGATTTACTATATCAATTTTGAGGATGTTAGTTCTCCTCTCCCGATTTCCTCTTTTTCCACCTTACTTTTATCTCAAACAAAGTGCTGTTGGTGAGGGGAAGTTCATCTTGATTTTCAATGGTTCATGTGGAAATTATCTGAGATTTCATTTTAGAAATATTATCTAAATGGAACCACACTTAAAACAGATGAATCATCTCCAACCCCAAGAGAGATATCCTTAATCTTGCAGAATTTGGATCCCGAGATGGTGGGAGAATCTATAATTCCTCCTCCAATACCAATCTTTGAGGAGGATGGTGCTATCCTTCCCTATTGAAGAATAAATAACTTCAACGAATAAAATCTTTGGATAATTTCCTATTGATTAATGTTAAGTCTCCATGGTATCATTTATTTAGGATTTTTCTAAATAAATTGGTTAAAAATATCTATGTTTGTAGAATCTCCTTCCATATCCTATCTCAAGGAGCTTAGAAATGAGACTCCATGAACTAAAGAGGATGATCTAAACAAAAAATGGATTTCTTCTAGTGAGTCGGCTCCCTAAATTGAAGAAGTTTCAAGGGTTGAGAATACATTATATGCTCCTACGACTACTCCTACTCCTGCAGAGAGGGAGCATGACATTGTTGGGGTTAGACATGCATCATTGTATTTCATATGTCAACTTGTGATTTTTATTCTTTATGATATTCTATGTTCATCTCACAAACTAGAGGACCTTGAAATAACTGATGATAACCCTATGGTTGTCTCTGAGGAAGCTGTTTGGGTCTCGGGTCATTATTGTAAAGTGTTGTGCTAGGTCCCAAGCCTAATACATTGGACATCACCACTTATGAGACCATCATGGCACTTTGGTAATTAATAAAAATCCTAATAAATTGATACATTGTAATTGATGAGGTTCTGGAGAACATTAATCTTCCCACCTCTTTAGAATAGTTTGGTGAATTTAATACAGAATTGAATGCACAAGAGTCTTTATTTTTCCACAGCCAATTTTTATGCCTGGTGTTTTTATCATGACTGGTTGAATCTCACAACTTCATTTGCAAGCAATGTTGCAGTGGTGATGTGCAAACAAGGTTTCAAAGCCTATCTAACTCACACTACTAATGGATCACTGGATCAAGTGGGTCTTGAAATAGGTAGTATCTCGGAGTATCCCTCAGTGATCTCTCGATAGACCCAGATGACTTCCCCTCATTAATAGGTTCTAGCTCAAACAAATGATAGATGACATGCTATGGAAGAATCCACCTAAGAAAGAGACACATTACGGGGTGATTTTTACCAACTTCTTTAATTTTCCCCTATTTACTCCATATTATATCCTTTCGAGGATAATAATGATTCATATCCACTATCTAGAACCATAAACTTCTACATTCAGGTCTGAGGATGGGGCCTTCACACTGAAGCATCCAATACTGGAAAATAGAATCCATTACAGTGTTGAAGGGAGAGGGGATCAGTGCCTTATTGAGTGCACTAATCTTGGAATACGTTTTCCCCTCTCATAGTGGCTCGGAGTCAGTTTTGGGTATAGATATTTCCCCCTGCATCACATGTTGTGCTTCTTAGTGGGACATCAAGAAGATAATCTCCAAGATTCCTTTCTAAGAACCTCCTTCAAAATTCTTTCAACTTCCTTTCTTTTTTTTTGTATGTTGGGATATGGAGGATTTTATTACCTCATGATTCATGAAATATTGAAGGAGATCATACACAAACATGAGTGAGAACACAAGATACAACAGAACTTCATAATGGAGAAGTCTACTGTCAACACTAGTTTTCTCCAAGATTCATTGTCCTAGGAGGAGGCCAACCATGTTAATAATTTGGGGGAAATTACAAAATAGGTTAATGATAAGAATTTTCAAATATCATTCCTTTAGTAAGAAATGGATGCAACCCAAGGGGATCTCGTACAACTTAACTATTCACTAGATGGAGCCAAAAGAAAACTGTCAACTCCTATTACAACTGTAGCAGATGAAATTATCTAGGATATGGAGACAAAATATATTCAATTGGATAGTTTTAAATAGGATTTTGATAGGTATCAGGAGGTAGTCATCAAATGAATAGTTATGTTGACGGTCCTTTTAAAGTGTGGCAGAGAGAATTCAAATTGTGGAATATCCTCCATTTTTTTGTCTCATAAATGAAACTAATTTTTTTTCTAATCATCCATGTCTTCATCACTATTTTCCTTCTACGATCATAACATGACGTTGATGATTATTTTCATAGAAATACATATTTGAATCAGATAGTTTTAACCAATGTGATAGGGATAGGGAGACACTCTAATTTTTTCCTAATCCATGAGGTCTAGAAAGCATAGTTTGAATTTTTCTAGGTTCATATGGAAACCCTACCAAAGTTGCACCATTTTTGTAATCTCTTTAATATTTTTCTGAGTCCAATATAAGGAATACATAATGAGAAACGAATTTTATTTTTCTTAGGCTTCCATTTTTTGGTTTTTATCCTATCATGTTTTGTGCCTATTTCTTTATTTATTTTTTGATAAAAAACAAAAATGAGTACTATATAATACAAAAATAATATCATTTTATTAAAAAGAAAAAAACCATCCCAACATCCCAAATAAAAAACAAAAACCAAAACCAAAACCAAAAGGCATCAAGGAGGTCTGAAAAAGTGAAGACCAAGAGCGTCCCTAATAGTGATGTCCACTCCTCATGGAGTAATGGATCCAAGGGAATTGAAAACCATAAGAGAGGGAATGGGGGGTTGCCCTATAAGTAATGAAGTCAGCAAGTTGATTAACCTCATGCCATGTGTGGAGAATCTCAGTGTTAAGGGAAAGAAGCTCCCTGAATTTTGAAATGAGATATGTGATCTGCCAAGGAGGAGAGATATCATCTTTGAGGGAGCTCCAAATTATCTTTGAGTCTGTCTCCACTGTAGTCGAGGGAAGATCCCTCAAAGAGCAAAGTTCTAAGCTGTTGAGCATGGAATTAGAATCTTCCACTAGAGGGTCTATTGAAATCCAGGATAACGAAGCCATATGTGTCCCGAATATCCCCACCTCCCCTCATGCCCCCTGGCTGCAAGCCCCATCAGTGTTGATTTTTAACCCACAAGAGGGAGGGTGTTATATTACCCAATAATCTGGCCTCGTAGGGGGTGGAGGCCCCAGAGAGAGAACCATGTTGCAGTACCGACTGAGGGAGGGCGCTGCCTCATGATGCTTATGGAACGAAGCCATCTCGGTGATCAACAGCCTGGCCTAGAGGATCAATTCGTGGGGAGAAGGGCGATACCCATGGTTCCTTATAGGGTTGCGCGCATGACAAATGCTCCAAAAGCTAGTAGTAAGAATAATTGAGTGGCCATCCTACTCATGATTAGTGTAGGCACCGCAATACAAGGGCTGGAAAAACACTACAAGACAAGAAGACATCCTCGAAAACACCATATGCTCCCCCAAGGCATTCCACAGCAGGCCATGAGATTTAAGATGATGGGTCAAACAATTCTTTTTGGATAATAATGTTTTCACATTATTCGGATATCCAATGGGGTATTTTGATCCATGGATTTTTGGTTACCAAATCTTAAAAATGATATTAAATAATAGAGGTGGTATCTCATTAGGATGAAGTTACCACTGGTTGAAAAACTTATTTTTTGTGTGATTTTATGAAAATAAAACTAGGTTGTGTTACTACGTAGTCAAATGGTGGAATCATATGGCTAATAGGCCATGAAATTTGGTGGGAAACTTATGAAAATAAAACTAGGTCATGTTATAGAATATCCATGTAAAGGAGTTATCAAGAATTATGATACTATATTTATGATTTCCAAATTAAGGTTATAGAGATTTATATTTCTCAAGACTACAATGGGTAGTTTTTCCAAGGTAATATGACTGAGAATGAAGAGATCATTTGTATTGTAATTTTCCATGAATTAGAAACTACTCCTACATGAATTTGGATTGGGTGAAGTAGGTTTCATTTTTCAAAATAAATAGTGTCAGTTGGGAAGGCCTCATTCTGACAGGGGATAGAGAATCATGCAGTTTAATGTCATGGGACCAGGGCATTGACTCTGTAATTTAATTTATCATGGAGAGGACTTTATTTTACATTTTCACAACATGTGACTACGAAATTATGGTATGTAGTTTAATTTCGTAAAAAAATTACATTATGAGGTGTTATAATTTAAGGTCTTTAGCTTTGATCAGATGTTCAATAATACTCCCCTTTCATGGTAATATATATGATAATTCCCCATCACATTCATGTATAAGGAGGTTAATATTGAAATATTTAATTTGGGGATCTCTAAATCTTGGTATTGGTATGGGGAAAGGGGTTTATAGAAATAGAGGATGTATCTCCCAAGAAAGAAGTGATCACTGGTTGAAAACCCTGTTTTGATGGTTAATTTATACAAATCCAACTGGGGTGTGTCACTGCATAGTAAAATAGTGGCATCATTTTGGTAACAGACCCTGAAATTTAATGGGAGACATAGACAAATCTAACTAAGTCATTTTACAACTAATGAGCGTGAGTCGTGTGGGTCATTTATTTCCATATGGGTTTGTTAGATTAGAAATTTATATGTGTCCCAAACATTAATAACTACTAGGGAGTAGTATCAAATATGTCCAGGGTCGATCCCATGAGGAGGATTCTATTCCATGGGGATAATAAATCTGGTCTTGAATCCTTTGTAGGAGTCCTTACTAGATTGACTGATGTTTTTGGAGTTTTCTAATACTTTAATTGATTAAAGAGGGTTTGGGATCAAGTCCAAGTATCTATATAAAGGTGATCATAATTATGATATTGGAAAGGTCTTAACTACTTAGTCTATGAAGAATGCGGTAGTCAATAGTTATCCTTGGTCCATTCTTCGAGTTCTACCTAGGATGTAACTATCATATGGTTAGGAGGCTAGTTATAGTACTAGATGCATTAAGTTCAGCTTTTATTGCAGAATTTTCAATAAGATAGTGGTCATAGTCTTAGTTTACTCTAATTATGATAGGGTTGTTTTTTTGACTATCTTATGGTCATAGTAGGGTAGCACAAATGGGGTTTGAACATTGGTTTATATCCTAATTACTAATCCGATTAGGTTTTCCATGTTTAGAATTAGCTGCCTAATTAAGTTATGTAGATACATTGAATCTTGATCCCTACCCCTAATGTGTTTATCTACTCATGATGGTAATTAAAGTAATAAAATGGATAAAATAAATCATAATAACTAATCTAATGGGATTGAATTGAATAAACATGCGATGATATGAAATAAACATGCAAGAATACTTTAAATAAAACGTAACTTGAAAGGAATGAAATGGAAATGAAACAACGTGGGGATTAAAGGTGTTGAAGAAAATGAATTCATGTCTCTTTGATTGAAAACGTAAAGGAATTACAAATAACTAAAGTTTTTTAAGCAGAAAAAGATAAGGAAATTTGGAAGGGAGTCTAAAAGGGAGATGGATCTAATCCCAACCTTGTCAAATGTGTTGTCGAGATGCTCCTAAAATAGGCAGAAATGGTCATGACATGTACTTAATCATCACGCTGTAAACCCTTAATCCATGTTACATTAACCAGGATATCCATCATGGAATGATGATATTCCATATATTAATGAAATTTAACCATGGTCATGTCGTGTATAGGTGGTTCACAATGTTTAACCCATGGCCATCTAAATTTTTGCATTGAATCCTTACAGCTTTCTCAGCTTCTGGTTTGACTTGATATATGACGTGTAGGAGGGCTTCATGACGTGAACTGGAAATTTCCCCGGTCTTGATGCAGGTTGTGATCATCAAGTACACGACCTGATCTTGGCCATCATGATGTGTACTTCTGCATCTTTTTATACTCTATGCATTTCTTATTTGGAATCTTGTGAATCCCTATTTCTGGAAATATTTGACATCTACCATGTGCATTATCAAGTAAATGAATGAAACACATTGGAAAAGTGATAGAAAAATATATATAACATTTAGGCATATCAAATCCCCCCACACATGAATCATTTATTGTCATTAAGAAAAACATGTCAACAAATATTTCAAAAGGATAAGCAATTTGTAAAGTAAGAAATGTACGCTACGTCCATGTAATTAAATTAAGTGTAAGCATAAAAGTAGTCAAGTTCTAGTTTAAATCCCGCATAGTAAATTAGTCATTCTTCATAGTTCATACTTTCAAAACATATTTTATTCTTTCAATCATATTCTTTTAAATTTTTCCTTAACCTATATGACCTATTATATTTTACCTCTCCATGATTTTCTCTAATCACTCATGGTAATATGTAAGTAAGGTATCCTTGTAATCTGATTCCATGTTCATAACCAATGTCTTGAACTGGTTATATATTCTCCAATGTGTAAAGACAAGTATAAAAATAATCTTGAGGACTTTTTGCAACAAGGTTCTAATGACACTGAGGTTGTAGGTAGGTAGGTAAAATATTAATATCAGGCTCAAAATGGGAGTAATCTCTAAATTAAAATGCAAATCCAATAAGATAAGTGTGATAAAATTCCTCCATCTAGTGAGTCATTTCCATACTCCATTAGTTCAGGTTGGATCCATATTTATAATATGTAGATAAATAAATGATTGTGTTCCTTTCTTTTTTTTCTTTTGTATTTTCATTTTTTGAAAGTTATTCCAAGGATAGATGTCACACTCATCCACTAAACACATGTGATCCTTCGAGGGATTCATTGGTCTGGAAAATGGCAGTTTTTGACCCTCCTAGTACACAACCCATATCAATTTTATTCTTTTCATTTATATATTTAAATGTAACCGAATAAAAATGATATACAACAAAAATGTATATGGATTGCAACCTAGTAGTCATGTGGTTTCACCATACATCTCTAAAATTGAAAGTATCCCTTGTTGTCTGAATTCCTCCCCCACACTTGTTCAAAAAAAATCTTCAATCGTTGTACAAGGAGCAGGGTAAGATTGGAAATAAGCTTGAAAAAGTATTTCTTAAAACAAGTGATTCAAGGAAACTATAGGCTAAATGAAGGATATATGTCAGGTGGGTCTCAGGTAAAATGGATATCAAATGCTACCTCAATCATATTAAAATTAGACTTGTTCATTATTCAATTTTATAAGATCTCAATTCAAGATCTAATAGGTTTACATGTTCCATATATCTCTTAAGAAATATTCTTAGAAAACAAAATGAGAATGAAGGCTTAGAAACCTCTCAGGTAATGAGAATAAAAAACTGGCAATTAAAAATGGAATAAATCTTATATAGAGAGTCAATTAATCATAATTTCAAATATTTTAAATTTGAATTCAACTTCTAAACTCAGAAATAATTATAAAATTCTAAGTAGGTGTGAAACATGGTTCTAAACATTTTATTCTTAACTTTATATTTAATTTAAATAGGCATAATTGTTTTCAAATTTCAAGCATGCTTATCAATTTGAAAAATGTCTCATAGAACAGTGCGAACGGGAAAAAATCAAGTGTATCACTAGTGAAATTATGAGAAAATACCTTCACACATAAAATGAGAGAGTGTCCCCACTTTCTATGAAATAATGAGTGGGAGAGGTGTGGATGTGAATTTATGCAGTTGAATTGACCTGGAATTGAGGACTGAATTTAAAAAGAGGAAATCTAGAGCTTCTTGAGATGAGGTGGTATGCCTTGGGGGTGTCTAAGTTGTCTTAAAATTGATTTTTTATGCACCTGCAAAATATGTTAGTAGAAAAAACGTGCACTATAGAACAAACGTTAATTCATAGGTCTAAACATTTGAATAACTGAAAAAGAGAAAAGTGTAAAAGTAAGGAATAACGGTAACCATTTTATTTATCGAATGAATTTTTGTAGAAAGTACGGAAATGAAACACTGAAAAATCCAAGACTCAAAACAAAACTCAAAAACAACTATGGTTTTCCTCCCATAAAGCGCTTATAATAAAGTAGAGAGCATGAATTCATTAGATCTTAGTTCAATGTGAGGTTGAGGACATAGCCCTCATGTAATGGTTCTTGAAAAATATTCAATCGTTGACCATTCACTTTGAATGGTGTCTCTCCATCACATTGAATTTCAATTGTTCCATATATAAATACGTGGATAACATCATAAGGACCATATCATATTGATTTCATATTTCTGGGGAAAAGTTCCAATCTTGAGTTGAATTGGATAACCTTATTCCCTTGGATGAAGTTGCGTCTTGAAATTTGTTAGTTGTTCTGTTCTTCTTTTTTCCTGGAAAATTATTGTGTTCTCGTATGCATATTTCCTTAATTCTTCCAATGTGGTTAAATATAGTAACTACTCCTTTCCAACCTTGTAAAAATCCAAATTCGGTTTTTTATGGCCCCAAATGATCGGTGCTCTTGCTCCTCCAAAATATAACATGGTTTACCATAAACCAATTGAAATGGGATGGTGTTGATGGGTGTCTTATAAAATGTTCTATATGCCCTTAATGCATCGTCTAGCTTCTGACTCCAATCATTTTTGCTTGTATTGGCTATTTTTTCAAGTATCTGCTTTAACTTTCTATTTGATAGTTTTACTTTCCCACTACGTTGGCGGTGTCATGAGCCATTTATTTGGATTATACCCATTTAGATACGTATTCCACTGAAACCGGAATTAATTTCTTTTCATGTGAAGAAGGGAATGGTCCTATAAATTTGATGCCCAAGACATATAAAACATCAACTTCTAGCATGGGGTATTATGGAATCTCATTTCTTTTACTGATATTCCCTGTCATTTGGCATATGTCGTAGTGGTGGAAGAATCTAATTTTGTTTGAATGTAATAGGGGCCAAAAAAATCCAATTTGTAGTATTTTAGCCACTATGTTCTTGGGTCCATGATATCTTCTAGTTGGTGATGTGTGACACATTTTTATTATGTTATGTTCCTATTCTTCATAAATGAAACGTCTTAAAAGGCAATCAGTATAGTTCTTGAAATGTACAGGTTCATCCAAAAAGTAGTAATTGGAATCTAAAAAAAACTGCAACACTTCTGATAAGATAACTATTGATAGATGGATCCCCTTGCAAGAAAATTGGATTGGTCAGAGAACTAATAATGGGTCATGATATTAAAAAATGTCTCATTAAGAAAATATACCTCAGTATCCACCTTTCTATCCTTGATTATGGTAAGAGGTAGTCTAGAGAGGTGGTCGGAAATGACATTTTATGTTCCCTTATTATCTTTGAATATTTTTTTGAATTATTGTAGAAAAATAATCCAGCGTATCAACCTTGGTTTTTCATCGTTCTTTGTCATCTTGTTTCGAAGGGCAGCATAATCGGTATGAATAATAAATTTTGATAGAACAATGTAAGAACGTGATTTTTCAAAGGCATAAACAATGACTACAAGCTCCTTCTATGTGGTATTATCATTAATCTGAGCTTTATTTAAGGTATGACTTGCATAATAAATTTGGAAGAAAATTTTATTTGTACATTGTCCTAGAATATCTCATACAACAAGGACACTGGAATCACACATAAGCTCAAAATATTTTTCCCAGTTCAGTGCAGTAATAATTGTAGATGTCATTAGGCTATTTTTCAAAGTATTGAAAGATTTTCAGAAGTTTGGATTGAATTAGAAAGGAATATCTTTTGAAATCAGATGTCTAAAAGGACGTGCAACTTTATAAAAATATTTTACGAAGTGACTATAGAATCCAGTATTCCCAAGGAAACTTCTGATACCATTAACAGTGGATGGCTCAGGTAGATATTCGAAAATTTTGATCTTTGCTGGTTCTACTTAGATTCCTTATTTGTAGATTTTGTGGCTGAGTAAAATTCCTCCTTTTCCCCATGAAGTGCCATTTTTTCCAATTCAACACCAATAAGTTTTCTTCACAGCATTGAAGAACTAGTTCTAGATTGCAGAGATAGACCTAAAATGATCTCCCATAAACTGAGAAATCATCCATAAAAATTTAGAGATATTATTTATCCATATCATTAAAGATGTGTGTCATAAATATTTGGAAGGTCGCTGGAGTGTTCCTCGTACTGAAAAACATGCGTCTGTATGAAAACGTATGAAAAGGGAATGAGAAGGTGGTTATTGGCCAGTCATCGGGGTCGACTGCAATTTGATTGTATCCAGAATAGACATCCATGAAATAATATAAATCATTCCCCACTATTCTTTCTTACATTTTTTTTCATAAATGGTAAGGGAAAATGGCCTTTTCTTTTGGATAAGTTCAAATATTAGAAATACATGCAAACTTTATATCCAGTGATGGTGCGTATTGAAATGAGTTCATCGTCATCTATTTTTGTTATTATGAGTCATCCTTTCTTGGGAATGACATGGAGGGGGATCACCCATTCAGTGTATGATAAAGGAAATATTATTCTTTCATAAATGAGTTTTAACACCTCTTTCTTGACAACTTTCTTCATGGCTGGCATGAGCTGCCTCTGAGGTTGTCGTTTTGGCTTTGCATTCTCTTAGATTAAGATTCTATGAGTCTATTCAATGGGATTGATCCACTTAATGTCTTCCACTCCCTAGGAATTAGAATTCTTGTGTCATTTAAGGACATTAACAATCTTTTCCCTTTGATCCTAGGGTATTTCAGAGTTGATGATAACGGGAAAAAGGAATATCCCCCTAGAAATGAGTACTTTAATGTAATGGGTAGTGGTTTCAGGTCTAATATAGGGGGTAAGTGATGGATGGGGTAAACTGTGGCACAAAATATCTAGTGAGTGGTTCAATAAAGTTGACTTCCTCAAAGTCACTGTCTCCTTCAAATTCTGTAATTGATTCACCACTTTCTTCTTTGATAGCCATGTAATCTTATCCATTTTGGGTGAGAGAAATGGTGTGACAGTCCATAGTGTCATCTGAGTGTTGTACAACTCTAATCAATTTGAACACATCATATTCTTTATCTACTCTGAATATGAGATGTCCTTGATTCACATCAATTGGTTCCTTTCCTGTATATAGGAATTGTCTCCCAATTATAATAGGCACATCAAATTCTTATTCCATGTCTAACACTAGGAAATCAGATGGGAAAATGAACTTGTCAATTTTTAATAGCACATCTTCTAGAATTCCTTGGGGGTACTTAACCAAGTGAATAGCTAATGTAAAATCTACACTAATTTCTTTGATCTCATTGAGTTAGAGCTTTTGAAAAGTAATTATTTTCATAAGTTTAATTCTTGATCCAAGATCACAGAGATCTCTACAAAATTTGAACGTGCCTATCTCATAAGGGATTGAGAAGCTTCTAGGGTCTCTCATATTAGGTGGAATTCTCTGTTGTACCACAGTATAGAATTCTTCATTTATGGAGATGAATCTGAGGTCTTTTATTTTATTTTTTATTTTTTTGATAATATGTCTTTTTATAAATTAGAATAAACAGGTTTATGGGCAATAGCTTTGGAAAAAGGGTTTTTGATATGTAATTTATTTAACATATCAATGAACTTCTTATAATATTCCTCCTGCCTAATTTTTCTCGCTCTTTCTGGATTGGGAATTGGTGTCTGGAATAGAGGTGGAGAAATATACACAGTTTCTTTCTATTGCTCAGGTATATGTTCTTTCTTAGTTGGTACTTCTTCATGATGTAATGTGGGAGTGACTTCATCAGCTTTTACATCAGGTACTGGGTGTTTTTTCCATTATTATTCTTTTGGTCTTTCTTCTTTATATTGTTGGAAGTATTGAATCTTTCCTCTCCTCATCACTGTGACCTTAGATTCCTCTCATTGGTATGTATCAATGTTACCAGGTCGAGTACCTGGTAATCTCTCAGATAGTGTCTTTGAGATTTGACTGATTTTCACTTAAAGGATCCTAAAATAAGCTATCTAGTTTTTCATATCTTTCTACTGGGTCATCATTCTTTGATCAAACTTTTTCAAAAATGACACCAGGAGTTTTTCTAGATTTCTTTGTGTAGGTTCCTATTGAGGTCTTGGCTGTGGTGGCTGAAATTATTGTTCTCTTTGAGGTAATTTTTTATTATCTTGTGGTATTGGTACCAGGTTCAGCGGAGGATACCCTAGTGGTCCTTGAGCTCTGAATTGGTTTTTTCCACCTTTGGTTGAAAATAACCCTGGTAGTTCTGAGGTTACTACTGAGCAGACCTCTGCTGATAATATTGTTTTTGGTGTAATTGTGGGTTCTGGTGATTGAAAATTATGTAATTAAAATCTTTTTTTGGTTCCTCATATCTATCTTTACAGTCTTGACATAGATGCTGGCCACCGCACAACTCGCATGATTGCAATTCCAATACAGGGGCAGGAGGTGGCTGAGTATTTGGTATCTGAAATGCTTCTAACTTTTTAGTGAGTGCTTCCACTTTCATTTTCATCCTTGTGGTCTCACCAATCTGGTGGATTCCACTTTGTGGTGGTCTATGATCATTCTTCCACAGACTGGAATTGTGAGATACTTCATCAAGAACGACTCTTCCAGCTTTGAGAGTTTTGAACATGAGACCTCCATCAACGACTGCATCGACAACATTGTGTTCCATTGATAGGATTTCTTGATAGAAGTTTTGGAGTTGTATCCACATATCATGCCCATGATGTGGACATTTCCTCATTAATTCTTTAATTCGGTCCCACGCTTCCCAAGTAGATTCTCCATCAATTTGTTGGAAATTTTTAATTTCCATCCAGAGCTTCCAGGTCTGGATGGGTGGAAAGTACTTGTTCAGAAAATTCTTGGACAGTTCTTCCCAAGTCATAATTGACTCAGGATCTTGACTATTTATCCATTCATTGGCTCTATATCTTAAAGAGAATGGGAAGATTCTGAGTGTTATTGCATCAAAAAAACTCAATGGTTGTGAAAGGTATCACAAACCTCCAAGAAGATGGAAATATGTTCATGCAGATCTATGCTTGGAAGACTGTTGAATTTACCCATGTTCTTGATCATATGAATGAGTATAGGTTTTATTTTGAAATTGTGGGCTTGGATAGGGGGTCTAACAATACTAGGGATCATACCATGGATTGATGGAAATCAATAATCCATGATTGTTTTCTCTTGTCTCATTATTGGGTGTTCTCTCGGAATGACTTGATGGTTGGGGTTTGGTAGGTTTGGTATTTCAGGGTGGAATTTCTTGGCCATTGATGACCGATTAAGAGAAGAGAGATACCATTCAATCACAAGATTGAAGGTAAAAGGGGAATGTACTTCAAGATTCCTTGAACGAGTCAAGGGACCTTGTTACATGCATGGGGAAAAGAGAAGAGACGAATGAGAATCTAAAAACGAATGAAAGTGGGTGAGGGAAAGTTAATACCAAAGTCGAAACAAAAATAAAAAGCCCTAAATCCCCGAAAATGGGGAAAAAATTTGACGGGCATGAGCCACGAAGAACATCTTATTTTGCATGGGTGCATCAGATTATAAATTTATATATGTCCCAAACATTACTAACTATTTGGTCATAGTATAGTAGAAGTCCATGGTCGATCCCAAGAGGAGGATGTTGTTATATGGGGAGAAGAAATTGGGTCTTTAATCCATTGCAATATTCCTTACTAGATTGACTAATGTTTGGTAGTTTTATAACTATTTTGGGTTTTAATTCAGTTGATTAATGTGGGGTCAGGTTCAAGTCTGAGTATCTAGATAACAGATATCCAACTTCTAATCTTAGAAAATTCTTAACTGCTTATTCTGCGAATCAAGAGGTAGTCACTAGTTAACCTTGGTCCAATCATCTAGTTCTACCTAGGATGTAACTATTCCATGGTAAGGAGGCTAGTTATAGTTCTATATGCATTAATTTCATCTTCTATTGTAGAAATTTCCCAAAGCCAATGGTCATAGGCATAGTTTACTCCAATTAGGATAGGGTAATTTGTTTGACTGTCTGATGGTCATAGTACAGTCTCACAAATGGAGTTTTACCATTGGTTTATATCCCAGTTACTAATCTAATTGGGTTTTCCAAGTTTATAACTAGATTAATAGTTAATCATGTCGATACATCGAATCTTGATCCCTACCCATGATGTGTTTAGATACTCATTATTGTAATTAAAGCAATAAAAGGGGTAAAATAAATCATTATAACTATGCTAATGGGATTTAATTTAATAAAAAGGTAACAATATGAAATAAACATGCAATAATACTTTAAATAAAACCTTACATGAAAGGAATTAAATGGAAATGAAACGAATAGGAAATTGAAGGCATTAGAGAAAATGAATCAATAGATCTTTGATTGAAAATATAAAAAAATTACAAATAACTAAAGTGTTTTGGGAGGGAAAAGGGAAGGAAATTTCTAAGGGAGTCCGAAAAGGGAGAGAGAGAAAATCCCAGCCCGGTCAAATGTGTTGCCAAGCTGCTCCTTAAATAGGATGAAATGGTCATGAAATGTACTTAATCATCACATCATGAACCCTTAATAGGAATTACATTGACCAGGATCTCCAGTGCGGCATGTATATCTTCCATATATTATTGTAGTTTGATCATGGTCACATCGTGTATAGGTGGTTCACGACGTGTACCCCTTGGCCAGCTGTCTTTTTTCATTGAATCCTCACAGCTTTCTTAGCTTCTGGTTTGACTTGAGTCAGGATGTGTAAGAGGGGTTCATGATGTGAAATGTAAATTTCTCTAGTATTGATGTAGTCTATGATCATCAAGTACACGGCGTGAAAATGGCCATTACAACGTCTACTTAGCCATTTTTGTAGATTTTCTTCCTTTCTTCTTTGGAATATAGTGAATCCCTATTTCCTACAATATTGGAACTACCAAATGTATTATCAAGTAAATGAATTAAAAAATGGAAAAATGATACAAAAATATATTTAACATTTAGGATTATCAACAACCTAGTCAGGAAAGGAGTTCTTAGGAATTTAGACATTCTATTGCAGATGGAAAAATTAAGCTTATGGGGATTCACATTTACCCAAACATAGAGCATAGTTTGTTAAAAAAAATACCTAAATATGGTAGGATAATTCCAAGTCAAAATTACCCAAAAATTAGTTGTAATGGTTTCCTACATAGTTCTGAACCAAACTTGGGAAGTATGGTTCCTTTAGTTTTAGGTCATATGACTAGGACCATGGCATTATGAATAAAATATGTGATAGGTGGCCTACCAGACCAATGTAATTTTGTATACTTCATACATGAGGGAGAAATTTGAAAAACATGAATTTTGGGGTTCTTATATCACTAGAAGGGGTATGGGGAGAATATGTGAGGGGTCATCTTGGACTGATTTGAATCACAGGTTCCAACATAATTGTTTCAAAGCATATGAGTAAAAAAGAGGCTTCTCATGAGGGAAAAGTTACTAATGGTTGACAAACCTTTTTTTGGATACTTTATGAAAATTCAGTTTGAGTGTGTTATAGAGTAGTCAAAGAGTGGAATATTCTAGTTGAAAACCCCTTTTTTTTGCAACTTTATGCTTATCCAACTTAGGTGATTTACTGTATAGTATAGGAAATGAATCATTATGTATCAAAAAATCTAATACCAGTATCTGTAGAATGATTATTAATATCTAAATTTTACGAAGGATTATAAAATGTTGAATGGATATTTCCATGCACATAGGAATTTGTTTCATTGATATTTTCCATGAAGTGTAGAGTCCCTTGCATAGATATGACTCATATATAGGAGGTGGATATCTCTGTTTCCTTGGTGGACCCCCAAATGAAGGGACCTGAATTAAGATATCCTCTGTAGATCATTGTTTGTATGTATGAGAGGTGGTATTTTCATTTACCTTAGGGCTGGGACTAGGACATGAGGCTTGGGTTTCACTATGTATCACAACTGATTTAGAATCAAACCACAAATGGTTCTTAAGGTATCATTCAATTTAAATTCATGCGAAAATGACATCAACCATGCAGTTTGACATCATAGAGTAATAATGAATGTGATGTGACATGAAAAGGGGATATTGTAGTTGGACCACAGAAGAGGTCCCGAGAATCACCACATATCTTTTTGGGGTAAAAATCAAGCCACACATAGTTCTAGAAAATATTAACTAAATTAACTGAACTCATGTATGGATGAAAATAGATTCTTTTAATATGGGATCACACATAGGGTGAGACTTGAATCATCTTTTGTTGATCAGAATCATACATGGGAGAGTGGGGGAATTTTATAAATTTTGTTGTGAATAGGCCTAGTATTGATGATCTGGATGTCACTACATATCTCATTGGGGTGATAATCAAGACACATGTAGTTCTTGAGGAATCCATGCAGCTTAAATTCATGTGGAAAAGACATCTGGTGTGCCATTTATGGTTTGGAGTCCAAGACCATGATAACCCTGATGAAAATTGACATTCCTTACTTATTCAGGGAACTTCTTTACCAAAACTCCTAATCCCACGTGAGCTATGTACGATGGGAGAATCATGGTGTGTGAAAGGTTTCTTCCACCACACAAACGTAATATAAGGGAAGGTTAGTGGTATTGATATTTTGTAGTGGCTCGATCAGGATATGAGATTTGAGAATCGCTATGTATCTCATCAGAATAATAATCAAGCATTTAGTCGTTCTAAAATCTCATGAATTTCAACATCCTGTGGTGGGGATGAAGATGAACTGACGTGAAAGAGAGAAAATGTTGTAGTTGGGCCATGGATGGAAATTTTTTCATAACTATATATCTTGTAATTATAGGAATCAAGCCGCACATAATTCATGGAAGGTTCCCTATGAAGGTATGACTCGTACACAGGGAGTGGGGAATTTTTTTTATTGAGGGTGTACCTGAGATTGTACATCTGGGCATCACTACATATCTCATTATGATGAGAATCAAGCCACACGTAGTTCAAGAATTTTCATGTAGTATATAATCATTCAATAAGGTCATTGTCCTCATAGTTTACCTTTTTTTCGGTAAGGATGTGGGTCACCCAAAATATTAAGGAATATTTAGTCAGGCCAACATATAGGACACATGCATCACTAAGTAACTTGTTGGAGCAATAAAATAATCCACACATAGTTCATGAAGTAATTGTTCCCCACATTGATCAAGTCTTGATGCAGAGAAAAGTGGTATTTTATATTTTCCAAAATCATGTATGGTACCAAGACATGAGGTTTAGGAACCACTATGTATCTATTTAAGATGAGAATCAATACATATGTAGTTCTAGATAATTTCTCTGTGAAGGTATAAACCGTACACAAGGAAAAGGGGGATTTTTTTCATAGAAGAACTAGGGATGGGAGGTATTTTCATCACTATATATCAAATTGAAATTATAATAAAGATACATGTGGTTCTTGAATAAATTACTAATCAGGGTACCATCATCGAATATTTTGTTCAACTCAAACATGGATCAAAATTTTTTGCAATTTTATTTCATGTAATAATAACATGAACCATGGAGTTTAACTTCATACACTCAGTACGATATGATACAATATTTAGAGTCTTATATCTTGGAATATATATGGTGTTTTTAAATTTAACATTCTAGAGCTAGATTAATTTTTCATTCCTTTTAACATCATGAAACAAAGACCAAATGTGTATTTTAACATCCTGAATATGAGACACGGTTCATTTGATTACATGAAATATTTCTTCTGAAACCATTCATTTCTTGGGGTTTTAATAAGATCTCTATACAATAATATCAAGGAATAAGCTATGTTGTAGTAGACCTTATGTATGGAGTAAGTTCCCTCCCACATTGGCTCATGTTTTGGAGGATTCATTCTAGGTATCATTAGATTCCTATGGAGAAGTAACAATTCTACATGGAGGAACAAATAGAGGCATGCCTTCTTGTGAAAATATCATGTTATACAATTTTGATGGACCACCATGTGATGAAAGGTATGAAATCTTTTCTCATCCAATCAATAAAATTAATCAATTCATTTTTAGGACTTCTCATTCGTGGATATCTGATCACAGATGAAAATATGGAGTGACAGTAGTTGATCCTCAATTAGAAGGACTAATTTTATCATGTATTCCACTAATACAGAGTTTCTTGCATGGAAGTATGAGTTGTAGTTCGGTACTCCCATGGGGTATGCAAGATATTCTCAATACATGAATTTTTATCTTTATCCACCATATTTTGTATTAGGCTCAATAGGGTCTTGTTGATTGTATGAATCTTCGCATTATCCATTTCATGATAGCGATATGAATGGTTGAATTTAAAATTGTACAGGTGATATAGCTTTTTCACCTAAGTATAACACAAATTGGTTTCCTTACCCATCATTATTGTATGAGAGACACCCAATCTAGTAATAATATTTCACTTTATGAAGCTGAAAATGCTTTTGGAAATAAATTTTTTGAGGGAAATTTCCCTAACCCATTTGGAGAATGAGTTGAAATATGTTAAGATGTATTTGAATAGATTTTCCATAGCTATAATGTATCTCCACACAACATTCAATCCCTATATGGAAAATGGTCAGGATTATTTTGATATTTTTAGAAAATCTAGGAGTTTATGTATGAAGTTGGAATTAACTTGGTAGGAATGAAACTTCTTAGTGAATTTGGTGAAACCCTACATCTTCAAAGTCCATAAGTATCCAAGATTTCAGATTTATTCATAAAGACTATACCCTGACTAGTAGTTACTATTGGATACTTCTCTTATAATATCCATTGTCTATTCTCTGTCAATAAATCTGAGAAGGACACTATCATATCCTTGTTCATAGACGACTTTTTTTTCATTTGGTCCATCATAAAGGGTGAAGTTGGTTGCTCACCATCAGATTTTTACTTTCCCATCTCTTTCCAATGAAAGTATTCCATTTTAGAGGTATTCCATGACGGGAATCACCCACCCAGTGGTGGGACTATGAAGTTTAGGGATTGGGATAATGTTTTTGATCTCTTCAATTCTAACTTGAACAAAAAGAGATACCATTCAGTGACGGGAATTTTTTATGTTCGTTTCTTCCGAGTTTTGATCCCCCAAAATTGTAGAAACATTATCCAATCATCTTCCTAGGCATTCTATGATCATAGGACATGAATCAATGTTGGTTCCAAGGGTAAATTTTCCATTAACCCTTATACATAGTCAAGCAGGGGGTGGATCTTATTTTCTTATGGGTTAATACCCATTGGTCTATTTTATTACCAAATCTGATTCACCTTTCACATCATATTGGACCACTAGTATTTAGATTTATAGTTCCAAGAATACAATGTGGGACTAATATGTTTCTTCGTTATTTGTACATCCATCTAAAAATAGGATGGAGTGCGGTAAAACTTCCTTCACTCGGTAAATGCGCATGATTCCTAACCCTGTGTTTTTGAGGTTAGGGTGTCTTATTCTCTTCCCTATTGGGATCTTGGATGCTCCATCAAAATCCATTTCCTATATTTTGGGACACCTTTAATGAAGAATATATCCTCATCTATAAATTCATATTTCAATGATGTAGTTCCTGCAGATGGGTAATCTCTAGGAAAATATACCAAGGCCTGGCCTTTCACTTCTTTCTATGGTAGAAACTACATATCAAACTATTATTGGATAATCTCCCATGTTTTCAAACATCCTTTCAACATGGGATGCCTAAGGATATATTTGGGTTATTTACTACAATAGAGAAATTGGAACTCATGGTTATATAGGTATTTTATGCGTTTATGAAATGTGGAAATTAATAATAGACATCACTTCTCTATATTTGAATAACGAGTCTTAGCATTGAGCATGGTTAGACTGATATAATAAAGTCTTTTTCATTCCTGGTATCATTATTTGGTGTAAGTAAGAAATATAGTTATCACTCCAAAACCATCACATGTAAAATTAGTTACTTTCCGTCAATAGGTGGAATTATAATGATGGTCTCAAGAGTTATTGTTTGATACTGTCAAATCATTCCAAATAGTCATCAGTCCACTAATATGTAGCCATTTTCTTCATCAATTTGGTGAATTAAAAACACTGTCCTTCAAGGATGTCTATAAAGATATGGATAAGGGAAAAGTGTCTATAAATTCCTCTCAACACTTTAAGGTTTCATGGTGGTGACATGCTAAGGATTTCCCTTTTATTCTTAGGGTATAATTGGATTCCATGATGTAAAAAGACATCACTGAGAAACTTTCCCATGGTTAACCTGAAAGAACAATCCAAGAGGTTCATTTTTAGGCTATTTTGTCATATCTTATGGATGACAATCAAAATATCATCTTGATGGTCATAATATTGTCAAGGATTAACCACTATATCATCAATGAGGAATTTTTTAAACATACCTATGAAGTGTTTGAAGATGTGATGCATGGAAAGTTTTGATTCTTCATATTACAGGGTCATATGAATTTGTTTTTACCCTAAATATATATCCATGAAAGAAGTATCTTTATAACTGTTAGTTGCATCGTTCAGGAGTTATTTTATTGGAACTGGGTAGTCAAATTTTGAAAAATGTCAGTTGAGATCTTGGAAGTCAGTGGATACCCTGACTTTCCTGTAATTATTTTTCACAGGGACAATGTTGGTTTTCCATTTCAGATATTGTACCTCTTGGATGAATTCAAACTTGATTATATTTTCCACATCATCTTTAATTTTGGAGGTGTGAGTCGGGTGCATCATTTCAGCTTCTGTTTTGTATCCCTGATGGTGTTCCAACAATCCCATGTGGTGGGTGGCCACCTCAAGATCAAGTCCTAGAATCTATATGTAATTATAAGTGATCATATCCTGGTTTTTCTTTAGAAAAAATGGTATATACCTCTTTTCCGTTAGAATTCATGGCCACACTAATCAAATTGGGCCATGGATCTTCATTCATACCCAGATTTATTTCTTTGAGTTAGTCAATATTGGTGGAGACACCTTCCTCAAATCTAGGATGGGTACCCCTAAGATATTCCTCTTCTTAACATCCCTAATGATTTACCTCTTCATCCTCTTCTTAGGAGATCGGTGATGAAGCATGTTTCTTATAGTTATGGGTGGAGTCGACATTTGGACATTCTGAAGATGAAGAAACTACTTCGAGATATATTTATGGTGTGATACCTTTTGGGAGCTCTGAAGTGGAGAAGATGGACTATGAATGATCATTTACATCCTCTCCCATTGACATGAAAACTTATTATAACCATGTTTATAGAATCAGTATTTTTTAATCTCGTTGGATGTAATAAAGAAATTTTCATTCTAGATTTCATTACTGATCGGATAGTTGAAATTTTCATCCATAAATTCATTACTACTCATAGAGTTGAAAACTTCTCCAGTGATACCTTGTTATGTCTTCATGAATTATTTCATGGAAGTCACTAGATGTGTGCTCAAATTCATACCCATCATTTCGATTTGGTTGATGGGAAACACGTACTCTACACTGAGCTATTTTAAAGGGTTTTCCAAAATGATCTCCATCACATTCAGGGCACTAATTTTCGCAACATAGTTAGTCGCATATTATTAACATTCCATATGGTAATTTATTACATCAATGTACTATGACTCATATGTTTTAAATGGGTATTTTTCAGTAAGTAATTTCCCAATTTGACCACTTATACAATACTTGAGACAATGGTGGTATGAAAAGGGTATAACCACATGCTTATGTATCCAAGGTATCTCTAGAAAAACATAGATGTTCATATCTTTCTGAAAAATAATAAATTTTTAGTTTGAAATAAGATCCAAAATCCGAGTCTTGAGTTTTATTTATCCAAGAGTATTTTTCTCGTTCTTATGTTAACCCTATAACATTAAAATAGAGGGGAACAAGTGATATTAGTTGAAACACAGATCACAACGTGTCCAACATAGAATGAGGTTGACTCTTGAGCATCTATCTATAAAGGCTCACATATATCAATTTCATTTATCCTACAGATATATAAAAGGGTATGACATATCCCTGTATAATGGTGACCTCATCCAGGTCTATGAAAGATATGATCATGTGAAATTTTATAGGATCATTCTATGCATGATATAATTCTAAATTACAAAATTCAACATCAAATTCATGAGGTCTCAACAAGGCCTCTATGAGTGATTCCTGTATATATTTTGATAGACTTAAGGAATCCAAGATTGAAAACTTAGCTAGAACTAAATCTTGTTTCTTAAAAACCTCATAGTTAATCTCCAAAGTTGTGTGCTTTACATCATGGAGATGCTCTTTTTTAGGTGCTCTAGTAACTAAATCACATGATGTGGATGGATCATCCATTGGAATAGGAACTGGAGGTGCTTCTACTCTTGATGGATTAGGGCGACTAAGTCTACCTACACACCAATTTTGATTAAGTGATGACGTGTCTACTAACCAATTTTCTAGGATGATCATGTTATAGAAAACTATAAAATTTTTGGGGAACTTTCTTTCTCCTTATGAGCTCCCTATAGAGCTATCCCACGAGTTTCGGCTGTGTAGACAGTTCGAGTAGGGACATAGTTAGAGTAGTGTCTCATGGCATGACCAATTCTTCCCATATATCGTCGAATCAGATAGCCTATTCCCCCAGTTACCCAATCAAATGTAGGAAATTTAGGTTCATATTCACCCTAAAAATATAAAAATTGATCCATCAAGTGAATAACATTAATGTAAACAAACATAAACTCTTAATCCGATAGATATTACATCTGACATGTCAACTCTAGTTGTACCATTTGGGAAGGTGGTTCTCATGCTTCTGGGAGTGTAGGCATGAGTCCTACAAAAGTTGAAGTGAAATATATAATTTTAAAATGATTATATTTCTATGTTTTATTCTTTCTTTTCCATCCATTTTTTTTTTGGAATACTATATTTTAGATGATTGAGTTTCCAATGATGTTGGTTGTGTTGTATCAGAAGCAGTTGAGGTAACAATTGGTTGTTTCAACTATGATTGGAGGATATAATGAGTATGGTTGATCCTATGTTTGACCATCCAATCCCTGAAGTTATGTGTACCATTTCTATTAACATCCTTCCATTCATTCTCCTCCTCTGGATCAGTGGAAGAGACACATGCTACATGTGTAGGTGTCTTTCCCAGTCTCACTTTCCTAAAGTCCACCATTTTTTTACAGGATTTATTTGAAAACAAAAAATTAATAGATTTTGTGAAAAAATTATTTATGGAAGGTGAAATATTTCAATAGATCATTTTGACCATCCCTGTTGGGGTTCTTGGGCTTGGGAAACTTGATCATGTTATTTGATAACTTCAAGATGAAGTATCTAGGGACTTTGTCACTTAGAAAGCAATTGAATTTTTTCTTAATCCCCTCAAACATTTTTCATATCTACTATCTTTGATCATCTAGATGATTTGATAATTTTTGGTGATGCTCGAGAGGTGTAACCACATGATACTATGGAGGCTTTGTAGAGGGAGTGAGTATAGGGGATTTCTTAAGAATAACAGTTACTGGCTCTACTATCCCCATTCTCTTTCCTTGAGCTTATGGAATTACATGAGACATAAATTTGTTCTATTTGATGGATTCTCCCACAATTTTAGTGGTCACAGCAGGTCCCAAAACCCTCTTATGTATTTCACAATGATAGGTTTCATGCACAAATCATCGTGAATATTCTCTATACATATGGGAATCAAGTCTTATTGGGGGAGCAGTAGGTTTGTAGAGAATGTCAATCCTTTTTGAAGTGAGAAAAAAAATCCAAAACCCTTCTATTATCCAATTTTTTTTAAATTTTAGAGTTCAAGGACTGTTGTATTCTATAGTTTCGAGATGAACTAGAATAGAAACCACTAACAATATTCTTCTCACCCTATGATTAGCCAAACTAGTAAGATAGTGTTCCACACAAAGGTTGGTCCCTGTTGTGATTCCCCAAAGTACGGGAGTTTCACTACCTCCTGTTGTTATGGGGTCCCCATCATGGGATCATAGTGAGAGAAACAATGCATCAAATTATGACACGAGTCTCCCGATCCATTAAAAATTGGAAATTTTGTATTCTAAAAGTTCATTGGTGGAAGAATTCGATCTATCCATTCAGGGTAAGGTTTCTTTTTTGGTTATATTTGCACACACCATTCCTCCATGGCTTCCAATAAGGCCATTAGTGACTCAATAGTGTTCAAGATACCTCAAGGAATGTCTAGATAAGATGGATCTTGAACAGGTGTAGTGGCCAGTAGGGCCATCTATGGTGGCACTGGTGGTATATATAACTGGTATCCTATTAGGGAAGGCACGGAAGTATGTGCCTGAACATAATATATTTGTACACAAAGCAGTGGAAATTAAAAATCTTCTTTCACGGGATCCAAGTATATTTTTTGTTGGTTTCTTTGATTGGGAATATATTACATGTCAACTTTAGTCACTAGGGTGAACTATCATGCGGAGGTATGCAAGTTGGGTGTGCGAGTTGATGATCTCCTTGGAGAACATATCCAGCTTGAAGGTTACCTCAAAGAAGTCTTGTATTGAGTCTCCTCAATTCTTTTTTATATTTCTATTGTTGAAAAAATATTTCCACAAGTGAGAGGGTTTCAACATATCTAAATGGTAGGTGAGAAAAAATCTTACGCTTACCCTTTTCCTAATTGTATTCCTTTTGAGGAGGTAATGCCTGAGTGATAGAGGAAATTCCTAGATTTAGGGTGGGTCTCGGGTTCTAGGTATGAAAAAATCCTTCAATCGTGTCTGTGTAAACAATATTTTAAACCAAAACTTCCTAATCCAATTCCTCCTTTGAATAGGCCTCTTGTTTTGTAGGTTCTTTAGTGGTATTTTTAATGACATTCACTAATTCATAATACATTTTTGTCATTCTATCAATGTCAATGTGAGGCTTCCTTTTTCTAATCCCTCCATGGGGCCTTGTCATCTACTGCACTAATTCTCTAGGGGTGATTTTTGAGAACAATAATTTGAAGGTAATATCCTCATAATTTAGTCATATGTGTTCCTAATGTGGATATAAAATCATGGGATGGGAAAAACAAGGAGGAACCATCCAATGGAAGTTCCCATAATCTAGATATTACTAAATTTCATTGTGGAAGATGTTACTGAGGTGAAAAATACCCTAGACCTAAGAGTTGGTTATGTTCTCATTACACTTTCACAACTCTTTGTTCCTGGTTTTCCCATGAGAAAGGTTGTGTTAAAAATTCCCCCATACCTACAGGTTGTGGTTGCTCATGAACTATTGTGGATGCTACTGTCGCAACTTCCATTATAATTTTGTGTAGTTTTATTTAAACATGGTCTTTATGAGTCCTTTTTTATGCACATAAATCACCTAATTCCAAATATCCTTGAGTTATTTATGTCATTTTTTCCATCTAATGACTTACTTCCCCCTAGTGTGAGGCTTTCATTGTATTTTAAAATTCCAGATGAAAAATTATTTCAAATGTCTGGTCTCTTCTAGCCCGACATCAATGAGAGTCGGTAGGGGCCTTTTTTTAGTAAACATATCTTCAGTTTTGAATAGAATCTGTTTGTTGAGGTCCTCCAGAAGCTATAACGTTTCATGATAATACCTTTGGAAGGCATAACTATTTGGGGATCATGGTGAAATATAATTCCTTGTGTTCATCCCATCCTATGATATTAACACCGTATTGGATGTCTATGATCAGCTATCATCATAATTTTAACATGATGAGGCATGTTCACTGAAGACAACCTTATTGTATCTCAAACATTGGATATCATGCATCTAGGAGAGCCACCAAGTCAATTTGGTGTTTCATCACTTATATCACCTTAACATGACTCTGATACTCATCATAAGTTAATAATTTTTCTATAAAGTGATGAATATTTTTCTATATATTGAGGTGGATATCATGCATACAATATTCTGAAGACACCTATGAAATGCTATGTTGAGGGGTGGATAAAGTCCATAACATGACTTCTATGTAAAATTCAGCTAGTTTTTTCCTCATGTTTATCATCTCATCTTTGTATTTTCCTAGATTCTCCCCAACTATTTATGAACAAATTGGATGATTTTATGCCAATTTATCATACATAGTGACATTGGTGGGGATATCCTCTATTAGGTTGGAAGACAAGTGTTCTGAGGGTGGTTCTGGGAGTGACTGTCACCTTGTTTTATCTTCCGGTTGAGAAAATATTTCACTTTTAAATGAAAAAAGCATCATGAATGAATAACCATTTTTTCCCATGTGACTCACTATAAGAGGGATTTATCATCATTATATCACTAAAGGGAATACCCTTTGTCAAGATGAAACACTATTGCGGAGAGAACTTTCATAGAAAAAACCATCATGGGGAGGATTAACGTATTGAATTATATGAAAGGGAAGACCCACTTGCTCTTTGATAATTGAGACATGTAGAGGGATGCCATAACTCTCACCGAGAGATGGGATCTTGAGATCAATCAGATTATGGACATGAAGAAATAATTCATGGTGATGTGTCCTAATAGGACCTTTACAATTACGGTTACTTCTCCAATAATTTTGTAATGAGAGAGTAGGATCTTTATCGGTAATAAATAAGCATCATAGGGCTTTAAGAAATCCATCATTTAGTAGAGCGGGATTATAGATCGGCTCTTCATTTTCGTATCATCTCTGGTGAGACTTATTTTTGGATTCCTTCTTAAGAGTAACTAGGGTAACATTTCTAGGGAATTTGGTTTTCATTTATGCAATCATGTTTGAATATCTCCCATGTTGCTGCTAGAATTTTACGACAGTCTTCAAGAATTTTGGAAGGGGTTTATCCCTACCTTGGAGTGTCCAGCAAAAAAGGCTAATTGTATCCTATTGTAACGGTTTTATGTTCTTTATCTATTTGTTTGTATATTTTTGGGGAGATTTCCCAATGAACCTCTTTGATGGGAGCAAAGTTACATGTCTGCTTTGGGGTGACAAGCTGATGAGCCACCCCATTTGTGGGGATGTAGGTGTTTCTCCATCTCTCTGACACAGATTGTGTTCTTATTATGATGTCCTAGTATCTCTTTAGGATTTGGAAAGGGATTTTTGTCTTCCCTTGCACCATTATCATGACATTCCTGGTGACATCAATAACCAAAATGGGGATATATGATCATTAGATATTTGTAGAAAGGGTATTTTTCTACTACTGTCTTCTATTTCCTACTAGTGGATACTGATAATACTAATTTCTAGCGGAAGAAAGTTGGGTCTCACCCTGATTCATCAATAGGAATTTCTGACTAGATTTTCTAAATACTTCTAGATGACGTTGCTGGAGGGGACAAAGATGTATCTATTTTCCCAGTTGGACGTTTTCTTCCCCTGTAGGGTCAACTTGAGTGTCCCAGTCTAGATTTCCTGGGCCGAACATCCATGAATGGAACCCCCATCATGTTAAATTTTCATTGTCATAAGACTTTTTACATGAAAAATTCTAGAATTATCTCCATTGAAAGAACCATGTGTCTTCGGGATGAGGTCATCTATGGCCTATTTATTCCCCTTTCTAAGATAAGGGATAGACTGTTTGTTTCATTATATGGATAAACTCCCAAAATAGTTGAATATGGTGATAGTTCTCATCTTCTTCTTGACCATCAGTAATCCTTGATTGGACGATTAATGGGGATTTATGAGTTTTAGGGCCTGTAGGGAGGCCTCTAGGGTCAATATTGTATCATTATAGTGATACTCCTGGACTAGTGCATTTGAGATCAAGTATTGAAGATGTTGGGTTTGTGGCTATATCCTTTTCTTGGATGATGATCTAGATTGAATATTATACATGTCATACATTGGTGATTATAGGTACAACATCATTTGCATTAAAGGGAGATCTGATTGGATGTTCCTAGATATAGATAAAAACACAAATAAGAAAATCATGTCAAAGCAGCATCTCATTTAAATAAATACATGCATGATAACAGTGTTTTTTGGTCGTATATCATTTGGAGAGTTAATGGGGCCTAATAGGTTGGTGACACTATCATCTTGGTTAAGGATTCACATTGGGTTCACCATTTTTGTTTCCAATAAAAAATATTTCCCATAATGGTTGAGCTTAAGGGGTTGAATCATTATGCAAGTGTTCACATTAGGAGTACTATTTTCAAAGGGCTTACAATATGATTTTATTCATTGATCTAGAACTACCCAATGATTCTATATATATGATACACAAACTTTACAAGGTAAGGTTATTTTTTAGGGAGTTTGTAAAATTATACTTAAGAAATCACATTGGTTAATAGGATGGGAGTTTGGGATCATCACACCATTTTAATGGGAATTGTTTCCTACAAGAGTCTCTCTTATAAACTTAAGATATGTTCATGAATCAATCATTAATTCCCAATTATGACATGTGTTACCCTTGAATTTACAATCAGTTATTGGAATGTATGGAATTTAGAATCATCTATATGTATCTAAGTTTCATTGTCAAGGGGTATATCTGTATGAATCAGATGTAATCAACAAATGGTACACTCTTATGTGATGATAAGAAATTATTTTCAGTTGTTACAATTATTCTTGTTTTCAATCACACATTTGGGTTCTCTGGAGTTCATCTCTATCCAAGGAAATAGTAGTTGTTTTAATTTCAGCGTCAGACCCATGAATGGGATTCCTATATATCCTTGTGAATGAAATCATAACCCATATAGTTTGGTGACATGTAACGAGACAGGTCATTCATTTTAAGGTCATGTGAGAAAAATGAAACCATATAGTTAAACTTCATGAAACAAGGATGACAAGATGAAAGGTTTCTGGTCAATGATTATGCGATTCTTAAGCCAAAGCAGCCCAGGGAACCTCGGATATGAGATCCTAGTTTATACAAGACTCTATTGGGAATTTGGACTAGAGAGAATTTGGGTTGTTTTAGGGTATTATTCTTGGACCTCAAGGACGGTTCCTACATATCCCATTTAAAATGGAATAAAATCCCACCTATTTTGGTGCCACTTAATGGGACATATCATACGTTTTATGATTGTGTGATAAGGACTAAACCATGCAGTTTTCCATTATGTGTTGAGATTGCATAGATGAAAGTTGTCAGGCCAAGTATAGTGTGGTACATATGCTGATGTGGCCTAGGAAACCCTAGATATGGGCTCCTAGGTTGGATAAGACTCATTAGGTAATGTGGCCTAGAGAAAATTATGTTTTTTTTGGGGTGTTTGGTTTGGACCTCATGGAGGATTCCTACGTATATCATTTTTATGTGTATAAACTCCCACATTGTTCAGTTGTGTGGACCCATGCCTATGGATTCCCTTAGGTTTGTATCTCAGGGGAGTATGACCCTTTGAAAGGATTATGTTGGGGATCATTCTGAAAAAGGATTTCCTTTTAATGAGTATGGTTATGTGGTTGGGGATTATACTAAATAAGAGGCCAATAGTTTAATTTGGGACTAACACATGGAATGATGCCTTTATGTTAGAGATCCTATAGATTTCATGGTCATAAAAAACTTATAATACCACCTGAGTCATGCTCGGTGTGAGAAATAAGTGGAAGTGATAGATCTGGAAGACCACATAATCAAATTTTTCCATGGGTTGGATACATGGCTTTGAGGACCCTTACCTATGGATTAACATTGAAGGATGGTGAGAGGGAGATGTGGGGAATGATTCTCTGCCAAAACATGCATATGACCTTGTAGATCTCATGGTCATGGATAGCCTCTAAGCTCACAGGAGTCATTATGAGTTATTTATTAATGTGGGAAACAATAGTAAGCATAAGATCTAGCAAACCAAATGATCCTTCTTATGTTATTTGAATAGGTTGACGATACGAGAGAAGAAGAAATGTATTTGATGCTCACATTCCTTATCTTGTTTCATATCTAGGATAGTCACATCTGACTACCTATCTATGTATGACCCAGTAGTCAAAGAGGATGAAGAGTGAAACCTCCCATATGAAAGGATATGGGCTTACTCCATGGAGGATGCCCTAAAATTGGTTCTAGGGGGGATCTCATTCCATCTCAAAGGGAATGTAAATTTTTATCCTCACCCTACTCAAATATAAATTGAGGTCTATGGTCTAGGAGAATAATAAGGAAGAACACAGTCTAAACCTAAGAATGTGATATGAGGAATTCCCTGACATCTCCCCCAGGTTTAGGGTGATCTTGAACATGGGAATGCATATCTTCATACACCATAAGGATTCTACCCATCATGTAAGACAATTTAAGGAAACATTTAACCAAATGAATTAATATCCAAGTTAAATAAATGATAACATGCCTCTTTCCATGGTTTTGTAAGCCTGGAAGATTTAGTGGAGGTTACAATTTAGTCCCTCTTAGATAAAGGATCTAAAGGAACATAGGCCCTATAATTGGTGGATGGTATTATGTCCTAACAAGTAGATATCATAGGTTAGATTTCAGATGAGCCAAGGGGTCTCACACATGGTATTCTTGTGTGTCTTAGAAGTACTTCACATACATAGGAATGTGTGAGCTGGATGTAATTTGGGCCACGAACAACTTGGGAAACAACACAAGGTAGAGGCATTGATCAATGCATGAAGGGTCTCCAGGGGTGTTATGATGAGTGACTTCTGTAAGCCCTTGGTGTGACGTCCTGAACTCAAATGCCACATAATAGGTTCCCCGATCCTGGTGTGCCACATTGTCTCAAGCTAATCTCCCCAAATTCCACAGTCTACCGAATAGAAGCAAAGGCCTAGGGTGTTTCCATGGGGATACTATGCCCTCATTACCTAAGTGTAGCATAGAAAATAAATAAAAATATAGTTAAATAGATAAATCAATATATGTAAACATTGGAAGCAGACTAAAGTAATAAATAAAAAAGGAAAAAACAGAATCAACTGGAATAACTAATGATGATATGTTGTGTCACTACAAAACTAGAAGACATGGATTTAAGAAAATAGTCATAACATGTTCCACAAAAGTATAAATAAAATTAAAATATTATCCCATGAATCACAAGCTCTAAATCGGTCATCTACTATCAAGATACATCTTTAATAGAAAGAAATCAAGTGTTCGAAGTTGTATCCTTCCCTTTATAAATGCTCGAATTCATGTAATCTACTTTGGGTACCAAGCAACGCCTAGAGAGGGTGTGAGATAAATCTCAGTGAGCCACCACCAATGGTGTCTATGACATTCAACCAGTGTAATGGAACTGTAATTGTGTGAAAGAATGCATATATATAGTAAAGTAGTACAATGTAACTAAATAACCAAGTACCTACTTCATCCCTTGGTGGAGTCTAGACATGTCTCCAATTCATTATTTAAGTATTACTAGTTTATAAATAATTCACAAGTAACCAATAGTGAAGGTTCCAAGATGTAACAAGGGAACATAAAATGATAATAAATAATGAAGTTCCAAGGTAACAACCAAGGAAATGTAGACCTCAAGGGTCTCCAAATTAGTAATGAATATATCCTGGATAAGGGTAATAGTGTAATCAATGGAGCATAGTCCAAGGAATTCAACAATAAGATTCCTACCAAGTCCAAGGAGTTCATCCAAGGTAAAATAGGTCTAATCAATGAATGGGCATGTTGGGCTTTAACCATGGAACCAACTTATCAATTCTAGATCCAAGGAGTGTATCAAAGGAAACCTATAGAATTATTGAAGGGATCCTATGGTGTCATACCAAGCATCCAAGAACATGTAAGAATTGGGTTCTAAGTGGGTCTCTACCAAATCAAGCTGCATCCTTGAATTGGAACAGGGTCCCCGAGTGCTCAAGACATTCCCTATGTAATACAAGGTGATCTTATGTCAGGACACTAAAATTTTATAATGATTTCATATAACATTTAATAAGGTTCAAGAAATTAAATTTCATTAGTGTGACAAGTCTAATTGAGCATGAAACCATTTAATCAAGTCTTAATTAATCAATAAGTTCATTTAGTTCAAGCCTTGCCTTTCATTAGTGTGACAAGGCCAAGTAGCATGAAACCATTAATTTAATCTATTTAATTAATTTTCAAGAGTTAATACCCCTATGACACCTTCCATTAACATGTTAAGGGGTTCTATGAACATAGAACCTATTACTAAATTTCATTTAAAAAGGCCAAGTCATATACTTAGTATAATTTTCAATATCAATTCCACATTTAATTATCAACTTGAAGCACTCACCATAGTTGTGTCAAGTGTTGATAATACATGTTAATTACATTTTTGAATCCAAAATATAAAATAGAACATTTTATATAAAAAATCATACCCTTATAATGGTCAAGCCAATGCACACCCAAATGGTGACTCAAACGTGTCAAAACAGCAAAATAAAAAATATGAAAAAAATCCTACATGGGATGGATGGAGTTTTGGGTATAGCCAATAATAAATAATCATAATTTTGGAAAGATAATAACCATAAATTTCAAATGATTATAAAAATGTAATATAAATTCAATAAACGACACCTGATGAAATCACTGGGCCCCACATGATATCTCTAAAATCAATGAACGTGAGTGATAAGTTATAAACCACACACCTTAGGCTTTTATAACTCTCCTCATCAAGTATTAGACTCTAATTAGTCATGGATTGGATTATATTTTAGAAAATGTTAAAATTATTACACCATGATAACTAGGTCGTAAGAAAGAGAGTCGAAGAACGGCTAAAAAGGACACAGTTAATTACTATTATGACTCCAAAGTGATGAATGGAATCTTGAATTGATCATGGGTGAAGGAGATCTTTTTATCCCTAGTTTAGGTCTTAAAAATCTCTAAAATGGGTGAAAATGGAGGTTCTTGACACTAGAGAAGAGGGGGAACTCACACTATTATGTCGTATAGTTATGGAAATCATGTTCCAACCATCGAAGATGGATCTTGTAAAAATGCAGTCTATTTGAATGGTTAGATCTAATCTTGCAGCCTACTGACATGGTTTCATATAACCATGTGATAGGCCCACCATGCCCCAAAATATGGGTTCTATAATATGAAAAATCCCCAGACACCCTTAGGACCTTCACTAACCCATTACGCATCCATAATAGGTCCAAAATAGATAATTAGATCTAAAATTTAAAGGATCCTTGTCTATGTGAAAAACAGGGATCTTACAGCCTAACCCCCTTAAAAGAACAAGTCCCCAAGTTCACCTTCCAAGTGTGGTGAAACACTATCTAAGAATAACTCTTTCCACTAGGAACATATGTTAGCCTCCCAATCCCGCTTCTTATCCTATATGTGGTCATTCTACCATAACACCAGCACTGAAGGGACAGACCAGCCTTGGAGTGCCTTCATGTTCCAGTCAACGATGCATACTAGATACTCCTCAAAGGTAGGATCAGAATCTAACTCAACTTACTTGGGATTAAAAGTATCATATGAGTCAACATGATACTACCAAAATATGTGAAACATGGAAGATGTTGTGCATGTTACGGTACCTATGAGGTATTAGAAACCCATAGGTTACTGACCCGACATTCTCTAGAATCTTAAATGACCCTACATAATAATGTGAAAACTTACCTTTCTTCAATAACCATATATTCTTTAGCATGTGTGATACCCAAAGGAAAATATGATCCCCAACCAAAAAACTCCAAAGGTCATCGGTAGAGATCGACAGAATATTTATGTCTAGAATGAGTAGTATTCATATGCTTCCTAATCATCTAAACCTACTTTGCAGTGTCCTGAATGAGATGAGGATCAAATAGGGTTGTGTCACCTACCTCTATCCAGCATACGGGTGAATGGTATGACCTACCATATAGGGGCTCAAAAGGAGATATCTAAATTTTCTCATGAAAGATGTTATTATAGGTGAACTCAATGAGATGGATATTATTCTCCCAAGAACAGCTAAAATCAAGGAAACATGCCCGGAGCATATCCTCTGGAACCTATATTGTTCATTTAAATTTTCCATTGGTATGAGGTTGAAAACATGTGATTAGAATCACATTTTTCTTTCATATCCTTCTTCAATACTTTCTAGAATCATGTGGTGAAATGAGTGTCCCTATCTATAATGATAATATGAGGGAACCTATGTAATTGTATGATCTCATAAACATGTATTCTTACCAAATCACCAACTGATAACGTATCTCAAATAGAAATAAACTAATCCACTTTTGTCATTCTATCAGTGAGAACAGATTAGTGTCACTACCTTTAGGATACCAAGGTAAGCCAACTACAAATTCAATGGAAACATTTTCCCATTTTCAATCTAGGACTAGAAGTGGCTATAAAATTTGAGTAGGTCTCTCGTGCTCCACCTTCACCTACTGACATGTGGAACACCTAGTGATAAATATTATTATCTGACGTTTCATCTTATTCCACTAATACTGGCATCACATATCATGATACATCTTGGAGATACCTAGATGAACATCCCACTAAGAGGTGTGGTACTCTTTCATATTTGAAGGATCCCAGATATTTACATTAAAAACAAGATGTCATCTTTGTCTACAAACCAATCTAGAGGCAGTTTATCTCCTGATATATACTCTCATGGAGAACCAATCCCTCATAATCTAAAACTTTTCTACCCTTCGCCTTCTCAAGTAGGGGATATGTAACTATCAATGATCTAAGGTAGTACTGTTAATGAATATCATAAAACTCTTAATGCATCTTTGTGAAGAGGGATATTAATTTAGATTCATCATTAGCATCCTATATGTCATGTGAATGAGTTTTCTAACACAGTGCATCCAAAACTATGTTTCCATTCCCAAAAATATAGGAAAGATCAAAATCAAAGGACTGTAGATATTCAAACCATCTTTTCTCTATGAGGTTCAATTCATGTTGTGAAAATATATATTTGAGTCTCTTGAGGTCTTTGTACACCATAAATCGCTGACCCAAAAGATAGTGTCTCCAACAACTTAAGGCATGGACAACTGCTGCTAGCTCAAGGTCATGTGTCGAGTAATTTCTCTCATGATCCCTAAAATGTCATGATTTGTAATAAACGACTATGTGCTCATACATTATCACTGTTCCTAGGTTGATGCATGATGCATTCCAAAAGATGAGATAACCTCTTCCAGGATCTGGTAGGATAAGAATAGATGGCCCTCTCTTTCAGTTTCTAAAAGGCTTCTTGCGTGCTTCTAACCATAATAACTTACCACCATTATTTGTAAGTCTATTAAGATGTGAATCAAGGAATGTGAAACCCTGTATGAAATGCTTGTGATATCTATCCAGCCTAAGAAACTCCTTATATCAAACACGATTTTGTTCTTCTAGCATGAAACTACATCACTAAACTTTTCTAGTTCAACAATTACTCATGATTTTGATATGATATGACCCAAGAAATGATCATTTTTATCCATAAGTGACACTTACCAATATTAGAATAAATACAATTATCTCTCAATTTACTAATAAGGATCTCAATATGATTGATATAGTCGTTATGATTTTCATAATACACCAATAATTCATCCAAAAATATAACCACAAAATAATTAAGAATAGGAAGGAAAAACCTATTCATTAGATCCATGAAAATGGTGGGTGTGTTCATAATACCAAATTGTATAAGAAAGAACTAATACAGACTATACCTACTTCGAAGGTTGTATGAGGTGTGTCTGATGGCTGTACTTGAGCTTGGTGATATACCGACCTTAGGTCGATCTTAGATAATACACTAGGCCCTTTTAACTGGTCGAAGAGATTTTTTATTCGAGGTAGTGGATACAAGTTATTGACCGTAATCTAGTTCAAATTTCTATAATCCACACATATATGTAGGGTTTCATCCTCCTTCTTCAAGAAAATCACTAGAGAATCCCAAGAGAATGTATTGGGCCATATAAAAACATTGGCCTCAAAATTTTCTAAATTCCACTTCAGATCCTGAAGCTCTATAAGTTCCATCTTGTATAGAGGAATGGAAACTGGAAATAGTCCTATAACAATCTTTATTGTAAACTCTACCTCTCTATTAGATGGTAATCCATAAAAAATCATCGAGAAAGATGTCCTTAAAACAGTTCACTACTAGAGGGAAAAAATCTTGACATAACCCTGGTCCTTAATGAATAGATTTTCAATCTGGGTGGTCACACCAGTTATCCCATGATGCTCTGGTCCTGATCTACTAACCTAGATATCCCACTCAACCTTATATAGATAACTGATTCCCTCAAGGGATATTAAATATACCATGCAGTGATATCAATCTATAATATAATGATACTAAACCAACCAAGCCATCCTGAGAATGATATTGAATCATGTCATCTCAAGAACAGAGATGTTCCATAAGAAAGGGAAAGTTCCTAACTTAAAGGTACAGTCCCTACATTGGTGTATTCCCTCTGAAGGCACTCTTAATGGTGTATCTAGGGCCATTACACCACAGTAATAATGGATCTCTAGTCTAATAATTTCCACGATAGATACAGAGATAAAGGAGTTTGAAAAACTTGTATAAAATAAAGAAGATGCTATAATAGATGCCGCTAGAACATTACCTTGTACTATAGATGGTCATGTGGCCTGATCTTTAGGTATTAGCTATAGTGCGTGCAACAGAACTGACCAATGGCTCTGTGCAATAGTTTAACTACCAATATAATAACTGCTCATTTGGAAATTTTGGTGATTAGGAGTATGGCTACCACATCCATGAACTCCTCCTTGTCTAGTCCTTCCAGTGTTATTCCAACTCTTCACCTAACACAGCAAAAAATAACCAACTCCTAAATGTGGATATAACATTGGTCCTTTTCCACTTGAAGTTTGTGTAAAGTTCTTACAGAATATCTAAAGATGCCCCATACAGCCACAAGCCCAACACTCTATTGGGTTTCTACCATAATGAGGCTTCAAGCGCCCCTATCATCCACACTGATGACACACCATGGTTTTATCAAAATAGGTAATTTGGTTGTCACTTCCCTAGTGAGAAACCTCGAGGGAGCATTTCCTTCCATCAGAATAACTACTGCCTTACCATGATATTGATCTTATACGCCCAGTGCTATTATTTTCCCTCAGGTGACGCTCAGTGATAAGAGAATGATTGACTACTTCATAAAAATTATTCAGGAAAAAGACATTCATGTATATACAGATGGCATACACTGGCCCATCCTTGAAACGTCTAGTACGCAAAATATCATCACCAGTTAGAAGCATTGCATAGAAATGTAAATTAGTGAAATGTGTTGAATACTCTATAACTGAAATAAAACCATACTCACAGTGCATGAACTCTCAACATCTATCAGCTCTCATCATCTGAGAAAATAAATAATCATATATGTAATTTTAGAAATCAACCCATAACATGCCTTGATGAAGACTAGCCTCAGTTATCACATCCCACAAAATCTTGGCCGAATCTCAAAGCATGTAAGTTGCAAGTTTGACCCTCCACTATGGAGGCATCTTCATATGCATAAATATAGATAAGGTGGACTCTAACTAAGACTTAGTAGCCTGTGGACTTCCATTTCTGGAAAAATTAGGTGGATGCTACAGTTAGAACTCGTGAATCAGGTCATCCATCATCCGTGAAACTCATAGAGCACCGTTCAAGGACTCCATCAGACGTAAGAAACTATCACATACCATAGGATTTGTGCACGGATAATTTATAGAAGGTGATTCCTCAAGTAGAACTCCTAATGGAAATATTGGAGGGTTAGGGCCCACCACGTCTGGAGCATGATTGTCGCCACCTTCCTGACATACGATACGAGGAATTTGTGGCATAATTGATCTAAAAATTACAAGAACATTCCTCAGAACAATATTAAATAATATAAATAGAAAAACTTAGTAAATATAAACAAGTAAGGGATCAATATCCATGATATACTGCCAAAAATACCCACTTATATTGCTAGGTACTGTTAAGTTCTCATGTATAAGCTTCATTTAATTTTACATTTAATTACCAGGTTCACTCTTTTACAATTCATAAACATGATAAGGTGAGATAAGGATTTTCATCCTTTTCATTTTAGACTCCATATTTTAATTTATAATAGATATTAATTCCCATTAAATCAGTGCCCATACACATTGGCACTGAAAATGACACCCATTTATTTACATTATAATAGCTCGAATCAGTAAATTACTCACACTAACCAATAAGGGCCCATACACCACATGAATTGAGACAGGAAATCACTCAATCGCAACCAAGTAATATCACAAGTATAAGTTAACTATCATAGCACCTATCCCCAATCATAGGCATGTCAATCAATGAATGTAATGAAATTCAACTATATGGAATGGAATTATGAATGACATGTTAATTCTAGGTGCCTATATGAAGCATGTAACAATTCTCCATGCCCTAATCTCACTGGGCCAAGGATAAAATAGTTTCCCAAAATAGAATAACACTCAATAACCCCACACAACATGTGTGTCACCCAATAGTGAAATGATATCAACTGTAATAGGAAAAAAACAGAACAATAATTGAATTTCAGGATACTCGAATTAAACCCGAACATGGGTTCTTGATGCCCAAGAATAGATTATAACCAAGTCCCAAGTGTTCCTAATCTCCAATCTATTGTCTCCAAATAGAAAATCATTGAAACAACCAACCTATGATACCACTTTGTGATGTCATGGGCATGGATGGAACTTAATAGGTTCCCCGATCTTGTTGGGTCACATGGCCTCAAGCACATCTCCCCAAATTCCATAGGTTTCCAACTATCATGGAGGGCCTAGGTTGTGTCCATGGGGAGACTATTCCATTATTAATAGAGTGTAGCATAATAGATAAATAATAATAGAGGTATATTGCAGAAGAAATATAATTAAATAGGATAATCAGACTAAAGTAATAAATATACAATGATTACAATTGCTAAATCAACCAAAATAATTGATGATGATATGGAATGTCACTATAAAACTAGAAAACATGGATACAGGACAACAAGCATAACATGTTCCACAAAAGTATAATGGAAATCAAAATACTATCCTAGGAATAATGAGCTATGGCTCATTCATCTACTATTTTGCTCCATCCTAAATAGAAATAAATCCAGTGTTTCAGTCCATATGCTTCCCTTTATTAACACATTAATTCACGTAGTCTTCCCTGAGTTCCAAACATCACCTGAAGAGGGTGTGAGATAAATATCAGTGGGCCGCCATCAATGGTGTTTATTACTTTAGGACAGTGTAGTGAAACTATAACAGTGTGAAAGCATGAATATATAATGAAAATTATTACAATGTAACTAAATACCCAAGTACCTGCTTAATCCCTCAAATATTTTCTAAACAAGTAAACAATTCATTATTTTACTATTTATAGTTTATAATTAATTCACGTGTTGCAAAGAGTGAAAATTCCAAGATGTAATAAGGAAACCAGTAATGATATTCAATAATGAAGTTCCAGGTTAATAACCAAGGAAATTTATACCTCAGGTGTCAGAAACTCAGTAATGAATATATCATTGCTAAGGTTAATAGTGTAATCCAAAGAGAAAAGTCCAAGGCATTCCACAATATGATGTCTAACGATTCTAGGGAGTTTATCTAAGGTAAATTGGGTAAATCAATGACTAGGACTGATGGGATTTAACCACGGATCATACTTTTCGATTCTATATCCAAGGAGTGTATCCAAGGAATCCTGTAATATTATTAAAGGGACCCTACATTTTCATATTGGGCATCCAAGAACATACAAGAATCGGGTTTCAGTTGGGTCTCAACCTAAGAAAGCTGCATCCTTGAATCGAAATGGGGTTCTCAAGTGCCGAAGGAATTCCAAATATAATCCAAGGTGATCTCAAGTTTGGAAGCTTATATTTGATAATGATTTCATGTAATATTTCATAAGGTTCAAGACATTACATTTAATTAGTGTGAAATGGATAATTTGGCATGAAATCATTTATTCAATCCTTAATTAGTAAATAAGTCCATTTGCTTCAAGGGATTCCTTTAATTAGTGTGATAAGGCCATGTAGAATGAGACCATTCATTTAATTCATTTAGGTCATTTTTAGGAGTCAAGGTCCCCTCCTCTACTATCCATTAACATAGTAAGGGGTGATATGAACAAGAAACTTATTATTCAATTACATTTAAAAAGTCAAATTCATATATTTTGTATACTTTCCAAATTTTATTTGACGTTTAATTATCAAATTGAAAAAAAAAATTAGGTGGGTTAAGAAGTGATCATACATGTTACTTTCCATTATAAAATTCACAATATAAAAATTCCATTTAATATTGAAAATATTACCCTTATAAAGGTCAATCCAAAAAACACCCGAATGATGGATCAAGAATGTCAAAAAACCAATACCACAAATATGGGAAAACATCTTACATCAGATAGATGGATTTGTGGGAATAACCACTAATAACTAATCACATGTGTTTAAATAGCATAACCATATGTTTCTAATGACTATAATCATGGAATATAAATTCAATAAATGGCACCCGATGAAATCGACATGCCCCACACGACAATTAAAAAAAATAAATGAACATTAGGGATAAGTTATAGACCACCTAAAATAGTCTTTCACGACTCTCCTCATCCATTATTAGCCTATAATTCATCTTCAACTAGAGTATATCTGAGAAAAAGGTAAAAATTATTACACTTAGATAACTAGGTCGAGAGAAAGAGAGATTAAGAACTGCTAAAAGGGACTTGAGTACATACTGTTCTGCATCCAACATGACCAAAATAATATAAAATGGATCTCAGATGAAGGAGATCTCTTTATCCCAAGGTTAGGCCTTAAAAAGAACCAAAATGTAATAAAATGGAGGTTCTCTTTGCTTTAATTTAGAATAGGAAAGAAATAAGGTTTAAATAGATCATTAAAGATAAAAATCTAAAATTACCTAAAATTTACCTTCACATGGTTCGTCTTCACAGTTTTCTAAATCGTGTGCAAACCATGCATGGGTACCTGAAGAAGAGGGGGAACTCGCATGGTTATGTATCATGGTTACAGAAATCGTGACCCAACTATGCGAGATTGGTCTGCCCAAAAATGTTGACCATCCGCATGGTTAGATATAACCATGAGGTCTACGTACACAGGTACCCTATGAACTGACATTGTTCTTGGGGACCTTCCTAGAGGTCCTTCAATGAAGTTAAAATCCTCATATTTTATCACTTGTCTTCTTTTATTATCCTTAATGTATTTTCCTTTAACACATTTTCATCAATGTGAGAAAATGGAGTTTCAATAGTATGATAATAGATATTAATTATATATATGATATTTATATAATATTTATTACTCTAGAATAATTATAACATATATATCTTTTTTCCTTCAGATATTTTGAAGATATAATAACTTCGCTCGTGTGTACAATAGATAATCGCCTCATGAAGCGATGTGATTCATCTTTCACTAATGCTTCACATGGAATGTGATAAATATAAAGTTAATGATTATATGTGATATACATGAATTAATTATTATATAAATGACACGTTATTAATTATGTAATTATTATATATATATATATCATTTTTTCATTCATTTTCACTCACATAAAGGTGATAACATCATTTTATTATGTTTGGACTACTGTATTCACAAAAAAAATGTGACTCTCTTTTCATCACCACACAAAATGGATGATACATAAGTATAATTAAAGAAATAATATTATAATTATTTTATGATAATTATTATGAATATTATAGAAATATATAATATGCATAAGAACTAGAACTTTCATAAAAAATGCATGAGAAAAATAAGGCAATTAACAACCAAAATAATTGAAATTATGAAAATTATTAACCAACCAGTGATAAGATGTTATAAAATGATCATATATGATATCATAAATATTAATATGTCTATATAATAAGTCAATAAAATTATTTTAACCATTATACCATATGTTTAAGAGTGTCCAACCAAAAGTAAGTGTAAGGTAAGGTATTTCTACTTAATTTAATTTCATGAGTCATATTCAAATTTTATGCAGAAAATTTATTTTATAAGGTGTATATACCAACCATTTTATTTGTAATATCATGAATAATTAGTTATTTATTATACTCCATGTTTAAATTTTAATCATTCAATCTAATAGGGTTTTAATTAAAAGGTACCAATATAATGAATTTCATAACTCAATTTTTTCATTGGGTTGTTTTAATTTCTCATTGCCGTTAATATTTTAAGATTATGTGTGTAATGACTTTTTACAATATATTTTATTATTTATATTTTATAATTGGTATTTATAGTAGATAAACATAGTGTATTCATTTTTTAATTCTCACATCAATATTCAGATCATTTTAAGGCTTTCTTTCATAATCTCATTCTAATCGTGATTGTTTATCCAGGAATATCTGTTGAAAGAAATTACTATACCATTTTCTAATAAACCATTTAATTTTATTATCCTATATTTATTCATGATATTTTTTATTTAATATAAACATTTTCCCACAATTTGGTACTTAAAATGTTTTAGAAAATGTTTTTCAAAAAATTTGACTTCATTTCTCTCTTTGGTCATAAATCTATTCTCTTCCAAAACAAATTTCTCTAATAATATTTTAAAAAATGTATTTACCCAATTAAAATTTATTTATAAAATATATTATTACAATAATATTTAGAAGGAATATTTATTTATTTTTTAAAATATTTCTTGTTTTTCTTTTACTAAAAAATTGAAAGGAATCGTTCTTTTTACCTTTTATATCATGTACGAAATTACCTACTGTCATGACCATCATTTTGTTGAAGCTTTAATTGAGATTTTAATAGGATATGAAAAAAAATTAAAATTAATTTTCAAAAAAAAAGATTTAAAATAAATAATGACAATTATTTTTCCCTCAATAATGTTTTTAATGATATTTTTATGGGGTTTATATTCATCAATGACAAAAACCATTTATTATAACATCAATGGGTGTATTTTTATTCAATTATTATTAATTATTTGGATGGTTTATTATTATTTAGACAAATTACAATTTTCAAATTCACTTATTTAATTTTTTGTTCATTAACTTCCCATTGAAATTTTCACTTTCGTATGATCATTAGACATTAAATTTATAGTAAATATGCATATTATTTATCATGGAAATGCTTATTTTTAAAAACTTATATCATTTCTACATATATTTTTAAATTTTATAGTTATTTTATTTAGTACAGAAATGTTGATAAATATGCATTGTTTACTTCATTACAGATATTTGATTATAATGAACATTGTTCATTAATTTAATCGATTGTTCGATTTATGTGGAATTCTTTGAACCTGTAGTGACGAGTGCGGCATGGTATAATGAGACAATCATGTTAATCTAGTATTAAGTTTACTTTTTTACATTTGTTTAAACCATCTTGTAAAAGGTCTTTGTGGTAGAGGTATCATGATTCCAAAAAACATGGTGTCTAAATATTAATTATTGACTGCTCTAAGATATTATTTATTATATCCAAGATATTTTCATAATTATATTATCTCTATATGAATTTCATGATTAGTTTATTCACTATATACAAAATTCTTTCAGTTATTTACCTTTCCATGTTTTTTATGTCTTATCCAGTTATTTAAATTGAATGTGTGCTTTGTTATTTACCTTTCCATATTGATTGTGCTAGTTTATTAATTATAGCTTCTGTTGTACATAACCCTTACTAATCATTTGATATCATCCTTATTTTTGTTTCCTTAACTATGAATCCATGAAGTGTACTATGTTTGATATGAAAGCATATGCTATAGGAAATAAATTTATTGTCAAAAAAATTGTAATTCTTGTATTCAAATGTAATTTAAGACTCAAGTATGTAACAATTTTACCAAGAATAGTAAACTGTTTTGTCCTTTGGGATGTGTTTCCTTGTATCATATGCCAATTTAGTGGTATCAAGAACCATATTCCAACTACTAGGATTGGTTTCACTATAGTTGGTATTAGAGGAAGTTTAGTATAAACCTTTGGAACTATATTTAGGAAAAAAAAGATTATAGAACATAATACTATGATAAACAATTAAGGATAAGTTTAAAAGAACATCCAAATTTTTTGTTAAGGTGTCGATTATGTGCTATTTAATAGTAATACATCGTTTTTTTGGATACTACAAGTGCATGTGGTTTTGGAATAGATGTATCTAGGGTTAATTACTCCAAAATGTATGCATTGGTTCTAACTTGAGCATTAACTAGCACACAACAATGGGCCTTACAACACACATGGTCTAACACTCATGGAGGATATGCTTACCATAACTCACATTTTCAATACAAATCATTATGAAGTATTCGAATAGACAATGATGATTAATTACCTAAGATAAACACTAGAACAAGGAATAACCTATATTGAAATAAAATAGATGTGGTATTTGTGTATTTTTATTTAAGAATTAAATTTTATAAGTATTTTAAAAATGGTATTTTGGTTATAAGAATCATAAAGAAACTAATTACTGGGTTAAATTTTTGAATCATCTATGAATTAATTAACTTAAGTGTTATGGATACCATCATGGGTTTAAGAGTTTAAGGTTGATCATAATTTCAAATTCTTAGACACCCTTTTTAGTTTTTTTGTTATAAGAGTCTACCAAGTTAAAGGACATTTTGGAAAAATTTATGGAAAGTACATGTTTTAGTACAAAAGTTATTTTTTGAATAATTCCTTTACATTTTATATACATATGTTTAGAGGTATTGATAATATCTAGGGTTTAGACGATCATCAATTAAATTATAATAATATTAAAATAAGACTATTACTTTTTTTAAATAAGTTTTATTTAACACCATAGTAAATTGGTTATCTAATGATTAATTTTATGTCAAGGATGTCCATGATATTGTTTTAGGAAGGTTATAGGAATTATATTATTATATTTTATAAAAAGGAAAACCTTCATACTGGGTGAAAACATACCATGTTTGGAAATGATGATGGGTTTGAACCCATGATCGATGGAAAATAAGATTTTATCCTCTATAACTAGCACAAATGATTTTTTTGTCAATATGTCATTGTTTTTAGTCAATAAATTTTAGAAATAAATAATAAATGATAAACATGTAGTGTTTCTTTTGAGATTAATAGATAAATATATTATATAACTTATACTAACCATATTGGTTTTGGGAAATGTATAGAGACATATGGAAATAATTGTCACTCTTTTTTAGACTGTACAATCCATTAAAATTTAATTTTAGTACATTAGGAATAAAAAATTTATACATGGATATTAATTTTTTTGGGGTAAGTGATGAATTAGAAATTGATCTAATCACAACCAGATTATGAAATTTTTCTTATAAAATAGAAATAAACCAAGTATTTTATTTCTATATATTATTTGACAAAAAATAATTCCTCAACATTAGGAAAAGGGTCATTAAACAAAAAAAATCTCATTACATCATATCTGATGAATCATTTGGCCTTTTAAATCATCCTAGATATATGGTTTAGAGACCCTTAACATTACACTGATCACTCACTTTTTATGATTAATGATGTAATGACCCATAACTCCATCAATGAAATTTCCCTTCATATGTTTATTTCATATAATATAGATCACATAAAATCACTTCGAGAACATAATAAAAACATCATAAATAATTAATTAATGAAATAAGAGGCATTTTTAGAAGTTAAGGAACCTATACCGATAAAATTGTAACTTGACCCTAGAAATAGTAATATGAACCTTATGAAGAGTAAACCAGCCCAATGAATTTTAACCCCGCCCATGTTTGTATAAATAAAAGATAGGCATATTATAAATGAAAGTATGGTATAATTATATCACAACATAGGTAAATAAATATTAAAAAAATTCTTAATTAAGTGTTTCTATTTTTTGAGTCGTGAATATTTAATTACAATTTTATAATTAATTAAATGATTTAAAAGAAAATTAATTTTTATAAAATGTATTAATAAATCAATATGTTGTTTTATAATGATTTTTTGATAATTTTATGAGACCTTAGCTAATTTTTAATGTGTTCTATTATAAGATATAGGTTAAAAATCTATATTTTTCTATTAAATGAAGATTTTAATTAAAAATTAAATATCTCACATTTAGAAAATTATTTTCAAAAATGGATTTCATTTTCAAATTATATACATCAAAAAATTGTTAGTGAGAATATTTACGGTTTTTCTAAAATACTTGAATTTTGTGAATAGTAAAATACAATAATTTACGATAAATTATAAATACAAGATTTATTGATTCATATGTGATGTTTACCTTTTTTAGGCATGATTGGTTCAAACTCACATGCACTTATTACTATAATTGGTCCCAAAAATCAACATAATTTATGTCTTTATAAAAATAATAGAATAATGAATAAAATAATGTGAAATCACCCCTCCCCACCACTATAAATACCACCCCTTCTCCCCACACCTTCCAATCTTTGAGCCTTGTCAAATGTATGACCAATATTCTCCCCAAGCCTCTCCCCCACATATAAAATCTCTTAGAATCATTAAAAAATAAAAAACCAATCCTATTAAAGAGGTTATCAAGGATTATAATTCCAGAGGTAAAATCTTCTTCCTTTTCCTTTTAATTTCTTTTCAAGTTCTTTTATTTTATTATTCTCCCCTCACCTCCTCTATAAAAATTATCATGATAACTCCATTATCATCTATATACTATAATAATGTCATGTTAATGGAATATCCTTCATCAAACATCTTTCTCTCTCTCTCTTATTTTAAAAATGAAATCATCATATTTGAGGTGCTGATTTACAACCTTCAGGGATGATGGATTTGTGTTCTTCAATTTATTCTTCAAGACTGCTAATGAAACAAATTTTATGGTTAAATAAGACTATAATATATGTATTGATACATTTCTTATATTCTATAAGTGACATATTTACATAATATTAAATGATAAAATAAAATGAGTTCATTTTGATCAATAACTTTCGTAATAATGTAAACGATCATCATCAAATGTCTTATCTAATAATTCATCCTCATACCATATAATTTATTGATATATAAAAACATTTACACTTATATATGTTCATTAATTTCAAATAAATTAAATCATGGATAATTATACTTGTTCCGTATGAACTTCCATATTCATATACAGGTATACCGATCATGAAAACCAAGGATGTGGGTGCTCCCGAGCAATAAAATTGTATCATGTAACTCATCAAAAAGGTCATATAATAACTTAATAAAATTATAATAAATAATAAAAATTTATAAATTATTATTAATTAATTAATTAATGGATGCAATTTTATTATCTAGGGCATTAGGGTCTAGTGGAGAACACATTCGGACATAAGTTAAGGGTTTTCTTCACAAACATCCATTTTCATTCAGGGTTTGCTTTCTTCCCCTATACACCAATGTAATTTTTCATTATTTTTATATAATTATTATAAATTATATATATATATATCTATGTGTGTGTGTATTTGTTCCAAAATCATATATCCTGATCATTTCATCATTCTTCGATTGGATAATAAATGTTTTACAAGGTTCCCTTCTCATTTATTCTCGATACGCAAACCCGGTTAAAGGGAAATTATTGATTTATTAACCATTTTAAAGTGAACTCTATAATATTTTTTAAGATATCATTATTTTTATAAAATAACTAAATTTATTACAGGAAAACTACATTTTTTCATTTCTTTTTTTATGAAAATATTTTTCCAAAAGAACTCTTTTTTCGATGTAAAGGGGGTATTTCTCTCAAGAATTCATCGATGATTTTATAAGAGTATCTTAATTTATTTTTTAAACACTTTTTATTATTATTTTTAATTGGGATTAAGATTTTCTGATATCATATACCATAATTTATTGAATTTGTTATGATTATTTTGATGTGGATGTGCTATCTTGGTACAATTAACCGTATTCTTCTGAATGGATATATATTATGTTTACTAATTGGGGGATGTTATTTACAGTTCATATGTTATTTTCAATATGAATGTATATGTTGATTATGTTTCACCACTTTCATATGAGTTATTCAATGGATATACTAAGTGTTTATTGGGGCCCACTATAGGCCCTCGGTGCATCAGTAGGTCTCATGAGACAAACTAGTTTGGGTTTTTACCCATTTATGTATGGTCTTGGAACAAAGGTTTGATGGTATGTTTATGATGTCCCACATTATGCATTACCTCATTATGAAACTAGTAATATATTTTCCAGGTTATTATTTTACTAGTAAAATATAAATTGTTATGCTTTATTATAAAATAATTTAATCATCTTTTAATTCTTGTCATTTTTTACTAATGATTATGATTTAATGGAATTTGTACTTTTAGTTATTCACTATGCTTTATATTTATGCTTCTATTCTATAACATAACCTTACTGACCATCCAATATCACCATTTTCTTATGTTTATTTTACCTGAGGATGAGAATATGTATATTATGAATGACTTTCAAGGATAATCTATAATGTTATTAGTGATTCCAATATAGTTATTATTTTTTTACTTCATTTAAAGTTGTAATGTCAAACATATGTATGTGTATTGTTTTCAAAATCTAATAAAATATTCCTTCCTTTGGTATATGACTTCCATGTTTATTATTCCAATGCAATGATGTAAGGCCCCAACTCTAGGAAACTAGAGTCAGAGTCTTTATAATTCGTATCAATTGAATTTCAGTAGAAAACTTGGAAACTAGATTTTGAGATTATATATTAGGGAACATATCCCAAATATACAATTTGAGGATAAGGATAGAAGAACATCCTAAAATTTTGATAAGGTATAGATTATGTAAGTATTCCTATCAATAAATATTTATCTCGATACTACATGTGGATGTGGTTTTGGAACAAATCTACCTAGGGGTAACAAATCCAACAAGGTGTCTCAGGCCTGATTCGGGGTAACCTTGTACACAACAATGGGCCTTACTATTCACTTGGCATGACACTCCTAGGGGATATGCTTAGGTAACTCACATTTTCATTAAAAATCATTATAAAGGATTTAAAAGTAAATATGTCCCCAATGAAACCATGTTTATGATAATGAGATTAGCTATGCATAAAACATTAATTTATGTTAATTGTTTTTCTAGTTTTAGAATAAACATTACAATTCATAAACTAATATAGTTTATTCCATTATTTAGAAATGGAGCTTAGTGGAAGTATTAAAAACTGTATAAATGATTGTATTCCATGTAGGTATTTCCATCACATGTAAGATAATGATGTCAGTATTGGAGCTGCAATTAGTGGTGAGAAACTTATAAATATACTGGGACAGCTAACTCTGGTTAGGAACAATAACCTTACCCATATGGAGAATCTGGAACCACAATATGGTGAGCCAATGTTAGACTTCTTTATGGGACAATAACCTCCTTCATTCAATGGGACTACAAACACATTTGTAGCAGAGTAGTGGATAAGTTACTTATAGGATATATTTCTTGCTTTAATAAGTATTGATAAAGAGAAGGTTTTCATGGTAGTTTATCATACATCGGGAGATGCAGAGCAGTGGTGGACACTAATTCAAAACACAAAGTAGGAATAAATAAAAAAATGGAATTTAGGGATTTTAATGAATTCTTCTTAGAAAAATATTTTACTAATGAATATAGAGCAGATATGGAGATGAAATTCTCGAGTATAAGATACAAAGAGGATAAAAATATTGAAAAATACATATCCAACATTACAAGGATTGTATCGAATGTCATGAAAAAACATACATAATACAAGGATAAATATTGATAAATTCATACATGGTTTAAAACCCTTCCCCTAAAGGAAACTACTCTCCCAAAATTTCACATCATATAAAGATATAGTCTAATGTGGTATCAATACAGAAAAATAATTCTCTAATTAAAATGACTTAAAAGTAAAAAAAAAATAAGAATATGGTTTATTAACTCTCTAGAAAAGGAAATAATGAAATGGGGAAGAAGGGAAGAGTTGACTTCCCACCCTATAATAATTGTGTGAAAAACCCCATATTACCTATCCACATAGAATGGGAGTCTGTTATAAATGTAGAGAAAAAGGCCCCAAGCCTATGATTACAATCGAAAGAAAGAATCTTCCTATTTTCAGTTCTATAATTATAAATACATGGGAAATTATGCACATAAATGTCCATGATGTCAAGGAAACATTCCCCAAAGAAGTCCAAGGGAGTAAGGCCAAGCTTATGTGGTCACAACTACTGAGGTTAAAGTTTCTCATGATGTGGTAGAAGGTACTTTAATCTTTTTTTCAAACTTAGCCAATGCATTATTTGATTCTGGATCATTTAATTATTTTGTATATTCCCAGTTTTCCATGATAATTATATATTTCTAATTTTATTTAATAAAATATTTGTCAGTAAAAACTCATAAGGGAAGTATCATTGCAACAAATTTGTGTCAATAAATCCCCTTTATGATTCTTAAATGTGCATTAGCTGCTGACCTTATCATCATACCTATGATTTGATTTGATATAATTTTTCCTATGGATTTTATTTCAAATTATGATGAAAAAATATATTGCAAGAATAAGGATGTTACAATTTTTGACAATGAAGTAGAAGCCCTTATCTTTAGCGAAGAAACCTCTCCATTTGATTATTATCTAGATCTATCCCTAGTTTCTCTTTTTGAATGAAATTCTTTGGGAGTAAGAGAAAAACAATATCTATGGGTGAGGAATGAAATCTTTAAATTGAGGATGTGACTATTATATAAGAACATGTTGATGTATTTCTAATGGATTTAACCAGAAATCCTCTAGAGTTGGAAATTGAGTTTTATATTTATTTAATTCCTATTGAAAGGCATATATTAGAGACTCCATATAGAATAGACAGAGTGGAATTAGTGGTGATAAATAGAAAAAATATAGGAATTGAGTGATAAAGGATTTATCCACCACAGTGAATCTCTATGGGGGTCCTATTTTCTCTTTGCCAAAAAAATGGATCTACGAGGTCATGTATTGATTATAGGGAAATCAATGATATAATGAAAAAGAACAAGTATCCTCTTCTTCACATTAATGGTTTATTTGAGAAACTTCACAGAGACCAATGTTTTTCGAAGATTGACCTTTGATCAGGATATCACCAGTTGCGTGTGAGGAAGTAATATATTATAAAGACAACATTTAATACTAGGAATGTGTATTGTGAGTTTATAGTAATTCCTTTTGGACTAACTAATGAACCCTCAATTTTCATGAATCTATTTAATAAATTATTCATGTAATATATTGATTATTTTTTGTGGTATTTATTGATGATATCTTGTTATACATTAAAATCCATGAATATCATGAGAATCATTTTCGCATTATTCTGAACACTCTTAGATAAAATGAGTTATGTGGGAAGTCTAGAAAGTGTGAATTTTGGCTTCGAATAGTTTCTTTTCATGTCAATTTTGTCTCTAATGATGGAATCTTAGTTTATCCCATGAAGAGAAAGTAATTTTAGGAATGGCCTATATAAACGAACATAAATGAGGTATATAGCTTTATTGGTTTAGTAGGTTATTATCAGTGTTTCGTTTAGAACATCTTCTGATTAGCTAACTCGTTAACCAAACATACTCGTAAAGGGGTTAAGTTGATACATAAAAAATAATGTGAATAATGTTTTAAATAATTAATGATGACTTAGGTGGATTCTCCAATCTTAACCCGACCTCCAGGAAATGGTGTGTTTGTGATTTGTAGTGATTTATCAAATAAAGGACTTGGTTGGTGTAACGCCCCAACCCTAGTTACCCAGAGTCAGTGCATTATTACATAATGTTGGCATGATCACAAGAAAGATCAAATCTCGAAAGACCGATTAGTTTAGTATCCTTGTAAACACTAGATATATTCATAAAGTTTACATTAAATTAATAAGTGAAAAACTACAACAACATATTGTCTTCATATCCGCTCATAATATCCCTACAGGTCATTTATAAAATACTTCTTCACATCCTGGGAAAAATAAAACATTGAAAGGGGTGAGCTCAGATGCTCAGTAAGGATAACAATATAGCAGAAACATTCATAAATAAACATAAAAATTTAATGCAATGTATAACTAAAACAAAATCCTTTTAAACATGAACTTCATCATAATATGGCAAGGATAAAATGAAATAATGCCATTTACCTATTCACATGGATATTATACTAGTCGAATAATCACATGAAAATATTAATAACCACTTTCATAATGATGGAATGCATAATTCCAGACTATCATAACTATGTAGTCAAGGCCTCGTGCTAAGACTACAAATAAGATTTTGTCAAGGCCTCGTGCCAAGACACTAGTTTGTCTCATTAGACCGACCGATGCATCAAGGAGCTAGAGCGGGCTCCACCCGTCACTTACTAAGTCCAATGCATTCCTCATATGAAAATATTGAAACATAACATAAACATTCATATTAAAACTATTATACGAAATGTAAATACTTTAACCACAAACCATGAATGGTATAAAAATAGCACATCCACAGTGAAACATAACTCATTCGATACAATATGGAATATTGTATTGTATCAGATTAACCTAAATTGATAATAATGAAGGATATTGACATAGATTAAAATAATCATCAAACTATTGATAAAAATATCCCCCTTTTTCTTGAAAACATTTAAAAGTCACACTATTTGTCAAGAAGCCATTTAAAATATATTTTTGAATAAAAGTGTCCCATAACACTTTGAAACTTTTAAAAGTCATTTTTATTTGAAAACATTAATTTCCATATAAATAAATCCTTAAAACCATTTTTAAGACATGGACATTAATGAGAAATATTTAGAATAATAAATCTTTAAAACATTTAAAATGGTATTTTAGTTAGATTTCCTAACCAAAAGAGAGACACTTGAATACATATAATTAATGTAATCAAAACATTGTAATATCATGAGAATAAATGGATTCATGATATACTATATCAAAGTGCATTATATACACCATGTAAAAGTGATTTGGTGTATAACAACAAAGGAGTCTCAATGGAATGTAATTTGAGATTAAACTTCTTATAAAGACTGTTTCCTTTGGTTAAGGATAAATCAATGGTATAATTATCTGAGAAAAATATAAATACACTCAATATGATTGGATATTCAGTGTAAATCAATCAGAGGACATTCACACATATTCTGGTAAAGACAACACCAATGAATTGGATATTTAACTCAACAAATGGAGATTGAGTTAAAATTACTCTTATCAAGTTCATACCGATGACATTAGAATTTATCAATGGTGTGATTATGTGTATAAAAATTATATCCATATATAGGGGAGTGGAAATTATGACATAATCAAATGAATAGTGACTCCACACATAATCTTGGAGTAAAATAATCAATGAAGTATGCCTAAAGCCGAATGAGTGAAAATTGAAATTTCAAAATCCCTTATCGATTAGGTAACATAAGAAAAATACAACCATGAAAGAAGGATCATACAATGATGATGTAAATACCCATAAATTAAAGTATATTACACAATGAATACAATCATGGGCAGTACACATACTACCACATGCAATAAATAAGTGGTGAACAATGGAATTCTCACAAAATTAAGAGTGAGATAAGAAACCCCTTACTTTGTACTTTTTCCTTGGTCGACGGTAGGTTAAACTCCTGTATAATGGTGAAATAATTGTTAATTAATTATACAAGAATAATTTACATTAATATTATATCATATATGATCTTTTAGCATTGATTTGTTAATAATATCTTAGTATTATCGTAATTTTGGGCGTTAACTTACTCGTTTTCCTTTATATTCTTTGTTACGTAAGCCGTGTTTATTATGGATAGGTTGTATCTTATTCATATCCAGAATTATATCAAGTCCTTAAACATTATTTTTAATCATAAAATTATAATTATACTTGAATGGATACGATGGGGAATGAATCTCATCGCGTTCATGGAGACGGTAGTCCGTACGTACGCACGGGCGACAATATCATTCTTTTGATGTTAAATTAATATATAATTGGATGTTATATCATATAGAAATAATAATTATCATGTTAGATTTATTATTTACATGAATTACACATCATTATTATACCCATCCAAATAATAATTTATTGAATGACAATTACACCACGACGTGGAGACGGTAAGCAGTGCGTACGCACGTATGGTGACATGCCATTCAAAGGATGGATAGAATACTGAATATGGTTGTAAAATATTTATAATAACATCACAGTATATAGAAGATACTGGAGTTATTAATTTAGAATAGAAATAACAAATAAAGAAGAAGTTGAATAAGAAAGAAACATGAAATAGGGTGGTGAGAACATTACCTCTTCTTCAGGTTCTTCCTTTTGATTTGATCAAAAAGGCTCCTTAGGTTGGCTTTCTGATCAATATAAGGCCTCTAGGTTATAGTGAGAGAATTTTAGAGAGTTTTTTTTCAGGGTTTGGCCGAGCCAAAAGGCTTTGAATTTGTGAATTTGTGAGAAAGGGGAGTGCCCTTTTATAAGAGGGGTGAGGGGCACCTTTGGAAAAGCTAGAAATATTATTTTAGAATAAATTCATATTCAGTTTCTAATGGATCCAAAGTGGATTATTTAAAGGTTAAAGTGGGGATGGGTCGAAAACCACTCAACCAATAGAATTTATACAGGTTTGGGTCATTATATTAACCTTATATTTAAGTATTAACTCTTAGTTAATTAGTTTCACTTTTACAATGTCCCTTTGTATGTTTATATTATATGGTTAATAAACTTACTATATACATCCAAGAGACCCCCAAGTGGTCCATTAATGATACACCTATCATTATATAAGTCTCTTGGCCGAACCTTATATTTTTAGGAATTGAATATAAATTAATAATATAATATTTGTTTTAAAAACTCTTTTATGTCAATTTTGACACTATTGGGTATTTTGTTTTTGATAAATTCATAAAATCATTATTACTTAGAAAAAAATTTATATAATAAATACTAATATGTCATACTAACCTAGAAAATTAGTGGAATTCATAAAAAGTCTCAAATTACATTTATTTTGATATTTATAATATTAATTATTTTAATATTTGATTAATTAGGTAATTATTGCATCACCATTGTGTCATAAATAAATTAAATTATATAATGTCTAAAAATTATAAATAAAATACCATTATGTAGAAAATTGTTTTATATTTCTAATGATTATTTACAATAGAATTTATCTTATGGATAACCCTATATTAAAAATGTTTTAGTAAATAAACTTTGATTTTAACTCTTTTAACTCTTCTTTGAATTAAATAATAAAAAATGTCCAAATCTAATCTAAGTGGACCTAAATGATAATATTTTATTCCTAAGGTTTTTTTTGGTCGAGATACACTTGTCCAATAGAAATAGAACATGTGTTAGGGTAATATTAATATCATTTTTACCCTTAATTACCCTATTTACTTTTAACCATGGTAAATAAAACTAAAAAGTTAATATTCACCAAAAATTAGTTTCATCTCATTGAACCACATTTTACTCCTTGATATTAACCGTGTCTCTCGGATTTTCGAAATTCCACTCACAGAAGTGGTAAAATTAAGTTTTATGAAAAATTTAGTTTTTTAACTACCACTTAGTGGTTTCACAATTCATCAAAAAATGAAAGTTTCCCGAAAAATACCAAAAATTAGGCCTAAGATATATTTGATATTATGAATTCAAAAATTATGTCTATTTTACCAAATTCAAAACATATCAGTTTCATTAATTAATTTAAAAATTAATTCTCGTCATCAAAGCAAATAGCATGTTTTTAAGAGATAATAACTATCAAAAGATTGACACTTGTTTATGTCTGGTTTAAATGTGAAATTACATCCAATGACCAACATTGTATTAAATGGTAAAAATATATTATAAATATACTTTAAAACCACTAAAATTAAAAATTTATCACTATTAATTATTTCGATTAAAATAGTTGTTTTTAATTAAAATTTAGTAATGTTCACTATTTATCAAAATATGAAACTTATCCGAAAAGTACCAAAATTTCACCCTAAGCTAATTTCGATATTACGAATCCAAAAATGAAGTCCATTTCGAAAGATAAAATTTATAAAATTTCAAAAAGTAGGTATTACTATTCATAACGGCTAGTTTGATTGGTTGTGGTGTGTTAGAATCTCGAGGTTGCGTACAATGCACGCCATTGCATTATTCAAAGGGAAACGTACCGTGGAAGCTTGGGGTGTTCCATTCTCCCCTCCTTCAATAAATTTAATCCTCGCAATTTTTTTTAAAATTGGTCTTGAGAATATAATGGAAAGTCCCACTTCGGAAAAAGAGTCAATAAAACTATCAATTTAAAAGAAAGGAAGAGAGGTATAAAGGTCACCCAAGATAACCCATAATAGGATTCCATGTAGGAAAACATGGATATGGACGATAAACTACGTGTTAAGTTCTGATGGAGAGGGATAGAAAACATGATCAGGAGAAAGTTAACAATAATAAAATCACAAACTTGCGTTGGGACAAACGGTCATTAGACTCCTAGTAGGAAAAGTAAACGGACAACATTTTTTGTTTTAAGTTACATTACATAAGGACGAGGAATTCATTTATGATATTGACTAAGAACATACATAGATATTCTTACTTTTTAAGTAGAGTTTCATTCTTTAATAAATTTTTACCACTAACTCATTTTTTGAACAATGAGTATTCAAGAAGACTTGGTCACAATGGAAGAGCTAGAAAAAACTTCTATAGAAATACATGATCCACGTAGGATAAACTATATATTTAACTTGTCTTTAGAGATTAATCAAAACCATAATGGTTAGTATAATATCTGATGATCCCCCAAATGGATATTCCATTAGAGAAAATAAACACTAATCTTAATTTCTAAAATTAAACCATCAATACCCCCAAAGTTAAATAAATACCATTCAATAATAAATTTTCCTTAAAATCCTTCAATATAATACAAACTAATATTGAAACCCAAAACTTATAAGAATGTAGTCTTCCACGTTAAATTGTATCTCCAAGTGACATTAATTACTCTTAAGGTCACATAATTAAAAGTAATTAATCTAATCATTTCCATAAATAACCTAAATCACTATATATCCACAATAAAAACATAGATAAAAATCCACCATTACTCCTTAAATAAAATCCCATACTATTCTATTTTCCTTGGGCATATAGTGTTCACAACAAAGAGAACAACTTCCAAAATAACATTTATCACTTAATCACCAAATCATTTTCCTATAATAAGGGTATTCATTTGATAAGACATAATATCCCAAATCAAATTATTATTGATCAATAAAATCATTTAACTATAAATAATAGTCACACTAACCAGGGAATTCACATAGTCCAGTGGTAGGCGATAAATCTCAATCGCACTTTGGTTGTGGGTTCTATTACCACAGCTTTGTTCGACGCGACGGGTTGTCACACGGTCTGCATGTTGTCCTTTATCAAAAACTATATTTTATAACATTACCAAAATGAGATAAATTCATCAAAATAACTATAAAATAATTTGACCACAAATCTTATCTCATACCTTGCATTTTCAACCCAAATTATAATAACTTATAATTGCCTCAAACCCAACGATCATATAAAACCAAATAGTTGTTTATAACTATTTCCACAAGAGAAAAGATAATTCTTCATCAAATATCATTCTCACATGTTAAACTGCAGGGTTAAAAATACAAGATAAAATTATTCCAAAGTAAACCCATCAACAAGAATCACTAATACTTTTTAAACATTTCTCCAACCATTTATTCCTACATAGCTTCTTCTTTGACCAAGAAAATATCCTATAGAATCGAGAATTCATTGGGATAATGGTCAGGTCCCCTATATTTATGGAAAATGACTGTAAATGGATTCTTGGGTCCATTTTTATCTTCTTCCATAGTACTCTTCATTTTTCTTCGGCAATTATTCACTTTATGTCCTTCCTTTCCGCACGTAAATCATTTCTTTGTCCCATTGAGACACTTTCCTGGGTGTCTCCTTCCACATTTCCTGTATGATGGAAATTGAGGAATCTATTCTCCATGGTCTCCACTACTGGAGCTCTTATCATTCATCACCTTTCTCTTCATTGTTGAGTCTGTGAATTGGTTAATATATATATTTTTGATCATCTTTTTGGAAAATTTATTTGGCATAAAGATGATATCTTTTACACCTATCAACATTCCATTTTGTTTCTCATTTCCACCATTGTTCCCACCCTGTACATCATTCTCAAAGTCACTATGACTTCCTTGGAATCCAGCCATTGACTAAAACCAGAAAGCATTGTGTGAGTAACAGTAGTCATAAAATCATTTAGAGATTAACATGTCACCATATTCTCAATTTGAAACACATTAGGATTAACCAAGGTCATTTACTCTCATCTTATATATATAATACTTCAGATCGGTTTGTAAAGAAAATGGGAATTATCCTAAGCATATCTCCCGAGAGTGTCGTAACCAAGAGTGCAGCAAGGCCCGTTGTCGTGCACCAGTTCCCATTCGAGTCTATCTCAAAGCGGTGTCTTCGGGGTTTACCCCTAGGTACATCTGTGCCAGAGCCGCCTCTACCTGCTCGTATCCAGACAGGGATGTATTGCTCGGAAAACACACAACATCTCTACAATACCAAAATTTTAGGATATTCTTCTATATTAATCCTCAAAGTTAATCGTAGGTCTACGTGCTCTAATCAGAGTTTATCTAAATCTAGATTCCAAGGTTTGTACTAAACTTCCTCTGATACCAACTGTAACGCTACGACCCCAGTTACCCAGAGTCGGTGAAATATTACATAACACTGGCATGATCACAAGATAGATCAAATCTCGAAAGACCGATTAGTTTAGTAGCCTTGGAAACACTAGATATATTCATAAAGTTTACATTACATCAATAAGTGAAAAACTATGACAACATATTGTCTTCATATCCCCTCATACTATCCCTGTAGGTCATTCATAAAATACTTCTTCACATCTTGGGAAAAATAAAACATTGAAAGGGGTGAGCTCAGATGCTCAGTAAGGATAACAATATAGCGGAAATTTTCATAAATAAACATAAAAATTTAAGGTAATGTATAACTAAAACAAAAGCCTTTTAAACATGAACTTCAGCATAATATGGCAAGGATAAAATGAAATAATTCCATTTACTTATTCACATGGATATTCTACTAGTCGAATAATCACATGAAAATATTAATAACCACTTTCATAATGACGGAATGCATAATGCCAGACTATCATAACCACGTAGTAAAGGCCTCACTCCAAGACTACAAATAACATTTTGTCAAGGCCTCGTGCCAAGATAATAGTTTGTCTCATGAGACCTACCGATGCATCGAGGAGCTATAGCGGGTTCCAACCTTAACTTACTAAGTCCAATGCATTCCTCATATGAAAAGATTGAAACATAACATAAACATTCGTATTAAAACTAGCATACGAAATGTCAATAATTTAACCACAAACCATGAATGGTATAAAAATAGCACATCCACTGTCAAACATAACTCATTCGATACAATATGGAAGATTGTATTGTATCAGATTAACCTCAATCGAGAATAATGAAGGATATTGACATAGATTAAAATAATCATCAAACTATTGAGAGAAATATCCCCCTTTTCTTGAAAACATTTAAAAGTCACACTATTTGTCAAGAATCCATTTAAAATAGATTTTTGAATAAAAGTGTCCTGTAACACTTTGAAACTTTTAAAAGGAATTTTGATTTGAAAAAATTAATGTCCATATAAATAAATCCTTAAACCATTTTTAAAACACGGACATTAATGAGAAATATTTAGAATAATAAATCTTTAAAACATTTAAAATGATATTTTAGTTAGAGTTCATAACCAAAAGAGAGACACTTGAATACAAATAATTACTGTAATAAAAACTTTGTAATATCATGAGAATAATGGGATTCATGATATACTATATCAAAGTGAATTATATACACCATGTAAAAGTGATTTGGTGTATAACAACAAAAGAGTCTCAATGGAATGTAATTTGAGATGAAACTTCTTATAAAGACCATTTCCTTTGGTTAAGGATAAATCAATGGTATAATTATGTGTGAAAAATATAAATACACTCAATATGATTGGATATTCAGTGTAAATAAATAAGAGTACATTCACACATATTCTTTTAAAGACAACACCAATGAATTGGATATTTAACTCAACACATGAATATTGAGTTAAAATTACTCTTATCAAGTTCATACCGATGACTTTAGAATTTATCAATGGAGTGATTATATGTATAAAAATTATTTCCAAATAAAGGGGAGTGGAAATTATGACATAATCAAATGAATAGTGATTCCACACATAATCTTGGAGTAAAATAATCAATGAAGTATGCCTAAAGCCGAATGAGTGCAAATTGAAATTTCAAATTCTCTTATCGATTTGGTAACTTAAGAAACATAAAACCATGAAATAAGGATCGTACAATGATGATGTAAATACCCATAAATTAAAGTATATTACAAAATGAATAAAATCATGGGCAATGCACATACACCACATGAAATAAATAAGTGGTGAACAATGGAATTCTCATGAAATTAAGAGTGAGATAAGAAACCCATTAATTTGTACTTTTTCCTTGGTCGACGGTAGGATAACGTCCCGTATAATGGTAAAATAATTGTTATTTAATTATAAAAGAATCATTTACATTAATATGATATCATATATGATCTTTTAACATTGATTTGTTAATAATATCTTGGTATTATCGTCATTTCGGCTGTTAACTTACTCGTTTTCCTTTATATTCTTTGTTCCGTAAGTCGTGTTTGTTATGGATAGGTTGTATCTTATTCATATCCATAATTATATCAAGTCCTCAAACATTATTATTAATCATCAAATTAGAATTAAACTTGAATGGATACGATGGAGAATGAATCTCATCGCGTTCGTGGAGACGGTAGTCCGTACGTACGCACGAGCGACAATATCATTCTTTTGATGTTAAAATAATATATAATTGGATGGTATATCATATAGAGAGAATAATTATAATGTTATATTTATTATTTACATTAATTACACATCATTATTATACCCATCCAAATAATAATTTATTGAATGACAATTACACCACGACGTGGAGACGGTAAGCCGTACGTACGCACGTATGGTGACATGCCATTCAAAGGATGGATAGAATACTGAATATGGTTGTACCATATTTATAATAACATCACATTATATATAATATAATGGAGTTATTATTTTAGAATAGAAATAACAAAGAAAGAATAAGTTGAAGAAGAAAGGAACTTGAAAGAGGGTGGTGAAAACATTACCTCTTCTTCGGGTTCTTCCCTTTGATTTGATCAAAAGGGCACTTTAGGTTGGCTTTATGGTAAAAATAAGGCCTCCGGGTTGTAGTGAGGTAAGTTTAGAGAGTATTTGGGCAGGTTTTGGCCGATCCAAAAGGCTTTGAATGTGTGAATTAGTGAGAAGGGGGAGTGGCCCTTTATAAGAGGGGTGAGGGGCACCTTTGGAAAAGCTAGAAATATTATTTTATAATAAATTGATATTCGGTTTCTAATGGCTCCAAAGTGGATTATATAAAGTTTAAGGTGTGTATGGGTCGAAAACCACTCAACCAATATAATTTAGACAGGTTTGGGTAATTATATTAACCTTATCTTTAAATAGTGACTCTTAGTTAATTAGTTTCACTTTTACAATGTCTCTTTGTATTTTTATATTATATGGTTAATAAACTTACTATATACATCCAAGAGACCCCCAAGTGGTCCATTAATGATACACCTATCATGATATAAGTCTCTTGGCCGAACCTTATATTTTTAGGAATTGAATATAAATTAATAATATAATATTTCTTTTAAAAACTCTTTTATGTCAATTTTGACACTATTGGATATTTTGTATTTGGTAAATTCATAACAGAATTATTACTTCGAAAAAAATTTATATAATAAATATTAATATGTCATATTAAGCTAGAAAATTATTTTAATTCATAAAAAGTATCAAATTTCATTTATTTTGATATTTATAATATCAATTATTTTAATATTTCATTAATTAGGTAATTACTACATCACCACTGTGTCATAAATAAATTAGATTTTTAATGTCTAAAAATTATAAATAAAATACCATTATGTAGGAAATCGTTTTATATTTCTAATTAATATTTACAATCGAATTTATCTTATGTATAACCCTATATTAAAAATGTTTTAGTAAATAAACTTTGATTTTAACTCTTTTAACTCTTATTTGAATTAAATAATAAAAAATGTCCTAATATAATCCAAGTAGACCTAAATGATAATATTTTATTCCTAAGGTTGTTTTTGGTCGAGATACACTTGTCCAATAGAATTATGACATGTGTTAGGGTAATATTAATATCATTTTTACCCTTAATTACCCTATTTACTTTTAACCGTGGTAAATAAAAGTAAAAAGTTACTCTTCACCAAAAATTATTTTCATCTAATTGAACCACATTTTACTCCTTGATATTAACTGTGTCTCTAATATTTTTGAAATTCCACTCACAGAAGAGGTAAAATTCAGTTTTATGAAAAATTTAGTTTTTTACCTATCACTTAGTGGTTTCACTATTCATCAAAAATTGAAAGTTTCCAGAAAAATACCAAAAAATAGGCCTAAGATATATTTAAAATTATGAATTAAAAAATTATGTATATTTTACAAAATTAAAAACATACCAGTTGCATTAATTAATTTAAAAATTAATTTCCTTAATCAAAATAAATAGCTTGTTTTTAAGAGATAATAACTATCAAAAGATTGACACTTGTTTATGTCTGGTTTAAATGTGAAATTACATCCAATGACCAAAATTGTATTAAATGGTAAAAATCTATTCTAAATATACTTTAAAACCACTCAAATTAATAATTTATCACTATTAATTATTTCGATTAAAAAAATTGTTTTTAATTAAAATTTATTAATTTTCACTATTCATCAAAATATGAAAGTTATCTGAAAAGTACCAAAATTTCACCCTAAACTAATTTCGATATTACGAATCCAAAAATGAATTCCATTTAGAAAGATAAATTTTATAAAATTTCAAAAGGTATTTATTACTATTCATACAGGCTAGTTTGATTGGTTGTTGTGTGTTTGAATCTCGAAGTTGTATACAATGCACGCCATTGCATTATTCAAAGGGAAACGTACCGTGGAAGCCTGGGGTGTTACAGTTGGGTCCTTATGAAAAATTAAAGAGTTATTTCTTATGAATCAATATAGTTAAAAAATCAAGAATAAAACTATCCAACTCATGATCTTGAGTTAGCAGCTATAATTATTTCCTTAAAGATATGGAGACACTATCTTTATGGTGAAAGATGAGAGATATATACATATAACAAGACTTTGAAATATATCTTCTCACATAAAGAATTCAACATGAGTAAAAGATTATGAATTTAGATAATCAAGGATTACGATTGCTCTATAAACTACCACACAAAGAAGGAAAATATGGTACAAAATGATTTGAGTTGGAAGGATCTTAGAGTTCTGAACAAAATTTGGATTAAAAAAGATCTTGTGTACATGGATCTTGAAAATATGGATATATAAATTATCAAGGAAGGTGAAACATCGTTACTTTTTCATCTATTTTCCCAACAATATTTATTGGAATTAATTAAAATTTCTCATGTTAATGATGAGAATCTTCAAAAGAAAATTAAATTTTGGAATGATGGGAAGTTTCCAGAAATCATTGTTGAGGATGGAATTCTAAAATTTTGGAGGTGGATATATGTTCCCTCTATACCCAATACATAAAGAGAGTTAATGATTGATTACCATATCAAAAATTCCCCTATACCCCTTGGTATCACAAATATGTATAGATATCTAAAGTAACATTTCTGGTGGTATATTATGATGTAGAAAATTCCTAATTATATATTCTGATATTTAGTCTTTCAACAGGTGAAGGTTGAAAGACAACATCCTAGAGGTTTCATGAAACCCCTACCTATTCCTAAATGGAAATGGTATGACATCATTATGGACTTTGTCACTGGATCACCAAAACCTCTACAAAAGAATGATGAAATATTGGTGATTGTTGATTCTCTTACCGAAGATGCACATTTCCTCGTGTAAGGGAGTATTTTCCGATGTATTTCCTTGCACAAATATATATTAATGTTGTTGTAAGTATTAATGGAACACCTTGACGCACATCATTCGTGGGGAATGGAAACACAATATTTTCATTACCTGAGTATAGTATAGTAGTTGATCATAGGTAGTCTCTTAAAGAGGAGTGCTCACTAAACAAGGTTGTATCTTTTTAATGGTTTTATGAAAACAATTGGTTTTAATTAATTTTGAATGATTTGTGAGAAATAAGATGATTAATTTTATTGGTTTTAAACAAATGAAAAATATGGTGATCAGAGTGGGTTTGGCTAGACACAGGGCTTTACTATCATGGTTTATAAAACTTTCACCCTTTTATTCTTTATCTAATTAGAGAGATATTTTTCTACCAAGTCCTCTTACCCCTTTACCAAATGGTTGTGATGAGAATATTCCTTATCTAAATCCTTATATTAGTCTATCCTCTTCTAATATTTCTTGGATTGTAGATAGGTTTCTCAATAAATTTGAGCAATCCCTAACCATGAATTTTTGTTCCCTAATAAACCGATATTCCATATGAAAGTATACACACGTGCTGACAACCGTTGAGCACCCACTACCCGACACTTATCTGTTCTGCCGTATACAAATTAGAATTAGGTGGTGGGAGATGTGATCATCAACCAAAAAAAATATAAATTTACAGAATTAAAACCTAGCCCAACTGAATTCAGATTTTAAAACTTAGTTTATAATTGAAACTAGATTATGGAAGAATAAGGGATCTTATTAAATTAAAGCATAAGAACATAAGCACGCACATAGGTCCAGCCTTCGCATTCCCGATCAATCAATGATAATACCCCTCAATGGATGTGGAATTTGAGACGATGCGGGAGAGGGGAGACATTACAATAAAAAAATAAAAAAATAAATCTAAATAAGGACTTCATTTAATGCTTCCCTATCCAGTCGATAGAAGGAATTATGGATAGAATGGAATGCCTTGAGAGGTGGGAGCTCCTCTCCTTTTATAGGAAGATTATGTCCTTCATAAGTTGTAGAATTTTATACCAAATTAATGATCGAATAACCCCTTTACCCCATCATGAAATATCTTCATTATTTCTTTCTCTATCTACCCTCAAATGTTCAGTGTATTCGGATGCTTGGTGAGGGGGTTATGGCCTTTTTACTCCAAGCATTTATTCTGTCCAGATAGACTCTCCACGTTTAAAATATCACATATTAATTACCTTTCAAATGGCATCTTCACGCATTGGATCTTTCATGAAAGATGCTTATAATATTCTTGGGAGGAAACCCTACAATTTTCAGTTTACTTTTCCACCTAATCCAATATTTATGATTTTTCTATTGGAGGTTTCTTTTGCTGGATGAAATTTCCAGGAAGCTTCTTTCAATTGGGTTCATTCAAAAGTCCCCATAATGCATTCCAAAACTCCATGAAATTTAATTAGAGAAATCTACATTGATTCTTATTCCATCTCCAAGTTGAATCACTTAAATTGGTTGATTTTAGATCGAGATGTGTTTCTGTTATTGTGGTGGGATCCATGTTGTCCTCCGGAAAAAATCTTTAACTTCATTGATATTTTAGACCTCTAGATGCTTGAATCATCCCCTGGTTCAGAAGAAAAAATGAATCAAACAAATAAAGGATTATAAAAAAAGAATCATTCAATGTGGAATTATATTATAAATTAAATGACCAAAGTACCCTTGATGTGATAATCTATCAAAAAATCGAGATTTAAGCAACATTCCAATTTTAACCCAACACACACCAAAAATGTTAAAATCATGAAAATCAGCTCAAATTGACAATGTTTATGAGATTAAATCATTGAAAATCGTTTCATAAAATGATGAAAATATAATCTCTATCACACCTCTATCAATATTTTATAATCATGATCCATGATTTAGATCAAAATTCTCGAAAAGTCCCCAAAAATATTTAGATATTGATCTTCATTTGAGTACTTCTTATCACCCTCAAACTGACGGGAAGTCAAAAAAAACAATCCAGATTTTAGAATACAAGTTGAGATCATGATCACATGACTTTCAAGGTATGTAGGAGCAGTATTTACCGTTGGTGGAGTTTGTGTACAATAATAGTTTCCAATATATTATTGAAATGGCATTTTATAAAGCATTGAATGAAAAAGAGATATCACACACCAACTTGTTGGGGTAAAGTTTGTGACAGAAAGATTCTGGGCCCAGATCTTCTCAATGAAACAAAAGAAAATTTAAATACTATTCAATCCCATATCAAAGAATTTTAATGTAGGAAAAATAAATATACTGATAATAGAAGTAAGGATTTGTAATTTCAAGTGTAAGATCATGTTTTCTTAAATGTATCTCAACAGAAGAGTGTTAAAATATTTGTGAAGAAAGGGAAATTGAGCCCCTTGTAAATTTATCCTTTTAAAATTATATATATAATTGAATATGTGGATTATAGTTTAGAAATTCCACAAAGCCTTTATAAGGTAAACTATGTGTACCACGTCTCCTTTTTAAGGATTTACATTCTAGACCCCACACATATACTCACTTCTGATGGAATAGAATTAGAACCTAACATACCTTACTATGAAGATTCTATCTAGATTCTTGACAATAAATAATAGTTTTTGAGAAATCGGATGACTAATCTCTTAAATGAACTTTGGAAAAATCATAAAATTGAAGAGGCATCATGGGACCTGGAGGAGAATATGATAAGGAACTACCCAAATATTTTTGTGGTGTGATAATCTGGTAATTTTTACGATGAAATTTTTATAGGTGGGAAGAATTTAATGACCCATAACTCTATCAATGAAATTTTATTTCTTATGTCTATTTCATATAGAATAGATCATGTAAAATCACTTAGATAACATAATAAAAACATCATATATGAATAATGAATGAAATAAATGGTATTTATATATGTTTAAGAACCTATAGAGATGAAATAGTAACTTGACCTTAGGAATAGTAATATGACATGTATGAATAAAAAATCAGCTGAATGAATATTAATCCCACACATGTTTATATAAATGAATTTTAATAATCTTATAAAAGAAAATATGATATAATTATTTCATAGTATAGGTAAATTAATATTTGATGAAAATTTAATTAAGAGTCGGTATTTTTGTGAGTCATAAATAATTAATTAAAATTTTATAAATAATAAAATGACATAAAAAATAAATTTTCATAAAATTTATCCATAAATCAATATTTTTTTGTCTTATGATTTTAGGATAATTTAATGAGACCTTAGCTAATTTTTGAAAGTGTTCTAAAATCAGTTATAGATTAAGAATCTGTATTTTTGAGTAAAAGATTATTTAAATTAAAAATTAAATTTCTCATATTTAGAAAATTATTTCCATAAAATTGAGTTAATATTTTAATTCTACACATTGAAAAATGTTTAGGGTGAATTTTTGGGATTTTCTAAAATACATTAATTTTTAGTGAATAGTAAAATATGATAATTTACAATAAATGATAAATACATGATTTATTGAGTCATAGGTTTTGTTTGGATCGTATAATCACCCTTGGTTCTAACTCACATGAACTTATTAATTTTATTATTCTCAATAATAATTATTATTTATTCTATTTATCATGATAATAAAATAATAAATAAAATAATGAGAAATCGCTCCTCTCTTCCACAGTAAATACCACCCCTCATCACCCATTACCCTCACACCTTCCAAGATTTGATACTTGTCACATTTATTCCCAATATTATCTCCAATACTCTATCCCACTTCTAGGATCTCTTTATCTCATCAAAATTCCAAAACCAATCCCTGTAAGGAGGTTCTCAGGGAGGAGTATTCAATAGGTAAAATCATCTTCCTTTCCTTTTAACTTCTTTTCAAGTTCATTTATTTTATTATTATATCCTAACCATATATGTACAAATGATCATGATAAATTTTTTATCATCTATATACTATAATTATATCATTCTAATGGAATATCATTCATAAAACGCTTTTGTCTCTCTCTTTTATTTTAAAAACGAATCATTGTCTGTGAGGTGTCGATTTACAAACTTCGTGGAGGACGGATTTTTGTTCTCCCATTTATCATTCAAGGCAGGTAATGAAACAATTTTTATGGTTAAACAAGAATATAATATATTTCTTACAACCTTAATTATGTTCTCAAATAACTTATTTTCATAATACTAAAATATAAAACAACATGAGTTCATTATAATCAATAATCTTCGTAATAATGTAAATGATTATCACTAAATGCATTATCTAAAGATTCATCATCATAACATATAATAAAATGATATATATAACCATTTAATATACTATATTTTAATTAATATCATTTAAATTCAATTCTATAGAATTATACCTGTTCTACATGAACTTCCATATTCATATACAAGTACACCGATCTAAAAAACCAAGGAAGAGAGCACTCTCGAGCAACACAATTGTATCTTATAACTCATAAAGAAGGCCAAAAAAGAACGTGATAAATTTATAATAAATAAAATAAATTTATAAAAGGTTATGAATTAATTAATTAATGGAATTAATCTTATTATCATGAACATTATGTTCTAGTACAGAACACATTCATATTTATGGTAAGGGTATTCTTCCTGAACATCCATTTTCATTCGAGTTATGTTTTATTCCTCTATAAACCAAGGAAATTCTTCAATATTTTTATGATATTCTTATAAATTATATATATGTGTTAAAAAATAATATATCTAGATCATTTCATTATTATTTGATTTGATAATAAATTTTTTACAAGTTTCCCTTCTCATTTCTTCCTGATACGCATTCCCGATTAATCGAAAAGTCTTGATTTCCAAACCATTGTAAGTTGTATTCAATAATATATTTCAAGATAACATTATTTTTATAAAATCAGTATTTTTATTATGTAAAAACAAGCCTAGTTTATTTTCAGTTCTATGCAAATATATTTCCAAAATTACTCATATTTTAAAAGTAAAATGAGTATTTCTCCCAAGAAGTCCTCAACAATTTAATAAGAGTGTTTTCACCTATTTTAAACATCCTTGTTGGTTATTAGGTTAAATTGGGATTAATATTATATGATATCATTTACCATATTTTATTTAATGGTTTATGATTAGTTTTACTGTGGATGTGCTATCTTGGTACCATTCACGATATTATTATGAATGGTTACTGATTATGTTTACTGATTGGGTAAAGTTATTTACATTTCATATGTCAATTTCAATATGAATGTATATATTTATTTTGTTTTACCCATTTTATATAAGGAATTAATTATACATATTATGTGTCATTTGGGGCCTAGTATAGTCCCTCAGAGCATTAGTAGGTCTCATGAGACAGACTAGTTTGGGTTTTTAACCGTTTATGTACGGTCTTGGCATGAGGCCTTGACGGTTTTTTATGATGTCCTATATTATGTATTCCCTCATTGTGAAACTATATATTGATTTTCCATGTTATTATTAGACTATTATAATATCCATGGTTATGTTTTATTATGTAATTATTTGATTATCTTTTAATTCATTCGATTTTATCCTCAAGATTATGTTTGAATAGAATGTGTGCTTTTAGTTATTCATCATGATTTATCTTTATGCTACTGTTTTATTACTTACCCTTACTAAGAATATGATCTCACCAATTTATTATGTTAATTTTTCCTTATTATGTGAATATGTTTATTATGAGTGACTTTCAAGGATAATCTAGAAGCTTATGGGTGTTTCCAATATGGTTATTATGTTGTAATTTATTTCAAGATGTAATGTCGAACTTATTTATGTATCTTGTTTTCCAAAAATAATAAACTTTTCATTCCTTTAGTACATGAATTGCTTTTTTATTATAACTATGTAATGAATTAAGGTAGTGGCTCTGAGAAACTATGGTAGGGGTCTTTAAAAAGTAAATTTATCATTCTATATAATTCTTTACACATTTCTTTTATTTCCACATCTTCACTTTCAACCAATGTTCACCTACTCAGAAAACCTAGTTATGTGTTATTCAGTTTTAAAATTGTAATTATCATTCTATATTATTAATAATATTTTTTATTAAACCTTTTAATATATGTATTTTTTTAAATTTTAATTTTCAAATATGAAACCCTCGATTAGTCAGATAAAGTTTAAATTATGAGGATACAATATATTGAACATTGGGAGAAAGAAACAACTTGAAATTCTAAAATAAGGAAATTGTATTTTATAGAATTTTTATTAGGTAAAACCATGTGGAGAAGTAAATATAACTCCTCGATATTAATTATATATTTTTTTAATTAAATTTATCTCTCCAATAGCGTGCATTATAGGAACTCAAAGTTTATAAATGATATTTTTCTCTTAAAATAAATGATTGTTATAATATACTATATAGTATTATATACTTATAGAAACAAAAAAAATATTTCAGTAATAAATTCTATTACATTAATAAAAAATAAAACAAATTAAAATTTCTAACATTAAAACTGGACAAAAAATATACAATAAAAAATCTAAAATGGGAAAATATGAATCAATCCAATCTAGTAAAATAATCACCTCCAATGCCAACGTAATATAAAAGAAACAAAATATTAGTAACCTAATTAAAATCATAGAAAATGGAAATATATACCCTTAAAAGTATTTGAGTGCAATATTGAATGAGTGAATTATATGGTATATATAGGAGCTAATGTGACCATTGGAATAGTAATGTGACTATTAGAATAGTAACATGGTCTTTAGAAATAGTAACCTGGTCGTTGGAAATAGTAGCCTAAATGTTGAAATAGTAATTTTACAATAAAATAATAAATTATGATATAAATAATATTTATCATGATTAATTTATTTTAATATAAACTTTATAATTCCAAAAAATAAATTTAGTGATTTAAAAACTCAAAGAAAATATAAGCACATTTTTATTTAAATGTATTAATAAGTATCTTAAAAAAATAATTATTATTACATCAAAAGTTAAAATTACATATTTTAGAAATTTATTTTCAAAAAATGGAAATAATTTTTGTAATAAAAATTTACAAATTCTCTAGGGGTTAATTTGTGGTTATTTTCTGAAATACTTTAATTTTTAGTTGAATAGTAAAAATATAGTTTTTCAGAAAACCAGTGTACCTTAAATTAAAAAATTCATGATCTAAAAATGACCTAATAATTTATATAACTTGATATTCATTCATGATATATTTATCTCATAAATTATTTATTCATATACAATAAACATAATTTGGAGACCTAAAAAAAACTTTCTGAAACCTAAAGTCTAAAGTGATTCCTTAAAACAAAAATTTCACAATTTTCCACTTTTCTTTTTGATAAAGCAGTGAATTCGAATTATAAAAAGGATTTAATGTCTTAAACCAGTTATATTATATTTATATATGATTTATACTATCAAAAATTCACTATTAAAGTTTTACCTTTGATATAATATTTTTTAATATTTTATTCTAAAAATCCCCCTCTCCTCAAGTATAAATAACCTCACTCAATTTCATTGCAAAACCACTACTCCCATCCATTAAAAAGCCCATGATCTTCCCAAATACTCCCAATAAATCCCATAATAATACTTAGGTATATTTTTTATCAATAAAAATCATATCAATAAGGTTGTTATAGTTTTTTACAAGATAAGCTACACCATAGAGATAGTTAGACTCTATTAACTATTCCCTTTTTTCTTTTTCTCATTATTTTTCCCAATCCCAATCAAAACCATATAGTATAAAAGTAAAAAAAATTATGTTAAAATTATATTAATTATGATAACCTAATGTAACTATCATATTTCTGGTATACATTAATGTCATACTTCTCATTCCCGCTCTTTCGATGATGCCCCATTAAAGGTTAGATAACCACCTATGGAGACATTGCCAATAAAAATATTCTAACCACATTAATGTATGGATAGTATTAATTTTATATAATATATTAATATTTAATTAAATAAATTATAATGATTTGGAGTTAATTATACGTTTTTATAAATGAATTTGAATGAAAATAGAGAAATCAAAGCGAAATGGAAGTTTTTTAGAAAACAATTATATCAAAACTATTCAATTTCATCATTGAAAATTAAGAAATATATTTGAATGAATATAATTGATAAAAAAATTTAAATTACTATAATTAACTTCATGATCAATTTTTTAATAAATATAATTTTATTATTCGGGAGGCGGAAAACTGATGAAATAAGGGGGGATTTAAGGAAGGGGGATTCTCAAACCCAACTACTTTTCTTTAGGTTATCCCTATTTAACAACATATTTAGTATAAATATTTCTATAATGTTCCTTAAATATAATTTAATTATTATTCACTTTCCTTTTAAGGTATATACATTTTCTAACTGGATGTTATTGAAAATACAAATATTTTTCCAAATAACTCTTCTTTTCAAAACACATCGTCACTCCTCTGGAGTTATTTCTTCTTTCCTCAAGAATGAGGATTATTATACCAATTTTGTTTTCCCATTTTAAATTTTATAAGAACAAGATTATTTATGATATCATGATTGATAAAATACTTATGAACCTCATTAATTTTTCATGGGTGGGTTTGTGACTATGATTGTTATATTATCTATGTGGAATGCATGATTATGCAAATATTATATGTTATGGGTGGTCCCATAATTATATATCCCTCAAATTAATTGGATAATTTGTTGTAACTCATTATATAATGTTTATTATTCATAAACATGATGCTATATTTGTTCACAATATCAGGTTATAAATATCTGCATATGTTATGTGTGAACATGATGATATATTTGTTCACAATATCACCCATTTCATTGATTAATATCCTCTGGTGATTACATGTACTAAAGAGATGGTGATATTTTAGAATGATAAAGAAGAAGGATTTAAATAAATGTTTATGTTTTATTTTGTATAAGTTATTTATGATCCAAATATTTCCACAACACTAAACCTTTTGATCTTTCATTTTCAATGCTATTATATTGTTTATCCTTAAAATGTTACAGCAGTCCTTTAACAAAATGTAGTTTCACTATAGTTGGTATCACATCACAGTTTATTTAATATAGTAATTATGATTAGAGAACATTATTTAAAACCCTTAGGATCATACTAAGTACATGTAAACATCCTAGAATATTTTTTTAGAAAAATGATAAACATATGGATCCCACAATATATTCCTTTAGAGTAAATTATGAGAACAAAATTATTACTTTTTGAATAATCTTTTTTTAAACCTTTTCTATTTTAGAAAATTTTTGGAACAAGGGGAAACCAAGCCAAAAACCCATATCAGGGACAATAAAATGATTTTCCAAATGAAATCCCAATTCCATTGGAGGTGGATTTCAAAATAACATGGAAATTATTACTCAGTTGTCCTGAAATATGAATAATAACATGAACCATGTGTAATGTCTTCATTCACCCAAGAAGGAAAAACTATCCATTGAGTCCTTTATGTGTCAGCGCCAACCAATATTTGGTCGATATTATAATAGACTTATTGTGGAACAATGGTTTAACTTGATGGAGAAGATGTTTTTTATTCTCTATTGTTCCGAGAAGGATAAGGTGACTCTGGCCATTTTTCATTTAGAAGGAGAAGTTGATAATTGGTGGGATTTGATAAGGAAATTTTATCCAAAGGATGAATAGAAGATATGGAGTGGAAAGACATTAATAAAATATTTATTAACATGTATTTCCCTACTAATATTCACACAAAGGTATGGATAGAATTTATATAACTAATGAAAAAGGAAGGTGAATCTATCATGGATTATGAAGAAAACATCACAAGTATTACAAGATAAGACTCAAGTTTTTTAATCCATAATAACTAAAAAATATATATATTCATTAGTGGATTAAACCTACACCTTCTAAAGGATCTAGATTTCGGAGAAATGTGAATTTATGAATTAGTGGTCTGATTTTTTGACAATTTAGAGATGGATTTTGGTGAATGGTCTCATGGTTAAAGATATAAGAAGAGAAAAATGATGTTTCGAGCTAGTGGGTAAATAAAAAAGGAAGAAAAAGGATCCCACCACCCACATTTCAAAAATGTGGGAAGAAACATTCTGGGAATTTTCTCAAAGGTATGAGGAAATGATTAAATTATGGGAGAGAAGTCCATAAAGATCATGAATGTTAATGAGGCATAATGAAGTAGGGCAACATGATGGAGGAAATAAGGGTACCTCTTAATACACCAAGTATGGTTCAATGCTTCAACTGTAAGGAGCAGGGGTACTATATAATCCTGTGCACTAAATGATAATTACACAAGGGTAATCAGTGTCAGTATCCACCCAAGGCAAGGGAGAAAGGGAAATCTTATTCTAACACTACCGCTGAAGTTTCAAAAGAAAACAAATTCATAAAAGGTAAACATACTATTAAATAAATAATGGAAAAAATTATTATTTTATTCCTGTTATATTAATGCCATTATATTCTTTATGTTTTCTAAGACTATTTAATTGAATTTTCGATACATTGAATTAAAGATATGTGTAAAAATACTTGTAGGAATGATCGTTGAAAACCAAGTGTTGGAGTGTTCTTATATTTTCATATATGGGAGGATTCTTTAAAAAATATCATAATACATCCCTTGGTTGAATTTGATGATATACTTGGCATGGTTTAATACTCATTATATAAATTACACATCAACTATCAATAAAAGGAAATATATTTCCATATACCAAACTATCCAATGCTCCTTTACAAATTTAAGGAAGATCATGAGTCTCCTTTCAAAAATATCGCAACATTGTGGTTGTTAATTCCCTATAGAGAAGATTACATTGATCAAATGGTTCATTCAAAGGAAGTTATAAACCAGGAAAAAATTCCCATTGTTATTGAATATACTGATGTATTTCCTATGAAGTTACCAAGAATTCCCCCATATCATGAGGTAGATTTCTCAATACAGCTCATACCTAGAACCTCTCCTATCTCAAAATACCCCTATAGGATGGCCCAAATTGAACTAGAAGAGTTAAAGAAGCAGCTACTAGAGAACATTCCCTGAGGGATCACATGACCTAGTGTATCTCATTGGGATGATCTAGTGGTATTTTTAAATAAAATGTATGGATCAATGATACTATATATCTATTATCGGGAACTCATCTAGATCGCCATAAAAAAGGTATCATATTACAAGGATTGATGAATTTTTCGATCAACTATGACTAGCTCAATAGTTTTCAAAGGTGGATCTTCATTTTGGATATCATCAATTGAAGGTGAAGAATGAAGATATTTAGAAAACTGCATTCCATACATGTTATGGACACTATGAGTTCATAGTGATTCTATTCAGATATACTAATTTCTCTATAATATTCCAGGATTTACTGAATGTATTATTTACATACTACCTAAAACATATTTGGTAGTGTTAATTAATTATGTTATGATTTACTCAATGATAATGGAGGAACATGAAAAACATTTAAGGATTGTTCTTGAAACATTAAGGAAGGATAACATGTATGAAAATTTAATAAAATGTTACTTTTGGATGCAGTAATTTATATTCTGGGGGAATGTGATCATAATTGAGTGAATTTTTGTGGACCCTTCAAAGAAAAAACAAATTGAGTAACGGACCAGAACAACTTGTGTCCTAGAAATCCATTATTTTATTAGATTGTTTGGGAACTACCGATGTTTTTATAGGAATTTCTCATTATTTTCTATCTCACTAACTAAGTTAAAACATAAAGGGGTAAATTATTTCTAAAAATAATAACTTGAGGAAAGCTATAGGAAGCTCAAAAATAGGCAAATCATTGCTCTTAGACTTGCATTACCAAGAAGTGGAAAATGTTTTGTGATATACATTGATCCTTCAAATAATGGATTCGGTTGTGTACTCATGAACAATGATAAATTGATATCCAATTTCATATGATAGTTTAATATCCTTGAGAAAAACTACCCAACGCATTATCAAGTATAGATTCTATGATTTTTTCCTTGAAAATATGGAGTCACTACCTCAATGGGGAGAAGTGGGGCATATATACCGATCACAAGAGTCTAAAGTATATATTCACATAGATATATCTTGATATGTATCAAATAATATGGTAAGAGATAATCAAGGACTATGATTTCTCTATTCATTACCATCAAGGAAAGACGAACAAGTTAACAGATTCTCTAAGAAGAAAAGAACCTTCTACCATATCCATGATGAAGATTGAGAAAGACCTTATCTTCAAGGATATGCAAAGGATAGATTTGGAAATCATATTGGTGTGGAATAAATCCTATGTTGACTAAATAATTTCCCAAGAATGTATCCAAGAGAAGGTCAAGGGGACATAAAGGGATAATCTATATCTACAGAAGAAGGTGAAAGTAGATAAGGAAAGGAAGCTACATGAGTTCTAAATTGATGATGAAAGCATAATTTGGTTTAGAAAACAAGAATTTTTGTTACTTCGTCAACTGGGATAAAGAAAGAGTTATTGGATATTGTACATAGCTCACCTTTCTCTATCTATCTTGGAAGTACCATGATGTACCATCATCTTCAAGGATACTTCTGGAGGGACAACATGAATAAGTTGATTACAGGGTATATCTCACATTTTTTGGTTTATCATCGAGTTAAAATAGAGAAACATAAGTCCTAAGGGATGATTCAACCATTTCTCATACCCACATGGAAATGGGATAATCTAACTGTGGAATTTATCATAGATCTCTGGAAAAAACCAATAGAAACAATGTGACATGGTTTTTAGTGGATCGACTCACCAATAATCTCTACTTTATCACCATTTGGGAATATTTCTTACTTTAATAAGATTCCACGAAATATGTGAAATAATTATTGAGGTTCTATGGGGTTCCACTATCGATCATATCTAGTAATGAGCCAAGGTTCAAATCTAAATTATAGATAATTCTTAAATATTCTTTGAGTAAAAAAATTGAATTTTATCATGTCCTATCACCCTCAAACTAATGGTCAATCAGAAAATACTATTCATATGTTTGAGTAAATGCTAAGAGAATACTCATTGGAATTCAAAGGATGATGGGATCAAAATCTCTCATTTGTTGAGTTCTTATATAATAATAGTTTCTAATTGAGAATTCAAATGGATCCATATGATGCTCTGTGTGGGATGTGATGAAAAACTCCAACATTTTGGGATGAAGATGTAACATGAAAGATACTTGGACCTGATCTTGTGCAAGAGATGACAGAGAAGGTTTAATCTATCCAACATTTTATAAAATATTCTCAGAGTTGTAAAAATATTTATGCTGACAACGAACAATGTGACTTGGAGTTTGATAGTGGAGATAAATATTTCCCTCAAATATAACTATAGAAGATATTCATGTTGTTTGGAACAAAAGGTAACATTAGATCAGGGTATATTTCCCCTTGGATATCCTTGATCTCATAAGACCAGTGGCCTATCGGCTTTTAGTTCCACCAAGTATGGATCAAATGTATGACGTATTCCATGTATCACTCTTAAGTAACTGTATGCTCGACCCCTCACTTGTACTAAATATTGAGGTGGTAAAATTGAATAATGGCCTCTCAAATTAAAAGAAGCTAGTGGAGATCTTAGACCATAGAGATAATGTTCAACACAATATGACAACTCACCATGTCAAAGTATTATAAAGGAACCATAAGTATGAAGAGAAGACATGGGAACCAAAGGAAACAATGAAATAGAAGTACGCTCTTCTATTCTAAACTAATATTAAAAGATGCAATTTCAAGGATAAAATTTATAAAGGGGGGGCAATTTAATAACCAAGATTTTGTAAACGATATTTTTATCTTAAAATAAATGAGTCTTGTTATATACTATATAGTATTATACACATAAAGAAACAAAAAATAATTAATTTCATTAGGAAATACTATTACATCAGTCATAAATGAAACAAATTAAAATTCCAAACATTAAAACTGGATAAAAATTATAAAATAAAAAAGAAAAAATTAGAAAATATGGATCTCCCAAATCTACTAGAATCATCACCCCCACTGCCAACATTATAAGAAGGAAAAAAATAGTAAACCAATCACCATCATAGAAAATGGAAAAATAGAACATTGAGAGTAATTGAGTTTAATTTTTTGAGTGAAATATTGAAGTGGTATATATATTAAGTAATGTGACTATTTGAATAGTAATGTGACCATTGGAATAGAAACCAGAACATTGGGAATAACAACCTAACACTTGGGAATAGTAACATGGATTCTAGAATAGTAATTTTACCTAAAAATAATACATTTTTATAGAAATTATATTTATCATGATTAGTTTATGGTAATATAAATTTTATAACTCCAAATAATAATTATCAAGATTAAAAACTCAATGAAAATATAAGTACATTTTCAATGAACTGCATTTTAAAGTATTATGTAAAAATAAGTATATTTACATCAAAAGTTAAAATTACCTATTTTAGAAATTTATTTTTATAAAATTAAAATCATTTTTAAAATAAAAACATAAAAATTTTCTAAAGACTATTTCTTAGTAATTTTTTGAAACACTTTAATTTTCGGTTGAATAGTAAAAATATTATTTCTAACATAACTGGTGTATCTTAAATTACATCAATAATTGTGTAATAATGAAATAATACTTTATACACGTTTTTGTTTGGAAATTATATATTTTATTTCATAAATTATTCATTAAAATTTTTCAAACAAAATTTCCAAACGTATAAAGAACTTCCCAAAACCTAAATCCAAAAGTGATTCCTTAAAATAAAAATTAATTTTTTTTTTCCAAATTCCTTTTTTATATAAAAATGAAATAAACTTATAAAGAGTATTTTAATTCTAAAACCTATAATATTATATTTATATATGAATAATGGTTTCAATAATTCAGTATTACAAGTTTTACCTTTGATATATTATTTTATTTTATATTTTATTCTAAAAATACCTTGCACCTTAAGTATTAATATCCCCACTCCCTTACAATGGAAAAAAGACTCCTCACACTAATAATAAATCCCAAAATATACCCAAATCCTACATATAAATCCACTTGTAATACTTTGGGATATTCTAGATAATTACAACTCCAATAACCAAGGGAGTTATAGTGTTGTACAAGTGAAGCTACACCAAGAAGATTGTAAATCTCTATTAACTCTTCCCTGTTTTCTTATTCTCTTTCTTCTTTTTCCTAGTTTCTTTAAAAACCAAATAGTATAGAATTACTTATTTAGTTAGTTAAAATTATATTAATGATTTTAAACTACTGTAATTATCATATTTAAAACAAATATAAATTTTATAATTCCCTCTCCTTCTCTTTTGACAATGTCCTATTAAAGGTCAGCTAACTAACTATGGAGAGATTTCCAAGATAATTATTATAAACATCTTCATTTATGGGTAGTATTATAATATATAATATATAAATAAACAATAACATGTATAATTATATTCTGGAGTTAATTATACTTTTGTATAGATGGTGTTGAATGAAATAGAGAAACCAAAGAAAAATTGGAAATTTTTAAGAAAAAACAATATATCAAAACACATAGGTTTCATAAAAAAATTATTACAATCCAATTATTATAATATATTAATAATTTTATAAATGAAAATAATGATATTATATATCAATGTTTTAATAAATCTATGTTTATTATTAAAGAGGTGGAAAAATGATGAAAAAAGGTTTGAATTAAGGTAAGGGGATTCTCAATCCCAACTCCTTTTCTATGGTTTATCCATATTTCCAAACATATTTGGTATAAATATTTATGTAATGGTATTTAAATTTCATTTATTTATTATTACCTTTTATTTTTTGGGATATACATGTTTCTAATATGATTTTATGGAAAATACTGTGATTTACCAAATGAAATCATCATTCAAAAACACTTCTTAACTCCTCTTAAGTAGTTTCTTATTCACTCGATAATGATGATTCATATAACAAATATGTTTTACCCTTTTTCATTTGGTAACCCTAATTGTATTCATGAAATCATGATTGAAGAAATCCTTATTAAACCCATTCCTTTCCATGGGTTAGTTTATGACTATGATTATAATATATTCTATATGGTATGCATGATTATGTAATTATTATGATATGGTTGGTGGGATCAGAATTATATATCCCTCCAAGTCATTGGGTAACATTATGTATCTCATGTTATGATATGAATTTTTTGTGAACATGATGTTGGATTTGATCACAATATGATTCTATGATTATGAATATATAGTACATGTGAACATGATGCTATATTTTTTCATAAAAATATGTAGTATTTCACTACTATGACATGATGTCTCATTTTCATGCATTGAAACATTCCATTACATTAACACATGTCTCCCTCATGATGTTGATAACGATCATATTCTTATGATATGATTATTATTATTATTATCACCCATATTATATTGGTTCATGTCCCTCATTCATCATCTTACTAGGATTTTAGATCACCCCTTTCATTAATATATATGATTAGGTGATTACATGTACTAAGGATAAGGAAATATTTTTGAATGATATATAATAAAGATTTAAATAAATTGTTGATGTATTATAATATACAGGTTATGTGTGAGCCTAATTTTCCCAAGACACTAAAACTTTTGGATCCTCGATTTGAAACTCTATAATGTTTTCTATCTTTTAAATGATATAATAGTAATATAAGAATAATTAGGGGAAACATTCAGTAAATTAAATGAAAATATTCTTTGATATCTTTTTTTATATTAAAGACTGGGTTTTACCGAACAATAATATATTATTATCATTATTATTTAATACGATAGTTATCACCTAGCCATTAGAATAGAAGGTATGAATAGTATTAACTAAATTATGAAAATTTATAATTTACCAATGTCTATTATCTATATAATGGTAATAAAGAATTATTTGACAAAAATATAAATTTTTTTTGAAAAGAAATATATTTTTTCTAAAAGGTGGTTTTATCGTGCTCAGAAAACATAATTTAAAATTATTTTTTACCAATTTTAGTAAATTTATATGAAAAAATAAATTTAATTTTTGAAAGAATAATACAAAAAAATATTAGGGTGGTTTTTTTATAATTTTTTGAGAATTTATATATTTTGATGAATAGTGAAAAATATTGAATTTTTGTTGGAAACTACTTTTTTGTTCCATTAATTTATAAGGTTAAATTATATTTTGAATTATTTTTTATGTAAAATTTATTAAAATTTATTAAAATTAATTCAATTTAGTTCATTTAAATCATGTTCATGTGTAATTTTGGTATAAAAATATTGTAAATTTTTTAATATGTTCACTTTAAAAACTCGTTTTCTCACCATGTCTATGTGATTAGTTTTAAAATAAAGTTTTCCAATTATGTGAGTTTAATTTTGAAAAATTTATTAAATATTTGGAATTAAAAAAAGTTATGTTATCTATTAATGTCAACTTATCTTCACCCGTAATTATTAGTGAAAATAGTAAAAACTAATTACAGTGTTTTAGGTTAAAAGAGTGTTTTGTGTATTACATGAGTTTGTGTTAAAATTAATTTTTAACACACACAATGATTATTTAATTAATTAGATTTTATATTTATAATCATCAAAAATAAATTATCTAAGAAATATCATTTTAATTTTATTATTATAGGATAAATTACCATGGTAAATAAAAAGATACAAGTTACCGTTGTAAAAACAAAAAGGGTAAATATGAGTAAACTTAAAGACCAAGGAATAACATGATAATTAGTGTGATTGTTTTTGTGTGATATAGGTTTTTATCAACCATTTAAACCCTAAAATCAATTATTATTTAATTTTGCGATCGACATTAGGTAATTTAGATCACCCAATAGTGAATAATTTTGTGTATTTATACGAATGTCGCTTCTCCTAAACTATAAAAGGGAACTCACCACCCCCCCCCCCTCACACACATTATTCACACATTCCAAAAACTTTGGTTCATAAAATAACAACCCAACTGACAATTAAAATTCCCTAAAATCATCCTAGAACCCTATTTTTGGAATAAATACACCCTTATAAGGATTTAGTGAAAACCTAAAGAGGGTACCCAAAGAAGAGGTAGTGTTCTTGAATAGGAATTTTTATTTTAATTCCTTCTAAACCTTGTTAAATTTGGATTATACAATGAATATATAATAACCTCAGTTTCCACTTTATGTTTAAAACCTACATCTAGCTACACTTCCTTTAAATTTTTTATGAAATCATCCTTTCTGTGTGTGGAGAACTACTACCATGTGAACCAATGTCATTTTTTCCATTTCCACTTCTCAAGGTTGGATATGATGATGAATATAAAGTTTATATATGATATTTATAACATATTTATACCTATTTATTAATTATATCATAGATATATCATTACCTTACATTCCCTAGGAGATATGATAACGTCACTTGTGTGTACGGCAGATTACCGCCTCACGAAGCGATGTGATTAGTCTTTCACTAACGCTACACATGGAAGGTGATAAAGAAATATTTAATTATTATATGTGATATAAATTAAATAATTATTAAATTGCTGATATATTTATAATTCCTTAAATATACTATATATCATTTTATTTATTTTATTTTCACTCACGTAAAAGTGATAACATCATTTATACACGTGTAGACTACTACCTTCATGAGGTAATGTGACTCTTTTTCATCACCACACCAAATGGATGATATATAAGTATAATTGAATAATTGATATGATCATTGTTTCATGATTATTATTCTGGATATCATATAACTATATAGTTTTCAAAATAATGGGAACAATCATAAACAAAAACACATGATAAAAACAAGAAATTAATACCTAAAATAGTAGAAATAATAAAATATCACTAATGAGCAGGTGAAATTATGTTATAAAATGATCATATATGATATAATAAATATTAAAATATTTCTTTTATATGTTACATAAATTCCTAAAAACATTATAAATGTTTTTAAAATATCTAAACCAAAAAAGAAGTGTAAGGTAAGCGATTTAGTCTCAATTTCACTACATTGTGTCATATTATAATGTTATGAACAAAATTTATTTTATATGGTGTATATAAATCCCTTTTGACATTTAATATCATGAGTAATTCATTATTCATGGTATTTTATGTTTCAATCCAAATTATTTCTTCTAAGGGAATTTTAATTAAACAGTATCAAGTGGTAAAGAATTTCATAACACAATTTATTTTCATTGGTTTATTTTACTTCCTCATTATCATTAATATTTTAGGATTAAATTTGTAATGAATGTTTATTATATATTATTTTTTTCATATTTATAATTGAAATATATAATCTATTAATTAGTTAATTCTCACATCAATGTTATGATCATTTCGAGGGTTTATTTCAAAATCTCATTATAATAGAGTTCATTTATTCTTGAATATCAATTAAAGTAAATTACTTTAAAATTTACTAATAAACACTTTAATTTTCTTCTTATATGGTTATTAATGATATTTTTAAATTAATAGTACCTTTTGTTCTCCTTGGTACTTAAAATGTTTTTAAGAAAATCTGATTTCACTTATCTCTTCTATCAAAATCTGTTTTCTTCCAAAACCATGTTCTCTAAAAAAATATTTCTTTTACCAATAAAAATGATTTATCAAAGATATTTTTAAAAAATAATTTCAAATTTATTTTTATGTCATTTTCAAAGTAATTCTCATTTGTATTTTACTCTAAAAGTGAGAGGAATATTTCATTTAAACTTTTATGGAATGTACATAATTATCAGCCATTATGACTGTAATTTCTTTGATGCTTCCACTGCAATTTTACAAGTTCATTTTTAAATACTTTTTTTTAAAATTTATTTTTAACGAAATTTGTTTTAAAAAATATAAAAAAAAACTATATTACCTATATAATTTTTTCAAATATATTCTAATATATTTCTATTCATCAATTAAAAAAATTATTTTATTCTTACTTCAATGGGTATATATTGATACTATAATTATTATTCTTCGGGATAGATAATTATTATTTTGACCATTTATTGTATTGAAATTCACTTCCTTGTTTCTTTTTTTAGTTATTAAATTCCCCTTGAAATATTCACTTCCCTATGATTATTAGATATTAAATTTCTTATAAATATCCATTTTTTATCATGGATATTTTTATTACATAAACTGTATCTCATTTATTCATATGGTGATTTACTTTGAAATTTATTTGAATAACTTTGTAAATATTGAAAAATAATTATTCATTAATCAATTCAAATATTTAATGATAAGGTGCATTGTTCATTAATTAAATCAATTATTCAATATATGATGAATTATTTAGACATGCTGTGATAGGTGGGTCTATTTATATTATATCCCCTCAATGAATCAATAGTTATCATGAAACAATCAAGTTTTTATTTCCTTAAATAGGTTTTTAACTATAGTTTAAATCATTTTATGGACCTAATTGATGGTTGAGGTATCATGTTTCCTGAGATCGTGGTATCCCATAATTAAGCATTACATGCATTAAGATTATAGTTATTATTATCCAGGATATTTTTACAATGATATTATCTCTGGATGTATCTCATTCTTAGTTAATTGATTAAATAGAATGTGTTTTTAGTTACTTAACTTTTCATAAATATTATTTCCTATCCATTTATTTAAATGGAATTGTTTCTCACTTATTTACCTTTCCATTTTTATTATGCTTATTTATTCATGATGGCTTTTGTTATACAGAACCCTTAATGAGAATTTAAGATTGCCCTTATTTTTTTCATTTCTCCAGAATCCATGAATTACACTATGTTTGATATTAATGGGTATAATAGAGGTAATAATTTTACTCCCAAAAAAGATAGGTTGTAATTTTTTAATTGAAATGTATTTCAAGACTCAAGTATGATTCTACTTTACCATGACTACTAAACTATTCGGTCCTTTAGGATATATTCCCATATATATCTTTTTAAGGAAATGGTAGTAAGAACCTACTCCGGGCTACAATGGTTGGGGTCACTAAACGCTTTTCCAGGTTTAGTAATATATAAATAAACCATTTAATTCATTTATTTTAATGATATATTTAATTACTTATTCAGTTATGTCCATTTTGTGTCTTTTGATAACACTCCAATCATAATTTCAAAATGGCATCAGTGTATTGTCCATGTTCAAAGGGGTCCCCAATAAATTATATCTATAATAAAAATCAGAACATAATTATTATTTTTATAAATCAATTGTACTTTTAAAATTATCCACGAAATATGGTTCGGAAAAATGATCTATGTTACAATCATAAAGATAGTAGGTTATATGTACGCATGAGTAAAATTTCCATTATTCAACGATCATGATCAAAAAAAGGATAGTGTTATTTTAACTTTAAATAATTATAATTATATCATAAATATAATATTATATTTTTAAATACACTTATATATACCATCAATATAATTTGGAAATAATAAACAAATCACATTACATCGTGTGGTGGTAGTCCTCCCGTACAGATGAATGATGTTATCATTTTCCAATGGATGGTAAAGTAAGATGGTTTATGATATTTTACATTTACATAATTATTAATATTTCATGAATATAATATATAAACATTAAATCTATCGTTATTAAAAACATTGATAGGTGATGATAGAAAATAGATTAAATCAGTTCGTGAGGTGGCAATCCACTGTACACATGAACGATGGCCTCGTTTCCCATTTTATGTAAGATGAGATAGATAAATATTATAACAAAAATATAATCATATTTCATCAAAAATGATATTTTTTTGTTATTATATTGGAATTTTTAAAACATAATTTAAGTTGTAAAAATAAAAAGTAAAAAGAGTTTGGTGTTGAAAATTACTTTTTCTTAGAAGAAGATCCATTGGATCTCATATTAAGAACCCTAGGGTTGGTCTTTTGGGAAGAAAAAATATATATAATGTGTATGATTATTTTGGTGAGATATCTTTTCAGGTTTTTTTCAATAAAAATTTCTTAAGAGTGATGAAGTGAATGGATGGGGTTTCCTTTTATAATTTGGATGTCGATTTTTGTTAAATTTCCAAAATTATTCAATAATGGGAAATCAATATCAATAAAAATGCCTTCAAAATTGATAAATAATGGATTTTATGGGGTATTTGTTCAATAAAAACCTCTAATATTCCAAATGAATAATATTTTTAACATGTTACTCCATTTTCAACATTAGTTGAACCCCTAGTAAACTGTTTTTAACATTAACTGTGGTAATATGTTTTTTCTATTTTTACTTTTTATTTTGACTAAAAATTAATATGAAAATATTATATAATATTAGTTATCATGATTAAAAATATGGAATAAATTTTATAAAATCCAATTCATATAACTTTAAAAAATTTTGTTTTAAATTAAACCTAAATTGTTTTTTGAAAAATAGTTTTTTATGTAATTTTTTTAAGCATAATATGAGCTTACACTAACTATATGACTTGTAATAATCATTATAAGGATTTAAATTCATATAAAAATAAATTTAATCTCTAAACTTAATTTAAATATTTTCTTATTAAGGTCCATTTAAATTAATTAAAATGGATATTCATTGGGAGCTTTAAAATAGTTTACAGAAAACCATTTGTTTTGGCAAAAAAATAACCTTTTACCAAAATCATGAAAATTTATGATTAAAAGTAATTTAATTACATAATTATAAATTAAATTTTAATATTAAACTCTAATATCAAATTAAAAATATAATGGATCATTTAAACAACTTTTTGTAATGAAAATAAATGATTGTATTTGAAAAATTTGTAATTTTTACTATTCACTAAAAATCAAACATTTCAAAAAAACTTAAATTTCAACCTAAGTTAATTTTAATTTTATGACTTCCAAATTATAAGTGATATATTAAGATATCTAAAATTTTAATAAATAAATTATAATACTTTCTCTCAATAATAAATAAGAAACATTTTTGTAGGAAACATATTTTTGAAGAATAAAATGTATTTATTAAAAATTTAGTGATTAGTTATTGATAATTTATAAATAAAATTATATAAATTAGTAATATTATGTATATTTCATTAGTTAATTAATTACATTAATACCTTAATATTTAACATCTATGTTATAATAGTAATAAATAATCACGATTAGCTTATCCTCATTGTTGTGTGTCATATACAATATCAAACATAGTTTCCTTTTAAAAATCAGGGGGTTTGACAATAAATACCATTATTCAAATAATTTATAAAGGTGATGGAATTTTATAACATAATTAATACCATCTAATATATCAAATTTGGGGAATTTTTATTGTTTGGCATCAAGAAGATGGGGGAGAATGATAATGGTGTTGAATGAAAAACCTTTATAAAACCAAATAATTCTATATTCTAGAGTTTAAATGAATAATTTGGTAGGTTAAAGGAACATTATATTTTTATTTGGATTATAATTAAAAATTATAATATGAGTTTTGGGATATGAAAATCTGTATTGGTCCTGTTCATCAGATGAAATAAAGTCTACATCTGGTAGGTGTCATAACTTATTGGAGTGTTAATTTATTTGTTGAGAAAGAAACAGTACTGAATTTCAATGAATACAATTTAATCTTAATATATTGAATATAATCAAGATATAATTCAATTTTGGTATGTTAATCACTATCTTAAATATATTGTAATTTTAGTTCATTTTCTTGTTAAAATAAATTGTGATTACTAAAGTACCATAAATCTTAAAAAATATATAGTCCACCACTCTAGGATGGATAACATTAATATAAACTATCAATTTGTAAAGTATAATGTTGAGCATAGTCTGGTGAAATTGAATAATGTTCTAATAGATATTAATTTTTAGTATATTATAAAAAAATACTTACCTAATGATGCATTTGAAATGCATTGAATGGCTCATAGAGTCTCGTTGAACCCTCAAACATAAATAGTATGCATGTGAACCCCCCCACTCCCCAAGGTATATTATGGGTTTCCCTGTATTTTTAAAATTTTTAATTTCCATATTGTAGACCAAAACATAGTAACATTTGGTTTTATTGAAAAAGGGGAAGTTATATTATTCAAAAGGGGGGAATATATCGATTAAACCAGCTAAGGATAAAATTAAAGCTATTGAAGGTGTATATATTTTTTATGATGAATCAGAGGAGAAAGGATATAAGGTAATGTTCTAACTATGACGATATTGTTTCAATTTGATCATTGACTACATGTCATGAAAGTATGAATCTGGTTTTATGATGAAATATGTTCACCAGTTATGGTCGAGTATGTGGTCTTCTTTAGATCTATAATCAATGTGAAACAATTTTTATTTATTAAAAATATGGTAATAGTAAATATTTATCAATAATTATCAAGAATAAAGTGATTCATTGATAAAATATTGATTTTACTATTATTCCCCATGTCAAACATGAATCTTGTGGTCTTATAGTATCTATTGAGTTTGTATTTGATCACTATCTTGAGTTTTATAAAGGAAAGAAGTGTTTAAATATGAAAGTGAGAAATTTTTTTCAATAATTTTTTTTTGGTTTTACATTTTTATAAAAAACCAATAGGGTATATGTTTGACAAAAATATCTAATAATGTTGTTTTTTATATTTTTGTTTGTTTTTTTTATTCAGAAATATAGTTGACAAAATTATAATGTATTTATGGACATATTTGATTTAAAAAGTGGTTTTACAATCATTGGGCATGAAGATAGTGAATAAAATTTCAACAGAAATATTTTATCTTTCTAGTTTTTCAGATCATTTAGTAAGTATGTGGATTTCATAGTAAGTTCATATATTTTCTAGAGGTATTTTCCCACATAAGTACCTCGGATAAATTTTTTCGTATGGTGAAATATTATCTTAAATATCATTACTCTAAATTAAGGTGTTCGGAAAGAGTTAATAAGGTGGAGTAAGAACAAAGGAGTAACAACATATGAGTAAGAAGGAAGGACTAAGTATATTATACTAAGAATATATGTCTAAGCATAGAGGGATAATAAAAGAGTAATAAGAACATAATAATAATATAAGGTTATTAATAATATTGGATGAAGTACAAAGAATTAATATAGATAACTATGTGTAGGTGGCTCAACACCTAGGGAAGGAGTCGATGACTAAGCAGATAGGACTAAGTGAAGAGGACTGATATGGGGTGACTAAGCACATAGGAGTAAGGGTAGATGACAAGGCCATATGATTATGCGTGGAGGACTAAAATAATTTTACTATGATTATAGTATTTTACATAGACTTCATGAAGCTCTGAAGTATTCAATGTGTAAAGGATTTTTCAAGAGGGGTTGGATCATGTTGGAGGATCAGTTCATGAAGCCTGATCCATGAAAGAAATTCATAAAGGTAGTATGTGAAGCATGAATAGGGGTTTCAGAAATATTTCTTCAATTATAATATGATCATGAGGTATATTATGTTCATTAATGAGGTTTTATACATGATGATAGTGGTGTTCATGAGTGAGAGGAAACCCACGTAGAAACAGTATGTGTTGTGAAAGTTGTTCCTTGATGTTATTACACATCGGTATAGTTTATGAAAAAGGAAATATTTTCAATGATTTTTTTAATAGATAATGCTACATGATAAATTGTATTTCATAAGTTGGATGAAAATTGAATTTCATGTCACATCCATATTAGTGTGAAACAATTCTAATGTGATACCTTTCACCAAAATATTTTTCTAGGAGTGAAATGATTTATTTTCAGAGGGGATTTAAATGTGTTTTCATAGTGTAAATGGTTGTAAACCAAGAGGGATAGAGAGTATACTATAAAAAATGTAAAATTGATTCACTTTAGTATATACTAGTACTTTATAACAGTTTCATGGTACACTCTATATATTATCCCAATATGTGTGAACCATGTAAAATTCATATTATGTTCATGATTTACTCATATTCTGTGGGATAAAAATATGTGTATATAGATTAATAAATCAATGATCTTATATAATTAAGGATAAGATAAGTTCATCATAAATATAATTTTCATCAAAATAATAACATAATAGTGACCCTACTTATTATGAGGTCAATATATATTAGGTCTGTTATAGTTTTATGATTAAGTGGGTAAACATAAATGTGTTCCAAATCTGGAATCACTCTCTGGGGAATCACTTACTAAATACCCTTATGGTATCAACAATTATACTTTGAAAGTGTTAAATATAATAAGTTAAGAAACAAAAATATTATACCACCTATCATAAAGGTTCCCCTTTTATCAACATTTTTATGTTATAGGAACCCATATAGATAACCCTCCTTCTTGTGCATATCAAAATACAATCCTTAGATAAAAAATATCTACAGCTATAGTTGAACCCTTTTCATATAAAGGTCTACACCACCCTTGTGGTTGGGTAAATTTTATCGTGATCATAACCACCCACATTTTCAATCAATCTAAAACAGGATTCAGTGGCAGTGAAACCTCTTTTAAGGTTATTAGTGTTTATGTGGATAACGGAAACCTAGATGAAAATTGATCATTCAAAATATCTTCAAGTATATTGTTTAATGTAAATTAAATGGAAATATTTAAGAATCATATGTTATGTGAAATATTTTTTTTCATCATAGATCATTTACCCATGTGAAAAGGTTAAATATTATAAGTCTACAAATTTATAATCACCATTTACTAATCATCCGCTATTTCTAAATAAAATGATTCATTTGATGACTATTCATAATAGGATTAAGCCCTATAAATTATATATGAAAATGATTAATTGGTAAATACAAGTTAAAAATACATAGTACTCAATTTTTTACATTGTACTATGGTTTTTGAATATAGTATTTGTATAATTTTGAATGGGGATATCCCTCTAATTGAAAATAAAACACAGATAAAATTAATTGAGGTTGGTGTAAGGGCCTAGCATCAAAATTTGGATCTTGAATTCGGATCTCCATCTAAATTACCTTTATTATTAACATTATAGAAACTCAATAAGGCTAAAGGAAGGGGTTTTGATGAGTCCTAATCCAACCCACAACAAAAGGCCACTAAAACTCTCTCATCTGAGGTGGAACACTCCCAATATACATAGAAAATAAAAATACATGGATGAATTAATACATAGGTATGTTGATGTATCCTATCAAATCCTAATAATATTTATGACTAGAATAAATTTAAATCATCCTTTATGAATGGAAATATGAATTCACAATTCTAATAAGGATACATCATTCTCTATAGGTAGCTCTTGAACAACACTAGCCTATCTATCCAACTACCACCCTAGTGGAGAACTAGGATTTTCCTCTACTGAATTATCATATAACTCTAGTTTAGGTAAAACAACTAGTTTATACCCAAATATATGTATTATTTTCACATAATAAAATACTTGATGTTATTACTTCTTGATTCAAGGAAATTGGGTAAAAATACTCACCAGTGCAGTCAAATAAGAAATTATATCCTTAGTGGGTTGATTTGATACCCACCCTAGTGAATTTAAGTAACCCTAAATTTTGATCCTAAAATAGAATAAGATATCTAGAGTAGTATTTCACTCATTTGTTAACCCGATATCACCAAATTCTAAAGACCCTAGTGCAATTAAATCCAACTAAACTTATATTCTTTGTCCAAATACTCTAATATCCTACATTTTCTGGTATAGAAACCTAGAAAATAGATCTATATTTAGTTGGAATAATCTCTATTGATAATTATTACTTCAGTTAAAATTGTAATTAATAAATAAAATTATTTGTGATCTCTCAAATTATATGCAAAGATAAAATGAGAGATTCTCTATCATTATTTCCTAGTGGAATGGTTTTACAAATTACATGAAAATAAATTTCCCATGAAGTATATCATATAAATATTCATGGGAAACATACAAGATGAGTTATATACAATTATAATCTTATAAAAATATTTTATAACATAAAATAAAGCTTAAGGGACACCATTTGTTGAACAAATAAAAAATCATGTTAGGAAATTCCATCACAAAAAATACTAAGAAGTTTTAAACAGATAACTTCTCTCTCAGGTAGGTAACAATACCATACTAAAACTAGAAACTAGTCATGTTTCATGTGGAACTTCTTCCAAGACCTCAATCATAAAAATATACATGCACCCTATCACAAAACCATAAAAATGTATATTTGGAGAAGAGGTGACATGACGTTGAATCAAGGAAGAATAAGGTATATCATTCCTTCCAAAAAATAATGATCCCTTTTTAAGTATTTAGGTATAATATAATTATATTACCATATATTATAGTTCTCATTGAGTTATGACTCAATAATCATCCTAAATTATATCATTTCCACCAAATATAAGGCCACACCATTCAAGAATGCTTTAAATTTATAGATTTTCTACTAAAAAAATAGTTAATGACGGGGAAGTCTTGTTTGATTTTCTTAAAGTTAAAGTGAAATATATGGTTGGTTACCTATTTATTTTGAATTATATTTAATGTAAGTGGAAAATAAAAATGAAATAAATTTGATAATTGGATTTCCCAAAATGTATGCATTCATGTGCAAGACATCATCAAGTTAGGAGATAATCAACTAGTTAGGGCCCCAATTCCCCCTTCATCAGTATTGGAAACATATTTATTATCTAAAAATTTGTCAAAGTAAATTAAGTTAGTATATTAATCCCAATAAATAATAGGAATAACAACCATGGGTCCTCAAACTGGTCCATATCTAGATAGACTTTCTGTAGTGAACATTAGAGTAATGGGAACTATCCCACCAAAATGTACCCTCTTATGATGAATATTTCTAATTTTTAATTTTTAATTTAGTTTGATCATATATCAATATTATAGTGAAGATATGATATATGAGATAAAAATTTTCATTAATCACATTCATGGGAGACACCATCGAGGAAGGGGAACACATTCCTGAGGCACATCTAGGGGTAGGTGAGTAATTATGGATCACATCATTATCTCTATCTAAACCTGAATAATGGAAGTTTATAAATCCCTAAAAGATAATAAATACAATAAAATTACCCCAAGGATTCAAACATATCTAACTTTAGGGTTAAACCATTGGACCAGAGCACCATGAATGGTTCAATCTTTGAGTCATATAGATGCTGGTTCTTCTATCCATCATTCAAAAAAGGCATTGTCTCCCTGAACCTTATGGGTTGTACATCCAAATATCAAATTAAAATAAGGAACCAAGACCAACAAACATTAAATGGATTTAGATATAGCCCTTTTGATCATAAATATGATGTTCTTAAGCACTGTAGAGTTGTTTCAGTATAACAAATGATCATAGATACTCTATGATTATCTACAAAAGTTATATAATCCCTTGATGAAGCCTTAATAAAATCCTAGGATTTTGAAAAATATGTGATTAAATTGATTTATATCTTACTTATAATTAATTTATATAATTTAACTTAGGCATTTCCCTCTGGAAGAAAGTCCTTAGAGTACTAATACAGGGGACCGTCAGGCCCCTTTATGTATCTACTTAACTCAAAAAAATATAAATCCATCGAGTATTGGTGGATAATGTTTCTAGGAATAATCTTATTTTATATAAACCGAATTATATCTTTATATTTTGGTATTTTGATTATAATTTTTTAGATTTCATAATCTAATTCTATGATAAGAGTGAATCAAAGAATTTGGGGATCATCTTTTGGAACCGGAATTCATAGTCATCAGTCAATATAAAATATCCCTCCCATTTTTCACATGTATGTGGTCATTACATAATCATATCAGTGTTTTATAATGAACTCCAAAATTGTATAGGTAGGAGTGATACATGGTGAAAACTCTCATTTTAACTCTTGTGAAACTTGGTACATTATCACTAGATATTATAAGTGAGAGTGCATAAAACCTAAAATAAATAGAATAACACAAGCGATAAATCAATATGGATTATATTTTCCACATATAATCTATTGAATGATGATAAGTTTTTATTTTTTTCATATTCATCAAAAAAGGTGAGAAATCCAAATTATAAAGACACCTAATGCTCATAACCCTTGGGAATGACCCCCTAAATAACAACTTTTCCAATAAGGGATAGGCATGTTCATTCATAAAAACATCATTAACATTGGTAGGGAAGAAATTTAATTCAATAAAACTTATGAGAATAGAAACTTATATGGTATGTATCCACCAAAATTCTAGTATTGCTAACACACAGTAACTTTATGCCATGAATAGTGTGGGTATAGGCTAATGTCATAAATGAAAGATGTATATCTCGATATATTACATCACAATTCCAATCGTTTTCACATAAATCAAATGACAGGAATACGACCCTAGGGATGATACACCTGATGAAAAATTTATTGATAAAATTTCCTTACTCAAAGTTAAAAAAATTAGTTCTTCATCCCCCATGATCCTAAATAAGAGGAATATAATAATACCATTCATTATTTTCGATAAGGAATTTATACAAAAATTAATGAACACATAAAATTAAATTTTTCCATAAATAAATCTTTGAAACCTATGTGAGTTATTTTTCTCATGACCATTGAAAAATAAAAAAAAATTATGTTCCTTGAGAAATAAAGATTCATTTTTTCATAGAATTGTATGTAAAGTCTTATACTATACTCTCATGTTATTATTTATCACCATGTCCTCCCAACATGGTATAAAAAAATACATGGTAGTAATATATCCATCCCATGTTTCCATAGTATAGGCTAAGGTAGATAAATTCAGCAAGTCCCCTTCATACAGGGATTTCAATAGCCCAAATTGAGGACCGAAACTACCCCCATGAATAAAAATAATGGATAATTTAAAGGTCGTTCTAATATTTGAGAACATAAAACAACGAGAAAATAGAAAATTTTATTTTCCCAATATCACTGAATAATTTATTAATAGAGTAATAGGTTTTGAATTCTTTTCCTCATTATGTGGATATTTTTTTTATAATCAAATCCACATGGATTATAAAAATGATAAATCTACAAAATTCAGGGTATCCCAAGGGGTATATTTCTACTAGATAATTCTTTAAGGTCTCAAAAATTCTAAATTAATTTAACCATGATCCATGAATATTATTTTCAAGCCCTTATAGTGGAAAATAGTAGAGATTTTGTTTGGATGTTTGAGTTATAAAATCACACAACATTTCACTAACGTTTATGTATTTTTCACTATATTATGAAAACACACCATGAAAATGAGCCCAAAAAAATTTGTATTTGGGGTCATCACAATGAATTTAATTATATTCTTGGTATTCTATTGTAATTATATGACTAATTTTACCATAAATAACCCAAATCGGTAGTGCTATATAACCATAGGTGCACCTCCCCATACACTAAGTATTTTTGACTAGTGGTGAGAGTTAATAACTCACATGGGGAGATTAAACACAATATTATTTCATAAAATATAAATGAATAATGGAATAAATATAAAAAAAATTGGAGTAATTTCTGAAAATTACTGGTAAAGGAAAATTACTAGTAATATAAACATATCACATTCTATAACAATATGTACCCATGATAGTAAAATAGTCGAAAAATAAGTATCACCACATGGCATGAAAAATAAAAAATAAAAAATAGATAAAAATAAGATATCATTACAAAACTAGAGTCACTTCTTATACATTTCATGCAAACTTTATCCAGCTACTCCAGTTTGGTCCCCCCATATAAAATATCACATAAAATCCAATCAAAAATATTAAACACACATCATGTTTCCCTTGTAGGGTGTGATTATAAATCTCAATTGGTCCCCACAATTAAATACCACATATATTCCGTAATATACAGTGTATTAATGTTTGGAAAAGTAAACAAGTAGTGTACAAGAAATCATGTTTTTTCATAATGTGCTCATTGAAACACTATAATAAATTACCCCACCTACATCAGAAATTGTAAAAAATCGATTTTCATATAAATTTTTCCATTCAAAAAAAATATTGTGGAGGTGTAATACACCCAACCCTGTATAGGGGAAGATAATCAGGGAAATGTATGACATTTCGAGACCAAAAAATGTCAAAATATTTATAGGAAATCCTTAATGTAATTAGACATTGGAATACTACAAACCCATCTAGTGAGGGAAATAATGAAGCTAACCTTACTTTTATCAAGAATTCAATAACGTAATGGAATAACTTATCCATTCTAAGGCACATTAGAAACACATTTGGGGAATGTAATCACATAGTTAGTCTAATGTACAAGAGATACTTGGGATTATCTCACACAACTCCTGACCATCCTATAACTCAAAAAGAAATTATACGAGGGTATTTTAATTGTACACCCCCAATATCAAGGTCTCTAAGTTACTAAATCATCACCATTAGATGAAAAACATGGTATATAAGTAAAATAAAAATTCAAAGAAAAGATAACACATAACATATCCCTCAGTTATCCATCCAAATATTCCCACCTATCTTTCTCTTCAACAGTTTCACATACATCTCAACATCACTAACTCGGAATAACCTCACTTCACATATACATTCACACATTACCCACAGCTAAATAAAACCCCTAATTATATCATATCCTTAGTCCATACTCAATTTACTATCCACACATAGAGTTCATTCCTAGACACACTATAAAGCTATCCTCTACCATGCTATAGACTAGCCCATAGGGCCACAAGGAAATACACACCATCATTTACTGTCATTCCTAGTTCATTCAAGTATCCCACATCCCCAAGATGTGACTAAATAGATACCTTATCCCCATTTCAAGAATTAACATGCAGTACCATTATAAGGGAAAGTGAATGTATATTCTAGCTGATGTACCAAATAAAAATATTCCCTAATCATGAATAAAAACTAGATAATTCTTCATCATACCACAACCATAAAACAAAACTCAAAACCCATTCTACCCACATGTATCACATTCACTCTCAAGAAAAGAATTTCAAGGCTCCCCACTATTATTCCTTACTCATGAAGCATTCCCACCTCACACTAAAAGTAGATACATTAATAAGGGATAACATTACCCCACTTTACTATCTCTGAGAACTACTAGGAATGATCAAGGAGAGTGATTAAACTCTCTCAAAACCCAAAAACCTAGGCACCTCAAACACAATAGATATCTAAGTCTATTAGACCCTTCCCCAAAAACCAACTTCTCATACTCAAGGATTATCATATCTCCAGGGATATATTCAATATAATCCAAAATCCAATCCCACTTTGGGTTCCTTTATGCAATTTTGGACACTATACCCCGTGGAAGCATAACCATTGATCAACTCTCAAATATCCAACTCAAATGAAACACACTCAAATTAATTTTAAAGGATTATCCTTTGAAAACATTATATTATATGGCTCACTGATATCTCTCTAAATATTTCTCTCACTTTGAACATAAACACCAAGCCATATGTATGCAAGGCCCATGAATTCAATGAATATGATTAAGAATTAAACAGACCACATACCTCAACATATGACTCACAAAACTAAAGAAATTATTCCCATTAAAATTAATTCATGGGAAAAGAACAACCAATATTTGAGTCCCTATCTCATTCCATAAGGCTTGAATAATTAATTAGAATGTTTTATAACTAATTATAAAATTTAATTGAATAATTTGTTTTTGTCAAAACAATCATAATGTATTTTCACGACACTGAAACCAAAACTAACAGTGAAAATAATAATCATTTCATACCCTCAACACTCCTGAAACCAATATACCCTTTAGATTATTTATGAAAAATCATAAATTCATATAAAAATTTGAATAGTCACTAGAAAAAAACTCTCTGGAAATATACTTTTATCAAAATTTCAAGTAAGTTGAAAAATTAATTCTCCTTCATCTTTCTCAAGACACAACAATAAAAATACCATAATTCTAATATTATTCCACTTTTTTAATGGAATATTAATCAAAACCCAAAATTGAAAACTATCATCATTAATGGTGATAATAAATAGATACGTATAATGGAAGGTAGAAGGATTTACATGGATCAAATTTTATGAAAATAATTCTTAATGATCTCATAAAAAATTAAGAGAATTAATATTTGAATGGGGAGAGGGAAGGGGGATAGGGTTACCTAAATTCCAACTTCTGATTAGTCATATAGATTAATAAAATGGGGTGTGACCCTTAAATTTCCAGTTAAACCCTACATAAAAAATACCTTATAATGCTATTGGGTACCTGATGCACCAATTTCATGTACCCAGGGGCCTACTGATCAGCCTGTATAAATATATCAATATGATAGTGGACCATGTAGGTGTCCTACAAACCTGTATTGGTGATTAGGTACCCTGTTTTATTCCATGAGGAAGCCGATGACTTCTAGCTACTAAAAATATGTTAGTCCCACAAGTCTAAACACCTTGACTGGTGGGTGAATCAGGGTATGAAATATTTAAACCTCTCCCCTTTGGATCTTGTTTCACTGTAAAGAAAAACTCACTTCTCTCTCTTTCCCATAGCAAATCATAAATAGAAATTAAATCATTCATAGGACATAACAATTTTTACTTTATTCACCCACACTTTTCTACTTCCATGGAGCATACACCGGTAATATTTCAATGTACCAAATCAACTATAAGTGAACTATTGTTCACATTGTTCAAATTTGACTAATTGTCCCTTTTGGTTTACAACCAATCACAATATGAAAACTCACTCCTCCCTCGACTAATGTTTACTCACTTATTCTCCTAAATATCCACTCATAGTTTATAGACCTATAGGTATCTTCAATTGAATGAATACAATAATCCTCAATTGTATGTAGATTCTCTATTGAGGTTCTACTTTAATCCATCGATGAGTACCGCTTTACCAGAGAATTGAACTGGGAAACCTCAAATTTTATGCACATCCCTTACTGCGCCTTTCATGTAATTCCCTTGCCTTGCATGAAAAATACCACTTTGGCATGAAATCCCAACTCTACTTTTAGTGCAACCCAAAAAATATTTTGCAACCTTAATTTTACGCATAATTTTAGCATTTATGCGTAACATCAATTTTTACAGGAAACACTAATTTTTTTCATGTGACTTCCTTTGCGTACTTTTTTCATACATCAAAGATCATATCTTCTCTAAGTCTGGAGCTACATAGAATAAGAGGTTCAACTAATATTTATTGGAAAATCTCAACCGCTGCATGAAGAACTCTCCTTGAGCACGAAATCCTCTTCGAACGCAGAAAACATGTCATCCGCACAGCACCATATTTCACGCACTGCTCCAACATTTTGTGCACCTAATGCCTTTGAAAATTTTTGAGATTCTAATTGTGAATAATGACTTTCTTGAAAAAAATACATTCCTCTATTTCACACACCACTCCAATATTATGCACACTTTCATTTTCCAAAAACACAACTCCCCATTTTCTTATTTTGAGGCCCAAAAAGTTGGAAAAACATTGTAAAATGGTGCCACCTTGTATCTGTTCTTTTTATACTTCCTCCAGGTCATACATTCATTTTTCATTGTTCTTTTTCAACATAATTTGTCAGTAATATCTCTGGAACTTGACAACTCACCATGGAAACCCTCTATGTCAACAAACAAACCATCTTTTTCAATAAACACAAACACCACAAAAATGGTTCAATGTTACCTTGAGGAGTTTCTTCCCAACAATCTCCACCTTTGGGTTTGTTGTAAAAAATTATCATAACTACTCCCTGCACATTGATACCTCACTGAAGCTCATTCCATCAACTACCATCATTCACCTCTTACAATTCAGATATCTACCAAAGATTCAGTGACCACATACTCAAAGCCCACATGAGCAATGATCGGCATGAGAAACAAAAGTAGAATGAAAAATTAATCAATGAATCACATCAATTTTGACACCAATTTTTGATACCATACTGATAACAAAAAACTTATTTCATCATGAACCTCAGCTTCTGTGATATCTAATCTTTGTTCGATTACTTCAAGCATCGTTAGATTTAAATTCACTCCCCCTATTTCATTGCTCCCCCAATCTTGCTACTCTACCTGTCAGTTTCTCCTCATTTCTTGACTTAAGTCATTTTATTTTGTAAAAGAATCATTTTTCCCCCTTGAAAAGTCACATTTCCCCCCTTTTTCAACAAACCCAATGGTCACTCATCTGTGTTCTACAAGATAGTAGATTAAAAAGATCATAACATCAGAGAAAAACACACCATACCTTGGAAAGAGGGGAGGGTTCCACATCCACACTGTTTCAAGTGCGGGGAGTTGACTAGACTCTCAGAGCCAGTCCATTACTCACAAAATCTTCTTTGGGTAAGGCCTTTGTCAGAATGTCTGCAACCTATAGTTTTGTAGACATGCACTCCAACTTCACAAGCCCTTTCTCCACCTTCTCCTTAATAAAATGATATTTTATATCAATGTGCTTTGTCCTTGAGTGATGGATTGGATTTTTGATAAGATTTATATCACTTGAGTTATCGTAATGAATTCTGATCGGAGACTGCCCTATCAGGCCCAAGTCATCAAGCTGATGCTTCATCCATAATAATTGTGTACATGACTGAGTGGATGAAATATACTCAGCTTCTACAGTGCTCAAAGAAATTCAATCTTGTTTCTTTCTCAATAAAGAAATACACAATCCACCAGGATAAAAATTACCTCTAGACGTTGATTTCTTATCGTCTGTTGAACCGGACCAATTTCCACCCGTGTATCCTAAAATCTCTGGTTGATATTTTTCACTATATATTAATCATAAATCAATTGTTCCCCTGATATAAAGAATTATTCTTTTCACTTCAATCATGTGGTTTTTCTTGGTATTACTTTGATATATCACTTCTTGGATTGTGGAGAATACAATGTCAGGCCCTGTCGCAGTCAAGTATAGTAAACTTCCAATAATTTTCCTATATTTTGTGATATTAACTGTCTTCCCTTCATCATCATTCAACAGTTTCATCCGAGTAGCAACCAGAGTCTTCATTTCCATATAATTATCTATTAAAAATCTATTTGGAACCGCCTTGTCATATTTGGATTGAGAGATAAATATACCATTACTTCCTGGTGACACCTATAAACCAAGGAAGAATGTCATCTCTCCAATCATTGACATTTCAAACCCACTTTTAATGATTTCATAAAACTGTTTGCAGTAAGCTTCATCTGATCCACAAAATATTTTTTTCATCAATATTGACCAGTACCATCATCCTTTGATTACTGTCATTTTTTAAATAGATATTGTAATCAACTCCACCATGATGGAAACTAAGATTCTTCTAATACTGACCAAGCCTCGATTACCATGCTCTTGGTTCTTGTTTCAGACCATATAATTCCTTCTTCAGCCGACACACTTTGTTATCATACTCATGAATGAGAAAACAATCTGGCTACTCGATATACAGTTCTTCCTCCAGAACCCCATTCAAAAATGAATATTTGATATCCATCTGGAACATTTTGAACTTGTTCTGCTCTGTAATGGATAAGAATAATATGATAGTCTCCAGCCCGGCAACCGGTGAAAATGTATCATCAACATCTATTCCCTCTATATGGGAGTATCTTTTGTACACTATTCATGCTTTGTTTCTAATCAATATTCCATCTCCATTAATCTTGTTGTGATATACCCATTTAGTCCCGATGACATTCTTATCTACTGGTGTTGAAACAATCTCCCACGTCTGGTTCTTCTCAATCGGATCTAGCTCTTCATTCATTTCCTGAACCCAATTTTCATCTTCTACTACATCAGAAATGCATTTAGGCTCTACCTGAGATAGGAAAGATGTTTTCTGGAGTGATTCCATTATTTTTGTCTGAACTGGAGCTGACTGATCACTAATGATATTCTACCTATCAATTTCAGCTCGACTTTTTGGCTTCTATGTGGATACGAATTTTACTTCATCGTACTCATCATCATTATCATCTTCTGAATGCACTTTTACCACTTCCTCTCCCCATACATTGTATTCCTCTTCATCACTTTCATCAAGAAACTATTCACTATGATGTTTAGTATTCTCTTCATTTTCCATGACAGTGACATCATTTTCCTCAACTACTTTTCCTAGCCTCTTGTTGAATCGTTTGTATGCTTTTCTTTTTTTGGAGCAGCCAAAGAATATTCCCTCATCTCTACATGAATAAATTTCATTTTTTTGATAATGAAGCAGTTACTTACAAATATTTGAAATTATTTCACTATTGGATTTTTTTCTTACCACATCTCATATGGAGTCTTTCCTTCCATTGGACACAACAGATCCCTATTAAAAATGTAGATCGATGTAAAAACTTCTTCCTTCCAAAATTTCTCTGGTAGGTCCTTTTTAATGGTCATCATTCTTGCCATGTTTTTGATGATCTGATTTCTCCTTTCAACCACTCCATTCTTTTGGGGAGTTATCACTGAAGAAACGTGATTCCTTATCACATGGTTCTTGAGAAATTCTTCCACTTGAATGTTTGTGAATTCCATGACATTATCTGTACAAAACTTCAAAATTTTATTCCCAATAATCCTTTCAGATTCACTATGGTACTATTTTAAGAAACTAAAAACATAAGACTTATGTTCAATCAAGAATACCCATTTCATTCTACTATAATAATTAATGAAAAGTACTTAATACATCTTCTTGTTAATGTCTCTTAGTGATATGGGTCCACAAACATCAGCATGCACCTATTCAAGAACTCTTGTTGACTTCTTTTCCTTTGTTTTGTACGTATTTCTGAAGATCTTCCCTTCTTGATAAGAATCACAAATATGTGTTCAATCACATGATAACATAGAGAGGTCTCAAACTGCATCACATTTCACCAGATCATCTAGGGATGGTTGTCATTGATGACCAAGTTGTTTATGCCACAACTGGTTTTCTTCCTCTTTGGATAAAAAGTGCAAATCTTCTTCTCCACTTACCAGATAGAGATTTCCCTTTGTCATTTTCCCCTATATGATCAATACTTTATCTCTTCCCTAGACAACACACATCTTCTTGGTAAACCGTATAGAATGCCTTGAGTCACATAGTTGGCTGACACAAAGAAAAATTGTGACTGAGACCTTCAACATCCAAAACATCAGCAGATATTATTTATTTTACCCCAAACCAAGCCTTTCCCAATCCAATTATCTTCAAGATTTCATCATTTCCAAACTTAAAAAATATTTCTTTACCATATTTTATGCCTGTAACCATATCCTTATTTCTTGTCATTTGAGATGTGCAACCACGGTCAAGGATCCATACACCAAAATGGTTTGATGCTCTAAGGGAAATTTAAGCAACCACTTCATTCTCTGCTCTCTTCTTCTAGGTCAATATTTTTTTCTTCATACTCAGAATACACTGAGAATTATGATCTTTCTCAGAGTATAATGGATCGAATTCATCATTCAAACATGGAAATCTATTTTTCATATTCAACTCACCTTTTGTTTCATTAATCTGCTGCATGAAAATATTTTGATTCTACTTTGGAACATTCCTTTTTATGGTCAATGTATAGTATATAGCCATGTTCCCAAATCCTGCACACCAAAAATATTGTCCATCAAAATATGTTATAGAGAACTGATCTCTCTTTGTCTTCCACCTCGGTTCTTGTGCACTTCGGTATCTTCTAGATATAGAACCCACATTTTTTGAGTGTCACATCATTCCACTGTAATAACACCTGATGAAAGGTGCACTCTAGTGTGTCACTTCTATAATTCCAATAGTACCTTGGGTTTTTTGAACTTTATGATTCTACTTTGTACCCACTTCAATTTTAATTCTCAAAACGACCACTTGTGGTTTGTCTTCAACCCTCACTACTTTTTGTTTCTAATCAAGCCCCAAATCAGCATTAACATCTATGCTTGATTGCTACTTCTTTTCTAGTGAACTATTAGGCTCTTATTTCATCTTTTGAGTCTTTTTAATAATCTTATTTCCTAATATTGTGCTGGGTATTAGATGTTTTTCTTGGTCTTTAACTTTTTGTCATAGACCAACAACTTATCCTTCATGTTTATCAACATGCTTGCTTTTATCTTTCATTGTGTTACTCAAACCACCGATCTCCCTTTTCTATTCTTCAATCTTGATTTTATACTCACTAACAGATTTTAATTCTTTTGGATTCAATGACTTGAGTTTCTCAATTTCTCCCATAAACTCAGAAATCTCTTCTTCCTTCTGGTGCATATATATTTTTGTGTCACAAACTACTTTGTTAGCTTTCATTGTTTTGTCTCTCCAAACATCTATCTCTTCAAGATCGACCTCTATATCCACATTAATATAAACTCTTCCTTCAACTTCTTCATCATCAATGTTATTTTATCCCTTTTTCTAAGTACTTTCGATAACTTCCACCATATAATTTCTCCGTGATCATTTCCCTTATCTATCTCTTCAACCTCTTCAACCTCAGACTCATCTGAATTGTCATATACTTGTGAAAGGAGATTCATCTTCTTAAATAAATTTTTCTTGAACTATTTATTTCCTTTCATATAGGCTGAAGACTTATTCTTGGGAATTTCAACTTCATCATCATCGTTATCTTCTTAGAACCATTTAGGGCACCTTGCCGCAAGATGACCATCCTTTCCACATCTAAATTAGGTTAGTGGAAGTTTCCCTTTTAACTTTCCTTTTCCTCGTTGAAGATTTGAGGAAAGAAATGGAATCACCTTATATGTTTCTTCTTCTTCCTGAGAATATTCAATAGTTAGTTTCTTAATATCTATGAATTCCACCTCTTTGGATTTCCCCTTATCCACGTCATCTTTATCATCAATTCTCATTTCTTATGGAACAAAGGTACTATGCAAGTTATCTAGTGTCAAATCTTTCGAATCCTTGTATTCCAATACTAAAACCTTTGTATTGAAGAGATGTGGAAGTTTCCTCAAGATGCACTTCACAACATTTATGTCTTCAATGACTTCACTAAGACCTCACATGTCTTCTACTAAAACATTTACCCTATCAAAGAATGCATAGATAGACTCATTCGAGTTCATTATAAGATCTTTATACTTGTTCCACAATACTTGCAACTTTGCTTCTATGACCTTTGAATCTCATTTATATATGATCTGGAGTTTTTCCCATATGGAATGTGATTTTTTTCAAGAAATCACCTTCGTATAGATCGCATTGGATGGGGATCCTCCTAAATCATTCATTCCCTTGGAATCAGCATCCAATTCTCTTCGTTCATCTTCCGATAAATCACTACTGTTAATATCGTCTATTATACAGTGCATTACTGTTGTGAACACATCCATTCCCAAATATCGGAAGTATTGTTACATATGATTCTTCCATAGCTAATAATTGTTCATGTCGAATATCGAAATCCCTTTATAATTTTTTACCTTAATTTGAGAGGGAAACACTAATATCAACATTTCCCTCTGATACCAATTGTTAGTCACACAAGGCCAAATACCCTGATAAGGGGGTGAATCAGGGTATGGTAAATTTAAACCTCTTGCCCTATGTATCTTGTTTCCTATAAATCAAAAATCTCTTCTCTCTCTATCCCATAGAAAAGAATAAACAATAATTAAATCATGCACAGGACACAAAAATTTTCACTTGGTCCACCCTCCCTAGGCTACGTCTAAGGATCATAAATCGGCGATGTGTAAATGTACCAAATCCCCAATAAACACACTTTTGTTAAAAATGTTCAAAGCTGACGCACTGTACCATCTGGTTTACAATAAATCACAATATGAAAGCTCACTACTCTCTCGACTGAAGTGTGCTAACTGCTTCTTCTGAAGATCCACTCACAGTTTATAGACTTGTAGGACTCTTCAATTGAATGAATACATACAACCTAAACTATATGTAGATTCTATATTGAAGTTCTACTTTCATCCGAAGATGAATACTGCTTTACCATAGAATTGAACTGGGCAACCTCAAATTTTATGTGCGGCCCTTACTGCGCCTTGCACATAATTCCCAAGCCTTGCGGGAAAAATACCTCTTTTTTACTGAAATCCGAAATCTAATTTTTTTAAAAACTTCAAAAATTCCATGAAACCTACATTATATGTGCAATTATTATTTTATGCACAACATCAATTTTTACGCGCAACACCAAATTTTTCACACAACTTCCTTTGCGTACTTTTAATACGCATCAATGTTCGGATCTTCTCTAAGACTTGAGATGATTCAAATGAGGGGGTAACCTCATATTTATTGTCAAGACTAAATACCTATGTGAAAAAACTATTTTTGATCGCGTAATAATCTTCTAGAGTGGAAAACACATCTTCCGTGCAACACAGTATTTTGTGCACAGCTCTAATATTTCACGCACCTCATTCCTTTTCCAATTTTCGAGCTTCTAATCTCAAAACACCTCTTGCGTGAAAAAAATCCATTCCTATATTTTGTGAACCACTCCAATATTTCACACACCTTCCACTTCCAAAAACACATCACTCCATATTCTAATTTTGAGGGCCAAAAATTTGGAAAACACTAGAAAAATATGCCACCTTAGATCTGTTTTTTTTTGTACCGCCTCCAGATCATCCATTCCTTTGTCATCATTATTTTTCAACAAAAGTTTTAAGAAATATCTCTAGAACATGACAAATCACCATGGAAACCCTTGTTGTCCGCAAACAATCCATATTTTTCAACAAACACAATCAGCACAAAAATGGACAAATGTTACCTTGAGATATTTTTTCCCAAAAAAATAGTTTCAGGGCCACCCAAACTTGACTCCAACTCATCCTCTCACACCCATCACCTAAAACACTCAGGAAAAATGGATTTTGAAGGTGTATTTCGTAAAAACTCATGATTTTATGATATAGTTCTCAATATAAAAATGTAATTTCTTTGATATCTTTCTTTACACACAATACCGAGTTTAAACAGATAGCGATATACTATTAAAATATTATTATTTAATGTGTTAGTAATCGCCTAGTTTTTGGATTGGAGGGTTTGAAAAGGAATAACTAAATTATGGAAACAAATAAGGTTTACACATGTATAAAATGAATCTAATGTTTATCAATATATTATAAATTAAAATTAAAATCATCTGAAAATAAAGGAGATATTTTCCGAAAAATTATTTTTCTTCGTGTAATGTGTTTTTAACTTAAAAACTAAAATTAATAACTATTGGTAAATGATTTTAATGAAATTTATAAATTATAAAATCCATAAAATTATTTAATATTCATCTATTATTTTCTAGGCATGGGATCAGAAGAAATCCATTTTTATTCCTAAAATTGTATTTTTCTTAAAAACAATTGTCATCGCATTTAGCTAAAAATATTAAATTTAATTTATAAAAATTATAGAAATTAAATTTTGAAACATGGATTTTATATTTTTAATTAGGTGTTACTAATTTGGTAAATAGGTCCCTTTTATTTTCTAGTCATGGGATCAGAATAAATACATTTTTACTCTTAAAAATGAATTTTTTCTAAACAAATGATTTTCAATGCCTTTAGCTAACAAATATGAAATTGAATTTATAAAAATTAAAAAAATTAAATTTTGAAAAATGGATTTTATTTTTTTAATTAGGAGTTAATAATTTGGTAAATACGTCCCTATTAATATAAATTATTTTTTTATTTTTAAAAAAATATTCTAATTCCATTTTTATTTTGGTGTCAATAGTGTTAAATTAAATTAATAGTATCAAAAGTGATATTAATGATATTAAAAGAAAATAAAATTGTAGTAAATTATTTAATAACTCTAAAAATAATGAAATAGAACATTGTGGATAATATATGGTCTATAATTCCATCTTTCTCAATTTATGATATAATTTTTAAATTATAAGTTAAATTATTACCCATTAAGTTTGAAAAAATCATTACCACGATTAAGGTAAAAATAGTTTATCTAAAGGGTTAAATTAAAAGATGATGTTTAAAACACCACATAAACCATTCCAAATTTAATTGTTTGATGGTATTTCTATCACATCCTACATTATCTCTTAATATTTTTCCATTTTTAATAATTTTGGTAGACAATGAATTTTTTATATTTAAATCTAATAGGAAATTCCTAGAGTACCCATCCCTTCACTTATAAATTTTAACCCCTACTTTCACTTATTTACACTACATTGAGCCTAATATATAGACCAATCCATTTAAAATTATCTTATAAAAATACTTAGTCACATTCTATAGGTTTTTTTTATATTTTTATTATGAAACTACCATTATGTACCATTTTTACCAACAAATGTGAAGTAAAAGTATCACGCGTGCGTACAAACATCTTACCATATCCATGTTGTAATAAAATTTATTTCTCATCACTATATTTCATGGATTTGGTTCTTTCGGATTTCTTTCTCATAATTTTGGTGAAATATTGTTTTCTCATTATCGGTGGTCGATTTTCTTCGGTGGTGGTCAATTTGATTTTTGGTAGGGTTTCATTTGTGTTTATGGTTGTACTGGTGTTTGGTTTTTTTCTAGTTTGATGGGGGTTGATGATGGCTTGGTGTGATGCCATGTTGTTTGATGGGTTCAATGGATTTCTTCTTTTCTTCTTGGTTTTGGTGTTTTGGTTGCTACCTGCTGATGGGGAATGATGATGTCTTGGTGAGATGTTTAACGCATCTTCGGTGGTCTTTGACAGTATTCTGCATCATTGGTGTTTTTGTTTCAATGTGGAGAGCTGGATCTACAATGGTGTTTTACGGTGGTGGAAGATAAACGGTGGTTCAAGCTTCGGTGTTTACGGTGGCGATGATCTCTAGCAACGGGTGTGTTGATAGCAATGACAGAAGTTACCGAACGGATGACGACAGCGGTCGCGTGATGATGATGGCAGGAGACATATCTTGACTTGGGCAGTTGTGGGTACACATGGCTCGAGGTATTCCTGGGTACTGTGAATTTTTAAATTTTTTACTTTGGTTGCTTGAAATATGTATCACGCTCTTTATGATTTGGTTACCGCTAACCCACAAAGTGGCTTATTTAAAAATACAAAAAAAAAGACAATGGATGAGGATAACATAAGTATACTTATATAATTATAATACCATATATACCTTCTTACCTTCAAATCCATTGGAAATTGATAACCTCTCCTGTGTACTTGTGGACTACAACCTCCACGAAGTGATCTGATTCTTTTTTCATTTTCTATTTACATGGATGGTAATAAGGATGGACATGATTAATATACATAATTTAAATTATATAATAATGAATTTTTAAATTTTAATTTTTATTCACCTATATTTCATTCCATCCTTCAAAAAATAAAAACAACATTCATGTGTACGTACAACCTATCACCTCCACGAACAGTGTAATTTATTTTTCTATATCTAACTTTTATGGATTACTCTACATATATATATAATGAATATATATGGTATTTATGTCAGTATTAATATATTTTATATTATTTATCCATGATAAAAGTACAAGGACCCAAACTATGAAATTGAAATTCTTATGAAAAAATACTATTGACACCTAGAAATTATGATTTTAATAAAGAATTATTAATAAATAGTTGTTGAAATGTTATAAATGGATAACATATGACATTATAAAAATTAAAATTATTACGGTATAGAAATATAATATATTTAAATTTATTATATATGAGGATAGATTACTTTTAATGTAAGTGGAGATTGAGTTAAGTGTTTTATGTTACAATCAAGTTTTTTACCAGGATTGTTAATGATTAAGTTTACAATATTGAAATTTCATGATATACCTCTCAAGAAACTAATTAATTTTATTATAATATAGTTATTTCTATATATAACATGTTTAAATTTAACATTACTCTCTTTAAGAACTAAACATATCGAATGAATTATTTTAAGGAAAACATGATTTATTTCACTCTTCAGTCAGAAATCCCTTTTATCACATGCCTCATTTTCTAAATATGTTTTCAACGGTGCTTTTAATATTTTACTATGATTGTTTAGAGTTATTTTTACCCATGATTTGACTTAAAAAAATTAAAAATAATTATTCCTTTATTTTTCCTGAAGAGGTATTGTTTGACCTTTTTTACAAAAGTGTGAAATGAATTATTTAATTCTAATTATACACCATGAAAAAAAATTCCTCCCATTATGACTAAAAATTTCTTTTAATATTAATGTAAAATATTCCAATGTTATTTTAAAATAAATTTTTTCTATAATATTTTATAAATTTATAAATTAAAAAAATATTTCAAACTCTAAATGCCATTTTCCTCAAGAAATGGTCCAAGTGATCTTTTAAATCCATTTTTTATTTTAAGATGACATGATTGGATATTAAATAAGATTTAGTTATTATTTGACCCAATGATACCATATTTATTATTTATTTGGATGGTTTAAGATTATAATAAAAAGATGTTTATGAAACCCGATCATTTTCCAGGGATTATTCTACGATGAATTGATGAAATGTTTATGAGACCCATTCAATTTCCACGGGTTATTCCAGGATAAATTTTTATGATACCAATTTATTTTTAATGGATTATTATATTATTAATGTTTTATTATCTTCTTTCACACATATATATTTTATTTTCAATATTTGATTTGTGGGTTCAGACTTATATATCCCTCCAATGCATTGGGTAAAGATAGATATCTCATGAGATAAACAGGAGTGGAATAGGGAGTGAAGGCAATTCAAATAAAGAATATTTCCACTCTAATAGTCTTGTGAGTAAAACTTGACCACTATTATGGTTCGGGGAGTAAACCAAATCCACTATGATTGTTCAATAAGTAATCCCTTGCTACTAAAAAATGATTTTCTATGTTTCTTTTTATGCTGAAAATCAATGTGTTATGCCAATGTTTTTCTGTCATGGATCATGTTATTTGATTCCTTTATGACTCATGTCTTATGAAAATCCAAGATTCAAAACTTGACTCAAGATTATGATCGATTATATACAAGCTATAGTTCTAAAATTTTATGATAAATTTATAATACCCTTATGCTCAAGTTATGTTTAAGTGATTATTGACATCTCCCTTGTTTATCTTTATTAAGCATCAGATATTATAGTTTCTTATTTTTCCTTTCCCCAAGTTATGAATAGATATATTATATATGATATTTCTAAGATGGGATCTAGTTGTGAATAATATAGTGGGAGATAATGTAGATCACTTATAAACCAGTTTTTTATGTGTGCTAGTTTTCAAAGTCACTAGACCTATATGATTAATGTTGGAGTTAGTGTCCTAGGACCCAATTTAGGTACTTGGATTAACATTATATTAAAAGTATTGAATATTATTTAAATTTATTATAAAATATATTTTATTTTCTTCATGGATTTGTAGTATAAATTTTCTATAGTATGTTTCACATTAATAAGGTCCAAGAAGTTCCATCAAATAATGATTACCTTGATTTCCTAAAAAAATATTCTTAATATAGTTATGTATGTGGATGATGTGCTATTATGGGACACATAATATTTATACTACTCGGTGAGAGTACTCATAAGAGTATTCTTCTCTTCATTTTTTTCCTTGATAATCTCCAAGATAAGAGATTAATAGAACGAACCCTCCATTTGGAATTATGTATGTTTTAGATTCATTGGATATTCATATCTGTGAGTGTGTGTAATAGTCATCATACTTTAAGATTATCATTGGTGTATGTTATGACTTGCATTATTATATTTACAAATAAAAATCACCATACAATAAATTGGTGTGAAGTAGGGTACGTTGGGTGCATAACAATTGACATTTCATTAATTGATAAGTCAAGGAAGGATTTTTCTCTTCCATATTTATGAAATTAAATATCACAGTCCTTTGATTAGAATAGAACCATCACCCAAAATTACTAGGTTATGGTGTAACGACGTGTTTATTTCATCTGGTAAATGAAATATACATCGATCATATAGGTTGATGACACCATCATGAAACTTCAATGATGAGATATTGTGAAAAAAGGGATTATATTACCCAGTGAGCATTCATAGGTGGTTTTCAGTGTTCCAACATTATGTTATTTCCCCTGGGTTTCTTGACCCATTTCAATATAGTAATCTTAGGCATTAGACAATCCCACCTTATTCCAATGAGAAATAATCCTAGAGGGTTACACACTAAGTGTTTTTGTTGATCTTGATTAAATTATATAGAGCATTATTTAATAGAATAAATATTATTCTCAATATCGAGGAATCATTTTTTCCAAAGTTATATTGATCTCATAAATCTAATACATATTTATTCACCAGTATGTGAATAAAAATATATTGATTTATTTTATTGAATATTAAATAAATATTTATTATCTTGTATGCGAATGAAATATTTATTTATGAATTTTTGTGGGTATTAAAAAAATATAGAGGAGTTCGAATGGACCAAGACCACATCTAGTGATAAATAACTATTTATAAGCTGGTAAATACTATTTATCAATTTTTTCATGTTGGAACATGCCAAAAAATATTAATATTATTATTATGTGGAAAAGGTTTTCATTAATGGTTATAATATTATTCAATGTTCGACATTCAATTAAATTATTATTTTAACCAAAAACTTGGCTCTATAAATATACAGTTATGTTTATTTTGTACATTATCGTTCAGTGCAATTGAAAGAGATAATTATTATCAAAAAATTAATTCTCTATTAACTCAAACCTATCTCTCTCTATCAAGAATGAGAATCACAATAGATGTTTCTTCAATAATAAAGAATGATTGATCAATAATGAACAAATCAATTTATTCAATTTACCACTCTAGCACTTGGAGGTCTAGGGGTTTTTCATGGAGATCATAGGATCATGTGTGGATATAATGAACCAAGTTTGACATGCCAAGACATTACATCAATTTTTTGGAATATTTCATACATTACACAAACACGTTCCCAAATACCATATTAGTTTAGTTCCTTGGTAAACATGGAATCATAAATAACCAGTTCATAATAAACAAAATCTTCTCCCACCTATTTCTTCATAAATATAACAATTTTTTAAACATATCATAATTAATACCTTTCTTCATATCATTGGGAAAAGAAACATATGAAAAGGTTGATCACAGATACTCAATAAGGGTAAATATGGGAGATATCAATAATAAAATATTCATAAGTAAAAAATATATAAAGGAATAATTTGAAAATTAAATCCTGCTTATCAAATATCATGATACCATTTCATGGAATAAATCATAGAATTTCATAAAGAATCAAAGAAAATATTACATAAGAGCATAACACATGACATTAAATTATAGCATACACATAGGTATAGAAAATAATTTCTATATTAGTCAAGTATCATTTCCAATAATATCATAGTGGATAAATTCCTTTACTGAATTGGGTTCACTCCCCATTCTATCCATATATTAATAAATCAGGTTAACTTCTTGTTCCAATCATGTATTACTGAATTGGTTCCACTTCCTATTGCAGACCTATCTATCTCATGAGATATAAATCTTTACCCATTTCATTATAGGGAGATATGGGTCCCACCCATCACATAATGAAAACCATACATTTCTGTTCCACAATAATATAAATACTAACAGAACCCATAAAAATAAATGGGTTTTATAAACATTTCATCATAGTATAACCCATAGAAAAAAATGGGTGATATAAATATCAAGACATCATATACATAAACCAACCACAAAAGGAATAATGATAGTATTCATGAAAAATATACCATTAAAATCATAAGTTACATTAAATAATATTATCTTATATGGAAAATAAATTTTAGTGATCGCTTGAAAATGATTCTTGAAGAAAATATCATTTCTATTGAGAATTGTTTTTTTCTTAAAATATCGTGAAATTTTAAAAGAAAACATTTCCTTTAAGAATACAATTTCATGAATGTAAGGTATGTTTCTAGGAATTAAGGCATCCTAAAAGTGAAAAGATTCTTTCATGTCATAGAAATTAATACAACATTACTTTCATACATTTTCCAAAAAAGTAACAAAAAAATCATTTAGATATAGAAAAAAAATGATTCATTTCAACCCATTTAGTTAATTTCACACATGTTTAAAAATGAATTTAAACAAGTGTACATTAATATTAAAATTATTTTTAATTTTTTAAAGAAACATGGATATAGAGTAAAAATACATCCCAACAGATACTTATATATAAACAATCCTGAATAACAATGAGATTGTAAAACCAACCCTCACCATAGGTATGATTTCTTTTATACGTATCTCAACCTCATGTATGATGGTTTAAATAATGTTATTTGTTTATAAAATAACCTTATTCATATTTATGGTTTCATATATAATCCTATTATATCATCTTATCACCCATTTGTTAATAATATTTCACTATTACCCTTCTTTTGGGTGTTAACTGCTTCATTTTTCTATGTTTGTTTAGTCGTATTAGTACAGGTTCTTGTGAATAGTATATAGTTTCACCATATCCATAATTATATTAAGCTAATAGATATCATATTTATTCATTAAATACATTTATATAATATTTCTTGAATTGTGATCATGAAAAATTAATTGCATCACACCGTGGAGACGGTAGGTCGTACGTATGCACGAGTGATGGTATCATTCCCAGAATAGTGAAAGGGGAAGGATGTTGATGGTATATTAATTAATTTTTTTCAGAATAAATAAAATTTTATAATTATCATATATATCTATTATTCCATCATTATACCCATCAAAGTAATTAGGTGATGAAAATCTAATTACACCACGTCGTGGTGATAGTAAGTCGTACAAACGCAAGGGTGGTGCCTTCATTTTTAGTTGGATGGATAAAAGGTAAAATATGGCTGTCTCATAATCATAATAAAATATAAAAACATATATGATACAAGTTTTATTAATTTATAATGGAAAAAATATATGTATATGAAGTATAAGAAGAAATAAACATGAAAGAGTCGGTAAAGAGGATTACCTATTCTTCCACAAACTTCCTTTAAATATCTTACTAGGGACAATAGGGTTGGTATTTTGAGAATAAAAAACCTATAAAATATGTTTAGGGAAGTTTATAAGAGAAAATGTTAGTGTATGTTCCAGATTTATGGATCAAAATGATGTCAAGAAGTTAGGCATGATATGTTCTTTTATAATTGAGGGGAGGAGAAATTTTTGAATTTCTCAAAATATAAAATTATAATGAATTATTATCTATCCAAATGACACAAAATCTCCATGTATTAAAATATAATATAATATAAATATGTAATATTATCATCCAATATATTTTAGAAATGTTTTTTATTATTTTAAAATTGATCATTTTGATTAACCTTTAGTTAACCTATTTTAATTTTAACCATGGTAACAACTTATTTAATAATAAAAGGTTTCTATTTTTACTTATTTGATGTAAATTGGACCATAAATAAGTAATTAATAAAATTTATATCATAATACATTTACTATTTATTTTGGAATTTGTTTTATTATTTTTAAATAATTTAATAAATTATTATTTTGATAAAATGTCATTTCTATCAATTTTGACACAATTCATTGCTTTGTATTTTAAAAATATCCAGATAATAATTTAACTACAAAAAATATATTTTATTATATCTCTAAGAGTTTATTTTCATCTAAAATATTCTTTTATAAAATTAACAATCTCAAGTAATATTTATTTTAATATCTCTAATAAATTTTTTTGATATTTTCATTAATAAAATAATTACTAAATCAGTGTTGTATAATAATTTAACGTAATTATTTGTTCACTAAATATTCTAAATAGATTACATCATTTAGATAAATTATTTTCATTTAGAAATTTTATTTATTTCCAAATATATTTCATCATTAACCCTATATTAAAAATATTATAGGTATTATAAATAAGACTCTGGAATTTGGTCACTTTCTTTGATTATAATAATATATCTGTTATTTTCATAGAAAAACATGCATTAAAATATTAAATTTAAAACATTAGATGTTAATGGTTTAATATAATTCATCAAATAATATTTGGGCAATTGTTAAGATCATTTTATATTCATTATCATTTTATTTTTAACTTAACATATCCAATTTACCATTTATTGTGGTAACAAAATTTACCAATGTTATTATTCATATTAGAAAGAAAATCAAAAGGGGCTTATTCACTAAATTTGGAACCTAAGAATATAAATTTTTCATCAATTGATAAAAATTAAATACAAATAAGTTGCAGAAATTAATTTAAAATTAATCCTGCAAACAGAATGAAATAATGAGTTTTTAATGTAAAGAATTGTTTAAAAGTTTAAAATGTCTTTATATCCAATTTTCATGTAAAATTTATTCAAATGACCGAAATTTTATTTATTGATGTATAATAGAAATATTTATACTTTGAAACCAATTTAAAATATAATTTAACTATATATATAAATTATATGAAAAATATGTTTTCAATTAAAATGTAGTATTTTTCACTATTCATAAAAAAATGAAACTTATCCAAAAAATAAAAAAAATCACCCTAAGAAAAATTTAAAATTACCCATTCAATAAAAATGTTTATTTTTTCGAAATATTATTTAAAAAAATTCCAATATTTACTCATATAATATGGGTGCTATTAAAAGGTAATAGAGTTGCCCTCTGGGCAATATAGTTTTTTATTCAGAAAAGTTGATTTATTTTTATCTTATGTTTACAAAATATGTTGTCTAAATTTAAAAATATTTGATAGAATATATAATATATAAATTTCATGGTGTGTTTAATATGATTCATTCCCTACAATTTAACATGTAGGTTATAGGTTTCTTGTTTAAATAATTAGAATAATAAAATACTTCATTATAGAAACTTTGTGATTCCTATAACGCAAGATAAGATGGTGTTTCATGTAGAACAATATTAAAATGGTGTATATTATAAAACAATACATTAAATAAATTTAGTTTATTAATAAAACAATTTTTTAAAATCTTGGGGTGTTATATTCTACCCCCCTTAAGATGGATTTCTCCCTTGAAATTCATCATTCTAATACAAAAAGATGAGGATAATTCTGCATCATTGTATACTCAAGTTCCAATGTATCTTTTTCAATTTTTTTCTCCAAAAAATCATTAATCAGGTGAGTATTCTTGTTTTATGAAACTTTATCGCAACGATTGAAATTTTATACCAGTTTCTCTTCATTAAAAAATCTTACTCCAATGGTATGACCTTTATGATTAGTACATTTTAAGGATTAGGTATACACTTCCATAGAAGAGATATATGGAGAACATTATGAAATTTATAGAGATTTAATTGAATCACTGATCAATAAGTTACCATTCATATATGATCCATAATTTAAAAAGAAGATCATGTCATTTTAATTTGAAATTTCACTTTAAAAATAAAAGTTGGGTGTTTGAGAATTTATTTGAGGGAAACCCACATTGTAAAAATGGTTAATAAAACTTCCTCTTAAAATTAGGAAAGTAAATGGTGAAGATCACCATATGATTAGGATTTTTTAGGAGAACATCAGGGGAAATTTAAAACATGGACATAAAAGAGAATTTCAACTATCAAGTTTTTCTAGAGAGTTATAAAGAACATGGTCATTATAAAGTTAATCATCACAGAATGATAAATATGTGACAATCTATGGGACCAATTGATTCCTTATAATTGAAGGTACTTGGATAACATTTTTGTTTCAATATAATTTTCCTAATGTTGAATAATTTTCACAGGAATATATACTTACTTGATTTCACTCCATTTTGTAAGCACAATCTCATCCATTGGGTGTGACATGATCAAATTGTGATTCATATCTTGCTCTAATAAGTGAGGTTGAAATTTTAATTCTTGAATAAATTATTGATCACAATATCCTTAATGGGATAAAAATTAATTTCTTATATCTCTATCTTTCATAAAAAAATGGGTAGCATTAGTTATCAACTATGCATAAATATTCATATTGTTAAGAAAAACATTAATCTCTAAAACCTCGTCAAAAGTTAAAAAAACAATTTCAGAAATGGTGAACATGGAAAAATATTAAAATCCAAAACTTTCAAAAAAAATGATACTAAATTTCAAAAATCAACTTATCATTAATCTACCATATAACTTGATGCACTCTTAATTGTCACACACCAAACATGTGAATACCATTATCAGTTATTCTCTTAAAACATGGAAATAAACTAAATTACCATAAAAACCTAGTTAAAACATGAATTCTTTAAAAAAATAACTCCTTCCTCATACCATACATCCAAATATTATCTAAAATCAATGTAAGATATTATAAATCACAATGTTATCAGTTCCAAGTTCATCAATAATATCCAATTTATTTAATCACAATCATACATCTTTTTATCTCATTATTATCCCAACATCATGTACATATTTAGGATTATCATTCCATTAGTTTTGTTTTTTCAAAAAATATAACCATGTAACCTCAATAACTTTGCATGGTTATTAGAACCACTCAACATATGCTTTCAAATCCTTAAGGAAAAACTATAGTAGATGTATCCTTATATGTTTCATTATTCCATAATACCATAAAAGTACTTCTAAAATATTATTCTTGAATTCCAATACATGAGCACTAAATAATTCCACCAATTGTTTTTCCTACTCCATATCTCCAATAGTAATTTCATGTGATCTGGCTTTAACTTTTTTTCTTAATACATTTATGGTGTTGATTTTCATAGATATCCCTCTGATTTGGGAATTAGTTATAATAATGCCCATTTTTGTCACGACCCGTCCTCGGGGCCCATGCTGTGACTACCCCAAGCCCGCCTTCCATAGGCCAGGGGCTGGCGACTAGCACCAAGGCGTAATTCATGATAAAAAGGGAAGGCATTGCCTTTCTAAAGTAAACAAACACCACAGAGAAAGAAAGTAGAAGTAAACACTAAGTAAAACTGGTTATAATAGTAAGTGCGGAAAAGTAAGTGGGCCAGAATACAAACCCAAACTGAAGGTAAAGTACAACTGGAAAGGAAGTACAACAACTGAAAAGTAAAGCCAAAACGTCGAGCTGTCCACTAGAAGTCCCACCTGAAGGGTGGGTACAGATAGCCTCCTCAGCTCCATGGGTCCAGTCGTCCGCTCCGTGTACGTCCCGCCCAGTGGTCCACCTTCAGGTACCGACTTGCTCTACAAGCCTCCACCACGATCAGTGTCTTCCATCGTCTGCATCCAACACAATGTAGTGTGGGCATAGCCCGTGCAGGGGTGAGTATAAGATACTCAGTAGGGACCCCGAGACCCCCGAAGGTCTCCCAGAATCCACAAAGGATAATCCACAAAGGAAAGATAAGATCATGAAGTAACATCTGACACTACTTAGGTATATTCCCATACATATACCTAAGTCATCAATTCTAGTTCGGCTCCAAAATCCGAGCCCAAGTACAACCCATTCCACAAAGGAAAACACAACCTAATCCACACAGGAAAGCATAACGTAATCCACACAGGATATCAAGTCAATCTTATCGAAGATAAGGATTGAAAGTCAAGACTCATCTCGCATAGGTATACTTCTTCATAAGATGATAGAGATGATTAGATGTAGCCATTGATTCATCTAAGATGTTGTACCCACACGGGATCGATAGGTACTAACCCCCACAATGAACCACAAAGGATCGATAGGTACTAACCCCCGCAATGACCCACACAGGATCTGTATGTGTTGGCCCACACAGGACAGCTGAGCGTTGACCCACACAGGATCTGACCCACACAGGATCAGTAGCACTGATCCACACAGGATCGGTAGCACTGATCCACACAGGATCGCTGAGTGTTGTAGTCGTCGTCGTCGAATCCACGGAGGATTTTTGTACAGTCGTCATCGTCGTCACAGTCGCAGCCAGCTCTAGGGTTCCCGCACACAGCAAGCTCGTTCGGGGAGGGTCCGCTCCACGAGCCGAGGGGCTGATACATCAAGTGACACAAATTCCGGAGTCTATGTATCCAAAAGTTCTGTATCGTCAACAGGAACTCAACGTGACAGACGGCGCGTCATTCGGGCACCCAGTCTGAGAGTTATTGGCTTTTTCGTTCCAGGGGCCCGGTTGGTTTTTATGTCAAAACCAACCCGTCCGTACTCCAACTACGTACAAACCTCGAGAAGAGTAAGCCAAAAGGTCAGTCTCACAAAGAGGAATCCAATAAAGTTGACGGCACGTCAATCGGACGTCCGGAGCTCAAGTTATAAGTGTTTCCGCTCAGAGGGCCCGGTGGGTTTCGTGTTCGAACCAACCCGGCCGAACCCAAAGTTCTTTGAAACATTGAGTGTAATATACCAAAACGACCGCCTCGATCCAAGGATCACATCGAAATTGACGGTGCATCGATCGTAGGTCTGTATCCCATGTTATGGGCAAAAGACCGAAAGATTTCCGAAAATAGGGGGTTCGGGCCCGGTCCGACCCGACCCGATACCCCCTGGGTCGGCCCAACTCGGGTCCGGGTCTGGACCATTAGGGCGTGGCCCGGCCTGGCCTGGCCAGCGTGGCCAGGCAGCTCGGCCGAAACGGACGAGCGGAAGGGGGGGCACGCTACCCCCCCCCCCCCCCCCATAGTTGGTGTAACCGCGACCCCCATGTGGGGGGGAGGGGGCGCTCCTTCGGCCAGCTGGGGGTTACGACCCCTGGCTTCTTGGAAGCCGGCCGGCCCGGTCCGGCCGGCCTGTTGCTTCTGCCGCGGGACCGCCGGGGTCCCTCCCTCCTTCTCCGGTGCTGGCGGCCAGAAGCCGGTCGTCACTTCCTGCTCCACTGCGGCCACAGGTCGTGGCCTTGGTCCGACCGGCGCGGCGTGACGGCGCCGCGCCCCTCTGCCGTGGCCCCACTCCGGCCATGGCCTCTTCTAAGTCCTCTGGCGTGGCATGACAATGCTGCGCTTCTCCGCCCATTATTTATTATTTCCACATGGTGCCACGGCACCGCGCTGCCTTGCTCGTGCCGCAACAAATTCAAGCATCAAGGGGGGAGGAGAGTCGGCTTTGTTCGTGCGGTCCGACCTCCTCCCATTATTGCGATAATAGGCGGTCCAATTTGAACATGAAGAACGGAGACAGAAGTATTCACGAACAAAAACAATTAATCCCCTACCTCGATGAAATCGTTTAACGATGGTTCGTCGCGGAATTGAACATCGCGGAAGAAGGCGTCGCGGAAGGAGAGGTCCATTGGCGTCGTGGTACACGGTGTCACGTCGTCGGAGGTCGGTGTTCTTCATCGGCGATGGTGCGCTCTTCACGTTCTTTAAGGAGGAAGAACATTCTTCGGAACATAGAGCTTTCCTCTCCAAATCCTCTCGCACAATGAACTAACCTCTCATGAAATAAGTCTTAGTCTTATTTAATTAACACAGAATCCAAAATTTCATTTGAAATTAAAAATGAATCCAAGAATTAAATATATTGAAACCTACTCAGTTAATTAATTAAGAGTTGACTTCAATTAGAGGGGGTGCGAGTGGGTTACATAATTAATAGGGGTTGAGGAAGTTGAAAGGGTGGGGCTCGTCTGGGCCCCACCCCACTACTATCCTACCTAGTGGAGTAGTTAGGATGTGGGTCCCACTTCAACCACTTAGCTTAGTTTAACACTTCTTAGAATAAAAATAAAATCTGTTGCACATTATTTTATTTTATTCTTTAGTTAACCCAATTAATTAAAACTCCACCCGAGAAAAAGCAACTCCGGAAAAGGTGTTCTTAAGCAATTATCAGCGCTGCGATTCCATCGGTGCCCTCGGATTTCGATTCCGAGCACCGTTTCAAAAGTTAGGAAAACCCGCTCGTTCGTTCACTGAACGTACCCAAGATAAACTTCGGAAAATGATTTTGGGCACACCGGGCCTCGGAATCAGGTGCCGTCAGAAACTGCGTTATTGTAAAATCCAAAAGAAAATTTAGAAAAAATTTCCATTGAATTTTACAGGTCTTTATATTACTCCCACCTCAGGGCTTTACGTCCCAGTAAAGATACATCATAAACTGGGGAAACAAATGTGGGTATTGTGCACGCATCTGAGCCTCGCACTCCCAAGTGCTCTCCTAGAGGTTCCCGTGCTGCCATCTGATGTGCACTAGAGGAATTGACCATCCACGTAGGAACCTCTCCTGTCGATCCTCGATCTCCACAGGGACCTCTTCAAAATTCTCCCCATCATCAATGTCCAGCTCCCCATGGTCGATGATATGCGTCGGTTCGTGCACGTATCTCCTCAGATGAGACATGTGAAAGACGTCGTGCACCCGGTGCAACTGAGGTGGTAGAGCAAAGCGATAAGCCACCTCGCCTATCCTGCTGAGGACCTGGATTGCTCCGATAAAGCGCGGAGACAACTTGCTGCCTCGGCCAAATCTCCGTAATCCACGTCGAGATGAGACCCGTAAAAAGACGTGTTCACCATCCTCGAACTCTAGTGGTCTCCACCTCCTATCAGTATAAGACTTCTGCCGGATCTGAGTTCTCCTCATCTTCTCCTGGATGACCTGGACCTTCCTTTTCGTGGCCTGGACCATCTCTGGTCCCACAAGTTCTAACTCCCCAAGTTCTGTCCAGTATAGAGGTGATATGCAAGGTCGGTCATAAAATGCCTTGTATGGTTCCATCCAGATGGTGGAGTGGTATCTGTTGTTGTACGCGAACTCCACCAAGGGTAGGTGGTCCTTCCAGCTGCGACTAAAGTCGAGGACACATGCACGGACCATTTCCTCGAGAGTCTGAATGGTCCTCTCCGTCTGACCATCCGTCTGAGGGTGAAATGCGGTGCTCAGAAGTAGTTGCGTCCCGAATTCCTCCAACAACCCCTTCCAAAGCCAGGAAGTAAAGTGTGAATCTCGATCGAAGACGATAGATGATGGCACACCATGAAGTTGTATGATCTAATGAATGTAGAGGTGTCCCAAGCTCTCCACTGAGCTCTGCTCTCTGATGGGTAAGAAGTGGGCTGACTTGGTGAGTCGGTCGACAATCACCCAAATGGAGTCATGACCTCTGGAAGTGCATGGAAGTCCAGCCACGAAGTCCATAGATATCCCATCCCACTTCCACTCCAGGACCTCCAAGGGTTGTACCAAGTCTGATGGTACCTGGTTCTTTACCTTCACCTGCTGGCAGTTGAGGCATCGAGAAACTAACTATGCTACAGCCTTTTTGATACCTGGCCACCAGTGCTATCGTCTGAGGTCCTGGTACATCTTCACCACTATTGGATGTACCGCGAAAGGGGAAGTGTGGAACTCCCTCATCACCTCCTCCTGAAAATCAGCTGGTACCATGGTACTTCCTCTGAAAAGGATGACGTGATCTTCTCCCACAAAGAATCCATTAAGTGCATGTCCTGGGGATATCTGCGCACGCCGCGTCTCACAGTCATCATCCCCATGCTGCGCCTCTCTGACCTGCTGTAGAAGTGGAGGAGTGACTGTGAGTGACTGTAGAAAGGCTTTTCCATCACTATCCATGAAGGACATCTGCAAAGCGGCTAGCTGCTCTGTCGCCTCCCCAAGTAGCTAAATACCTGTCCTCATGCTGAGAGCATCGGCTACTACGTTCCCCTTTCCAGGAGTATAGACTATCACAAAGTCATAGTACTGGAGTAACTTGAGCCATCGCCGCTGTCTCAGGTTCAGGTCATTCTTCGAGAAGATGTACCTGAGACTCTGGTTTTCAGGATAGACTGTAAAGTGCTCGCCCATCAGATAGTGTCGCCACATCTTCATAGCGAAGACCACTACTGCTAACTCCAGGTCATGGGTAGCGTAGTTCTGCTCATGCTGCCTCAACTGACATGATCTATAGGCGATCACTGATCACTCCTACATCAGGACACATCTGAGTCTGGTTCCTGATGCATCACAGTAAACTACGTACCCTACTCCCTCCTCCGGTAGCCTCAAGATAGGTGTGCTGGTCAATCTCTGTCTCAGCTCCTGGAAGCTCTGCTGACATATATCTGACCACACGAAGGGTTTCCCCATCTTTTTCAAAGATGAAAGTGGTGTCTCAACTCTAGATAATTCTGGAACAAATCTCCAGTAGTACCCAGCTAGTCCTAAGAAACTATGCACCTCTGTCACGCTCCTGGGTGGCTCCCAAGCTAGCACTGCCTCGATCTTTGTAGGATCCACCGCAACTACTTCCTCAGAGATGACGTGTCCCAAGAAGTGGACCTCACGTATCCAGAACTGACACTTCGAGAGATTACCATAAATCTGGTGCTCTCGGAGTGTGTCCAGTACAACCTGCAAGTGGTAGGCGTGCTCCTCCTCAGTCGTCGAGTATATCAATATGTCGTCAATGAAGACCATGACAAATTGATCGAGGTAAGGCTGGAAGAGACTTTTCATGAGGCCCATGAACAATGATGGATCATTGGTTACGCCGAATGGCATAACCAAGAACTCATAGTGGGCATACCGACATCTGAAGGCTGTCTTCTGCACGTCCTCGTCCGAAACTCTGAGCTGATGATAGCCTGACCTGAATTCTATCTTCGAGAACCACTGTGCTCCCTTAAGATGATCAAAGAGGTTGTCAATCCATGGTAGCGGATACTTTTTTCTCAAGGTCACCTGGTTTAGGCGACGGTAATCGACACAAAGTCGCAATCTCTGGTCCACCTTCTTGGAAAACATTATCAGGGAAGCCTAGGGTGAAACACTGGGTCGGATGAATACCTTGCCTTGCAAGTCCTCCAACTGTACACGAAGCTCTCTAAGCTCAGTGGGGACCATTTGATATGCTGGGGTGGATATCGGGGTTGTCCCTGGGTATAGGTCAATATAAAAGTCCACCTCTTTGTGAGGAGGTAGTCCTGGAACGTCGTTGGGAAAAATGTCCACATACTGATCCACCACTGCAGGTAAGCTCGGACTCCACATGTCAACTGCTCCTAGGATGAGGCTAGCCAACTGATGAGTGATGGGCTATCCTCTCCTCTGCGTGAGTCCATCCTACACTGCAAAGTCTCCCTTCTCGCCGGTGAAGGTGAACCGGCTCCCATCGGTGCGAACCCAGTGCACCTTGCGCCTAATGCAGTCGATCTGAGCATGGACTATAGATAACAAATCCATGCCCAAGATGATTTCGTAAGGCCTCGACGCCGCTACAAGAAGATCCCAGCCGAAGCTCTCACCTCCTAGAGTAATCTCACAATGTCGGCACCAGTGCGTAATCGTTGAGTCTACTCCCGTAGGAGTCTCTAGCCGTAAGGATCGAGCCAACGGTTCTGTTGGAATCTCCGAGCTCTGAACAAGGGAAGCGGAAATGAAATAATGACTCACTCCTGTGTCTATAAGAACTGCAGAAAGGGTGGAGTAGACACTGATAGTACCTCGAATCATCTCGGGTGTGTTGTGGTCGTAGGCCTATGCTGCCTGAAGTTGTGCCTGTCTCTGCCCGCCAGCTCCCTGTGGTCGGGGTGGACCTCCTGGTGGTGGTGGTGGTAGATTCTCAAATCATCGCCCACCACCTGCTGCTCAGCCAGCTCCTCTGCCTCGTCCACCTGCTCCCTGCGGACTGCCACGATCGACCCTCTGCCTCTGCCTAGGTGGTCCATCAACCGTCTGCTGCTCCTCTGCATGGAGGGTCGGGCAGTCACGAGCCATGTGGCCCTGCCCACCGCATGCGTAGCACTGTCTGCCTCTCCTAAGACTGGCTCTGCGCTATGTTCCCCGCACCTCTGAGCCAGTGTCCTGAGGTTGTCCGCCTAAGGGTCTAGTCCTCCTGGACCCATGTGTCATCTGTCGACTTCCAGCTTCAGAAGAATCTGCTATGTGTCGCCCTGCGGTAGGTCTTGCTGCTGGTGTAGGATCAGCAAGAAAGCTCTCAATGAGAAGGGCTTGCTCCAGTACTCCTGCCTGTTTCGAATGTTGAGGGAGATCAGCGATGCCCTGATCTCATGCCTCAGTCCCTGCTCGAAGGTTCGGGCCCGGAAGAATGTGTAACACCCCAGGTAAATAAATAATATGACGTTTTTATATTTATCTCTATTTGTGAAAAAAAATATTAATATTACTTTAAAGGGAACATTATGCTCGATGGCGTACCCGACACGCAACAACAAGTTTCTTGGGAATCTTACGTTGCACTCTAATAATAAAATAATATTATTTTAAATGGTAGTTAACATGTAGTCGTTGTATTGGCGGGGATGGATAGAAATAACTAAAATATGATTATATATGTTTTTAAATGTTTTTACTTTTATCAAATAAAAGATAAATGCTTAAAATACGGAAAGAATTCAATTTTAGGCGTATATGCCCTAGTTTTCACTAAAGGTTCACTTATCGCCTTTTGATGGAGAACCGTCATTAAATATAGTTTTTTTCACTCTTATACATTCTATTGGACCAAATAAAACTCTTCTTAATAATTAGGACATCAAAATTTACTTTGTGTAAATTTTTGGTATCTTTCCGATAAAGTTCATTTTTTTTAATGAATAGTTTAAAATGTTGTATTTTAATTCAAAACCTCTTTTTAATCTAATTTATTTATAAGATTAGATTATCTTTTGAATTGGTTTTAAAGTGAAATTAGAATATATTTTTACCATTAAATCCAATAGTGGTCGTTGAAATTAATTTCACTTTGAAATCAGACTTAAACTAGTGTCAATCTCTTGATACTTATTGTTTCATAAAAACACGCTATTTGCTCTGACAGCGGGAATTAATTAATAAATTAATTAATGTGACTTATATGTTTTTAATTTTGTAAAATAGACTTCATTTTTGAATTCAGAATATCAAATATATCTTAGGGTGAATTTTTGGGATTTTTCTGAAAAACATCAATTTTTGATGAATAGTGAAACCACTAAGTGGTACTTATAAAAACTGATTTTCCGTTTAAATGAAATTTTGTCATCATTGTGTTTTGAATTTCAAAAATCCAACATACATGGTTTTCATTAAGAAGTAAAATGTGGTTCCATGGGATTAAAATAATTTTTTGGTGAATAGTAACTTATTATGTTTTTAATCGCGATTAGAGGTAATTAGTGTAGTTTAAGGTAAGAATAATGTTTTAATAAAATAAAATGACCTAGACACATGTCCTACCCTCATTTGATGAGTCGTGGCCGACCAAGACAATCCATGGGTCAACTTGGGGACCCCATGGAGCCACTTTGGTTGGAAAATGACATAAATACCTTTTTATTTAATGTTAAAGTAAAAATGACACAAACATGAGATGTTTTACTAAAATAGTTTTTACATGGGGTTATACAAGTCATATTTTTTACTATAAATAGTAACTGGAAATCTAAAAATATTTCCTACATCATAGTATTTTTTTATAATTTTTATACATTAAATAAATTAAATTATTTATGACATCATGATGATGCAGTGATGACCTCATTATTTAACGATTTAAATAAAATGGAAAGATAATGTAAAATCTAAGACCTACACATGGCCAAAACCAATTGGATGGGTGGATTTCGAACCCTTATCACCTTATCCTCGAAACACATCAATGTGGGACCTCTTAAATCCGAATACCATTTTAAAATAAAGTGACTTTTCTTTACCTTCAAAGAGTGCCCCTCCACTCCTCTTATAAAAGGCCCCCACCTCTACCTCCTTACCCACACTCCCAAAGCCTTTGGCTCAGCCAAACTCTGCCCATTTTGTCTCTCCACTTCCCTATATTACTCCTTGAAGCCTCACTTTGGGAATAATCCTTTCCAAGGAAGCCTTTGAACTCAAATCAAAGGAAGTTACCCGATTTAAAGGAAGTGTCTTCACTTGTCTCCTTTTGTTTTATTTTGCTTCTCCAACCCCATAAACTATTTTTATTATTTTCTTTTGTAACAAATCCAGTATCTTAAATATACTATTATGTTGTTATAAGAAGGATTCGAGCTACACTTACACACACTTTCGTCTAATGGTTAAAGAACATACTGTTTCTGTGGTTGGCGATTTTCTGCCTCACGAAACGATGATTGTTCAACATTCTTCTAACACCTTCAAAGGTGGACATTAAGATGACACTATATTTATATATGATATATAATATGTTTATTTTTTACTTAATCTTCTGTATTTTTCATTTATGTCATACCTTTATGGTTTCCATTATGGGTAAACGCGATATCTTCATTTAAGGAAATGCGGACTACCGCCCCCTCAAAGTGATTTGATTCGTTAATACCATATGTGGTACGTATAAAGGATATATTTAATTATATTATATATGATACCATACTGGAATAATATTATGTATCATTATGTTTTAATTCCATTAAATATGCAATAGAAATGGTAGTAGCGTTCATGTGTACGTACGGCTTACTGTCTCCATGAACGGTACATTTCATTTCTTATCTCAAAATGTTATGTACTATTATAAGTACATATATATAATGGATATATATGTAATATATTACATCTAAATGATGTATATCATTCTGGAATTATAACATATATATATATATCTCATTTTGTTTTAATTCCATTAATATGACAAAAAAATTAAAGTAGCGTTCATGCGTACGTACGGCCTACCGTCTCCATGAACGGTGCTTTTAATTTTTATCTCCAAATGATATGAAATAGTATAAAATGAATATATACTAGATATATATGATATTTAAAACATTAATACTATTCTGGAAATTATTTACTTATAACTACATGGGCAATCTTTTTTCAAACAAGATCATTTTTGACTTAAGAACCAAATATCGGCAAAACAAACATTATTATCTTAAATGATTACATAATGTTTATAAAATGGAAATAAGTGATCTAAAAGGAATAGTGAACTAGAAAAAGGTTCTTAATAAAGTGGAAATTAACTCAAGTTTATTATTCAGGACGTTAAAGAACGATCAAGTCAAGTTGGACCCGAGGTAAGGGATCCTACTCCTCTCTTTCTTTTTAAGTACACTCTTTTATGTCATTCCTTGTAAGATCATCTTTCTTGTTATTGGGATGTTATTTTATATTACTCTTACTGTAATTTTTATGTTCATATAATGAGAGACCCTATTCTCTCTCATCAATCCATTTTGGAAGTTTTGAGTGGCACTGTTAGGCTGCCGAATTTTCGTAAGAGATCTAACCTCTCTCTTTCTCTTTAAGTACTCTCCTTTATGTCACTTCTTTTAAGCTCCTCTTTGTTATGATGGGGGATGTTATTTTATATTCCTATTTATGCACATTTTATTTTAATGTGATTAGATACCCTATTTGATCTCATCAATCCATTTTTGGAAGTTTTAAGTGACGTCATTAGGCTGCCGAGTTTTCGTAAGGGATTTTTCATCTCACTTTTATTCCCATGAGATTTATGCTACATTTTCCACAATTTCCTTTGATTGGTGCATGTACTGAAGATTATTTTACTCTTTTTGTAATATTCTTTCATTTATGAGTATTTACATCAATTTTGTATTGTCCTTCTTTTACGGGGCGTATGTTTCGAAAGATACCCATGTCGGTAAGGGAACCTTTCACCCTCCTATTTTTGAAAGACTTATTTTGTTATGTCTTTTAATTCACATAATATTATTTTGGGATATGTTCTTATATATCCTTATTGACTTAAATTTTATGTCTAAGTGATGAGATACCCTTTTTATCTCTCATCAACTCTTTTTATGAATTTTGAAGTGACGCCGTTAGGCTGTCAAATTATTACAAGGGAACTTCTTAACCCAATTTTTATTCTTTGAGATAAACTTTTACACCTTGAATATGTCGTTCTATGATTATGTGTGAATGTCCTCTGATTGTTTTACACTTAATACCCACTTATATTTCGTGTATTCGTTTGTCACACATAGTTACGTAACTGATTTATCCTTAATCCAAGGATACCGTCTTTGTATGGTACTTCGTCTCAATCTCCTTTCATTGAGTCATATTTTGTTTTATACACAACTTTAATTTATATAGTGTATAAACCCCTTTGACTTTTACATTTATCCAAAAGTAATCTTTTTATATGAAGCGTTTTACTAAACGACAAAAGGGAATGTTTTTGTCGTATGTATGCGGCGACAATGATATCTCCGCCGCCATGACTATTATTTGAGTTTCGGATTCCTCTAAAATCCATACCTTCTTTTTAAAAGAAAAATAAATACCATGTTTTACTTTTCTTTTATTTTGGTATTGAAAATGGTTTTCATAATGTGTTGTATTGATATCTTGTTATTGAAAGGTGGAAATGTTATGTTTCCTTTATGCATGGTTTATGTGATAAGATTATGTTATGGTTCTTGGGCATTGTTATGAAGATGGGTGGTTCTGTGACAAACTAAGGGCGGGTGAGCCCGATATAGATCTCCAATGCATTGAGTAACGCGAAGGAGTGAAACGTTACGGTTTATCCGAAAAGATTTAGGGAATATACTGTGACGGGTATTCCAAACGTAACCAAGAGGGTTACTCCCTACGTAAGAATGTTATTAATGCCTCAAGTTACCTTTATGTCTTATGATTTCTATGATTTATTCATGGTTTGATGAGGTATATTAAAGTTCCTATGCTTTATGGGTAAAGTATGATTTCATTCTTATGTTTATATGAACTCATCTTTCCTTTCCATATTTTTATAACCCTTACTGAGATTTTTATGCTTATCCCAAGTTTTTGAAATGTTTTTCACAGGTCAAGGGAAAGGTACATGATGTGATGATAGTGTCAAGGATGTGTCAATAAAGAATCCGTGTTTTATTTTAAATATGTTTCTGTTGATGGGAATAATGAATATTGTCTTTTATGTAACCACTTTGTTTAAAAGTGGAATGTAATGCAAGTTTCATGATCTAATTCTCTAAAACTCTAATCCTAAAAAGATCCTCAATGTGTAATCTTGTAATAACTCAGGATTAAGTAAGGTTTAAGGCTGGGGCCTTATAGTTGGTATCAGAGGTCGGTTTAGATAACTGTAGATGTTAGGGTATTCTTTAAGCATAAGTGACAGTACCATAATGGATAGGATTTCAGAAAGAGTCCTAGTTTTAGATAAAGTGAATGAGTAAGTATATCTTAGTGGTTATCTTCCTCATTAGTACATGATGGTTATGTTGATATACTCACACTGACCTTTTTGGTTTTAGTAAATGGCTGGATCTAGCAGGCACCATAGTGAAAATGGGTTTGAAGGAAACTGTGGTGGTTCTATGATTAAGAGACTGGATGAAATGGGGGATTCAATGAGGAATATCATGGTTGTTCTAAAACAACTATCAAGGAGTCATGATCAACCACTTCAACCTTGGTGAGTTCTCTAATGCATCATGTACGAGATGGCCAACTCGATGTGGAAGTTCAGGTAATAATTATTAAGGTAACCATTAGGGTTTATATGATCCTTACTTTTCAGGTAATTATGGGTTACTCTATGATATGATGGAAAATGAAAGGAATGAGATAAACTTGAGGTTAAAATATGTTATGATCATTTTTGGGGATTTTATCTCTTTTTGGGTAATCTTTTACGAATTATTTAGTTTTGGAAAAAGGACAACAAGCAGACCGTGTGACAACCCGTTGCGTCAGACAATGCTGTGGGAATCGAACCCACAACCAAAGTGCGACTGGTATTTATCGCCTACCACGGGACTACGTGAAGTCCCTGGTTAGTTTGACTGATTCTTTTTAGTTATATTATTTTAGGAATCAACAGTAAGTTTATTTTGGGTTATCTATGGAAATGATTAATCTATCATCAAGTATATGTGATTAGGTTAATTACTTTTCAATATGAGAATTTAAGAGTAACTGATGTTATTTGGAGATAAAAGTTAATTATTACCTTGGAAGACTATGTGACTAATTCCTTCAAATATTTGGGTTTCAATCTTAGTTTGGTTTACATTAAGTAATTTTATTGAAAAAAAATTTATAAAATGGTCCTCGTTGAACTTTGGGTTTTGTTGGAAAAATTTTGGAGATTAAGAATAGATTTTCTTTTTATAAAGGGTTATCCTTTTCTGGATTATCTGATCTTGTACTAACCTTTTTGGTTTTGGTTTTGGTTAAAGTCTAAAGACATGGGAAGTATATAGTTCTCTTTTGTGGATTAGGTGATTCTCTAGAAGTTGATTATAGTACTCTTAATGTGAACAAGTCTTCCTAAATACTCGTCTTTTGGAGAAAATATGAGTTCGTGTAAGAAATATAGTAAAATTTGAAAGTAAACATGACAAGTAATTATGTTTCCTTATGTTTTAGTTAAGCTCAAAAATAAATTCCTCAATGAAAAGTAACTAAAAAAATGTTGTCCATTAACTTTTCCTACTGGGGAATCCAATACCGTTTAACCCATCACAAGTTTGCGATTTTCTTGTGGTTAACTTTATCCTAAACATGTTTTCTATCACTCTCCATCAGAACTTGGCCCTATGTTTTCTCCTCCATGTCCATGTTTTCCTACATGGAATCCTAGTATGGGTTAACTTGGGTGACCTCTGTACTTCTCATTCTTTATTTTAAAGTGATTGTTTTACCGACTCTTGTTCCGATGTGGGACTTTCAAGGATGTTTCTGAGCCCAATTTTAAAATTGCGAGGACGCAATTCCCAAAAGGGGGGAAGGATGTAACACCCCAGGTAAATAAAGAATATGACATTTTTATATTCATCTCAATTTGTGAAAAAAATATTAATATTACTTTAAAGGGAACGTTATGCTCGATGGCGTACCCAACACGCAACAACGAGTTTCTTGGGAATCTTACGTTGCACTCTAATAAAAAAATAATATTATTTTAAATGGTAGTTAACATGTAGCCATTGTATTGGCGGGGATGGATATAAATAACTAAAATATTATTATATATGTTTTTAAATGTTTTTACTTTTATCCAATAAAAGATAAAGGCTTAAAAAACGGAAAGAATTCAATTTTAGGCGTATATGCCCTAGTTTTCACTAAAGGTTCACTTATCACCTTTTTATGGCGAACCGTTATTAAATATAGTTTTGTTCACTCTTATACATTCCATTGGACAAAATAAAACTCTTCTTAAGAATTGGGACATCAAAATTTACTTTGTTTAAATTTTTGGTATCTTTCCGATAAAGTTCATTGTTTTTAATGAATACTGTAAAATGTTGTATTTTAATTCAAAACCTCTTTTTAATCTAATTTATTTATATGATTAGATTATCTTTTGAATTGGTTTTAAAGTTAAATTAGAATATATTTTTACCATTAAATCCAATAGTGGTCTTTGGAATTAATTTCACTTTGAAATCAGACTTAAACTAGTGTCAATCTTTTGATACTTATTGTTTCATAAAAACACGCTATTTGCTCTGACAACGGGAATTAATTATTAAATTAATTAATTTGACTTATATGTTTTGAATTTTTTAAAATAGACTTCAATTTTGAATTCCGAATATCAAATATAGCTTAGGGTGACGTTTTGGGATTTTTCTGAAGAACTTCAATTTTTGATGAATAGTGAAACCACTAAGTGGTACTTATAAAAACTGATTTTCCGTTTAAATGAAATTTTACCATAATTGTGTTTTGAATTTCAAAAACCTGACATACATTTTTGTCATTAAGAAGTAAAATGTGGTTCAATGGGATTAAAATAATTTTTTGGTGAATAGTAACTTATTAATTTTTTAATCGCGATTAGAGGTAATTAGTGTAGTTTAAGGTAAGAATAATGTTTTAATAAAATAAAATGACCTAGACACATGTCCTACCCTCATTGGATGAGTCATGGCCGACCAAGAAATTCCATGGGTCAACTTGGGGACCCCATGGATCCACTTTGGTTGGAAAATGACATAAATACCTTTTTATTTAATGTTAAAGTAAAAATGACACAAACATGAGATGTTTTACTAAAACAATTTTTACATGGAGTTATACAAGTCATATTTTTTACTATAAATAGTCATTAGAAATATAAAAATATTTCCTACATCATAGTAGTTTTTTATAAATTTTAGACATTAAATAAATTAAATTATTTATGACATCATGATGATGCAGCGATGACCTCATTATTTAACGATTTAAACAAAATGGAAAGATAATGTAAAATATAAGACCTAAACATGGCCAAAACCTATTGTATGGGTGGATTTCTAACCCTTATCACCTTATCCTCGAAACACATCAATGTGGGACCTCTTAAATCCGAATACCATTTTAAAATAAAGTGACTTTTCTTTACCTTCCAATAGTGCCCCTCCTCTCCTCTTATAAAAGGCCCCCACCTCTACCTCCTTACCCACACTCTCAAAGCCTTTGGCGTGGAGAAACGCTTCCCATTTTGTCTCTCCAATTCTCTCTCTTACTCCTTGAAGCCTCAATTTGGGCAGAATCCTTTCCAAGGAAGCCTTTGAGCTCAAATCAATGGAAGTTACCAGATTTAAAGGTAATGTCTTCACTTGTGTCCTTTTGTTTTATTTTGCTTCTCCAACCCACTAAACTCTTTTTATTATTTTCTTTTGTAACAAATCCAGTATCTTCAATATACTATGATGTTTTTATAAGAAGGATTCGAGCTACACTTACACACACTTTCGTCTAATGGTTAAGGAACATACTATTTCTGTCGTTGGCGATTTTTTGCCTCAAGAAACGATGATTGTTCAACATTCTTCTAACACCTTCAAAGGTGTCCATTAAGATGAAACTATATTTATATATGATATATAATATTTTTATGTTTTACTTAAGCTTCGGTATTTTTCATTTATGTCATACCTTTATGGTTTCCATTATGGGTAAATGTGATATCTTCATTTAAGGAAGTGCGGACTACCGCCCCCTCAAAGTGATTTGATTCGTTAATACCATATGTGGTACGTATAAAGAATATATTTAATTATATGAAATATGATACCATATTGGAGTACTATTATGTATCATTATGTTTTAATTCCATTAAATATGCAATAGAAATTGAAGTAACGTTCATGCGTACGTACGACTTACCGTCTCCATGAACGGTACATTTCATTTCTTGTCTCAAAATGTTATGTACTATTATAAGTACATATATATAATGGATATATATGTAATATATTACATCTAAATTATGTATATCATTCTTTAATTATAACATATATATATATATATCTCATTTTGTTTTAATTCCATTAATATGACAAAAAAATTAAAGTAGCGTTCATGCGTATGTACGGCCTACCGTCTCCATGAACGGTGCTTTTAATTTTTATCTCCAAATGCTATGGAATAGTATAAAATTAATATAGACTGGATATATATGATATTTTAAACATTAATACTATTCTGGAAATTATTTACTTATAACTACATGGGCAATCTTTTTTCAAACCAGTTCATTTTTGACTTAAGAACCAAATATCGGAAAAACAAACATTATTAACTTAAATGATTACATAATGTTTATAACATGGAAATAAGTGATCTAAAACGAATAATGAACTAGAAAAATGTTCTTAATAAAGTGGAAATTAACTCAAGTTTATTATTCAGGATGTTAAAGAACGGTCGAGTCAAGTCGGACCCGAGGTAAGGGATCCTACTCCTCTCTTTCTTTTTAAGTACACTCTTTTATGTCATTCCTTCTTAGCTCATCTTTCTTCTTATTGGGATGTTATTTTATATTAATCTCAGCCGCCGTGACCATTATTTGAGTTTCGGCTTCCTCTAAAATCCATACCTTCTTTTTAAAAGAAAAATAAATACCATGTTTTACTTTTCTTTTATTTTGGTATTGAAAATGGTTTTCATAATGTGTTGTATTGATATCTTGTTATTGAAAGGTGTAAATGTTATGTTTCCTTTATGCATGTTTTATGTGATAAGATTATGTTATGGTTCTTGGGCATTGTTATGAAGACGGGTGGTTTCGTGATAAAATAAGAGCGGGTGAGCCCGATATAGCTCTCCAATGCATTGGGTAACGCGAAGGAGTGAAACGTTAAGGTTTCTCCGAAGAGATTTAGGTAATATACTGTGATGGGTATTCCAAATGTAACCAAGAGGGTTACTCCCTATGTAAGAATGTTATGAATGCCTCAAGTTACCTTTATGTCTTATGATTTCTATGATTTATTCATGGTTTGATGAGGTATGTTAAAGTGCCTATCTTTTATGGGTAAAGTATGATTTCATTCTTATGTATATATGAACTCATGTTTCCTTTCCATATTTTTTTAACCCTTACTGAGCTTTTTATGCTCATCCCATGTTTTTGAAATGTTTTTCACAGGTCAAGGTAAAGGTACATGATGTGATGATAGTGTCAAGGATATGTCAAGAAAGAATCCGTGTTTTATTTTAAATATGTTTCCGTTGATGGGAAGAATGAATATTGTCTTTTATGTAACCACTTTGTTTAAATATGGAATGTAATGCAAGTTTCATGATCTAATTCTCTAAAACTCTAAAACTAAAAAGATCCTCAATGTGTAATCTTGTAATAACTCAAGATTAAGTAAGGTTTAAGGCTGGGGCCTTATAGAATGGTTCTCGTACCATGTCCGTCGAATAGCGCGAGAGGTCGGTAAATCTCGCCGAGTACCGGGTGACTGTCATGATTCCCTGATGTGGCTGTAGTAGCTCCTGGATGCGCACCGCACGGAGAGTGGCTGGGACGAACTCCGAGCGAAAAAGGCTCTCAAAGTCTGTCCAGAGGAGAGATGCCTCGTCGTGCACCTGGAGCATCAAGCTCCACCATCTGCCTACTACTGCGTGTAGGAGACTCGCTGCAAGGATCTCCATGAGGTCTACTGGTGTCCCTACCAATCGGAAAACTCGTACAACTGCCTCCAGCCAATCCTCGGCTGCCTGAGGTTCTGTCTCCCCACGGAACCTGGGCGGTCTCTGATGCTGAAACTCGTGCAATGCACCAAGGTGACGTGCACTCTCAGTGGTTGGGGCTGGTAGCATCGGTGGCTCGGCGGGTAGTGGTACCGCTGGTGCCTCCACAGTAATAGGGCCCTGCACCGAGGCCTCGTCGCTCAGTGGGCTGTCGTCATGTACAAAACTTGGAACCCTAGCTGGCTGCCATCGTGGGGCCATCCTGAAAAGAGACAGGTGTGCCACGGTCAAAACAGTATACCTGGTGAGATGACACAAAGTAATCACAAAGAAAACTTGAAACACACATGCAATCAATGTTTTCGTGCATTAAGGCGGAAATCGGAAGTCAGGGTCCTGGTGTATGGATATGTCAGCCGCCGCACCAATACTCGACTCCCTAGACTGATAACCACACTAAATACTCTTAACACTATTGCTTCACATAGAAAAAGATCAGAGTACTGAGTTCTGCGGTAGAACCGAACTCCTCTGATACCAATTTGTCACGACCCATCCTCGGGGCCCGTGTCGTGACTACCCCAAGCCCGCCTTCCATAGGCTAGGGGCTAGCGACTAGCACCAAGGCGTAATTCCTGATAAAAAGGGAAGGCATTGCCTTTGTAAAGTAAACAAACACCATAGATCAAGAAATCATAAGTAAACACTAAGTAAAACTGGGTACAATAGTAAGTGTAGAAAAGTAAGTGGGCCAGAATGAAAACCCAAACTGAAGGTAAGGTACAACTGGAAAGGAAGTACAACAACTAAAAAGTAAAGCCACAACGTCGAGCCATCCACTGGAAGTCCCACCTTAAGGGTGGGTACAGATAGCCTCCTCAGCTCCACGGGTCCAGCCATCCACTCCGTGTACGTCCCGCCCAGTGGTCCACCTCCAGGTTCCGACTTGCTCCACAAGCCTCCACCACGATCATCGTTGTCCTTCGTCTGCATCCAACACAACGTAGTGCGGGCATAGCCCGTGCAGGGGAGAGTATAAGCTACTCAGTAGGGACCCCGAGACCCCTGAAGGTCTCCCAGAATCTACAAAGGATAATCCACATAGGAAATATAATATCATGAAGTAACATCCGACACTGCTTAGGTATATGCCCTTACATATACCTAAGTCGTCAATTCAAGTTCGGCTCCAACATCCGAGCCCAAGTACAACCTAGTCCACACAGGAAAACACAACCCAATCCACACAGGAATTCATAACGTAATCCACACAGGATATCAAGTCAATCTTATCGAAGATAAGTATTGAAAGTCAAGACTCAGCTCACACAGGTATACTTCTTCGTAAGACGAAAGAGATGATCAGATGTATCCATTGATTCATCTAATTCGTCGGACCCACACAGGATCAATAGATACTAACCCCCGCAATGAACCACAAAGGTTCGATAGGTACTAACCCCCGCAATGACCCACACAGGATCTGACCCACACAGGATCGGTATGCACTGGCCCACACAGGACTATTGAGCGCTAACCCACACAGGATCGGTAGCACTGATCCACACAGGATCGCTAGGTGTTGTAGTCGTCGCCGTCAAATCCATGGAGGATTTCTGTACAGTCTTCATCGTCGTCGCAGTCGCAGCCAGCTCTAGGGTTTTCGCACACAACAAGCTCGTTCGGGGAGGGTCCGCTCCACAAGCCGAGGGGGTGATACATCAAATGACACTAATTCTGGAGTCAATGTAACCAAAAGTTCCATATCGTCAACAGGAACTCAACGTGATAGACAGCGCGTCATTCGGACGCTTGTTCTGAGAGTTATTTGCATTTTCGTTCCAGCGGCACAGTTGGTTTTTAAGTCAAAACCAACCCGGCCATACTCCAACTGCGTCCAAACCTCGATCGGAGTAAGAAAAAAGGTTCGTCCCACTAAGATGAATCCAACAAAGTCGACGGCACATCAATCGTGCGTCCAAAGATCAAGTTATAAGTGTTTCAGCTCCGAGGGCCCGGTTGGTTTCGTGTTCGAACCAACCCGGCCAAACCCAAAGTTCTCTTAAACCTTGAGTGTAATATACCGAAAATACCATCTCGATACAAGGATCGCATCGCAATTGAAGGTGCGTAGATCGGAGGTCCATAGCCCAAGTTATGGGCAAAAGACCGAAAGAGGTCCGAAAATAGGGGGTTCGGGCCCGGTCCGACCCGGCCTGATACCCCCTAGGTCGGGCCGAACCGGATCGACCCGACCCGGGTCTGGGTCCGTCCCATTAGGGCATGGCCCAGATTGGTGGGCGCGGCCCGGCCCAGGCGCCCCGGCCTGGACGCAGACCGGCCCGGCCTCGGCGCGGCCCAGACCGGTGGCCCGGCCGGGCGCGTTCGGCCTGGCTAGCGTGGCCAGGCGGCTCGGCCGAAATGGCCAAGCAAAAGGGGGGGGGGGGCAATACCCCCCCCCCTGTTGTTGTAACCGCGTCCCCCATGTGGGGGAGCGCTCCTTCGGCTAGCCAAGGGTTACGACCCCCGGATTCTTGGAAGCCAGCCGGCCCGGTCCGGCCGGCCAGTTGCTGCTATCGCGGGACGACCGGGTTCCCGCCCTCCTGCTCCAGCGCAGGCGATCGGAAGCCGGCCGCCGCTTCCTGCTCCACCACGGCCAAAGGCCGCGACCTTGGTCTGACTGGCGTGGCGCGACGGCGCTGCGGCTTTGTTAGACTTCAACGGCACGACACAACGACGTCGCGCTTCTCCGCCCATTCTTTATTATTCTCGCGTGGTGCAACGGCATCGCGCTGCCTTGATCGTGCCGCAACAAATTCAAGCATCATGGGGGGAGGAGAGTCGGTCGTGTTCGTGCGGTCCGACCTCCTCCTGTTATTGCGATAACAGGCAATCCAATTTTAAAATGAGGAACGGCGATGGAAGTATTCACGAACAAAAACAATTAATCCCCTACCTCGATGAAATCATTGAACGAAGGTTCGTCACGGAATTTAACGTCGCGGAATAAGGCATCGTGGAAGGAGAGGATCGTTGGTGTCATGGTACATGGTGTTGCATCGTCGATCTCCGAGGAAGGTGTCTCTCATCGTCATCCGTCGTCGGATGTCGGCGTTCTTCGTCGGCGACGGTGCGTTCTTCACGTTCTTCAAGGAGGAAGAACGTTCTTTAGAACTTAGAGCTTTCCTCTCCAAATCCTCTCGCAAAACGAACTAACCTCTCACGAAATAAGACATAGTCTTATTTAATTAACACTCAATCCAAAATTTCATTTGAAATTAAAAATGAATCCAAGAATTAAATATATTGAAACCTACTCAATTAATTAATTAAGAGTTGACTTCAATTAAAGGGGGTGCGAGTGGGTTACATAATTAATAGGGGTTGAGGAAGTTGAAAGGGTGGGCCTCGTGTGGGCCCCACCACAATAATATCCTACATAGTGGTGTAGTTAGGATATGGGTCCCACTTCAACCACTTAGCTTAGGTTAACACTTCTTAGAATAAAAATAAAATCTGTTGCACAGTATTTTATTTTATTCTTTAGTTAACCTAATTAATTAAAACTCCACCCGAGCAAACGCAACTCCGGAAAAGGTGTTCTTAAGCAATTATCAGCGCTGCGATTCCATCTGTGCCCTCGGATTTCGATTCCAAGCAACGGTTCAAAAGTTAGGAAAACCCGCTCATTCGTTCACTGCACGTACCTGAGCTAAACTTCGAAAAATGATTCTGGGCACTCTAGGCCTCAGAATCAGGTGCCGTTAGAAACCGCGTTCTTGTAAAATCCCAAAGAAAATTAAGAAAAAATTTCCCTTAAATTTTACGGGTCTTTACATTACTCCCACCTCAGGGCTTTACGTCCTCGAAAAGATACATCATAAACTACGAAAACAAATGTGGGTACTATGCACGCATCTGAGCCTCTCACTCCCAAGTGCTCTCCTGGAGGTTCCTATGCTGCCATCTGATGAATTTTTCATGTTCTGGACACTAAAAGAATAAAAATTTCATTTAAATGGTATTAATCCATTATTCAACAACAATTGGATCAAGATGCCCACTAAAATAAATTTGATGTTGCCTCATGAAGGAATCAATAGAAATTTTTCCCCTCCTATACCTTTTTAAAAGTCCATCATGATTCAAAGCCACTGTGGGTATAGTGATAAGATTTTTCATTAAAACTCCCATAACATTTGGTTTCTTGAGAAGAAAATCATTAAATTTCTCATTGCATTCATAATTAACATGGTTCTTTCAAGTTCCATCCATTGATTAAAACCAAAAAATAATAGTGTGAGAAACACTGACCATACTAAGAAAACTAAAAAAAATGAAGGGAAATTGCATTTAATATACAACATATTAGGTTTAATCGTCATTCATTCCTGATAAGTACAAAAAATATAAGTTTATAACCTATACTTTTACATATCTGTAAAGAAATACATAAACATACCCTTAGGAATATCCATAGTGATCTAACTAATTTTTTCTCAACCATATTTCCAAATGTTAACTAAACCTTTTCTTGGTTACCAAATATCATGACCCAAGATTAACATACATAGAAGACAAATTATTTTTTAATAATATTTCAAACATTACACAAACACATTCCCAAAGAACCAATTTTTTTAGTGCCTTTTGAAAAATTGAAGCATAAAAAACTGGTTCCTAATGCATCCATATATTCTCCAACATATTTTTTCATAACTAAAACCATTTTTTTACATATCATACTTAGTACCATTATTCATATCCTAGGAAAAATAAAAATATTAAATGGGTGAGCTCAAATTACCAATAAGGGTAAACAAGGGAGATATCAATCATAACATAATCATAAGGCATAATCACATAAACCAAAAATTTGAAAATCATATCCTTCACGTCAAATATCATGATACTATGTTAGGGAATAAATAATAGCATTTATAAAGAATCAAAGAACATATTCCAGGAGATAATATCATAATACATTATATTTTATCATACACATAAGCATATAAAATCATCTCTATATTAGCCAAGGATCATTTCCAAGTCCATCATATTGTACAAACTCCTTTACTAAACCCATTTCACTCCTCGTACCATCCCTATATTACTAAACCAATTTTACTTCCAATTTCAGTCCTGTACTACTGAACCAGGTTTAATTCCTATTCTATTCCTATCAATATCATAATATATAAATCATTACCCAAAAAATTAAAGGAAGATATATCTCCAACCTATCACATAAAGAAAACAATACATATGTGTCCTCCAATAACATAAATCATATCAGATCCCAGAATAAGAAATGGGATTTATAAATATTTGATCATAGCATAACTCGTGGAAGAGAAATGGGTTTCATAAATTTCATTCCTTAATATTCATAAAACAACCAAAAAGTAATAAGGATATTATTCTGGAAAAATATTCCCATTAAATAATAAGTAACATAAAATAATGTAATATTATAGGGAAATCATATTTAGAGATCACTTGAAAATAATTCCTGAGTAAAATATATCTTTTGTTTTGAAAACAAATTATTAAAATATAGTACAATATTAAAAGAAAACATTTCCTTTGAAAATAAACTTGTCATATTATAAGGTATGATTCAAGGAATTAATTCATCATGAAAGATAAAAAATATTTCCTATGTCATAAAAGATAAAAAATTACTTTAAATATTTTCCAGAAAATTCATAAAGAACCTCATTCGTAAAATGAAAAAAAAAGATTAATTTCAAAACATTTTTTAAAATTCACAAATGTATAAAAATGAATTTAAACAATAGTATAATAATATTTAAAATATTTTGGAAATTTTTTTTAAGAAACGTGGATATGGAAGATAAATAGTCCCTCTCAGATACTTATATATAAACAATACCAATTAATAATGAGATTGTAAAATTAACCCATACCTCAAATCTGATTTCCTTTGTACACATCTGAACCTTCAGTATAATGGATAATTTAATGTTATTAATTTATTCCAGAACCATATTAATATTTAAAATGTCATATATGATCCTATTATATCATTTTATCATCTTTTTGTTAATAATATTTCATTATTACCCTTCTTTCATGTGTCAACTGCTTCATTTTCCTATGATTATTTTCTCATATAAGTCATACTTACTATTCATAAGATATAGTTCCATAATATCAAGAATTATATTAAGGTAATAGATATAATATTTATTCATAATCTATATTTATATAATCATTCTTTAATGGTGATCGTGGAAAATGAATCGCATCGCACCGTGGACATGGCTGGTCGTACGTACGCACGAGCGATAGTATCCTTCCCGGAATTGTGAAAGGGGAATGAAGTGGATGGTATATTAAAACACTTTTTTTAAAATATAACTTAATTTTATATATCTATTATTTAAATCATTATACCCATCCATGTATTGTGGTGATAAATAATATTTTACACCACGTCGGGAGATGGTACGTCGTACATACGCATGTGCGGTGCTTTTGTTTATCATAGAATAGATAAAAGGTGGAATATGGTTATCCCATAATGATAATAACATCTCAAAATTTATATTATATTGTATTTCTAACTTTTTATGGAAAAAACAAATAAATAGTAATTAAAATAAGAAATAAACATGAAAGAGTCAGTAAAAAAGATTATCTTTTATTCGGAAAACATCTTTTAAATATCATCTTAGGGACACAAGGATTGTCCTTTAGACAATACCAGAACCTATAGATTGTTTCTAGGGAATTTTATATGAGAAACTATTAGTTTTTGGTTGATATTTAAGGCTCAAAATGATGCCAAGAAGTGAGGGAGTAGGTTTCCTTTTATAATTGAGGTGATTGGAACTTTTAGAATTTCCCAAAATATTACATTATAATAAATAAATTTTCTATCAAAATTCACCAAATATCTATTCATTCAAATATAAGATAATATAAATTTGTAATATTATCAAAACATATATTTTATACATGTTTTGTTATTATTTTAAACGTTATCATTTTGATAAACTATTTTTTATATATTTTTATTTAACTTTGGTAACTAGATATTTAATATTAAAAGATTTTAATTTTTACTTATGATATGTCAATTGGACCATAAAAAAATTTATTACATCTTAGACTATATAATAACTATTATTTATATTTAAATATGTTTTATTATTTTTATGTAATTTAATAAAATAGAATTTTCATGAAATATCATTTGTGTCAATTTTGGCACTATTCATTAGATGGAATTTTAAAAGTATCAATATAACAAGTTATGTAATGTCCCGGATCTAGATACCACTCAACTGGTGCCTCATACCCAGTTGGCCACTTGGCCTCAAGAATACTTCCCCAATCGCCAGAGGCAGACGACTAGCAGTGTAGGCCTAGGGTGTGATAGTGGAGAAACTATGCTATCATTGGCAGAGTTTAACACAATGGAATAAATAATAATACAATAGTGAAAGAAGAAAAAATCATACATATGAAATAAATAGAAAATGGATGATAAGATAAATAACCAAGCATCATGTCATACAAAAGATGATGCAACATATTATGTTCTAAGAAATAGCCAAAATTGGTACACTTTAGAAATCCACAATATCTGTTCCAAAAGCAAAAAATGAAACAGAGGAAACTAAGAATCATCACAAGCCTCATCTCGGTCCCATGATCTTCGACTCATAAACAGCATCTCAAGTACCTATAGAAAGGTGCTTTCCCTTATGGACACTTGCAATAATATAATCTGTTTGGGTCCAAAAGAATGACCCAAACTAGTTTTGAGAAAGAAATCTTAGTAGGAAACCACCAAAGATCAGTGCCTATCTGTTAGTGAGTAGATGCAATAGGTAGTGTACAAAAAGGAAAATCAGTAAACTAGGAAGTACTAAAAAGTAAACAATCCTAGAAGTACTGGATTATATTTATATTCTGTTCATGTTCTTTAATTAATTCAATTACAATGAATTATATAAGTCTTTGGATCCATCCCAATCCTATCAATCCCATGTATAAATTAAGCACAAAATAAACCTCAAGAGGAAATTGAAACAGAAAAGGTGAAGACAGAATCCAAGATTGTGAGTTGGCTTAGCAGACAAGTCATAATTCATTCCATTTCAATATTTAACTCAACATATTTTCCAAAGGCATAGAAAAACCCCACCCATGAGCATAACAAATCCTCACCCATAGGAATAACAAATACTCTCCCACATAAATAAAAAATCCTCACCTACAGGCATGTAATTCCATGCCCAGAGGGATAGCAGTCGATAGGGTCCAGCCTAGCATATCAGTATTTCAGCCTAAAAGAAAACACATGAAAATTACACTACTACATGGTTAACATAATAACAACTCGCATGTGCATCATACAAAACAAGAAAAAAGTGGATTAAAATATCACAATTCTTAAACAATTATACTCACACAAGTTGTTCATATCACAAGCCTAATGTAATATAACAATTATAAGGCTAAAACAAATATACTCACATGGTCCGTTAATGTATGACAATCCAACATGTGAATTAAGCTATCACAAGTCTTAATAAATCTTCATATCACATGGTCAAATTTAAATTAACCAATTTAGTTTTAAACAACTCAAAAAGGGGAAACAAAGGCTTTCCCATATGAAACCAAGGCCAAATAGCTAAACAATGGTCATATAAGGGAAATATACCCACAGAGTGGCCCTTAATCTAACCAAACAATCTCAAACATGCTTAAACTAATTTATTCCATGACATAACCATAATTAACCAACAACAATGGTCAATTTATATTTATTTTTATAACCTAAACATGGGTGAACGACACAATGGAACATATAAACAACTCGCCATTGAGCGAAATCCATAAGACCACCTACCTCATCATAGTACGACTCTCCTCATCCAGCCTCAACCTCCAATTAAATCAAGAACATTTTAGATATACAAAAAAATGGAAAATTACCATCTTTAAATAACTTCATAGACAACAAAAATCACAAATAACAGCTCAAGAGGAACCAAGATCTTGTCCATTGGGTCCAAATGCCTCTGATGGTGATCGAATCGGAGTTCGTATGGAGATTCAAGTGGAAAAATTCAGTTTAACAACACTTATTTGCCAACCCATGAATGCCTCTGTCTTTTTTCATAAAAATGATGTTACTGCCCAATTTTATCAATAAAAAAATTCCACGGTGTGTACTTGATACTAGACATTGTGTTCATACAATTTCTAGCAAGAAAATTACATGGTCATCTACCAAGATTACATGGTGTGTATCCTAACACACATAGTGTGAACCTATAAGTACACGGTTTGTAGTTCCCTATAACATTATGTAATAGTCTTGAAGCGAGTACTTGACCTCTTTTCCCGCATTTTATTAAGTATAAACTTAAAATAAAATATCCATGCCTCAATGAAAGAACTAGGTTCTAACAACTTTCCACTCGTAAAGCAATTCGTCCCCGAATTTTCCTTCAAAGGTTGGTGAAGAAATATATGAGAACAACTCTAGACACTAGGATCATACATCGGCCTCCCTCTCCCAAGTCGCATCTTGCACTTAGTTGTGCTACCATAGAACATGTACCAAAGGAATAGACCTGCCACAGAGAGTCTTCATGCTACAATCCACAATATGAATGGGATTATCCTCAATTGATGCATCTTCCTACAACTCCACTTCCTCAGGCTAAAAGGTGTGACATGGGTCCAAAAAGTAAAGTTTCAATTGTGAAACATGGAAGAAGTCATGCATAGCCTTGTACCTCTAAGGTAACTACAATCGATAGGCAACTAGCCTGACCCTCTCCAGAATCTCAAACGGACCGACGTATCTCGGAAAAATATTACATTGTCTTATGATCCTCTTGTGCCCAAACCTCGACACAACACGTAGGAAAACATGATCCTTGACCATGAACTCGAGAGGTCATCTATGGTGATCGGCATAAGATTTCTGATGAGACTACGCAGTATCCATCTTCTTCTGAATCAAATGGACCTGCTAAGAAGTCTCCTGCATGAGACATTGTCCTAGTAAATCCTCCTCACCCACCTCCAACTAGCATAGGGGTGATCGGGATGGCCAACCGTACAAAGCCTCATAAGTTTCCATCTCAATAGTCTCCTAGAAACTATTTTTGTAGGAAATTTCAACTGGGTAAATATACTTCTCCCAAGATCCCCCAAATTCTATGACGCATGCTCAAATTATTTTTTCCCGAACTTGTATCGTACGCTCTAACTCACAATCAGTTTTAGGGTGGTATGTTGTACTTAGAAGAACCTTCATACCTAACACCCTCTAAGAAATCTTTGAGAAATGATACTTAAATAGGTAATCCCTATCTGGAATGATAGAATGAGGGGAACCATGAAGTCGTACCACCTCATGAATATACAGCTTCCCAATCTCATAAACCTCAAATGTCTCCTTGATTGGAAGGAAGTGAGCAAACTTTGTAAGTCTGTCAACCACTACCCACACAACATCGTTACCTCTAGGTGACCTTGGTAACATAGTAACAAAATCCATCAAAACATCATCCCATTTCCACTCTGGAATATGTAACTATTGTAAAAACATGGATGGCCACTGATGTTCCACCATCACCTACTGATAGGAGAAACACCTCGTAACAAAACCAGCCACCTCTCACTTCATACCCGATCACCATTACTGAGAGTGAAATTCACAGTACATCTTGGTAACTCCAAGATGTACTACCCAATCTGATGTATGAAACTCCCGCATTAACTCCTCATGTATGTCCACTGTAACCTAGACACGTCCATGGATCCTCAAGATCTCGTCATCACCTACCGTCCAACCAGGAGGTGTATTCTCACCTACTACACTCTCCTGTAGGACTGGGCCCTTAGAATCTGATAGTTGTATCATCCTCACTATGTCCAAAAGAGTAAAATGCACAGTTAAATAAGAAAGGAAATTCTTTCCTTGAATTTCTTTCACCTCCAAATGTATCTCAGAGAACAACGCCAAAAGTTGCCACTCGTTGTTGACCACCCACACTGCCTACATCTGAGTCCTCCTGCTCAGCACATCATCCACTGCATTGTCTTTTCCTAGAATGTAGGCAAGCTTAATTTCAAAATAATAAAGGTATTCCACCCACCTTCACTGCCTCAGATTTATATCACATTGATTAAATATGTACTTGATACTTTTTTGGTTCTTGTACACCACAAATGCTCCCCCGACAAGGAATTTCTCCAACAGCATAAGGCATGAATAACAACAGATAACTCAAGATCATGCATCGAATAGTTCCTCTCATGTGTCCTCAACTGTCAAGATTTGTACATAAAAACTCGATCCCCATGAATAAGTACTATTCCCATCCGGATACCAGATGCATCACAGTACACAGTGTAACTCTTGCTCTGCTCTAGAAAAATCAGTATCAATGCTGACGTTAATCTCCCTTTCATCTCTTGAATGTCTATATAACAAGAATTTGTCCATACATACTTCACACCCTTCTTTTTCAAGCTCTTCATCTTCACTACTAAGTGTGATAAGTCGTGTATGAAATGCCTATAGTAATCATCCATCCCTATAAAACTTCGCACCTAAAAGACATTCATGGGATGCTGCCAGGTAACTACTACTCTCACCTTATATGGGTCTACTAATACTCATTTATGTGAAATGACGTGACCTAGGAAGTGAATCCGATCCATTAAAAAGTGTCACTTTTCATTCTTATCATATAACTGATTCTCTCTTTATGTATTCAGAATGATCTCATTATGGTTTGTACCATCATGTTGATTATGGTAAAACACCAAGATGTTGTCCAAAAAACCCACCAAAAAATTATCCAAGGATGGAACACTTAGTTCATCAACACCATGAAAAATACTGGTGCATTCATGATATTGAATTTCATAACCAGATACTCATATATCTCATACTTATAATGAAAGTTTGTACGAGGTATGTCTGTAGGTCGAACATTCACCTGGTCAAAGCTTGAACTCATTTTGATCTTCAAGAACACTCATGATCCGTGAAGATAATCAAATGGGTCATCAATCTATGGTAAGGGATATCAGTTTTTAACCATCATCTAGTTTAGTTTTAGATAGTCCATGCATAGCCTAAGGGTATCATCTGCCTTCTTCGGAAAAAGGGCTGGTGAACCCCATGGAGAAGTAATGGATTGAAAAACCCCTTTTTCATCTAAATCATCTAGCTTACTCTTGAGCTCTTGCACCTTCGTCAAAAGCATCCTGTGAAGAGGAATGGATACTGGTGCATCTTTTGGCACTAGCTCGATCATGAACTCCACCTCTCTCACTAGAGTTGAAATTAAAAAGTGATCATAGAAAACATCCCTAAAACAATCACCCACTAGAGGGAAATCTATCTAATGGGTTCCCTTGTCATCTAGATATAATTTGGAAATCTGTTTTCTCATCCCACTCAAACCCCATTTCTTGGGTCTGGCTCAAATTTCGTAGACATCCCACTCTCCCTTTGTATAGATACAATCTACCTTCTAGAGACGTACAACTCATCATGCAATGATTGCAATCAACAAAGGATTTAAAGGAGACGAACTGGTCCATTCTGAGTATGAAATCAAAGTCTATCATTCCTAATACATAGGGATTCCAAAATAAGTGACACCCACCAACCTAAAGGGGGAACTCCTTATACTAACACGCACCTACCGTCTTTATCCCTAATGGAGTGTCTATAATCATAACATCATCATAAGAGAAAACACATAGCCTAAGGATCTCTACAACATTCATAGATATAAAAATATACAAATCCTATGTATCAGAGAGTGCGAAATAAAAAACAGAGGCGACTAGAATAGTACCTCTAATAGTATAAGGTCTAGGATCCTTCTCCTGCTAGGTGTGTTGTACTGCATAAGCCTGACCTATACCGTGGCCCTGACATTTCCTAGATACCCTGAGCTGACCCACCCTACTATCACTGAGATCATGGGGTATGGATATCATAGCCACGACCACCACCTCTTTCACAACCATACCTGGTGGATTTATTATTTTAATTACATTAATTATTATTATTAGATTGGGGAAGTTTTCTCTGTTGAGCGGTAAGATCATGCGGTTAGGAGTAATTATGCAGTGCATGGGCGAAAGCTCAAGTGGGTCTTAGTCATCGTGTGTGACATGCACAAAATTTATAAATACCATGTGATAAGTGTGATTTTCTTCCAAGCTAGTGGGATGTGATAAGTGTCACAGACCGAGCATTGTTTCCTCTACCACATGTTTATTGTACGTTAACCCTGCAGCTTCCCAGTGTTCGGAGTAATTAAATAAATTAATTGGTAGGTAAAATAAATAAAATGGAGAAAGAAAAAAACTAAATAATAAAATAGAATATAATTTTTAAAAAAATGGTTAGTAATAATAATAGTAATAATATTATGATTTTTAATATTATAAATATTATGATTGTAATAAGATTTATAATTATTATTATTAAGATAAATAATGGGTAAAAAACCTAATATTTCCGGCTATCCCCCCCACCCACACACACACACTTGTAGCACCAGAACGCACCCCCCCTCCCTCACAGCTTCATGTGCGCTTAACCCCCTTCCCCCTTTCCATCCAGACCAGCGTCCCCCTTGCTTCCCTTTAGCGTAACGGTGGCCCCTCCTCCCCTGGCCACCTTCCAGTGAAGGTTCCCCCCCTCTTACTTCCCCTTAGTATAGCACAGAATAGCCCATCTGACTATCCTCATTCTCCCATTTGACATATAGCAAGTTGGAAAACCAGCACCTCCCTCATTCTCTCGTAGCTCCGAACCACTGAACCATGCTCTGGCCTTCTCCCTCTCACCAACCAGATCCCTCTTCTGGTGAACCCAACCCCACCCTATTTAGAATTCTTCCATCGCGAACCCAAACCCACTTCATAGTGAATGTTCCTCCTCTCCAGTGTGTGAACTCCTCTCCTACAGTATATTTCTATGCCAATTTTGGTGTTTTCTTCAATTTAACCTAACTTTGATGTCTCTTTTTGTGTTTCATACTTTTTACATTGTGTCTAGAGTATTTGATCAATTTATTGGGACACGTTGGTCCTTGTTCCGGTATCTTCTGCCAAGGTAGAGACGGATGGACTCGTCTCACTATTCCACTAATGTTTTGGGTAAAGTTAATGCACTTAATATTTTGTTTTTCATCATTCAATTTAGATTCTATTATGATAAGTGAGTTCATGGTTTTTATTTTCATGTGTGTTTTTAAACACACCCACAAATTTTGGGTTTCAGTTGATTGTTGTAGGGTGTTGCGAACATTTCCAAGTGTGTACACTTTTGTCGAAGTGCATGTATGTGAGAAGGTTGTGGTTTGAGTTGAAAATCATGGTGTGACAACTGTTTGAGGTATGTTTTTCCATCCTTTCCCTCTTTTCAGAGAGTTCCATAGGCACTTTCATGATATCATTTAATTTATAAATGATATTCACACCATTATAAGCATTATAATTAATTCATTATTGTGTTTTTATAACGGATAGTATTGTTAAAAACTTCTTTGAAATTGTTCCTTGATTATTTGTAGGTGTTTCCATGCCCTTGCTCCAATTTTTAATCCATTCAATGCTTTTGTTTTCTTAATTAAATCTTAGATTATGTTTTTAACCTCTATTATGTTTATAGTTAACTTGTGGAACTGTTTTCTTGTTGAATTATTTGATTAAAAATGGATTTTATGATGCTCCTCCATTTATTCCCATGTTTATGCCTTGCCAACTTGGTTGGAACAAAATTCCTTTATCTTCAAATGGTATTGTTGGATTCCTTGAGTGGTGTTTGCATGTAGAAACCTTTTATAGAACTGGTTTCTCCTACGTTGGTTGTTTTTATAAAACTTAATGTTTCTGTGGAAATGATTTTTCATGTCTCTTTAGAGGTTCAATGTGCCATTAGATGTTGGCACATCCATTGGTGCACTAGGTGCACGCATGGATGTGCCCTCAAATGAATATGGTGCTTTGAATTGGTATTTTTCTCGAAACCTTAGTTTTCTTAGTGGTTCTTGTTTTCTAAATGTTGTTTTTCTTTTCATAATACTCTTTAAATTGGTTTGAAAATAAATCCCTGAGTATATTCATGTTTGGATTTTGGTGTATGTTTTATTGATTATGTGGTGTAAGGTTTCATCTGGTTTATTTTTATGTAATTGTACATAGTGTTACTAAATAATTTTAGGGTAATACTTTGAAACTTTCAACCTAGTGGCCCGTTTGGATTTCTAAATACAAAAGTGGTATTTAGAGTTGTTCTAAAAGATATTGTGCAATATTTTCGTAAAGGAATTTGATTATGTAAAAATAAAGGCCCGATTGACAACTCCAAGTGTTTTATAAAGTGGTTTTGATAGTCAAATTATTTGATGGACCAGTTGGAACTTTTTAGGTTTGACATGTATGAACATATATATATATATATATAATTATATGAGTTTCTTCTATCTAGGGTAACCATTTATGGGTGACTGCATAGGAAGTGTCCGTGTTTGGGGTAGGCAAGTGCGCTGATGACTTTTGAGTTGAGTCACACATGTGAGGGAATCCTACATACAAAATGATATAACCACCATAGGTTATAGGTAGTCTTTTAGATGATTGAGTGATGGTTGCTGGTCAACCCTGATTAGACGAGTTGGTACCCCCTAGATTTGTTATTAGGCTAGGTGAGCTTTTCCACTTGATTTGGCTAGTTTTGTGCAGTTAGTTGGTTATAGACCTAAGAGATTCAACATATGCCGGAACGTGTTTCCAAACTGAGTATGTCCAGGGGTCTTCTAGGGATTTTTAGGATCACCCATGTTTACTTAATAATTTACATTGCTTGTTCACTTTCAGTTATACCTATTAGTATATTTCTAGTTTGTATTGTTTAATTATTTCTTTTAGAGAAGCCTTGGTATTACTGTATTTTTTTTTTATAAAATGGAAAATTGTTTGGGGAATTGTATGTAGTGTGTGATGGATTTTTCTTTTAAATAAGAAAAAAATATTTCTTATATTAAAATGTTAAAACCCTATTTTATAGCTGTATTTCAAAGTTGTCTTTATGGACTGCATCAGAAAGGATAACTTTTGGATTCATTGTCTTATTCTTGGAATCCCTACGGAGCATCTCGGTGCACATGCCTATAATATATTTCCATTTTCAGGTTTAGTTTCCTGTTTAGGTCCTTAGTTCAGCTACTCAATGTTGAATCAGGCTTAGTTATGAGTGGGTTGGTGACCCATGAGGTCACATGGAGGCATGTGTAGTTTTATTAGTCCTTAAACTCCTAGTTTTTATTTTTATTGTTAGTATTCACTCCTTTTTTATAATTTTTTATTGGAAAAATCATTCCCAATGGTTTAATTTTGATGTCAGACACTAGTTTCCATCTAGTGGGGGTCAAAAATGCCCCTCGAACCATACCACTGGCTGACTCGGGTGACCGGTTCAAGGTCGACCCGGGTTAATTCGTGATATCCTCATCCTGAATGGCCTTAAGTATTCAAATACCTTTACTAATGGGAAGATTCTAACCCTACTCCTAAACATGGAGTTGGTGAAAAACCTCTATCACTAGATGCTGGTGGAAACGCCCTACCATACTCTAATAGATGGCCCATATTTCCACAAGCTCGGCACTTGACTGGGTCCATTAGGCATTGTAGTCTCATATTCTCTACTCTTTCTAATAGATAGCACCTCACCTAGATACCAGAATAAACATTCTGACTGCTCGTATCACCGCAAGAAATCTCAATATGACGCTTCTTGTTACCGGTTGAGAAAATACCAGATATTGGTGCTGAACCGCCGTGTTTCACACCACCATCTTCCCACATATTACATTCAGTAGTTAGCACCAGATTCAATATGGCATATACAGAAGTCAACCTAAAAATTTTCACCTGCGATCAGATGTCGTACCTGAGACCATCCCTGAATCGCTTATCCCTTGATGTCTTGTCACCTATGAGAATAGGTGAGAATCTCTAATGCTTAGTGAAACAAGAAGAGTATTCCATCACTGACATAGTGTCCTACTCTAGATAAATGAACTCCCAGGCTCTATCGGCCCCCATTTTCTCCAGAAAATAGTATTCGTGGAAGAACATCTAAAAATATTTCCACGCCATTTCCCGATGATTCTCTGTCTTAGTGATAACATCCCACCACCTATTGGTCAAATCACGCAACATATAAGTCACGAGATTGACCCTCCTCTCAAGAGGTGTCTCCACATGCTCGAAGATTATAAGAATCGACTCCATCCATGACTCAAGATATTTTTTTTCACCATCCCTTGAAAACAAAGGCAAATGTTGATGTTGGAATACTCGTGTCAGTTATTCTATAGACATGATAGTCTAAGGTACTCCCTAGACGTTCTATATAAACCTCATGAAGCCTTCAAAGAACAGTGAATCTGCACCTGTGTTTGGTATAATAGCTAGTGTTGCGGCTGGCATATCTGGAGGATCCACTGGTATCCCATGGCCTACAACCTCCGGGGTATTCTCATTGCCACTCTCCTAGTGTACAACTAGTGGTCGTCATTTTGGAATTACTCTGTAATTTCTATCACATACACCTTAATATAAAATTATTCATCAAGGTATGAAGTTCAAGTTTAAAGAACTAAAGAGGAGAATGAAATCCTCAAAAGTTCACAAAATATGAGTACATGGTGTGTAGGAACCATACACAGTGTGTATACTTAATCCCTTACATGTTCATGTACTCCTATCATCCTAGGTGGGTAAACATCCGAAGTACATGGCATGTAGGGACTATAAATTGTGTGTAAACTTAAGCTCTTTCATGGTTGTGTACTCTCGATAGCCCGGTCGTGTAGACACCCTAGGTACATGGAATGTTAGTTGAGTACACGGCATGTACACAAGTCTTCTCTCCTATAAATGTACTTTTAAATGCCTAGAGCTACACAATCCTACCTATATAGAACTACACAGGGTGTACATAAGATACACGGCATGTTCTGATCAAAACTCAACAACCTGTGTTTTCTATCACACGGTCGGTGACATAGTCATCTATCACACTGCGTGTACTAAGAGTACACAGTGTGTGCTTAGAAAAGTGATTTTATTCCCAAACAGAAGAACACATGGAGGGTGTTAATAGGATCACACATTGTGTTGTCTAGGTTCCCAGACAATAATCCTTAGAAACATTCCTAGAACACCTATTTTTGGAAAATAAAGAAACAGTGTGTCAACCTCTAATCGGTGGGGGCCCATACTCCCCATGAATCAAATCTTGGAATCCATATATAGCCCATAACAACACAATGTATATCCCATGCCTAAAACATGATCCACAAAATTATGATCCAATATGGCCCATACTCCTCCGAGATCAAAGTTTGGTGTCCATCCAATTACACCAATCACAAAGCAAGAATATCTATCTTGGTACCTATCACAACAGCATGCATATTTAGCATGACATATATCACAATAACATGAAATCATTAATGCTCTATAAATGATATGGCAAGAATTCATGGAATTTGATTTATAAAATGTGAATATAAGATGCATGATATTGAATAACATCATATAATTGGGTTGCAAAAAAATAGAACCACATTGATATCAATAATAATAACACAAAACAAGTGTCTTACCCAATGGAGAAATTGAATCAACTGTAATAGCTCAATATCCAAAAAATTAAAATTTCATTTGAGGAAATTTGGATTTACCCTGTAAGCAGCGTAGCTACTCCCAGGCACATCTTAGTACCAGAAAAGAAACAAAACCAGAAAAGAAAAACCTTTTAGATGCCACTTTGTAACGTCCGGGATCTGGATACCAATCAACTGGCACCCCATACCAGGTTGACCACATGGCCTCAAGTGCATTTTCCCAAATACCAGAGGCTACCGACTAGTAGTGTGTTCCTAAGGTGTGATAATGGAAAAACTATTCCCTCATTGACAGAGTGTGACACGACAGAATAAATAATAATACAATACCGGAAGTAGTAAACAATATATATCAGAAATCAATAGCAGAATACATATAAGATAAATATCCAAGCATTATTTCATACAAAAGATGATGTATCATATTATTTTATAAGAAAACAACCAAAAAGTTACACTATATAAATCCACAATATGTGTTGCGAAAGAAAAAAACAAAACAATGAAAACTAATAAGAATCACAAGTCTCAACTCGGTCTGATGCTCTCCGGCTCCTAAATAGCATATAAAGTACCTATATAAGGGTGAATTCCCTTATTGACACCTGAAACAATATAATATTTTTGGTTTCAAAATCCTAACCCAAATAATGTGTGATAAAGAAATCCTAGTAGGAAACCACCAAAGATCAGTGCCTATCTCTCTATGAGTATATGAAACAGGTAGTGTATAAAATTGAAAATCAATAATCTATAAAGTACTCCAAAGTAAAAACTTCTACAAGTATTGGCTTCCATTTATATTCAGTTCATGTCCATCAATTAATTCAATTACAGTGAATTATATAATTCTTGGGATCTGACCTAATCTTCTCAATACCCTTTATAAATTAAGCACAAAAGATACCTTAAAAGCCTATCGAAATATAAATAAGTGAAGACTGAATCCAAGATTGTGATTTGGATTGGAAGATGCATCATAATTCATTACATTTCAATATTCAACTCATCATCTTTCCCGCGGGAATAGAAAACCCCCACCCGCAGGCATAGCCAATCCTCACCCACGGGTATAACAAACCCTTGGCCATAGGAATATCAAATCCTCGCACGTAGGCATGTAAATCCTAGCCTTCAAGCATAGTAGTTGATAGGGTCTATACTGGTATATCATCATTTCAGCATAAAACAAAACACTTGTAAATTACACTATTACTTGGTTAACATAATAACAACTCACGTAGGCTTTATACAAAACAAGCAACAAGTGAATTAAACCATCAGAAGGATTAAACAGTTGTACTCACATGGGCAGTTCATATCACAATCCTAATGTAATCTAACAATTAGGAGGCTTAAAATAAATATACTCACATGGGAAGTTTATGTATAACAAGACAACATGTGAATTAAACTATCACAAGGCTTAAGTAATCGTTATCTCGCATGGGGAATTTTCAATTAACCAATTTCATTTTAAACAACCCAAGTGGGGGAAACAAAGGCATTCCCATAGGCATCCTAGGACAAATGGATAAATAAGGATCATCCTTGGGAAACATACCCACGAGGTGGAAATTAATCAAACCAAACATGATCAAACATGCTTAAATTAATTTAATCCATGACCTAATCATAATTAGACAACAAAAAGGGTCGATTTTCATTCAAGGGTAAACCCTAATCATGGGTGAATGATACTACGAAACATATAAACAACTCGACATTGAACGAAAGTCATAAGACCACCTACCTTATTATAATATGACTTTCCTCCTCCATCCTCAACCCCCTATTCAAGCTATAATTATAACGACCCATACTTTGCATACATTGTTATTACTTTAGAGTTGAAGCACACTTATTACAACATATAACAAAACCAAGAAAGGACCGTATAGGTATAGTGTCTTTAGAAACTGGGAAACATAAATAGCTGGTTTATAAAGCATCTACTTTTCCTCCCATTTATTTCATCATATCTAGAGTCCCTTTTGGCATATCTTACTTAATAACCTTCTTCCTGACCTGGGGAAAGAAAAAATACAAAAGGGTGAGCTCAAATAATCAGTAAGGGTAAACAAAAGAAATATCAATCACATCATATACATAAGCACATAACTTTTGGAAATCTTAACCTGCAAAAGAGATCATAATTTCATAACATGGGATAAATCATGGCAATGAAATGTAATCACAATAATCATAACTTAAAACATGAAGCTTCGTGGCATACACACATAATCATAGATAATCATTTCTTATTAGTCAAGACTCATTTCCAAGACTATCTTAGTGGACAAAGTCCCATTCTGAACCGAGTTCACTCCCCGTTTCAGTCCTGTTTCACTGAACTGGTATAACCTACCGTTCCAGCCATGTCTATCTCATGAGATATAAAATCTTTACCCAATGAATTGTAGGGAGATATAGGTCCCACCCATCTCATAATTATACCATTCTTATGTGTGCCACAAAATCATAAATCATACATCATTGCATAACCCATGTAAAAAATGGGATTCTTAAACACAATGACATCATAAAACAATTCATATAAGACAAAGAGATCATAAAAATATTTTCATCACAACATAATCAAATCCATGTAATAATAGGGATAGAAACATAACCCTATATTATCTTAGATGGAAAATAATTTTGATAAAACTCTTGAACTCCATTCTTGAGGAAAATATCCTTTCTATTTCAAAAACATTTTTCCTTTATTAAAATGTCATACAATTTTAAACTAAAAGAAGTTGATTAAAAATAAACTTGAAAACATTTAAATGAATCTTCTTGGAAATAATGTTTTAAAAATCCATTCATTCCATATAAGTTAAAAAAACATTCTTCTCCTACTTTTGTCGGAAATGTCAAAAAGTACCTCATACGAAAAATGACAAAAGATTCCTTTCATATCTTTTACTAAAAACTCACTGAAGGGTAAAATTGAATATAAACTATTTTAGAAGGATATAAATATTACATATTGAGGAAACATTGATGTGGATGATAAAATACACCCCAGTAAATACCGAAGTATAAACAATCTCGGATAAAAATGAGATTGTGATATTTTCCCTTGCCTTAGGTCTGATATGCTTTGTACGTGTCTGAACCTCATGTATAATGATTTAAATAATGTTACTGACTTATTACAGAATCATAATTATTTTTATGATATCATATATGGCCATATTCTTAGCTTCATAGTAGTAATATTTCATTACTGCTTGTTATTCGGGTGTTTATAACTTTTTGTTCTTATGCATGTTTTGTCAAATAAATTTTTATTCTTCTCTTTAGGTTATAGATACCTCATTTACAGAATGGTATTTGTGTAATATATATCATATTCATTCATTAAGTTCATTTACATAATCATTATGAAATGAAGATCATGTAGAACGAGTCGCATCACATCGTGGAGACGGTATTCCGTACGTACGCACGAGTGATGATATCGTTCCTATGATCGTGGAATTGTATTGGAGTGTATGTATAATATTTAAGAATCAGTATCACTTTATAATAGTCATATATAGTCATTATTTATACCATTATACCCATCCAAATAAGGTGGTGGTGGAAAATAGATTACACCACGGCGTGGAGACGGTATTCCGTACGTACGCACGCGCGGTGATTTCTTTTTCCGTAGGATGGATAGATGGTGAAATAGGGTTGTTTCATACTTATAATAATATATCATTATATGAGTGATACTGATGTTATTACTTCATAATGAAACTACTAAAGAAGAAGAAGTGGAAGAATAAATAAAGATGAAAGAATCTGTAACGGACATTACCTCTTCTTTGAAGTGCTTCTTTGAGACCTTCTTTTAGGGAACTAAAATTGGTCTGTGAAGAAGACCAGGACCTCTACGATGTCTCTAGGGAAGTGGAGAGGAGGAATTGGCAGGGTTTGGCCGATCTTGAAGTCTCAAAGTGGTGTGATCAAGAGGGGGAGGAGGTGTCCTTTTATAAGGGATGAGAGGGGCACCTTTGGAATAACCAAAACTATTATTTAATTATAAAGTCAAATTCGGTTTTGAATAGCTCCAAATTGATATATTTTTAAGCTAAGATGGGGATGGGTCGAAATCCTCTCATCCAATAGAATTTAGACAAGTTTAGGTATCAATTTTAACCTTATCATTTAGATTTAACTTTAAGTTAGATAATTTAACTTTTACCGTGTCTTCTTGTTTTCTTACACTATAAAGTTAATAAACTTACCATATCAAGCCAAACGAACCCAAAGTTGTTTATTATTAATATATATAGCCATATATAAGTCATTTGGCCGAACCTTAGATTTTTAGGAATAAAATAACAATTAGTAATATAATATTTGTTTTAAAAACTATTTTATGTCAATTTTGACACTATTTAGTAATTGATTTTTGTGAAAATCATAACAGAATGATTATTTCGAACCAAGTTACTTAAATCAATACTAAAATGTCATATTAACCTAGAGAATTATTTTAATTCATAAAAAGTCTCAAATTACATTTATTTGGGTATTTATAACATCAATTATGTCAATATTTCATTAATAAGATAATTACTGCATCATCATTGTGTCATAAATAAATTAAATTATTTAATGTATAAAAATTAAAAATAAAATATCATTATGTAGGAACTCTATTTAGCTTTCTAAGGAATATTTATAGTTGAATTTATCTTATGTATAACCTTATATTAAAAATTATGTACTTATTAAACTTTGATTTTAACTATTTTAACCCTTCTTTAAATAAATTAATAATAAATGTCCTAATCTAATCCAAGTGGGCCTAAATGGTCATATTTTATTCCTAAGTTTGTTTTTGGTCGAATTAAACTTATCCAATAGAATTAGGACATGTGTTAGGGTAATAATAATATCATTTTACCCTTAATTACCCTATTTACTTTTAACCGTGGTAAAAAAAGTAAAAAGTTACTATTCACCAAAAATTATTTTCATCTCATTGAACCACATTTTAGTCCTTTATATTAACCGTGACTCTCGGATTTTCGAAATTCCACACACAGAAGCGGTAAAATTATGTTTTATGAAAAATTCAGCTTTTTAACTACCACTTAGTGGTTTTACTATTCATCAAAAATTGAAAGTTTTCAGAAAAATACCAAAATTTCACCCTAGGATAGTTTCGATATTCTGAATCCAAAAATGAAGTCCATTTTGAAAAATAAAATTTATAAAATTTCAAAAAGTGTTTATTACTATTCATAACGGCTAGTTTTAATAATATTTTAATAGCATATCATTGTTTAGTGAAACTCGGTATTGCGTACGACGCAAGCTATCGAGGAAGGTCGAGATTTCGTGTAAAGCAAGCCAAGAAAGTGTTGTGTGTAGAAAAAGATTCCTTTGATGATTTATATAACATAAAAGTCTCGGGTGTTACAATAATGACATAAGTCTAAAAAAATATGATAAACTATCAACATTAAAAAACATTTTCGAGAGAAAAAAATAATGAACAATGGATCAAGAGGTATCTATAGGTCATCGATTGGGTTCAAATGCCTCTAACCATGATCAAATCGGAGTTCAGACAGAGATTTGGTAGGAAAAATCCCATTCAGTGCTGCTTGTTCATCAACCCAGGAGAACCTCTATTCATTTTTACAAAAACGACACTCCTTCCTGATTTAATCAATAAAAAAATTGCATGGCATGTACTTGAGACTACATGTTGTGTCTGTATAGTTTCTCTATAGACCATTACATAGCCTTGTTTTGGGATTAAATGGTGTGTAGCCTAACATACACATCATGTTCCTATAAGAACACGGTGTGTAGTTCACAGTCACGTCGTGTAACGATCCAAAATCCAACCCTTGACCTCGTTTCCCCCATTTTCTTAAGTATAAACTAAAAAGTAATGATCCATACCTCAAAAGAAGAATCAGGTTCTTACACGTTAAAATCAAAGAAAATATTTAATTATATACCAAAGAGTTCAAGTTCATCTATAAAAAATTTATAATTAATTATCTCAAAATATAATTATTTTAATATTTTTAATAATTTTTATTTAATATTTCCATTAACTAAATAATTAATAAATCAGCGTTGTGTAAGAATTTTAGGTAATTATTTATTCACAAAAATTTATTCATATATTACCATGATATAGATAAATATTTTATATTTCAAAATATTATTTATTTATGAATATATCTCGTGAATAACCCTATACTAAAAATAGTATACTTAATAAAAATAAGATCGTGACATTTTCTCATTTTATTTAATTTTAATAATATCTATGAATTTTTCATGGAAATATTTCCATTAAAACATTAAATTTTTAATTGTAATTATAAGTGTTAAATTTTTTTCATTCAATAAAATTTGGTCAAGTGCTAGGAATATTTTTTAGTCATTATCATTTTATTTTTAACCTAAATTACTCAATTTACCCTTTATAGTGGTAAAAATATTTACCAAGATTTCTATTAATATTGGTCAAAAATAAAATAAAAAATTCAATAAATTAGTACCTTTTGAATATAAATTTATCACCCATTTTTAAAAATTCAAAACATATAATTTGGATAAATTTATTAAAAATTTATTCTGCAGACGGAACAAAACTATGTGTTTTTAAAGTAAAAAAATATTCAAAACATTAAAATGTTTTTATATCCGACATCAATGTAAAATTTATTCCAATGACCAAAATTGTATTTATTGATGTATAATGGAACTATTTATACTTTAATACTAATTTAAAATAAAATTTATCTATATAAATAAATTAGACAAAAAGTCATCTTTTAATTAAAATGCAGTATTTTTCACAATTCATAAAAAAAAACTTGTTAGAAAAATACCAAAAAATCACCCTGATATAATTTTGACACTCCTCTTTCAAAAATTAATATTACTTTTTCAAATATAATTTATAAAAGTTCTAAAATTTATTTTTAGAATGGGTGTTCCCTTAAAAGGTAATAAAGCTAACATAAGAAAAATATAATTTTTTATGCATAAAATTTGGTTTATTCTAATCTTATGTCCATAAAATATATTGGATGAATGTTAAAAAAAATTGATCAAATATATAATATATAAATTTCATAGTGTTGTAAATACTATTCATTCCCTCTATTTTAATATCTTGGTTATAATTTTCTTGTATAAAAAATTATAATAGTAAAATAATTCTTTGTACAAAATCAATGTTGCATGTAACGTGTGACACCCCAAACCATTTTCTTGTGTAATAATAAAATTGTATGGTTTTACGTTGTTTAATTTCCATGTTATCCAAACATTGTTTTCAAAATAAAAACAAGGATCGCTTTATTTAATTAACCACTCAAACGATTACATTGAAACAAATCCAGAAGAGTCCAACTACCCAAGGATACCTTCCAAAAGACCTACTAAAATCATAGGGAGACTAGTAAATACATCAAAAGGACCAAGAAAATAGTGGGGGTCTTTCGGATATGTCATGATAAACATCAGTATAACCACAACCACAGCAATCGTGCTAAGCATCAGATGAATGATGAGAACCATATTCACCAAGTTGTATTGAAGTTTAAATACCATAAACATGTATTTATATGGGTCATCTTAAATATTGGAAATATATATGACCATTATTTTTATTTTTTAGGTCTGTTAGAGTTTAAAATTAAGTGACCATTAGAAAAAATTAAGTGAAAGATATTTTTTATAATTTTTCATAAAACCTGTATACTTTCCTTAAGCATTTTAATTGTTATGATATGTTTTTCATACCTTAATTTTTATCTTTAACATCATGGGTTTGAATTTTAAATCATATTTTAGAAAACTTGGTATGATTTCAAAACGTGGGTAAGTATTTTTAATACTTTTTAAATGTTTTAAATGTTTTAAAAATCATCATGTTATAATGGTATTTTTAAGTTGTTTTTAAATAATGGGTTGGTTAATATAAGTATTCGGTTTTATAAATTAATTTTTTTTGTATAGTTATTATAAATATTCCTTTATAAACATAAAAAATGATGATTTTACTAAGTATATTGAGTATAAAATCATCTTGAATGTTATAAGTATTTGAGTACTTTAATTTTGTATCTTGGAACACATTTAATTGAACTTATCTTTTGGAAGCATAATGTTTTGAAAACAAAAAATGAATTTGAAATCATGACTTTTGGGTTTTAGTGAAAATATAAAATACATATGTTTACTTTATTTAATTCAAAGAGAATTATTTATTTTGTTTTAAATTTGAAAACAAGTTTATGAATACTTTTATTAATTAAAAGTTATACTCTTGGTTATGTAATAACAAAATATAATTTATGTGTTAATATGTGTACTTTATTATTTCAAAGTTCAAAATAATGTAGGAATCATGTTTTATAAAATTAAATACAATATTTATTTAATGAAATTGATTATTTCAATTTCATTTATTTTTCTAAAGTTATATGGTTTTTTATAAGTTGTGTCTATAAAAAAATATAAACCCCATAGGGCCATCACTCTAGCTGGGCCGAAGGAGGAAGCATGAACTATTATAGGAGATGGTGGCTAAGCCAAGGCCCTTCATCATTAGAACAAGACAACCCATGGGCGTGTGTACACGCCTATAGGTATGCATGCAGGAACTGAGCAGCACAGCACTATGTGGGGCGGTAGGGGTGGGCGCAGAAGTGTGCCCACAGAAAACTGGTATGGGGTGGTACCAGGGAGGGGAGAGGGAATTATGAAATAAGGTTGGGAGCTTTAGGATTATAAATCTGGCACAAGAACTCTCCTATTTTGATGTAGGGTGAGTTTTTTTAGGGGAAACGTGATCAAGGGCATCCGATCTCGCCGCACGGGATCTAGAACATTCAATCGGTTCAGCCTTTGAATCCACACAGCCATGAATTTCCCTCCGCATTATCATGGGATGTCCTATCTACCTCATATCTAATCACAGTCGTTAGTTCCATTTTAAATAACTACATCACTCGAGGTTGTCCGATCAAAATATGATCTAATCCCAGTCATTCATCTCTTTTTAACTGTGTTTCACCACAGCCGTTCGATCAGGCCACAGATGATCTGGGCCATCTGATCTTCTCCTCCATCTTCCTCGTGACTTCTTCTTCTCCATTCCAAACCAGTGGTCACCCACTATTTCTTCCTTCTTTTTTTTCTTTTTTTTCTCCCTCGAGATTTCTCACCATTCTCTTCAGATTGACCATCGATTTCTACCATATGTATAAGTTTATATATTTTTTATTTTATTTTATCTACATTCAAGTTTCTTCATGATTTATGTGTTTATATATATAATAAAAACACCAATTGATTTTGGGTTATTTTTTATAAGTAAGTTGTGGGATTTTTTCTGTTACGGACATATTTTGAGTCTTTGTTTATAATTTTTGTATGAAACATTTTATATAAAATATATATATATATCCTATATTTACCCTATTTTCATCTGAAAATTTCACTCGAATTCTTCACCTCACCATTCAAAAATCCCCTTCCCAACCCTGTTGCACTCTTGAAGTCAAGTAAGGGATTTTTTATGCGTTTTCATTTTTGTAAAACTCTTATCCCTTGGTATTTACATATATATATATATATATACAGTTTTATAGTAATTATAAATCTTTATTCATGTTATGTTTCCTAAATGTTTTTTTGAAGAATATAACACATGCAAGGGATTTTATACATCAATTTCTATAGGTGAACCCTTTTTATCTATTTTTATTTTTCATGGATATATGTATTTGTATATAATTTCATCCTAACCCTTTTTGTAATTTCAAACAAAAATTTATATTTATATTTATATATATGTGATTTCTATATATAAAAACCCATTTCACCTTTATGATCTTTGAATTGTGATCATTTTTTTAATGACGTTTCTTAAAACACAAAATACATGTAGGGGTTTAGTTCATCACGTTTTTAATATGAAAATACCTTATTTATAATTCATGTATGGTTATGTATAAAAGTATATATATAAATATATAAGTTTGATTACATAACAAATATGAATTGAGATTTCACAAAATCTATCCTTATTGATAAAATTATGTTTATGTAGAATACAACAGTTGCAAGAATTTATTAAACCTTGTTTTGGGTTATGAATATCCCAAACATACACTTTTTGTATATATAAATATATATAAGGTTTTTTAAGATTTTCAAACCCACATGAATACATATATGTATTTCTAACTTGATTCCTCAAGTAAGTTTTATGATGGTTTTCATGATTAAGAATAAATATACGTTCATTCATGAGCACATGTGTTTAATTATATTCTTTTATTGATGAACACTTCAGAGGAAATAATCCATACTTGGTATTCCAATTTTTCAAAATAAATTCCTCAGATTATTTAAATTTATGTTTTAATCTTTTATATAAAAATTAACATTGCATGTATTAAATGAGTATCTCAAATTCAAAAACATGTAAACCATGGAATGAAAAGGTTCACATTCTTAAGGGTTTAATGCAATAGTTGTTATTTTATGTGACAATATATTATTTTATGTGTACTGGTTCTTATTGCATGTGAAAGAGTATGTGGTTTTAGTTCATGCACGTCACTATTAAATATGAAACAAACAAATCTAGTTATTTTTACATTTTTGGAATAATCCATTTTAGTTATGAACACGTATGTAAAAAAGGGTTATGGAATAAGAATGTAAGTATTCAATTTTTTTATGGGACAATATGAATATAAGACCATACTAGACATATTAGGAACATATTGGAATTAAATGATAAGATGGGTATGCCCAGATAGTGCTCCATTGCATTGGGTAAAGTTGAGTCTCATGAGACGTTATGTGTGACGGTCTTGGCGGTTATACTTGGCTTGTGATACTATGGGAAATAGGATCGGCGTTTATCCTTGACCCATATTAAGTCATGTTTTATGGTCTTCGCGCAAGGCCTTGACAAAGTCTGGAATTATAAATTCCCTCATTATGTATTGGTAAATGATCAACCAAGGGATTATTTGACTAATAGAATGTCTCTTGGCTAATTAGACTCTATGATAATGGTGATGAATGCATAAGGCATAATTATGTATGAAAATGGAAAGTTATACAAGGAAGGGGTATCTAAAGTTAAGGTTACATTAATTTCATTTCAGTTATAGTGAATCGTGATATGATTTCTTATGTTTAAAACTCTACATGCCACATTTAAAGTTTTATTGAACAATTTATGAGCTACGTACATTTCATGCATTTCTTGTACATGTATGCACACTCTGATTTAGGTCTTACCTGTAGTTTTTAAGTAAACACATATGAATCTTGTGTAAAAGTTATTTCTGAAAAAAAAAATCAAGTAACCTCTAAAAATATTGATGATGTCTCTCAAGGAGTAATTTTTTCCTCTTAAGAAAACGTTTTATTATTATTTCAAAGGTCTTTGTTTGAAAAATTAAAATTCTTCAATTGTTTTAAAACCCATTACTGGTAATTCTTAAGATCACCCTATGTTTTCAATTTATTTTACAGGTCATAGTGAATTATTCCAAGATTTGAGTACTCTTATGTGATGGTATAATTATGAATCTCAACATTGTCAAGTTTTTAAAAGATGTATATCAGCAGCATCTGGTTTTCTAGAACCTAAACTGAATCGATCATTTGTATTGGAACAATATGTGTAATTTTTATATGCATGTATCTATAAAAAAATTTCACACAATGTTTCAAGTACTGATTCTAGACTTTTGGGGTCGGGGTCATGACATAACACAAGGGAAGACTTTGTTGTGTGTAGCGTATAAAAAAGGCATCAATGAAATATAATTTACTCAGAAAAAAATGGTCCATAAATACTTAGGGTGTTACATTAGATTACCTCTAGAGGGATTCTGCCTTTGGATCCCCACAACACAACAAATGCAGTCTTAAAGGGTTTTTTTAGATGATTAGAATTCATCAACAAACGAATTTTTGAACCTCCTGTATTAATTTCTTCATATATTAAATAAATTATTTATAAATTATATGTGAAAGATCCTTGATAATGGTTCCAGGAAGTGATAATTAAAAAAAAATTAATATATCACCCACCATGGCACACTTCTGATATAATTGGAATAGATAAGTGATATCATAGCAGCCTTATTTAAATTAATAATTATTTATTTGATTGTTGATCTATGCAATATTTTGTTTAGATTTTAATTTCATAATATTCATTCTTTAGTACAATTTAAATTAACATGGCCTAAAATATTGATCATGATTTCTTTAATGTTTCATTTTCTTAAAGGTTTAAGAAAATAATAAGAATGACTTGAGATTCCATCAGAGAAACTATAAATTTTTGGACTATAAGAATAGGTTGCACACCGTGTACTTGGTAATACAGATCATGTACCCTAGTGTGTTGTATTTTTATGTGTTGATGGATATATGGCATTCCACATAGTAATTACACATGGTGTATTCCACGTGATAACTGGAAAACCTAGAAGATAATTTCTAGATTAAGCAGCATGTATCGGTGTAAAGTTTGTGTAGTATACACATGTTAGTGGTGTAAATCAAACAATTGTGTGTTCATTATATAAGGTCAAAACCACGTGAGGCTAAAAACCAAGATAATTTTTGATATACATGATGTGTATGTGATGTAAAAGGTATATAGTTCATCAAATCTCTTGTGTGAAGAACACATCGAGCCATGCTATGAGAAAATGAACACCCATATCAATGAGATACATAGTGTGTAACTCACATGTACACACCATGTAGTCTATAGAGACACATTACAAAGACCCAAATGTGTCTATTGGATATATGGAAAACAAAACAGATGGTATTTAGTTTTTCTATACATATTGTGTAGTCTGGTTGAGGTACCCGTTGTAGACCTTGGTGTGTACCCTCAAAACATGACTACTAAGATAAAAAACATATAACGGGATGTACACACCATCTAGTCTCTCATTAATGGGTAGAATTAAAAATAACATTAAATTCAAAAATTGCAGCATTAAATCCTTATTTTATTGATTGGTACACCACTGTGTGTTTGAAAATTATATAATGGTTTTAAAGGGTTTTGAATTATCAATTAATTTATTGTAATAAATATAACTTTACTGGTTATGTAATTTATTCTCCATGAATTCCATAAATGATGGGTATCTCTAATTAAGTTTGTATGATCATTAATATGAAATTGGGATAATTAATCCATTAATTAATTAATTAATTCAATCACTTTCATCTTAATAATAAAGAAAAAACAATGAAATGAATTCTATCCAGTTACTTCTATATTTTCATTACTTGTATATTCATTCATGAGCTTGACCAAGACCTGTGTATGTGTTGGATTTTTTTAATTTAATTTATTTCATGGGTTTGAAATTATTTATTATTAAGTGAAAAATTATGTTATGCAAGTTATCCCTTTATCCATTATTATGTAGGACCAAAGTGTCCAAGGATAATTATGTAATCTCATTTTGACAAAAACTTTTATTCCCCTCGCCTATGTGTGAGTCACAAATATATATAAATAATGTTTTATCCTAAGGAACATGGTGGTGGTTCAAGATGGATCCATAATGATAGCAACACAGGTGATAGAGAGGTGGAAAACAAGAATGTTATAATGCATACCAAGACAGGAAATAAAAGTTGTTTCCCCTATGTGAAAGGTTTATTAAGTATATTATTACTAAGTAAACCATTAGATAAATCTCATTAAAGGTATGTTTAATTATTTTGTTTATTTATTGTCTATTTAATTATTTATTTTTTGGATTCAAGGCCACAATCACATTAATAAATCAATTAATGTGAAAAAATGGAAAATAAATAAATGAATTATTCATAAAAAAAATTTATCCAGCTTGGTTAATTAATTAAAATCTACTTGATATTTAAAATACATGTAAAGGATAAAAAAATATTCATAATAACTTAAAATCCCACAATTAAATATTTACTTAGGATTTTCCTTCTATTACTTGATTAAGAATAAACCTCAATAAAACTAATTGTTCGACCAACCCTAGTTAAGACACATGATTTTATAAGAGAAGTTATAGAGAAGGATTTGGGTAGAATTAATCATTTTATACCAAGAGTAATATCCCTAGATAGACTAGGTGTAATTTGTAGGCATGTTTAGAGGAAATTCAGGTCAGGATTTTAGGATAAGGGAGTTTAATCAATCGATCAAGGATCTATGAGACTATAGGAGGCAAAGACTGTCCTATCTAAATACCTTCAAGTGTCTTGATGAAGTCTTTGGGGTTATAAAAAGTGTTATATAGATCCTTGTCACTAGAATTCCCTAGAAACTTGGCATTCTTAGTTAAATGGAGAGGGTATTTGGACTTGATAAAATATTGGGAGAATTAATAATTAATAAAATAAATTAATTTATTTGTAATCAAGAAAAGTAAAAATAATATTATCTTTTAATTGTAGAAAAAAAATGCAAAGATCATCACCCATATTATCTCTTCGATCAATATTGGATAAAGAGAGCCTTCTTACTGAAAGTAACTTCTTGGAATGGTACACAAACATTCGGGTTGTTTTTCACCATGAGTGGAAATCATACATGCTAGAATCCTCATTTATTTATCCACCTAGTAAAGAGGCAAGTGACGAAGAATTCATAGTATATGAGAAACATATGAATGATGCGATTGATATTCAATGATTTATGTTTATATCTTTATCCATTGAACTCAAGTAGTCTCACAAAAACATGGATGTTTATAGCATGCTTGAGCGACTCTATGGTCATTACTGAGATAGATCTAGATAGGAATAGTTTTAGATTTCCATGGTGCATGTTCAGATCAAGATTTTAGAGGGCTCCCTAGTTGTTTCTCATGTAGTCAACATCATTGGATACATTGATCACTTAAAGGTTCTAGGGTTTTAAATCCCCAAAGAACTGGTCATTGATCACATTCGATAATCATTACTCAAAGTTTCTATAGCTTTGTTGTTAATTTTAATATGAACAACATTGTGAAATATCTTCCAAATCATCTTACTCTTCTATGCCAAGTAGAAAATGATATGAATCATGAAAACCCTTCCTTATTTATAATGAAAAAATAGAAAGGGCAATAGAATATCATTAAGAATAAATCCTCTTCATTCTCTTCCAAGAAGAAAACGATCAGGAGAAAATAAAGGTAATATGATGCTTTTCATTTTGCATGTGGCAAGAAGGTCCACTATAAGAAAAACTACACCCAACCAAAGAATCAAGAGAAAGTTTTAGGTGCATTTTTTATCGAGTGTAATTTATCCATTTCTATAAATTGAGAATTAGATACATCTTTTTTTCTCACATATGTATTAAAATATTGGAAAAAAGTAGATTCAGAAAGATTAAACAAGGGGAGTTATATCAACATGCAAAAAATGGGGCTAAACATGATGTTGTAGCTATCAGGGACAACCACCTCACATTTCTAACTGGAGTGATCTTGGTTTTAAAATATTTTTATTATGTTCCATATATTAACAAAAACATTATTTCTATATCCATACATGACATGGATGATTTTTTTTCAAATTTGGGAATAAATGTTTCTTCTTTCATAAATATAGAATTTTTTATGGTAAGGCACATTTAGATAATGGTATTTATGTGTTGGATTACATGAACCAAGTAATGGAAATTGATAATAAAGTTGATTCACATGACTCATACCACACACAACATTGGAATCAATGGAAAGGTCATGTAAATGGAATGAACTTTAAAAAATTACATCAAGATGGATATTTAGATTATAATGAACTAAATCCACATTGTGTATGTTATGCATATTTACAAAGAAAAAATGACAAAATCCCTAGTTATGGAAAAGTTTAAACAGTTAAATATCTTCTTGAATTAATCCATACTAATGTGTGTGGATAATTTCATATTGAATGAATGGGTGAATTCTCATACATCATAACTTTTACTGATAATTTTAGTATATATGGATATGCATACTTAATAAGGTATAAGTTATATTCTTTTTATAAATAAAAGGAATACTAGAAAAATTTGACAACCAACGTATAAAAATATTAAGAAACCCCTCCTAGATAATGGTGGAGAATATCTTAATCAATAATTCATTTATTAATAATGGGATTTCTGATACTATCCCAACTCACTCATCCTTACACACCTCAATTGAATGGTGTAATACCAAGGAGGAAGAACGCCTTATAGGACACAGTGAGATCAATGATGCGTCGTGTGAGTCTTCCATTTTCTTTTTGGGGATATGTGTTTTAAAAAAACTTCACACATACTAATCTAAGTACCAAATACATCAATAAATGTCATTCCATATGAATTTTGTAGTGGAATAAAAACCATGTTATAAAATTTACATGTGTGGGGAAGGAAAACATTTTTTAAGGCCTCTTATGGTAATAAACTTTCACTCTGAGGCACAAAGTATACCTTTATAGTGTATACCAAAGAAATAATGGTATATTACCTATACAAACCCTCAAATAAAAAAATTTATATTGCCATTAAATTCAATATTCCTTGAGAGGGATAAAATATCTAAATTAAATATTGGGAGAGTGATAGAATTCGATGAAGTCGAGGCTCAAGGTACACAAGAGTTGGTAATGGAACAGATTCCACAAAGTCCTTGGTAAGATGAAACTATTCCGAAGACACAATTACTACATAGTAGTAAATTGAAGGTTATAGAACTAGAACTTTGTGGTTTTCTTGTCACCAAGGATTTTGACTCTTTATTAATTGATAATAATGATCCTATAACCTAGATGTAAGTAGTAAGTGTAATAGATGATTCCATGTTTCAAGAATCTATAAATTATAAAATGGATTCCATGTACCAAAAACAAGTCCATATTTTGGTATATCTTCTAGTATATTTAAGTCCCATTGGTTGAAAATGGATATTTAAGGAGAAAAAAGACATGGATGGATCAGTCAGTGTGTATAAGGTGTGACTTGTTGCAAATGGTTTTAAACAGCATCAATACATTGACTATGAAAAAACCTTTTTACTTATTTCAATTCTGAAATATATCATAATTATAATTTCCATTATATCTTTCCATGATAATGATATTTTGAAAATGGATTTCAAAATATATTTTATTAATAGGAACCTCAATGAAGATGTTTTTATGACACAACTTGAAGTTTTTGTGACTCCAAAGGATTCCAACAAAGTATGAAAGCTGCAAAGATCGATTTATAGAATAAAAAGGCATTCAATTCATGGAAAATTCATTTTGAAGAATCCATAATAGAATATAGTTTCATAAATAATTAGTGAGATCTATGTGTCTACAAACAGTTTAGTGGGATTATGGTTGTTTCTTTACTAGTATATGTATATGGAATATTACTCACAGGAAAATATATACCAGAATTATAATCTATAATGATGTGGTCGACAAAATGCTACACTATTAGGGACTTAAAAAAACATCATATATTCTTCAGATCAAGATTCATCATGATAGATCCAAGAGACTACTAGGTCTAATTAAAAGTACATACATTAACAATATAATAAAGATATTTAGTATGGAATAGTCTAAGAGGGGATTGTTTCCAATGTCACATGGAATTAATCTCTCCAAGAAAATATTTCCTTAGAAACCTGAGGAAAGAAACAAAATTTCAATGATTCCATATGCATTAATGATTGGTTAAGTCATGTATGTTATGATATGTATCATGATAGATGTCTCATATGAATTAAGTGTGGTAGGAAGATATTAATATGATCTAGGTGACCACCATTGGATGGAATTTAAGAATATACTTAAGTATCTGAGGCATGCAAAGGATATTTTCATGGCTTATGGGGATATGTGGAACTATCCATCATAATATACGTATATACAAGTTTTCAAATTTATTATGATGAAATAAGTCAAAAACAGGATACATCTTCACATTGAATGGAGGTTTTGTGAGTTGGAAGACCCTAAAATAGGCTATAGTCATAGATTCTACAGTAGAGTTCAGGTATAATGCAACTTTTTTGTAGATAAAGAATCATTATGGTCAAAAAAATCATCTAAGATCTTGGAATTGTACCTAGAAGAAAAGATCTTATCATAATCTATTATGATAATACTTTAATGATGGATCTCACAAAAGATCTAATGTCACATTATAGGATGAAGCACATAATTAAGATGTATCATATCTTGGGGAATTTTTTTCAGAGTGGTGAGGTTGATGTGAGTACTATATCCATGGAAGACAATGTGGAGGGCCCCTTGACTAAATCCTTGACTTATCAGAAACATTATTATCTTTGAGGTCTACTATATTGAAAGTCATAGGCAGTTGGCTCTAGTCAAATTGAGAGCTTTTTGAGTTTTTTTCATAAGACCAACTATTTTTACTTTGATTACATGTATATTTGATGCATTTTATATTAATTAAACATATTATTACATATTGTTCATTTTTTTAATAGATTAAATATAATAATGTCCTAGAGTATTTGTTGCATTCATAAGGTCATAGCAGTTGACCGCTACGATGAGAACCTTGAGGTGATATGAAATTTTTCTTAATATATTTCTTAGTTTGGATAAATTACTATGATGGGACACATCGTATTTAGATCATCATGTGTGATTAATCATAAGTATATGATGTTTCTTCTCCTGAGGTTCGCACTTGGTAATCTTCGAGATAAGAGATTATGAGAACATACACACTAGTAGGAATTCTTCATGTTTTGGTGTCATCATATATTTATATATGTGAGCATGTTTAATGGTCCTCAGACTTTAATATTATCATTGGTGCATTTCATAGATTACACACATATATTTATTGAAGAAAACACTCCTTCCATATGTTAGTGGGAAATAGGGTACATTTGGTGTGTCAAGATTAACCTGTCATTAATTGATATGTTGAATAAGTATTTGTCCTTTGATCTTTATAGAAGATTATATCTCATCTCATTGATTGGAATATAACTGTTACCTAAATTCCAGGTCCATGGTGTAATAACATGTTTATTTCTAATAGTCAAATAAATATGTATCGATGATAAAGGTTGATGACACCATCATGAAACCTTATTGATGATATATTATGAAAATGAAATTCTATTACACAGTGAGCATTTTTATATGTTTTTCAACATTACAGCATTAAGTTCTTTATCTTTGGTTCCTTGGCCCATTTATAGATAGTAAACATAGACTTTAGGGAAGAAATCCAAATGCCAACAAAAAATAATCTTAGAGGGCCACACACTATGTGTTTCTGTTGATATTTATTAAATTCTATTTGAATTTAATTGATGGAAAAAATATTATTCTCAAGACTAAGGAATAATATTATTCAAGTTTTATTGATCGGATAAATATAATAAATATTTATTCACTAGAATGTGAATAAAAATATATTAACTTATTTTATTAAATATTTATTAAATATTTATCTTCTAGTATGTGAATGAAATATTTAATTAAGAATAAAATATTTATTCAATTATTCAATAAATATATAGAATTTTGAATAGAACAAGACCATATCTAGTGATAAATAATTATTTACAAACTGGTAAATATTTTTTATCAATTTGCGTAAGTTCACGCATGCCACAAAATATTATTATTATTATGTGTAATGGGGTTTCATTAAAGGTTATTATATTATTTAATGTATCAAATGAACTTAAATTGTTATTTTAGCCTAAACCATGTCTCTATAAATATATGGTTATGTATATTTTGTGTAGTATCAATCGATGTAATCGAAGGAGATAATTATTGAACATAATGAATTCACCCTCAACTCCTACCTCTCTCTCTCCATCTCAAGAATGAGAAATAAAAGAGATATTTCTTCAAGACTGAAGAATGAGCTATAATGAATGAATAATTCCTGAAATTTTACATTTCATTCTAGTATCCATATATCAAGTGGTGTTTCTCAAAGATCGTATGAGAATAAATAGATTCCCACAAGAGGGAATCTATCCTTGGATCCTCTGAGTGCAACGAACAAAATTCAAAAGGGTATTTTTAGAAGATAAAAATTAATCAATAAAGACATTTCATAATACCAAGTACTCATTTATTTAGAAATTAAATTAATTAATTATAAATTTTACATAGAAGATCCATGCTCATGGTTTCATGCAATGACAATTGAAACAAATTCTAATATATCACCCACCATCGCATGCTTCCACTATTCTTTGAAACAATAATTCTAGAAAGGATCATTATGTTATTGAAATAAAAAATCATCTATTATGATTTTATATATATGTATGAGAAGTATTGGTTTCTATAGTTGGTACCAGATAAAGGATTAGTTAACCTTTATAAGCAGGGATAATAAATCTTTAGTGAGAACCCTTAGGATAATATTGTGTATAATAGAATGTACTCAGTTATGGTAAATAAAGGATTGTGGATTTCCTAGAGAAACATCTATTTCTGGATGCTATAAGAGTATTTAATTTCATAATAGATTCATCAAGGGGTAATAACCTCAAAAAGATTTGGTCGAGTATTTCTCAACCATCATTCTGGTTAATCATGAGTGTTCCCTTACTATGCACTTGGTTTGACAAACCCATGGTACATTCTTGGGTCAATTTACATTTTCCTTACAAACCGTCAAGATTGATTTCAATAGATGATTATCAGGGAGGACCCTCATTAAATCTTATGTTTTATATATTGGAAAGAATGTGTCATGATTTAGATATGCTATGAATGATTTTTCATGATTAATCAATCTGATCAAATATACTGGATTGTCAAGCTGACCATTTTGGTTTTATAATGGTATTGTGTATAAAATGATGATGTTTAAGTGGTAATAATTAGTCAAAAATATTTAATTACCCTATTTTAGAATCTTTATATGAATTCCTATATATATATAAAAAGTCTCATGGAATAATAATTCATATCATCAAATATTAGATGTTGGGTTAGCAGTGAAAACCCTTGATGGTAAAAGGATAGAATCACAAGTTTATGGTTCTTCTCCAATTGATGTTTGTGGGAATGTATTTCCTTAAAATATTTTTTATCTCCCTAAAGTTTAATTTGAAGTTATTTGGGGAATGGACTAGATTTATTTACATAAATCCCACATAAATTATTGAGGAAGGTAAGTCATGTTTTAAATTTCAATATAACCAATCAGAATTCTTCGGTTTGATTATAAATATTATAATCCATTTTTTATTTCATCCATTGTATGTGACTTTATTCCTATTCAAAATGGGTGTTTATTTTAAATGATTGGGTACAAATTCAATATCTATGATATTTATATTCTCTATGCATTTTTTTATTTCTTTCAAGAGTCTTCCACGGAATCCTAAAGTTTAGTTATCAACATAACAAATACCTGGTGAAACATATATTTAGAATACAATATATAGAATGTTCCTGGTAAAGTTTCTATAATTAAAGAATCAACTTTAAGAGCATCTTTAAAGGGGGTTTATTCAGCCAAGTATGTTTCCTTGGGGTGAACATGTTCTTATTTAAATAATAATGATGGATCAATATGACTCCACATTGATTATTGGGGACTTAAAAATATCACAATCAATAACAAGTATCCTCTTCCTTGTATTAATTAATTCTTTGGTCAACTATTTGGATCTTAATAAATTTCCAAGATGGATATTTGTTGTGGATATGATCAATTGAGGATCAAAAAAGAGGACATACTCAAGATGGGATTACATACAAGGTATGGATACTATGAATATATAGTGATGTCATTAGATCTTGAAAATTCCCCCATGATGTTCACGTATTTAATTAATAGAGTCTTTAGATATTTCCTTGATTACTTTGTGGTATTATTTATATATGATATTCTTATATATTCAAAGATCAAGTAAGATTATTAAGATCACATAAGTATTGTATTAAATGCCCTAAATAAATATAATTTGTATGAAAAATTTACAAAGTGTGAATTTTGGTTACCAAAAGTTTCATTTTTGTTTCATATAATCTAAAGTGAGGGTATATTGGTGGATCCATCAAAGATTGAAGTTATTAAACATTGGAATATAAAAATCAGTGTGATTGAGATCTATAATTGTTTTAGTTTGGATGGTTGTTATCATTCCATTTTGGAGAATTTATCAATACTATCTAATCGACTAATCAAATAAACTCATAAGGGATCAAATTTCCTCTAGAAAGATAAATGCGAGGAAAATTTCAAGGAAATAAATAAATAATTAGTCATCTCACTTTTTATTACTTTAAAATATATTGGAAGAGTTATTGTAATCTATATTGATTCATAGAACAGGTAATAGGATTCAATCTCATACACAATGATATGGTTATATCTTATGCTTTACAAAAATTTAAGGTTCATGAGAAAAATTACGTAAATAATGATTTGGGGTTTGGTGTGATAATTATTTCATTAATGATATGAAGGACTTATGTTTATGTCGAAATATGTGATATATATACCGATCATAAAAGTTTGAAATATATATTCACTCAAAAATAGATAAATTTGAACTAGATAATATGGTTATAATTGATTAAAAATTATGAAGACTCAATACATTAGCAACCTGGGAAAACAAGCAAGTTAACAGATGCTCTGATTTGAAAGGATCGTGATAGATTATATATGATGGAGATTATAAATGTAACACCCCAAAAATTAATTTAAATTAATAATAGAAATCTTATTTTGTAATTAATGTTTTACTATAAAAACATAGAAATAATTTTAATTTTTATAAGAACTTTGAACAACATGTATTGATATGAACTAGTACTAATAGGAATAGTAAAAATGTAAAAACATACTAGAAACTGGAAATACTTTATATCATTAATTAAGAATGTACATTGAGTCTAAAAACATCTAATATCAAACCAAATATTAAAATGGAATGAAAAATGGAGGATAAATAAAGGGTAATATAAAAATTTGGTCTTATTCGATCCCCTAGAATAATTTCACTCGTGAACATCACTATAATAGAGGAACATAGATTTAGTAAAACAATATTCACTTTATAAATGATATTGAACACTGATTCGAATTAAAGTGGATGATGAAGAGTAATAATGATGGTGTATTTATAGAGGGATATTATCATCATAATTTATGTTTGATTGGCATTTTTAACATTGGTCTACAAAATAGTTTTCCATTATTATTGTTGGTTACATAAATTCATTTAAATGATCATCACAATTATTTAATGATATATTATACTTTTTGTCATTTTCAGACACGATAAACATATTATATTAAAATATTATTTATTGTTAATTTTCCAATAAAAATCTATTTCATCAAATAATCATATAAAATACTTTAAAATGATAATAAATATTAATGAAGCCCAATGATTTTTTTATAATGCTCAAATCGTGGATTCATCTATTAAATTGTTAATTTTCACCAAATTAATGATTTATTTAAATTTTAAAACTCTAAAACATAGAGTATAATTTTGATGAAATAAAGTTTATTTTTTGACTTAGAAAATCCATATTATCTTATGTTTAATTTTTAGAATCTTCTTAAAAATTTTAATTTTTTGAGAAAAGGTGAAAATTTCTCCTTTATGATGACTGTGATTTTATGATATCACTATTATGACTAAAAATAAAAAAATTATAAAAAATTTTCATCAAAAATAATTAAAATTAATAAGTCTAAAAAAAATTTAAAAATTATTTTTAATCTATAAAATATATAATTTAATTTTTTAAAACAAAAATTAAATTTTTGAAATAAAATTATTTTTAGGATTTTGAGCATATATTAGGTTGGATAGAAGATTTTTTTTGGTTTTAGAAAGACATGAATGTCCAACCATTCTATACCACTTTTTATGAGTCCATCAAAGTGGTTTTAATTGATTGATATCATAATTTTTTGTCTTATATAGTAAAATAACTAATATTTAATCTATTAAACCCACCCCTCCTCACGTATAAATACAACCCATTAGACTTTCCTATCCACTAAAAAATCATAATCCAGGAATTTCATCCATTTTAACCTCTCTAAATATCATCCAGGGTGTCCCCAATGTGTATCCAAGGCCCTGTGGTCCCCCCCCCACGATTTAGGAATGAAATCTTCAAGGTAAGGTATCTTTTTCTCTACTTTTCTATTCAATAACCTTATTTTTATTTATCCTTTTAAATATCAATTGGTAATGTTTTCATGAATTTAAAAATATACCTTTACACTTGAATTTATTTTATTATAATTATCTATCATTTATCTTCTCTAGTTATAACATTTACCTAATCTGTTGTTGTACTGAAATTTAGTTAGGGAATTCTCTCACTTTTTTCCATTCAAGCACCATCTTTATTTTATACCTTTTATTTCCTATTCCTAATGTTAGGATATGCTTTTAAAAATCCCTAAAACTATAATTTTTATTTCCAAATGATGAGAGTCCCATTTATCTCTCATTAAACTATTTTATGAATCTTTATGTATGTACGTTATGAAGATGAAATTTCACGATGATTTTCCATACCAATATTATATACAAATAATTTTTTTTATATTATGCCTTTTAATTACAAATTTTTAATGTTGTATTATGTTATTACATATCCATATTACTACCCTTAATATGACCAAGTGATGATATATCCATTTCAATCTCATCAATCCCTCCCATGAATCTTTATATGCCCCTGTTATACTGCTGAAATTTTCCTGTGACTTTCCTAGCCTAACATTGTGATGTGTATACTCTTAACCTTTTTCACTCGAAGGTATTCACCTAGTTGTACCTATACATCAATCGTTGGGGAATTCCATTTATTTTAACCAAAATCCATAATAGTGGGATTAAATGTGATGAAATATTTTCTTATTTAATATGATCAATGTGGGACACTTATGCATGTACATGATATGATTATGATGCATGAATCCAGATAGGGCTACAATGCATTGGGTAGAATTTATTCATATGAGATTCCATGTATGGTATGAGTGAGGTTATCCAAATAACATTATGTTATTATTTCTTAGTGGTTAACCTTGACTTAATCTTATGATTTCATGTTTAATGTTGTTTCCACATTCCCATGTTGCCTTTATGTTATGATTCTATATCATACCTTATACTTCAAGATTATTATTATCTCCTTTATTATGCTTCAATGGCCCGAAGGTCTTCATTTTTTATTGATTTTGATAATCCACCTTTCAAGGGGAGAGATGGAACCCTTACAAGGTCCGTAGGCATAAGTAATACATGGCCCATAGGCCTTAGAGGAATTAATTGCCCGTAGGCTTCAAACATTACATACAACCCAGACTAACTACTTGGAACGGCTCCTCCCCATTATCTTCATCGTGAAATAAGCTCTCCACCTTCGCATGGCTGTTCGGATAGGCATTCCCATGTATGCACAGGTCTGTCCTGATGGCAGGTGCCATACCCTCTCATTCTTACAATCTGTTTAGGTTCTACTGTGGTGAAAGCTCCTTGCTCATCCTCCTTGTAGAGCTTGTTCCTTGTAGGTTTTCTGGTTTGCATCTACACTTAAGGTGGCCCGAAGTCCTTGAGGTGGCCCAAAGGCCTTACTGACCCAAAGGCCTGGGTGGCCCGAAGGCCTTACAAGACTCAGGGACCAAATCGGTGACCCGAAGGCCCAAACAGGGGCATATTCCCGGCTGCTACGGTGCCAAATAGTGTATGCTACAGTTCCCGCTACAGTACTATATAGTTCCCTCTACAGTACCTACTACATATCATTGATATGTATATTGACAAAAGGTATTAGTTTCATAAATTTATTATTTTATTATCCCCTAACTAGGATTTATTGCTCACTCGTTTCTTATGTATGTCTCCAGGTTATCCAGTGTAGTTTTAAATGAGCAGTGGAATATTAAGAACATGTTAATGAAGTTTTCAATAATGTTGTTTAATCCATGGAACAAGTTGATATTCTATGTACCTAATCCCAAAATATAGTATGATTATCGGTATTCTAGGTTGTACTATGTTTTATTTTATGTAATAAATCACAAATTAATGTGTAATAAAAGAAATGGTTTTCGTAGTTGGTAATAGAGAATAGTCTAATTATTTTGGGTATTTGGATTAGAAAACAATAAAGAAATATTTCAGGATATTTATATATATAATAAGATATCCCTAAATATTTGTAAATTATAGTGTAATTAGTATCCAATAAAATACATCCATGCTCGAAAACTACAAGTGGATGGGGCTCTAACACAGATGTACCTAAGGGTAACACTCAAAAAACACCATACTGAGAAAGAATCTATTAGAAACGGGTGCATAACAACAGGCCATGATTGAAACCTTGTTTAAAATTCATGGGGAATATTCTATTTTATTATAATATTTTTATGAACTAACAATAATTATGTATATATAGTGTACAAATTTTTATTAAAATAATTAAAATATTTCAGTATATGATCCTAGATACCCAAAGTTTGAAAACTAATAAGATTAAACTATCCTTAAAATTTCATATTAGGAATAATGTATTTCTCAAGATATACCCCGGAAAGGGAGTTAATATATTTGTAAATAATGGGAAATAGGGGCTAAGGTATATTGGACCATTTGAGGTTGGAAAAAAATTTGAGGAAGAAATTTTTTTAAGGGGGCAAATGTAATGCCCTGAAAATTCCCTTATGGTATTAATAGATTTCTTATATTTTTAATGAATTTTTTATTATAAACCCATATAAATACTTTTAATTTCCATAAAACTTTGAACATCATGTATTTATATGAACTATTATATCTAGGAATAGTAAAAAAAATACTAGAAAATAGTATCACTTTATTTAATTAATTAATAATGTTATATTTAGTCTAAAATGATAGAAAATATCATACCAAATATTAAAATTGAATGACAAATAGGGGATAATTAAAAATATATATATAAATTCAGGATACATTGATCCCCTAGAATCATTACACCTAAGAACATCACTATAATATAGGAACATAGAGTTAGTAATACTGTATTCATTTTGGAAATGATATTGAAACTTGATCCGAATTAAAATGAATTATGAAGAGTAAGAATGATGGGGTATTTGTATGGAAATATGGTCATCAGAATTTATATTTTTCAACTAATATAGTTGATCTTAACTATGACCATTATAAAATAAATTAGTTGGTCATTATTATTTTTGGTTACGTATATGCATTTAAATAATTGTCCCGGTTATTTAATGATATAATCAAAATTGTATTATTTTTTGATTCTATAAATATATTATATTAATATTTTATTGATGTGAAATTTAGAAATAAAAACATATTTCATAAAATAATCTTATAAAAATATTTTAAAATAATAATATATTTTAATGAATACAAAATAATTTTTTTTAATGGTCAGAATATTGATTTTTCTATTAAATTATTAATTGTGATTGAAATAATTATTTATTTAAAAGGAAAAATTATAATACCTAGAGAATTATTTTGTTGAATTAAATTTAATATTTGGACTCATCACAAAAAAAATTATATTAGAGTGATTTTTTTGGAATTTTTTGACATAGTTGATTTTTTTATGAAAATGTGAAACTTTTGTTTTTATGAGCCCTGGGATTTTACAACATCATTATTATGTAAACATAATTAAAATTTTTATGACAAATATTTATCTACCAAAATTTAATTTTTTAGCCTAAAAATTAATTTTTAAATATCAATTTTAATCTATAAAATTTATTCTTTTTTTAACTAGAAATGGATTTATGAAATAAAATTATTTTTTGGATTCTATATATTTATTAGGTTGTATAGATGATTTTTTCGGTTTTGGACGCCATTTTACTTTCAAACACACTCTCCCACTCATTATTAGTCCATAAAAATGTTTTTAATTGATTTATATCATAATTGGTCTTCTTATATAGTAAAATAACCAATATTTAACCCATTAAAAACCACCACTTATCTAAAATCCTTTTTTATATTGTAGGGTACTATTTAAGTCGTATAATCAATCGTCTATTTGATCAAAACAAGCTCAAACATTATCTTCCTTATAGAAATTTCAATACTCCCATGCACCTCCTTTATGTTGATGACATTTTTCTTTTCTTAAAGGGGGATAAAAGGAACATCAAAACTCTCAAAACTACTCATTCTCACTGTATAGAGGTCTCGAGTCAAGTCACTGGCTGGCACAAATCCTTCATCTACTTTGGAAAAAAAATTCCTTCTCGTAGAAAAACGGTATCATCAATGAGCTTGGAATCAAAGAAGGAATTATTCCCATCAAATACCTTGTTGTTCCTATATTTTCGGTAAGACCCAAAGAAATATACATCTCTAACTTTTTTAATCAAATTATTAATCATCTCTCTACTTGGAATGGAAAATATTTTTCCATGGTGGGGAGAGTTTGTCTTGTAAAAACTGTAACTGTCTCTAAATTGGTCTACTCTATGATGTTCTACAAATGGTCGGCTAGTATTATTAAAAAAAATGTTTACGTCAAAAATTTAATTTAGACTATCGACACCTTGGACAGGAAACCTGTGAAAGTTACTTGGACTACTTGTTGTAAACCTTTAGACAAGGGTGGACTTGGAATAAAAAACTTAAAGCTATTTAATGATTTTCTACAAGCCAGATTAACTTAGAACCTGATTCAAAATTACTCCCCCTCGATTGCAATCATAAAAAATATATTCATTGACAGATTGAAAAGTGGTAATAAGAATTTCATGATCTCATCCAATTGGCCCTCCATCAAAAACATGTACGAAAACATTATGAACGATTCCAGATGGGTGGTTTCTAGAAACTCCTCTATGAGATTATGGTATGAAAAATGGATTGGTTCTCCTCTAATATCCATGATTCCACCTGACTATTCTCCTTCTAATATCAATAAAACTATTAGCAATGTTATTTATTCTCATATTGACACTCTTCCTATTAATGTGGTTCAAATAATTGATAATTATCCATTTTCTATCCTGGAGGATTTTTTGATTTCGGAACCTGCTCACAATGGGTTATTAAATTAAAAAAAATTCTATAACCACACCATCCATAACTCTAAAAATGACATCAAATTGATTAAATTCTTTGATAAGTCCTAGATAAAGCCTTCATTACTAACTCTTAATTGGTGTCTTTCATATAATAGGGTTCCCACTAACACTTGCTTGAAAAATTTTGTGATCCCCCTTTTCTATAAATTTCATCATTGTAATCAGCATAGAGAAGATGGAAATAATTTATTTATGTCTTTTGATACTTCCAATGATCTTTGGAACTATATTTATAACATTTTTTTTGCAGATGACAGATCCTTGACTCTATTAATGACTAGCTAAAATGTTGCGTTGATATGGACAACTCCCAACAAGTCAAGAACTTGTTTCTTTCTGGCGTTGCGGAGCTCCTTCATGTGATCTGGTATGATAGAAATTCAATTTTCCCATTAATTTCTCAGTCAACATTAATGCAGGTAAAATGTTGATTCAAATTGATATTTGGGAAGCTACATTGATTCATAGAGGGAGTTGTAACATCTATGTAGCTAATTTTATGACCCTAAGACGGCTTCGGGTTGATGCCATTATTTTCCAACCAAGATGCACGTTTGAGGTTTTTTGGAGACCACCACTCCCATGATGGACCAAAATCAACAATGATGGTTCCTCCAAATGAAATCTAGGGCCCACAGGATGTGGCGCCATCTTCAGAAATCACCTTGGTAAGATCGTTGGGTGCTTTTTTGGAGGATGCAGTATTGTAACGTCTCTGGAAGCCGAAATGATGATTGTGATCCATTCCATCTCTTTCGCCCTCCACAAATGTTGTAAAAAATTATCTATGGAAAGTGATTCTACTACTGTAGTGTAGGACATTTGGAAGGGGGTGATTCATCTAGAATGTCTGATCTCTACTTTCTGGATGAATTGTCTCTATTATCTCTATGATATTAACTACATTGCATCCCACAACAATCGTTAGGTGAATATTCTTTCTGATAGACTCACCAATAAGGGGTTTGTTCAATATATAACCTAGATCAAGGATCTTCCTGACAATTTTCTTTATCTTCATGTTAAAGATTGTAATATGATTCGGTCTTTTAGACTCATGCAATCTTCCCGTTTTAAAATAAAAATTTCTTTAGTTATTTGACCAAAGTGCGACCTTCTAATAAAAAAAATTGCATGTAACCCACAATACTTAATCATGGAATTAAATGTGATGAAATATGTTCTTATGTAATATGATCTATGTGGCACACTTATGCATGAACATGATATTATTATGATGGGTGTTCCAACATAGAGATCCAATGCATTAGGTAATATTTTAGTCTCATGAGATGACATGTATGGTTCATGGGATGTTATATTAAGCATGTTACGTTATAAGGTCTTGTTGGTAAACCTTGACTTAGGTTTATGATGTTATGTTTAATGTTGTTTACACATTCCCCAGTTAACTTATGTTAACATGATATATCATGCCTCAATATTCAATATTATGACAATCACCTTTATTATATATCATTGAAATTTCTATTGATGAACATATGTTACTTACATCATGTTATGGTTTTTTTATCACCTTACTGGGCTTTATATCTCAACCCTTTCAAATTTATGTCTCCAGGTTATCCCATGGAGTTTTAAATGAGTAGTGGTATATTAAGAGCATGTTAATGAAGTTTTAAATAATGTTGTTTTATCCATGTAAAAAGTTGATATTCTAAGTACCTATTTACCAAATACAGTAGGATTCTCAATATTTTGGGGTGTACTAAGTGTGATTTTATTTAATAAATCATTAATTGATGGGTATAAAGGAAAGGTTTGTCCTAATAAAAGATCCAATATTTTTGGATTTTCAAAGGATATATCTAGAAATAATGATATAATGGGAGAACTCTTATATTTCTCAAATTACAATTCCACCATATATCCATGTGTGGATTAAATAGGTGCAGAAGAAAGATATAGAATTATAAAGAAGTTCAAAAATCTTATCAAGTTCAAACTTGATTATGATAGAATGATATGGTTCAAGAACTGTGTATATGTCTCATCAATACATGATTTGAAGAATATTTTTTGTATGAACCTCATAGTTCATCATTATTTATTATCCTAAAAGTATAAAGATATAGTGTGATCTAAAATAGTGTTTTTTGTGGTATATCTTGAAGAGGGATATTATAGATTATGTATATCAATGCTTGGTCTGAGATCAATTTAAGGCTGAGAGGAAAATGTGTAAGAGTATTTTGAAACCATTACCCATAATTGATTGGAAATGGGAAAACACCACTATAGATTTTGTTGACAAACTCCGTAAACATCTAAGCTCTATAATTCTGTTTGGGTTTTAGTTGATCACCTTACAAATTCATTAGACATCATTACTATTAGAAAATATTTATCTCTTTATCATCTCTCCAAAATATAAATTATGGAAGTGGTAAGGTTTCTTGGAGTCCCACATTCTATTATATATGAGTGGGATTCGAGGTTTACCTTGAATTTCTGGTGAAATTTTCAGTTGGATCTAGTTATAGAGTTGATTTTTAGTAAAACATACCATCCTCATAAACATGGTAAGTTTGAGAGAACCATTATAACCTTATTAGATATAATATGATAATATTCTATGGATGTTAAGGATATTTGTGATCAAAACCTTCCACTAGTAGAGTTTTCTTAGAAAAATAGCTTTCACTGAAGCATTCTGATGGATCCTTATGAAGACTTAAATAGAAATAAGTATAGAACACCAACATGTTGGGATGAAATTGGTTAAATAAAGATATTGATACATGATATATCTGATAAAATGGTAGAGAAATTCATATTATTTCACAACAACATCATGTCATATTAGAGAAGACAGAAAAGTTGTGCTAATAAGTTTCGGGGAGATTTGGAGTTTGAAGTTAGCGAGAAGGTGTTTCTATGAATTTATCTATAGAATAATGTTGTGAAATTTAAAAATAAGGGAAATTAGATCTCTATGTATATTGGAACCTTTGATATTATTGATCTAGTATGGATGGTAGCTTATCACTCAGTGCTTCAACTGAACCTATTCAAGTTCTTGATCTGTTCCAAGTATCTCTCTTAAGGAATTACATACTCAATCCATCACATGTACTAAAATCAAAGGTAAAAAACTGGAGAATGATATTTACTATTTCTGAAAACTAGTATAGATAATTTATTTGAGAGATAAAGTGTTATGGAAAAAGACAACTAACCTGGTTAAAGTTCTCTAGGGGAGTCGTAAATTTCAAGAAGATACTTAGAGACTTGAGGATGTGATGAAATAGAGAAATCATCATTTTTTTATATTGGAGTGATGGAATTTCATGGTAAAAATAAATTTAAATGGGGGTATAATATAGAATCCCAAGATTTTATGATACAGTTCTCTATATTTAATTTTAATTTCTTTGATATATTTCTTTACATACTACACTGCGTTTAAACAAATCAAGAAATACTTTTAAAATATTATTATGTAATGTAAACATTACCACATATTAGTTGGATTGGTGGGTTTGAATAGTAAGAACTAAATTATAAAAATTTTATGGTTTTTACATGCATGAAAATAATCAATTGGTTATCAATTAATTATAAATGAAAATAAAAAAACATTTGAAATGAAGAATTTTTTTTCTAAAAAACTATTTTTATGCTTGAAATGTGTTTTTGTCTTAATAAATTAAATTAATAACTATTGGTGAATAATTTTAATTCAATTTATATATTATATATTAAATAAATTGTATTATAATTCATCTTTTTTCTTATGCATGGGATGGGAATTAATCCAGAGTTTTGCTTAAATTATTTTTCTAAATAATTATTTTCATCATATTTTTCACACTAATTTAAAATTTAATTTCTACCACATATAGAAATAAATATGTGATAAATGGATTCTATATTTGGAATTAGGAGTTCCAAATTTGGTAAATTGTTCCCTTTTATTTTTATTCATTTTGATTAGTAACCATTTTAAGATTTATTACCTCAATAAAGAGTAAATTGGGTTAACCTAGATTAAAAATAAATGTTAAGGTCACCATTTCTCATATTAAATATTATTGGCTGAATTTAATTTGACCCCCATAACCTTGGTCTCTAAATTTAATATTTCTAGGGTCACATGTCCAAGAAATTGACCTATATAATATATAATGAAAAGAAAAATACAAAATGTTAATATCTTACTTTTAAATATATCTTTTATGTTCACATAGGGGGAAAAGAAAATTATGAGTGATATTAATGATTATTTTTTTAATAATGAAATTATTTACATTATTTAAATTTATATATAATTTTTATTAATTATATAATTATATTAAATGTTTACGAAAATTTGAGAAGTTATTTCATCAATTAATATAAAAATAAAATAAATGATTTTAAAATTATTAAATGTAATATAATTTGAGTGATTTATAGTGTTAAAATAGATTTATATATTAATATAACATATTAATATTTCATTAAAGTTTTATATTTTAATTTCACCTTCTTCATTGCGTCTTTAGTGTCAGATTAAATGAATAGTGTAAAAAATGAAATTAATGATATTTTATGAAAATAATATTTTATTGAATTATTTAAAAAAGAAAGAAATTTATAAAGTGGACAAGGTGGAAAATTTATGGTCTAAAATTTGATCACTTTTCTATTTATGAGTAAATCTTCAACTTATAAATAGAATTATAACCATTTAATAGTGAAAATTTCATTATCATGGTTAAGGGTAAAATAGGTTAACTAAGGGGTTGAACCAAAACATAAGGTTTAAAACACACTTAAACCTATTGAAAATTTATTATTTTATGGTATTTTAACCACATACTACCTTATATTCTAATCTCTAACATTTTTTTCATTTTTCTATAGAATTAATTTTTTATATTTTAATCTTTCATTAAATTCCAAGAGTGCCTCCCCCTCATCCAATAAAAGGGAACCCCTCATTTATCTTCTTTAAACCACATTGAGCCATCTAGATCAACTAAAACCTAACAAATTATCTTTTAAATATAATTATCCATATTATATAGTTAATTTTATTCCCAAAATACTAACCCTAGGATCCTTAAGAGGATATCCAAATGATCTCTTTCAAATAAGCCAACAAGCCCGTACTCGAGTGGTAAGGGCTCCTTCTTGGCATCCAAGAGACCTGGGTTCAAAACCGGGTGGAGGAGAATTTCTGGGTACTGTAGCAGCACTGTAGCAGTACTGTAGCAGTCATTGTAGCACCACTGTAGCAAATACTGTAGCAGTCACTGTAGAAAATACTGTAGCAGTCAGAACTATTCACCCGGTTTGGGCCTATGGGCCACCGGTTTGGGCCTACGGGTCTCCATGGCCTTCGGGTCATCAATGGTCTTCGGGACACCGGGCCTTCGGGTCACATAGACCATGGAGTAGCCCAGTTCACATAGAACAGGCCCTAGAAGAGGATCAGAGCAGCAGGAGGAGCAGCCACCAGATGCAGAGCTAACCAGATTGGAAGAATGAGAGGGTATGGCATCTGCCAACGGGACCAGGCACTGTGGAACTTTGTACGGGGCAATTCTATCTGATCAGTAATGCAATGTGGGGAGCTAAGGCGATCAATGATGTAAGACGTTGGGGAGGGGCAGTTCTAGTGGTCTGGGCCTACGGGTCATGTATGTGCATGGTATGCCCCTGGGCCTTCGGGTCATGTATTGCGGGTCATGTCGGGCCTTCTGCCTTGGGCCTACGGGTCATGTACGGGTTCCCCTTCAACCCTTAAAAGAGGGGATTATCTATAATAAAATAAAAAAATAGGGCCTTCGGGCCATTCAGAGCTTTTTTAAAGAAGAGGTAAGCACTTTAACATATTAATTTCTTTTTACATTATATTTTACATACTATAAATCATTTGTATTTATCATAAAGTATTATATTAAGTACCCTAAATATACAATAAAAAATTATTCTTATTATGAAATCACCATTATGTACCCTCTTTAACATCAATTGGGAAGTGAAAGTATCGATTTTGCGTATGTATGGATTATTGTCTACATGTTGCAATACAATTCATTTTTATCACCAGATTTTATGGATCAGTATTATAATGGGTTTAATGTTTATATTAAATATTTATGATATATTTATGCTTATGTATTGATAATATAATTTCTACCTTTTTACCTTCCAATCTATTTAAAACAATAACCCCACTCACGCAAACGATTGGACTATCACATACATGAAGCGATATGATTCGTTTCTCATTTTTTCTTTACATAGATAGTAATATGGATAGATTTTATGAATATATATTATTTATTTTATATAATAATTATTCTATAAAATTTAATTATTATTTACCTTTATTTAATTCCATCCATCGATGTAGTGACTCGGTTTTTTGGCCCTGTCAGACTTTGGAATACTTCTACGAATAATTCCAGAGCTAGGCGCGAAGATGGCATGGGATTCCAAGGCCCGGTGTGGCCGGAATTATTTTTATAAAAATATTAAGTATTTTTATACTATGCACGTGGCGGGGGTGTGATATCTCCTAAACGGTAGCTCAGAACTGGAATCTGAGGGCACGGTTGTGTCCAGAAAGTGTCGTTTACCCTAGGCGAGGTGTAAACATTGCGGGCGCGGGCCTGCGGTGAGAAACGCCACCAGGGGCGTTTTTATAAATAAGTGGCAAAGTTAGTGGGCGAGCGTCGGCTCGAATAACTTCTGAACGGAGTCTCGGGTGGAAAATTTGAGTTTGCCGTTGCGTTCAGAACGACGCGTTTATTCTAGGGGTGACCTTACTTTTGTTCGCATCGGGCGTCGGGTCCGAGGCGGGTTTGGCGCCGGCGGGTGGCTGATATAAATATCAGCCCCCCCCCCCTCTTTATCGTTCCTCTTGGCGTTCTTCGATGTTCTTCACCGCCGCTCCGCCGACTCGAGCAAAGGAAGCGCCCACGAGCTCGGAATTCGACGGCGGACGTTCCAGGAGCACGCAGCGGAAGCTATGGAGCGTGGATCTGAGGCAGAATGACGGCATTTCGCCCGCGAGATAAGAGGATTTGAGTTTTAACCCCCGATCCCGTTTTTGCTGCGTTTTTTTGTAAATTGAAGCCGTAGCAGTATAGATCGGGTCCCGAGGGTCATGTGGACGCCTCCGGATCGCAAAACGGACCACCGGGGTGCCCCTGGCGGTCCGCGGAAGTTCCGTCGTGGCGGCGGCGCCGGCGCCGGCAGATCCCTGCGGCCCGCGGTGGAGAGCTGCCGGCCAGGGCGGGCCGGCGGCAGCGGCTGGTCCAGGCCGGCCGGACCGGCCGGTCGGGGCCGGCCCGACCTCTTTTCTTATACGGGGGTCTTTAAACACCCTGTATCTTGCAAACCGGGAGTCGGATTCGTGCGCCGTTTGTGGCGACGTGACCCTGACGATGAGGTGAACCATCCTGTGTGGGTTCGAGGGTTTAAAGGTTCGGGATCATGGCCTGGGAGCTAGAAACGTCGTAAAAAATAATATTATTTTATTATTTTACGACTTCGGGCCGTTGTAACTTCTACCCGGAGCGTCAGATTGACGTGTCGTCAGTGGTGTTGAGACACTGATGGTACGAAGGACTTTTTGAGATGGTTTCCGGGTGTTGGGACTGAGAACGGGGTGCGGGCCCCACGAGGCCGGGTTTTGGCGTTTGCGGAGAAACGCAGCTTTTGCACCAAGAGTCCGATTTTGGCAGATAAACAGTCGATCCTATGTGTTTTTCCGAGAGGATCGTAGTGGTGTGTTCCGTTCGATGAGTTTCGGAATCCAGGCGTGGGGCCCACCCGAGCTGGGCTTTGGTGAATAGTGCCTTTTTCACCGGGTGTCCGTTTCGGATGAGCGAGTAGTCGATTCCGCTTGTTTTCCCGAGGGGATCGCCGTGGTATGATCCGCTCAATGGGTTTCGGGATCGTTGTGTGGGCCCCGCACGAGCTAGCTATAGTGAATAGTTTCTTTTTCACCGGTGCTCCGTTTCGGGCGGGTAAGCAGCCTATCCTGCATTTTTTTCACGTAGATCGCAATGGTGGCCTTGCTTTTGGCCTAGGAGGTGCGCAGTGTGGCATTGTGGCGGGTCGCTCGGGTTAGCGACGTTTAGACCATCAGTGGTTGAGGGTTCTCCCTTGGTTCGTTCCTACGAGGGTTCGTGTGGCATCACAACCTTCGTATGGGTTTGTGATCCTCTCGATGGGATGTTTAAACTGTTAGAGTCGTGGCATCCCTCCGGTGGGCCCGGAGTGGATCCTCTAGCATCTTTACCCTAGATCGGGTTCTTGGTATCGCTGTGACCGCTTATTCACGGGCAGTGATCCCCTATCTAGCAGGTTAACCCCGTAGGGTTTGTGGCATCATCGGGAATATGATCCCTTACGTGGTGGGTCGTGCTCAGTAGGGTTGTGGCAGCGTCGGGTATACGATCCCCTACTCAGCATGATGTTTATAGTAGGGTTGCGGTATCATTGGTTATATGATCCCCTACTCAGCGCTTGGTGTTGGTAGGGTTGCGGTATCGTTGGTTATGTGATCCCCTACTCAGCGCGTGGTTTCGGTAGGGTTGCGGCATCGTCAGTTCGATCCCCTACATCGCGAGTTATACCAGATAGGGTTCCGGTATTGGTGTGACCATCTTTATATGGACTATGATCCACTATCTGAGTGTTGAGCTTCTATCGAGCGCCAGATCGGGTTGTGGTATCCCCCAGCGGATCCTGGGTGTGATCCCCTATCTGTGAGTACTACGTATGCCAGATCGGGTCGTGGTATCCCCCAGCGGACCCTGGGAGTGATCCCCTATCTATGAGCTACGTATACCGGAGTGGGTCATGGTATCCCCTAGCGGACCCTAGAGGCGATCCCCTATCTGAGGAGTTTGGTGGTTATGGTGTTTTAGCGATGTTTCCTCAGTGATGTTATCCGATGAGTGTGGTCTCTCGGGTGAGCGTCTGAGATGTTTGTTTGGGACCCGATGGAGTGTATCTCTCAGATGAGTGTCATCTGGTATGACAGTGTTCGTGTGGTGTATTCTCCTGGTTTTGGACAGTTGCTGGTGACGAGGTTGGTTCCTCTTGTGGCTTGGTGAGTGAGCTGAGTATATCTAGATTGTTCAAGGTGTATGTATGGGCATACACCTGAGCTGAAATGAGCTGACTAGTTGTGTTTAGCCGAGGATGGTTACGAGATGGAGTTTCTCTCTCGTCTGGGTTCCCTCTGGCTGGGTTGAGCGGACTGTTGCCTTTCAGTTGCTCCCTTGGGTTTTGGGTTTTTTGGGTGCCTACTGAGTATGTTTATACTCACCCCTGCACGGGCTTTTCCCGCACATGTTTGTGTCTTGCGCAGACCACAGGCCCTTCGACGGAGTCCCAGGAGGACCTGGAGCAGGCGGAGCTTAGTGAGCAAGTTGACCAGGGTGTTTACCGGAGCTGTGCTGAGGGAGCTTTCCGGTGGGTATTTGTGGCAGCATTTCCCTTCTTCAGAGTAGGTTGGACGCGCTTTTTAGTTTTCTTTTGGTGGGCCCTATTTTTCCCTTTGTACTTTTTCTATTGCACTCTGGTTTGGGATAGATTGTATGCATGCTTTTACTTTTCAGTTTCTATATCTCTGCACTGTTGCATGGAGGTGTTGTGGGTGCATGTGTACTGGTACCTTAGGCTAATGCCTCCCATGTGTGTGATAGCCTACTCGGCACTGGTCGCCAGCCCCTGGCCTATTGGAGGCGGGCTTGGGGAGTCGTGGCTCGAGCCCCGTTGGGTCAGGTCGTGACAGAGTGGTATCAGAGGAGGTTCCACATTTGGGATCTCAGAGCGTAGCTGGTCTTGCTGTGAGTTTGGTTTGGGTTGCATAGAGGCAGTGTTAGGGTGTTTCGAGTTCAGCTTTCAGGCCAGGGACTCCAGTGTTGGTGCGGCGGCTGACGTATCCATACACCAGGACTCTGATAACATGCCTTTTGACTCGGGACATTCGTACACTGGTCGCGAGGACATAATGGTACATGCATCATATAGGAATGGGTTTTTGGTTTTTCCTTGTCCTTCTTGAGTCAGCTCTCCAGATATACTCTTTGACTGTGGTGCGTCTTGAATGTATTTTAGGATTCCTCCACGACGACAGCCAGTGAGGGTTCCGTAGTAGGATTGTACTGATGACCCGCCCCGTGTAGAGGTTGTGGAGCAGGGCGTAGGTTCTGAGGTTGCACCTCCAGGTGGTCTGCCAATTGAGCCGCCACTTCTCAAGCTGCTGATTGTGCCGGCGGTGCAGGACGAGGTTGTGCGCAGGCTAGGTGTGCTGCACGAGTTCCAGAGGCAGCGACCTCTGAGGTTTCGGGGTGATCCAGACCCCCAGGCAGCTGATGACTGGCTTGAGGCAGTCACCCGAGTTTTTCGCCTAGTGATGACACCTCCAGATCATATGGTGGTCCTAGCAGCGAGCCTTCTACATGGTTCTGCTAGGCGATGGTGGAGTTTGGTGATGTAGTCCCATGACGAGGAGATGCTCACGTGGGCAGAGTTTGAGCTGCTCTTCAGGGAATAGTTCTATCCGGTGACGCTGAGGTCAGTGCGGATCCAGGAGCTTCTGCAGCTTCGACAGGGGAGCATGACTGTGTCGGAGTACTCATCGAGGTTTACAGACCTGTCGCGCTACTTGCTGGATATGGTTCGAGACCCGTTCTTTAGGGCTCGGACCTTCGAGCAGGGCTTACGCAGGGAGATCCGAGCAGGTGTGGTTTCCTTGTGTCTGCCCACCTATGCTAGAGTGCTGGAGCGAGCGTTGGTGGTGGAGAGTTTTCTGGCTGAGCAGATTCCCCCTGTTAGTGCTGGGAACTCGAGAGCTGAGACTTCGTCAGTCGGATCGGCATCTGGTAGCCAACGACAGAATCAGGGGTCAGGACATGGTCGACGTTTCAGGGGGCGACCCCAGGATAGAGGATCTGAGCCTCATGGATCACTGGGCTCGCAGGCCAGTTTTGGTCAGCCGCAGGAGAGGCGGTGTTACGCTTGCGACGATCAGGGAGATCTTACTAGAGATTGTCCGACCCGACGTGCTGCTGAGAGGGAGCCGGTCGATGGACCGCCTTGGCAGAGGCAGCGTCTTGAGCAAGGAGGTCCGCAAGGCGGCGGACGTGGCGGCGGAGCTGGTGCAGCAGGAGGAGGTGGTAGGCAGTATCAGTTGCCACCACCCCCACCCCCAGGTGGTCCACGCCAAGCTCAGGGAGCTGGTGGCCGAGGGTGAGGACAGCTGCATGCCCTGGAGGCAGTCGACCCAGAGGCACCGCGGATGGATAGAGGTACGCCTTGTGTCTTTTCTACTTACTATAGTAGGTTGTAAGACACTGTTTAGCGGTACTCTTTCCTTTTTGTTGCTTGCTCGAGTTTTGTTCAGGGTGTTGGTAAGACCCTGTGTGGGTGTTGTTCGACATGCTTCGAATGCGTGAGGAGGATGGATCCTTCCCCCACCGAGACGCGTTTTTGGTGACGCGATTAAAATCGTGCAGGTGAGTCAGTGCCGCCCAAAGCGGATAGTATTGAGGTGTGGCGGATGAGTCCCTCTGACTTATGCGTTCAGGCATGAGTGTTAGTTGGTGAGCTCGCTGGTGTGTGAGACCCAGTTGAGAGTTCAGTCGCTTTCCTTGTGTTTAGGGCTTTTCGGGGACGAAAAGTTCTAAGGGGGGGAGGATCTGTGACTCGGGTTTTTGGCCCTGTCAGACTTTGGAATATTTCTATGAATAATTCCAGAGCTAGGCGCGAAGACGGCGTGCGATTCCGAGGCCCGGTGTGCCAGGAATTAATTTTATAAAAATATTAAGTATTTTTATACTATGCACGTGGTGGGGGTGTGATATCTCTTAAACGGTAGCTCAGAACTGGAATCGGAGAGCACAGTTGCGTCCGGAACGTACCGTTTACCCTAGGCGAGGTGTAAACTTTGCGGGCGCAGGCCTGCAGTGAGAAACGCCACCAGGGGAGTTTTCGTAAATAAGTGGCGAAGTTAGTGGGCGAGCATCGACTCGAACAACTTCTGAACGGAGTCTCGGATGGAAAATATGAGTCTGTCGTTGCGTTCATAACGGCTTGTTTACCCTAGGGGTGACCTTACTTTTGTTCGCATCGGGCGTCGGGTCCGAGGCGGGTTTGGCGCCGGCGGGAGGCTGATATAAATATCACCCCCCCCCCCCCTTTATCGTTCCTCTCGGCGTTCTTCGCTGTTCTTCACCGCTGCTCCACCGAGTCGAGCAAACGAAGCGCCCACGAGCTCGGAATTCAACAGCGGACGTTCCAGGAGAGCGCACTGGAAGCTCTGGAGCGCGGATCTGAGGCAGAACGTCGGCGTTTCACCCGAGAGGTAGGCGTATTTGAGTTTTAACCCCCAATCCCGTTTTTGCTGCGTTTTTCTGTAAATGGAAGTCGTAGCAGTTTAGATCGGGTCCCGAGGGTCGTGTGGACGCTTCCGGATCGCAAAACAGACCACCGGGGTGCCCCCGGCGGTCCGTGGACGTTCCGCCGGCACGGCACCGGCGCGGTGGCGCCGGCGCGCAGCGGAGAGCCGCCGGCCAGGGCGGCCCGGCGGCGGCGGCCGGTCCCGCCCGGCCGGACCGGCCAGTCGGGGCCGGTGCGGCCTCTTTTCTTCTACGGGGGTCTTTAAACCCCCGTATATTGCAAACCGGGAGTCGGATTCTTGCGCCGTTTGCGGTGACGTGACCCTGACGACGAGGCGAAACCTCCAGTGTGGGTTCGAGGGTTTAAAGGTTCGGGATCGTGTCCCGGGAGCTAGAAACGTCGTAAAAAATAATATTATTTTATTATTTTACGACTTTGGGCCGTTGTAACTTCTACCCGGAGCGTCCGATTGACCTGTCGTCAGTGGCGTTGAGACCCTGATGGTACGACGGACTTTTTGAGATGGTTTCCGGGTCTTGGGACAGAGAACGGGGTGCGGGCCCCACGAGGCCGGGTTTTGGCATTTGCGGAGAAACGCAGCTTTTGCACTAGGAGTCCGATTTTGGCGGATAAATAGTCGATCCTGTGTGTTTTTCCGAGAGGATTGCAGTGGTGTGTTCCGTTCGATGAGTTTTGGAATCCAGGCGTGGGCCCCACCCGAGCTGGGCTTCGGTGAATAGTGCCTTTTTCACCGGGTGTCCGTTTCGGACGAGCGAGTAGTCGATTCCGCTTGTTTTTTCAAGGGGATCGTTGTGGTATGATCCGCTCAATGGGTTTCGGGATCGTTGTGTGGGCCCCGCACGAGCTAGCTACGGTGAATAGTGACTTTTTCACCGGTTCTCCGTTTCGGGTGGGTAAGCAGCCTATCCTGCATGTTTTTCCGCGTAGATCGCGATGGTGGCCTCGGTTTTGGCCTAGGAGGTGCGCAGTGTGGCGTTGTGGCGGGTCTCTCGGGTTAGCGACGTTTAGACCAGTAGTGGTTGAGGGTTCTTCCTTGGTTCGTTCCTGCAAGGGTTCGTGTGGCATCACAACCTTCGTATGGGTTTGTGATCCTCTCGATGGGATGTTTAAACTGTTAGAGTTGTGGCATCCCTCTGGTGGGCCCGGAGCGGATCATCTAGCATCTTTACCCTAGATCGGGTTCTTGGTATCGCTGTGACCGCTTATTCACAGGCGGTGATCCCCTATCTAGCAGGTTAACCCGGTAGGGTTTGTGACATCATCTGGAATATGATCCCCTACGCGGTGGGTCGTTCTCAGTAGGGTTGTGGCATCGTCGGGTATACGATCCCCTACTCAGCATGATGTTTATAGTAGGGTTGCAGTATCGTTGGTTATATGATCCCCTACTCAGCGCTTGGTGTCGGTAGGGTTGCGGTATCGTTGGTTATGTGATCCCCTACTCAGCGTGTGGTTTCGGTAGGGTTGCGGCATCGTCGGTTTGATCCCCTACACCGCGAGTTATACCAGATAGGGTTCCGGTATCGTCGTGACCTTCTTTATATGGACAATGATCCTCTATCTGAGTGTTGAGCTTCTGTCAAGCACCAGATCGGGTTGTGGTATCCCCCAGCGGATCCTGGGTGTGATCCCCTATCTGTGAGTACTACGTATGCCAGATCGGGTTATGGTATCCCCCAGCGGACCCTGGGAGTGATCCCCTATCTGTGATCTACGTATACTAGAGTGGGTCTTGGTATCCCCTAGCGGACCCTAGCGGTGATCCCCTATCCGAGGAGTTTGGTGGTTATGGTGTTTCAGCGATGTTTCCTCAGTGATGTTATTCGACAAGCGTGGTCTCTCGGGTGAGCGTATGAGATGTTTGTTTGGCACCCGATGGAGTGTATCTCTCGGATGAGTGTCATCTGGTATGACAGTGTTCGTGCGGTGTATTCTCCTGGTTGTGGATAGTTGCTGGTGACGAGGTTGGTTCCTCTTGTGGCTTGGTGAGTGAGCTGAGTATATCTGGATTGTTCAAGGTGTATGTATGGGCATACACCTGAGCTAACCTGAGCTGACTAGTTGTGTTTAGCCGAGGATGGTCATGAGATGGAGTTTCTCTCTCGTCTGGGTTCCCTCTGGCTGGGTTGAGCAGACTGTTGACTTTCAGTTGCTCCCTTGGGTTTTGGGTTTTTGGGGTGCCTACTGAGTATGTTTATACTCACCCCAGCACGGGCTTTTACCGCACATGTTTGTGTCTTGTGTGGACCACAGGCCCTTCGACGGAGTCCCAGGAGGACCCGGAGCAGGCAGAGCTTAGAGAGCGAGTTGACCGGGGTGTTTACCGGAGCTGTGCCGAGGGAGCTTTCCGGCGGGTGTTTGTGGCAGTGTTTCCCTTCTTCAGAGCAGGTTGGACGCACTTTGTAGTTTTCTATTGGTGGGCCTTGTTTTTCCCTTTGTACTTTTTTTGTTGCACTCTAGTTTGGGATAGATTGTATGCATGCTTTTACTTTTCAGTTTCTATATCTCTGCACTGTTGCATGGAGGTGTTGTGGGTGCGTGTGTACAGGTACCTTAGGCTAATGCCTCCCATGTGTGTGATAGCCTACTCGGTGCTGGTCGCCATCCCCTATCCTATTGGAGGAGGGCTTGGGGAGTCGCGGCTCGAGCCCCGTTGGGTCGGGTCGTGACAATCGAAATGTGAAAATGGTCTTCATGCGTACGTAGAGCCTACATTCTCTAAGAATGGAGTAATTCATTTTTTGATCTCTAACTTTTATGGATGATTATAAATATTTATAATGAATATATATGAACTTTATATTATCAATAATATCCTATATATTATATAACCATTATTAAATTACAAGTATCACAGCTACCACACGAAAATTCTTATGAAACAATGAAATAGTTAACACCCAAAATGATGATTTGAATATGGAATTATTGATAAATATGTGTTTAATTGTTATATAGGGATAGTATATGATATTAAAAAAATTTAAATGATTATATTATATAATTATAATAAATTTATATTTATTATACCGGATAATGGATAACATTCAAAGAAAGTGTAACTTGATGTAAGGGTTTTATGTTGTACTCTAATTATTTTTAGAGATTGTTTATGATAAAGTTTCTGATGATAAAATTTCATGATATACCTCTCAAGAAACACATTTATATTATTTTACTATATTAATTTTTTGATATAACATGTTTTAATTTCATTTTAATATCCTAAAGAAATAAATATATCTAAAGAATGTTTTTAAGGAAAATCGACTTTATTTTTCTCTTTGGTCAAATATCATTTTTCTTCTATGACTATGTTTTCCAAAAAAAAATTAAGAAGTTTTTTAATATTTTACTATGATTTTTTTATTCATTTTTACCTATAATTAGATTTTTTTTAAAAAAAAATTAGAATTATTCTCTTATCATTTTTCTAATGAGGTACTTTTTTTAATTTTTTCAAAAGTATAAAAGGAATGTTTTCTATTAACTTATACAGCATGAATGGAATTTCCTTCCATTAGGAATGATTAATTATTTAAATCTTTATTTTCAATTTTTAGGTTTTCTATTCTAAAAAATGTTTTTAATATTATTTTTTTTGTTTTTTTAGATAAGTGATTTTAAAATAAAAATGGTATTTTCCCCAAGAAATGTTCCAAGTGATATTTTAAAGCCATTTTTTATATAAGATGGCATCCTTTGATGTTACATAATATTTATTACGGATATGATCCAATTATAAAATGATTATTATTTACATATATGATTTATAATTATGATTAAAATATATTTATGAATTCTATTACTTTTCCATTGGTTATTGTATAATGAATTGATGAAACGTTTATGAAACATATTCCTTTTCCATGGGTTTTCCATGATAAAAAGTTTATGAAACCCATTTGTTTATCATGGGATATAAAATGATGAATGTTTTATGATATTATAGAACACATTTTTATAATGTTAATTATGTGATAGGTGGTCTTGGAATAATATATACCCTTAATACATTTGTTAAAGATGGATATCTCATGAGATAAATTGAACAAGAATAAGGATTAAACCCATTTCAATAAAGGAATCTATATACTATTATAGTCTTAGGAGTGAACATTGAATACTATGATAGTTTGGGGAGTGAACTCAATCCCATATAATAGTCTCAGTAGTAATCCTTGAGTGCTAAGGAAATAATTTTCTATACTTCTATGTATGATACAAATCTATGTTTTTTTCAAATTGCTTTCTCTCATAGATCATATTATCTGATTCCGTTGTGATTCATGTCTTATGAACTACAAATAATTATTCCATTACCCAATATTATGATCTATAATATTCATGGTATGGGTTTCAAATGTTATGAACGTATTCTTATACCCTTGTTATCTTGTTATGTTTAAGTCATCATTGGCATCTCCCATGTTTACCATTACTATACATCAGCTCTCACCCATTATTATATTTCATTTCCCTTGGTTATAAATAAAGGTATTATGTATTATATGTATAATAATTGTACTATTTTTTATGAAAAAAAGTTTGAGATTATATAGTTCACTTATGAAATAGTTGTTTATATACCTAATTTTCCAAAGGCACCAGACTGATATGATTCTAGAGTGGATAATTATGATATTAAAATGAATCATCGTCTATTAAGATGAGATACCTATGTATTAAAATTATGGGTCACTCTATATTAGCCCATGGAATTCCAATCTGGACCCCAAATATAAAAAAACACACTTTCTCTGAATCTCAAAATTCAAATTTCCCTAGAGATACCTAACCCATAATGACATTACATTACAAACTCTACACCATAAGTTTTATCATCCTTGAGAATCATCACGGATAATCTCCTAATACCCAATTTGTATATTTAAATCCCATGCCACTGTCTATAATTTTTTCCAACCGATTAGGACTCCATTATGAACATAAAAAATCCATCCAACTAAATCTTTATATAAAACTCACATTCAATAACACCATGGGAATCAATCACTCTCCAAATGATGTTTTTGATGTGAGAACCACCTTTTCATATCTAATTACATGAATCATTTCCTATCATCTCCCCCCCACACACACACAAAATCCTCAAAATACCAGCGGACCAGTATTATTTTAGCTTTGGATGCATAACATGATGCCTCCAATGGAAGACATGGTTGATAAAATGAGCTCCACCCTATACATTCTCAAAAATATACACCCTATCAGTTACTGAATACACTAATGATCCAAATCACCCTAGATGAATCACAAAATCAAGTATGATATGGAATCCAAATAATACTCATCATACCACTATTTCTAGAGCATTATTGGTATCACCATCTTACAACTTATGGTTGATATCTTCACAAATTCTAATGTTAATGAACACTCATCTGACACATTTTCCCTCAATAATGGATTAGTATGAAATTTCATTTCATATAATTATCCATCCAGCTATACAAATTTAATTTTCCCATGTGATCCTTCATTGGAAAAAATCTACCAACCTAGATCCATTTTTTCCACCCCTATTCCCACGACATCAAATGCCCAAACAACCCTCACAAAATCTATTATAACCTCAATAAACACTACCATCCAAGATACATAGTTTTCTATAAGAACACATCACTCTAAATACAAAACTATACCAAAATCATCCAAGTGGTCCTCATCTAGTATTTCATACCTTACAAAGTACACGTAGTGCAACACCACAACACTTCCATGAAGATTCCTAAAATATCTACCAATGTTCCAACTCTCACTTGTGGATACATTCTTCTTAACCCATAACCAACTTATAAAACTTCATCACATGTAATCATTAATTACCCCATTAAAAACCCACTTTAAACAACCGCCTATCAGCCATTGAAATCCTACATTTAGTATATTTACAAACAACTATCATAGGTATCTCACAATCCTATAACGACCTAGAAGGATTTCCACACAAACCCAAACAACACACTTCCCTTTATCTCTCCATGAATAAACCACTGAGTGTTTCAAATATTAACCATATATCAAATCTAGATAAATTTCACTGAATACAACCATTTTAATATGTTCATTAAGTATTCATTCTATTCCATGAGAAACTACTTGTCAAAAATTTCTTATAGACACCAAGACACTTGCTTGATAGTAATTTCTGACAACCCATAAATTTATATTAAAACAATAAACTATATATGATCAAAATTTTCCTTAATCCTTTAAATAGAAACCAATTTTCCTTCCAAAAAATTTATTTTCCATGTTTTTTCCATTTCCACACTTATCAATCCATATTTTCCCACATGGATTTCCACTTTCTCATCCCTTACGAGAAAGTCTATCCTGATTTTAAACTTGAATCTTATTTCGAAGTTAAAACCAAAAGATGAAAATACCATAACAATTCATGGTAATGTAACACATCCCCCAATAATAATCAATGGTTCTTCCAATTATAACGTTCCCAATAAAATTACTACCCAAAACCAATTACTCAATCCCACACTATTCTCGAGAATCACTCTACTTTAGGAGTAGTTACCCAGGATCCTATAAACCTTGGATACATCCTCTAATACACCAAGTTCAATAAGAAAAACCACTAATAACCTTACCATTAGTAAAATGATGATCAAATTACCATTTAACAACAAAACCACTCTCCCACCTCTAAAATAATGAAGAACTGTTTACCACAAAACTAAACATCTCATGGAAAATTGTCTTCGAGAAATAATCAAAGCTTTACTCCTAGATCCTCTCACTCTAATCACTCTAAAGAGATCCACATCACCACCCAAAAAAACATTAAATATCCACTCAACCTACCTAAGTGTCAATAACCAAATCTTTTCTTTATAAAAATTTCGGCCACATCCTTGACCACCACATTTCAATCCATAGAGAAGAGATCAATTACCCCAAAGAAACCACACCTTCCAATATGACCCTCTGCAGAGTCTCTTTTAAACTAAAATATCCCATAAAAAATAAGACACAACCTACGAACACACTACCAATATCAACCATATTGAGTTATCCACTACCCAAACCTACTCACTATGGGGTTATCATCCACCATGATTGTACATAAATTAAACCAACAAAATACTTGAAAATGGAAATTTTGGTTATAGTTAATTATTTAACCAATAATAACTTATTTTTGAAAACTAAAAATAAGTTATTATTGATTTTTAATTAACTTAAAACAATTTTTAAAAATAATGTATTTCATAAAAAAATTACAAACCCATTTTGAAATCTGGTTTTTTTTTTAAAAAAATCAATTCACATAGAACTGAAGTCATGTGCATGTCCATGAATCCATATTTTCCTTTTAGGATTCATAAACACCTTTAAATTTACACCCTAGTCTAAGAGTAAAACCATCAATAATAATCTCAACCATGAAAATACTATTTTTATAATCACCTCAACTAGAGCAATGAAAAGTTATGAAAAAAAATCATATAACCATATAATATTGGCTTTCATTATATAGGTATTCACGGCGTATAGACATAGAATATTTCCCAATATCCAACCAATACTGACTCCATATACCAATACTCTAAATAATAAAATAACCAAAAAAATACGTGATGCCATTTTATAACACCTTGACTAAAATTACATGAATTACACCATAACTGGTAATACTACATAACCTCAAATGTGTCTTACAATACACCATAGGTTTATGACTAGCAGTGATAATAAATAATGAATTTTTGGGGACTATAATTTTATTACCATAACATATAATATCAAAAGGTAACATGATTACCCTATAAAACATTAGATTAACATCGTATATTGACACTTAATGTCTAACCAACTATAACAAAAAAATATCAGATGTTATAACAATATGTATCAATTTCGGCCATACAATACTAAAATAAATGCCCCACATTGGGATAATTAAGTGAATAATTAAAAAAAAAGAATAAAAAATTATACATAAATAAAAACCTCAGTCCCTCCAAAGACCTATATCCTAAGGTCTATCTAATTACGCTTTCTGAATCACCTGTAAAACTTATCACCTAAAACCCAAACATAAATTCAGCATATAGACTTCGGTTCTAGTGGAGGGTGTGAGGATTAAACTCATTAGTTAACCATTAAATCGTTCCTAATATACTCTATCTTGTATATTTTATAAATTTAGAGGAAAGTAAATAAGTAGTACCCAATAAATCATGGTTGACCATCATGTGAAAACCAGACTACCATGATACCTATCCCAACAAACTCTATACAATTCCTTTTGTGAAGTTTACCATAACCACATAAATTATAAATTCATTTAAGGAAGGAATAAAAAATTTAGATTTATATTGGAGAATCCCATTAGGGAAAGCTGTCACTTATCTTGAATCATAAACATTATAAACCTATCTAAGAAAGTCAAAACAAAGTTATTCCTCTACATATAAGAAACAAGTTTCGGAAAATTCATAACATAACTAATCCTAACAATCTAAGAAACCTGTAGGGGAAAGGAGAAACATATCCAATCCTATATACATTGAAAATAAAACTAGTAAAATGTGTCACATGTCCAGTATAGAAACCCAAGCCTTTTAGAGATATAATTATACAATTATTAACTTTAACATTTATTAATTATAACCCAATGATCATGAGGCATGGTTTATTTTTTAGTAATTGGTTTATAATACATCAAATTGAGGAATAAATAAATATAATTTATTTTATTATCCATAATGATCTCCTAAATCCCTTTGATATCCTAAAACTAAAAGGGATAACCTAGGGAATACATAGAAAAAAAGGTGATCAAAAAATACTTGTAATGGAATAAAAATGATAAGGAAACATAATATGTGAGTGAAAGATATAACACGATATCAGGAAAGAGAAATCACATGAGTAATCATAAGGGATCATAACATAAATAAATTGATATCATAAGATCATGGTAACATGGGATATTTGGAAAAAAAAATATAAACCATGACATAAGCGTAAGTTAAGGATAAGCACTAAGACAACTTCACATGGTATTAAGAGTGCCATAATGGATTAGGTTCACTCCCTAATTTCATACATGACGTCTCATAAGGCTAAAACTTTTCCAAATGTATTTTAGGGAAATATAATACCAAGCCCACATGTCACATTCATTTCAAGTACATGAATATGTTCTCCAAATATTGAAATCAATCATAAGGAATAAACATAAGAATAAACAATGGAATGTAAATGGGTAGCATAATCATACATCATATCATAATCAAAGGGGATTTCTTAAAGAATGAATTTGATAAAAGATCACAAGGCATGAAATACTTCATTAAATAAAGGAATAGTGATCTAGGTATATATGTAAGATATATATATATATATATATATCTGTGTAATTTATAAAAAATTCATAACATCAAAGGTGAACAAGAGCCTCAGCCTAGTTGGTGAGGACTCGACAATCGCATCCAGAGACCCGAGTTCAAAATCAGGAAAATACTTAATTTCTGGGGGTACTATAAGAGTATTGTAGCAGTATTGTAGCAAGTACTATAGAAGGAACTGTATCAAACACAATTTAGTACTTTAGTAGATGGAACTATTCATCTGTTTGGGCTTTCGAGCCACCGATTTAGGCTCGGGGACCTTTACGGCCTTCGGGACACCTTAAGGTCTTCAGGCCACCTCAAGGCCTTCGGGCCACCTGAAATTGGTCTTAAAGATACAGTATAATCTACAATGATTATACTCCATATGAGGATTCATAGAAGGCACATTCACTAGTGCAGAAGCTTAAGCGGGTTTTTTAGAAATAGAGGGTATAGAAATTTCCATTGGGACCATCCTGTGCTTGCATGGGAAGCCTAGCCAAATTATCCATGTGAATGTGGAGAGATTACATCATGATGAAGAAGTTGGGGAGGAGCAGTTCCATGTAGTTATAGCATGTATATTTCCTAAGAACTACGGGTCATGTAATCTCTATTCCTACATACCTTGTAAGGGTTCCCCCTTATCCCTTGAAAGGGGGGTTATCAAAAATAAATAAAAATAAGGCCTTCAGGATATTCGAGCATAGAATTAATGGATTTTTTCATTGATAAATACAAATACTTTTCAAAATATTAAAAAATACTCTTGAAAAAAATAACATTTTCAATTTCAAAATAACATTTGAAAAAAATAAATATTCACAAAATATTGTGGAAATAATTTTATTTGAAAATAAAATTTGAAATATATATATAATTCTTCAAATAAAAAAATATTCATCATAGTGGGTAATTTAATCTAATCTATATAATTTAAAAAAACATTCCTTACACTCTTCGGTAAAAAGGTCAAAAAGTACCTTATTTTTAAAATGAAAAAAAGATTCCCCTTAAATAATTTTATAAAAAAACAAACATGGGTAAATATGAATATAAAAAATAATTTATGAATATTATAACTTTTTTAAAACATTTTAATGAAAATGTTGATATTAAAGAGATAGGGATTTCAATCAAAATGAGAAATAAAGTTTGTTTTTATTAAAAATATTCTCTATAATTTGAAGTACCAAAGAGAGGAAAATGGAAGTATTACTTAAAAATTTAATGAATAACCATAGGAAAATAAAATTAAATGGGTTTAATAGACAATGATTAAATAATTTTCTTCAAAGTAAATTCAAGGATTAACAATCCTAATTAAAATGAGATTAAAGAACAAACCCTTATGGCCTTGGTAAAGTTTAAATCATAACCCCCATGAATTATTTAAGTGAATTATAACTTAAAATAAAATTAAGTATGAGTTATTCATCATATAATAGTTAAAGGTTTATTATATACAATATATATTAAAAATAAGGTGTATAAAAGAACAAGTGCCTCAAAGAAGAATGTTTTGAGAAGGAATCCCTTACCTCGAGTCCAGGATTTGTTTTATATGTATTTTATCTCCTATATAATAAAAATATATAAATTGTGTTTACAAAAGAACATTTTATGATTTAATACCTTATTTTTAAACTATTTACAATATTTATTTTAATTATGTTCATGCTTAAATAATCAATTATTTCTTAGAAGGGTGTTTTGAGGATGTTCAGTTCATAAATTCAAAATGTCATCGGTGTGTTGAACGTGGTCAAAAGGTGAATTGTTACATAAAAACCAAAATAATAATAGTGAACTAAATATCATTTTAATAAATTAATTATACTTATAAAACATACCATGAAATATGGTTATGAAAAATGAACTACATTACAACAATGGATATGGTAGGCCACATGTACGCATGAGTGAAGTTTCTATTTTCAAGGATCATAATGGAAAAAATGTAAGAGTTATTTTATCTTTAAATAATTATCATAATATCATAAATGAAATTTAATTTATATAAATAAACTTAAATATATCATCCATGTGAGTTGGTAATAAAAAATTATTCACATTGCTTCATGAGGTTGTAGTTCGTTGTACACAAGAATGATATTATCATTTTTCAATGGATTATGTTGTAATAAGGTATAAGATATTTTAAATTTAAATAATTTTTAATATATAATTAATATAATATATAAAAATTAAATCTATTGTCTTCAATTTCCATTTGAGTATATGATGGAAAATGAATTACAATGGCTTGTGAGGCGGTAGTCCATTGTACACACGATCAACGATTTCATTTCACATTTGATGGAAGAAGAGATTGATGAATTTTATTTCATAAAAAAATAAAATATAATTATATAAGATATAGTGGATTTATTATTTTTTTAATTATTAATATGTAATTTAATTTGTAACAAAATAAGTAAAATTTAAGGATCTGAGACCCTCTCTTATAAGAACCTCTTTTTGATCTCTTATTAAAGACACTAATGTTTGTCTTTTGGGAAAAATATAAGCTCTATAATGTGACTAAGGATGTTGGAGATATATTTTTTTGGGGTTTTCAAGAAAAATTTATTAATAGGTGTGAATAAGTGAGAGGAGGGGTGCCCTTTTATAATTGAGGAGAAGTATCATTTTTATAAATACCCAAAACAATGCAATAATGGAAAGTCACCCACTAAAAAAGTGTCAAAAAATTGAAATATAGAGTTTTAGAGGAGATATAATTATTATACCACCTCTACCACTAAAAATAAACATTTTTTAAACATATTATCCTGTTTACCTCTAAGGTTACTGAGTTTTACAATTTTAATTTTTTAACCATGTTAATTATTTCTTTTTCTATTTTTACAATTCATTATGCCCTAAAATTAAGTTTAAATTGTTATTTATTATAAATTAGTATGAATAAGAATATTGAATATATTTTATCTTGTTAATTTCATATAAGCATCATAATTTATATTATTATAAAACCCCCAAGCGTGTTGAAATATCGTTTACGGAAAAATTCATTTTCAAGGAAAAGATGATCTTATATTAACTGTATGTACATAAATCATCATATATGATTTTACATTAAAAAAAATATAGATATATAATCTAAAATTTTAATTTAAAAAATTCATAATTAAGGGTTATTTTAATTAATTAAAATAGAATAACATTTTGAACTTTAATAAATTTTTCAGAAAAAAATTGTTTTTAAGCCTAAAAATAAACTTATGTTAAAATCAAGTATAAAGAAGATTTAAATGTAATTAATTAGATAAAATTTAATAAATAATAATTATATTACATTTAAATATTATTAAAATAATATTGGTAATTTTAAATTACTTAATTTATTAAAAACAATTTATTTTTTACCAAAAATTGTTATTTTCACTATTAACTAAAAATTAATTATTTTTCAAAAAATTCCAAAATTTAAACCTATATTAATATCAATATGTTGATTTAAGAATTATTTTAGTTTTATAAAATAAAATTTCCAAAAGTTCCAAAAATTCATTATAATATTTTCTCACAAAAAACAATAAAAACATATTCGAAGAAAATATATTTTTTAAGAATAAATGTATTATAAAAAATTGAGTTATTATTTCCTAAAAATTTATAAATTGACTAGAACATTTATATATATTGCATAAATTAATTTTATTTATTAATAACCTCTAATTAAATGGATATGATATATCGATCACATTTGAATAATAATTTTTTAATATTATATCATGGACTGTTTACACTCATCAGTGCGTGTTAAATACACAATTAAGAATATTTTTCTTTTAAAATATCAGGGTGTTATATTATATCCCCTTAAATAAAATTCATCCTCTCAAGTTGAACTTGTTCTCAGCAATCAAGGGTTTGACATTCAAAAATTACTCTATTGAAATCCCACATTGTGAAAAGGTTCAATAAAAAGTACTATTAAAAAGAGTGAAAGGGAATTAAAAAGGTCACCACATTACTAGGTTTACACTTATGAGAAAATTATATGGAAGTGAATATATGGATTTAAAAATAATATTCATTTATTATATAATGTTATAACCATTTTAAAATAGAGACTAGACCAACAATTTATTTAAAATAAATAACATTTTTATTTTAATATCCTTTTCCAAGATTTTAGAGATCCTTTTACTATATAGAATAAGGATAAATGGAAATATACTTTTTTGATAAAAATAATTTCATCCTCTTAAAAATCACTAAAATTTTATTTGTTTCTTCAAACAATGACTATTCAAGATGAATTTTTTATGTTCAAAGCACAAAAATTAACTTCTAACGAATCACATGATTCTATAAAATGATATCAAGATATTACTATTGTCATTAGAAATTAACCAAAACCGAAAATGGTTATCACAAGGTAAGATAATTCCCAAAATAAATACACCTTTATATTAATCTCTAAATCAAAAGTTCAACTTTGATCATTTCATAACTAAATAACCCTGCATCCCAAATAACCACAACATTCTAGGATTTAATTTTGTTCTTACCAAATAATATTTCATGTTAAATAAAATGTTACACCTCATGGTAACATATACCTCAACCCAAGGAAACATTAAAAAAAATTCATTAGTCACCAGAAAAACCTAAAAACTCAAATAATATTTTGTCCTAAATTGTGTTTCCTAAAATCAAATTATTATATATCCATCAAGTTTTATAAGTAAAAATTGTTTCATATTAACCAGTACATTTTGTTGGTCTGTGGTAAGAACTTCACCCTTGTGGCCCTGTGGTTGTGGGTTCAAACCCCATGGCCTTGCCAGATGCGACGAGTTGTCGCTCAGCATGCGAGTTATGTATTTTCTGACACTAGGGGAAAATTTATAATCAGATTCATAATTAACCATAATATTATAAAGTTCTCAAAAAAATTAATAACATCTTCAAAATAACATTAGTAATCAAATAGATTTTTTCATCCTCTAAGGTTTTCTATCAAACTCATTTTTTTCACCAAATCAAATAATATTAATTAACTATAATTCCCTCAATATCAAGCATATATAAAGAATAATTTTTCCTTAATCATGTGTTTTCCATAAAATATCATCTTTATATTAAAACAATTTTCTAGTTCATTATTACCATTCAATATATTCATGAAAATTATTAAATAAAACCTACTGCATAACAATCCTTATACGTTTCATGATAAAATTAATAAAACACTTCAAAAACATGATCTTGAATTTTAAAACCTAATCACTTCAATAATTCCACATCGATGATTTTAATAACATATGACCTTAAGAATTAATCCTCATATTAGGTAATTTAATTGAATAATGAACAAGTTCTCCACATCTATAATATAGAATAGTTTGTGGTGCCTTACGTTGAACTTTATTTCCTTATGACATGTTAACCAGAATCTTCCTTCTTCCTCATAAATTATCTACTTTGTAACCTACATTCCCACTCATAAAGAATCTTTGAGTTTCTTTAAGGCATTTTCCATAGTGCCTCTTCCCACATTTATTACATGTATGAAGTTGAATATTCTTTTATTTATTATCATTAACACTTAATATTCTATATGATTCCATCATTATCTTCTTTAATGTGTTTATAAATTGAATTATGTTCTTATTGTAAATTATAATTCAAGATAGCTCATTTTTATGACTATAAAAAATTTAACTATCATTCACATTAGTTTATGAATATCCTTATGGAAATCATTACATTTCCCATCACATTTGTTATTGTGATGTTTTTTCTTATTTCCTTTCGTTAACTAAAAATAAAAAATTAAACAAAATAAAAATTTATTAATATACAAAAGGGGAAACTTAAAAAACTCGGAGAAATAACTTATAAATGATAAGTTTGTCCTAACTTATTAGTATCTAGTTTTTAATATAGGTTGTCCATGGTAACATTTCCTATTAGTTTTCTAACCTAATAATTTGTTTAAGTATTTAATAATGGTTTCTAAAAAGATTATAAATATTTTATACATTCCATTGGAGTGTCAAACCAAGTGTGTTGAAAGGCTCATTTTCATCCACTAGGTGATGATTGAGTGAAGACCAATATGCCATTTTCAAAGTTATCACCCCTAGTAATAGGTAAACTAAATCCAAATCCACTTATAGTATCCTTACATGGATGTAATTTCTTAGAAACCACTCCCTTTGTAACGTCTCGACCTGGGTTCCACAAACTAGTGCTCCGAGTCAGTCGGTCACATGAAATCAAGAACACCTCCCCATATGCCATAGGATTATGACTAGAAATGAGGGTTTATTATTGATCAAGGGGAAACTCAGCCCACATTTTTTCTATCAGAGTAATACACCAGCGGAAACTAATAAACAATAGCATAAACATATATCATAAAAAATTCCAATATCTAATGATAACTAAAGCATGAATTACAATGTCAAAACTGAATAATAAATATGTCATAATAAATTATGTTCCAAGTGTCAAATTCAACTTAAAATTAAAGACATTTAAAACACCCAAGCGGGTCCTGAACCATGTTTGGTTCCCTCATCCATGATCCATATCCAAATCAACTATCCAATATGGGTAATGCTCTCTTAACCTGTCATGAAATTATGTAATCTATTTAGATACCAATTAGGCTGCCTGAGTAGGGTGTGAGTACAACTCAATATACCACCACCAATGGTGTCTAAAACTATAACCACTAAATAAAAAATGTATGAAATTTTATTATGAAATAATTACAATGAATAAGTATACAACTATCACATTATCAATTATTATTTATTAAACCACATAGACCATTGGGTTAAAAAGGACACACATACCTCAATACCTTCTTCACCTTATGCTTGAATCAGAACCATTTCACATTATCAATTCATCGGTCATTAAAAATGGCCTCTAATTGTCCATTTTATTTCAATTTATAGTATGTCTAATTGGAACCATAGTCTATTGCCAAATATTTTGGTTGAGGTATTCATGCCTAGGACCCCATGGTCTTTGGAAATATGAGAGTTTTCCTTACACAGATTTATCACTATGGTCTTTGGAATCAGCAAACCAAGTCTCAATCACGTGGGTTTGGAAATAGTAGAACATGTCCCACAAACATTTATCAAACAATTATCACTATGGGCTTCAGAATAAGCAGACTATCTCCCGCTCACATGGGCTTTGGAAAGAGAAGATCATGTCCCACACATATTTATAACACAATTTATTACTTTGCGCTTCAGAATCAGCAGACCATGTCCCGCTCACAATTATTAAATCAATCAAGGTTAATGAACATTAGCCTTACTATCCAATTCATTATCAAAAATACAATTATTTAGTTCAATAATTAATTAATTAATTTCAATAAATTATAATGACAACACCTTTCATTAATTAATCTAACAATTAATTTATCAATTCGTAATATCAATATCCTATAATTAATTCAAAAATTAATTTTTCTCCATTATTCCATTAATTAATTCAATAATAAAGTAATCAAATATCTTTCATTAATTAATTCATTACTTAATTAATCTCATCACTCTCATTAATTAACTCAATAATTAATTATTCATTTCACTCTCATTAATTAATTCATCAATTAATTAATCTTTTCAATCTCCTTAACTAATTCAACAATTAATTAATCACATCAATTACTCTAATTAATCCTACAATTAACTAATCACGTAAATTATTTTTGTTAATTCAATAATTAACTAATCACATCAATAACATTAATTAATTATAAAATTAACTAGTCACATCAAATACATTAATTAATTCAACAATTAGTTAATCGCTTCAATTCTAGGTCAATCCATCAGTAAACTTATCACACTAATTTCGTTACTAATTCAACGGTTAGTTTATTAGTTAAATACCCTAAATTAATTTGATAATTAATTAAGTACATAAATCCTATTAATTAATTCATTAATTAATTAATCAATGTCCAAAACTCAAAATCCCATAATTAATTTAACAATTAACTATCCAATTATATTAATTAAATATCCAAAAAATTAAACATTAAATAATTCACCAATTAATTAATCCAATTAATTCAATTTCACCACCACATAAATTCCCATTAATTAATTCCCCAATTAATTAATCTAAATCATTTAATTAAATCAACACAACATTAACCATTAATTAATTTTTTAATTAAGTAATCTAACTCATTCAATTTCATTAACACAACAATCCCCATTAATTATTTCTCTAATTAATTAATCCAACTTAATAATCATAATTTTACTTAGATTAATTAATTTAACAATAAATTAATCGAAATAATTTCTTCTAATTATTTATATAATTAATTAATCTAACTCAATCCGTTCAGTTAATTCGCTAATTAATATTTCACATCTATTTACACTAATAAAACTCCGTAAATAATTACTCACATTCAATCCCCTAAATTAATTCTCCAATTAATTGTTTAGGTCAATACCATTACTTAACTAAATTAATTAGTCTCATTAATCTCATTATTTAATTCAACAATTAAATAATCACATTAATCATATTAATTAATTCATTGATTAACTAATCCCAACGTAAGAAATTCAATAACCCCAATTAATTCTATAATTAATTATTTTATCTTAATCAATTTAATATCCCCAATTAATTCCTCAATTAATTGTTCTATCACAATAATTTCAATATTCCCAATTAATTTATCAATTAAATGTTCCTACTTAATATCATTACTAATTTAACAATTAGTTTTTTATATTAATACCTTTAATTAATTCCCCAATTAATTAAGCAAGCCAAACCCATTAATTAATTCACCAATTAATTGATTAATATCCACAAACTCAGTATTGTATAATTAATTCAATAATAAATTATCTAATTCAATACCAATATCTTATAATTAATTTAACAACTAATTATTCATGATATAAAATCCCAATATCCTGATTTCATATCTCCCATAATCAATTAATTCACAAAATTATTTAATTTAATCAAGAATCCAATTGCTAAACACATAATATAAATTCTAAAATTACATACACATAATTATAAAAAATACTATGGGATTTGAATTTTTGACCACCAAACTCATGAGCGGTAATGAACGCTCACCAATGGAAATCCCCAATTTGAAGTGGATCAATCAATAACCCGATGAAGAACGTGGTCTAGATCTGAAACATAAATCCACTGTTAAAAGAAACAAGATATCTTAAATCAATATCTAGATCCAAAAATACTTTATCTATATTAAATAGATATAGAAATAGATCTAATAAAATAGAAGATAACTAGCCACCAAAATAGTGTGTGAAGAATGTAAGAGAGACGGGAAGTCAATTGAGAATAAACTATGTACCCAGAGAGATGTAGATCTAAAAACCAAGATTCAAATCACTAATAATAGAGGTTGGGATCCTTAGTAAACCCTTAAGTTGACTCAGAAATGAGATAATTTTATTTGGGTCAAGCTGGGGCCGATTTGAATTTAATATAGGGGTTTCAGAAATTTTAAAATCAATTTTCATAACTTTAATTTTCCCGTGCACAGTTCTCTAGGAGAAGTTGCATGGTTAGTACTAACAATGCTCCTAAACTGTTAAATGTTCCACACCTAGTTTAACCATAAATAAACCATGTGACAAGGTTTCACACTTATTTTAACCATTTCCAACCATGCGCTAACCATACAACATTATGCACACATTATTTTAACGGTGCGTAAACCATGAAACAGGTTGCACACTTTTTTTAACCATGAATAAACCATGAAACTCCTTTCACACTTAGTTTCACCATGTGAAAACCATGCACAAATCATGTTCAAACCATGCACAAATCATGTTCAAACCATGAGAAGCCACTCATGCTTCCAAAGTTCTCCAATTATCACCCCAACACACCCAAATCAAGACTGAAACAAATTATACTCACAATAAGGAAAACAAATACCTATAAATAATCCCATGAAATCTTTAGAAAAAGGTCAATATTTTTTAACCTATTTACCTTATAATATCTCATCTTTGAGCTATACTCCCAAGAATTTGTAAGGTTCTGAGTCAAAAAGGATAGGGAAACTAAAGACACATATCTACTTCTCCCTCCCATGTTTCTTCCTACAAACATCCATGTTTCCACAATACATGAACTAACAACAAAGTCTTTACCTACAACACCATATCACTATGATTGAATACACAAATCATATGTTCTTCAAAGTACACATCAGTATCAAGCTCGAATTTTAAAACATACTTGACGTGTTTTCCAACACATCATTCCTAACAACCATAAGAACACCATCCAACATTTTCACTTAGCCTTTCCATAAAAACTTCCTATAAATGACATACATCCACCACCTATAATGATCGATTTACCTTATGTAGGATCAAATATGTATAATGAGATGCTCAAATATAATAGGGGTGAATTGAATACTTTAAAAATTCCTTTGGAACCTTTTAATTTCTTATAAAACATTCTTAGGGAAAGTTTCTTAACCTTAAGGAAACTATTTCTTAAGGTTAGAATTTAACTTTAATAAAACATAGTTTAACAAAGTTAAACAAACATTCACAAAACCTATTAAAGAAATATTTTCATAAACATTATAACCTTAAGATTAAAACTTAAAGAAGTTCTCCTTAATGGATATATTCTACTTTAATGAGTATAGAATATTTAATATAATCATAGAATGGGATTAGAAATTATAAAAAGTAATACTTTCTAAATTTAACAAAGTTTAAATAGAATCAGAATAAAAACAACTTGAGATAAAAAACAAGTAACAATAAGATTCTCTTAACCCAAAGAAAAGGGTATCCAACAACCTTGGATAAAGGATCCTTGATTTATACTTTCAAGAAAGTCTATCTTACCCAAACCCAGGAAATCTATCAATCTGAAGATTGGTATATGTCTTGCTATCCCCCCAAGCCCTCTATTTAGAAGGAAATTGGAACCTCTATCTTCCAAACATGGAATCCTACGATCAGCATGATCGGAGTCTGCACAAATCAAGTCTAAACAAGTTGTTCAAGCTCAAACAAGTTGTTCACAACATCTGCACGAAGCGCTGAGAGTTGTAAGAGACTCTCTATAGAAATGACTTCAAAAGCATTGATTTCTTTTCCATTAACTGTTCATCATTGAATTTCACTCAATAATTTTCTCATTCAAATTAACTCTTATTTATAGGAAAAACTTCTCAACAGTCCTCTCCACTCCAATGGTCATATTTTCCTTAAATTTTAGAGGGACCTGGACACGTGTCAATTAGACAACAGTTAGTTTATAAGAAATTGTACGACATCGTTTCATATATAAGGAATGGTTTTAAGTTAAAGATAAATGTTAAGTATAAGAAAACGTAGAATATGATAATATTGGAATGATACATTACACAAATATAATAATATCAATAAAATTGATTCTTAAGAAAAAGAAAATCAGATTGAAAAAAATGGTATCACTATTTTTGGGTACTGGTATCATAAAATCGGTATACAATTTTCACTGGAATTGATATCAAGAAAAACGGTATCACGTAGGATTAAGTAAAACAATACGTCTGAATCTTAAGTACCCCATAATGTTAAATATGTAAGTATAACATAATGATAAATATATCGTAATGATAAATCTGTAAGTAAAATGGCATAAAAAATATATAAGTAAATGTAATGACAAATCTGTAAGTATAATGGAATGAAAAATCTGTAATTATAACAAAATAAAAATTCTGTAAGTATAACAAAATGAAAATTTTGTTAGTATAACAGAATGAGAATTATATAGATAAAAATAATGAAAATTCTATAAGTATAATGGAATGAAACTTTTGTAAGTATAACCGAAAGAAAAATTCATAACTTAAAAAAAGTTTTTGTGATTTTCAAAACATAAAACCATAAAGAATGGAGAATTCATAAGAGAACCTTATTAACTCAAAAATATCCCCCTTTTTGGAAAGCAAAAAGAACTTTGTTAAAGAATAATATACAGACTTTGATAAATAAGTACAGAAAATTTATCTCCCGCTTGGAATGAGATTTAGAATGAATACAACTAACTCCGCCTTAGGTTATGCTTCTCAAGGATCATATTCTTGAACTTTAGAATCTAGTTTTCTTTCTTAAGGAAATATCTCCCCCTTAGATAAACATTTCTTCTTATAAGAAACTACCCCTTACTTAGGAATTATTTCCTACCATACTCCCCCTTAATAGAATCTCCCCTTTCAATTCATCATTAAATTGTTCCTTCAAATAAATTCTCCCCCTTTGTGTTTTTCAAAAAGTAATGCAAAAGTATAGGATGTACCTATAAGGTTAAGGAAACATACATGAAAAAGAAAAAGCATGATATGCAAGAAACTTTTTAAAGAAATTTTCGAAATAATGTTTAGATTACAACAAAACATCGAAATTTAAAAAAAAAATCAACCATCCTTCTTCTACTCAGACAACATTTTCTTTATCAAAGCTTTAAGTTTCTTCACTTCTTTATGATCTTCTTGAAGCTTCTTCAACAAAATCTCATAATCATGGTTTTTCTTTTCTAAAGAAAAGTCTTTTTCTTCTTTAGATTTGATTTTATCATCTTGATTATTAATGAACTCCTCTTGAGCAACCATCTTTTTCACTAATTCAGCTCTGACTTCTTTTTCACTATTTACAGATCAGGAGAAGGAATTGAGTTGGATAACTTTCCTGGAAATGGATGCCCAAACTTTTTTGAACTCGGATTCATAAGTATTGAATGATCTATTTGTTGAATCCATGAAGTCAATGAACTGTCTAAGCTCTTCATTGATGGTTTTGTTGTGGTTAAGGGATTTCTAATGAGTCATATTCTGAGCTATATAATCTATCAAAAGATTATTAAAGTTCACTTCTTTCTTGACCACCATGTCCATAATAATATTTGGAGATTTTGTCTTTTTAGTTAGGGTTTCTTGTATCATCTGACTCTAGGCATCAATATTTTCAAGAACTGAAATAGTTTTGACCAAATTTCTTAAGGAAAGCTTCATTAAGTCATGGTCAACAGAAGATGATGACTCGGTGTCTGAATCATCTTTTACTTTCTCAGTTCCTCTTGGAGTCAAGGAATATGGTTTCTCTATCCTCTTATAAGACTTATGAGGCATTTTTTTTGGATGAGGCAACCAAAACACTCTTGACTTTGAATAGATTTCGAACTGTGGTTTATTCATCTAATACTTGGGTACAATTAAGATCTTTATGTTCATCTTGTTCCCCTTCAAGCTATTCTTCTTGTGTTCCTTCTTGTATTTCTTCTTCCTGGATCTCTTCCCCTTCATCACTTTGTTGTCCAACCTCTTCTTTCCCTCATTCTTCCACTTCAACTTCAACCTGCTCTTCAACTTCAACTTCAACTTCTTTTTCAATCTCTTGTTCTTCAGAAACGGATTTAGAAGTTGAACTCTGAGGAGTCACAATGTAATATTCCACTTCACTTAAAACATCATCATTTTCTTCTTGAATTATATGATCTTCCATTTGTTGAACATGTTATGATATTGTTAATACTTTCTTAGATTTTTGGATTTTCAGAGTGATAGCCATATTCTTAAGAATAACTTGAGATTTCGATACTTGTTGAGATTTATTCTCTATAGATTTATATAAGGACTAACACTCTTGATCTTCCAAGGATTTATTATTCAAGATCTTATCCTTCATTTCTTTCTCTATATTTTCATCTTGATTTATTTTTAAGGCCTTATCCTCTTCATGATTTAATCCAATGAAAGGATCACCTTCCTTTCAGGTAGCTTCCATTTCTCTCCATTTTTAAACCATTACATCGGAATCGGATTTGGCTTCTTTGCAGGAGGAGGTGATAATATTGGAACATCAAGAACTGGTGCTTCTAAGCTTGGTTCTTCATGTTTCCATTTCTTAGGTACCTATTTTGAAGATTATGGAACATCAACCTTGTTATGGGTAATTGTTTCTTCAAAAAAATTGGATTCCAGTAAAAACTCTACTTTCATTATCCTAAGAGTATCATCACTGAGCAAAAAAATCTTGAATGTCTTAGAGAATGATTGGCATGGGACATTCCACACTTTAAGGCTCATTATGATTATTCTAGAGATAGTTGTCAGATACATAAGTATCTCTGATCTAATAGTTCTACCTTTTACTACATGGATGGTGAGAAATATATACTTAATCATGTTTATCTTCCTTACATTGACAAGAAATTATAATAGAAAGATATCACATATCTTTATAGAGTATTTATAACCTTTTCTTGGAATATTAAATCCTTTCATACGGAGAGAAACCAGCTTGTGATTTGTTATAAGATGTCTAATCCTCGTATTCTTGATATTCTTGAGACCAAGGTAATCTTGAGCCTTGTCTTTTTCAAAAGAACCTTCTTTTGTGGGAAGTCTATGAGAGCATAGAATAGCTTCCCCCTCATAAGGTATCTTGAGAACATTTGTTTCCTTATTTTAAGTAACTTTATAAGTCTTAATATAACATTTAAACTTGAACATATCCTTTCCATCTTTTTCAAATAAAATAATAGATTCATAGAATTGAATGACTAGGTTAGGGTAAACTAGATCCTGGATTTTCTCCTTACCCACACAAACACTTTCCCATCCATTAATTCATATGACTTTAGAGTTTAGGGAGACATACTTTGTAAAGAAATTAGGGAATAATATTATTTCCCTAAAGATCAACCAATACTTTATTTCCATGTTAATCGACATCTGTTCTGCAGAGGATTCAGGAGACATTCGGAGTGTAAGAAACTAATGAGTCGGAATGTAGACTTTTGAATGAAATAGAACCTTGGAAAAGAGAATGGAGAAGTTGGTGTGGATCTCATAAAAAAATAACCCCTTATATAGACATATAAAATACCTTTCAACTCCCATAAGATAATTAAATGGTAGGAAATAACCAAATCTTATCTAACGGTTGAGGATGATTGTAGAAAATATGAACTCCGATCTTTTGAGGTAAGGTAAAAAATGAATTGAAATTCTTAAAATACCATTAATTGAAACTTATAATAATAAAATGAAGAGTAAGAAAATGTACCTTCTATAATACTTTGAATAATTTAACGGTATTATAAAAATTATCTTGGAAGTTTTTAGATTCCTTGAATTTACATTCCTATAATTTAAATCCTGAGAATTTACATTCCGAGAATTTACATTCTGTGAATTTCCATTCTATGAATTTCCATTCGGTGAATTTATATTTCTTAAATTTCAATTAAAAAAAGAAAGATAATATGGATTTTCTTAGGGAAAGATAAATTTTCTCAAAAAAATTAAAGAAAGATAAATTTTCTTAAGGAAATATAAATTTTCTTAAAGAAGGAATAAGAAAAAAAACAAGCATATGTACTCCCCCAGAAATAATGAGTATCTTAATTTTAGGATATGATTTAAACAAGAAGTAGATATAAATTATTACCTTAGATTGATCATTCCTAGCTTCTATTTAATGTATTAAAATCTATCAGAAGGTAATGGTTTTGTAAAAATATCAGCAAGTCGTTCCTGCATTCTGAAGAATTAAAGAATAATATCTCTTTTAAGTGTGTGATACCTAAGAAAGTGATGTCTAACATCTATGTGCTTTGCACGTGATTTATGTGCATGGTTTTTACTTAGGTGAATGGAACTTGTGTTATCACACATTATTTGAGTTTTAGTAAAACTCATACCATAGTTTTTGAGTGTGTGTTGCATCCACAACACTTGAGCTCAATAACTTCCAACTGCTACATATTCATCTTGAGCAGTGGAAAGTGTTATAGAATTTTGTTTCTTGCAAGACAAAGAGACTATGGAATCTCCTAAAATTGAAAAGTTTCGGAAGTACTCTTCCTATCCATTTTACAACTACCAAATTTATCATTTGAAAAACTTTTAAGTTAAAAATCATTTCTAGAAGAATAAAATAGTCCCAAATCTAATGTTCTCTTTAAATACTGAAAAATTATTTTTACGGCCTTTAAATGGGATTATTTAGGATTTTCTTGGTATCTTACACATAAGAATACTGCAAAAATTATGTCGGGTCGACTAGCTGCTAAGTGAAATAAACTTCCTATCATTCACCAATAAGATGTTTTATCCACAAGTTTCAATGCTTCATCAGCATCAAGGGTTTTAGAGGTTCAGATTGGAATACTTATAATCTTACTATTTTCCTACCCAAATTTATTAAGAAGTTCTTTGATATACTTATATTGATATATGTAAGTTCCTTATGATTTTTGAAAAATTTGAAAACCTTGGAAAAAGTTAACTCACCCATCATACTCATTTAGAACTCATATTTCATAATATTCGCAAAGGAATCAGTTAAGGATTGCTGAGTTGATATGAAGATGATTTCATAAACATAAATTGGAACAATCAAAACATATTTGTTAAATTTTTTAATAAAAAGGGTTGGATCAGCGGTTTCCTTTAGATCATCATTTTGAAGAAACAATCTTGTACGTCTATCATACCAAGCTCTAGGGGCATGTTTAAGTCTGTATAAATATTTGGTAAGTTTGTAAACAAGATTAGGATATTTTTATCATTAAAACCTGGGAGTTGATTTATATTGACCTCCTCCTATACATAAACATTGAGGAAATCACACTTGACATCCATTTGATAACGTTTTAAGTTAAATAATTCTTTAAAGGATAAAATAATACGGATAGATTAAAGTCTTGATACTAGATCATAGGTTTTTTAATAGTCTATTCCATCTTGCTGATTATAGCCTATAGAGACTAATATTTCTTTATTACTAAAAATAATTCAATTTTCATCGCATTTATTTCTAAAAACCCATTTTACTCCAATAACAGAAGTTTCTTTAGGTTTTTCTACTAAGGTCCAAACTTGATTCCTTACGAATTCATTTATTTCATCTTGAAAAGCTTTTATCCAATCATTATCACCCAAGCCTTCTTCAGGAGACTTTGGTTCAAATTAGGAAAGAAAATAATAATTTTAAAGTTCATTTATTAAATAACTTATAGATCTTACTGGTTGATTAGTATTACCAATAATATCATCACTGGGATGACTCTGAAGAAACAACTTATTTGGATTTTATAAAACTTGTTCACCAACATAGGGTAAAAAATATTCAGTGGTAAATGTATTAGGAATATTTTCTTTAACAATTTCTTTATCTGAAGGGTATTCTATCAAATATTGGTGATTAGTTTTAGAAAATATATCATAAATAATTTTAGGTTGTTTGAAAATAAAAGGATCAGTTTCATCAAATTTAACATGTACTGTTTCTTCCATAGTGTAAGTGTTTTTATTAAAAAAATCTATATGCCTTAGAGTTAGTGGAGTAACATAAAAAAATTCCTTCATCAAATTTGGGTGAAAACTAAAGTAAGTTATCTTTAGTATTCAAGATTAATACTTTACAACCAAAAACTTTAAAGTAAGAAACTTTTGGTTTTCATCCAGTCCATAACTCATAAGGTGTTTTATTAAGAAATTGCCTTATTAAAACTAAATTTATAGTATAACAAGTAGTACTTACTTATTAATCCAAAAAATGTTTAGATATAGAATATTCACTCAAAATGGTTCTAGTCATCTCTTGAATAATATGATTTCTTCATTCAACAACACCATTTTGTTGAGGAGTTCTTTGAGATGAAAAGTTGTGAGTAATGCCTTTCTTACTACAAAAATTTGCAAAGTATGAATTTTCAAATTCTCCACCATGATCACTATTAATAGTAATCAATAGTAGATTTTTCTCATTTTAACTTGAGCTCTAATGTTTTTAAATTAATAAAAATCTTCAAATTTTTTTTCAAGAAAATAAACCCATGTAAATCTAGTGTAATCATCAACTAGAACAAACACATAGTATTTTCCTCCAATATGTCAATTTTATGTTGGACCAAATAATTCCATGTGCACTAACTATAAGTAATTAGAAGTTGAAACTTAACTTATAGATTTAAATCTTGATTTATGTTGCTTTCCATATTGACAAGAATCAAATACTTTTGAAGTATCAAACCTAAGATCTGGTAGTTCCTTAATAAGTCCTTTCATAGAATTTTTACTATGATTCATTTTGTTATATTGTCCTAGTCTTCTATTCCAAATCCAATATTTATCTTAGATTTCACTTAGGCAAGGTAGATCTTGACTTCTACGGTCTTCTAGGTTTAAGGTTTAAACATTCTCATGTCGAAGGGTAAAGAGAATAAACTCATCCTTGGAATTGTGAACTAAGCATTTATAATTTATAAAATTCACAAGGTAACCTTCATCACATAGTTTAATTATGATAATTAGGTTGTGCTTAAGGCCTTTTACAAAAATAATTTGAAATAATAGTTTTACCAAGAATAATAATTTTACCTATACCGACAATTTCTCTTTGAGAGTTATCCCCCAAAGTTACTTTTCCACCATTATACTTTAAAATATTTTTGAAATAGTCTTTGTTACAAGTCATGTTCCGAGAACATCCATTATCCTTGTACCATATGTTTTTGGTACTTCCTTCATTATCTTGAAAACGAAAAGTGTTAGGTTTTCAGAATCCAAACTTTCATGGATCTGGAATTATTAGATAATAAAATTTTGAGTATCTACATTTGTTTAGAAAAATAATCCTTATGAAACCCAAAGGATTGAACTTTATTTAAAGAAAAATTCTTATTCCAATTCCCACCACTTTGACATTTAGTGAAAAAAAAGTTCTCTTGAAGGAAGAAAATAACTATTTCTAAAGATTGGTTCTTCATGAGAATAACCTAATCCTTTATTATTACCATGAGGTTGGATCTAAGAATACATCTTGTCAAAATTTTCCTTACCAGAAGTAAAATTTGAAAGAAGTTTATTCGAATAAAATATTTCAGATTTTAGTCTCAGGACTAAATTCTTATCCTCTAGAATAATAGTTTTAGAGTTAAGTATAACCTCTAAAGTATCTTTTTCTAAAAACATATTTTTAAGATCTTTAGAAAGTATATCCTTCTCAGAATTAACTTCCTCAGGTTTCTTAGAATGATTTTCTAAAACATCATTTTTATTATCAAGATCCATGGTAAGATCCAAAATTTCTTTTGTTAAAATAAATTCTCTAGAATTTTCCTTTTCATGTTTTTTAGAAACTTTATATTTTTTCATTTGAAGCAATTTATAGAATCTAGAAACTTCCTAATAAGAAGGAGAATTATTATTATTATCTCATGAAGTGGATTCTTTATCTGATGAAAAACAATTGTCATAAAAATTTTCACATAAAGACATATTGGTTAAGGATTTAGCAGTTCGTACCTTATCCATAAAAAAATGATTTTGAAATAGATTTCTGGCTAGTAGACCAATATTATTTTTTTTAGAAGATTCATATTCTGAAGATTGGAAATAAGAATCTCCACCACTAGAACTCCAAATTTCATTGGCTTCCAAAAATGTCTTATGCTTTGATCTGTATAACTTCCTCTTGTTCCTCTTAGAATTCTTATCTTTATAGTCTCTTTTCATAAGTAATGTACAATCAGGTCTAATATAACCGGTTATTCTACATTCATAACATGTCACTTCTCCATATTTCTTCTCTTTTCCATCTTTCTTCTTGTATCTATATTGAAAGTTATTCTCTCCAATAATCTGGTTCATCCTCCGAGAAAGATTAACTAACTCATTTACTGAAGCTTCACATTAACTTGATTCATATTGAATAACAACCTTCTTATATTTAGATCTTATAACTCTCTCAAGATTCTTGGTTTTCATATGATTTGAAGTACTTTTAAAATCAAGACCTCCATTTCCATTCTTCTTCTTAATATTATTAGTATATCTCTTCATTCTGGTTTCATTTTGGAGAAGATTTCCAAATAGTTCATCAAGATAAATTTGAGTAACTTTTATATGCTCATCTATAGTTGTCATCTTGGATTCCCATTCATTAGGCATGATGTCTATAATCTTGAGTACAAGAATCTCATCATCTAAACCTTTCTCACCCATTTATTGTAAGTTGTTGACAATATTCATGAATCTTTATTGTAACTTACATATGGGTTCTCCATAAGGAAAATAGAAACCATGATATTCAGCTCTGAGCATGCCAATTCTAGTTTCAATTACTTTAGAAGTTATAAAGTGAGTCACTTAGAGCTTCTTAAAAATGCTATTTTCATCTTCACAAAATGAAATTTGTCTATATATATTTCTAGTCATGGAAAAAATCAATGTATTTCGTGCCTTAAAGTTCAGATGGTATTTCACCTTTTCTGGATTAGTGAAGGTTCTAAGTTCTTTATCAGGAATCTTATAATCTCAAATAAAAATAATATAGTTGTCTACAACTTTGTTCATCATGAAGGTCTTAATTATTTCTCTTCATTACTCATAATAATTTCCATCGAAAATCAGGGGTCTTATAGGAATAATATTATCTAGAAATCCCACATGAATTCCTTCCACACTAAAAGAAAAGTTATTTCCCCAAAACTTGTTAAAAAAAGTTGGGAATAGTGAAATCTTGAGCAAGAAAACATATATGTGAATATAAATATTTCAGGGACCTCCTTTGATACCAATTGTAGGATAAAATATGTATAATTAGAGGCTCAAATACAAGAGTGGGGTGAATTGTATAATTTAAAAATTCCTTTGGAACCTTTATAGTTGGTATTAATCTTTTTTAGGGAAAGTTTTTTAACCTTAAGGAAACTGTTTATTAAGGTTAGATTTTAACTTTTAGAAAACCTAGTTTAACGAATTTAAACAAACATTAACAAAACCTATTAAAGAAACATTTTCTTAAACTTTTCAACCATAAGATAAAAACTGAAGTAAGTTTTCTTTAAAAGAGATATTCTACCTTAAAGCATATAGAATATTTAATATAATCAGATAACTGAATTAGAAATTATAAGAAATATATACTTTCTAACATTAAAAAAGTTAAAATAGCAGTGGAATAAAAAAAACTTGAAATAGAAAACAAGGAACAATAAGATTCTTTTAACCCAAAGAGAAGGGTATCCAACAAACTTGGATAAAGGTTCCTTGATTTATACATTCAAGAAATTATGTCTTACCCAAACCCAGGTAATCCCTCTATATAATGATCGGTATCTATCTTGTTATACCTTCAAGCTTTTGATTTAGAAGTAAATTAGAACATCTATCTTCTAAAACCAGAAGCCCATGCTCTGCATGATCAGAGTCTACAAAAAGAAAGTCTGAACAAATTTTTCACCCCCTCACAAGTTTTTCAGGACATTCGCACGAAGCACTGAGAGTTCTAAGAGCCTCTCTCTCTAGAAATCACTTCAAAAAAAATTATCACTTTTATATTCACTGTTCATAATCGAAGTTCACTCTGTACTTTTCTCATTAAAATGAACTCTTATTTATAGGAAAAACTTCTCAATAGTAAGCTCCACTCCAACAGTAATATTTTCCTTAAATTTCAGAGGGACATCGACACCTGTCAAACTGAAAATGGTTAGTTTATAAAAAATTGTACAACATCGTTTCATGTATAAGGAATTAATTTATGTTATAGATAAATTTTAATTATAATAAAAAGTAGAATTAGATAATATTGGAATGATACATTAAACAACTTTAACAATATAAAGAAAATAGATTCTTAAGAAAAAGAAAATCGGATTGAGAAAAATGGTATCACTATTTTTGGGTACTGGTATCATAAAATTTTTATGAAATTTTTACCAATATCGGTATCATGAAAAACTGTATCACGAAGGCATAAGTAAAACAATATTTCGGAATCTTAAGTACACCATAATGTTAAAGATGTAAGTAAAACATAATGAAAAATATATCATAATGATAAATATGTAAGTAAAATAGAATGCCAAATATATAAGTAAACCTAATGAAAAATATATAAGTATAAAGGAATGACAAATCTGTAAGTATAACGAAATGAAAATTCTGTAAGTATAAAAAAATAACAATTTTGTAAGTATAAAAAAATGGGAAATTTGTAGGTAAATGTAATGAAAATTCTATAAGTATAACGGAATGACAAATATTAAAGTATAATGGAATGAGAATTATGTAAGTATAACAAAATAATAATTATGTAAGTATAATGGAATGACAAATTTGGGACTTAAAAATAAGTGTTTGTGATTTTCAAAACATAAAAACATAAGGAATTGAGAAGTCATAAGAGAACCTTTTTGACTCAACAGCTTCCTCTAAGGAATTTAAACATGCACCTTATAGGTTCCTCATTAAAATTATGATGCCACCACTTACAACCTAGGTTCTTACTCTATAAACCTACTACTGACATATCTCTCTCTACCTTTGGAGGATTTTTAACCCTGCTTTTTAAGCAACTCAACCACTACATTATTCATCGACCTCGAGTCCATCTCAAGAACCTCATCTATAAATTGTAAATGGATTACCTTACACCATTCGACTTCACATGTACCACTCTATATGTGTAACCTCTATGGGGACCTATATCCAACCAAAACACATTCAGGTAGCTAGGGGTAAAGCTGAAGCTTTCTCAGTGTACCCGAGATGTTTTCAAGGTAGGGGGAATGATCGTCACTAATTAAAAGTATTCTAATAGTTTTTAGTGAACTCCACTAAAATTACATTATCACCGATGTTAACTCCACTATGTAAAATTCTTAATATTTCAAAATCATAAATCTTCTGAATCTTCCCACATCTAACCACATTTATCAAAAACCAGACATACCTCTCACAAACTATAATTGAGTTCTTAAACTAGGGCATTCTCACTTCCCAAACCACCCACATCAAGGGACAAATAAACAACACCAAGTATTCTCATTTCACAACATTAACTCAATTAAAAATAGGTATTTACACAAAACCGTAATAATTATTTCCCCTTTTACCCACCACATGGTAAAAATCAAGGAACTAACACCCTTAATCATCCTACACCTAGGTCCTGGTTAACAAGGTTAAACACATTCTCATTATTCAATTTTCTCATTTAGACAACCATTTATTCTTATCTTTCATCATCTTACAATATTTCTCAATTTCATGTTAGGCATAATTTTCATTTCAAATTCACAAGCAACAAAAAAGAGTTCAAGTTAGACAACTTACCTAAAACCCATTTTCCTGTGCATGCCTAAAATGATACGTGTCAACAAAAATCATGTGTGCCTAGAATGATTCATGTAAACTCTAATCTCATTCCATACTAGGACACATGAAAATTCTTAGAAAATCTTGACAAATTTCTAAAACAATAATCAAATCACAAAAAAAAGTGTGCCACCCAAGGTGAAATAATGTTCAACTATAATTGAAAATACTAACAACAATCCACACCCTTGGTACTTGGGTTGTCCCTCATACATGGGGTAACTTCACCCATCCACAAGCTTATAACCAAGCCATGAATCTTAGTTGTCTCCTTTTAACCTTTCAAAAATAGTAAGAAAAAATAAGAAGAAAATAAAAATGCCTCTAATACTAGTTTGTAACATCCTAATCCAAGTGCCACACACCAATGCCCGGAGCAGATCAGATACATGACCTCACGTGCGCATCCATGTATGCTAGAGGCTGGTGACTAGCAGCGAGGGTCTTTTATCGGTCATAGGGAGAATATACCCACTTTTTTATATCAGATAAATACACTAGTATAAATTAATAAAAAATAGCAAAAACATATGACCATAAAAAATTCCAATATATCACAATAACTAAAGCATGAAGTATAATGTCAAAAACTGAATAATAAATATTTCATGTTTATGTACATGAAAAGTTTCAAATGAAAATAAAAGGACATGAAACTGAAAACTCCCAAGAGGGTCCCGAACTACATTTGATTACCTTATCCATCCTCCATCCCCAAATAAACTATCCAATATGGGTTTTTCCCCCTAACCTGTCCTGCAATCATGTAATCTATTCAGGTAGCGATTAGGTATCCTAAGTAGGGTGTGAGTATAACTCATTAGGCCACCACCAACAGTGTCTAAAACAATATCCAATCAATAACATGTGTTTGATATTTTATAAAGAAATAATTCTAATTCATAAGGAAACAATTATCACATTATCAATTAATCTTCCTTAAACCACATAGACCACCAGGTTCTCGAGGACACCCATACATCAATACGTGCTTCGGCCTATACCTAAATTGGAACCATTTAACAATATCAATTCACAATCCATTAAAAAAATGGTTATTCATTATCCAATTTATTTCAATTTATAATATGGTTAATTATAATCACAGTCCAATGCAAAAAAAAATGGGTTGGGTTCATCAAGCATAGAACCCAGTGAGCTTTAGAAATAGATAAATGTGTCCCTCATAGATTTATCACTATGGGATTCAGAATCTGTAGACCACGTCCTACTCATGTGGGCTTTTAAAATAGTATACAATTTCTTACACACATTTATTAAACAATTATCACTACAAGATTCAGAATTAGTAGACCATGTCCCACTCACATGATCTTTGGAAATAGCTGCCAATGTCCCACACATGTTTATCAAATAATTTATCACTACAGGCTTTAGAATCAACAGACCATGTTCCACCCAAAATTATCACATCAATCAATGTTAATCAACATTAAACTTCTTATCACATTCACTATCAAACATCCAATTAATTAATTCATTCATTTTAATCAATTGTAATCACAAAAGGTTCCATTAATTAATCCAACAATTAATTAATCAATTCACAATCTCACTATACCACTAATAAATTCAACCATTAATTATTCATCTTTATTACATTAATTAATTTTACAATTAATTAAACAAATAACTCTAATTAATTAATTCAATAATTAATTAGTCATGTCAGTCTCATTAATTAATTCCGCAATTAATTAATCTTTTCAATATCCTTAATTAATTATAAAATTAATTAATCACATCAATTACTCAAGTTAATTCAACAATTAACTAATCACATAAATTATTCTAGTTAATTCAACAATTAACTAATCACATCAATAACATTAATTAATTTGAAAAGTAATTAGTTATAAAAAATATATTAATTAATTAAACAACTAATTAATCACTTCAATTATAAAATTCAATCCATAAATTAACAAATCACACCAATTTCATTACTAATTCAAAAATTATTTTATCACATAAATCCCCTTAATTAATTATCCAATTAATTAATTATGTCAATCCTATAAATTAATTATTCAATTAATTAATCAATTTCCACGACTCAAAATCAAGTAGTTAATTTAAAAATTAATTATCCAATTATATCAATGCAATATCTCCATAATCCACATTATTAATTTTTAAACTAATTAATCCAATTCATTCAATTACACCACCATAATAATCCCCATTAATTAATTTTCCAATTAATTAATCTAACTCATTAAATTGTTTCAAAAAAATAATACCCAATAAATAATTCTATAACTAATTAATCTAGCTCATTCAATTTCATTAACATAATAATCCGCATTAATTAATTTTTCAATTAATTAATCCAACTCAAAAATCATAACATTATATCTATAAATTAATTCATCAATTAATTAATCCAAATAATTTCCATTAATTAATTCCATAATTAATTAATCTAACTCAATCACTTCAATTAATTCACCAACTAATAGTTCACATCCATTTCCAATAACTAACTCCAAAATTATTTAATCGCATTCAATCCCATTATTTAATATTTCAATTAATTTTTCATGTGAACCCCATTAATTAATTCAATTATTTAATCCCATTAATCCCATTATTTAATTCAGAAATTAAATAATTACATTAATCCCATTGATTAATTTAAAAATTAATTAATCCCAAATTAAAAAATTTAAATAACCCCTATTAATTCCTCAACTAATTTTTCTATTTTAATCAATTAAATATCCCCAATTAATTATTTATTTAATTATTCTATCTTAATAAATTCAATATCCCCAAGTAATTTATATATTAATTGTTCCAACATAATCTCTTTATCAAATTGATAATTAGTTTGTCAATTCAATATGCTTAATTAATTCTCCAATTAATTAAGAACACAAAACCCATTAATTAATATACCTATTAATTAATAAATATCCACAAATAGAAAATACTTTTATTAATTCTAAAATTAATTATTTAATTCAATCAAATATATCATAATTAATTTAACAATTAATTATTCATAATCGAAAATCCAAATATCCTGATTTCACACTTCCCTTAATTAATTAATTCACCAAATTAATTAATTAAATAGAGAATGAAATTTATAAACTTATAATATAAATTTTACAATTAAATACACAAAATTTTAATCAATATTATTGGATTTTAATTTTATACCACATATCTCAAGAACGTTGAAGAATTCTCACCAACAAAAATCTCCTATTTAAAGTGGATCAATCAAGAATGCGATGAAAAATGTGGTATATATATGAAATCTAAATCGATGAGTAAAATAAACAAGATCTATTAAATATATATCTAGATCCAAAATTCTCTATCTAGATTCAAGAAATCTGGATCTAGATCCAATAAAACGGAAGATAACTACCCACCAAAATAATGGGAGAATAACCGAATAGATATGGGAAATCAATCGGTAAAAAAATACATACCCAGAGAGATGCAGATCTGAAGACCAGGATTTATATCTCCAATAATGGTGATTGGGTTCTTTAATAAACCCTTTGTGAGCCTCCAAAAATGACAAAATTTGATTTGGGTTGATCTAGGGTTGATTTTGGGTTAATATAGGGGTTTTGGGAATTATAAATTCAATTATTGTAGCTTTAATTTTCTAGTGCATGGTTTTGTTGGGTGAAATCGCATGGTTAGTACTAAACGTTCTCCAAAACCATGTAACATTTCACACTTAGGCTTCACACTTTGTTTAACCATGTGAAAACAATTGAACCAGGTTTCACGCTTAGTTTCACAATGCATAAACCATGCAACACGGTGCACACTCTGTTTTAACCATATGAAGAACATGAAATAGGTCGAACACTTTGTTTTAACCATATGAAAACCACATGCACACCATGTAACCCCTTGTACACATAGTTTAACCATGTGAAAACCATGTGAAAAACAAGTGAAAACCATGTGAAAAATAATTTTCAAACCAATAAACCCCTTTTACACTTAGTTTAACCATGTACAAACCATGCGCAAACCCTGAAAAGTATCTCATCCTTATAAAATTATCCAATTTTTACCCAAATACACCAAAATAAATACTCAAACAAGTTATAATAAAAATAAGGCAAATGAATACCTACAAAAAATATCATAACATCTTCAAAAAAATATCAGGATCTTACACCCTTTATCCTTTACTAAAATTCCATGACATTTGCCTATAATTAAACTTATACTTAGACTAATCCCTAGGGTTCTCACTAAAATATTCTCATCCCAGTTTCCAATGATTAGATAAATCTTTTATATGATATAAACAACATATACCCAAGACTTTTAAATATATCATTACATGATTTTTAAGATAAAAAATTGTTAATTATAACCCAAAGATCGTGAGTCCTCATGTCTTTGGATGTATGGGTTTATAATACATCATAGTGAGGATAAAACAAAAAATATTTTTTAGTTATCCATAATAGGATCTTAAATCCTTTAGAGATCCTAAAAATTTAATGGATAACCTATGTAATAGATAGACAAAATGGGTTAGATAAAAAAAATCCCATTTAGGGAATAAACATAATAAGGAAACATAGTGTGTGAGTCAAAGGATTAAGATAATATCATGAAAGAGAAGGTGCATGATTAATAACATGTGATCATAACATAAAGAAAATGGTATCATAATATCATGGTAACATATGAAATTAGGAATAAAAATAAAACATTACATAGACATAATCAATGGCTAATGGTCGAGACAAGATCACTTGGTGGAAAGATTTCCATAAAGGATTGGGAACAAACCTAAATCCCATACATGATGTCTCATGATACTAATAGATTACCCAATGAAATGGCGGGATATATAATTTATATCTTATCCATAAAATTTATTTCTTTTATATTCATATGTGTTCTATATAAGGAAATAAATCATAAGGCATAAACATAATAATTTCCCATGGAAATAAAATGGGTTGTATAATCTTTCCTCATATCAAAATCAAATGAGATTTCATAAAGAAAGCATCTGAGAAATGATCATAAGGAATTTAATACACTATTAAAGTAATGTATAGTGATCTAGGTATATATTTTAGGGACATATATAAATAATTTTGAATAATTTCTTAACATTATAGGTTATTTTCATTGGTAAATAGAAATAATTTTAACAATATTAAAAACAATCTTAGGGAAAACAACCTTTAAACATTAAAAATAACTTTTGAAAAACTAAAAATACAAAAAATATTGTGGGAATTATATTTCATGAAAATAAACTTGGAAACTTATAAATTAATCTTTAATGAAAATAGGGGTCATGATATTGGATAATTTCTTCCATGTTATATAAGTTAGAAAAGCATTCCTTTTACAATTTGGAAAAAAGGTCAAAAAGAACCTTGTTTAGAAAATGACATGAATATTAATTTTAATAAATTTTCTAAAAAGATTAAACATGGGTAAAAATGACTTTAGAAAAATAAAATAATATTAAACAAATTTGAAAAAAAAAGCTAATGAAAGCATTGACATGCAACAGAAAGGGTTTTCAACCGAAGTGAGAAATAAAGATAGCTTTTGTTTAAAACATTTACTCAATAATTTTTAGTGAAACGAAGAAGAAAATAGTATAATTACTTGAAAATAACATTAATAACCATAAGATAATATATTTAACTATGATTAATAAACAATTAAAAAATTATCTCCATCAATGAAAATACAAGCATAAACAATCCTAATTAAAAAGAGATTGACGCCTAAACTCTTAACCCTTTGGTAAATTTTGAATCATAAACCCCATTAATTATGTAAGTTAATTATAAAATAAAAAAATAAAAATTATGAATTATTTGTGATATAATATGTAAAGTTCCACTATATACACCATATCAAATTAATTCTGTGTATAAAATAACATGTGTCTCAAAGAAGGATGTTTTGAGATGGAAACTCTTACCTCAAGTCTAGGCTTGGTCATGTAAGTCTTTTATATCCTATATAATAAACATATATCAATCAATATTTTTATTAATATATTTTATATGTTTAATCCCCTATACTTAAACCAATTACTTAATTTATTTTCATGACGTTTTTAATTACATAATAAGTTATTTACATATAGGGTGTTTTGAGGACATTCTATTCATAAATTCAAAATGATATTGGTGTGTGGACCATGGTAAAAAGGTTCATTTTTCAATAAAATATATAACAATAATAATGAAATAATTATAATTTTTATTCATAAATTATACTTCTACAACCAATCATGAAATATGGGTATGAAAAATAAATTGTGTTACAATCATGGAGAGGGTAGGTTGCATTTACGCATGAGTAACGTTTCCATTTTACAATGATCATGATGGAAAGAAGATAAGGTTTGTTTTATCATTCCATAAATATAATATTATCATAAATATAATATTATTTATTTAAATACACTTACATATATCATCCATGAGATGTGGTAATAAAAAAGGAATCATATCACTTCATAAGACGGTAGTCCACCATACACACGAACGACGTTATCATTTTTCAATGGATGGTAATGTAAGAAGGTATATGTTATATTAGTTTTAAATAATTATTAATATGTCATTAATATAACATATAAAAATTAAATTCATAATATTGACCAACCATATGATTTTATTATGGGAAATGAATTACATTAGTTGAGATGCGGTAGTCCACCATATACCTGGTAGAAAAATTAATTTCTCATTTGATGGAGGAGAAGATATATAAGTATTATTCCATAATCATAATAAAATATAAATATATATTACATAACGGTGTTATTATATAAAAATTTTTTATTCATTATTTAATGTGTAAAATCATAGGTAAACAAGAAGGATCTCGGTGAGGATGATTAACTTTTCTTGGAAGAACCTCCATTGGATCACTTATTAGGGACCCTAAGGTATGTCTTTTGGAAATACTAGAAGCTCTCTAATGTGTATAAGGATTTTTGGGAGAGAATTTTTATGGTTTTTTCAATCTAAATGGATTTATATGTTTGAATAAGTGATGGGAGGGGGTGTTCTTTTATAATTGAGGAGGAGTGGGATTTTGGTAAATACCAAAAACAATTCAACAATGGGATGACACTCTCAAGAGAAGTGCCTAAAATTAGAAATATAAAGGATTTTAGGATATATATGTGGTTTATAAACACATCTAACAATAAAAATAAACATTTTTTATACACGTTAACCTCTTTACCTCTAATGTTACTCACTTTTACAATTTTATCTTTTTTACCATGGTAACTATTATTTCATTGTTTTTACTATTCATTAAGAAGAAAAATTAAAATGAATGTATTATATTTTAAAAATTATTCAAATTCATAATATTTAATCTATTTTATAAAATTTAATTCATTTAATTGGTATAATTAAATAAATAATAAAACCTGAAAGCGCGGTGAAAGGTTGTTTTCTATAAAATACATTTTTCAAAGAAAATATGATCTTATAGTAAATGTATGAATAGAAATAATAATTATATGAATTTAAATTAAAAACATATATACATATAATCTATAAATTTAATTTAAACGATTCCACATTTTTTGTTATTTTAATTAATTAAAATGGAGGAACATTATGCACTTTATAGCAGTTTTCAAAAAAATGTGTTCTTAAGCCTCAAAATAAACTTATAAAAAATATGTTATAAATATTATTTAAATGTAATTAATTAAATGAAATATAACTATTTAATAATTATTTTACTCATAAATAAAATTAAAATAATAATGGTACTTTTATGTTAATTAATTTTTAAAAAATTAATGATAGTTTTACCAAAAATCGGTATTTTTCAGGAGTCACTAAAAAATAAATATTTTCAGAAAAATACAAAATTTTCACCCTTAATTAATATAAATATAATGATTTAAAAATTATTTTTATTTTATAAAATAATATTTCTAAAAGTTACAAATAATTAATTATAATATTTTCATACAAAAATCAATAGAAATAATTTTTCAACAAAACATATTTTTTGAATAATAATTTTCTTTATTAGAAATTAAGCTCTTATTTTCAAATAATTTATAAATTTATTATAAAATTTATATCAATTTCATAAAATATTTAGTCATATTAATACTCACCAATTTAGTGGATATGTTATATAGGTCGCATTTAAATAATAATATTTTAATATTATGTCACAGTTTCTTTAAACTCAGTGTTTTGTCTTCAATACACTACTGAGAATATTGTTCTGTTAAAATATTAGGGTCTTACATCAAGTACCGTGTACAATAAAAACATGGTATCATCTCTCCCAACATATGATCCTCCCAACACTTGGAAGGAATAATAACTCAATTGGGGTAAATCTACACCATAATCCTGAGATCTATAGGATGTTACCTAAACATTTATAGCTATATAACATGGTCATAATATACAAAAAAAATCATTAAATACATAAAATATATAATTTCTCCCAACTATACACATAAAAATTCCCACCATTCTCTCCACTATATGGTAGTACATAGATCTCAACATTTCTTTCCCTAACTAACATCACCACACTTCAACTTTTTAAACATATTTTTTCACTACATAACACCCATGATGATCCTAGTCCCTTATAATTGTTGTCCAAAAATATAAAAGTAGGTAAAATTAATGAGGGATGAATTTTAGTTTATAAACTTACTATAATTTTTTTCCCTCATGTTTTCAAATAAAATAATAATCAAATCATTCAAAAAGATTTTACAAAATAATTGGATGAAGATAATAAAATATAACTTTATTATTTTTAAATAGTTTTAAACATAATATTTTCTAATATTTTAACACTTATGGAATTCCTTTTCAATAAAATTTTAGAATAATCAAATTTTTCACACAAATATTCTAAATTTTTCACCTTCCCTATCAGAATCCTTTCATGGGATTTCAAATTCTGGGCCTCTTTTTGTATTTGTTTTATCTGATTATACATTGAAATCAAGTAACTTATTTATATACTCATCATGATGTTTTTCATATGATTCCAATTTCTTGATATTCTTGAAATAAACTTTATAATAAAAATTCATATTTGAAAATTCATATTTGACTTTAACTTGTTGATTTAATAATTTTTTTATTGTCTTTGAAAATTTAGTATTAATATCACTATTCTTAATATGAATAAGTTTATAATCCATTTGTGGAATAAGTGAAATCAAATGTGTAACTTTATTTATCTATTAATCTATAATTCCAAGCATATTTTTCTTTTGTCCAATATTAGCTCTATCTTTAGTGGAACTTTCTTCAAATGAATTTCAATTATATTTTTTATCATTTTTAACGTAATTATTAACATATGGTGTACCTTTTAGAAAAAGGTATCTATTATTAATAAATATTTAAGACATATTCATGGTGAGAATATTATTATTACTCAAATTTTTAAATATCTATTTTACTCTAATTACAAGAAATAAGAGATTTTTCCTTTTCAAAATTTAATGAATTTTCTTTTTCAACAACTAGGTACTCTAAATGTTTTTTGTAAATGATTATTTTCTGTATAATATTTATTATATTTTACAAAATCATGAGAATAGGATAACTTTTGTAATTCATATTCTAATAAAAATTAATATTTAGTCACACTCTAAGATGAATGAGTATAGGCCTTTGAAAATGAAGGATAATTTTCTTCAAGAGGAGGTTAAGGTTCAATATGTGATTGAATCTTTGATTCCATGTCTTCTTGAAATAAATTTTCATTATTTTCTTTCTTCTCATGATAAAGTTTGACTTCCCCTTCTTTATCCTTCTATTTAACAACCATTACTTCTGATGAATATAGCATTTTTTGTATCTCATTGGTAGTGGAATTTCATATGAAAACTAAAGGTAGATATTACCTAAAATTTTAACCATACTTTCTAACTTTTTTAAAATCAAAATTATTAAACATTTCTTTATATATGGTTTCAAATGGAGCACAACCAACTATTTTCAATTTCTTTTTATCATATGAAACATTAGTAAAAAATTAACTTTCTTAATTTTCTTTTTTAATTACTTATATCCTCATATTTAATAGTGCTTCCATGTTTTTTCTATTGTAGTTTTGTACTTGTCGATGGAGTTGTATCTGAAACTCTTTAAAATAATTCTATTCATTTGGGTGATATTCAAACTTCATCCAAAAGATGGTTTTAATATTAAAAGTTGATTCTATTCTTATTTTATAAAAAAAAATACCTAATTTAATTCACGATTTAACAAGTATATAATTTAGCATCCATGTGTAAGGCAGCCTCTTTATCTTTAGTGTTCACATAAATATAGATTCAATATATTCCCAAATGAATTTAATAATTTCAAACTTTCTCATTCATATAAGAAAATATGAAACAAAGAAATCATGAATTTTTACTATGTTGAGGTCTCCTATTCTCAAAATATGTAAACCATAAACCAGTTAAAAGATAATCTATATCTCCATGTGTAAGTTATTCATCTTATGAATTTTCTTGATTACATATAACAAACTCTCGATGAATTAAATTATAATAAAATTTTTATTAATCTCCAAAAAATTTTGAAAATAAATAAACTTTATCCTTCCAAATGAATTTCAAAATAATTCACAAAATCTTTGAGCAACATGATAGTCATTCCCTTGAACTTTAATTTAAGTCTTCTTCACTCCAAAAATTTTATTAAAAGTAATATAATCATAGAATTAAAGACAATCCTAAGATAAAAAATCATTATATCATTAAGTGTAAATTTAAAAGATTCAAGACCATAATAATGTCAAACTTAGTTAATAAACCCTTCAAAGAAAATTTCTTGAGATGAAATTTATTTGGATGTAATTTTCTGAAGGCATTGGATTTTTATTTTCAACTCTAGATAATCCCATTTTTAACTATGTTGTGACAAAATCCTTGAAGGTTCCTGGCGCAGCGAAAGCATGTGGGTGGATGTTCCCACTTGGATTTTTGTCATTAGCAATGATCAATCCAGGATCAATACGACGTTAAATGTTAGTCTCCATGGATCGAATCACATAAAAAGACAAAGAAGATGGTTTGTCCTAGGACCACAAACAAGGATCGTTACAGGTTGATTATAGTTAATTTAATTAATTATAAAGAAATACCTTTTTGGTGTTCTTTCTTCGTTTATGTTCTCGATCACGTTGTCGATGTGATCTATCGTTGCGTCGTAGAAGCCAAGTGTAGACTCCCTCTAGTGGTGATCCACACATGTACCTTGTATCTCTGGATGTCACCAAAGTATTCTTCGGGTGCTAGCATGGAGAAGCCTTTGCTTGCGTTGTCCGCCTTAGATTTTCTTGATCCGATGGAAGAGGATCTCTCTCGGTCTTGAGAGTATTCTTGGAGGAAGAGGTTCTTTCGGTCATGAAATAATTCTCCAGAGATGTTGTGCACAATGATTCTCTTGTCTAGGAAAAGATTTGGGGTTGTGAGGATATTTATAATCGAGTTTGAGGTTGTAGAGTTATGACAATAAATAAATGTGTTATGCATTTCATTTATTTCATTAACTCTTATTGAAAACCCCCATGTCGAATAATTAATTCCTTGACATGCGCTCACGCTGATTATAATAAATATCATTTAATAAAATGATATTATATCCTCAAAAACCCGACTGGAAAAACTACATGGTGTGTAATAATAAATACACGGCGTGTACTTATTTTTCATTGAAAACTACACGGCGTGTACATTAAATGTACACGGTGTGTATATCTTGTTTTCATTTATTCATTTCCTTTCCAAAATAAAACTACACGGCATGTACATTTAATAATACATGGCATGTACTTGTTTTATTTTATTTTTCCTCCATCATTTAAAACAACTTAGGCTTCCTTGATTAATTATTAAACCATGTACGGGAATAATCTTTATTCAACTTGAGATACTTGGATACACTTAGTGTGTGACCCTCTAGGAATCTTTCTCGTTGGCATTAGGCGGGCTTGCCTAAAGTCCAAGATTACTTTCTAGCAACAGGTCAAGGCACCCAAGAGAAAGAAGTTGACGCCGCATTGACGTATCACCTCATACGAATGTTTACTGTGTAATTTAATCCCTTTGTCTCAATATCTCATCAAGCAGGTTTCATAGTAGTGTCATAAACCTATATGCTTGATCCGTCGTTCTTTGACTACCTGAAATAAACTCGTCATTCACACCATGGCCATGGAAATTAATGTTACAGTTCTATTTCAATCAAAGGGTCGAGATATCAACTTCCATAAATGGAAGGGAAAAATCCTCCCTCGACTTATCCATTAACAACATGTCACTCATGACGCACCCAACGCACCCAACGTACCCTACTTCCCGCCAACTGTCTGCATGACGATTTTCATCAGTAAATATAAGTGTGCGAGTCATGGCATGAGTTAATGATAATCTTCCAATCTAAGGACCATTACACATGCTCGTAGATAGCAATGTCCAATGACACCAAGACATGCAGAATTTCTATTGGCGGGTCTGTTCTCATAATCTCCCATCTTGGAGATTACGAAGTGCAAACTCCATGAGAGAGAGTCTCGTCTTCTTACGGGTACTCGCACATGGCGGTCTGTATACTATGTGTCCTATCATAGTATGTCATCCAACCGCAGAACTTTATTTAAGAATATTGTTATATCATTTCAAGGTTCTCATCAGAGCGGGGATCTGTTATGACCTTATTAATGAAACAAATATTCCAAGACATTATTATATTATAGTCAGGCAGAACAATGAAAAATATATAATAAGTGAACATTCATGTAATCAAAGTACAAAACAGTTGGTTCTGAGGACACCAACCCTTAAAAACTCCCACTTGGACTAGAGACAACTGCCTACGACTTTTAGTCCACTAGACCTCACATGATGATCATGTTTCTGCTGAGTCAAGGCTTTAGTCAATGGGTCTGCCACGTTGTCTTCCATGGAAATACTGCTCACTACAACTTCACCTCTCTGAGAAAAATCCCTGAAGAGATGATACTTCCGAAGTATGTTCTTTGTCCGCTGATGTGACCTTGGATCTTTTTCAAGTGCCACCGCTGCAGTATTATCACAATAGAGTGTGATAGGATCTTTACTACTCGGTACTACATCCAACTCTTGGACAAAGCTTTGCATCCATACTGCTTCTTTAGCTACCTCAGAAGCTGCGATATACTCAGACTCTGCTGTAGAATCTGCCACCACACTTTGTTTTGAGCTCTTCCAGCTCACTGCACCTCCATTAAAACTGAAGATGTATCCAGTCTACGACTTCATGTCATCTTGATCAGTCTGGAAACTAGCATCTACATGTCCTCTGATGAGTAGTTCCTCATCTCCTCCATCAACCAGTAGCATATCCTTAGTACGCCTCAGATACTTAAGGATATTCTTGACAACCATCCAATGGCGGTCTCCTGGATCATCTTGATATCTACCTACCGCACTTAATGCGTAAGAAACATCTAGCCTCGTACATAGCATAGCATACATGACTGACCCAATCGCGGATGCGTAAGGGATATTTTCCATCCTTTTTCTTTCCTCATGTGTCTGAGGACACATTTTCTTGGAAAGATGAATGCCATGTGACACTGGAAAAAATCCTCTCTTGGACTATTCCATACTGAATCTCTTCAGTATCTTGTCAATGTATGTACTTTGACTCAGGCCCAGAATTCTCTTGGATCTATCACGATGGATCTTGATCCCAAGAATATATTTCACCTCGCCCAAGTCTTTCATGGAGAAGAATTTATGAAACCATGCCTTAACTGACTGTAAGACAGGTACTTCGTTTCCAATTAGCAATATGTCATCAACATATACTATTATGAAAACGACTGCACTTACACTAAACCTTTTGTAGACACAAGGCTCACATTCATTCTTAACAAATCCAAATTCTGTAACAGCTTCATCAAAATGAATGTTCCATGACCTTGATGCTTGCTTTAATCCATAAATGGATTTATGAAACTTTCATACCTTGTTGGCATCTTTTGGAGTCACAAACCATTTAGTTTGTGTCATGTAGACATCTTCCTGGAGGGTCCCGTTAAGGAAAGATGTTTTGACATCCATTTTCCAAATTTCATAGTCATGGTAAGCAGCAATGGCCAATAGGATTTTGATGGACTTCATCATTGCAACCGGTGAAAAGGTTTCATCATAGTCAATTCCTTGACGCTGTCTAAAACCTTTTGCAACCAGTCGTGCCTTGTAGGTGCTGACTTGCCCCTCCATGTCCAGTTTCTTCTTGAATACCCATTTATTACCAATAGTCTTTACATCAACTGGAGAATCTACCAAAATCCAGACTTGGTTTTGGTACATGGAATCCATTTCAGAGATCATGGATTCTTGCCACTTGGAAATGTATGTTCCTTCAACTGCTTCCTTGTAGGTAAGAGGATCATCATTGTCAACCAATAATGAGTCACCATCCTCGGTGACAAGAAAACCATATCGTTCTGGTTCTCTCACCTCTCTCGTTCTCCTACGCAGTTCTTGTGTCTCTGGAATAGATTGTTCTTCCACGGGGCTTTGTGGAATCTGTTCTTATACCAACTCATGTGTATCTTGAGCCTCGACTTCATCGAAGTATATCTCGCTCCCACTATCTCTTTTTGAGATGTGCTCCCTCTTAAGGAATATGGAGTGTCTTGCCACTGTAACCTTTTTTTCTGAGGGGTTGTATAGGTAATATCCCCTTGTTTCCTTGGGATATCCTATAAAGATACACTTTGTTCCTCGGGGTGCAAGTTTGTTACCTAAAGAGGCCTTAACAAATGCTTCACTACCCCACACATGTAAATTCGATAACATGGCTTTGCGTCCACTCCATAATTCGTATGGAATACCATTTATCGATTTAGTTGGTACTTGGTTTAGTATGTGCGCTGATGTTTTTAATCCATATCCCCAAAAGGATAATGGAAGACTCGCATGACTCACCATTGATCTCACCATGTCCAACAGGGTGCGGTTCCTCCTTTCACTTACACCATTCCACTACGGTGTGTAAGGAGGAGTGAGTTGAGATAGAGTCCCAAACTCCCATAAGAAATCAATGAAGTCTTGATTAAGATATTCTCCTCCTCTGTCTGAGCGGAGTTTCTTAATCTTATTACCAAGCTGGTTCTCAACTTCATTCTTGTATTCTTTGAACCGATCAAAAGAATCTGACTTATACCTCATTAAGTAAATATATCCATATCTACTAAAATCATCAGTAAAAGTTATGAAGTACGAGAACTCACCCCTTGCTTCAACTGGGAATGATCCACACACATCTGTGTGAAATAATTGTAGAATCTCTTTAGCTCTTTCACCTTTCCCACTAAATGGGGATTTGGTCATTTTTCCTTGTAGACACGCATGAAATACACCAAGTGGTTTTAGTTCGAAAGAATCTAAATACCCATCTTGATGTAATTTTTTCAAACGTTCCTCATTGACATGACCTAGCCGGTGATGCCAAATTTGGGTGTGGTATGAGTCATGTGAATTAACTTTGTTATCGATTTCCATTACTTGGTTTGTGTAGTCTAACACATAAAGGTCGTTATATAAATGTTCCCTACCAAAACAAATGCTATCTTTATAAAAGTAGCAACATTCATTTCCAAACTTTAATATGAATCCATTATTATCTAATCTGGATACTGAAATAATGTTTTTAGTAACAGAAGGCACATAATAACAACCTTTCAAAACCAAGACCATCTCGGTAGGCAATGTGAGGTGGTAGTCTCCCACAGCTACAACAGCGAGTCTGGATCTGTTGGCTGCTCGTAGATCTACCTCCCCTCGATCAATCTTCCTGAATCTACTTGGTTCCTGTATTTGGATACAGATGTGAGCACCACAAGCAGTATCTAATACCCAATTAGTAGAAACAGATAGATTGCATTCGATAACAAACGCACCTGATGCTTCCCCTTGCTTCCTTGGCTGGGTGCAGTTTTTCTTCCAGTGGCCCTTCTTGCCACATGCGAAACAAACAGCATCCTATTCCTTTGCCTCCCCTTTGATCTTCCTTTTCTTGGAAGGACTTGAAGAAGCTTTGGGCTTAAATCTCTTCACCTTCCCTTTCCATTTATTCAACATAAGGACAGAAGGATTTCCATGCTTCATGTCATTGTCCACTTGGAGAATAAGAATAAGAAGATCAGATAGAGACTTCTCAATATTGTTCATGTTGAAATTAACAACAAAGTTTGAGAAGCTCTGGGGGAGTGATGCGAGAATGAGATCGGTAACCAGTTCTTCAAGTAGTTTAAACTCTAGAACCTCCAAGAGATCAATGTAGCCAATGAGCTTGACTACATGAGGCCCAGATGGGGCACCCTCTCCAAGATTGCTCTGAAATAGAGCCTTGGAGATCTCAAACCTTTCCTATCTTTCTCTCTCCTGGTATAGACCACGGAGGTGCTCGAGCATGCTGTAGGCATCCATGTCTTCATGAGACTTCATGATCTCACTAGACATAGATGACAACATCAAACATTGAACGTCGAGAGCGTCGTTCAAATGTTGATCATAGACTAAGAAATATTCATCACTCGCCCCTAGGGAAGGGAAATCAGGAAGTGAGGACTCCAGAACGTAAAACTTTCGTTCATGGCGTAGGATAACCCGAAGGCGCCTAAACCATTCCTGAAAGTTACTGCCGGTGAGGATATTGTCTTTATCCAGTATTGATCGTAGATAAAATGTGGTTGACGAGTTTGTCATCTTGATTATACAATTTAAAAGAGCAGATTTATTAGTACTTTCTTGATTACATTTTTATGAGAAATAATAAATTTTATTAATTCTCCCACTATTTTATCAAGTCCCAATGGCCCTCACTATTGAACTCAGAATGTCCAGTTTCTTTGACATTCTAGTGGCAAGGATCCATATTCCCCTTCGCATAACCCCAACAAGGGTTGGTCAAGCTATTTGAAGGTATTTAGGTGGGCAGGTCTTTTCCAACTATGAGATTACAGTTCCTTGATCTGTTGATTGGACTCCCCAATCCTGAAATCTTGACTTGGATTTCCTCAACTCTTGCCTCCAACATTACATCAAGTCTAGTAAGGGCTACTTCTCTTGATGTAATATGGTTAAGTCAACCTGAAACCTTTCATAAGGGATTCCTTTATAAAAGTAAGTGTCCCAACAAGGGTTGGTCAAACACATAGTTTTATTGAGTCTTGCCCTTAACCAAGTAACGGAAGGCTTGGTCTGACTTAATATGGTATTTGAGGGATTTTATTATTTAGGTGTATCTTTTCATTATCACATGCTTGTTAATATTAAATGATGCTTTCTTAAGTGATTAACCATATTCCGATAATGTTTACGCATAGTCCGATTTTTATTTTATTCCATCTTTGCATGCTTGTTCATTTTATTAATTATGTGATCGCGAAAACACATACATAATAAATAAACCATGCAATCAGACAGAAATAAAATAAGATGGCATGATCATGGGCTTCTATTTGGTTAGCTTATCTAGCAGTTTTGATAAGCTAACCCTAACCTAGGGAAAACACTGTGAACCTGATGGTTCGTGTTTTTCAGCTCCCACCTGTCCACCTTTGTATCTTCTTGTGTCGGTTTCACCTCGGCTTCGGGATTTGAACCGTCTCCTCTGGCTTGGGAGATCCTCCATTTCATGGGTTCACATTAAAGAAACCATGGGCACGCAGGCCCTACATTTTATTGGAAGAAGGCTCGCAGGCCAACAAATTTAAATTAAATAAATTTAAATGAAACCATACACATACAAAGGGTCTTTGGTCTATCTCATGATCATCCATAGTATGCAACGATATTTATGCATATTTAGAATTCAAATTCTTTCAATCGTTCTTTTATTTAAGATAAGACGCACTCGAATTCAATAAATTATGATCTTATAATTAATCAATTCTTTATCTTAAATTCCTTTTTGAATTTCCATGAGATTCTTCTCATCCATATTCCTTGTACGGGTCTTTGTACATTGGAGGAAACCAGGTGAAATTCCATTTCTGGAAAGTACACGGCGTGTAGTTTATAATTACACGGCATGTATTTTTCTTTTCACCCTTTATCCAAAGTACACGCCAGGGCTTTGGCGTGTTTTTTGTACTTTGGAAATTTTAGATTACACGGCGTGTAGATGAATCATACACGGCGTGTACTTCCTTGTTACGTGGTAACTGGCCTGGCGATCCCGTGTACGCGGTACGCGGCTTATCTTTGTACACGGTTTCACCTGGGTCGAAACGGACTACACGGCGTGTTGTTCCAACATACACGCTGTGTATTCCGGTTTCCACGCGTCGTTCTATTCTGGTCAACACGGCGTGATTAAAACTTAGGCACAATCAATACACACGGCGTGGTTTGGCGGACCAGTTCCGGTTCGTTGAACCTAAGTACACGGTGTGTAGTTTTAATTACATGCCGTGTAATCCCGTGTTGTACAGACAGAAAGAGCGGCTCCTCCGAATGAGTTCATCATTTTTATTTTAATCAAAATTAAAATTAAAAGGTCGTTTTTGTGATATGAATCGAGAAACGAAGGAGGAAGAATAGATCTCGTTAATTCAGATTTATAGAACGATTTATTTCGAATTGAATCAAATATGAATGTGTAAATTATCAACGAAAATTAAATAACTATAATCAATGGTGTAACCTCACTTTGATACCATTTGAAGGTTCCGAGCGCAGCGGAAGCGTGTGGGTGGATGTGACCACTTGGCTTTTTGTCATTAGAAATGATCAATCCGGGATCAATACGACGTTAAACGTCAGTCTCCACGGATCGAATCACAGAAAAAGACAAAGAAGATGGTTTGTCCCAAGACCACAAACAAGGATCGTTGCAGGTTGATTATAGTTAATTTAATTAATTATAAAGAAATACCTTTTGGGTGTTCTTTCTTCATTGATGTTCTCGATCACGTTGTCGATGTGATCTGTCGTTGCGTCGTAGAAGCCAAGTGTAGACTCCCTCTAGTGGTGATCCACACGTGTACCTTGTATCTCTGGATGTCGCCAAAGGATTCTCCGGGTGCTATCTTGGAGAAGCCTTTTCTTGCGTTGTCCACCTTAGATCATCTTGATCCGATGGAAGAGGATCTCTCTCAGTCTTGAGAGTGTTCTTGGAGGAAGAGGTTCTTTCGGTCTTGAAAGAATTCTCCAGAGATGTTGTGCACAACGATTCTCTTGTCTAGGAAAAGAGTTGGGGTTGTGAGGATATTTATAATCGAGTTTGAGGTTGTAGAGTTATGAAAATAAATAAACGTGTTACGCGTTTCACTTATTTCATTAACTCTTATTGAAAACCCCCATGTCGAATAATTAATTCCTTGACATGCGCTAATGCTGATTATAATAAATATAATTTAATAAAACGATATTATATCCTCAAAACCCCGACTAGAAAAACTACATGGCGAGTAATAATAAATACACGGTGTGTACTTGTTTTTCATTGAAAACTACATGGCGTGTACATTAAATGTACACAGTGTGTATATCTTGTTTTCATTTATTCATTTCCTTTCCAAAATAAAACTACACGGCGTGTACATTTAATAATACACAGTGTGTACTTGTTTTATTTTATTTTTCCTCCATCATTTAAAACAACTTAGGCTTCATTGAATAATTATTAAACCACGTACGGGAATAATATTTATTCAACTTGAGATACTTGGATACACTTAGTGTGTGACCCTCTAGGCCTTTTTCTCGTTGGCATTAGGCGAGCTTTCCTAAAGTCCAAGATTACTGTCTAGCAACAGGTCAAGGCACCCAAGAGAAAGAATTTGACGCTGCATGGACGTATCACCTCATACGAACACTTACTGTGTAATTTAATCCCTTTTTCTCAATATCTCATCAAGCAGTTTTCATGGCAGTGTCATAAACCTATATGCCTGATCCGTCGTTCTTTGACTACCTGAAATAAACTCGTCGTTCACACCATGGCCATGGAATTTAATGCGACAGTTATATTTCAATCAAAGGGTCGAGATATCAACTTCCATAAATGGAAGGTACAAATCCTTCCTTGAATTATCCATTAACAACATGTCACTCGTGACACACCCAACGTACCCTACTTCTTGCCAACTGTCTGCGTGACGGTTTTCGTCAGTAAATCTAAGTGTGCGAGTCATGGCATGAGTTAATTATTATCTTCCAGTCTAAGGACCATTACACACACTCGTAGATAGAAATGTCCGATGACACCAAGACATGTAGAATTTCTATTGGCGGGTCTGTTCTCATAATCTCCCATCTTGGAGATTACCATGTGTGAACTCCATGATAGAGAGTCTCGTCTTCTTACGAGTACTCGCACATGACGGTTTGTATACAATGTGTCCTATCATAGTATTTCATCCAACCGCAGAACTTTATTTAAGAATATTGTTATAGCATTTCAAGGTTATCATCATAGCGGGGATCTGTTATGACCTTATTAATGCAACAAATATTCCAGGACATTATTATATTATATTCATACAGAACAATGAACAATATATAATAAGTGGACATTCATGTAATCAAAGTACAAAACAGTTTGTTCTGAGGACACCAACCCTTACAAACCTTACATGACCTAGAGGCCCATAGGAGCAAGAAATAAATTATATGGCCGGATGGACTAAATAGATAATCCCAAAAATTTATTTAATGAACCAACTACACTGAAAAATACCATACTTGGTAATTCTTTAAGTCTTCATCAATCCCGTCACTTTCATATTGATACCAGCTTATAGTTTCCAAGTGAAAAGTTGCATGGTCTAATGGAATAACCTTTATATCCCTACTTCATTCCTGGTGTTTAGTTATCTCCACCTAGGTTATAGCTTTTACTCAGATATATCTTCTCATGGTTTTCTTAGTATGTTTTTCTTCAATGTTTCATTCCTTATACTCTCTGTTTCCTGAAGGCTTTGATGGACTTAAGTCCTTGTGGCCTAATTTTTTATAGCTTGAAATCCCTTTCGGGATGAATAGTATTGTTACTATAATATACATATATATTATTCAACCTACTATAATATTACACAGTACCTGATATAGTGTTGCAACAACACCTGTTGAAATTCACTCCAACCTAGATTTGATCCTGGGATTGATTCTGGATTATTGGGAGTCTTTACCACTCAAGTGATCCCCCAACTATATAAAATTTCTTCGAAAAAATACACTAATTAGATAATATCATCCAAAAATAGATTTTCAAAAGACTAGGTATTCAAAAACAATACAACCAACAATATCTTAGTATACTTCTCTATTTATAGTAAACACCTTCTACCATTGAAATAAACTGATCTGATAATCCAAACTACTTGAGGGAAAATGATTCCATGATTATTTTATAGAATATAATTATAGTTATAATTGATATCCTTTCTATGAAATTAAACATATTATATTAATTAAAATATATTGGGATATAATATTTTTCACAAAGTAATGTAAACAATAATTTTTTTTAAAATAAGAGAAATATAATGAGTATAAGAAACTTTGATCCTCTCAAAAAAATTATCTTCTGAAATATGTGGAATAATATTCTTCACTTGAAAAGGCTTGAAAAATATTTCAAAATCTAATTTTTCATTTTCAATAAAATATAATGATAAAGATAAACTTTGTGAGAAATTAATCCAAAAAACACGAAAGTACCCCATTAAAAAAGATGATATTATTTAAAGAAACTTAACAGACATATAATATTTGATAATTTAAAAATATAATACCTGGTACCAGTGATATATATTCATCTACTAGTACAAAAAAAACTTCACTTGATCGAACATTGAGTCTAAGGAAACCAAATTGGTTTACAATTGGTTGAATTAAAAAATAACATTTGGTACCCAAATCTATTTAGATTAATAAGTTTTATAGGTAAAAAGTTTCAATGAAATTAATTATATAGTTTAGGTAAGTGATTTAGTTCTATTGAGAGAGAAATTTTTCTTACAATTTCCTCCTCTATGACACATTGTGTAGAAAGGTTATATAATAGTTATAGAGTAATTGGACTGATAAGATGATCTTATAGTGGTTTGTTTACTAATCTTAAATTATTTCTCCTAACTATTATTTGTATATATATTTTCTCAAAAGACATTCTTCAAAAATTAAATCTAGAGAGTAACATTTTTAGAATATTAATTTCACATTTCATCTTTATAACATCATTTTAATCTTTTTATTGAAATGATAAACTTATTCCCTTTCTTATTAGAAGTGGAATATTTATTATTCTAGTCAATTGATTTATGATAATAGTTTGATGGGTTAATAGTAATATTTCCTTTTTATCAGTGGTAATCATATAAATTTTAACCTTAAACTCTTCCAATAATAAATTAAACCATTCATTCATATTATATACTTTAGAAAAACAATCTTTTGACTTAAAAACTTATCCTTTTTTTAACTAATTTCATTTTAAGTTCAATTTACTTTTTATAATGTTCAGAAAAATGCACATCATCACTCTCATATTTTTCAATCATCATATTTTCTCTTTTTTCAATACTTTTTAAATATAAATTTATTTCCTCAAGACTTGGGGAATAATCCTCCTAACCACTTTATTCTTCATGTTTATAAGGATAATTTGGATCCAGTGTCAAATTCTAAAGTGGATCAATAGTCATATTATCCATGGATCATTTCTTATTTTTTGGAATGTTGGTATAAAACCCATAATCTTATGATTGTTATCACTATCTTCCTAATAACTATCATAAGTGGTATCACCACACCTAAAACTTTAAGTGTATAATGATTTTACTAATTTCTTGTATGTTCTCTTAGAATATTTCTTTAAATATTTTATTTTTATCCATTTAAACTCAAGAAAATGAGGTTGTATATGTACAAACTTTCTACATTTATAATGGATTGTTTTAAAGAATTGTTCTTTTCATAATTATCTCTTTTATATTTATAGTTATGTCTCTAGAAATTATTTTAAAACATGTATTTATTCAATATTATAGAAACTTTATCTATTTCACTTTCACTTAACACTATATAGTTAATTTCACTAGAAGTATTTTGTTTCTAATTAGATGTTCATGAATTTAATCCTCTAGATGTAAATGAAAATGAAAATAATTTTTCTGATTTTCACTATCTATTTCCCTTTTTAATATGATCTTGTAAAATATAAGTGTTCCAATTAGATCAAAAAAGATCAAATAAGTAATATTTTTTGTATCATCTAAAACCATTCTCTTTTATTCCCACTTCCTTGATAAAATACCAACTTTCTCATAAAGTTTAGAATATGATAATTAGTTTTATCCAAGTGAATGTATGCTTTTAAAAGTTTTCATTAGACATTAATGAATCTAATAAAAAAATTATTTAGGTAAGAAATTAAAATATTGATCGTTATCTCAAAGCAGAACATTTTTTGTTTTCAATAATTTCAATTTTTCAAAATTTAAAACTTACAACTTATTCTAGATTCAAAACATAGTTATGTAAGAAAAAATCTAACTATATATTTTCCATTGAATAGATAATAAAAATGTAATTCTTACATTTGAATTCATATAAAAATCATTTATTTAATCTAGGGTAAAATAAGTAACATATTTCTCCCTTGGTTTGTAACATCTGGTTATCATTATAAAATTCTCCACACTTGTATTGAAAGAAAATGTTTTCATCTAGTATTTACAACACTCATAGTTATTTATATCAAATATAGGTGGATTTTTTGGATAGATATTATCCAAACTTCTAAAATGTATAACATTGGTCATATTAAAAATCAAGAGGATTTTTTTCTATAAAATGGTTACTGTAAGAAAATTAAAAATCAAATTCTGAAAAAATAATGAAAATAGATAATTTAAATCACACTCAATTTCAAACATAGATAATTGATCTGATACAAACTTTTTTCCCATAAACATACAAGAATGTAAACTCCAGAAGGGGTGAATCATATTTTATAAAATAACTAAAAATATTAGCCACCTCATGTTTAAAATGATCAGAAATATGAACTTGGGAAAAACACCAATATATCATATTATAACAGAATAAACATAGTAGAAATTTAAATTATCATAATTTTAGAAACATCCAACAAAATTATATAATCATTGTAGAAATAAAATGAAGCATAGAAAAGTTTTATATACAATGAAATGATTCGGTATTATAATCCTTAAACTCTAAAATGATGCTTTTACAAAAATCTTCCAATAAACATGAGTCTTTTTATTTATCCAAGGTGGTATGAGGATAGAAAACATGATCTAGGTATCCTCATTATAATAAAAATAAGATATTATATTATAGACCGATTGATCAATATCTATTTCTTCATATAAATAGAATCCCTTTAACTTTACATTTTGAAAGGTTTCACTATCTTAGACACCCAGAATCCCATGATAAAAAATGATTGACATAGAAATATCTTCCTTCCTAAAAACTTTTATCGCAAAAAAGTTATAGAATCCTATTTCCACTACCAAAATCTCATGATCTCAAAGATTGATAACATCTCTATATTTTTTAATGAAAAAATAAACAAAAATATTATTAATAAAATGGATACAAAAATAAAACTTAGAGAAATTATAATAAAATAATCACAAATTGAAGCTCTAAATCGAAATAATTAGAGAGAAAAACTACTTAAATCAGATGTTCACTCAGTAGAAATATGTTTCAAGCTCCAAAACAGCAATTATTTCCTTATTTTTGGTGTTCTATGTACTTCATAATATAAACATCGTTTATCATAATTCATTTCCTTGAGGTTTTGGTCTTATTTTTTAAATTATTTTTTACTAACTCTAATATTCATTTTTTTCGGATTAGAGTACTCAAGAAGGGTGTGAATTGAGTATCTATTAAAAATTTCTATTTAAAAAGTATTAGTAAAAGGGTTCCCGAAAAAGTTAAATACATCCTAGTCAATCAAGGTTATATGGTTATGAAAATTTAAATGTTTGAATAAATTCCTAGAATATTGATTAATTCTCAGTAATCTTAGTATTATTTATTAATAATACTTTTGAAGTTATTATAATAAGGAAAAACAATTATAACTTCTTTCCAAGATTAACTATCAAAGTAAATTTAGTGAATTCTGAATTATACAGTAAAATAGAGACAACTAAAATAAACAACACAGCGGATATAAAATAAGTGGTTCAGTCTCAAGAAGAGACCTAGTCCACTCCACTTGGTGATCACCTGCCACTAAGATGTTTATATAAATTAACTAGATACATAGCCTGTATCAGTCTTTATAACAATACAAAAGATTTTTCAGGTCACAGGAGCTCTTCCACAGTTCTTTATGGGTATGAACTAACAAGTTACACACAACCTCTTCCACACTTATCTATAGGAATACACAGGTGCAAAAAGATGTAAGATAAAGGATATCTTGTATACTTCAGTTTGATGCAGGAGATAGTGTGTGTTTAATACAGACACCCACATTGCTCAAAATATAAGAAAAATAATACATAACAGAGAAGAAATGATGGGATAGGGTTATAAGTTCTCTGAGTGTTAATCTATGCACCTCTAGACTTCTGGGATGAAGAAGATGCAGAAATTGAGTCCTCTCATGGAAAACAGAGTATCATAAGTTAGCTAGAGTTGTCTTGTGTTCTTCGTGGTATTATCAATGTGAATATGTGCTCGACGATTTTGATCTATGGTGTCCGACTTGTTGATTTAATAATTCTTCATGTGTTCTTCCAGAATGTTGAGTTTCATGTGTAGGTTATCGTTTTTAGGAAATCTTGTGTGTACTTCATTATTACCCTCTATATGTTTCTGGGCCACACTTCTCTTTTATTCTTGGAGTGCACGTGTTGGTGTTGACAGAATTCATTTATTCTGCACCTCGTACCTCATACTGTGAAGTGACATGTCTACAAATAAACATTAATTATGTCAGTGCATTTAAAATCTTCAAATATGACCGTTAGAAATTAAATTGAAAAACAAAAAAAAAATATTGCGAAATGGGGTCACAGTTTGTCTAAAAACGGTGTCTCCATGAAACGTTGTCTCCTTGAAATGATGTCTCCTTCTTTTTCTTTGAACAGTAAGACAGTTATGATGGCATTATTGTATAGAGATCAGAAATCAGAAGCACATATGTGGGGTTTGGATCACAGTGTCTGGTCACTGAGTCTGGATGGTCACGGTGTCTAGATGGTTACGATGTCTGGATGGTCACGGTGTCTGGATGGTCACAGTGTTTGGATGGTCATGGTATCTGAATAGTTATGGTGTCTGGATGGTTACGGTGTCTAGATCCTTTTCCAGAAAAGCACAACCGGTGGTAGACTCCCGGTTTCTCAGACATAGTCAAATATCTATATACAAACTTAAACAGTGATATTCATAAAATGGTTTAGACTTAGTCATTCATCAATGAAATCATTATGAATTAAATTAAAAATAGTATATAATAATTAAACATAATGTATAGTAATTAACATCTTGGATATTTTTATTTAAAGCATAAAGATACTAATCATCTGTACACATGATTTGAGATAGATTACACAGGATGAAATAAAATGAGGCTTCATCCCCAACCTTTCAAAAATCATAATGTATATGATTTTTGATCATTAAAACATGAGCAGTCCAACAATATCCCCTTTTGATGATCACAAATCATGTTAGTGAGAGATTTATTCTTACTTAATGTGTCTCTTATTCAATGTGAATTTAGTGCATATATAATACATATTTCTCCCCCTTTTGGGATTATCAAAAGGAGAAAATAAAAAATAGAAAATAAATGGGAACAATGCATTAGATCGATAAAGAAGTGGCAGTACAAGCATTAAGGAACAAGAATAAATAAAAAATACCCATCAAAAGATGGTAATCATTGTTCCCCAGTAATCACGTGTCTTCTCTTTTCCCTTGGCAGCAGCATCAGAAGAAGATGCCATAGGTGAAAAGGTAGAAGTAGAAGAAGGGAGTGAACTAGTGGGTAGAGTAGGTAAAGGTAGTCCTTAAAAAATATAAGGGTCCAAGGTAGGTGTAGTAGAAGACCTAGAAAAATATTGATCAAGGATTATAGGCCTGATCTAACTCAGAGCCTAGGAGACAGACATAGATGTGGAGGCAAGGGTAGAGGATCATAAGGTAGGAAAACCAAATCTCAAGGGAGAAATTGTGGGAGCGATAATAGAATTACTCTGAACATGAAGATAAGGCCACAAAAATTTGATAAAATCATCAGTGATTTCACCACCATACTACATGGATTTCTCAAATTCAACCTTTTTCTCCCTAAACATATCCATCAAATGAGTGAAATCTTGAAGATTTTGGACTTGAGTTTTGAAAGCTTGATTTACAGGAGTAATCCTCATATTTTCTACAAGATACTTGAAGTTGTTTGTCATGTCATTCTTAGGGAAGATCTGATTGACGTAGAAGTCCACTTTCTTAGAAATTTCTTTTTGATCATCATTAGAAATCTTGGAATGAATTCAAACCTAATCAAGAACTATATCACTATTCTTGATAACTTCATATATATATTCCTAGAAAAAACCACTGAGCATAGATTGAAGTTCTTCTTTGACAACTATTTGAAGCAGATCACTCTCTAAAGAAGGTTGAGATAATTGTCTATAAGTATGAGAAGCAGTGATAGCTGAGGTAAAAGATTTATATTGATTCATAACTTTATAGATATAGCCTTTATACTCGTCAGTTAACTTGTTAAGTACAATAACAAGATCATGCATCTCTTGAATAATATGCTTGTTTCTTTCAGCTACTTTCTCAGCTAAGGAAGTTAAATGAGGTTGAATCAATGAGGCTACTTCTTGTGGGGTCTGACTAACATCCTCAATAGGATGAGAAACAATTTCAGGTCTTGAGGTTATCACACTTTTCATTTCTTCAACAATACCTCTAAGAGTTTTTACTTCATCACTAAGCATTTTTTTCTCAAATCTGACTTTCTGAATATCATGAATCATATTAGGTTGAATATTCCATATAACCTTTTCCATCAATTTTGAATAATCTCTTTCACTCATATTGGTTAAAGGATTCGGTTGGGGATTCATGATTTTCTCAACTCTAGCCAGTAGGTTAGCTCCAAAATCTTTCATATAATCCTTATTCACCAAGTTTGGATGTTCTTCAGAAGGTTCAGGAACAAGAGCTGAGACAGCCTTAGGTTATTTTGCAGAGACAAGATCAGAAATAGATTTCAACTGAATCATAGTAGACAAATCAAGACCTTTAACTGAGACTTCCTAGGAATCTTCCACATCAAAATAATTGGGGAATTTATACCATGTATACAGTGATCTTGGATCAATAAGATTAAGGACTTCAACATATTCCAGATTGGGATGCAGCTCCCCCTCAACTGGTGCATCTTTCTTAGAACTGTGAAATTTGGATCCTTGATTTATTTCCATGATTTCATCACAAATTTCCTCATCCATTTCCTTTCAATCCAACTGAAAGGCTTGCTCCATTCTCTCTCCAGAATAAAGAATAACTTCAGGAATAGTTTTTTCCTCTTGGAGTTCATCAAGGGAATCTTATTTCACAATAGAAATGTCTTCTTCTATATGATCTTCTACTATAATCTTTCCACTTACCTTAGCAACAGAATCTTCTTTTGAGGCAAGTTGTTTTTCTAGATCAATAACTTTTTTAGGAACATGCATTTACTTTTCAAAAAGGACTTGAGGAGGTGATTCGCTATCTTCCTCAACTAGAGAATTTTCTTTTGAAGGTACAGCTTCCTCTTCTTCTTCTTCTACATCAGAATACTCAACAATCTCATCTAGTTCCAAACCAGGATCAGAGTCTCGAAGGGTGTTCCAACAGGTAAACTTTTCATAAACACTATCATTATCTTCCACCAATTCTTTCCTCCATGAATTATAATTGATTTTCATTCTATTTACAATAACATTCAAAAGACATAAGTCATAATCCTTTATGAATTCTTCATCTGGTCCAACCAATCCCTTTGCATGAAGCATAGATGAGATAAGTCGTGAATAAAATAGGGAGGTTGACTTGTTGGTTATTTTGATTAACTAAAACATATGGTGTATAATATACTTTAAAAGGTTGATCTTATGTCCATTTTTTATGAGATGTATCAAAAATACATCTTGATACTTGAGTACAGCAAAATCACATTTTCTAGGGCTAACCAAATTCTAAACAAACTTAAAAAAGAGTCTAGATTCACCATTTAGCTAGGCAGCTATGGCTCTCCTCTTGGTTCCATATCCAGTTAAACTTCTCAAAGATTTTTTCATAACAAAAAACATTATTAGAGGTGGAGGACATATCTAGTAGTCCTCAAAAATACTCTCATGATGTATCCTAAGGCATGAAGCCCATAACCTAGAAGAAAAGGTACAAATATGACCATTTATCTAGCTTCGCACAACATACATGTCTTCTAAATCAAAATAAAATTGAACATATTGGTAAAAATGGGCAACCAACTTCAGATATATAGGCATATCCTCCTTAGTAAACCAATTTAGCCAACCTTTCTCTATTATAACTTCAATACCAAAGATTTATTTGATAGAATCCAATTAGGGCATATATCCTTTTCAGGTACAACTACTCTATTCGCTAGGTTTGGATTTAGAAGGCCCTTGGTTGCTAACTTCGGTGTGATTTACAACTTCTTCTTCAAACTGCGCTTCTTAGGAGTTAACGATGAAGGGGGTTTCATCCTAGGCATTCATTGAAGGATGGAGAGAGAGATGGGTTAAAATAGTGGTTAGAGTTTGAGAGAAGAGAAAAGAGCTCTAGTGAAAAATGATTAAAACTTCTTTTATTTTATCATTTAGGGATATCAAGCACCACAGGATGAAAAGCGCGGGAAAGTAAAAACAAGGAATTATCAAAATACTGGTTATAATTTATCAATAAAACAATAAATCGTCTTTACGGAGAAACCGAAACAGTCATTCATGGTGAGATAGTAACAAGAATTCACGATGAGACCGCAACAATGTGATTTCTAAACTGTGTGACCATATTGTTTGAGATAGTAAGTGTCAGACAGTAACCACGAAATGGTAACTGTGAGACCACAAACCTGAAATAGTAACTCTTAAGATAGTAAAACTATAGAACCATTAGAGTTAAATAGTAATCTCAATATAGTGACCGGTGAAACCGTAAAGTTTGAAATAGTAAGATATGAAAAAGTAATGTATGAAACAACAATATATGAAACAGTAAGATAGGAAATAGTAAGATATGAAATAATAAGATATTAAATAGTAAGATAACTACATAAGATTTATCATACCCAATTAATGTATGATGTAATCTATTCTTTTATAATTTAGTGGTTTGGTGAATATATCAGCAAGCTGATATTCAGTTCCCATGAATTCTAAAGTGATGTCACTTTTGTTATTATGATCTCTCAAAAAGTGATGTCTTACATCAATATGTTTTGTCTTAGAGTGTGAAACATGATTTTTTGAGATGTTAATAGCACTTGTATTGTCACAATTTATAGGTATGTTCCTGAATTGATATCAATAATCTATTAATATGTGTTTCATCCAAAAAATTTATACACAAAAATTTCAAGCAGCTATGTATTCATCTTCTGCAGTAGATAGCGCAGTAGAATTTTGTTTCTTACTACACCATGATACTAGTGACTTGCCTAAAAAGTGACATGTTCTAGAGGTGATTTTTTATCTAACTTACAACCACCAAATTCAGCATCTGGATAACTCACTAACTTAAATGATTATCCTCTGGGATAAAACATCCCTAGATTGGGTGTATTCTTGAGGTATTTGGAAATTATCTTAACAGAATTTAAATGATATTCCCTAGGATTTGCATGAAAATGAGCACACATACACACACTAAACATAATGTCAGGTTAGCTAGTAGTCAAGTAGAGTAAATTTCTAATCATTCCTCTATAAGTGGTTTGATCAACAGATTTTTCATCTTCATTAGGATCTAACTTACAATAATTACTCATTGTAGTTTCACTACTTTAAGTGATATCCAATCCAAAAAAAATTAGAAGTTATCTAGTATATTAACTTTGATTTAAAATAATACCAAAATTATTTTGAAAGATTTTAAATCCAAGAAATAATTTGAGTTCACCATTTAAACTCATTTCAAATTTGTTTTGCGTCATTTTAAAAATTTCAATACATGAAGAATTTTTTGAAGATCCAAAGATAATGTTATATACATATATTTGAACTACTAAAACATCATTGGAAATTCGTTTTATAAAAAGCGTAGGATCAACTATTCCTTTTGAAAAACCTTTGGAAATATGAAAAGGTGCTTAATCTATCATACCAAGCTCTTGGATCTTGTTTTAAACCATATAAATCTTTTGATAATTTAAAAATATGGTTTTGAAAATGAGTGTTTTTAAAACAAAGGGGTTTCTCGATAAAGACATCCTCATCTATATACCCATTTAGAAATGCACTTTTGACATCCATTTGATATAGTTTGAAATTCAGATGTGCGGCATAAGCAAGAAGAATTATGATGGTTTCAAGTCTAGCTATTGGTGTAAAGGTCTCATCACATTTAATTCCTTCTTCTTGACTATAGCCTTTTGCAACCAATCTAGCCTTGTTTCTAACTATATTACCATCTTTTTATACTTTATTTATAAACACCCACTTAGTGCCTATGGTGAATGTGTCTTTGCGTCTTTCAACAAGTTTCCAAACATTGTTTCTTTCAAAATCATTATGTTTTTCTTGCATATACATCACCCAAAATTCATCATTGATAGCATCATTAATGTTTTTAGCTTCAAGTTGTGACATGAATACTTGATGTTCAAAATAATTTCTAAGAGAAGCTCTAGTTTGAGTTCTTTTGTCTAGGTCACCTATAATAGCATCTAAAGGATGGTTTTTAAGAGTTATAATAGATCTAGAAAAAGAAGAACTGGTGATTTTAGGTTCTTCAATAGGATATGGTTCACTGTGATTAGAATCTAATGAATTTACAGAAATATAAGTTTTCACGGATTCCTTTATAATATTGTTAGAGGATTTTCAATTAATGTCCATATTTGATACATCATCCTCAAGGTTCTCTATAGTAGTATTAGTCTCATGTGGGTCTGTTTCATCAAATTTGACATGGAAAAATTCTTCCACACATTTATTTCTTTTATAAAACACTCTATAGGCTTTACTAGAAATTGAATATCTTAAAAATATTCCTTCATCACTCTCGGATGAAAGTTTTTCAAGATTGTCCTTAGTATTAAGGATATACACTTTACAACCAAAAACTTTTAAGTATCTTACTTTGGGTTTTCTATTGTTCCATAACTCATATGGAGTTCTTTTAAGAATAGGTCTAATCAAAACTCTATTGATAATATTGTATGCTATATTTATAGCTTCATCCCAAAAGTAAATAGGTAAGTCATGTTCACTAAGTATGGTTCTAGAAATTTCTTGCAAAGTTCTATTTCTTCTTTCTACAACTCCATTATGTTGAGGTATTCTAGGGTCAGAGAAATTATGACTATATCCATTTTGTGAGAAAAAGGATTCAGACTCTTGATTTTCAAACTCACAACCATGGTCACTTCTTATGAATTTAATTTTATGTCCACTAATATTTTCTAAAGTTTTGGAATATTTGGAGAAATAAGAGTATACTTCACTTTTGTGAGTCCAAAATAAAATCCTAGTATATCTAGAGAAGTCATCTACAATAATATAAACATAGTGCTTCCCATTTAAAGTAGAAACTCTATATGGTCCAAAAAAATCCATGTGAACCAATTCAAGAGGTTGAGAATTTGACACTTCTTTCTTTGGTTTGAAGGAAATTTTGGGTTTATTTCCTTTTTGATAAGGATTGCACACTTTATCATTTGGAAACTCAAGTTTGGGTAGGTCTTTAACTAAAATTTTTCTAGTTAACTTTATAAGGGAGTGAGTGTTACTGTTTCCTAGTCTCCTATGCCAAATCCAAGACTCTTTGTGAAACACATTTAAACATGAATCATTTTGATAATCTAAAGAATGCAAGTTAACAGAATATACACTGTCATTTCTCAATGCAGAAAACACTAATTCATTTTTAAAATTAAAAACATTTCTGGAATCATTTTCAAATTTAACATGAAATCCATCATCACATAATTGTGAGATACTAAGAAGATTATATTTCAATCCATCAAAAAAATTACTTTGGAAATAAAAACTGAGTTAGAGTTACCGATTTGGCCAAGGCCAATAATCTTTCCTTTGGAATTGTCACAAAAGGTGACATGTCCTCCATCAATTTTTATTAAGTTATTGAAGCTTTAATAGTATCCTTTCATGTGTCTCGAACAGCCACTGTCCAAGTACCATATGCTTTTATAGGAACTCTTTAAACTGCTTTCCTAAACATTAGTTAGATAAAAATAGATTTTGGTACCCATACTTGTTTTGGTCCAGTAATATTAGTGACTGGTGCCTTAGGAACCCATATCTACCTCATAGGTTTCCTATAATCATTATGTAAAGTATTTGAAAATAAAACTCTATTTGGTCCAAAAATATTCAAATAGTAGAGAGTGTGTCATAACTTGAGCTATCTAAATGTTTTCCATAACTGGGATTAAACCTTTATGTCATAGAATAATAAACAAAATTAGTTCTTCCAAAATTTCTTTTTCCAGGTTGATAGCCAATGCCAGTAGTATATTTAGGAGAAATCTGTTTACCTAGCATTTGTACCAAGGTATCCTTACCATTAGTAAACCTTTCAAGATCCTTTTTCAATTACTCATTAGATATTTTCTGTAATGCCTCGACCCCAGTTACCCAGAGTCGGTGCATAATTACATAACATTGGCTTGATCACAAAAGATCAAGTCTCGAAAGACCAATTAGTTTAGTAGCCTTGGAAACACTAGATACATTCATAAAGTTTTCAATACATCATAAAGTAAAAACTACAACAACATCTTGTCTCCACACTCATATCCCCTTATAATATCCCTGAAGGTCATTCATAAAATACTTCTCCACATCCTGGGAAAAATAAAACATAGAAAGGGGTGAGCTCAAATTCCCAGTAAGGATAACAATATAGCGGAAGCTTTCATAAATAGGAATAAACATTTAAGGCAATGTATAACTAAAAAAAGCCTTTTAAACTTGGACTTCCTCATAATATGGCAAAAATAAAATGAAATAATTTCATTTACTTATTCATATGGATATTCTACTAATCAAATAATCACAAGCAATATCAATAACCACTTTCATAGTGATGGAATGCATAATTTCATACTATCATAACCATGTAGTCAAGGCCTTGTGCCAAGACTACAAATAATATTTTGTCAAGGCATTATTCCAAGACACTAGTTTGTCTCATGAGACCTACCGATGCATCGAGAATCTATAGCGGGCTCCACCCATCACTTACTAAGTCCAATTCATTCCCATATGAAAAGGTTTAAACATAACATAAACATTCATATTAAAACTAGCATACGAAATGTCAATACATTCTCCATAAACCATGAATGGTATAAAAAACACATCCATAGTCAAACATATCATAAAACCTTCAATAAAATACAAAAGTTTTGTATCATAATAAATCAACTTCAAATAAGCTTAAAATTCATCAAAATATGTTGACATAGATGAAATCAAAACTATTTGAGAGAAATATCTCTTTTTTTAAATCATTTAAAAGTCACATAATTATAAAATATACATTTAATTTGAAAATATTCTTTTAATATTGTAAGGTAATCTTTGAAGATTTTACAATGGTGGAAAATAGCCGCACTCGCCGTATAAGTTAAAAAACATTCTTACCATAATTTTTTCGAAAAGGTTAAAAAGGACCTTGTTTGGAAAATGACGGAAAGATTCCTTTCAAACCATTTTATAAAAGTCAAAAAAGGGTATAAATGACTTCAACCCATATTCTAGTAAATAGTAAAAAAAATTTGGAATACATTTTTAAGAAACATGGATGTGGATGATAAAGAGGTCCGAGTAGATAATTACGTACAAACAAACTCGGATAATGAAGAGATTGTGAAATAAACCCTTACTTTGTACTTTTTCTTAGTCAATGGTATGTTAAACTCCTGTATAATAGCTAAAAAATTGTTATTATGTTATACAAGAACCATATACATAATTATGATATCATATATGATATTCTATTAATGCTTTGTTAATAATATTTTTGTATTATCCTCGTTTCGGGTGTTAACTTACTCGTTTTATTTTATATGTTTTGTTACATAATCCGTGTTTTTTATGGATAAGTTGTATATTATTCATATACATAATAATATAAAGTTCTCAAACATTACTTTTAATCATAAAATGAGAATTATTCTTGAATGGATACGATGGGTAATGAATCTCATCGCGTTCATGGAGACGGTAGTCCGTACATACGCACGAGCGACAATATCATTCTTTTGATATTAAAATAATATATAATTGGATGGTATATAATATATAAAGAATAATTATCATGTTATATTTATTATTTACATTAATTACACATCATTATTATACCCATCCAAAAAATAATATATTGAATAAAAATTACACCATGACGTAGAGACGGTAAGTCGTACGTACGCACGTATGGTGAAATGTCATTAAAAGGATGGATAGAATAATGAATATGGTTGTACCATATTTATAATAACATCACAGTATATAGAAGATACTGGAGTTATTATTTTAGAATTGAAATAACAAATAATTAAGAACTTAAAGAAGAATGGAACTTGAAAAAGGTTGGTGAAAACATTACCACTTCTTCGGGTTCTTCCTTTTGATTTGATCAAAAGGGCTCTTTAGGATGGCTTTCTGGTCAAACTAAGGCCTCTACGTTGAAGTGAGAAAAGTTGGGAGGATATTTGGGCAGAATTTGGCTGAACCAAAATTCTTTTAAGGTGTGAAGAATTGGTTATAATTGGTGTCCTTTTATAAGGGCGAGGAGGGGCTCTTTAGGAAAAACATAAAGTATTAATTTATAATAAATTCATATTCGGTTTCTAATGGCTCCAAAGTGGATTATTAAAAGTCTAAGGTGGGGATGGGTCGAAATCCTTTCATCCAATATATTTTATATTGGTTTGGGTCACTATATTAACCTTATCATTTATATTTAACTCTCAGTTAAATAGTTTAACATTTACTATGTCTCTTTGTATTTTTATATTATATAGTTAATAAACTTACTATATACCTCCAAGAGACCCCCAGGTGGTCCATTAATGATACACCTATCATTATATAGGTCTCTTGTCTGAACCTTAGAATTTTAGGAATTGAATATCAATTAATAATATAATATTTTATTTAAAAAATCTTTTATGTCAATCATGAAACTATTTGGTATTTGATTTTTGTGAAAATCATAACAGCATGATTACTTCGAACAAACATAACTAAATCAATAATAACATGTTATATTAACCTATAAATTTAGTTTAATTCATAAAAAGTCTCAAATTAAATTTATTTGGATATTTATAATATCAATTATTTTAATATTTCATTAATTAGGTAATTACTGCATCACCATTGTGTCATAAATAAATTAAATTATTTAATGTCTAAAAATTATAAATAAAATACTATTATGTAGGAAATATTTTTATCTTTCTAATTAATATTTACAATCTAATATATCTTATATATAACCCTATATTAAAAATGTTTTAGTAATTAAACCCTGATTTTAACTCTTTTAACTCTTCTTTGAATTAAATAATAACAAATGTCCTAATCTACTCCAAGTGGACCTAAATGATAATATTTTGTTTATAAGGTTTTTTTTGGTCGAGATACATTTTTTCAATAGAATTCGGATGTAACACCTCAGGCTTCTATGGTACGCTTCTCTTTGAATAATGCAATAGCGTGTGTTGTACGCAACATCGAGTTCTAACACACCACAACCAATCAAACTAGCCGTTATGAATAGTAATACTCACTTTTTGAAATTTATAAATTTTATTTTTCAAAATGGACTTCATTTTTGGATTCGGAATATCAAAATTATCTTAGGGTGAATTTTTGGTATTTTTCTGAAAAACTTCATTTTTTTGATGAATAGTGAAACCACTAAGTGGTAGTTAAAAAACTGAATTTTTCATAAAACTTAATTTTACCGCTTCTGTGAGTGGAATTTCAAAAATCTGAGAGACACGGTTAATATCAAGGACTAAAATGTGGTTCATTGAGATGAAAATAATTTTTGGTGAATAGTAACTTTTTACTTTTATTTACTACGGTTAAAAGTAAATAGGGTAATTAAGGGTAAAAATGATATTAATATTACCCTAACACATTTCCTAATTCTATTGGATAAGATTAATTAGACCAAAAACAACCTTAGGAATAAAATATTATCATTTAGGTCCACTTGGGTTAGATTAGGATATTTATTATTATTTAATTCAAAGAAGAGTTAAAAGAGTTAAAATCAAAGTTTATTTACTAAATCATTTTTAATATAGGGTTATACATAAGATAAATTAGATTGTAAATATTAATTAGAAAGATAAAAATATTTCCTACATAATGGTATTTTATTTATAATTTTTAGACATTAAATAATTTAATTTATTTATGACAAAATGATGATGCAGTAATTACCATAATAGTGAAAAATTAAAATAATTGATATTATAAATTCCCAAATAAATATAATTTGATACTTTTGATGAATTACACTAATTTTATATGTTAATATGACATGTTATGAATGATTTAATTAACTTTTTCGAAGTAATAATTCTGTTATGATTTTCACAAAAATCAATTTTCCAAATAGTGTCAAAATTGACATAAAAGAGTTTTTAAAACAAATATTATATTATTAATTGATATTCAATTCCTAAAAATCTATGGTTAGTCCAAGATACTTATATCATGATAGGTGTATCATTAATAGACCACTTGGGGGTCGCTTGGAGGTATATAGTAAGTTTATTAACTATATAATATAAAAATACAAAGTGACATGGTAAGTGTCAAACTAATTAACTAAGAGTTAAAACTAAAAGATAGGGTTAATATAATGAATCAAACTATCTACATTATATTTTTTGAGTGGTTTTCGACCCATTCCCACCTTAACCTTTAAATAATCCACTTTGTATCCATTAGAAACCGAATATGAATTTATTATAAAATAATGTTTCTAGTTTTTCCAAAGGTGCCCCTCACCCCTCTTATAAAAGGGCACTCCCCCTTCTCATTAATTCACACCTTCAAAGCCCTTTGGCTCGGCCAAACTCTACCCAAATACTCTTTAAACTACCCTCACTTCATCCTAGAGTCCTTCCTTTAGTCAGAAAGCCATCCTAAGGAGCCCTTTTGATCAAATCAAAAGGAAGAACCTGAAGAAGAGGTAATGAATTCACCACCCTTTTTCAAGTTCCTTTCTTCTTCGACTTCTTCTTTATTTGTTATTACCATTATAAAATAATAACTCCAGTATCTTATATATACTATGATGTTATTATAAATATGGTACAACCATATTCAGTATTCTATCCATCCTTTGAATAACATGTCACCATACGTGCGTACGTACGGCTTACCGTCTCGACGTCGTGGTGTAATTGTTATTCAATAAATTATTATTTGGATGGGTATAATAATGATGTGTAATTCATGTAAATGATAAATATAACATGATAATGATTCTGTATATATGATATACCATCCAATTATATATTATTTTAATATCAAAATAATGATATTGTCGCTCGTACGTACGTACGGACTACCGTCTCCACGAACGCGATGAGATTCATTCTCCATCGTATCCATTCAAGTCTAATTCTCATTTTATGATTAATAATAGTATCTAAGGACTTGATATCATTCTGGATATGATTAATATACAACCTATCCATGACAAACACGTCTTAAGTAAAAAAAACATATAAAAGAAAACGAGTAAGTTAACACCCGAAACAACAATAATACTAAGATATTATTAACAAATCAATGTTAAAAGATCATATATGATATCATATTAATGTATATGATTATTTTATAATTTAATAACAATTATTTCACCATTATACAGGAGGTTAACCTACCCTAACCAAGGAAAAGTACAAGGTAAGGGTTTATTTCACAATCTCTTCATTATCTGAGGTTGTTTATACGTAATAATCTACTATGATCTCCTTATCATCCACATCCGTGTTTCTTAAAAATATATTTCAAAACATTTTTAATATTTACAAGAATATGGGTTAATGTCATTTATACCCTTGTTTTACTTTTTATAAGAGGTTTATAAAGGAATATTTCCGTCGTTTTCCAAACAAGGATCTTTTTAACCTTTGCGACAGAATTAAGGTAAGAATGTTTTTTAACTTATACGGTGGGTGCGACTATTTTCCGCCATTATAAAATCATCGAAACTTCCCTTACAAGCTTATAAGAATATTTTCAAAGAAAATGTTTTATTTTATAAAAATATGACTCTTAAATGATTTCAAAATAGAAAGAGATATTTATCTAAAAAGAGTTTTTATTTCATCTATGTCAGCATCCTTTGATGGATTTTTTGCTTATTTGAAGTTGATTTATTATGATACAAAACGTCTATATTGTATTGAAGGTTTTGTGATATGTTTTACTATGGATGTGTTATTTTTATACCATTCATGGTTTATGGATGAAGTATTTACATTTCGTATGCTATTTTTAATACGAATGTTTATGTTATGTTTAAACATTTTTGTATGGGAATGCATTGGACTTAATATGTGATGGGTGGAGCCCACTATAGCTCCTCGATGCATCAGTAGGTCTCATGAGACAAAGTAGTGTCTTGGCACAGGGCTTTGCCAAAATCTTATTTGTAGTCTTGGCACGAGGCCTTGGCTATGTGGTTATGATAGTCTGGCATTATACATTCCATCATTATGAAAGTGGTTATTGATATTGCATGTGATTATTTGATTAGTAGAATATCCATGTGAATAAGTAAATGGAATTATTTCATTTTATTTATGCCATACTATGTTTAAGTTCAAGTTTAAAAGGCTTTTTTTTAGTTATACATTGCCTTAAATGTTTATTCTTATTTATGAAAGTTTCTGCTATATTGTTATCCTTACTGGGCATTTGAGCTCACCCCTTTTCTATGTTTTATTTTTCGCAGGATGTGAAGAAGTAAATTATGAATGACCTGCAGGGATAGTATGAGGGGATAAGAGTGTAGACTATGGAGACTATGTTGTTGTAGTTTTCATTTTTATGATGTAATGTAAATCTTTATTAATATATTTAGTGTTTCCAAGGACACTAAACTAATCGGTCTTTCGAGATTTGATCTTTCTTGTGATCATGTCAATGTTATGTAATAATGCAACGACTCTAGGTAACTGGGGTCGGGGAGTTACAGTTGGTATAATAGGAAGTTTAGTACAACACTTGGAAGATATATTTAGATAAACTCTGATTAGATCACATAGATTTAAGATGGAATTTGAGGGTTAGTATAGAAGAACTTCCTAGAATTTTAGTATTGTAGAGATTTTGTGAGTTTTCCGAGCAATACATCCCTGTCTGGATATGAGCAGGTAGAGGCGGCTTTGGCACAGATGTACCTAGGGGTAAAACCCTAAAACACCGCTTTGATCTAGACTCGAATGGGAACTGGTGCACGAATATGGGCCTTGATGCACTCTTGGTTACGACACTCCCGGGGGATATGCTTAGGATAACTCTCATTTTATTTACAAATAATTATGAAGGGTTTATGAGTATATACTTCCTCAATGAAAACATTTCTATGATTATGTATTATATCCATAAATAGTTCAATTTATGTTAAGTGTTTTATAAGTATGAAATTATGTATTTTGATTCATAAACTGATCTAGTTTATGACATTGTTTAGAAATGGTGCATTGTGGAAGAAATGGAAATTGTATCATTGCACACACTCCATGTAGGGATTTCTCTCCTGCTCAAGATATTTATAGTGGAGATGGTGATGCAACTGGTGTCGATCAGCTAATCACCATACTGGAACAACTCACTCAGGTTATGAATAATAACCTTACCCGTATGGAGCACCCTGATCTGCAGCATGGAGGATCAATGTTAGATCTCTTTATGAGGAAACAACCACCAACGTTCAATGGGAGTACAAATCCCTTAGTAGTTGAGCAATGGATATATTCCCTAGAGAAAATATTTCAGGCTTTGGGGAGTAGTGAAAGGGAAAAAGTTATCATGGCAGTTTACCGCCTCACAAGAGATGCTGATCAATGGTGGTCATTGATTCAAAACACGAAGGAAGATGATGAAGTATAAAATATGGAATGGAGGGAGTTCAAAGATATATTTTTAGAAAAATACTTTCCTCTTTACCATCGAGCAGATATGGAAAGACAATTTATGAGTCTGAGACAAAAGGAGGATGATAATTTCATAAAGTATGAGGCTAACTTTACAAGGTTAGAAGGGTATACTGGAGATTATATACGTAACCCAAGAAGTAATATTGATCGTTTCTTTGATGGGTTAAAACCATTTCTCCATCAAGAATTAGTCTCACAATCCTTCTCGTCGTATGAATACACTGTCTCATGTGCTATCAAGAAAGAGAAATAATTCTCAAAGTCTTATGACTTTAAAGAAAAGAAAGAGAAGAAGAGATCTACTGATCAATCTGGGAATGGAAATAAAGGGAATAAGGGAAAAGTTAAATATCCATCTTGTAGTAAATGTGGGAAGAAACACCCTAGTACTTGCTTAAAAGGAATGGGAGTCTGTTACAAGTGTGGTGAAAAAGGCCACCAAGCTCGTTATTGCAAGGGGAAGAAGGAAGCTATCGATGTTCCATGCTATAATTTCAAGGATATGGGACATTATGAAAATGAATATCCTAAGCGTCAGGGGAACCTACCTCATAAAATTCCAAGGGTTCAAGTCCAAGCTTATGTTATCACTACTGCTGAGGTAGAAGCTCCGAAAGACGTGGTGGCAGGTAATTTAATGGTTTCCTCAAGTTTAGAAAATGCATTATTTGATTCTGGATCATCGCATTGTTTCATATCTTCCCATATTTCTAAGAAAATTAGATATTTCCAATTTGATTTAACAAAGGAGTAGTCAGTTAAAAAAACTAAGGGAAGTATCATTGCAACAAAGTTTTGTGAATCAGTCCCCATTAGAGCACATAAATGTTCTTTAACTACGGATCTCATCGTCATACATATGATTGAATTTGATATAATCCTCGATATGGATTGGCTTTCGGACCATGATGCAAAAATTAATTGTAAGAAGAATGAGGTTACTATTTTTGGTGATTATGATAAGGAACACCTTATCTTTAGAGCGGAATAATTACCACCTAATTCTTACCAAGATCCACCCCCAATAGCTAAACTAAATTCAATTATTGGGGAGGGAGAGAATGAAATAGCTATCGGTAAGGAAAGTAATGTTCTAATAGAGGATGTACCTATTGTGAAAGAATATGTAGATGTGTTTCCGTAAGATTTACCTAGACATCCTCCAGAATGAGAAATTGAGTTTTCCATTGATTTAATTCCTGGTTCAAGTCCTATATCGAAGACCCCTTATAGAATGGCCACTGTGGAATTAGTTGAACTAAAGAAACAACTAGAGGAATTGAGTAATAAGGGATTTATTCGCCCTAGTGTTTCTCCAAGGGGAGACCCTATCCTTTTTGTCAAAAAGAAAGATGGATCTATGAGGTTATGTATCGACTACAGAGAGATCAATGCTATAACAATAAAGAACAAGTATCCCCTACCTCGCATTGATGATTTATTTGACCAACTACATGGATATCAATACTTTTCTAAGATTGAACTTCGATATGGATACCATCATTTGTCTGTGAAGAAGGAAGACATTCCGAAGACAACATTTCGAACTAGGTACGGGCATTATGAGTTTACAGTAATGCCATTTGGGATGACTAATGCACCCTCTATTTTCATGGATCTAATGAATAGAGTTTTCAAGGAATATCTCGATGATTTTGTAGTTGTGATATCTTGGAATATTCCAAAATCTACGAAGACCATGAAAATCACTTGTGCATTATCCTGAAGACTCTTAGAAGACATGAATTATATGGGAAGTTTAGAAAGTTTGAATTCAGGCTTCAAGAGATCTATTTTCTTGGCCATATTGTCTCTTAGGGTGGACTTTTCGTTGATCCTTATAAGACCACGGCAGTCCAAGAATGGCCAACACCGACGAGTATAACTGAGGTATGCAGTTTTATTGGTCTAGCAGGTTATTATCGGCGTTTCGTCCAGAATTTTTCCCAATTGGCTAACCCATTAATGAATCTCACACGTAAAGGGGTTAAATTTTTTTGGACAAAAGAGTGTGAAGAATGTTTTAAAGAACTGAAGAGAAGATTAGTCAATGCTCCTATATTGACTCTACCATCAGGGAATGATGAGTTGGTTATTTATAGTGATTCATCGAAGAAATGACTTGGTTGTGTTCTTATGCAGAATGATAGGGTTATTGCCTATGCATCACGACAGTTGAAAATTCATGAACAAAACTATCCTACTCATGATCTCGAGTTGGCAGCGGTGATCTTTGCTTTGAAGATATGGAGGCACTACCTCTATGGTGAAAAATGTGAGATTTATACTGATCAAAAGAGTTTGAAGTATATTTTCTCACAAAAAGAACTCACTATGAGACAAAGGAGATGTCTTGAATTACTCAAGGATTATGATTGCGCGATACACTACCACCTGGGGAAAGCAAACAAGGTGGCAGATGCTTTGAGCAGAAAAGACCATGGAGTTTTGAACAATATGAGAATTGAAAGGGATCTATTTTTTATGGATCTAGTGGAGATGGACATGGTAATATCCAGGGAAGGTGAAACATCAATGATTTTTCAAATGGTTCCCAACCCATCTTTACTAGAAAGGATTAAGATTTCTCAGACCGATGATGAAGAATTTCAAAAGAATATTAAAGCTGTGAATGATGGGAGATTGAGAGACTTTGTGTATGAAGAAGGAATTTTGAAATTCGGGAAGAGGCTTTGTGTTCCCGGTATACCTGATCTAAAAAGGGAGTTGCTGGATGATGCTCATAGTTCCAATTTCTCTATACACCCTAGAAGCACCAAAATGTATAGAGATTTGAAGGAAAATTTTTGGTGGGACAACATGAAGAGGGAGATTGCTGATTTTGTGTCAAGATGTATGGTTTGTCAACAAGTGAAAGCTAGAAGGCAACAGCCTGGAGGATTCATGCAACCTCTTCCCATACCAGAGTGGAAATGGGACAATATTATGATGGACTTTGTCATGGGGCTACCAAAGACTCCTAGAAGGAATGATGCAATATGGGTCATTGTTGATCGTCTTACCAAGTCAGCACATTTTCTTGATATAAGGGAAGATTTACCACTTGAACGGCTAGAAAGACTATATATTAATGAAGTTGTGAGACTTCATGGAGTACCCATATAGATTGTTTCTGATCATGATCCCCGTTTTACTTTAAGATTCTGGAAAATTCTTCAGAAAGCCTTGGATACTAAACTTCATTTGAGCGCTGCCTACCACCCTCAAATAGATGGACTATCAGAACGAACTATTCAAACCTTATAAGACATGTTAAGATCCTTCTCACTTGACTTTTAGGGTATGTGGGATCAATATTTACCTCTGGTGAAATTTTCCTATAACAATAGCTTCCATTCGAGCATTCATATGGCACCATATGAAGTGTTATACGGAAAGATATGCCGCACACCAACCTGTTGGGATGACATTGGTGAAAGAAAACTTGTAGGCCCAGAACTGGTGGAGGAAACGATGGAAATGGTGAAGGTAATACAAAACCATATCAAAGCATCTCAAAGTAGGCAGAAGATATATGCTGATAATCGAAGGAAGGATTTGGAATTTCAAGTCAGTGATCATGTCTTCCTAAAGGTATCTCTATGGAAGGGAGTCATACGCTTTGGTAAGAAAGGTAAATTGAGTCCCAGGTACATCGGACCTTTCGAAATTCTAGAACGAATTGGGGATGTAGCTTACCGATTGGAAATGCTGCCAAGTCTCTCCAAAGTACACGATGTGTTCCACGTATCTCGGTTGAGGAAATACATGCCTGACGCAACGCATGTACTCACCTATGAGGAATTAGAACTGGAACCCGATCTGTCTTATTGTGAAGAGCCCGTCAAGATTCTTGATACAAGAGAACAAGTACTGAGAAATCGGATGACTCGTCTGGTAAAAGTCTTATGGAGAAACCATAAGATGGAAGAGGCAACGTGGGAACCCGAGGAACTTATGATGAAGAACCACCCGAGTCTTTTCATGCGGTAGTATTATAGAAATTTCGAGGACGAAATTATTTTAAGGAGGGGAGAATGAAACACCTCAGTCTTCTATGGTACGCTTCTCTTTGAATAATGCAATAGCGTGTGTTGTATGCAACATCGAGTTCTAACACACCACAACCAATCAAACAAGCCATTATGAATAGTAATACTCACTTTTTGAAATTTCTAAATTTTATTTTTCAAAATGGACTTCATTTTTGGATTCGGAATATCGAAATTATCCTAGGGTAAATTTTTGGTATTTTTCTGAAAAACTTCATTTTTTGATGAATAGTAAAACCACTAAGTGGTAGTTAAAAAAACTGAATTTTTCATAAAACTTAATTTTACTGCTTCAGTGAGTGGAATTTTGAAAATCCGAGACACACGGTTAATATCAAGGACTAAAATATAGTTCATTGAGATGAAAATAATTTTTGGTGAATAGTAACTTTTTACTTTTATTTACCACGGTTAAAAGTAAATAGGGTAATTAAGGGTAAAAATGAAATTAATATTACCCTAACACATTTTCTAATTCTATTGGATAAGCTTAATTCGACCAAAAACAACTTTAGGAATAAAATATGATCATTTAGGTCCACTTGGGTTAGATTAGGACATTTATTATTATTTAATTCAAAGAAGAGTTAAAAGAGTTAAAATCAAAGTTTATTTACTAAATCATTTTTAATATAGGGTTATACATAAGATAAATTCGATTGTAAATATTCATTAGAAATCTAAAAATATTTCCTACATAAAATTATTTTATTTATAATTTTTAGACATTAAATAATTTAATTTATTTATGACCCAATGATGATGCAGTAATTACCATAATAGTGAAAAATTAAAATAACTGATATTATAAATACCCAAATAAATATAATTTGAGAATTTTGATGAATTAAACTAATTTTTTAGGTTAATATGACATGTTAGTAATGATTTAATTAAATTTTTTCGAAGTAATCATTCTGTTATGATTTTAACAAATATCAATTTTCCAAATAGTGTCAAAATTGACATAAAAGAGTTTTTAAAACAAATATTATATTATTAATTGATATTCAATTCATAAAAATCTAAGTTTCAGCCAAGAGACTTATATCATAATAGTTGTATCATTAATGGACCACTTGGGGGTCGATTGGAGGTATATAGTAAGTTTATTAACTATATAATATAAAAATACAAAGTGACATGGTAATTGTCAAACTAATTAACTAAGAGTTAAAACTAAAAGATAAGGTTAATATAATGACCCAAACCAGTCTAAATTCTATTGGTTGAGTGGTTTTCGACCCATCCCCGCCTTAAACTTTAAATAATCCAATTTTGAGCTATTAGAAACCGAATATGAATTTATTATAAAATAATATTTCTAGCTTTTCCAAAGGTGCCCCTCACCCCTCTTATAAAAGGGCACTCACCCTTCTCATTAATTCACACCTTGAAAGCCATTTGACTCAGCCAAACTCTGACCAAATACTCTCTCAACTTCCCTCACTTCATCCTATCGGCATTCCTTTAGTCATAAATACAACCTAAGGATCCATTTTGATCAAATAAAAAGGAAGAACCCGAAAAAGAGGTAATGATTTCACCCCCCTTTTTCAAGTTCCTTTCTTCTTCCACTTCTTCTTTCTTTGTTATTAACATTCTAAAATAATAAATCCAGTATCTTATATATACTTTGATGTTATTATAAATATGGTACAACCATATTCAGTATTCTATCCTTCCTTTGAATAACATTTCACCATATGTGTGTACGTACGGCTTACCGTCTCCACGTCGTGGTGTAATTGTTATTCAATAAATTATTATTTGGATGGGTATAATAATGATGTGTAATTCATGTAAATAATAATTATAACATGATAATGATTTTTTATATATGATATACCATCCAATTATATATTATTTTAATATCAAAAGAATGATATTGTAGGTCGTGCGTACATTCGGACTACCGTCTCCACGAACGCGATGAGATTCATTCTCCATCGTATCCATTCAAGTATAATTCTCATTTGATGATTAATAATAGTATCTAAGGACTTGATATCATTCTGGATATGATTAAGATACAACCTATCCATGACAAACATGTCTTACATAACAAAACATATAAAATAAAATGAGTAAGTTAACACACGAAACAACGATAATACTAAGATATTATTAACAAATCAATGTTAAGAGATCATATATGATATCATATTAATGTATATGATTATTGTATAATTTAATAACAATTATTTCACCATTGTACAGGAGGTTAACCTACCCCAACCAAGGAAAAGTACAAGGTAAGGGTTTATTTCGCAATCTCTTCATTATTCGAGGTTGTTTATACAAAATAATCTACTGGGATCTCTTTATCATCCACATCCATGTTTCTTAAAAATGAATTTCAAAACATTTTTACTATTTACAAAAATATGGGTTAATGTAATTTATACCCTTGTTTGACTTTTTATAATAGGTTTATAAAGGAATATTTCAGTCGTTTTCCAAACAAGGGGCTTTTTAACCTTTTCGACAGAATTAAGGTAAGAATGTTTTTTTAACTTATACGGCGGGTGCGGCTATTTTCTGCCATTATAAAATCGTCGAAGCTTCCCCTACAAGCTTATAAGAATATTTTCAAATAGAATGTTTTATTTTATAAATATATGACTCTTAAATGATTTCAAAATAGAAAGAGATATTTCTCTAAAAAGAGTTTTGATTTCATCTATGTCAACATCCTTTGATATATTTTACGCTTATTTGAAGTTGATTTATTATGATACAAAACTTCTATATTGTATTGAAGGTTTTGTGGTATTTTTTACTATGGATGTGTTATTCTTATACCATTAATTGTTTATGGATTAAGTATTTACATTTTGTATGCTATTTTTAATACGAATGTTTATGTTATGTTTAAACCTTTTCATATGGGAATGCATTGGACTTAATATGTGACGGGTGGAGCCCGCTATAGCTACTCGATGCATCGGTAGGTCTCATGAGAAAAACTAGTATCTTGGTATAGGGCCTTGGAAAAATCTTATTTGTAGTCTTGGCACGTGGCCTTGGCTATGTGGTTATGATAGTCTGGCATTATTCATTCCATCATTATGAAAGTGGTTATTGATATTGCATGTGATTATTCGATTAATAGAATATCCATGTGAATAAGTAAATGGAATTATTTCATTTTATTTATTCCATACAATGTTGAAGTTCAAGTTTAAAAGCCTTTTGTTTTAGTTATACATTGCCTTAAATGTTTATTCTTATTTATGAAAGTTTCCTCTATATTGTTATCCTTACTGGGCATTTGAGCTCACCCCTTTTCTTTGTTTTATTTTTCCCAGGATGTGAAGAAGTAAATTATGAATGACCTGCAGGGATAGTATGAGGGGACAAGAGTGTAGACTATGGAGACTATATTGTTGTAGTTTTCATTTTTATGATGTAATGTAAAACTTTATGAATATATCTTGTGTTTCCAAGGCTACTAAACTAATCGGTCTTTCGATATTTGATCTTTCTTGTGTTCATGCCAATGTTATGTAATAATGCAACTAATCAAGGTAACTGGGGTCAGGGCATTACATCGGACATGTGTTAGGGTAATATTAATATCACTTTTACCTTTAATTACCCTATTTACTTTTAACTATGGTAAATAAAAGTAAAAAGTTACTATTCACCAAAAAATATTTTTATCTTATTGAACCATATTTTACTCCTTGATATTAACCATGTCTCTTGGATTTTCGAAATTCCACTCACAGAAGTAGTAAAATTAACTTTTATGTGAATTTGCAAATTCTCTTAGGAGGTGGGTAAAAGACGGTGAAAATTTCATTAAAATTTTTATATATCTAAAATTATTCTAAACTAAATCCAATTAATTAGATTGAAATTATATAGATATTATGTATCTATTTTGACCTTAATTAAATTTAAATAAAATAATGAATTATTTAAATAAAAATTCGGTTTTAAACTATAACTCTATGCTTTTCACTATTCATCAAAAATTGAGTGTTTTCAAAAAAATACCAAAAATTCACCCTAAGATAATTTTGATATTCCGAATCCAAAAATGAAGTCCATTTTGAAAGATAAAATTTATAAAATTTTAAAAAGTGGGTATTACTATTCATAACGGCTAGTTTGATTGGTTGTTGTGTGTGTTAGAACTCGAAGTTGGGTACAACACACGCTGCTGTATTATTCAAAGGGAAGCGTACCATGGAAGCTTGGGGTGTTACATTCTCCCCTCCTTCAAATAATTTCTTCCTCGAAATTTCTAGAATAATACATCACAAAAAGACTTTGGTGGTTCTTCATCATAAGTTCCTCGGGTTCCCACGTTGCCTCTTCCAGCTTATGGTATCTCCATAGAACTTTTACCTGACGAGTCGTCCGGTTTCTCTGCACTTGTTCTCTGGTATCAAGAATCCTGAAGGGATCTTCGCAATAAGACATATCAGGTTCCAGTTCTAATTCCTCTTAATTAAGTACATGTGTTGAGTCAGGCATGTATTTTCTCTATAGTGATACGTGGAACACATCGTGAACTTTGGAGAGACTTGGCGGCATTGCCAAACGGTAAGCTACAGCCCCAATTCATTAAAGAATTTAAAAAGGTCCTATGTAAATGGGACTCAATTTACCTTTCTTACGGAAACGTATAACTCCCTTCCATGGGGATACCTTCATGAAAACATGATCTCCTTCCTGAAATTCCAAATCCTTCCTTCTGTTATCGACATAGCTCTTCTGCCTACTTTGAGCTACTTTGATGTGGTTTTGGATTACCTTTACCTTTTCCATTGTTTCCTCCACCAGTTCCGGGCCTATATGTTTTCTTTTGTCAACTTCATCCCAACAGGTTGGTGTGCGACATCTCTTTCTGTATAACGCTTCATATGGTGCCATCCGAATACTTGAATGGAAGCTATTATTATAGGAAAATTCCACCAGAGGTAAATATCGATCCCATATACCCAGAAAGTCAAGTGAGGATGATCTCAAGATGTCTTCAAAGGTTTGAATAGTTCATTCTGATTGGCCATCTGTTTGGGGGGGGGGGGGGGGGTAGGAAGTGCTCAAATGAAGTTTAGTATCCAGGGCTTTCTGAAGACATTTCCAGAATCTTGAAGTAAAACGGGGATCACGATCAGAAACAATCGATAGGGGTACTCCATGAAGTATCACAACTTCATTAATATATAGTCTAGATAGATATTCCAGTGTTAGATCTTCTTATATAGAAAGAAAATGTGCTGAATTGGTAAGAAGATCAACAATAACCCATATTGCATTGTTCCTTATATGAGTCTTTGGTAGTCCCATGACAAAGTCCATCGTGATATTTTCCCATTTCCACTTAGGTATGGGAATAGGTTGCATGACTCCTCCAGGCTGTTGCCTTCCAGCTTTCACTTTTTGACAAACCATACATCTTGACACAAAATCAGCAATCTCCCTCTTCATGTTGTCCCACCAAAAATGTTCCTTCAAATCTCTATACATTTTGGTGCTCCCATGGTGTATAGAGAAATTGGAACTATGAGCATCATCCAACAATTCCATTTTTAGATCAGTTATATTGGGAACACAAAGTCTATTCCCAAATTTCAAAATTCCATCTTCATACACAAATTCACTCAATCTCCCATCATTGACAGCTTTAATCCTCTTTTGAAATTCTTCCTCATCGGTCTGAGAACTCTTTATCCTTTCTAGTAAAGATGGTTTGGAAACCATTTGAAAAAGAATCGATGTTTCGTCGTCCATGGTGATTCCCATATCCATCATTACTAGATCCATGTATATAGGATCTTTTTCAAATCTCATCTTGTTCAAAACTCCATGATTCTTTCTACTCAAATCATCTGCCACCTTATTTTCCTTCCCTGGGTGGTAGTGTATCGTGCAATCATAATCCTTGAGTAGTTCAAGCCATATCCTTTGCCTTATGTTGAGTTATTTTTGTGAGAAATTATACTTCAAACACTTGATATCATTATAAATCTCACATTTTTCACCATAGAGATAATGTATCCATGTCTTCAAAGCAAAGATTATAGTATCTAACTCCAGATCATGAGTAGGATATTTTTTCTCATGAATCTTCAACAGTTGTGATGCATAGGCAGTAACTCTATCATTCTGTATAAGGACACAACCAAGTCCTTTCTTCGATGCATCACTATAAATAATGAACTCATCATTACCTGATGGTAGATTCAATATAGGAGCATTGACTAATCTTCTCTTCAGTTCTTCAAAACAATCTTCACACTCTTTTATCCAAAAAAATTTAACCCCTTTACGTGTGAGATTCGTTAATGGGTTAGCCAATCGGGCAAAATTCTAGACGAAACGCCGATAATAACCTGTTAAACCAATAAAACTACGTACCTCGGTTATACTCATCGGTGTTGGCCATTCTTGGACTGCCTTGGTCTTAGAAGGATCAATGAAAAGTCCATCCTTAGAGACAATATGGCCAAGAAAATAGATCTCTTGAAGCCTGAATTCACACTTTCTAAACTTCCCATGTAATTCATGTCTTCTAAGAGTCTTCAGGATAATGTGCAAGTGATTTTCATGGTCTTCGTAGCTTTTGGAATATTCCAAGATATCACAACTACAAAATCATCGAGATATTCCTTGAAAACTTTGTTCATTAGATCCATGAAAACAGAGGGTGTATTAGTCATCCCAAAAGGCATTACTGTAAACTCGTAATGCCCGTACCTAGTTCTAAATGTTGTCTTCGGAATGTCTTCCTTCTTCATAGACAAATGATGGTATCCATATCGAAGTTAAATCTTAGAAAAGTATTGATATCCATGTAGTTGGTCAAATAAATCATCAATGCGGGGTAGGGGATACTTGTTCTTTATTGTTATAGCATTGATCTCTCTGTAGTTGATACAAAAACTCATAGATCCATCTTTATTTTTAACAAAAAGGACAGGGTCTCCTTATGGAGAAACACTAGGGTGAATAAATCCCTTATTACTCAATTCCTCTAGTTGTTTCTTTAGTTCAACTAATTTCACAGTGGTCATTCTATAAGGGGTCTTCGATATAGGACTTGAACCAGGAATTAAATCAATGGAAAACTCAATTTCTCGTTCTGGAGGATGTCCAGGTAAATCTTCCAGAAACACATCTACATATTATTTCACAATAGGTACATCCTCTATTAGAACATTCCTTTCCTTACCCACAACTATTTCATTCTCTTCCTCCCCAATAATTGAATTGAGTTGAGCTATTGGGGGTGGATCTTGGTAAGAATTAGGTGGTAATGATTCTGCTCTAAAGATAAGGTGTTCCTTATCATAATCACCAAAATAGTAACCTCCTTCTTCTTACAATAAATTTTTTCATAATGGTCCAAAAGACAATCCATATCGAGGATTATATCAAATTCAATCATAGGTATGACGATGAGATCCGTAGATAAAGAACATTTATGTGCTCTAATGGGGACTGATTCACAAAACTTTGTTGCAATGATACTTCCCTTAGTTTTTTTAACTGACTACCCCCTTTTTAAATCAAATTGGAAATGTCTAATTTTCTTAGAAAGCTGGGAAGATATGAAACAATGCGATGATCCAGAATCAAATAATGCATTTTCTAAACTTGAGGAAACAATTAAATTACCTTCCACCACGTCTTTCTGAGATTTTACCTCAACAGTAGTGATAGCATATTCTTAGCCCTGATCCCTTGGCCTTTTTTGAGGTAAGTTCCCCTGACACTTAGTACATTCATTTGCATAAATTCCCATCTCCCTACAATTGTAGCATTGAACATCGGTAGATTCTTTCTTCCCCTTGCAATCATGAGCTTGGTGTCCTTTTTCGCCACACTTGTAACAGACTCCCATTCCCTTTAAGCAAGTACCGGGGTGTTTCTTACCACATTTACTATAGGATGGATATTCAACTTTTCCCTTCTTCCCCTTATTTCCATTCCCAGAGTGATCAGAAGATCTCTTCTTCTCTTGCTTTTCTTTAAAGTCGTAAGACTTAGAGAATTCTTTTTCTGTCTTGATAGCTCATAAGACAATATCTTCGTACGAAGAGAAGGATTGTGACACTATTGCTCGACGTAGAAATGGTTTTAACCCATCAAAGAAACGATCAATATTACTTATTTGGTTACATATATAATCTCCAGCATACCTTTCTAACCTTGTAAAGTTAGCCTCATACTTTGTGACATTCTCATCCTCCTTTGGTCTCAAACTCAGAAATTGCTTTTCCATATCTTCTCGATGGTCACGAGGAAAGTATTTTTCTAAGAAAAGCTCTTTTAAATCCCTCTTTTCCATATTTTATACTTCATCATCTTAATTTGTGTTTTATATCAATGACCACCATTGATCAGCATCTCCAGTGAGGTGATAAACTGCCATGATAACTTTTTCCCTTTCACTACTCTCCAAAGCCTGAAATATTTTCTCTAGGGAACTTATCCATTTCTTATCTAACAATGGATTTGTACTCTCATTTAATGTTGGTGGTTGTTGCCTCATGAAGCGATCTAACATTGATCCTCCATGCTGCGGATCAGTGTGCTCCATATGGGTAAGGTTATTATTCATAACCTGAGTGAGTTGTCCTAGTACGGTAATTAGATGATCAGCACCAGTTGTATCACCAGCTCCACTATAATTATCTTGAGAAGGAGGGAAATACCTACATAGAGTGCGTGCATTGATACAGTTTCCATTTATTACACTAGGTGCCATTTCTAAACAATGTCATAAACTAGATCCGTTTATTAATCAAAATATATAATTCCATACTTGTAAAGCACTTAACATAAATTGAACTATTTATGGATATAATCCAAAATCATAAAAAAATATTTGAGGAATTATATACTCATAAACCCTTCATAATGGTTTGTAAAGAAAATGAGAGTTATCCTAAGCATATCCCCCAGGAGTTTCGTAACCAACAGTGCATCAAGGCCTGTTGTCGTGCACCAGTTCTCATTCGAGACTAGCTCAAAATAGTGTTTTCGGTTTTTACCCCTAGGTACATCTTTACCAGATCCGCCTCTGCCTACTCATATCCATATAGGGATGTATTGCTTGGAAAATTCACAAAATCTCTACAATACCAAAATTCTAGGAAGTTCTTCTATACTAATCCTCAAATTCCATCTTAGGTCTATGTGCTCTAATCAGAGTTTATCTAAATCTATCTTCCAAGGTTTTTTCTAATCTTCCTATGATACCAACTGTAACACCCTGACCCCACCTACCCAGAGTCGGTGCATTATTACATAACATTGGCATGATCACAAATGATCAAGTCTCAAAATACCGATTAGTTTATTAGCCTTGGAACCACTAGATACATTCATAAAGTTTACAATACATCATAAAGTGAAAACTACAACAACATCTTGTCTCCACACTCATATCCCCTTATACTATCCCTGCAGGTCATTCATAAAATACTTCTTCACATCCTGGGAAAAATAAAACATAGAAAGGGGTGAGCTAAAATGCCCAGTAAGGATAAAAATATATAGGAAACTCTCCTAAATAGGCATAAACATTTAAGGAAATGTATAACTAAAACAAAATCCTTTTAAACTTGAACTTCAGCATAATATGGAAAAAATAAAATGAAATAATTCCATTTACTTATTCACATGGATATTCTACTAATCGAAAAATCACATGCAATATCAATAACCACTTTTATAATGATGGAATGCATAATTCCAGACTTTCATAACCACGAATCCAAGGCCTTATTCCAGGACTACAAATAAGATTTTGTCAAGGCCTCATGCCAAGAAACTAGTCTGTCTCATGAGACCTACCGATGCATCGAGGAGCTATAGTGGGCTCCACCTTTCACTTACTAAGTCCAATGCATTCCCATATGAAAAGGTTTAAACATAACATAAACATTCGTATTAAAAATAGCATAAGAAATGTCAATAATTTCTCCATAAACCATGAATGGTATAAAAAATAACACATCCATAGTCAAACATATCACAAAACCTTCAATACGATACAAAAGTTTTGTATCATAATAAATTAACTTCAAATATGCTTAAAATCCATCAAAGGATGTTGACATGGGTGAAATCAAAACTATTTGAGAGAAATATATCTTTTCTTGAAATCATTTAAAAGTCACATAATTATAAAATAAAACATTTAATTTGAAAATAATATTATATGCTTGTAAGGTAATCTTCAAAGATTTTACAACGGTGGAAAATAGCTGCACCCGCCGTATAAGTTAAAAAAACATTATTACCTTAATTTTGTCGAAAAGGTTAAAAAGGACCTTGTTTGGAAAATGACGGAAATATTCCTTTCAAACCATTTTATAAAAGTCAAAAAAGGGTATAAATGAATTTAACCCATAGTCTAGTAAATAGTGAAAGTGTTTTGGAATATATTTTTAAGAAACATGGATGTGGATGATAAAGAGGTCCTAGTAGATAATTACGTAAAAACAACCTCACATAATGAAGAGATTGTGAAATAAACCCTTACCTTGTACTTTTCCTTAGTCGATGGTATGTTAACCTCCTGTATAATAGTTAAAACATTGATATTAAGTTATAAAATAACCATATACATAATTATTATATCATATATTATCTTCTATTAATGCATTGTTAATAATATTTTAGTATTATCGTCGTTTCGGGTGTTAACTTACTCGTTTTCTTTTATATGTTTTGTCACATAAGTCATGTTTTTTATGGATATGTTGTATATTATTCATATCCATAATGATATAAAGTTCTTAAACAATACTTTTAATCATCAAATGATAATTATTCTTGAATGGATATGATGGGGAATGAATCTCATCACATTTGTGGAGACGGTAGTCCGTACGTACGTACGAGCGACAATATCATTCTTTTGATATTAAAATAATATATAATTGGATGGTATATCATATATACAGAATCATTATCATGATATATTTATTATTTACATTAATTACACATCATTATTATACCCATCAAAATAATAATATATTGAATAACAATTACACCACGACGTCGAGATGGTAAGCCGTACGTACACACGTATGGTGACATGTCATTCAAAGGATAGATAGAATACTGAATATGGTTCTACCATATTTATAATAACATAAAAGTATATATAATATACTAGAGTTATTATTTTAGAATTAAAATAACAAAGAAATAAGAATTTGAAGAAGAGTGAAAAAGGGTGGTGAAAACATTACCTCTTCTTCGGGTTCTTCCTTTTGATTTGATGAAAAGGGCTCCTTAGGATTGCTTTATGATAAAACTAAGGCATATAGGTTGAAGTGAGGGAAGTTGGGAGGATATTTGGGCAGAGGTTGGACGAACCCAAAGGCTTTTAAGGTGTGAAGAATTGGTTAGAAGTGGTGTCCTTTTATAAGGGGGAGGAGGGGCTCTTTAGGAAAAACTTAAAGTATTAATTTATAATAAATTAATATTCGGTTTATAATGGATCAAAAGTGGATTATTCAAAGTATAAGGTGGGGATGGGTCGAAATACTTTCATCCAATAGATTTTAGATAGGTTTGGGTCACTATATTAACGTTATCATTTATATTTAACTCTTAGTTAAATAGTTTAACATTTACCATGTCTCTTTGTATTTTTATGTTATATAGTTAATAAACTTACTATATACCTCAAAGATACACAAAAGTGGTCCATTAATTATACATATATAATTATATAATGCTTTTGGCTTAACCTTGGATTTTTAGGAATTGAATATCAATTAATAATATAATATTTTTTTTAAAAACTCTTTTATCTCAATTTTGACACTATTTGGTATTTGATTTTTGTGAAAATCATAACAGCATGATTACTTCAAAAAAACATAATTAAATCAATAATAACATGTCATATTAACCTATAAAATTAGTGTAATTCATAAAAAGTCTCAAATTACATTTATTTGGATATTTATAATATCAATTATTTTAAAATTTCATTAATTAAGTAATTACTGCATCACCATTGTGTCATAAATAAATTATATTATTTAATGTCTAAAAATTATAAATAAAATACCATTATGTAGTAAATCCTTTTATATTTCCAATGAATATTTACAATTGAATTTATCTTATGTATAACCCTGTATTAAAAATGTTTTATTAATTAAACCTTGATTTTAACTCTTTTAACTCTTCTTTGAATTAAATAATAATAAATGACCTAATCTAATCCAAGTGGACCTAAATGATAATATTTTATTCTTAAGGTTTTTTTTGGTCGAGATACACTTGTCCAATAGAATTAGGACATGTGTTAGGGTAATATTAATATCATTTTTATCTTTAATTACCCGATTTACTTTTAACCGTGGTAAATAAAAGTAAAAAGTTACTATTCACCAAAAATTATTTTTATCTTATTGAAAGACATTTTACTCCTTGATATTAACCATGTCTCTCGGATTTTTGAAATTCCACTCACAGAAGTGGTAAAATTTAGTTTTATGTGAATTTGAAAATTCTCCTAGGAGGTGGGTAAAAGACGGTGAAAATTTCAATAAAATTTTTATATATCTAAAATTATACTTAAATAAATCCAATGAATTACATTGAACTTATATAGATATTATGTATCTATTTTTACCTTAATTAAATTTAAATAAAATAAATAATTATTTAAATAAAAATTCGGTTTTAAACTATATCTCAGTGTTTTTACACTATTCATCAAAAATTGAATGTTTTCAGAAAAATAACAAAAATTCACCCTAATCTAATTTTGATATTCCAAATCCAAAAATAAAGTCCGTTTTGAAATATAAAATTTATAAAATTTCAAAAATTGGGTATTACTATTCATAACGGCTAGTTTGATTGGTTGTGATGTGTGTTAGAACTCGAAGTTGCGTACAACACACGCTACTGTATTATTCAAAGGGAAGTGTACCGTGGAAGCTTGAGGTGTTACATTTTTAGTTCATCGTTCTCTTTGAGTAATTGAGCATTTTTTCACCTTTCTATAGTGAGTTCAGTTTTAACAATTGAGGTAAGAGCATGTTGTTTCTTCAAAGACATGTATTTATCTTTTAGTTCATTGCATGTCTCTTCAAGAATATTATAGTATTCAAACATTTCTTTATAAGAAATATTTTTAAAGTCACTCTCATCTCCAGAATAGTATGAATTGTGTGCAGGATTTTCCAGTGTTACCTCAGATGTGTTTTTCATAAAACACATATTGTCTTTTTTAGCCTATTCATCATGTGAAGATTCTGAGACACTTGAACTTTCCTCAGAGGCAATACCTGTTGCTTTCATTGCCTTTTTATAATTTCTATATTTTTCCTCATATTTATTTTTGTACTTGAGCTTGGGACAGTCAACGTTGATATGTCCTTTTCTTTTACATTCATAGCAGACAATCTCATCAGACTTGTCACTTCTTTTCCAATCTTTCTTCCAAGTTCCTTTTTGATCATATATTCCCTTGAAGTTAGGCTTTCTGAAAAATTTATTCTTCTTGTAAAATCTCTTAAATATTCTGGCTAGTTGAGTCATCTCCTCATCACTGTCAGGTGATGATTATTCACTGTTGTAACTTTCTACAAAAACTTCTAATTTCCCTTTTTCTTTGTGTTTAGATGTGGCGGTCTTGAACGCAAGAAATTTTTTTTGGGTTAATTCTCCTCTTCCTTGATGACATTTAGCACCTCTTCATACATAATCTGTTTTACAATGAGTTCTTTTACAGGTAGATTTCTGATGTCGCATGACTCTTTAATAGAGACAGAGGTTCCTCTCCATTTATTAGGTAGGCATCTGAGAATCCTCATGATCTATTCCTTAGAAGTGACTTCTATTCCAAGAGAAATCACGGTATTGAAAATTTCATTGAACCTGAGATACATGTCATAAATAGGATCATCTGGTTTCATTTTAAAGTTATCATATTTAATAGTGTAATTACTAAGTCTCATTTCTTCCACACTAGAAGTTCCATCATGTGAAACAGACAAGGTATCCCAAATTTCAAGGGAAGTTTTACAAGAAGAGATTCTATTAAATTCCTCATCTCCTAAAGACCAGTATAAATCATTAATAGATTTGTAATTTTTATTATATGCAGTTTTGGTAGGTTCATCCCAAGTGATTATATAGGTAGTATGAATCTTATATTCATCTATAATCAAAGACCATATTTCAAATATCGTACTTTCTAAATGAATTTTCATTTTAATTTTCTATTGAGCATAATTGGTTCCATAAAATAATGGTGGTCTATTTGTTGCAGCATATTCCAATCTATTATCTATAATATAGAAATACTTTAAAAGAGATAGAAATTTAGAATTAAAAGAAATTTATAGATCTTTAATGTACAACTAAGATCATTTTTGAATAGGGTCAAATATATAGTCTTTTAGAAACAATCCTTTGATACCAAATGTTGGTCGGAGTAGAGTACTCAAGATGGGGGTGAATTGAGTATCTATTCAAAATTTCGGTTTAAAAAGTATTCTTAAAAGGGTTCCCCAATAAATTTAAATACAGGCTAGTCAATCAAGGTTATATGGTTTTCAAAGTTTGACTATTTGAATAACATCTTAGAAGATTGATTAATTCTTAGTAATCTTAATTTCATTTATTAATATTACTTTTGAAGTTATTATAATAAATAAAAACAATTATAACTTCTTCCAAAATTAACTATCAAAGTAAATTCAGTGAATTCTGAATTAGACAATAAAATAGAGACAATTAAAATAAAAAACCTATTGGATATAAAACAAGTGGTTCAGTTTCAAGTCGAGACCTAGTCCACTCCACTTGGTGATCACCTTTCACCAAGTAGTTTATATAAATAAACTAGATACACAGCCTGTATCGGGCTTTACAAAAGTACAAAAGACTATCCAAGTCACATGACCTCTTCCACATTTATTCGTGGGTATGAACTAATAGGTTAAACACAACCTGTTCCACACATATTGGTGGGAATACACAGGTGTAAAAAGATGTAAGAGAAGGGATATCTTGTATCCTTCAGTTTGATGTAAGAGATAGTACATGTTTAATACAGACACACACACACTACTCTAAAGATAAGTAAAATAATACACAACAGAGAAGAAATGATGAGATAGGGTTAGAATTTCTCTGAGTGTTAGTTTATGCAGCTCTAGACTCCTGGGCTGAAGCCGATTCATAAATAGGGTCCTCTCATAGAAAACAGAGTATTTTAAGTCAGCTAGATCTGGATCGTGTTCTTCATGGTATTGTCAATGAGAAGATGTGCTCGATGATTCTGATCTGTGGTTTCCAGCTTGTTGATTCAAGAATGCTTTGTGTGTTCTTCAGGAATGTTGAGCTTCACGTGTCGGTTCTCGTTTTCATGAAAGATTTTGTGTACTTCGTTATTACCCTATATATATTTCTGGGCCACACTTCTCTTTTATTCTTGGAGTGCATGTATTGGAGATGACATGAGGCATTTTTTATGAACCTTGTACCTCATACTATCAGGTGACATGTCTACAAAGAAACATTAATAATTTCATTGCATTTGAAATCTTCAAAAATGACCGTTAGAAATTAAATTGAAAAACGACAAAACAGATTAAGAAACGGTGTCACAGTTAGTCTGTAAAAGGCGTCTCCATGAAACGGTGTCTCCTTGAAATGGTGTCTCCTTCTTTGTCTTTTAATGGTGAGACAACTATTATGGCATAGTTGTATAGAGATCAGGAACCAGTAGCAGATATGTGGTGTTAGGATCACGGTGTCTAGTCATGGTGTCTGAATGGTCATGGTGTCTAGATGGTTACAGTGTCTTGATGGTCACGGTGTCTTGATGGTCACAGAGTCTGGATGGTCATGGTGTCCAGATGGTTATGGTGTCTGGATGGTTACGGTGTCTGGATCCTTTGTAGAAAAGCACAACCGGTGGCAGACTCACAGTTTCTCATACTTAGTCAAATATATATATATACAGACTTAAATAGTGATATTTATACAATGGTTTAGACTTAGTCATTCCTAAAAGAAATCATTATGAAGTAAATTAAATATAGTATAAAATAATTAAACTTAATTTATAGTAATTTAGATCTTGGATAGGTTTATTAAATCATAAATATACTAATCATCTGTACATGTGATTTGAGATATATTACACAAGATTAACAGGCTTTACAGAATGTATATGATTTGTGATCATTAAAACATGATTAATACATGAGGAGTCCAATAATTCAAATTCCTTATTCTTTAGTATCAGTTATAGCATAATTTTAAGATTCTTCTCCATCTTCCAGTTAACATAGTATATCTCCTAATCTTCAAATTAAGTCTATTAACACCACTAGAGTTCTCATAAATATAATATAATAACATTGATATGAACACTTATTTTGAAAAAAATTCACACAAATCAACAAAAAATTAAATTCTCCACATTTATGGTTACAAAAATTTAATTCTACATAAAAAATAACTAAAACAAACCATTCATGTTAAAACCAAGTTTTATAAAATGATTTTTATTTTAAAAACAGATATATAAAAGTGGTTTTTTTTTCTAAACACAATTGTACTTAATTTACTAGCCTGGAACATAGATCATATATAGCCACACTAAAATTATAAGACTCTTTAAGTCCATTCACTACCCTATAGGGCCTAAAGGAAACAAAACTATAGAAAATAATCAATTGTTCATGTTTTTTATTTATCTTTTCTAAAAAATGGTTAATTTTTTAATTTAATTGTGTTTTTTAAAATATTACAAGTTTTTATTTTCAATTTGTTTTAAATTTTACATGATAAAATAACGAATTAAATTGTATAATATGTGTATATATTTATAATAGTATTAAATAACATTAAAAATAAATTTTATTCATATCAAATTAATATATACACATAAACATATATAGATTCATATATATAGATACCGAAATGTAAACACACAAATGCGATTTAAAACATAATAACAATTTATAATAACAACTAAAAAATGATAATTAACAATAAATAATTAAATATGTTAATATATATTTAATAATTCTAAAAATTACTAATTATATATATTTATTACAGGCAGAGGGGATTGAAAGTGAATAAACAATACACACACCCAGCACCTCAGTGGGTCAAGGATCATCCCACTCCACAAGGAATGGAAACAACCCACTAGACCAATTTTATTATAATAAATGGACCAAAGTCTTGTAATCATATAGGCTTTATAACATGGGTGTCTTGTACGCCTAGTTGACAGAAGGCCGGATACAAGGTTTCACCTGAATGAGAATCCTTCTTCATTGTAATGACCCATAATTTTTATCAATGAAATTTCCCTTATTATAATCATTTCATGTAGTATAAAAACCTTACATCACATATAAAACTAAATAAAAAAATTATTCTCAAAAATGAAGAGTGATAAATTAGTCAATATAAAAACCAATAAGAATGTTGAATATTACAGTGATAAAATAAATAGATAATAAGATAATAAGAATAGCAAAATTTTGGATTTTCTAGAACCACCAAAATGACTGCACTCAAGAAAAAATATGTATAAATAAAACATAATATTAATAATAAAATATTCATTTTTAAGATGAAATTATATTCCCTTAAGGGAAAATAGAAGAATTAACGAAATAAGAGGTATTTGTAGAAATTAAGGAACCTATACCGTTGGAATGGTAACCTGAATGTTGGAAAAGTAAGGTGGCCATTATAAATTTTAATCTGAAAGTTAGAATATTAACCTCACCTAAAAAATTATAAATAAAATTTTGGTATATTATAAATGAAAATATTCTATATTTATATCACGGAATAAGTAAATAAATGTTTTAAAAATGATAAATTAAGAGTTGGTATTTTTGTGAAATGTAAATATTTATTTATAATTTTATAATTAATATAATGATTTAAAAGAATTTTTTTTCATAAAATAGATTTATAAATTTATATTTTTTATTATAATTATATGATAATATTATGTGACCTTAAATAATTTTTTAAAGTGTCATGAAATCGGTTATAATATTAAAATCGGTATTTTTTGAATAAATGATTGTTTTAACTAAAAATTTAATTTCTCATATTTAAAAAATTATATTCATAAATCGGAGTAAATTTTGGAAATATCCACATCAAAAAATAGTTAGGTTGAATTTTTTTATTTTTAGAAAATAGTTGATTTTTTGGAAAATAGTGAAATACGGTAATTTTCAGAATTTAACATTATAATCTAATACATGAATTTTTGAGTCATGGTTGAGTAATGGATGATTTAAGTTCCCGTTATCTATAACTAAAATTCTATAGTTACTATATTTATTCATGGTAATCACCAAAATTGATAGTCTTGAGCCAAAATAATAAACAATTGAATAAAACAAACAAAAACACCCCTCTCCACCTAAAAATTCTACCCCTTATCCTAACACATCTTAATACTTGTATATTATCTAAATTATTCTCAATTCCCTTTCAATACCTCTTCCCCAGGTCCAAGATCTGATGGTCTCAACAAAATACCAAACCCAATTTCTCTTTGGGAGTTTTTCAAGGAGACGATATTCAAGAGGTAAAATCCTTTTTCCCTTTTAAATTATTTCTCTCTTATACATTACCATCACCTCTACTATCCAAAATAGAATTATAGCTCCAATGTAAAATATATACTTAAATTTTATTTTTTTAATATAATACCCATCAACAAATAACTTATCTTCCCCTTTTATATTAAAATCTGTGATATGTCGATTCACCACCTTCGTGGGCGACAATTTTTAGTTTTTCATTACCGCATTCCAGTCTAGTAATAAAACCATTATAATGGTTAAAAATATTTTAATATTAATATTATAACTTTTTCCATGTTCTATAACTAATATATATACACAATATGACATAATAAAATAAAATTAGTTCGTGATGTTTGAAAAACCGCAAAAATAAACTAAACGTTTATCATTAACATTTTATAACCTAAATCTTCCTCATTTCAGGAAAAAAGATATTTGGGGCCATTATAAATTTTGTAAGTATATTTATATGATTTATTTTAACTTATATAGGTTTTCTTCTATTTTTAAAGAACTCCCATAATTATACTCAAGGGAACCGACCATAAAACCATGCAACGAATGCTCCCTGAATAGTGAAATTAAACATTATAACTCATTGAAATGGGAATAAATGAACTTAGTAAAATTATAATAAATAAAATATATTTTGAAGAGGATATGAATTAAATTATTAATGAATATAATTTGATTATCTATTAAATTAATTTCAAGTGAAGAATACATTTGGACATAAAGTAAGGGATCTCTCCGAACCACAGAATTTACCATTGCATTACGCTTTATCTCTATTTACACTAATGTATTTATAATTAATTATTATATAATTCTTAAAATTTATTTTTTTATGTTTCAAAACTATGTGTCTAGATAAATTTATCCTTCTTTTATGCGTAAATACATGTTTAAAAAGGATCCCTTCTCAATTCCTCCAGAAATCATGCCCGATTAATGGGAACTTCCCCATTTCTTACCCATTAAAAAGTAAAATACATAATCAATTTTAATCCCCCATTATTTTTATAAAATCACTCATCTTATCATTAAAAACTATCTTAGTACATTTTTGGTTTTATACAAACAATTATTCCTTTTTTCTTTAAGGACTCTTTAATATTTTCCCTTAAACCACACTAAAGTGGCTCATTTCTAAAGTTTCTTAGACACTCTTTTTACTTATTTTCACTTAAATTGGTCATCATTTATCATTATATATACCTATTTTCCCTTATTAATGTGAAATTATTATTTAGATCCTTTCTTTCATGGACACCATTATGATATTTCCTTTGGTTATGCCTTATGACATGATTATGATGCCCATTAATTTCCATGGGTAACCCTTATGTTTATTCATCATTCTTGATTCTTTATGTGAAATACATATGCATGAAAATGTTATGATGGGTTCACCTAGATAGGACTTCAATTCATAGGGTAATTTTTATTCTCATGAGATTTCATGTATAGGATTATGGAGTAAACCTAATCCATTATTGGAATTTTTCCACCATGTGATATAGACTTGGCAGTTGGCCTTAACTCATGTTTATGTCATTTTATATGTTTCTTCCAGATTTCTATGTTTCCATAATCGCATGATCCCATATTCTATAATTTATTTTTCCATATGTTTATTCAGGTTCCTTTCCTTTTTATGTCCTCATGTTATGTCTTCTAACTCAGGCGCTATGATTTTTTTCCTATGCTTATTCTCTTACTGGGATTTTTGGTTCATCCCCTAGTTCATGTATTCCCCAAATTATCCTATACAGATGTAAGATGTCAAAAAAAGTTATGATCTCATTATAAATATTAATAAAAGGATGTTTTATTTTGGTTGAACATTTTCTAATTATGTACCTAATCTTTCCAATTACACTGGACTTTTCGATCCTTGGTTTGTATTTTCTAGATAGTTATTCTTGAAATCATGTAATAATATATATAAAAGGAAATGGTCTCTATATTTGGTATCATAGTATGGTCTATTCTTTTTTTTTTGATATTAGGGCTATAAATCTTATGTAAGAACCCTGGGGATAATTTTATCACCATGAATAACCTAGATTTAAACCAAGAGAATAATAAGTTAGGATATACTTTTATTTTATAATTCTATCCTTCTATGTTCAAGGTTTAGTTTTTATATGATCATTATATAAGTATCTTATCCCCCCCTAATTTTATTTTCCTTTTTTAGTTAATGGTGGGAAATAGGAGAACCCGTGGCAATAACAAATGTGACAGGAAATGTGATGATTTTCTTAATGAGATGCCAAATCTGATGTGAATAAGAGCTCAAAAACTCAACATAGTACTAGAAAAATTGGCTTAAGTTATGAATAATAAATTGAATCATGTGTAAAATCCTCCTTCTCCTAAGAAAGTAAAATTTTCAGTCAAATCCTTTGTGCAACAAAGGCCTCCTATCTTTAGTGGATCTTCCAATCCCCTCATCGTAGAACAATATGTTAACTACATTGAGATGATTTCTCTATACTATAATGCTCAGAAGATAATAGAGTCATGTCATAGGTCTATCTTTTTGATGGGGAATCTGATCAGTGGTAGACATTAATAAATAACACAACTTCTAAAGATGAAATGGAATCCATGGAATGGGATTCTTTCCAATAAAATAACTTTCAAAAAATATTTTTCTTGAACTCTACATATTATGATGGAGAGGGTGTTCCAAATTCTGAATAAAAAAGATACTTCTATTGTAGAATATGAGGAAAACATCACAAGACTTGAATGGTATGCTTTCGGCCTTTTAATCAACACTAAAAGAAAGTTTTATCACTTATTTAGTAGATAAAAACTGAGTCTATCAATTTCCTTAGTAATTGTGGAATTTAAAAGTTATTAAGAGATTTTTAATTATACCCTCCAAGTTGAGATGGAGACTACTGATTTTCAGTGGTCTCATGGAACTAGATACAATAAATGTAAAATATAATTATCATCAGGTGTGCCAACAAAATAAATATTATGGAGGAATGAAAACATAGAATCTCACTTGTCAAAAGTTTGGGAAGAATCATCCTGGGAACTTCTTAGGGGGAACAAGAAGCTTCTTCAAGTGTAGAAAAGTGGGGAGCCTATATAATTAGTGTTGAAGTGAAATGATGAAACCTACTAATGATTAATTGAAGGTACATGTGAAAACTATGCCTATTGGGGAGTTATTTAATTACAAATAACATGGTAATTATGTGATCCAATTTCCTAACACAAGGGTTGTCAGAGGAAATCCACAACAACAACCTCCAAGGCAACAAAGAAGTGCATATTCCATCACTACTATTGTGGGGGTGTCCGACAATGATGTTGTGATTGGTACGTTGGTTAGTCATTGTAGAATAGATAATGTACTATTTGATTATGGTTCTGTGAATTCCTTTATATCATTCTTGTTTAAGATAACTATTCAAAAATAACCTCAAAATATATAGGTTTAGTTATCCATGAGAATAAAAAATTTGGAAATTATTGCATCAAAATTATATAACTCATCCCTAGAAAAGTTTTATAAAGTGAAACTCTTAGAAATTATCATCTTACTTCCTTTAGTGGATTTTATGCTATATTGGGAATAGATTGGCTATATTTATATAAATCCAACATCAACTGTTGATAAAATGGATATCACTCTACACATCTCGAGGCATACTATAACTCTGTAAAAGTGTAAGTAGGATGATAAATAACCTTTAGAATCTTATTCTCAATTTTGGATAATATTTCCTTATAGGAAAGCATATATTTTTCAAATTTTTGAGAAAAATGATAGAATCATGCTCAAATACATGCCCATTGTGTGGGCTACACTGATGTGTTCCCTAAGGAATTGGCTGGTCTTCCTCCCAACTGAGAGGTTGAGATCTCAATTGAACTTATACCAAGATCTTTTCCCATATTAAAGACTAATTTTAAGATGGACACCATTGAGTTAGAAGAAAAAAATAAGTAGTTACAAGAGAATTTAGACAGAGGTTTCATACACCCAAGTGCTTCATCATGGGGTGCTCTATCCCTATTCTCCAAGAAGATGGACGGATCAAGGAGAATTTTGATTTATTATCTTGAGCTCAAAACAATACCAATAAAGAACAAGTATCCCATACCATGGATAGATGACTTATTAGATCATCTATATGGGTCCAAGTATTTCTCTAAAGTGGACCTTCGGTTAGGATATCACCAATTAAAGGTTTAGAAGGAAGATAATACCAAGATTTTCTTTTGAATAAGGTATGGATACTATGTGTTCATAATGATTCCATTTTGACTCACTAATAATCCAGAAATTTTCATGTACATAATTAATTGAGTCTTCAGAGATTACCTCAACAAATTTGTGGCAATCTTTATAGATGATATTTTGATATACTCCAAGAGAAAGGAGGAGCATGACAAGAATTTGAATATTGTGATAAGGACTTTGAGAAGGGAGAAATTATGTGAGAATTATTGTAAATGTGAGGTCTGGATGGAGAATTTATCATTATTAGGGAATGTTATCACTAGAAAAGGAATATCTAGGGACCATTTTAAGATAAAGGCAATTGGGGAGTGTCCTAGACTAGAATCTGTAACAGAGATCCATAGTTTCTTTAATCTAGTTGGTTATTACTAATGATTTGTTAGGAACATATTATGATTTTCAAAACCATTAACCAATATGACTCTAAAGGGACTAAAGTTTTCCTAGAACAGTGATTATGAAGACTGCTTCAAAGAGTTGAAAACGTGGCTTATCAGTACACTAGTCCTTACACTTCTGAAAAGTGGGGAACTCTTTATGGTATAAGAAGATTATTAAAAGAAGGTATTAGGTTTTTTACTTAAAAAAAATGATAAACTGATAGCCTATGCCTCGAGTAATCTGAAATTCCATGATAAAAACTATCCCATGAATGATCCGGAGTTTCTAGTTGTTATCTTCACATTAAAAATCTAGTGGCATTATCTATATGATGAGAAGAGTGTGATATATTATGATCACAAGGAATGGAAATATATATTCATATTTAAGGATCTTAATATTCACCATCAATGATGGTTATATTTCATCAATGATTAAAACTACTAAATCCACTACTATCCTGGTAAAGACAATTAAGTGGAAGATGCTTTATGTAGAAAGGATGTTGAAACTTTATCAATGATGAGAATTGAGGAGGTTCCAATATTATTAGACTTTAAAATAATGGAAATGGGAATCATAAAGAATTTAAATAATCATTACATATACAAATGATTTCTCAACCATCATTTATGGATAAAATAAGGCATGCTCAAAGAAAATATATGAAAATTCAGAAAATGGTGGAAGCTATAAGAAAGCATAAATCCTAAAAATTGATGAGGAAGGAGTCATAATATTTGGGTCACGACTATGTGTACCATCAAATCATGTGATAAAGAATGATATTTTTATGTTTCATATATCTCAACCTTCTCTCTCCACCCAGGGAGAAAAAAGATGTATCAAAATCTCTGAAAAAACTATTTGTAGGATAATATGAAGAAGGAGATCATTGAATATACATAAAAGTTTCTGGTATGTCATCAAGTAAAGGTTCAAAGAAAAAATTATAAGGGGATGATGAAACCATTACCCATACCTACATGGAAATTGGAAACATATCCATATACTTTGTCATCAAACTTTAAAAGGCATCTAGATGAAAAAATGTTATATGGGTTGTTGTGGATCGTGTTTCCAATATAGCTCACATTACTAAAATTCTATATGATTTAACACTCTATAAACTTGAATGGATATACATCATATAAGTGGTGAAGCATCATGGAGTTCCATTATCAATTGCATCTTATTGAGATTCGATATTTACCTCAAACTTTTGTAAAAGTCTTCAACCTGCTCTAAACACAGAGATGAAGTTCGGTATGGATTATCATCCTGAAACTGATGGCTAATCTATGAAGACAATTTGGAAACTAGAATACTTGTTGAGGGAATGTTATATATACTTTAAAAGATGATGGGACCAACATATACATCTGATTGATTTACCTTACAATAATATTTTCCACTCTAGCATCTAAATGGATCCAAATGAAGCCCTTTGTGGGAAAAGATGCATAACACATGCTTGTTGGTATGATATTGGTGAATACAAGTTGATGGGACCTAAAATGGTCTAAGAAATGGTAGAAAATCTGAAAACTATTCAGCATCACATTAGGCTAATACAAAGTTGAAAAAACATATATGATGATACTCATTGACAGGACATAGAATTTGAGGTTGTATACATGGTATTCCTCCACATATCTCCATGGAAGATAGTCATGAGATTTGGGAAGAAAGGAAATCTAAGCCTCGGGTACATCGTTACCTTTAAGATTATTTATCACATCGAAGCTCTATCATTAAAACTAGCACTTCCACCAACCATATCTCAAGTACATAATGCATTTCAAGTATCCCACTTGATGAAGTACGTATCAGATCCCTCACATCTACTGAATTCATAGGTGGTACCATTGTAATATGATCTCCCTTATGAGGAGAATCTAGTGGTGATATTGGACCATGGAAATAGTATAAGTATATATAAATAGATTATATAGTGTAATCAATACAATAAATAAATTCAGAAGAATATATAATTAAGAAACTAAATAATAATCAAAATCCCATAGATTGAGTCATATACAATGACGTCATGTCATGCTGTTATACAAAAAGATGAAAAATAGGATAGACAAATACAACATGATATATAAAAATAAAAAATGCCAAAATATTTTTCCATTGGTATCATTTAAATATTCTTGTTCCACTACTCTCAAGATCCACGATACAAATAAAATTGAATCAAGAAACTATAGTATGTCACTTTCCATTATCCATACATATAGACATGTAATCTACTTTGGTACAAAAAGAAGACCGAGTATGGTGTGATATAAAATCCTAGTAGTAAATCATAAATGATGTATATAAATAATATATCCTTCATACATAGCTATGTATTGTACTGGTTTAAATAATAATTACAATTATGAATAATAAATACTAGATAGCTCGGGTTCCTATAGGAAACCTTACTGGCACCACCTACCTTAGCATGGGTCGGTGTAAGAGTCTTATCAGAAAACATATATGTATATATAGTAATAATATATATATATAGTTATATAATATATATAGCTATATTAACTAAGTATTTGATGATGTGAGTCATCATATACATAGATACTAAGTGATAGCTAGACCCAGGGCATAACTCAAGTATCCATAACTAGTCTAACAAGCTATAGGCTCCAGTAGAGGGTATATGCCCTGAATATCATAATTAATGTGATACATAATGATCATATATGTATATATGTGGGGAGAGACATAATTCCCAACAACAAAAATGGAGGAATGTGGAACATCATCCCATTGTCCAAATACAAGTATAGTGGTGAGAGATATCATGCTCAACACCTGATGAAACAAAAAATGGATTATCCTGCTCAATATGCCCCTTAATCATCACTCCATAGCCAATATCAATGGTATAATCATAATAATAATATTAACATGAGGGACCACCTCTTTACCATTATAATCACTAAGCCCCAATATCTCAAAGGATTCTATAGTCTATATAATCCACATAACAAAGCATACATCACATAGTGTGGCCTTGACACCCAATTACATCTCTTTTAAACAAGATATTTAATTAATAAAGGTTTGGAAATTCATAAATGAGGAATATAAATTCATAAAAAAATCCATTATAATTAACTCTTTCAATTAATTAAACAAGTAAATTCAATTAAAGGTCAAGCTGAAACCTTAGAATGCATTCTGGTCCATTAAACAATTATATAAAGGATGGAAATTCATTTAGCACACCCAAAGGGGTTTCAATCAATAATTTGGCATCCTATATTCACTCTAAAAGGATCCTCACGAGTATAACAACATGTGTATAATTATTTATCAAGGAAAATTCATTTTAAGGAAATTAATGGTAGTGGTTGTCATGTGGAACAACAACGATACCTCAAAAACAACTCAACCATAAGGTAAATAACTATAACCCCTACCTTAAGGTCATAGATGAATCCTTGTCCAATATTGGATTCAAATTTGAATTATGTTGGAATAAAAACAAATAATGGTCCAACACCCTAAAATAGGGTGAATGAGCTCACACAAAAAGAGCACAACAGATAGGAGGATAACCATTAATGAAATAAAGAGGATTTGAGAGCATAACTCTAGATTTCAAATGCTTCCAATGGTGATATTTTTTGTGTCCAGATGACGGAAAACATAAAATCCCTAGGTGGAGGAGAATGAGAGATCATGAGAGAGGGATCAGGTTTTTCTGTCCATTGGAGAAGAAAAAATAATATGAAGGATGTATTACAACAATTTATGTGAAAATGGTCTTTTTACCTAGAAAAACCTAGGTTGCATGTTTTGGTTTCACGGTTGGCCAAACTGTGTGCCACAACACTACCAAAGGAGGAACCCTACATGGGCTAGGCATGTAGTTTGTAAAACCCAATGCATTCCATGAAAATACCAATATCCTAATGTTTGAATAAAAAATCACTAGAGTGCTCATCAACTCGCTTGGTTATAGACAATTGGGCGGACCCCTTCTCCCCTCTAACATGCCCTACATGGTTAAGGGAAACCATGCGGTCTAGGATACAATGTTTCTTCTAACCATAAAACCTAATTTATTTCTCCAAAATCTAGAATTCTTGGCTCTGAACAGGCGTTGGACACCCTCATGACCTCTATGGCCCAATTAGGTAAAATTACAATGGCTAAACTAGGAAATTTACTCCAAATTAAATGAGTCACACCATCATGAAATGTCTGGTAGTTAAAAACTCACCTCCTTATAGAAACTCAACCCCAATTTGGCATTCTGAGGGTAAATAAGGATCATCGGAGAAAATTTCCATCCATTGGGATCGTATATCAGCCTTATACTCTCAGGTCTCATCGTGTACTTGGTCGTGCTTCCATATCACCCATACTAAAGAAACTGACTTGCCTTAGAGTGTCTTCACGCTCTTATCCACAACATGAAATGGTTACTCCTCAAATGAAGCATCCATATCCAACTCAACCTCACAGGGTTAGAAAACATGTGGTGGGTTTGGATCATAATAGAAAATCTAAGATATGTGGAATACATCATGCATAGAGAGATATCTCTAAGTAAGTTTTATCTAGTAGGCCACTAGTCTGATCTATTTCACAACCTCAGAGGGTTTAATGAATTGAGGTGAAATATTACCCTAACTTGAAATATTTTAATTTTCAAGCCTGGAAAAAACTCACAAAAAACACGATATCAGACCTCAAACTCAACAGGTCATTGGAATAAATTAGAATATGACTATTTTCTTGATTGAGATATCAACATGCTCTTTTTATTAGCAGGACCTGCTCTAAAGTGTCCTAAATGAGATGTTTTCGAAGAAAATATTTTGACCCTACCACTAAAGAGAACAAATGTTGTCAAAAAGGCCTGCCATATAAGGTTTCATAAGGAGTCATCTTGATGGAATCCTAAAAGATATTATTATCAGTGGACATAACAAGGTGTGTGTGCTTCTCCTAAGAACCCATGAATTCAAGGAAACATGCACAGATCATATCCTCTAACACATGAATCATACACTTACTCTATCTATCAACCATATGGTGATAGGTCAAGATCAGAATCACCTATGTACCTAAGACCTTCTGAAAACCATGCCAAAACCAAGATTTAAAGTGATCATTTCTATCATATACAATAGATCATGGATATCCATGGAGATTTATGGCCTCACTGATGTATCTATTCCCTATCTCATTTACCTAGAAGGTCTGACACACTGGTAATAAGTGTAAATCCTTCATGAAATATCAACAACTACCCATAATGTATCATTTCCACAAGGTGATCTGGGTAAACTAGTCCCAAAATCTATAGAGATATCATCCCATTTCCACATGATAATAGAAAATGGATGTAAAAGTACTATCACCTCTAATATTCCACCTTCACATAAGGAAAGGTGGAACACTGTGTGATAAAACCAGTTATCTTCTATTTCATAGTAGGCCACCAATACTAGTGGCACAAGTTTCAATAAATCTTGGTGACACCAAGATTTACTAACCAAGATCAGGCATGAAATTACTGCATCATCTCTTATCTAATATCTACTTAGACCCATATATTCCCATGAAAGAGTAAAGACTCATCCCCATCCATTGTCCATCCAAAAGATAAATTAGCATCTGCTATACCTTCCCTCTAGACTAATCCCTTGGGATATGAAATTTTCTTCATTCTCACCCATTCTAGTATAGTATACGTAACTATTAAAGTTGAGAGGATATTCTAAGCATGGTCCTCCTGAAACTCAAGAAACATCTCTAAAAACAATTCCATGAGCTTTCATTCTCCACTGGACTCCAAAACCACCAATGTCTGAGTATTCTTTGTTTGAGCACCAGCTACAACATTTCTTTTCCAAAGTATATAAACAAGATCAAAATCAAAGGATTGTAGGTACTCAACACATCTACATTTCCTAATATTGAGATCAAATTTTTAAAAGATATAATAGATGATTTTATGATCCGTGTTTACCAAAAATAATTTCCAAGAAAAAAGTGTCTTCAACAGTGTAGGGCCTGAAATACATTAGGTAGCTCAAGGTTGTGGGTCAGGTAATTCTTCTCATGAGACCAAAACTGAAAAGACCTATACATGATGGCTCTCTTGTCCATCATCAAAATATCTCCCATCATGATACCTAATTCATCATAGTAAATAGTATATCTCCTTCTTGGATTTAGAAAAATAAATATCAGCACTGAAGTCAATCTTCCCTTCAACTCCTGAAAGGCTACTTCACCTAATTCTAACCAGATTAATTTCAAACCATTTTTAGTCAGACTAGTATGAGGAATTTCAAGGCATGATAAATCCTGGATGAAGCATTTTTAATACCTAGATATCCCTAAGAAACTATGTATGTCAAATAATTTCTTATGATGCTCCCACAAAACTATAGGTATCACCTTTTCTGGTCTTCTAATACTCCTAACTCTAAGATGATATAACACAATAAGTGGACTTTATTGATCCAGAATGGGAGTTTTTCAAGCTTATCATAAATATTATTCTCTCTTAGTGTATTCGACATGATCTCAAGATGATTTTCATGTTCAATCCAAGAATGTGAATACACTAAGATGTCAACCACAATTATTACCATGGAAGAATCTTGATACAAGTGGAAAACTCGATTCATTAGAGTCATGAAATAGCAAGTGTGTTTTTGAAACCGAATGGAATAACCAAGTACTCATAAAGACCATAAATTCTTATAAAATCTATATGAGGTATGTTTTAAGGCCTGAAATTCACCTAGTGAAAGCCCAAATTATAATTGATCTTTGAAAAGACTCTCGCTCCTCAGATCTGATCAAAGAGGTCATCTATTTGAGGTAGTGGATTTTGTTTCTTAACCATGAGATGGTTCAATTTCCAGTAATCCATGTGAATTTTGAGTGTACCATCCTCCTTATAAGTAAAAAATACAGGTGATCCCCAATGAGAAGTGTTGGGTAATATAAAACCATTAACCTTCATGTTCTACAATTGTTTCTTGACTTGTAGAAGCTCTGTAGGTTCTATTATATAAGGATGAATGGACACATGTGCCGCTCTTTGCACTAGAACAACCGTTATTTCTACCTCTCTCACTAGAGGTATCCTAGAAAAGAAAATAGGGAAGAAATCCCAAAAATGATAAACTACAGGAGGGAAAACTACTAGTCATAATCCCTGATCATCCAAGAAGATACTCGAGATCTTGGTTGTCACTCTGCCTAGCCCCTGATGCTCAGGTCCATCTCAATATGAATTGACATACCATTATCACTTATGGAAATTCCCACCACCTTCTGGTGATGTTAATTCCACCCTCTAATTATAGAAATCAATATGGACTTGATAGAAAACTGACCAGTCCAGCCTGATGATTGCATTGAACCCTATCTTGTTAAGGAAAAATATTCCCTACAAAAATATGCGCCCTATATCAAGGGGAAAATCCTTACATTGGAAAATGATCTCTAATTAGATAACCAATGGGGTATCGAGTGTCATAACACCAAAAAGTGTTTGATCTCAAGGCCCATATTATCCATGTTTTGCTCATATATAAAATAGTGTGACATTCATGTGTAAAATAATTTAGACAATAATGTAGAGGCTTCTAGAATAATACCTAATATAGTAGAAGGGTCGACGCTCTACTCCTCTGGCATAGGATTCACTGCATGTAACTGGCCCATATCATAGCTTTGAGTTACAACCCGATAGCACTAAGAAAACCCACTCTTTTGGCACTGAGAATCCTGATTCAGATTACCTCTGACTCGACCATCACCTCATCTTGATCGAGTGTTGGTATTACAGATTCCTACCTAGAAATATAATACTGGACCTACTCTTTAACATGGAGTAGGTGTTGACCCCCACTCACTAGGCACTAATGTAAAGGTCCTACAGAAGCACTGGATATTCCTCATCCTGTTGTGGCCTCCACATTCCACTAGAACTTGTAAACACTATGGTTTCATATGTCTCGACTCTCCTCACTAGTGACATATTAAGAAACTATAAATAGGAGGAGTCTAACTATTTTGACCCCTGTCAAAAACCTTAAAATGTCAGCTATGATAAATACAAGAACCCTTAACTGGTCTTGGTGCTAAACCACCATGGATCATATCATTGACTTCCCTCTAATTACTCTCAGTAATGAGAACTATCTTAGAAATATTAGTGGTCTAGAAAACATTGAACTATGATCGGATGGTATATACCATCCCATCCTCTAATTTCGTCATGGTCACTACATCATCACTATATAGAGTTAGTGTGAACCGTTTTTTCTCAGTAAAGTGAGAATAATACTTCATGAAACGTAAGTATCCCTGGTAGAGGTTCATAAAATCTCTATCCCGGTCATCCCTCAAAGTATATAGAAATAAGTAATCATAAAATATCATCAATAAATCTTCCAAGGTAATATCATGATGTCAGTCTACCTGGGTAATAGCATCCCACCATCACTTGGAAAAATCACATACTGTATAAGGAGAGAGATTTAACCTCCTCTCCATAAGTGTCTCTAGATTATCAAAGATAGAAAGAATGGACTCTAGAAATGACTTAGTAGCATTTGGTCCACCATCCCCCAACAGGGTGGGAGGATTCTGCTGTAGGAACTACTGATTCAACTCTATCATAGTTGGGGCAAGTCGAGAAACACCATGCATAGACTACAACATATGAATAAATCCTTCCTATAACTAGGAATTGATGCCTATATTAAGAACGAAATGTGTTTCCATAGGAGGAACTACAGGAGGAATCGCTGGTGGCTTTGGGCCCCCCACCTATGGTGCATGGTTTTCAGTTCCTTCTAGGAATATGACTCAAGGATGATATAGTGGCATCATTATGAGAAGTAAAAACGAACGCCTTATAAGAGAACTTAATAGTTGAAATATCATAGAAATATAACTAGTACGGTTATATATCCTTCCTATAGAAAATATCACACCTCTCTTGATACTCTAAAATCCATGTCTCAGTGATAAGAAAAGACCATAATAGGCCATAAGAACCATAAGAGACACCCCAACTACCTTCTATTAAGGCCGATTTTAGGACTAAGTCTTATGTATATCAATGAGGATTTCAATATATGGAGTTTAAAAGTACAAGGTATAGAGAAAAATATCCTTTACTTTCCAATTGGAATCACATTTAGTGATAGCCTTTTTCTTTTAAAGATTTAATTTCATCAAAGTTCATAATCTTGTATATTAATATATAAATATATCATGGTACAAAAATAGTAGTTCCAGAACCCACATCACAATTTAATTGGATAATTAAGGTGAAATCACCAATTTATGTGTGAAGACACTATTTATATTAATGTAGGAACTTTTATTAATCTAATTATATTCTCCCTATAAGAAATTTCATCACATTTCTATATAAAATAATCATCAACTAACTATATGTAGTAGAAAAATGCACATAGAAAGTAGAAGTGGCATGGAAAGATTCATGGAATATTATTCCTAATGTGCCTAAGATGATGCATGTAATGAAGGTCTCCTAATTAATTGGGAATATCCAAAGAAATATCATTGAAATAACTCCAATAATAATAACATCATGAAACAAGTTTTTCACCCAATGGTGAGGTTACATCAACTAGAAGAGGCATAATCAATAACTACAACATCCTAACCCATGTAATTTGGATTTTCCACATACATGGGTTAGCTATCCCAACACACATGCTCATTACCAAATTCCAATATCTTCTAGTCCCATATCAAATACCCAAATAGTAATAAAAAAGTAAAAGAAATATCTGATACCACTTTATAATGTCCGGACCCAAGATCCACTCAACTGGTGCCCCAAACTGGTGGGCCACATGACCTCATGCACACCTCCCCATATTCTAGAGGATATTGACTAGCAGCGAGGGTATAAGTTGGTATAGTGGGGTGATTATACATTCATAATATAGTGGCACGGTGGATAATATTAGTAAAACGGCAACAGAAGAAACATACACTATAACAACCTAACCAGTAACCCACCATAGCGAAAGTATAAGAAGAAGAAAAAATAATCATGAAACAGCGGATGTATATATAAATATATGCCACAATGGAAAAAAAATAACTTCATAAGTTTAAATAAACAAGAAACTGAATAATAATTAAAATCCCATTGGTTGAGTCATATACAGTGATTTCATGTCATGTTGATATAAAAAAGGTGAAACATAGGACATGCATATACTACATGCTATATAAAAATTCAAAAGGTACAAAAGACTACTCCACTAGAATCACAAGAATATGATTGGTCCTCTTCTCCCAAGATCCAAGTAATAATTAAAAATGAATCAGGTATCTTTAGAAAGTCTATTTCCCCTATTTGTACCATTAAACATATAATCTTCTCAGGTACCAAAGGTGGCCTAAGTAGGGTGTGAGATAAAATCTCAGTAGGACACCACCAATGATGCCTAGAAATGATCCATCCAGTGTATATATCTAATCAATGTGTGGGTATAAATAAAAATAATAAAGAATACCAATAAATACCACTCAGCTTAGGTTTCAACAGGACACTTGGATGGCTCTACCTGCATCGGCATGGGCTGGGGAAAGAGTCTGATCAGTAACCATATATAAATATTATATTTATATACTATACACTCCTATATGAACTAATTATGTGAGGAATTAAGTAGGTATATATATGGACACTAGGTTCAAGATGGATCTAAGGCATAAATCAAGTGTCTATAACTAGTGTAACAAGATATAGGCTCTAGCATATGGTGCTTTCCATGAATCTCATAATGAATTTGAGACTTCATGATCATCATTCAAGATAGGTGGGGTGATAATTCTTTCCCAACACCTGAAATATAGGAACATGTAACATCATTCACATCACTCAAATATAAGTATAATAGTGAGAGACGTCATGACCAACACCAAATGTAAAGGACAGTGAAACATCATGCTCAACAGGTCCCTTAACCAAAATTTCATGGAAAATATAAATGGAATAATAATGATAATAATATTAACATGATAGATCACCTCTTTACTGTTATAATCATCAATCCATGATATCTCAAAGGGTGTCACAATCCATATAATCCATATAATAAAGATTTCATCACTTGGCATGGCCTGCCACCCAATTCCATTTCATTTAAACAAGACATTTAATTAATCAATGTTTGTAAATTCATAAAAAAAGGAATATAAATTCATAAACAATCCATTATAATTAACTCTTTTAATTAATTAAGAAATAAAATTCAATTGAAGTTCAAGATGAACCCTTATGAGGTGTTTTGGCCCATTGAAAAACTATATAAAAGAAGAAAATTCATTTATCACGCCCAATGGGGTGGAAATAAAAAAATTTCTATCCTATATTCACTTACTAATGATATTACAGAGTATAACAACATGTGTATGATTATTTAACAAGTAAGAACGAATTTTAAGGAAATGTGTGGAAATGGTCAGTGTGCGGTATAATGGTGAATCTATGAAAACAAATCAACCTTGAGGGAAAGAAACTAGACCACCTACCTTAAGGTTGTAGATGACTCATCCTCTAATATTATCTTTAGGTTTGAATTATATTATAATAAAAAAAATGGTCCAATGATATGAAAAAAGGGTGAATTAGCTCGCATTAAATAGTGCAACAAGCAAGAAGATAACCCAAAAATGGAAGGAAGAGAATTCAAGATAATACCTCTAGCATTACAATTCTTTTTAAGGTGATATGTTTGAAGTATTAATTAAGGATCACTTAAAATTATTAAGTTGAGGAGAATGAGATCTCACAGGAGAGGAATCAGGGTGTTCCTCCCATTGGAGAAGATAAAATAAGAGGCAGAAGGTATTAAAATATTTTTAGGGGAAAATAGTTTTTTTACCCAAAACAGTATAGATCTCATGGTTTGGATACAAGGTTGTCCAAATTGTGTGCCAACCATACACCACACCACAACCAATGAGGGACCCCACACGGTATAGGTGCACAGTTTTGTTAACTGTGTGCAAGCCATGGGAATCCAACTGTCCCAAGGTCTAAAAATTCCACATGGGTGTTCACCTCAGCTCACACGGTTGCAGAAAACCATGTGGCCCCCTTCTCCCCTATGAAACTCCCTACATGATTAGGGGAAAACGAGTGGGATGGGCTATACATATTATTATAACAGTGAAACCCAGTCTATTTCTCCAAAATCTAAGTTTATGGGCTCCAAACAAACCCCGAACACCCACATGATCTTTGTGACTCCAATATGCAACATTAAAAGGGTCTAACTAAGAAATTTAATATAAAAAACGATTCAAAACTTCATGAAAATATTGTTCATTACAATGTAGTAATCTCCAACTCCACAAAAGGAAAGAACACAATTTATATGTTTTCTAGATAGTATGAATTGGGAATGTATTATCCTTAATTTCCAATCATGGATACTTCAACTGAACATTCCAAAAAAATAATTATTTATAAAGTATTCAATATATTTACATCAATGAAATCTTTCTATTTCATTTTCAACTATTGACAATAAATACCAATCACACATAAAGTGGTACTTTATCCTCCACCCCTGTTAGTAGACATCGCACCATGTTACCAGTATAAAGTTGTGTCACCCCATTTCCAAGAATCATTCCATCATTCTAACCTCCAATTCACCATATCAGGGTGCCCCTCTATCCCACATAAAAGAACAATACAGGAAGAGGTCTAGACAATAGGCACAATCACACCTATCTTACTTTAAAGCTCCCCGTCAGGTGATGCCTATATAGTACCCCACTGCATCCCATTCATTTTTGTGGTGAACCATCTAAAACATCACACTCTAATGATAATAATTTGGTGGAGGAACCCATATTTCCCTCATTGAAAATATAGGGGTTTTGAGGGATGGTTGATAGGCTCCATCGTACACATCCCTCAATTGAGGCCACCCACCTAGTGGTGCTTGAATTTCATCAAGCTACACAACTTTCATGTGGTGTCGAGTTAATATTATAATACAACCATGTCACCTTCAAAACACTGGTGATATACCAAAATCCCTATGACCCAATGGTCATACTGATGATATCCTATAGATTTTATGGCCAAAACACCCATGATGGCCTGGAATCCCTGTGACTTATAGGCCTAATTTTATGGTCTGAAATCCCAATTCCAATGAATAGTACCACTACTACAATACTATCACAGGAACCTATAAAATTATCCCCCACCTAGATTTTATTCCAGGTTTTAGTTATAGGATTACAGGGTGTTTACCTCTCAGGAACCACCCCAATTTCCTAATTATACATATATATATATAGATAAGTATACTAATAATAATCTATATACATACACATATATAGATATATTAGTTTATATATATATATATTTATTTATATATTTATATATATATAATTATATTAATATATATATATATATATAATTATTTATATATACACACATAAATATATTAACATGCATATAAATATAATATATATATATATATATATTAATTTATGTAAATTCTAATTTATAAATTTATTTATATTAATTTATTTATATATATATAAATATAAATTATTTTTTATATATATCATAATATAAATTTTTGTATATAAATATATATTAGTTTATATTTATATAAAAATATATTAACATATATATAAATAAGTAGTTAAGTATAAATACAATATAAAACACACATGGGTTAGCTGGTTTGTGCACCCAATGAGAACCCATCATTCTTGGGTTTTACTCCTATAACTGAAGAATTTTGAAGATATATTCCTTCATTCAGTGTAGAGGTCGGGTTCCACATGGATTGGTGTGAGATAAATGCAAGAGAAAGCATGTGGGAAGATCCCAAGGTGGGGTGGGGGCATTGTTATGGGATTTCTCAACATGATCACATTGGGTGGGTGTTGTGGGAAGTAGCACGGGAGGGAAATAGGGACATCAAATTTTAATAATTTATTCATTAAATTTTATAAAAATCAAATACAAATTTACCTGACTTTATAGAAATGAGAGTAAATTTATACCATTTATCATAACCTCATTGAACCATGTTTCTCATAATCATGGATAAAATAATTAATGGTGTTTATAAATCCAATTAATCTAAAATAGAAATGTGGGTAAATATAATTTTTTTAGTACACAAACCATCATATACTATTATTCCTAGTATATGATAGTATCCAACAATGCCTAGAGGTTCCTAACTATTTGTACTATCCATTTTTAAAACCATAAATATGGTACTCTAATAAGGGAAATTTAATGTGCATTATCTCTGATTTACTAATGAAAAACACACTCCATGACTAAGGGATCCAATGCTCCTACTTTACTATCATGGAGTGCCACTTCATATGTGCAAGTAGAGTGATTAATCCCTTTTATAATCTAACCTTGGTACCTAAAGCTCAATGATTCACCAAGGTCACTAAATCTCTTCCCAACAACTTGGTCCTCATACTCACTGAGACTCATGGTTCTAAGAATTTGGAATAGCTAGAGAGTTTTCATATATTATTGGAGGTTAAACCATGGGACCAGGAAAGACCATTTCCTCATACCCTTTATGGAAAAAATATTTTATAGACTTGATGAAAATGTTCATTATTTCTTCATTGATGAATTTTATGGGAATAATCATGTTCTAATTAATTTATAAGACCAAGGAAAGACCAATTTCACATGTCCTTTGGGTATGTTTTCCTATATAAGGATGACTTTTATTCTTTGTAATACCCTAGGTACCTTTAAGCATTATATGGTAAGTCAATTCTCATACTTGATTGAGAGATTCTTAGAGGTATTCCTCCATAACTTTACAGTCTATGGGATTTTTTTTCCAAGATGTCTGGAATTTTTGGAGAAAGTTTTAAAAATACATATTGAGAAAAACATTATTTTAAATTTTGAAAAGTGCTATTTTAAAGTAAAAAAAATAAAGTGTTTTGGGCCATTTAATTTTTTAACATGGAATTGAAGTTGATAATTCCAAATTTGATGTTATTTTTATGCTACCCTTCCCCACTATTGTGAGACTCATCAGATCATTTCTAGGATATTTTGGATTTAACAAAATGTTTATAAGGGACTTTAGATAAAAAAATCCATTACCTGGCCTACTCAAGAATGAAATTAATTTTTTTTATGATTCATGCCAAATAATATTTGATATACTGAAATAAATTTTGACCATTATCCCAATAATATATCCACAAAACTATATTTAAACCTTTTAAAATTCTATGTGATGCTTCCAACAGAGTTGTAGGGGTTGTTCTTTTCCAAAATATAGATGGACTTACACAAGTGATATCCTAAACTTAATGGAACATAAACAATTCACATATTAATTACATAACAACATAGAATATATTTTAGTCTATTTGTTTGGATTTTGAAAAAAATTGTTCTTATATTTTAGGGAGTAAAATAAATATATATTCTGATCATGCAGCATTGAAATATTTAATCAAGAAAGATGATGAAAATCCCATACTAGTGAGATGGATGTTGCAGCTATAAAATTTTAACCTATATATCAAGGATAAGAAGTGATATGAAAACATAATAGTAGAAAGCATGATATGGATACATCGCATTGCTGAGGTAGAACAGATCCCTAAGACCAATCTATATGATTCATCCCCAGGTGAGAAACTATAAAACCTCACTATTGTTTCCTGATATGAAGCACAACAATGTTATTCTCCATCTTTTCTATACATTAAACTGCTAGATTAAGATCAAAATAAAAATAAAATTTATGGGTAGATCCTTGTTTATGGAAACTTTTCAATGAACAATTCATTAGAGATGGATCCATAAAGATGAAATTAACATGGTTCTTTCTTTATTCCATACACTTGAATGTAGAGGCTATTTTGGGCCATAAAGAACCATTAGAAAAAATTTAAAAGATTGACCGTTTTGTTCCTTAATTTTTTTATATTATCATTATTTTTTAAAAAATGTCCCAACTTCGAATTTACAAGGGAATATAAAAAATAAATGAGATTCCCGAAAAAACCATTGATTTTCTATGAGGTATTTTATGTATGGGGAGTTAACTCCATGGGACCATTTACTATTTCATTTGAAATTTCTTACATTATATTTTTAGTGAAATATGTTAATAATTGAATAGAAGAATAATCTAATTTATGTGATGACTCAAAAACTATTATTGATTTTCTAAAATCAATCATTTTTTGTAGGTTTTTAATACATGGAGCTATAATCAATGAAAAAAGAACCCACTTATGCAATACGAATATGTAATCCCTCATGAAGAAATATGGAGTACACCAGAAAACATTGATTTCATACCACCCACAAACAAATGGACTGGATGAGGTGTCCAACAGATAATTCAAAAGAAATGATAGAGAATATGTTGAGCTGTAGAAAAAAAAATATAATATGCTACTAAAAGAGTAAACCTGGATTTGTGAATTCTAGAAAATAGTGGAAGCTAAAAAATATGGAGAATGAGGAATTAAGGAGAGGATTATAATAGAACTCATTTTAATACAAGGATAAGGCTAAATCTATTCAAGATAAGTTGTTTCAGAGAATAGAATCCCAAGTTGGACACAAAGTGTTGTTATTTTCTTCATGGATGATGCTTTTCCCTAGTAAAATTCATTCCTAGTGGATTGGTCCACACATAGTAACTAAGATGATTCCTTTTGTTATAGTTGAGATTTAAGGATAATAATCCCAGAATACATTCAACGTGAATGTACAACAATTTAAGTATTACCAGTAGTATTTCTATATATAACCTGTGTAATATTCCAAACTCCTCCCTATTTTAGTTAAATAGAGTGCTATCAGGTTGTCTCTTTCCCTTATGTTGGTCTAGATGCATTCATTATTTTGACATGTTTTTTTTGAACAAATGTATGCTATAATTCAATTGAAATTATTTCTCAACCAAGTGTGGGGGGGAGGGATAAATTAGTTTAGGATGTAAATACCATTTTCCTATTTAATATTTTTAAGATATATATATATTAAAAAAATTAAAAAAAACAAAAAACATCCATCTATTTTTATGAGTATGTACATAGTTTTTATAGGTTTTTATTTCATGATGGTAAATAAATAATAAATAAAAACAAAAGATATATGAAAATTAAAATTCAATGGTATTATGCATAATTAAAGTACCAGGCTAGATTTGAGGAGTCTCTAAATTCTGAATTATTGTATATGAATGATTTATCAATGAACATAACTTTTGTTAAATGCTAATTCTATTTGAATCCTAGTGAAATATAATGAAAAATTAAAATATCACTATGGAATAAAACTTATAACATGTGGTCACTAGAACTTCAAACACAATATCAAGTAACCTGGCCTATGTGATTTAAAAGCACCTCATGAAGCCTCCATAAAATAAATTCATTTATGTCCTTTAAACATAGATTAAAATTAGAAATTGGGATCCCATAATTAATATCTAAGACAATGGAATGGGGTGTGTGTGTCTCCCTCTTTAAAAATTTCAATAATTTATTTTTCATAGTTCTTTATACTTACATTGCTAGGAAAGATTAAAAAAATGGATAAAGTTTATATATGTTAAAAATGAATTCATTTAGTTCATGGAATATTGTACCCCTAGAGGAAATTTACTTATAAAAACTTCATTTAATAAGTATCAATGAAGTGTGTAAATGAACTTTAGTTCTAGAATCGTTACAATGAGGGATATATGGAGGAGAAATTTTTTAAAATTTTGATACCACTTAAATCTATTTAATTCACCAATGGAATAGGAATTTAAATTTTAATAAAAGTAAAGAAGTGTGAAAATTTCATATATGATGCATGACCATTTAGTAGAGGAATTATTTTATATTCTTCAATTTTGTATTTTTATTTGATGTTGGGTAGGACAATAAATGTTCATGAAATTAAATAATAAAAGTTTCTAGGAGTGTATTAGTTCAATAATGGGGGACTGATGTGAGCCCAAAATTTCAAAAGAAAATTGGCTATTATTCATTGAAAATAACCCAATAATTAATCAAATTCTTAGGAAAATTAGTGATTTTTTAATGATTTTTCTAAATTCTGGACTGAATTGATAATTTTCTCAAATCATTTATTTTACATTTTTTTATATTTTAAATTAAATTGTGAATTCATACATTAATTTTGAATTTTTAATTTTAGTTAATTGTGTGATTAAATATTACATTGATATTCTTCAATGGATTTATCTCTTTTTTAGTTTAATTATTTGAAAAAAATGGGAAACCATAAATTAAATATTTTTTAAAGAAAAAAGAATTGTGAATTTTGTTTTTAAATTTATATATTAAGGTGATGAAGAATTGTGTTTTGAAGGAAATCAGATTTTTTATTGGTTAATAAGTTTGATATCAATTTGGAATAAAAAATAAAATTAAAAATTGGTATTATTAATATTTTTATAATTTATCAATTAATTGTTAAAAATATTCACTGAAATGTGAATTTTTTGTGAGGAGATGTAAAGAAAAGTGATTGTATAAAAGAAATCATGGTAACTTAAGTGATCATGCCTAACAAATGAAGAGGCATGTAATTTTTATAGTGACCATGCGAATAAAATTTCATATCCAAGTTAGCTTCCCATAGACAGTATCCTGACCATAAGAACAACTGATGGACACTTCCCTGAAGCTACCATGAGTTACCCCTTTTAAGTGATAGTGTGGCCACTCCTCGACCTACCTTGAATTTAATCCCTGTAACCTACTAACACAAATAAAAATAAGAGAATCCCCATTAGGCCTATAAATTCATATAATATGATCCCTAATATTGCCACCTTACTGGAGAAGTTGAGTCATTCTACCCTCAACCTACAAATCACCGCTGCCTTTTCCACCTGATACCAGACAGGCCCCTTTCAAATATCACTACACTAGATAATTTAATGCCTAAATTAATTTAAGCAGTTACCCAAACCTATTATGAATATCAACCATGGATAAGATAATTCATTCCTATTGAGGTTTGTGTGAGAAGTCGCGTTGAATTAACCTATGATTCTTGTTGAAATGGATTCTCACCGAAGAAGAGCCAGTTCTAAATGAATAACTCTAGACACACACCCTATTGAATGATATATTCCCAATATGAGCATGAGGCTGATCAAAAATTATGCTCACTGGCATTATTTTTGGGCCTTATTTTTTCATATATAGGTTTAGTGATGCCTTGACCCACCAATGACTGTTGTTTTAGGTTTCCATATGAGTGTATACCAAATGATTGAAAAGATGCATGAATGAGGAAAATCAACACCAACTCACATATACTAGTGGAGATACATTTTAATGAAGATTTTTGAAAACCAAGAATGAAGGAAGAAATATTTATTGTCTGAATTTGAAGTGTAGAAGTAGATAAAGGGTGGCTAAATTGTACATACCATATGGTTTAACATAACAAAAAACTTCACATATCCAAAATCACTATGTATCCAAATTCATATTCCTAAATGGACATGTATCTTATTATGTATAATAGACAACATTACTTTGAATCCGAATTCCCATGTATGTGAATGGTCACCCAACCTAGAACCAATGTTGTAGAAGCTCACGGTGCCCAAAAATTCAAAAAATGAAGAAATTCGTTTCCAAAACTAGGATTCTCATTTCAAATTCAAATTTTCTCCCTTTCTATTAGTTTGTCTAAATTGGGGGAGAATAATATCCTTTTCGATCCCCATCCATATGGTGTCCATATATAGTTGAGATCATACTTGATGCTTGGTGGGGAATATTTATAGGGTGGTGTATGTCATTACAAGAGTTCAACTATTCTCTTAGGGACTTAACCTAAAGATGGTGAAAAATATATCAACGCATTCCACATGGAATTCACCAATAATTAGGAGTTTTTTGTGAATATTTTATATTTCTATTTTCTAAATAAGAGAAGGCGTTCTGCCCTATTCTTGGGAGGTATCCTTGATTCATGAGAATCTCACTTATTCTCAGAGTTTGTTTCAACACGTTATTTTTCTTCCATTTCCTAATATTTTCTTTATCTTTTTATAACAACTCTAGTTATGGAACACTAGTATAATATTTGTCAATCCAAAGAGAAATATTCCACCCTTATGATGAATTCTAGTTTTAAATAATAAATTCTTCTTTTTTTAATTTTATGGTTATGTATTGATTAATAGATCTTAGGAGATTATCATTTTTATTTATATTTAAAATATTCTTTCCATTTTAACTGGTTGTACACATAGGCCATTTGGTAACTACTTATCATATTATGATAGTTAATAGTGGGATGATATAAGAGTTATTGGTGGTATCTAATCACTAGTAAAGGTTAGGATAGAAAATATGTTGGTTGTTATATTTTTATATTCTAAACAAAAATTTCCATGAAAGTATAATCATGGGGATTTATTTTTATTATAGAATGATGAGGAAAAAAATTTAATTCTGATTCATGGGTAAGTGAGGATATTAATCTAATTTCAGACCATTAAGTTTTAAAAAATAATAATTTAAAACCAATCAATTTTTTCCACTATTTCCAAAAAAATAACCTGTTAAACAAGTTTCAACACATCGAAGACATTTTCCTCTATAAAGGAAACCTAGGACCCACTTTACTAAAATTTTCTCAGATTCAAAATTGTTTTAGGTTCCCTGTGATAGGCGTTCATCATAACTCCCCAAAAAACAACAGTGGGTGTTAAAACTAAAACTCCCTAGTAAATTCAGAAATTATCATTATATTTCAAGGTGCCTCTCTTTCAATATTATACACCACTCAAAACAATATCACTTATATTTCATCATCCATCACCTTCCCTTATACTGAAATAGGTTGTGGAAAAATAGTTTTAGTGGTTTTATCATCACCGCCCACCTGGAGATCTTCCAGGATTATCATGGATGCATTTTTCTATAATTCTAAATAGACTCCAGATAATTTTTCACAATAAAAGTTTTTTAAACCATAGTTTAAGTAAAAAAATAATTAATTACATTCTATAAGCCTTAATTTCTTGTATTACAAAAAAACTCCTGAAAATTATTCTCTCACTGGCCTCAAACTACTCGTACATAGGGTAATCGTAGAACATAAGGTACACACTGCACACATAGGATCCTTATCATTATGATTTTCCACTATAATTAAACAATAATTTCATAATAAGGATAGATCAAATAATATTACAATTTATTTGGTAGAAAAACTATATATTTTTCAATTACCATTTTCTTATTATATTTAATATACTAATTTAAACATATCTTTAAAAAATTGACATGTGAATATCACATTCCTTCAATAATGTATGAACACCCACTCTTTTCTCATTCTATCCAAGTTAAAAAATTCTATCTATCATAAATTTCAAACTCATGTAAATCACACTTGGTGAAAATATTCCAATAGTAAAAACAAAAAACATGAACACATCAATCATTTCCTTATAATTTGGAATGTTCTTAATAAATAGTTCATCTACCCCCAGGATTGAGTTCCATACTGAGTCCTGACAATGCCATATATATTATCTGCCTTAACAAAAATAGTCAGACAAATTAAAGATCTCTGATACCACTTTATAATATCCCCTAGTCTATGGAAACTAATTTATTCTGGACTAAAGATCCCTACATGACCTCAATAGAACCTCCCTGAATTCCATAGGCTACCAACTAGCAATGTTCGTCTAAGGTGATATGAAGGGGAGAATATACCTATATGTCAGAGTCGGATAAAAAAAGTTAATAAAGTCAATAACATAATCAACAAAAATAAATAGTAATCATACATCTAGGAAAGTTAAAATAAATAACTACAACCCATAAAATATCAATTGATCAATATGCATGTCAAAAAATCACACAACAGCAGGCCATATCCTCAAATATTCCAAAAAATAAAGAAAAGATAAAAATGGAAGAGTCCTTAAAGAAATCATGATCTCATGTGCTCTGATATGGTGGTCCAAACCATACATTAGTCATAGGAAGCTTACCAATATCCTATCTTGTAGTCGTAAAGTATGCTTGAGTACTAATTGGAAACCCAATAAGGGTGTGAGTATGACTTAGTATGCCACCACCAATAGTTTCTAAAGTATTTCTAGTCTGAGTAACAGGTTAATGATGATATGAATAATAAAATTATAGAAAAATAAATACATAAATAAATAACGGTATTCAACCATCTAGTTCCAAGTTGTCACCTGGGGTCATCCATACCTACTTTGGACTATTCCAGATACCTCTATCTATAGTTTATATAGAGTTATAACCAACCTTAGGGAATGAGTCCAAGAAACCCCAAATTGGTATCAATAGTCATCTAAGGCCCTTTGATCAAATAAAAAGTATCCTAAATCAATATTAGTATTCATATTGGCCCCTTTGATAAAATTTAATGTATCCTAAAATAGAATCAATATTCATTCACACCACTTGGATCAAATCCAAAGAGGCTCAAATTAGTATTCATGGTTCCAATTCCAAAATGATTAATTTAATTATTTTGTGGGTTCTTGTTCAATAGGTATCACATAGTAAACTTTTTTATTTGATCCTATAGGATTTCCTAGTCATAGTCAAATCACTTAATCCCCATTACCCCCATGGTATACATTTAAAAAAATTCCATTTACAATCAAGGATGTGCACACCCCATTGGTGGATAACGCTTCGGTATGCTCACTGATGATTTTTTCATGAACCATGGAGAGGTTCAATTTTATGAGTTGATACACTCAATATATATTTATAATTTTAGATCAAACTCATTTTATAGAAATGAAATCTCATATCATACGTATAATGGAAATGGTGAGACTTTTAATAAAAAAAACTTTATAACTACCTACATCAAGTGTAATGGATCTTAATCATTAAGAACCACATCACAAGAAATATTAATGAAAAAAATTCCAAAAAAAATCCCATAATAATAATATATTAGAGATTAAAAGAAAAAAGATATGAAATATACAAGAAGAGGAATATATATGGCATGAAGAGGATTAGAGTTTATGGGGGGAATAAATAGAAAAAAATGGAAACCTAATCCTCTATGAATGGTAGTATAATAGACCTAGAATACTAAAATTCGTCAAAAATAAGAAGGGAGGTTGAGCGTAAAAAATTAGGGGATTTTTGGTTAAGTATCCAATTTTAAAACTCCTAAAAACACACCCTAAGAATAATTCACAGTGTGAATCATGCATTCACAACATGAAGGATTGTGGCCGCATCGTTCCATAACATGAAATATTTTTCATGGTGTGACACAATGTATCACATCAGTAATGATACCTAAATAATCTCAATGGATACATGTACATCCTCTAACCTCCCAATCATGATCTTGAACTACCTCAATACCACCATCATCCAAAAATGTGCATATAACCCACATTTTGGCCCAAATACCAAACAATAACTCCCTTAAAATATGAGGGAGTTATAATCACAATGGATGGATAGTGTATGACATATCTTAAAATTTTAAGTTTTCTAAATATTTTCCTTTTATGAATTTTTTTTTTCAAAATATCCTTATCTCATGACCATAAACTACATGAACAAATTTCCTCATTATATGACCAAAAACTATATGAAAGAAATTCCTCATCACATTAACATAAAGAAAAAAACAAATTTTCTCAACAAATTAACTTAAGACAAACAAAAAAAGTTCCTTTTCTTATTAACTTAAACTACATGACATAATTTCCTTACCAAATTATATGAAATTGTAAGATAAACAATCCTTTTCCAAGGACAACTAAACTTTGTCTCCCCCCACTTTAACTTTATGGTTGTGAACCCCATAAACTCTACCGATGTATGATATAAATCTATACAGAGGTTACACAACCCTATATATTATATCTCTAATATTAAAAAATAATTTTGTATTGATTTTTATTCCCATATGGTTCATATAAATTCACATATCTCCCACCCAATTCCCAGCCACATGATACCACCTCATTTGGTTTCTCCTTTAATACAGGCCTATGAAAATAATACCCATTTATAAGAACAACATGTGGATTGATTCCAATTACCAAAGGATATGTAGTCACACCTAGATCATATGTCCTAGTAAAAACAAGATAATTCTATATCATTTAATTTCTTCATCATCCAAGACACCCTAGTTTCTTACAATACTAATTCATGTAATGTATCTTCTGAAATAATGGTGCTAGGATATTGATTCTCATTATCTAGAACTATGTGTTTCTTAATAATTTTTTCAATAAGATATATAGTGATGTCTGGATATCCTATCATGGGACAATCCACAACCTTTTACCCACTTTTATTCTCTTCCTAAATCTATTTTCAATTTCTATTTAATCATTAATATGATAGAACATTCTATATATCTTTCAATACTTAATTAATATATAATATACCTCATATATTAAATATTTAGATAATTATAAACCTCTTATGGATACTACTAATGAGTGTATCTTATCTGATAGGACCACATTTGATATGGTTATGGAACATGTGTCATATTTTCCACTTATATATACCCATCCAAGGGAATATATTTGTATTAAATAAAATATTCAGTTATTAAATATTCCACTAATAGTATTATAGTGGAACTTTTTATTCAAATATGATCTTTGGTCAACATAAATATATTTCTCTAATGTTATATAAATAGACTAGTCTTTAAGATATAGTTAGTAGTTATCCTAGTCTATTAATTATCATTTCATCATATCTGATTAAAATATATCATGTTAAAAATTACAATATCTAATATTCCAGTGATCAATGAATCAAAAAAATTCATATTTCTTAACCATTAAAATGGGTTCACAATCTATCTTCTCTACCAAAATGTAGTTTTCTTGTAAAAAAAATTTAGTCTCTCATCCACATAAAGTGACACATAATCACACTATAAAATCGTCTGTAATTTTTTGTGAACTCAATGAACTTAATCTAAGAGATGACACTTAGTTAAAACTTTATTAACTTAATCCTTAGAAATGTTTTAGTCTAAAATCCATGAACATAAAATAATAGATACATCTTGGTCAAAGTTATACAACCATAAACCTTAGATAAATTATTCTATAATCTCTATGACCCCAAACTTAAAGATTCCTTATGGTCAAAATTATATGACATTGAACATCATACATTGGTTAAAATTAATAGAAATTAAACAAAGATATATGTTCCCACCAAATCTACATAACCTTAAATTTTATAAATTAGATATGGTTCAATAAATATGAAATTAAACTACATATATATTTCACCTTTTAGGTTTTATGTACTGGTATTGAGTTCATTATTTAGGTTGGGTAAAATTTTCTCCCATCATTGGATATTTAGCTTCACTTTAGTTAAACATTAATACCCTAAACTTTTAAATTCATCATGGTCAAATATATAAAACATTAAACCATATATACATTTTTTATATACTCTAAGACCCTAAACTAAGAGATACTTATTGTTTAATTTTTTATAACCATAATATTTTTCTATGTAATAGTTCAAACTGAATGACCTTAAACTAATAATCAACATTAGTCTAAATAAAAGATTGTAAACTGTAAAAGATATATATACAAAACATGGCAGGTCAAAAAAATTTAATTGGTGGAATGATAAAAATTCAGTTCTTTTCTCACAATATTGAATCCTTTCACAGATTTAGTAAAATTTAGATCAAAAAAATACAAAACATATGAGACCAACATTTAGGCTCTCTAAAAGTTGATTTAGACTTTCTAGGTGTATATATTTTGGAAAATTTAATATTTATTTTAATACTAAAGTCCTCTGAGGTTATTCATCCCTTATATTACATAATAATAGCTCACACCAGGGTCTAATTCACTATTCATGATATATTTATTTTTATCTATTTATGTGAGAAATCCTTTTTCAAATACTTAGGTGCAAGCTCTATAACTACAAACAAGTAGCCATACTTTGGTCCAAGCTCAATGACCTTAAAAATGAGAAATACTTTAGAAAATATATACAAACGTAAACTTCAAGCCAAATTTATTCAAATTTTTATGACATTAAACTTCCAACACCTTTTATTCAAAGCTATATAACATTAAATTACAGTCATATTTTGGGCTGAGATCTAAATCTATAAACTAAGAGACATCAATAAATTAAAAACACATTAATGTAAACTATGAAATAGATATAAAAAATATTGGGTAAAAAATCATAATGAGGAGACTGATAAAATCCTTTTCTTCTTTTACTATACTAAAAAGTTGAAAGATTAAGAGAAATTTGAGGAATATAAAAATAGGAAAAATCTTGAGGTGAGTAATACTCAGCCAAAAAAAAATTATCTATACTCACTAGGTTGATGTATCTATAGAGAAAATAGATTTTTTTTATAGTTTTTCACACGATTTTATCTTATAAGACTAAAAATAAAATAATAATTTCACCTTGAAGTTTTTTAAACTCCCTTAAACAACTCCTTCCTTCTATAAAACCCGCTTTTTAATCATAATTTTTGTGATTCTCTGGATCCTTTCAAAACCAAATGAACTAACATGTACACATAATGATAAAACTTTCACCATATATATGGGCTTCCTATACTCATCTAGGAGCACAATTAATGTAGTATATCATCCCTCCCATTATCTATTAAAACATATTAACAATAGTTTATAATAAAGGAATAATCACATGTCCCTAGCCAATATATTTATAAGTTCATACATTTTGGTGGAAATTTAATTTCATCAAATATATAATAGAATAACCTTGGTTTATGGTTATGGAACATGTTCCCTATATATATCCCACTTACACCCATCTGAGAGCATAAGTTTAAAGGTTAATTGATCTTTTTTACCCATTTTACCCTTAACTCAAGTGAAATAAGTTATAATTAATTACAAGCTTCATTTTCCCAAGGTCAAACAGAATTAAATTGTCTTTAGAGTTATTCCTTTTGATTCTTTAGAATAAATAAATGTAAAATTCATTTACTGAAACATAAAACTCCATCATAATGAGAACTGAGTGGTTTATATAACATTCTGGTCTGAATCAAGTGTTATCACATAACCAGGCTACTTAAGCAATCAATGGTTATGTGTTATTATGAGAATAAAAAAGTAAATGGACCCTTATTATCATGAGTGACTTTATGAAATATTTATACATTAGAGTCATATAATTCTTATGATCATATCATAGGGACAATAATTGGTTTTTTGAATCCCTTAAATTAATCAGTTCCAAATTAGAAACATTAATCTACACTTGTAGTTTTATTCATTTGGTAGCCTTTGATTCTTATCAATCATACAGTTATTCCACCTCTATAATTTTCTATTTACAATTATTATGGATTTATAATATAATTTTATTCTCCTCGGTGTACTTCTTTCTAGAATCCCCTTGATACAATTAAATCTATTATATTTTTTCCACATATAAGGTGGTACAAATCTAGATTTGAGACTCCTCCTATACACACTAGTTCAATGAGTATATATCCTATTCTAGAAATTTTATAGTTTGGTTCACAACACTATCCTAATAAATATTACTTTATAAGTATTACCATTATTATTAAATAGTCAAAATTTCATGATTCATTGCATGGACCTCCCTGTAATTGAAGCCACAAGTTTCCATGTCTATGAGGTGATCTCAAATACAACAAACCATGTCACACATCTTCTTAAAAGAAGTTATTGTATTAATGGAGTATAAATAATACCAAGATAGATTCAAAACTTTATGTTTTTCAATAATGTCCTTCTAATTAGAGTTTTTTCACTTATTGGTTCTGATTCATAATCTAGATACATATCAGTTATCGCATAAGTAGTCTCAATAACCATATCCCAAATAATATAAACATCGCAATCTATAGAAGGGACATATTAAGAAGTAATTTTAGGTTCTTTGGATCCAGATAGTTATAAATAATTATCAGTAGTATCTTAAAAAACAACTTAAAGTAAATGGTGTTGTTGAGAATCTATATCACCTTTGTTTGGTATATAATTTGTCCCTCAACACCCAAGATCAAAGGAGGTTGTGATGTTGGCATACTTTTCTCTATATATCATGGACTAATAATTTTAATTAGTTTTAACTCACTAAAATAATGTATTGATACATCATGTTTTAAATTTATTAATTTATTTTTGGATCCAAGAATTGTTTTCATCATCATTAGAAAACACCTTTTTTGATAGAACCACTACAAAAACATTATATATATACAAAATAAGGATTAAATATAGTTAATTTGAAATATATCCTAGTATAAAATCTTGAAATTTCATACCTTAAATGTAAATTGTTTAATTTTTACTTTCACAATATACTACCTCAGTAATATTTCCAAATATTAATTAAGAATTTTAAAATATTTGGGTCAAAATATAATTAAGGGCTTTCAAGGCTGCCTTTTTTAAATAGATCATGAGAGGTGAGAGTTCCTTGAGTGTTAATATCTTTTATATTCCCTATAACTCTAACATTATCTTCATATAGTAAATATCCATTAAAATATTTATCTTATTAAATTATTATCAATCCTAGAGTGTACAATAATGAGATATAGAGTAACTCACCTAACCTAACTCATTCAGGGATTATGTTAACCTTGATAGGTGGTGCTTCTTCTTGACCTGTATAAATATATGTAACACTAGTAGAGGATGATTCAACCAAAACTCTGATAGTCTCTATACTCAAGTATGTTATTAAAGGGTTAGATGAATATCATAAAGGGGAAAATTTACCACACTTGCCTAAAATTATATCTATTATTTGGATGATTGGTATCATAACCTTTTCTTGGAAACTACCACCACTTGTTGGTATTGAATCCTTTAAATACATTAATTAAAGTGTGGGAAATGATCCAAAAAAGGGTATATTTTCTCCAATTTTTTGGTGTCTAGTTAATTTAAAAATAACACATAGTCGATTAGGTTCCTTGAAAACTGCATAGGTGATAAACCACTACCCAACTCCTAGAAATACTCAAAAAAATTATATATACAATGGTTTTACATGTTGTTTAGGAGCTAAGAAGACATATTATATTATCTATAAGAGTCTCTAGGGACTCATAAATTACTCCCTTATATAATATTTTAGCTTACACATCTGCCTCATCATCACCGATTACTTGTAATTCTTCATAATTTTTACCTACTTTATCTCTCTTAACCTTAATTACACCAACATGAAGGATTATTGAAACTCGGGAGGTAAAATCCTATATGTTCCCAATAGATCATATCTTCCGATATAATTTTTGAAGATACATTTTATTCTTGGAAAGATAAATAAATAATTGATTGCCTTCTGAGGCCTTGGAACAATTGATCACATACAAGTCGTTTCCATCTTAAATAAGAATCCAATAATCTTAAAGGTTGTGATTATGCCTTAAAAAATTACATTAAACCCATGATACTAGGTAAGTAACACATGGGGTAATTCCAATGTTAGATAATGGGTTTCTTATGAAAACCTAATCATAATATATGAATAGTTTACATCATTACCCTTTATTATTTATTACAAATAAAAATAGATCAAATCCTGAGAACCAATGGGTTTATTTCTTGGAAGATCCATTATATAAATTTATTATTAAAAAATAATTCTTCAAAATATCATAAAAATATCCATATAAAATTTACTTCTAGTTACATAATATATAATAATATTATTTATTTCCCAAGGAAAAGATAAAAATATGAAGAAAGGTGACATTAGATGCATAGAAAAGGGTAAAACATATGAGATATCGATCAAAACAACATAAGAGTACATAATAAAAATCATAAGTGAGTATAAGATGAACATGTGGGTATGATAATCCAATGAAGATATATGGTCATCACATAAGAAAAATATACACAATAAAACATGAATCATAATATAAGGATTTTGTAATAACGTAGGAAATAAAGAATAGGAATGTGTCATTTTATAAAAATATATCACAAGAATTAGTAGATAAATATAAATATTATGTTGAACCCCACTATTAATACCATAAATTATTAGTGTAAAAATAAGTCCCATAACATAGTGGACTAGGATAACCTCTTGTGTCCTATAAAATATCATCCCATGAGTTATATATCTTTACCCAATTCATTATATGGATTTATAATTATACTTCCTTCTATAATATAATGATAAACCATGCATATATGTTCGACATCAACATGGAAACATTCATAAATCCATCATAACAAAATTAAACTATGATAATGAAATATATTTCATAACAATTATTGAAAGATAAAGAAAAAAACCATCCATAGAAGTAATGTGGATGAATTTATTAGAACATGTCCCCAATGAATCATTATAAACATTATTGGATACTAACATAAATGATAAACACTTTAGATAAACATTAGAAAATTATATTTAAAGTAAGAAAAGATATTCCTTTCATTTTCATAAATTTTAAAAATAAATAATTTACAAATAAATAGTGTTAAAAAGTTTTATAAATTTAATAAAAAATACTTTGATTAACCATGAAAACATGAAAAGAAATATTCTTAAATAAAACTAAATAAAAATGAGAGAAAATGATCAAGTGAGAAATATAATTTAAGAGATATTAAATACTACATTAATACCTTTGTAATTAAGTCAAATACAATGGAACTACCCCTTAATATATCATAGAAGTATATATAAGGACATTGACAAACAAGGAAATGAATATAGACTTGAAGGAGAATGATTCTCAAACAAAAATATATGATAAATAAAATTAGACTTAAAACACATTTTTGGGTGAATTTTGAATCAATGAGAGGGAAAATAGTGAAATACATTTTAATCTCAAATGAAAATTTATACTTGGAAAATTTCAATTCTAAAGATATTTTTGAAGAGAAACCATTTCCTTTACTCCTAACACCTGTAAACAAACATTAACACCTTGTATAATAAATATTTACATCTTAATATATTAGTTAACATAATTACTCTTATATATTAACTTTTATAATATGCAATAAAATTCATTAATTATGTACTTAGTAGTTAGTCATAGTTTATTTTAATTATAAGATTCTATTTGTTTTTATTATCTCATTCTAGATTCGGTATAGTTGTCACGAACCAACCCGGATCGACCTTGAACCGGTCACCCAAGTTGGTCAGTGGCATGGCCCGAAGGGAATTCCCGATTCCCACGGGCTGGAAAGAAGTGTCGGGCATCAAAACAAGCAGTTGGGAATGATTTAGCCCAAAAAATAAAAGACAAATAAAGAGAAATAAACTGAAAAAATGGGTAAACACTAACATCTGAAAAAATAAAATAAAGGTAACCAACTAGACATACCTCTAAGTGACCCCATGGGTCACCAACAAACATAAAACCAAGCCCGAGAAATCCAAAACTAAAACCTAAAACTGATGAGATAAAGTAGGCATGAGCACCGAGATGCTTAGTTGGAAATCCAAAGTACAACAACACCCTAAGCCACTGTATTTAATAATAAATCCATGTCATTCTAGTTTGAAAATAAGGCATAATAAAATAATGTTTTTCTCTCTTTTCAAATTCAAATAACAATCTTGCAATTCCAAAGAAAATGTTTCTATTCCCTTTTCAAAATAGGTTTTGATCATGCATTAACATTTCAAAATTTAAGGAGACCAATTTCGATTTAAAAATATGGTTTTCACAAAAGAGGGAACAAGCATGAAACAAGTGAATTGAAAATTCTATCACAAGCACCATGGGAAGTCCCTAAGAAGTTAGTGTTAGTTGGGAACCTAGGATCTTCGTGTCTTGGTGAAATGAGGCTTAGAAGGCCACGACCCTTAGAAAACATGTCTTAGAAGGCCATGACCCTCATAAAATGTGGCTTAGAAGACCACAGCCCTCAGAAAACGTGTCTTAAAAGACCACGACACTCAGTTATTCATATGTTTAGTTAGTGTTGCAATTGTCAATCCTGTAGTGAAACTGTGTCAAGTCACCTCTATACCACTAGACCACATGTCTTAGTTTCCCCCACCTAGATACCCAAGTTTCTAATTGTGCTCTGTTTCATGTGGTGGTGAGTTTTTATCAAGCAAACATATATGTACACAACACTTTCTTTATCCAAAACCCATTCGACCTCTCAACATTGCTCTCCCTCCTTAAGTGCATCCCCCTTATATGTCATAAAACATCGAATAAGCCTCTTCATTAGGTACGTATCACAAATCACACATTTAACATACACATCATGTTTCTAAAATAATGGGGCATGCCTTAAGAGCGGTTTTTCACTTTCACAATTCATTTTCAAGGTTCTAAACGGGCCTCATTACTCCACAGGAATGATTTTTCTTTAGAAAACATATTCACCCAAAACTCATTTTGGAGATCATTTCATAACTTATTTGTAAATCAACGTGCCATTTCACTTTTACAACAAAATTGGCCAAAAGACCACACGTCTTTGGAAATACCTACTTTATGTTTGAAACATTAAAGAAATCACTATTCAAGAACCAAAACCATTTACATACATACATATATATATATATTTCATATATATTTCATGTAGAAGAAGAAGATTCACTTTTAATAAAACACTAAGTAATTATGGAAATTCTAATTAAAGATCAGGTCATAGGGGACCTACCTCAAACATGTCGTTATTCATCGACGACCACTCAATCTGACACTTGGCGCATACATGCACATGAATTTATACATATATATATATACCCCTAGATGTGTTTCACATATTCCATGCGCCATGAGGGAATATGTTCAAAGAGTTCATATATATATATGCCTTACCCTATGCATGTACGTGTAGGATACCTCAACACCTGTGGCCCAAAACTATCATAGCAAGTTCCAATGCACTACAGATATCATTTAATAAATTAATAGAACACTTTATGAAACACTTCAAAATTAGCACCACAAAATTTACACAAAAGAAACGCACCCAAATTATATCAAAACGTAACTTTAAAACCAAAGGTACACAAAAGTGACATTAAAACAAACTTTCCATATTTTGAAAGAATTTAAAAAATGTATTAAAAAATGCACAACAAGTAAAACATTATCAATGTGGTACATTTCCCATCAACGATCCTTTTTCCACACATACACACCTTATGTACCCCCAAAAACACATGGACCACTACTTAAACAATTGATTGAACACGTCCAAATATTTTCACAATAAGGCACACACACACAAATACCCACATTTGCATACTCAAACCTACTTTTGAAAATATACGCACACCAAAAAAATATTCAAATATGTTTCAAACACTTTATAAGATTTAATAAACCACTTATAAATTTTATGAAACAGCCCCAAGTGGTATTACCAAACTTTGAACACAAACACCCACTCAAAAACATCTTCTAAGGCCAAACACACACCAATGTCATACCAAAACATATCATAATAATGCAAGAGAGTCTAAAAAAATACCTAAGGCTCCAATTAAAACCAAATCAAACAAGGTAATAAGAGAATCCTCAACTCAAATGGTGACCGAAAAACTGAGACGGACAGAAAACACAAAGCAGCGACCAACGCACTACAAGATAATATCAACAAACCTTAAAACATATAAGGGATGATATAAAATAACTATAAAACCAAACGACGATATAAAACCATACCTCAGATGTCAGCAATGAACCGAAAAAGAGTCAATCCACTTTGACTTTAGCGGAGGATATCGGATTACGACCCAACATCACCTGGGTGAGGCACCGCACACCCTGCAATTAAAATAAAACCACAACAGGTCAAACCCTGAGATAGGGTTTTTGGCCAAAGAAAAATCAGGTGATGGGGAAAGAGAAAAATTTTCCAAATTAAGAAGGAGGAGGTAGGGGAGTCACCAGTGATGGCAGTGACGGCCTGCACCCGGGACAATAGTAATGACAGTTGTGGCTTGGGGGAGGAGGTTTTCGGTGCGGCTATTCGTTCAGCGAGTGATGAGGTTGGCTCGATAGGATGGAGGCGCGTGGTTGGAGAGGCGGGGGAGGGAGAGTGGGGAACCGATGGTGGCTCACCGAAAGGAGGTCGTGGGAGGGAGAGCGGCCAAAGGGAGGGGCGGTGGCGCGATGCAGGAGGAAAGGGGGAGTAGTGAGGCATGACGTGAGGGGAGGAGGGGAGAAAAGAGAGAAAAAAGTGGAAAGAAAATAAAAAAAAAATAAAAATGAAATAAAGAGATCAAAAAGGAAATAAAAAGAAAATAAAAAGAGAATAAAAAAGAAAATAAAACCCAAAATAAATGAAAACAAAATCCATTCTAAAAAAATTAATAAAATAATAATTAGTTGATAATTTTATAATTATAATGATAACTTAACATTAATAACCAAATTAAAATATCAACTGAAATAATAATAATAATAATAATGATGATGATGATGATGATAATAAGATTAGTAACAGTAATAATAATACTAATTTTCTGACACTAATAATAATAATAATAATACTCTAAACACTAATAATATTATTATTTTTATTTAAACAAGTCTTTAAATTTTATTTTATTTAAAACATAGGTAGACTGCACAGTTACTTGGGGTGAAGCCACTGTGTTCTCAAATCATCCACGGCCCACGTGCCAGATACTGCCAATCCCAGAACGCACATTTCTAAATAAAAACCCATAAAAATCAAACTGGGTCTCAACCAGCTCAAACACAAAATAAAATAAGACCAAGGGTGAATAAAATAATTAAAATAGAATAGTTTCAGGTTGGCATGTGAAAATTCTCCCCACCATGACACTTTCTACCCCCAGAAAGTCCCAAAATACTCGGTTGTTCAATGATCAAAACAAGGACGCAGTTATTCATAAAATGAAACCCCTACCACTTGAGGATTAAACACCCACTTTCCAACGAAGACCTGAAACCTCGAGACCCGGACTACAAATAAAAATAACCAACAACAAGGCACTCACATTTCCAAACATAACCACAACGTAGAACACCCCGACCCCAGACTTAGAAATCACTAGATTCCACTTGAGATATCTAATGAACGGTTTCTGTAAGACCCATAAACTACATTGATCAGGGTCAGGTGGAGCAGAGGAAAATATTTTCCTCGATAAGAAAACCTTGAAGATTAAGTTCTATGCGAATTTTTCCCATGTCGGTCTCCCCACCATAGTAGGACTCTAGCTGAATACTGACATTCCCAAATCGAAAAAAATTAGAAAACCAAACAAGACCCCTGACGCAGGTGTGCCCCCTTAACTTCATGATCCGTACTTGGCCAGTTTGAGGGAAGACATTGGTGAGACCCATAGTGGGTCTCCCCACCATATTAGAAACTGCGTAGTACAAAACCACCCACATGGGAGCTCTCAATTTAGTTTCTACAGTGTAGATTGAATTCCTCATTATGAACCCACTGACACGGGGCGGCTTCCTAAGTAGTATAGTGGGGGTCCAAACAGGAGGAACACGAAACGAACACCGACTCTGAACTCACCACTTCCCCTGGACACAACATCTCCAACAGGAAACACCCAAAACTCAAAACCGCTTAAGGGGGAAGACTATCCATGAGATAGTTTATACTCCACAAGACAGAACCATGAAAACATCATGAAAGATTCCAACAGGACTTCCAAAACAAGATCCCCCTCCCAAACAGACAACCACATAAAGAGGAAACTTAACCGGTCTCTTCCGAGAAAATAGACGACTGGTTGGACGTGCATTCCCTCGCACCTAGAAACTACCTGACTGTATGAAAATATTTTCTCTAAGACCTATGGCCGGATCTCTGATGTATTGAAGAATCTAATGTACTGCAGTTAGGAACTAACAACCCCCAACTAAAACTTCATCCTCTAGAAAGACCTCTTAAAGACTTCCCTAGGTGACCCAACCTGCCACACTGTTGACAAGACTTTAGAAGATTACGGTGAATGGATTTGAGTTCCCAAATCAACCACATTGGAATCAAACGATTGTGTGGTATTAGGAATGAGAAATAGGAACTAACAAAAAAATCTTGCCAAGAACATATTCCCCCAGTTCACTCTCTACACCAGATGGGGAACCCTTCACGAGTGCCTTGAAAAACAAGATTGTCCTTTGTCCCAGTCTGCGACCCCAACGTGGAAGGAGAAGATAGGAATCACCATTCTCTAACTCGAACATGACCCTTCAAACAAAACTAGGACAACTTTCCCTTCACAACATTCGGGGTTCCTAAAGACCTAAAGAAACACTCGACTTCTTCATGTTACACTACAACCACTATCGAACCTCGGATACCACAGAGAAAACAAGTAACAATGAAAAGAAAATAACCCCACCACTCCACTGGGATTCTGGGTAAAACTAACAACTGGAAATGACCCCTTGGGGACCTCTAGACATTTCTGGGTGGCATACTTTAAACAAGAAGCACAAAACCAACCTGAAGCACATCACAAAACAAGCCTCCACATTTAACCATAAATCATTCACTCAAACTCAAAACATTATTTCAACCTTGAAAAACCTACTCGAAAACAAGCATCAAGCCCGTAGAATAATACACTACAAAACCAAACTATAACCCCACTTTCACAAATATCCGTTTTCAAAACCATCCCATTTAAACCCATCTGAATGCTAAAAACCCCTTTTTTAAAACCCACTTTCCTTTTCAAAAATTTCCTAATGAAAATTCGTCCCAGCACATCACTAATCAAAACATGCCTTTAGAAAACAAAACAAGCCTTGAAACCTGATCACCCACCATTGGTATTCCATGAAACCTCACATATGTACATCCTTGTGCCAACTCAGGCACCAATCCATGCATACCAACAACCATCAACATCCAATTACATTCATCCAGACATGTGGGCATCCATAGAAATACCAGAGGTCAAACAAATCATTTCCAAATTCCTTTTTCCAAGAGACACTAGTTTCATACTTCACAAAATTTTCGAAAGCCCTAAAAACATTTTCCAAATCCAATTTAGATTTACGCTATACAAAAGAATTAAAATATCCAAAAACAGTTCCCCAAATAACATACATTTTAAAAACAATTCATTGCATTTTTATACAAACCAAGATTTTCATTTTGGAAATCCAATTTCAAAGGACCAATCATCAATTTTGCACCCTGAGAGAAACACCCAAAAACCAACTAAAACTCACAACAAGAACATTCCAGAACAACCAATTCACTCAATGAATCGAGATTCTAAATTCTCAAATAAACAACTGCAACACACAGTTTGGTCACATGGTTTGGCTAACCATGCACCAACCGGGTGAGCACATAGGGAGTCATCAGAGGCGATTACATGGTCTGCGCATGGATTTCCAAACCATGCACAACATCTATACACCCCTCCAGAATGACCACCAAATCTCAAAACTAACTAGAAACATGAAAATAGGACTAAGGTGCCTGAAAACAATCGGGAGCCAGACGTGGACTTTGATGCAAGACCATTCCTGACCACCCTAGCAATTCAAGGGTCATTCCAAATAGGTGGTGATCAGGTAGCTACCCACAATTAACAACTTGGATTCTGACAATCATGACTCCAAACTATCATACATTCCCAAATGACATGGGCTAAACCTCCTTTGATACCATTTTTTCACAAACCAACCCAGGTCGACCTTGAACCGATCACCCAAGTCAGTCTTCGGCATGGCCTGAAGGGCGCTCCCGATCCCAACGGGCTGGCAACTAGTGTTAGGCATTAAAACAAGAAGTTGGGAACGATTTAGCCCAGAAAATAAAAAGATAGATAAATATAAATAAATTGAAAAAATGGTTAAACACTAACAGCATAAAAAATAAAATAAAGGTAACCAACTAGACATACCTCCAAGTGACCCCATGGGTCACCACCAAACATAAAACCAAGCTCGAGTGATCCAAAACTAAAACCTGAAACTGAAGAGATAAAGTAGGCGTGAGCACCAAGATGTTCAGAAGGAAATCCAAAGTACAACAACACCCTAATCCACTATCTTTAATAATAAATCCAAATCATGCAATTTTGAAAATAAGGATTAATAAAATAATGTTTTTCGCTCTTTTCAAATTCAAATAACAAGCTTGAAATTCCAAGGAAAAAATTTCTCTTACCTTTTCAAAATAGGTTTTGAGCATGCATTAACATTTCAAAATTTAAGGAGACCAATTTAGATTTAAAAATATGGTTTTCAAAAAAGAGGGAATAGGCATGAAACAAATGAATTGAAAATCATATCACAAGCACCATGGAAAGTCCCTAAGCAGCTAGTGTTAGTTGGGGACCTAGGATCTTCATATCTCAGTGAAGCGTGGATTAGAATGCCAGAAACCTTAGAAAACGTGGCTTAGAAGGCCACGACCCTCAAGAAATGTGGCTTAGAAGACCACAACCCTTAGAAAATGTGGCTTAGAAGACCATGACCCTTAGTCATTCATATGTATAGTTAGGGTTGCAATCGTCAAACCTATAGTGAAACCGGGTCAAGTCACCTCCGAACCACTAGCCCACAAGTCCTAGTTTCCCCCACCTAGATACCCAGGTTTCCCATTGTGCTCTGTTTCAAGTGGTGGTGATTTTTTATCAAGCAAACATATATGTACACAACACTTTCTTTATCCAAAACCCATTCAACCTCTAACCATTGTTCTCCCTCCTTAAGTGCATCCCCTTTTTATGTCATAAAACATCTCATAAGCCTCTTCATTAGGTACATATCACAAATCACACATTTAACATACACATCATGTTTCTAAAATAATGGGTCATGCCTTAAGAGGGGTTTTTCACTTTCACTATTCATTTTCAAGGTGCCAAACAGGCCTTATTACTCCACAGGAATGATTTTGCTTTAGAAAATATGTTCACCCAAAACTCATTTTAGAGATCATTTTGGAACTTCTTTGGAAATAAACGTGTCATTCCACTTTTACACAAAAATCAGCCAAAAGACCACACGTCTTTGGAAATACCTACTTTATGTTCGAAACATTAAAGAAATCACTTTTCAAGAAAAAAACCATTTACATATATATATATATATATATATATATTTCATATGCATTTCATGTAGAAGAAGAAGATGCACTTTTAATAAAACACTAAGAAATCATGTAAATTCTAATTAAAGATCAGGGCATAGGGGACCTACCTTAAACATGTCGTTATTCGTCGACGACCACTCGAACCGACAATTGGAGCATACACACACATGCATTTATACAGATATATATACAAACCCCTTGCTGCATTGCACATATTCCCCACGCCATGAGGGAATATGTTCAAAAAAGGCATATATATATATATATATTCCTTACCCTATGCATGTACATGTAGGATACTTTGACACCCGCGGCCCAAAACTATCATAGCAAGGTCCATCGCGCTACACGTATCATTTAATAAATTAATAGAACAATTTATACAACACTTCAAAATTAGCACCACAAAATTTACACAAAAGAAACACACCCAAATTATATCAAAACATAACTTTAAAACCAAAGATACACCAAAGTGACATTAAATCATACTTTTCATCTTTCTAAAGAATTTACAAAACATATTGACAAATGAAAAACAAGTAAAACATTCTCAAAGTGGTACATTTCCCATCAAAGATCCTTTTTCCACACATACGCACCTCATGTACCCCCAAAAACACATGGCGCACTACTTAAACAATTGATTGAACACGTCCAAAGATTTTCACAACAAGGAATACACACACAAATACCCCGATTTGCATACTCAAACCCACTTTTTAAAATATACGCACACCAGAACAATATTCAAACATGTTTCAAACACTTTATAAGATTTAAAAGACCACTTAAAAATTTTATGAAACAGTCCCAAGTAGTATTACCAAACTTTGAACACAAACTCCCACTCAAAAACATCTTCTAAGGCCAAACACACACCAATGTCATACCAAAACACATCACAATAATGAAATAGAGTATAAAAAATAACAAAGGCTCTAATTAAAACCAAATCAAAAGAGGAAATAATAGAATCCTCACCTCAAATGGTGACTAAAAAATCAAGACGGACCGAAAACACAACGCAGCGACCAACAAACTTCAATATAATTACAAAAAACCTTAAAACACATAAGGGATGCCACATAATAACTACGAAACCAAACGACGATATAAAACCATACCTCGGATGTTGACAACAAACCGAAAAAGAGTCAACCCACTTTTCCTTTAGTGGTGGATGTCGGATTACGAACCATCATCACCCAGGTGAGACACCGCACACCCTTAAATTGGAAGAAAACCACAACGGGTCAAACCCTAAGCTAGGGTTTTCGGCCAAACAAAAATCAGGTGACGGGGAAAGAGAAAAATTGTCCAAATTAAGGAGGGAGGGGAGTCACCGGCGATGGCAGCGATGGCCTAAGCCCAGGACGGCAGTGACGACAGCGGCGGCTCGGGAGAGGAGGTCGTTGGAGTGGTTATTCGGTAAGTGAGGAAGAGGTCGGCTTGATAGGAGGGATGCACGCAGTCGGAGAGGCGAGGGAGGGAGAGTCGGGTGCCGGTGGTGGCTCACCGGAAGGAGGCAACGGGAGGGAGATAGGCCAAAGGGAGGGGCGGCGGCATGATGCAGGAGGAAAGGGGGAGGGGTGAGGCATGAAGTGAGGGGAGGAGGGGATAAAAGAGAGAGAGAAAAAAAGAGGAAAGGAAATAAAAAAGAAAAGAAAAAGGAAATAAATATAATAAAAAGGAAATAAAAAGAAAATAAAACCCAAAAGAAATGAAAACTAAATCCATTCTGAAAAAAAAAATAATAATAATCAGTTGATAATTTTATAATTATAATGATAATTTAACATTAATAACCAAATTAAAATATCTACTTAAATAATAATAATAATAGTAACAGTAATAATAATACTGATTTTATAACACTAATAATAATAATAATAATAATCCTAACACTAATAATATTATTATTTATATTTTAAAAAATCTTTAAAAAATTATTTAAAACACAGAAAGACCGCACAGTTACTTGGGGTGAAGCCGCAGGGTTCACAAACCGTGCATGGCCCACGCGCCAGATACTTCCAATCCCAAAATTCCCATTTCTCAAATAAGACCAAGGATGAATAAAATAATTAAAATTGAATAGTGTCAGGTTGGGGTGGATAATAGTGATATCGATCCTTATCCTTCAATAATAAGTTTATCATTCTAAAATTAGTCAAGGGAGTGGAATAATAGTTTTAAATGATTTATGAAGTATAATTTTTATTTTATGGAAGGAACAGGTATATTTTGTAAGAATATACTTCACGACGTGAATTTTTTGGGTAATTTTACTTATAGATTTCAGAAACCAATTCAGGGTTACATCCAACCCGACACCCAGCCTGATTCATGGCATAGCCCGAAGAAATTTTCCGATCCTGATAGGCTAGAAACAAATTCCTGGGTATCAATAGTAAGATTTGGGAATTATTTCAACCATTTATATGGTCATAGAAACCAATAATAAAAAACATCACATAACTGATAATTATAACCAAATGAGGTATAACAAATTTCAGATTGAAAGTTTATAACTTTAACAAAAACCAAAAAATATTATAATGGAATGGGAAAAAAACATATATCCCAAAAACCTCTATGAAATAAGAGGGGCGTCACCCACGAACCACACCACCAACACCTGCACAAATTAGAACACTAGAAATCAAATCCACCATCACCACCATAAAACATCTTTCCTTTACTTAGGTCATACATAACCAAGTATTCATACACACAAAGGTGGATACAGGGTTTAAACCAAATCTTGGTAGGATTCCACCCAAAAGAAAGATTTTTTTCTAAAATGTTAGAAGAAAAATTAACATGTATATTTCCATAAGATTATTTAAAACATTTCCAAGAAACTATTTTAGGGAAAACTTTCCAAAGAAACACTTTTTAAGAAAAATATTTTTAAAAAAAATAATATTTATTGAAATAAAAATGTACACAAGGGCTATTATATGTCGATGACTATCACTATATAACATAAGAATCATTTCATAAGATAGATCCATAGAAGAATTACTATAGGTAACTATCACATTTGGGATGCTATAAACCTCATACATCAGTGATTAAAATCCTCCAACTAAACTACCAACAACAATCTCATTCACTATCTATTAAAGTGGATCACATCCCAAGGTCTAATAGTATTCATATCATAAGCTAAAACAAACATTGTTCACATGAACAAGACACTAGAGGGGAAAACATCCCAAGGTCAAGTGGTATTTGATCATATCACATGTTTAGATAGTTTTTTAATCATTAATCTTTCTAGATGAATCCAGTCCTCAGTTGCTTCTGAATCAACTAGCGTACTAGTTCTAGTTCACCCACCTAGATACCCAGAATTCTCATTATTCTAAAGCTCCATTTCATAAATCATATAAATAAACACTTTAATATACACATTCCAAGAAACATAATAATATAAGGAAAACATCACTTTCAAAATTTGACATTGATCTAATGATTACAATCACACATGGAAATAATCACTTTCCATAAACAAAACTACATTTCATTACACATTCACACCAACACAATCTAGAAATACATTACACACCACTTTTAAAATTTATGAAATCTACTTTGGAAGCACAACAAGAATACCACATATGGAATCCAACCATTTACATGTGAAAATCCCCATTCAAAATCATATTCTCATCAAAACTATTTTTATAGGATGCTTCATAATTCAAAGTCACATTTAAGGTGAAAAACAAGGAAGTCAACATGAAAAATACACATTTCACTTGGAAAATAAACTTTCAACATATTTTAACCACTAAAAATATTTGAAAATACATTTCACACCTTTCACAGAAGGCATAAAACACATTCAAGAAACACCATAATGAAGAAAACAATAAGCATAACAAATTTCTTTTAGAAAACCCATTTTCATCACATATGCATCTCAAAACCTACCCAAAACATTTTTTTCACCAAACAATAAATCAAAATAAGACATTTAAATAATCAATAAATCAATCATAACTCATCTAATAATGTAAAATTATGGAACCACCTACCTCACACTTCAAAACTTCTGAAAATCAGTGTGAAACGACAATTGCACCACCACAAGACCCTATAAAGGAAATATTGAACAATAGTCATCAATATTTTACCCAAAAAAACAATTTCAAACCCTCTTCTAGTAAAACAACCCATTGTAAAATAATAAATCAATAAGGAAGGAGGAGAAACCCTAAAAATATGGATAAATCGTGATAAAAATGACTTACTTGAAGATTACATGAAGTTACCACAGTAAAACCACCTAAACATTAATGTTCAAGAGGTCCAAGAAATCTTGGAGGAGGCTCCTATGGATGATAATACCCAATGGGGAATATGGGAGGTGATTTAGGGTTAAAATCAAAGAGGTTATAAATGTAATTTCTACTTTTTAATGACCTGGACAAGTTTCACAGTTATCTCACATGTTCTGACAAATTGTGTGATAACTATGTGGTCACCACTATCCAAAATGACTATTGATAACAAGCTTACCTAGAGGAGGGAATACGGTTTTCCATAATCATGTTCCAACTATGAAACACCTTCGATCAAGCACAAAATATTCATTTTTCTCCAAAAACTCATGGGGAAACCAAGGGATAAATACAAAATTTAAAATAAAAAAAAATAATACCTCAAAAAAATCAATGTTTTGAAAATTATCCCAACCATGAAAACTTTTCACCCCTCAAAAGTCACTCCAAATATTTATCAGTGAATAAAAATGGATATTATTCCTTACCCCAAGACTTACTCTCCCATGTATCATGTACATCATTACCATTATTTAAAATAACTCAAACCAATGGAACAGACTTCCCCTAAAGAACTTTATACATAGAATCTACAATCTGCAATGGAATCTCAAACACTGAAAAGTTCAACTCCAAATTCAATGCTTCCCAATTCAACACATGAGACAGATCGGGCATAAAATTTTTTAGCTAAGAAATAAGAAACACATCATGAATTGAAATCAACTGAAAAGGAAAATTTGACATGTATTCCACCTTACCAATCTTCTCAATAATCTCAAAAGGTATGATATACCTTGAAATTAGGTTCCCTTTATTACCTAAACGACGATGGACCAAGCGAGGTTCCACATTCATAAACACACCGTCACCCATAAAAAACTCTAAAAATCAGTACCTCTAATTCACATAAGACTTTTAGAGACTCTGATCTCTCAAATTGTCCAATCAGCTTGAATTTATCATACAACTCCTGCCCAAGGCTAGGTTTCAGCAATGATTTCTCACTGACCTCAGTCCAAAACAGAGGTTATCAACACGGCCGACCATAAATCACCTCAAAAGGATCCATTCAAACAAAGGTTTGGTAACTATTGTTATATTAAAACTCAACCAATTCCAATGGATATCCGATGAACCTAATAAATCCAAAACACATGCCTGGATCATGTCTTCCAAAATTGGATTCGCCCACTCTGTCTGACCATATGTTTGAGGATGGTATTTCATGCTCAACTTGACCTATAACCCCATCACATTCTGAAGGAATTCTAAATCTATGAGGTAAAATAGGGGTCCCTCCCTAAAATAGTTACCAATGCAACACCATGAAGCCTCACAACCTCCTGAACATACAACCGACCCAACTCATCCACTTTGTCCATATCCCAAATTGGAATGAAATTTGAATATTTGGATAAACTTTCAATCACTAACCAAATGGAATTTATCTCCTAAGGTGTAATAGGTAAGCCAACAATAAAATACATAGAGATCTCATCCCACTTCCCGGTAGGAATGGGTAGTGGATAAAGAAAAATGGAGGTCCTTTGGTGCTATGGTTTAACCTAATGACCCATGTAACACTATGATACGTAGTCAGCCACATCTTGCCTCATACCTTGCCACCAGAACTGCTGAAACATTTTATAGTACATCTTGGTCGAACCAAGATAATAGCCCACTGAGACTAGTAGCTATCCAGCATCACGAGCTTCCTCAATGAAAAGATAACCAAGAAGAAACCCATTGAATTACAAAACTCCCTTATGAGATAAGGACCATTCACAAGGAACCTCCACGCTATTAAACAATTGTATTGAATACTTCTATAATTCAAAACCAAGCTTCTACCACTGAATAAATTCTAGAAGGTAAGGTTTTAGTTGAAAAATGGCTAAAGACTCACCTCTACTATGCTCCTTGGTCTCTAGATTCATCTGAGAAAATATCCCCATCAACATCCACTCATAACTAGAATTCCTCAATGCAGACACTATCACTTTCTTCTCAAACCATATTCTACTACATTTCCTTTTCCTGGTCTATAGACTATATCAAAATCAAACCCCTAAAGATACTTAACCCAATGACGTTTCCTAAAAATCATATTTTTCTAGGAGAAAATTTAGTCTAATCTCTTATGATCTGAATAAACTATAAAATTCTCCCCAAAAAGATAATGGTTTCACATCTTTAAGGAATACATTAACCCTGCTAGATCCAATTCATGGTTTGGGTAATTATTTTCATGTGTTTAGATTTGGTGTGAACCATAAGCAACCACAAGGTCATCCTATATCATCACACACCCAAGACCCATACCTAAGGCATCACAATAGACCACATATCTCTTTCCATTCCCCATAAAAATCAAAATAGGGTTTGTCATCAATTGTCGTTTAATATCCCTAAAGGATACATGATACTCTTGAGTCCATTAAAAATTAACCCCTTTTCGGGTGAGTTCCATCATGGATGAATCAAGATGAGATAAATCCTGAACAAACCACTTGTAATACCCTACCAATCCTAATAATATTCTAATTTGAAACACATTATTCAATTTATCCCATGAAATAACTTCACTAATCTTCTCAAGGTCCATTGAAACCCATTTTTCTAAGATCACATGGCCCAGAAACTTCACTTCCCTGATCTAGAAGGTGTACATATAAAAATTTTCATAGACATGATGATACCGAATGGTGCCAAATATAATTCTAAAATGCCACTCATTCCCCTCCTTGATTCTAGAATAAACCAGGATTTCATCCATAAATACCATTAAAAAGGAATCTAGAAACTGGTAGACATCTTATTCATGAGTCCCATATAAATTTATGGAGTATTCATCAACACAAAATTCATGACCAAATGATCAAAATGGTCTTACCTTCTTCGGAAGGCTGTTTTTGGAATATTCTCCTCTCTAACTCTGACTTGGAGATACCTTGAATGAAAATAAATATTAAATAACCACCTTTTTCATTAAACTAATTAAAAATTTCATCAATATATGGAAAATGGTATTTTTTTCATGATCGCTGCCTTATTCAACTTCCAGTAAAAAATGAACAACCAGAGAGATCCATCAACCTTTTTCGTAAATATAACTCAGGTATCCCAAGGTGTGACACTCAGGTGAATGAATCTTTTAGATTACAAACTTTATAGTTATACCTTTAATTCCCCTAAATTAGTGGGGGCCATATGATACAGGGAAGTGATATCAGTTGTATTCTCAGTGCTAAATCATTGGAGAACTCCACATCCTGCTCCATAGGAAAACCTAAGAAATCCTCTGGAAACAAATTTGGGAACTCATCCACTATAGGAGGTAATCCACCCTCAAAAGAACCATCATCATCTTCCAAAATGAGTAATGAGATCAGGTAAACATTGTTTCTCATTTCTGGAAGAGGAGTTTCAGCACATCCTGACCGAGGATCCCATTCACCTTGAAAAATTCGGTATGTCCATCTAGTGCCATGAAACTTGCCGACTATAACAATTGATGTGCACCTAAATATTCACCATCTAAACCATACCTATGATCATGTTAAATAGGTATATCTAAAAACTAGAAAATCCCACTCCAACTCAACCCCTTACATGATGGGTGCACAATATGGGAACTTGAAACCCTACTCCCACTTCTTACCAAGTAGTGTTACCAACTCCATCACATACGGAATAAGTTATGTTGGAAACTTTAACAAAACCATAAGAGAGTAAGAAATAAAATAAACTAAAGAAATTGTATCAAAGAGAAAAATAGATAAATATAATATAATAAGAATAGTACCTTGAACCATCATAGGTCCTGGATTTGATTAAACCGGTGCCTAATCCACTACATAATGATTCCTCATCTCAACCTAAGCATGAGAACAACCAATATCTTATGGATCTTCCCTAAACTAACACTTCCAAGAATATGATCTATCCCTACCACAATGACCTCCAAACCAGTAACCCACTATCCTAGATGACTCTGACTGGGCTGACATCCCTTTAGAAGCTACAGATCCTACACCACTCTAATATGGGCACACCACTTTGAAAAATCATTATATGTGCCCCATAACTCTGAACTGGTGATAAGTCCTGGGAGGAGGTGAACATGCTGGTCACATGTTTCCTGATTTACCACCCTGATGGAATGAAAATGACCCAGCATCATAGGCCACAGACAAAGATATCCAAGAGAGATGGCCTGAACTACCATATCCCTTCTTCCCCTACTCATCATGCTTCTTCTTCTTCTCAGATGATCTACCACAACCCTAACCCAGTGCTTATATTGATCCAAGGAAACCAATAATTCTACTATGATCGATCTCAACCATAATCACATGATCAACCACCTCATTATAAGTTTTTATCTTGAACAAGAAGTGTAATTCCTCGACCCCAGAAGTCCAAAGTCGGTGCATTATTACGTATCATTGGAATGATCACAAAAGATCAAGTCTCAAAAGACTGATTAGTTTAGTATCCTTGCAAGTACTAGATACACTCATAAGGTTTACATTATATCATAAAATGAAAAACTACAACAGCATTGTTTCCATAGAAAACATTGATATCACATAGACTATCCCTGCAGGTCAGTCATAATATACTTCTTCGTATCCTGGGAAACATAAAACATAGAAATGGGTGAGCTCAGATGCTCAGTAAGGATAACAATATAGAATAAGCTTTCATAAATAAGTATAAACATTTAAGGCAATGTATAAAACTAAAACAAAAGCCTTTTCAACATAAACTTAATCATAATTTGTCAAATATAAATCAAAGTAATGTCATTTACGTACTCACATGGATATTATACTAGTTGAATAATCACATTCAATATCAATAGCCACTTTCGTAATGATGGAATGCATAATTCCAGACTTTCATAACCACATAGTCAAGGCCTTGTGCCAAGACTACAAATAATATTTTGTCAAGGCCTTGTTCCAAGATACTAGTTTGTCTCATGAGACCTACCGATGCATTGAGGAGCTATAGCGGGCTCCACTCATCACATATTAAGTCCAATGCATTCCTCATATGAAAGGGTTTAAACATAACATAAACATTACTATTAAAACTAGCATATGAAATGTCAATACTTTATCCATAAACCATGAATGGTATAAAAATAACACATCCATAGTCAAACAAATCACAAAACCTTCAATACAATATGGAAGTTTTGTATCATAATAAATCAAATTCAAATAAGCTTAAAATCCATCAAAAGATATTGACATAGATGAAATCAAAACCATTTTTTTGGAAGAATATCTCTTTCTAATTTGAAATCATTTAAGAGTCACATAATTTATAAAGAAAACATATATTTTGAAAATATTCTTATAATATTTTAAGTTAGTCTTTGATGATGTTATAACAGCAGAAAATATATGCACATTCCGTATAAGTTAAAAAATATATTCTTACCTTAATTTTGTCGAAAAAGTTAAAAAGTAACTTGTTTGGAAAATGATGGAAAGATTCCTTTCAAACCATTTTACAAATAGTCAAACAAGGTTATAAATTAATTTAACCCATATTCTAGTAAATATTAAAAATGTTTTGCAATACATTTTTAAGAAACATGGATGTGGATGATAAAGAGGTCCCAGTAGATAATTATGTATAAACAACCTCGGATAATGAAGAGATTGTAGAATTAACCCTTACCTTGAACTTTTCCTTCATCGAGGGTAGGTTAACCTCCTATATAATTGTGAAATAATTGTTATTAAATTATAAAATAATCATATACATTAATATGATATCATATATGATCTTTTAACATTTCTTTGTTAAAAATATCTTAGTATTATAGTCGTTTCGAGTGTTAAAGGATTTGTTTTCCTTTATATTATTTGTTATGTGAGTCATATTTATTATGGACAGGATATATCTTATTCATATCTCTAAAAATTATTCTTAATCATCTAATGAAAACTAGTCTTGAATGGATACGATGGGGAATGAATCTCAATGCATTCGTGGAGATGGTAATCCGTACGTACGCACGAGCGACAATATCATTCTTTTGATATTAAAATCATATATAATTGGATGTTATATCATATATAAACAATAATTATCATTTTATATTTATTATTTACATCAACTACACATCATTATTATACCCATCCAAATAATAATGTACTGAATAACAATTACACCATGACGTGGAGATGGTAAGTCGTACGTACGCACGTATGGTGACATGTCATTCAAAGGATGGATAGAATAATGAATTTGGTTGTAAAATATTTATAATAACATCAAATTATATAAAATATACTGGATTTATTATTTTAGAATGGAAACAACAAAGAAAAAGGAAGTGGAAGAAGAAAGGAACTTAAAAGAGGTGGTTAGATATTTACCTCTTCTTCGGGTTCTTCCTTTTGATTTGATCAAGACCGATATTTAAGTTGGATTTCTGACTAAAGGAATTCCTATAAGATGAGTTGGGTACAGTTGAGAGTCTATTTGGGTAGGTTTTGGCTGAGACAAATGGATTTTAAGGTGTGAATTAGAGAAAAGGGGAAGTGCCCTTTTATAAGAGGGGTGAGGGGCACCTTGGAAAAAAAAGAAATATTATTTTATAATAAAATACTTTTCGGTTTATAATAGCTCAAAAATGGATTATTTAACTTATAAGGTGGGTATGGGTCGAAAACCACTCAACAAATAAGTTTTTTATAGGTTTGGGTCACTATAGTATCTTTATCTTTTAGATTTAACACTTTGTTAAATAGTTTGACATTTACCATGTCTCTTTGTATTTTTATATTATATGGTTAATAAACTTACTATATACTTCCAAGAGAACCAAAAGTGGTTCATTAATGATAAAACTATCATTATATAAGTCTTTTTTCAGAACCTTATATTTTTAGGAATAGAATATCAATTAATAATATAATATTCGTTTTAAAAACTTTTTTATGTCAATTTTGACACTATTTGGTATTTTGTTTCTTCTAAATTCATAACAGCATTATTACTTAACAAAAAATTAATATAATAAACCCTAACATGTCATATTAACATATAAAATTAGTGGAATTTATAAAAAGTCTACAATTACATTTATTTGGATATTTATAATATCAATTATTTTAATATTTCATTAATTAGGTAATTATTGTTTCATCATTGTGTCATAAATAAATTAAATTATTTAATGTCTAAAAAATATAAATAAAATAACATTATTTAGGAAATATTTTTATATTTATAATGCATATTTATAGTCGAATTTATTTTATTTATAACCTTATATTAAAAATTATTTAGTTATTAAACATTGATTTTAACTCTTTTAACTCCTCTTTAAATAAAATAATAATAAGTGTCCTAATCTAATCCAAGTGGACCAAATAGGTTCATATTTTATTCATAAGGTTGTTTTTTGGTAGAATTATACTTATAAAATATAATTAGAACATGTTTTAGGGTAATAATAATATGATTTTTACCCTTAATTACCATATTTACTTTTAACCGTGGTAAATAAAAGTAAAATGTTAATATTCACAAAGAAATATTTTTATCTTATTAAACCACATTTTAATTACTAATATCAACCATGTCTCTCAGATTTTTAAAATTCCACTCACAGAAGCGGTAAAATTAAGTTTTATGGGAATTTGAAAATTCTCCTAGGAGGTGGGTAAAAGACGGTGCAAAGTTCAATAAAATTTTTATATATCTAAAATTATTATAAATTGACTCCAATGAATTACATTGAACTTATATAGGAATTATGTATCTATTTTGACCTAAAATAAATTTAAATAAAATAAATAATTATTTAAATAAAAATTCGGTTTTAAACTATAACTCAGTGTTTTTTACTATTCATCAAAAATTGAAAGTTTTCAGAAAAATACCAAAAAATAAACCTAGGCATATTTCGATATTACGTATCCAAAAATGAAGTCCATTTTGAAACATAAAATTTATAAATTTTCAAAAAGGGGTGTATTACTATTCATAACGGCTAGTTTGATGGTTTTGGTGTGTTAGAACTCGAAGTTGCGTACAACACATGCTACTATATTATTCAAAGAGAAGTGTACCGTGGAAGATTGGGGTGTTACATTATCCCCTCCTTAAAATAATTTCATCGTAGAAATTTCTATAGTATTACTGCGTAAAGAGACTCGGGTGGTTCTTCATCATAAGTTCCTCAGGTTCCCACGTTGCCTCTACCATCTTATGGTTTCTCCATAATAATTTTACTAGGCGAGTCGTCCGGTTTCTCAGCACTTGTTCTCTTGTACCAAGAACCTTGAAATGATCTTTGCAATAAGACAGATCGGGTTCCCATTATAATTCCTCATAGGTAAGTACATGCGTTGGGTCAGGCATGTATTTTCTCAACAGTGATACGTGGAACACATCATGAAATTTGAAGAGACTTGGTGGCTTTGCAAAATGGTAAGCTACAACCCCAAATCATTCTAGAATTTAGAAAGGTCTGATGTACCTGGGACTCAATTTACCCTTCTTACCAAAACGTATAACACTCTTCCATGGAGATACCTTCAAGAAAACATGATCTCCTACCTGAAATTCCAAATCCTTCCTTCAGTTATCAGCATATATATTCTATCTACTTTGATCTACCTTGATGTGGTTTTGGATTACCTTCACCTTTTCTATCGTTTCCTTCACAAGTTCTGGGCCTACGAGTTTTCTTTCACCAACATCATCCCAACAGGTTGGTGTGTGCCATCTCTTTCCATATAATTCTTTATATGGTTCCATATGAATACTTGAATTGAAGCTATTGTTATATGAGAATTCTACCATAGGTAAATATTGATCCCACATACCTTGAAAGTCAAGTGAGCATGATCTCAACATGTATTCTAAGGTATGAGTAGTTCGTTCTAATTTTCCATCAGTTTGGGGGTGGTAGGCAGTGCTCAAATAAAGTTCAGTATCCAGGGCTCTCTGAAGACTTTTCCAAAATCATGATTAAAATGGGGATCACGATCAGAAACAATCGATAGTGGTACTCCATGAAGTCTTATAACTTCATTAATATATAGTCTTGCTTGACATTCAAGTGGAGAATCTTCTCTTATAGTATGAAAATGTGTTGACTTGGTAAGTTGATCAACAATGACCCATATTTCATCATTCCATCTAGGAGTCTTTAGTAGTCCCATGACAAAGTTCATCGTAATATTATCCCATTTCCACTCCGGTATGGGAATAGGTTCCATGACTCCTCCAGGCTGTTTCCTTCCATCTTTCACTTGTTTACAAACCATACATCTTGACACAAAATCAGCAATCTCCCTCTTCATGTTGTCCCACCAAAAATGTTCCTTCAAATCTCAATATATTTTGGTGCTCCCAGGGTGTATAGAGAAATTAGAACTATGAGCATCATCCAACAATTCTCTTTTTAGATCAGGTATATCGGGAATACAAAGTCTCTTCCCAAATTTCAAAATCTCATCTTCATACACAAAGTCACTCAATCTCCCATCATTCACAACTTTAATCTTCTTTTGAAACTCTTTATCACCAGTCTAAGAACTCTTTATCCTTTCTAGTAAATATGGTTTGGAAACCATTTTAAAAGGCATTGATGTTTCACCTTCCATGGTTATTCCCATATTCATCTTTACTAGATCCATGTATATAGGATCCTTTTCAACTTTCATCTTGTTCAAAACTCCATGATCATTTCTACTCAAAGCATATTCCACCTTATTTTCCATCCCCAGGTGGTAGTGTATAGTGAAATCATAATCCTTGAGTAGTTAAATCCATCTCCTTTTCCTCATGTAGAGTTCTTTCTGTGAGAAAATATACTTCAAACTCTTGTGATCAGTATAAATCTCACATTTTTCACCATAGAGATAGTGTATCTAAATCTTTAAAGTAAAGATTACAGTTGATAACTCAAGATCATTAGTAGGATAGTTTTTCTCATGAATTTTCAGTTTTCATGATGCATAGAAAATAACCCTATCATTCTGCATAAGGATACAACCAAGTCCTTTCTTTGATACATCACTATAAATAAAAAACCCATCATTCCCAGATGGTAGAGTCAAGATAGGATCATTGACTAATCTTCTCCTCAATTCTTAAAAACATTATTCACACTCTTTTTTCCAAACAAATTTAACCCCTTTTCGTGTGAACTTTGTTAATGGGTTAGCCAACCGGGAAAAATTATGGACGAAATGTCGATAATAACCTGCTAAAAAAATTAAAATGTGTACCTCGGTTATACTCGTTGGTGCTAGTCATTCTTGGATTACCTTGGTCTTAGAATGATCAATAGAGACTCTATCCTTGGAGACAATATGGCCAAGAAAAGAAATCTCTTAAAGCCAGAATTCACACTTGCTAAACTTTCCATATAATTCATGTCTTCTAAGAGTCTTCAGGATAATGTGCAAGTGATTTTCATGATCTTCATAGCTTTTGGATTATACCAAGATATCATCAATAAATACCACCACAAGTCATCAATATATTCCTTGAAAACTCTATTCATTAGATCCATGAAGACAGAGGGTTCATTAGTTAATCCAAAAGGCATTACTATAAACTCGTAATGCCCCTACCTCATTCAAAGTTGGTCAAATAAATCATCAATGTGAGGTAGGGGATACTTGTTATTTATTGTTATAGCATTGATCTCCCTGTAGTCAATGCACAACCTCTTAGATCCATCTTTCTTCTTAACAAAAACAACAGGGGATCCCCTTGGAGAAACACTAGGATTAATAAATACCATATTACTCAATTACTCTGGTTGTTTCTTTAGTTCCACTAATTCCACAGTGGCCATTCTATAAGGGATCTTCGATATGGGACTTGAACCAGGAATTAAATCAATGGAAAACTCAATTTCTCATTCTGGAGGATGTCCAGGTAAATCTTCTAGAAACACATCAACATATTCATTCACAATAGGTACATCCTATATTTGAACATTCTTTTCCTCACCCACAGTCATTTCATTCTCTTCCTCCCCAATAATTGAATTTAGTTGAGCTACTGGGGGTGGATATAGATAAGAATCAGGTGGTGATGATTCTTCTCTAAAGATAGGTGTTATTTATCATCATCATCAAAAATCATAACCTCCTTATTATTACAATAAATTTTCTCATCATGGTCAGAAATCCAATCCATACCGTGGATTAAATTAAATTAAATCGTGGGTATGATGATGATATTAGCAGATAAAGAGCATTTATATACCCAAATGGGAACTGATTCACAAAACTTTGTTGCGATGATACTTCCCTTAGGAGTTTTGACTGACAACTCCCTTATTAAATCAAATTGTAAATATCTAATTTTCTCAGAAAACCGGGAAGATATGAAACAATGTGATGATCTAGAATCAAATAATGCATTTTCTAAACTTGATGAAACCATTAAATTACCTGTCACGACGTCTTTTGGAGCTTCAACCTAAACAGTAGTGATAGCATAAGCTTAACCTTGATCCCTTGGCCTTTTCTGAGGTAAGTTCACCTAACGCTTAGGACATTCATTTTCATAATGCCCCATTTCTCTACAATTATAGCATTCAACATCGACGACCTCTTTCTTCACCTTGCAATCACGAGCTTGGTGGCCTTTTTCACCACACTTGTAATAGACTCACATACCCTTTAGGCAAGTACGAGGGTGTTTCTTCCCACATTTACTACAGGATGGAAATTCATATTTTCCCTTCTTCCCCTTATTTCCATTTCCAGAGTTTTCAACAGATCTCTTCTTCTCCTGATTTTCTTTAAAGTCGTAAGACATTGAGAATTATCTTCTGATCTTGATAGTACATGAGATAATATCTTCATAGGAGGAGAAGGATTTTGAGAATAATGCTTGATGGAGAAATGGTTTTAACCCATCAAAGAAATGATCAATCTTAATTCTTGGGTTATATATATAATCTACAGCATGCCTTGCTAACCTTGTAAAGTTAGCTTCATACTTCGCAACATTCTCATCCTCATTTTGCCTCAGACTCAGAAATTTCCTTTCCATATATGCTCGATGGTCAAGAGGAAAGTATTTTTCTAATAAAATATCTTTAAACTCCCTCCATTAAATATTTGATACTTCATCATATTCCTTTGTGTTTTGAATTAATGACCATCATTGATCAGCATCTCCAGTGAGGCGGTAAACTGCCATGACAACTTTTTCCCTTTCACTACTCCCCAAGGTGTGTAATATTTTCTCTAAGGAATTTATCCATTGCTCAGCTACTAATGGATTTGTACCCCCATTTAATTTTAGTGGTTTTTTCCTCATGAAGAGATCTAAAATTCATACTCCATGCTGTGGATCAGGGTGCTCCATATGGGTAAGGTTATTATTCATAACCTGATTGAGTTGTCCTAGTATGGTGATTATCTGATCAGCACCGGTTGTATCACCATCTCGACTATAATTATCTTGAGTATGAGGGAAATCCCTACATGGAGTGTGTGAATTGATACGGTTTCCATTCCTTCCACTAGGCGTCATTTCTAAACAATGTCATAAAATAGATAAGTTTATGAATTGCAATACATAAATCCAAACTTGTAAAACACTTAACATAAATTGAACAGTTTATGATTATAATCCATAATCATAAAAATGTTTTCTTTGAGGAAGTATAAACTCATAAACACTTCATAATTTTTTTAAAGAAAATGAGAATTTTCCTAAGCATATCCCCCAGGAGTTTCGTAACCAAAAGTGCAGCAAGCCTTGTTGTCGTGCACTAGTTCCCGTTCAAGTCTAGATCAAAGAGGGGTTTTCAGGTTTTACCCCTAGGTACATCTATTCCAGAGCCGCCTCTACCTTCTCGTATCCAGACAGGGATGTATTGCTTGGAAAACTCACAAAATCTCTACAATACCAATATTCTAGGAAGTTATTCTATACTAATCCTCAAAGTCTATCTTAGGGTAATGTGATCTAATTATATTTTGTCTAAATATAGATTCCAAGGTTTGTACTAAACTTCCTCTAATACCAACCGTAACGCCCCGACCCCAGAAGCCCAGAGTCGGAGCATTATTACGTATCATTGGCATGATCACAAAATATTATGTCTCGAAAGACTGATTAGTTTAGTAGCCTTGGAAGTACTAGATAAACTCATAAGGTTTACAATACATAATAAAATGGAAAACTAAAACAACATTGTTTCCATAGAAAACACTGAGATCCCATAGACTATCCCTATAGGTAAGTTATAATATACTTCTTCGCATCCTGGGAAAATAAAACATAGAAAGGGGTGAGCTCAGATGCTCAGTAAGGATAACAATATAGCAGAAGCTTTCATAAATAAGCATAAACATTTAAGGAAATGTATAAAAATAAAACAAAATCCTTTTCAACATAAACTTCATCATAATATGGAAAATATAAATCAAAATAATTCAATATACTTACTCAAATGGATATTCTACTAGTTTAATAATCACATGCAATATCAATAGCCACTTTCATAATGATGGAATGCATAATGCCAAACTTTCATAACCACGTAGTCAATGCCTTGTGCCAAGACTACAAATAATATTTTTTCAAGGCCTTGTGTCAAGACACTAGTTTGACTCATGAGACCTACTAATGCATCGAGGAGCTATAGAGGGCTCCTCCCATCACATAATAAGTCCAATGCATTCCTCATATTAAAAGGTTTAAACATAACATACACATTCATATTAAAACTAGCATACGAAATGTCAATACATTATCCATAAACCATGAATGGTATAAAAATAACACATCCACATTCAAACATATCACAAAGCCATCAATAAAATATGGAAGTTTTTTATCATAATAAATCAACTTCAAATAATCTTAAAATCCATCAAAAGATATTGACATAGATTAAATCAAAAGCTTTTTTTAGAGAAATATCTCTTTCTATTTTCAAATAATTTAAAAGTCATATAATTTATAAAAAAACATTTATTTAGAAAATATTCTTATAAGCTTGTAAGGGAAGCTTCGACGATGTTATAACAGCAGAAAATAGCCGCACTCTCTATATAAGTTAAAAAAAGACATTCTTACCTCAATTTTGTCGAAAAGGTTAAAAAGTACCTTGTTTGGAAAATGACGGAAAGATTCCTTTCAAACCATTTTATAAAAAGTCAAACAAGGGTATAAATGACTTTAACCCATAGTCTAGTAAATAGTAAAAATGTTTTGTAATACATTTTTAATAAACATGGATGTGGATGATAAAGAGGTCCCAGTAGATAATTACGTATAAACAAACTCAGATAATGAAGAGATTGTAGAATTAACCATTAACTATCACTTTTCCTTGGTCGCGGGTAGGTTAAAATCCTGTATAATGGTGAAATAATTGTTATTAAATTATACAATAATTATATACATTAATATGATATCATATATGATCTTTTAACATTGCTTTGTTAATAATATCTTAGTATTATCGTCGTTTCGGGTGTTAACGGATTCGTTTTCCTTTATATTATTTGTTATGTGAGTCATATTTGTTATGGATGGGATGTATATTATTCAAATCCAGAATGATATCAAGTCTCCAAAAATTATTTTTAATCATGTAATGAAAATTAGTCTTGAATGGATACGATGGGGAATGAATCTCATCGCGTTCGTGGAGATGGTAATCTGTACGTACGCACGAGCGACAATATCATTCTTTTGATATTAAAATAATAAATAATTGGATGTTATATCATATATAAAGAATCATTATCATGTTATATTTATTATTTACATCAACTGCACATCATTATTATACCCATCCAAATAATAATGTATTGAATAACAATTACACCACGATGTGGAGACGGTAAGTCGTACGTACGCACGTACGGTGACATATCATTCAGAGGATGGATAGAATAATGAATTTGGTTGTACCATATTTATAATAACATTACATTATATATAAGATACTGAAGTTATTATTTTATAATGTAAATAAAAAATAAAAAATATGTGGAAGAAGAAAGGAACTTGAAAGATGTGGTGAGATATTTACCTCTTCTTCAGGTTATTCTATTTGATTTGATCAAAAGGGCTCCTTAGGTTGGATTTATGACTAAATTAAGGCCTCTAGGATTAAGGGAGGACAGTTGAGAGGGTATTTGGGCACGTTTTGGTCGATCGAAATGGCTTTGAAGGTGTTAATTAGAGAGAAGGTGGAGTGCCCTTTTATAAGAGGGTTGAGGGGAACCTTAGGAAAAGCTAGAAATACAATTTTATAATAAAATCATTTTCGGTTTCTAATGGCTCAAAAATGGATTATTTAAAAGGATAAGTTGGGGATGGGTCTAAAACCACTCATCCAATAGGTTCTAAACAGGTTTGGGTCACTATATTATCTTTATCTTTTAGATTTAACTCTTTTTTAAATAGTTTGACATTTATCATGTCTCTTTGTATTTTTATATTTTTATGGTTAATAAACTTACTATATACTTACAAGATAACCCCAAGTGGTTCATTAATGATACTACTATCATTATATAAGTCTTTTGGCTGAACCTTAGATTTTTAGGAATAGAATATCAATTAATAATATAATATTTGTTTTAAAAACTCTTTTATGTCAATTTTGACACTATTTGGTATTTTGTTTTTGCTAAACTCATAACAGCATTATTACTTCAAAAAAAATAATCTAACCAATTTTAACATGTCATATTAACCTATAAAATTAGTGTAATTCGTAAAAATTCAAAAATTACATTTATTTGGATATTTATAATATCAATTATTTTAAAATTTCATTAATAAGGTAATTACTGCATCATCATTGTGTCATAAATAAATTATATTATTTAATCTCTAAAAAATATATATAAAATACCATTATGTATGAAATAATATTATATTTCTAATTAATATTTATAGTCGAATTTATCTTATGTATAACCTTATATTAAAAATATTTTAGTTATTAAACATTGATTTTAACTCTTTTAACTCTTCTTTAAATAAAATAATAATAACTGTCCTAATCTAATCCAAGTAGACCAAAGAGGTTCATATTTTATTCATAAGGTTTTTTTTGGTCGAATTATACTTATCCAATAGAATTATAACATGTGTTAGGGTAATAATAATATCATTTTTACCCTTAATTACCCTATTTACTTTTATCTGTGGTAAATAAAATTAAAAAGTTACTATTCATAAAAAAATATTTTTATCTTATTGAACCAAATTTTACTTACTTATACCAACCATGTCTCTAGGATTTTTGAAATTCCACTCACATAAGTGGTAAAATTAAGTTTTATGTGAATTTCCAAATTCTCCTATGAGGTGGGTAAAAGACGGTGAAAAGTTCAATAAAATTTTTATATATCTAAAATTATTATAAATTGACTCTAATGAATTACATTGAACTTATATAGGTATTATGTATCTATTTTGACCTAAAATAAGTTTAAATAAAATAAATAATTATTTAAATAAAAATTCGGTTTTAAACTATAACTTAGTGTTTTTCGATATTCATCAAAAATTGAAAGTTTTTAGAAAAATACCAAAAAATCACCCTAGGATTATTTCGATATTCCAAATCCAAAAATAAAGTCTATGTTGAAAGATAAAATTTATAAAATTTCAAAAAGTGGGTATTACTATTCATAACGGCTAGTTTGATGGTTGTGGTGTGTTAGAACTCAAAGTTGCGTACAACACATGCTACTGTATTGTTCAAAGAGAACCGTACCATGGAAGATTGGGGTGTTACAAGAATACTTGAGATCAGATCTCTAGCTGTAACCCCATATTGAACTTTTTATCCTTCATCTACTCATTGGAAACAATATTAGGCATGTACCAAAATAACTCTACAATGCGGTTAGCATACTCCATCACAATCTGGCCTCCCTGGTTAAGATATAAAAACTATCTAGACCTGGGGAAGGCCAAAATATCAGGATAGTACTACTCATTGAAGACAACCTTAAAATATTTCCATCCCATCTGCTCATGTTTCCCAGCTTTCACAACTGATCCCACCATTTCTAACTGGGATCTTCCAATAAAAAAGTACACATCACTCTAAATACATAAAGATTATTAAGAAATTTTACCATCCTCTCTATCTTCCCAAGCCACTCCTCTACTTCCTGAGGTTCCATGCTACCTCAGAAAGAAGGAAGTTTGTTCTTGAAAAACTCCTAACCCTTGTCCTTACCAAGATCGGATTTTTTTTCTCTAACCTGAGAAGGACCAGATCCCACTTCTTGACCCAAATCTTAGATAAATATAACCACTTATTTTATGATCCTTTGATCGATTTTTGAGGTACAACACTCTCTAGCCACTTCCTATGGGTGCATAGAAAGTCTTTGGGGAGGCATCTTGCTATAAAAATTAATAACCACAATGGAAACCTTCAATAAAACCATTCTAAAAATTTACAGCAAAAAAAAGAATACCAACACTTTCATAAATCCAAGAATAACCAAACTCATCACAATAACAAGCCAACCAAACCACTCCACCCCCACCCAGTGTCCATATATAATCTTCATCTTGTACATATCAACTAGAGGAGAAGTTAAACCAAATCCCAACATCCCATGGTGACTCAAGTCCTATCACAATGTGTGTCAGTCATTCACCCTACTCACAACTAGAACCTCAATCCCTGAAAATCATAGCTTTGGTCTATCTAGACTCTTTCCCTAAATAAATTAACCCAAAAAAAGAGTGTGGATTTCTTTGTTGCCATTTTTTTATGATCCATGTTGGGGTGTCATCCTACCCAACACCCATCCCAATTCATGGAAAGAACCAAAGGGTGTTATTGATCCCCACGTGCTGACAACTAGTGTCTAGGTATCAACAATATGATTTGGGAATGATTTCACCCATTTATATGGTCATGTAAACCAATAATAATAAACATCATAAAACTAATAATCATAACCAAATGAGGTAAAACAATTTTCATATTCAATGTTTGTAACTTTAACCAAAACCATAAAATACTAAAATGGAATGTGAACAACAAAACTATCCCAAAAAACTCTTTGTAACCGAAGGGACAATACCCCCAAGACACACCACTAAAACCTGCATGAAGTGGAACACTAGCCACCAGATCCACCATTTCCACCAAAACACATCTTTCCTTTACCTGGTTCATACATAAAAAAGTCTACATACACTCAAAGGTGTATATTGGGTGTGAGGTGATTCCCGGTAGGATTCAACCCAAAAGAAAAATTAAATTCTATAGCATTAAAAGACAAATCAACATGCACTTTTCCATAAGAATATTTGAAACATTTCCAAGAAAACATTTTAAGGAACTTTTTCAAGAAACATTTTTTAAGAAAAACATTTTTTTACAAATAATCATTCTTGAAATAAAAAATTGCACAAGGTATACCATATGTTGGAATCTAGCACTACATCACATAAGTATCATGACACAACAGAGTACCATGATAAAATCATTATAGGTAACTGGAATAAGTGGTACATTATAAACCTCTTACCTTAGTGATCAAAATCTTCAAAATAAACTACCAACAGAATTTTTGGGTACGAGCTATTAGAGGGGATCCCATCCCGAGGTATAAATCTCTCCATATCATAATCCAAAACCAACAACAATCATGTGCACATGAAACTTGAGGTTAATGAATCCCAATGTATAGTGTCTCTAGTCATATCACATTTTTAGTTAGTGTTGTAATCGTCAATGCTGCTAGATGAATCTGAGCCTCAACCAATTCTGAATCAATTACCATACTAGTTCTAGATCACCCACCTAGATAACTAGGATTCCCTATTTGATCAAGTTCCACTTCACATATCACATAAATCAACACTTTCACATACACATTCCATGAATCATAATAACATAAGGAAAATATGACTTTCACATTTCCACATTGATCCAATGAAAAAAATATAACATGGAAATCACCAATATCCATAAACAAAAACCCTTTCTGTTTCACATGCACACAAAACCATCTAGAAATAAATTTCACACCACTTGAGAAATTTATATACTTAATTTTGAAACACAATAGGAATAACACATATGTAATCCAACTATTTCCACACCAAAACCCCCTTTCAAAATTATATTCTCACAAAAACCATTTTTATAACATGATTCACAATTAAAAGGCACGTTTAAGGTTCACAACAATGAAGTAAACTACAACAAAACTCATTGAACTTGAAAAATACACTTTCAACATAATTTCACCCTTAAACATCTTTGAAAATACATTTCTCACCTTTCATAAAAGGAATAAAACCCATTCAAGAATCATTGTAATGAATCATATGATATGTATAACCAGTTTCTTTTATAAAACCTATTTTCATCACATGTGAATCTCAAAACATTTCCCAAATAGTTTTCACACCACACAAGAAATAAAAAAACACTTTTAAAAAATAATGCAAGAAAAAAAATCATCTAACAATGTAAAATCTTGGAACCACCTACCTCACACTTAGAAAAATTTAGAAATCGGTGTAAAACAACAAATGCACCACCACAGGACCCTATAAAGGCATGATCAAAAAATAACCATCAATATTTCACCCAACATCACAATATGAAACCCTCTTCATGTAAAACAATCCTCTGGAAAATAATAACGTAAGATAGAGGGAAGAGAAACCCTAAAAAGAGGGATAAATCAGGAGAAAAAGTACTTACATAAAGATTCCTCAAAGTCTCCACACCCGAACCACCCAAATTTTGATGATCACGTGGTCCCAAAAAGATTGGAGGAGGTTCCCATGGATGAAAATCTTGAATGGGGAAGATCGAAGGTGATTTAGGGTTAAGATTTAAGAAGGTAGAAAGGTCATTTTCCACTTTTTAATGAACTAGAAATTTTTCATAGTTTCTCCACACAGTTTTCCAAACTGTACAGCAATCGTGCACCCCTAACTGTCCAAGAGGAACAAACCACATGGTTTTAAAAACTTTTCACTAACAGTGTGGTCACCACTTTCCAAAATGACCATTGGTCATACTCTTACCAAGATGAGGTTAACACCTCCATTTTTTTATAAAAACACATGGGGAACCAAAGGGATAAATTCTAAACTGAAGATAAAAAAATAATACCTCAAAAAAAATAAAAGATGTGAAAATAGAGATGTTTTAATTTATAATGATCATTATCTTTTGTATCACACTTCAAAAACCATAATCATAACATAAATTACTCTTTTATATAATATACTACCATCTTTTATGTTGTTATTATAGTATTCATAATTTTCAAACATAGATATTATGTATTAATATATGAATATTCCTTACATAAAATAAATATCCATTCCAGAATCATTTAAGCCTAGTGCTAATTAAAACTTTAGCAAATAAAAAACTTGTTCATATGTAAACTATATCTTCTTACAATAATTTATTAATATATAGTACCCATATTAGACTTATCATACATAAACCATTATATATAACCTGGGGAAAACATATAATAAAAGGTGATCTAAGATGATCAGTAAGGGTAAAAAAAGGAGATATGAACAATCTCATAAGAATAACAAGTGCATAAAGGTATGATCTTAACAATTGAAAACTATACTCTTCATATCATAAGTCATAAACTTCAGTCATGATGCAAATATTATAAGTTCATAAGACATGGATCACAAATAAATCAAAGAAAATAAGACATGAGATCATAACATTATCATAATACATAAAATATGGAATAAATTTAAGCATATAAAACCTTATGTTAAGGCCATATACCAAGACATTCATAACATGTCAGACTTTGAATAAACAATGGTGTACCTGTATTAGGTTTGGGATAACCGCCCATGTACCCACTTTAGGTCTTGGTATAACCTCTCATGTAACCTTTCATCTCATATAACAATAATCATTACCCAATTCATTATATGGAGATCTAGGTACCACCCTTACCATAAATAAAATCATACATATGTGCCATAATATCATAAAACATTCATCATATCAGGACCCATGAATTGAAATGGTTTTCACAATCATTATTTTATCATATTAATAATCCATCCACAGAAATAATAAATAGGGTTTCAATGGATTATATCCCCAGTAAATCTTATGTAACATCAAATGATTTCATCTTAGATGTAAATTTATTTTCCAAGTTTGCTTGGAATATTTCTTGTGGAAAATACCTTTCCTATTTAAAATCACATATTTTAAAAAACTGATTAAGTAGAAAGGAAAATTTTTTATTTGAAAATTAACTTGTAAAATTGTAAAGTAAGATTCAAATAAAATATTATTGATGATTTAAAGAAATTTTTTTATTTCATATAGGTTAAAAACATTCTTTTCACAACATTTTAAATAGTTTAAAGAGTACCTCGTTTAGAAAATGAAAAAAAGATTCCTTTCAAACCATTTTATATAAAGAAAAAAATGGGTAAAAATAAATTTAAAAAATCATCATAGAATACTAATGAAATTTTTAAAAATATATAAAACATGGATATGGAAGAAAAATATTCCCCAAAAAAGACTTAAACAAAAATAATCCCGAATGTTGATGAGATTTTGAAAGAAAACCATAACCATGAGATCACCTTGCTTAAAAATAAATTTAATGTCATATATAATGAATTTAAATATATTATAATAATATAATAGATTATTTTTTGTACTTATAATATCATATTATCCCTGTATAACATATTTACACCCCATTTTATCAATAATTCCGTATTAAAATCGTCATTTATAAATGATATCTTTTTTGTTTGTCAGAAACATTTCAGTTCATAAGTTTAGTTCCTTGTATATATATCTTGGTTCCATCAAATAAATAATATTATTCATGATATAAATATAATATATATTCACTATATACATATTTAGAGTCATCCATAAAATTTATAAATAGAAAAATGAATTACACTGTTCTTGGAGATGGTAGGTCGTATGTACACAATAATATTGTTTCTATTTTTCGAAAGATGGAACGAAAAAAAGGTAAATATTATTTCACCTTTATATGATCATTATTATATAATATATATCATATATATTCATCAATTTAATCCTCATTAACATACAATTAATGTATTAATGAAAAATTAATCACATCGCTTTATTGGGGTGGTAGTCCACACGTACGCATGAGTGACATTATCATTTCCCAACGGTTTAGAAGGTAAGAAGGTGGATATTATATTATCATTATATATATATAATTATTACATAAGTATAATATATAATTATTAAACCCATCATAATACCCATCCATAAAATATAGTGATGAAAAATAAATTGTTTCGCTACATGGAGATGGTAAGTCATACATATACACGGGTGATACATTGACATCCAATTTGGTTAGAAATAGGGACGATTTTGGTGGTTTCATAATCATGATAAGAATTAAATGTATTTAGGATACCTAATTTACCATTTTATAAAAAATACCATATATTTATAAGATTTTGAATATGAAATAAATTGAAATAGGTCAGGTAAGTCGATTGCCTCTTTGTTTAGATACCTTTTTTAGATCCTTCCTTAAGGATACTAAGGTTGGTATTTTGAATATAAAAAAACCTAAATAACTTGTATAAGTATTTTTATAAGGAAAATGAGAAGGTTTTTAATGATATAGAAGGATCAAAGTGGTGTTAATAAGTGAGGGAGGAGGTTCCCATATATAAATGAGGTGAGGGGACCTTTTAAAATTTCTCAAAATATTAAATTATAATAATTTTTTTCCCAAGAAATATACCTAAAATTGACATGAATTAAAATATAAGGTAAAATATGGTTTAATACCGTCATAAAATATAATATAGACCATTTTTAGTAAAATGTTAAACCATGTAATTTTGATTAACCCTATGTTCACTGATTTTAATTTTAACTACGATAACAACTTTTTCAATATTAAAGGGTTTTAATTTTTAATTATAAGGTATAAATTAGAACATAAATGGTAAATTTATGAAATTTTATAATATATCATAAAAACCTTGTCTAATTTAAATATTTATTTATTTTTAACTAATTTAATAAAATATCATTTTGATGAAATATCATTACTATCAATTTTGACACTATTCATTTAATTTAACTCAAAATACATCAAGGTAAAAGATAAATTTAAATATAATTCTATAAAACGTACCTAATATGTCATATAGATCTATATAATTAATTTTTAATGTTAATTAATTCAAATTATATCACTTTTAATATTTTTATTATCATTTATTATATGTTTTATTAAATGGAAAAATATTGCATCAGTATTGCAAAAGCTATTAAATTCATTATTTAATTACTAAAAATTAAAAATAAACTTATATCACTAAAAAAGATTTATTAAGATCAAAATAGACACTTATATTAGTTCATAACATACTTGTGTCCCTATATAGACACATGAATATATTAAAAATAAAGAGTGTGAAATTTTGTAACATTCTTCGATTTAAATAATATATAAGTTGTCTTTAAGGACAAGTGTCCCTTAAAAACTCAATTTTTAACATAAGGTTTTAATGATAATTTTCCTTTCTTTAAATAATAAATATGATGAAAAAAATAGTCTGCTCGCGTTTTTTAACCTAGATTAACCAGATTTACCCTTTACTAAGGTGATAAATTTTACCACAATTACTATTCATATTGAACAAAAATAAAAGTCATACAATTACCAAATTTGAACTTAATTATTATAAATATATAATTCATTTTATCTAATTAAATACCTATAAATGGAAGAAATTAGTTTTAAATTAAGTGTGAAAAATACAATAAAACATCGTTTTAGAAAAAAATACACATTTTTTAAGGATAAACTTGATTTATTCTTATCCTATACCTATAAATATTTTTTTAATGTTTTAAATATTAAATAAATTAAATAATATATATATTCCATTAAAATAATTCTCCAATTGTGATTAATTTAATTTATTAATATAAAAATAAATTTCATGCATAAAAACCATTTTTTTCAAATAATTTTTCTTTTAATGTTTAATCCTTTGATAACTAATAAAATAATTTCATATATTTTTTCATAATTTAATTATTATTATTTATAACCAAGAATTCAAAGGCTAGGTGATAATAGCAAAATAATATTTTAATAATGTTACACAGTCCGTCTAAACTAGTTGTTGTGTGTAATGCAAGCTATCGAAGAAATAAATTTATTTAAAGATAAATATTTAATGAAAAATTTCAAAATGTTACAATTTTACTCATTAATTATGGAAATTGTGAATATAGTATGTTATTTTTGGTGTAATTGGTTGAACCAACCCAAAAAAAAAGAACATATTATACAAATAAACGTGTAAGAGTAGAGTTATATTACAGTAAAATCATTTTATTAGAAGCATAATAATGTTAACAGAATGTCATTAGAGTGGTGAATGTGATTTGAGAAGAGTAGATAAGAGAAACTGGGTTAAAAGGATATAGGGTTCTAGATACATACTTTGATAAATTTTCTCCTTCTCGAAAAGGCTTCCTTAACAATGAAGGATTTAGGCCTCATCATTGGGATAAGAAAATAAACAAAGTGGAAGAGAACATTAGGAGAGGGAATTTTGGTTAGTATTAAATATTAAACAAAAATATATAATTGGTTTAACTAGGGTACATGTGGGATCATTTTATAGGTGAGTTTTATTTAAATTTTTGTAAACACCCAGTCTTTAATGTGTAAGGAATGTCATTTTTTAGGGAAAGTGGATCAAAGTGAAAATATTATGAACATATTTGATGAATCCCCAAATAAACACAGTTAATAAAAAAGGTTTTGAATATTTCTGTACTTTACTACAAAATTTTAACCTTATACTATATTTTATAGTTATTATGGTAACTCACTTTTTACCTCAGAAAAATATTTTTTTCCCTAAAAATGAAATTCAACATATTATATCATTTTGATGGCCTCATTCCAAAAACTAAAATAAATTTAATTAAATAAATTCCCTAAATGTTTGAAATTTAACTTTTAAATGAAATCATATAACTCATTCAAAATGGTTTATTTCAAATGTATACTTCTTATTTTTGTAAGTGATTATATTTATATTAGTTATTATTCCTTAATTATTATATATTTGAAAACTAATTATATATACATATCAAACATAATATCCTTTTTATAAAATTCATATTCTAATTAAGTGCAATTTATAATCTAAATAAATATTATAAAAATAGTTTTGTATTGATGAATATTATATATTATGTTTATAATGTTATTATAATGACCATATTACTTTTATAACAACTACCGTATCTAAATATAGTGTTTATTTTTTGATAATAATATACTATGTATATTGTAAATTATGTTTTTAAATAAATAATTCATAGAATTACTTCAGTGTAAACCATATTTTTTTATTATTTTGAGATTAAATTAATAGAAAACCAATATTTTATAAAAAAACATTTAAGCATTAAATTATTATGTAAAATTATATATATATCTATGTGTGTGCCACATAAATATAAATTTAGTAAATAAAATATTATTTAATAATTTATTTTATCATATGATGTACATAAAATGTCTTGGAAATGTATTATGTCACTTTTTATGTTTATATGTCAGAACTATATCACTATAAATAAATACACAATACTTTGTTAACATTTATAATCTAATAACTTTATGACAATATAAAACTATTAATTAGAGTACTGTACTTAAATAAATATTTATGTATAAATGGGATAAAAATATATTTTATAGAACCATTTTAATGAATAATTAATATTTATAAAATATAATTACTACTTTTTATTTATGTATAATAATTAAATGATTAATAAGGGTGAATTAATATTTTTATCATTTTTTAAATGATTTTATCCAATGATTATATAATGATCATGATTTTATAACCAAAGGTTATGCTAAAAACATATAAACCATTTTCCATAATATAATAATGGTAAAATATTTTTTATAATATATTTATTATCATATTATTTATATCACAGTTCTTATATTTATATTGATCACAATGTTTTATGAAATATTTACATGTATTTATTATATATACTATTATTTAAACGAAGTATACATAAATTATTTACCTTTTTTTGTTATATTCTACTATATAATAATAAAGCCATACTTATTATGTGATAAATGTGAAGAAACATCAATCTTATGGCCTATATTATTTATGATTTCTATGTAAATAATAATAGTTTTAAAGTTTATGGATTATTAGGAGTCATGGAATTCATATATCATAGTCATCAAATTCATTCTCTGTCAGGAGTGTTTATTTTTTATTGGTAAGTTACTTTATTAAAATTAATGCAATAATTATTATCTTATTATTTATATTTATTCATCTATAACATCCACCTATAATGAAATTTTTTATTTTTAAAAACAATTGTAAAATAAAATAATCATGTTTTTTATAAATGTAAAAATAAGAAATATAAATAAATCTAAAATATAGATTGTTACATTATTCCCCCTTAATTTAATAACATCCTTACAATTATAAATTTCTATTTAAATATGGGGATTTTTTTTATACATACCTTCAAAATATATATCATTTGGGGAAACAATTCCTTTTCAACATTTTATTCTTCATGGTACATCAGATCACGTCATTATATTTATAGAATGCATCAGAACATTACAAAATTCATTAGATTCATTTTTTCTATATAAAATTGTCATATTTTGATTAAAATTAATTTTAAAGAAAATGTAAAGTTATAAATAATGGTGAGTTTTGAATATAAAGTTTTAAAACATCACTTCGAAATTGTTTCCATAAGTCCTTAGGATATGATTTGACTTTAGAAGTTAGAATTGTGTTTGAAATTTATATCCAATAAAATAAAGACATAAGATGTTAAAACATCACACACATTCATATGTTAATTTATAACTGCATGCCCTTTGTCTACTTATTAAATTTTTAAAACTTAATAGAGTCTCATATGATATTTTTCAAATTGAGAAAGATGGGAAAGTTTAGTTTTTAAAATATACATGAAATCATTCCATGATCCATCATAGTATTGAGGTATAAAAGAATATTGGGATATGTTGGACAGTTGTTTTCATGAAAATTGAATTTTAGAGAATGTTTCAAAATCACTTGATCTAGATTTTTCAATTATTATAGTAATAATATCTGTTAGAATAGAAAGGAGGGTTCTGTGTAACTTCAATCCATCCATCTCAAGGATGAAATTTAACTCTATTGATGAAATTTTTTGAATAAATAATCAATATTTTATGGGGTAAAAAATTAATAATGGTCAATGGTTAATCCATGTTGAATTTATTATGACATCAAATGTTAATTTTTTTACCAAATATTAGTAAAAAGGTTCTAAAAATATAGTAAGAATTCCTAAAAAAATAGTCTTAAAATTTAATATCCTATAATTAGTGTATTTCAAATTATAAAAGTTTTGGTGTAATCTAGATTACTTGTGGTGAATTCCCTATACTATTTACTAAATTGATACCTAAAAATAACAACCTCAGGTATGATACATACTAAGATGAACCAAACACAGAATTAATATATTTTTCATCATCACGCATGATTATTCATTAAAACTCAAAAAATATCACATGACCATAAGTTATAGGTTTAGTTTTTTATATACTATCTATATATACATCATATTACACAATATTTATTCAATGTATCCTATAAAAAACTATGCTTAATATTTACTTTTAGTCACATCATACATAATAATAATATTCATTACCTAGGGAAAATAGAAACATAGGAAAAAGGGTTATCTTTGATACTTATTAAGTGGTAAAACATATGAGATATCAATCAAAACAATATAAGAGACTATAATAAAGATCATAAGTGTGTATAAGAGGAGCATCAGGGTATGAGAACATAATTGACATATATGATCATTACATAAGGAAATTGTAATGAACAAAAAATATAAAGGTTATTTATTTCAAAGTAAATTACAATTTTGAATATAGATGGCTCATTAGAATGTGATGAATCGGGGTCACACCATGATGAGGATCAGTCATGGAAGCTCACCCTATAGCCATGGGCCTTGCAATATGGTTGGTGTTTTGTAAGGGTTAATTATGGGGTCTGAGGATCATGTTGTGGTGAGAGGTAATAACCCCATGATGATAACCCTTACATAGTTTATATTTCAAAAAGGAAAATATCATACATATGAATATAAAATTATGGAATAGGGTATCATGTTGTGATGAGAATCATTACGTATGATCTGGAAACCCTTACATAATTCCTTTTCATGATTTTCTTGAGGAAGGAATATAATTCCCCAACCCCTAAGTCACATTGAGAAGGATTTACCAAGGTTAGGTTTCATAGTGTGGAGCATGACGGTTTTACCCTGAAATTGGGAACATGGGGGAAAGACACACCTTGATAAGGGAGTCAAAATCATGAAGTTAAGTCCATGAGATTTTTTGTTCTTATTGGAGGCAAACCACCTTCCTATAACTAGAATGGACATTTCCTGATGGTTGGGAGTATAGGATGTGAGTTTGTCTTGGAAAAACTTTTCCACACCTTGACCAAAGAGGTCATGATGGGGGGTGGTCGCAGGCATAGTGTTGTGCCTTGATGCTTAGGTCCACACATTGGCATGCCCCTTTTCAAGTTTTTTTAAAAGGGGAATACTTGTTATTCCCATTTCATCCCCTTATCTTCTTCATCTAAATGGGAAATCAAAAGATGATATTTTTTCATCATCCCCCCCTCTATTTCTTATCATTGGATCCACAATGTTTAATTTTATATTCATAGTTGACTGGAAGTATTTTTGGCATGATGGGGAAAGGTAAGCTCCTCCTTCATCTTCCCCTTCTTCTTATTTTTGATCTTCTATCATTTCAATGGATTTAACTTATGGTTTTGGTTATGATTCCACTAGAGTATGGTAGAATCATATTGAAAGTATAGGGATTCATGTCATGGTGGATTAATAGAATCTATAAAGGAGTTATGTCACATTTTTTCATTCAATTTCATTGGAGGTACATCTCCCAATTTATTGTTTTGAGTTTCCACCATTTTGGGGTTCAATTGGTAGCAGATTAGATGTTTTATGGTGGGGATTTGGTTTTTAGGAGTGTAACATACATTCTAAGAGACATTGGAATGTCGTTTCTAAATTTTTTGTGCATGGAAGGATGATTAGTGATTTTTTAGTGATTATTACTCATTAGATTAATTTAAAAACTGAATTATAAATGTTTATAATTAATTTTTTATACTAAATGGTGTGAGATAAGATATAGGGATCATGATGGATACCGATATGATCTTGGATGGAGATGGTGAGCATGGATTTAGGATGGTAACACTATTTCGGTGGTAAGTGGTCCCTTTAATACAAATCCATGTGTCTGTCTGAATGTTCTTTCATGCATGATTATTGGAATTGATCTAGGGTTTCAAAAAAGGGGATTTATTGAGCATTAGTGATATATTTGACGTGAATCCGGGTGAATAAACATAATTAATGGATTATTTAGTGTTGATTCATTGGTTTATGTAGAAATTCTAGGAGAATTGACTCAAGACCTAAGAACTCATTAACTAAGAGGAGTGGAATGACGGGAATGATTCAGACAGATGTGGTAATCCGTAAGGCTTGGGATTATATGTAATTGGTTTGTATAAGTGGTTAGTCACCCTCTTCAAGGGTTCCCTATAAAAATTATTGAATATAAATAAGGGTAATGGGATCTTCTGAATGTGGGGATCCTAAGGAAGTGGGACGGGAATGTGAGATGGGTGTCGATAGCTAGTGGAAATCTGCATGAAACTTGGGTATTATAGATAGAGTTGTATTTTAGGTAGTCTGTATGTAGACATAACATAGAAAAGTGTTTGGAATTTGGACTGACTATTCAGTGAGACGCCTCATGGTGTTTTTGGGTACTAGTCATGTGCTAGGGATAGAGTAGGGGTTATCGGTGATTCCTTCAGACCCTATAGATTAGTTCATGGTCTATAAGAGGCTTATAAAGTTGGTTTAGCTAGGTATGACCTAAGGGTTGGGTTTTAATTGTAAAGACTGTTAGCACAAATAGTGTTGAGCAATATGTGTTACACCTTTTCTATGAGTCATGAGGAAATGGGTTTTTTAGCTAGTCGGATGATAGGAATAGGCTATGTATACCATTTTTTCTAGTTATGTATTCTCTAACTAGGTTATTTAGTAGTGTTGAGACCCACCCTAAGTGTAAGAGTGGTGGTATCGGGTGTGGTATGAGACAATTCATTAGATGAGATACGAGACCTACCCCTTAGTGAGAGGGTATAGGTATGTGATGTGACACAAGATATGGTATGGGAACCTATCTTAAGTGACAAGGAATTAGTCAATATGTGATATAAGACCCTACCTTGAGTAATAAGGTAGTGGTCAGTATGTGATATCAGACCCTTCCTTGAGTGAGAAGGTATAGGTCGGGATGTGATATAGTAACCTACCTTGAGTGAAAAGGTAGAGATCATAATATGATATAGGGCCCTAACTTGAGTGACAATTTTATATTCAGAATTTGGTGTGTAATTTGGTATGTAACATGGTTCTATAAACCACCTTGGGTGAGAGAGTAGTGGTTGGTGACTGGTTATGAAAAAGGAATTTGTATGAGACCCTTCCTAGAGGGAGAGGGTAGTTTTTAAGGCTTATACACAATACCCAACCCTAATTTATATGATATTGGTTTGGGATTTATATATGATACATCTTATCCTTATGAAATAAACTTAATTAGGTGGGAAAAGGTGTGAGGGTTTTCCGGTTAGCACCTGATGACCTAATGTGTTCTCTTATATTTTTTATATTTTTTTCTAAATTATTTTTCACACTTACATACACTATATATGAGGAAATATATAAATAAAACTTAGTGAGATGCTACTATTTTTTATACTCATACCCAATATGGTCATCCTGATTAGCGTGTAGACAATATGTATAGTCTTTAAGTGATAGGTAATAAGGAGAATCTAGCTAGAGTTGATGGATATATATTTGGAGTCAAGTTTGAGGAGGAAAATAGGTTTTATATTTAATTTTTCTTTTATTTTTAATTTCATTTTATTTTTTACTTAGTTAGCCCAGTGGGGGGAACTCTTTGTATCTTAGTATGATTAGAATTTGTATCATTTATGTTATATCATGTTTTTGTTTATTTTTACTGATGGTTGGATTTTAACTATAATTACTTATTATTTCTATGATGTTATATGTTGATTATTTAATTTATCTATTATTTTATGTGATAGTATTGAGAGTATAGTATCCCTTCATTAGGTTTAGACTCTTAACACTAGATGGAAACTTTTGGTGTATGAGGAGGAATTCCTAAGGTCATATAGAGAACCCCACTCAGGTTTTGTCTAGAGATCTAGGTTGGGTAATTATAAAATGGTATCAAAACATTTTTTATTTTTGGTTTTCTTATTAGTTGAAACATTTCATTAGAGGAGGGTAATTTTTATAGATTTTGATATATTTTTTCTTAGGCATATCCAACTGACTTGTAAGAAAATTATAAGATACTAGGGGTGGGATTATTGTTAAATTATTTTCACTGTTATAATTGAGTTGTTTATTAAATTATGGTGTTCTTGTAGAGTTATAATTTATTATTTTACTAATATACTATAGTTTCAATAGAGGGTAAGTTCATAAATAATCTTAGGAACTTAGTTATTCTATTCATGTACATGGATTATTTTAGTTGATAAATAGTTTTCAAAAAGATGAAAATGGTTTTTAAAACTATTAAAAAGGAAAGGCCTTGTGAATTGAATAGAATATTCCATGATTAATTAATGCAACAAAAATAACAAATCGATTGTTTCCCTAAATAACATATTAGTGGTGTTCTAAATAATTGATATTGGTTTGGTGTTTTCTCATGTTTTTTGATGTAATTGTAGTTATGATCTTGATATATGATAGCCCTGGAGTGGGTAGGTTGGTATGTGAGGTGTATTTTGATGAGATCTTGGTAGTAGTGTCTAATACCTTTATAAGAGGTTGGGTTGATTAAATTCCCTTGAGTGGGTAGATATGGTTATGGATATTCCAGTGTATGATAGTTGTTTGACTCACTCTAAAGTGATTATATATGGGACTTAGAGGTAATGTTGTTAGTTACACCTATTAGGGTGATTGGTTATGCTAGCTAGGATGGGTTGGTTGATTCTCATTCACTTAAGGGGTGAATTGGAGAGACTTTATTTTCATGATAATTATATGGGAGGATATTTCTATAGTTATAATGAATATATTTAGATGAGTAGATGTTAAATAATTCTTGAGTGCAGTGGGTTTGAGTTCTTGATCATGATATGAAAATTACTTGAGTTCATTATGAGTGAAGGCACTATGAGTTCTTATTGAGGGTTCAGTTAGCTTTGGAGAATTGGATATATTGTTGTTGTCTCATAGTATTAGTTATGAATCCAAAGTTGAGTTGGGGTTATGGTTGGATCCTTTTGTTAAGGATCAAATAATATTATTCCATATGTGCCATGGAATTTTGGTTAATTAAACAATATAGAATACTTGAAAATTAATGTTTTGAGGTGTTTATGGATTTTTGATATAGAGGTCTATGGAACCTGGGGATCTATGATTGTTTATGTTCTAGGGAGAAATGGATAGGCCCTGGGAAATTTCTATAATATGAATAGCTCAATGATGATGAATAATACCCTATAGGTAGTTTGTTATGGGGTGTCAAGTGAGGTTAATTAACATATCTAATGGTTAGTTCTAGATGAAATTACCAAAGGAGTGGGTGTGTTGTGAATATTCGTAACTCTTGGTGGTAATTTTAGGAATAATAAATTAGTGGTATATTTTTTGAGTTTCTATAGTAGTCATGCTTGGTCCGTGGAGGATTATTGGATGTCTATGATGGTCTTCAGTGGATCCATAGTGGGTTATATTGGTTTTTTGGTGAATATATGTTCATGGAGATGGTTCAATGATAAAAATATAGGATTCTATCTAGTTTAATACCATTGGTTAATGAAAGATTAAGAGGGAAATTTTAATCTTGGGAAATTTGGGATGATGAAAGGGGTTATTGGGGCCCCTATGGGAGGAAATTTCTATAAAACCTATAGTGTTTGGAATATGTGAGTTAGAAGTTGGATCCCACTATGATTAATATTTTTAGTTCAATGGATGTGGTTAATGTTCCCTTGGAAGTTAGTGTGTATTTCTAATCTATAGTGGTGACCAAGGGTTAGATAAATCGAGTGATGGATGTTTAAGCTATTTGATGTTGTGAGTCCCAGACACATAACTCATTTGTAAAGGTTTCTGTGATTTGATAAGAAAGGATCACAAGAGGAAAATCAGGGGATATCCCTATGTTAGTATTGTTCTGTCAATGTAATGATGAAATGTACAATACTATGGTGGGAGAATTATAATATTTGTGTAGTGTAACCCATGAATCAAGTTGGTAGTGATCGATGCTAGTATTTGTTAAATTATTATTATAGATGTTGAGCCAATGAATTTTATTTTTCATATGAAATAGGTGTATATATCCTAATAGGTTTTCCGTATTGGTAAAATTTTGATAGTTTATCTACAGGGGTGATTATCATCAGTGCATTTAATGATTGGTGGGGGATATTTCAATGAGCGAGTTGTATGGAGCTTGTGTGGTTCCATGATATCATTTGGGTGGAAGCATCGAGTTGTGGATCAGGAGTTAGAACCACGGTAGACTGAGTTTTATATGATAAAATATATAAATAGAAGATATGTTTAATTTTTTTTTCATGTTTTAGAGTTGAATGGGTAGTTTTGGAACTAGATATATTGTTCGAATGATGAGGGATGCATGTTTGGTATCAGTCTAGGTGTATTCAGTGAAATATCATGGGGTTGGACTGGGCATCAACATAGAGTCCTTGTGACCATCCAGAATCAATAATAAGTACTGGAATCATATTTCAATGTTTAAATGAATGATTTGGGAATCATCGGGGATTCTTCTGGGGGATGAGAAGACTTATAGTGAGGAATTTGTAATAAACCAAAAATTTATAGGTCATTGAATTTAGAGGAAATTTGAATTTTTTACTACATATGGATCATCACATCATGAAGGGTGAGGGTCATACCATGTAGAGATTTAGTCAATATATCCCAGGTTGCATCCAAGGGCCTTACGGTGTGGTGGGTGTTATGTAAGGGTTAATTGTGGGGTTCAACTATCACTCCATGGAAATACAGATTCATAGCATGATGATATCTCTTACATACTAGATATTTATCAATGTGAAATATACAATATATAATTATCATTTCATAATGGATTGTATCATTCCTATATGATAATCCTTTCACATTTTCTGGAAACTATTTTGTATTTTCCTTTATGTGATTTTTTCATGGAAGGTCGGTAATGGTGCAACGTCTAGGCTACACCATGAATTATTTCCCAAAGGGAGGAAGCACTATGTGGATATTGAGGTATTTTTAATAGAAGTGGGGTCATGGGGGAGTAATTATATAATAGAGGATGCCACTCCATGAAGTCTTATCTATGATAATTTTGGTTCTTCTTAGAGGAAGAGCTCCATGATGTGGCCAGAAGAGCCATGTTATGATGACTCTAAGTGCTGGATATTAGTTATTCCTATGAGAATTATTCTTTTTCATGACTAAAGAGTTAACCCCCTGAGTGTGGTTTTTGTTATAGTGTTGTGTTGTGATTCTTAAGGTTACACTATGAAGTTCCTATTATCCTATTTTTTATTAAGGGGGGCCTATCATTTCTGGGTCATATAATTCTATTTTTTAGTCGAATGGAAACTTGGGAGAGTCTATTTTGTTAGCCTCTCCCCATTAATTTCTTATCATTTGATTCACCTTGTTTCCCCACTAATTCAAGGTTTATTAGGATTTTTTTCACTGCCAAGGCAAGGTAAGATCTTACATCTCTTCTTCTTCTTCTTTTAGTTATTCTCTAATTTCAGTGGATTGTGACTATAGTTTTGGTGATAATTCCACTATAGTATAGTTTCATCATTTTTAAATTATGGGGATTCATGTCATGGTATCTTGAGGATTTCTAAATATGGTATATGTTTCCTTTTACTAGCCATTTTTTCAGTATGTTTCCTATTGTATTTTATAGGGTTTCCTCTATTTTGATTGCAATAAGAACCTGATTAGATGTTGTATGGTGGGGATTTTATTCATATGAGTATCATAAGAATTATATTATATGTTGGCATGCCATTTCTCAAAGTTCCAACCATGTGAGGCATATTATTAATTTTTTAGGGATTATGCCTCATGGGAATATATTAAATAATATTTATAAATGTTTATACATAATTTTTTGTGGTGTATGGTGTGAGATAGGAGCTTGAGAGAATGGTAGAGATTGGTATAAGCTTGGATTGAGGTGTTAGATTGGATTTAGTATGTTAACTTATTTTTAGAGGTAGTTGGTACCTTTAGTATAAATACATGTGCATTTTAGTATGTGAATTCATGTGTGTGGCTTGAAATTGATTTTTGGTGTCTATAATAAAGACAAAGTGGGCTATTTTGATCTAGTTGAGTGGCTTCTAACTATATAGCCTTGATAAATGAATTTGTTAGTGAGGTGATAAGGGGTTTTTGTGTAATGGTTGGGTAATAGAATTAGGATATATGAACTATTTGAATAGGGTAGTTGGATGATGTGAATTATCCTGATAGAGATGGAATGTTGTTGGGAATTGGATTATGTATCATTGGGTTTTGGAAGAGGTTACTCACACTCTTCAGGGGTTTCTAGCATTAATTTTTGAATGTAAAGATAGGTTATGGGATCTCTTGAATGTGGGGATCCTAAGGGATTATTATGGGAATGTGAGATGGGTATTGATAGCTAGAAAGAACCCATGAAAGTATTGGCCAGTTTAGAGAGGTAATGCATATGGGTAGACCGAATGTGATTTTGGGTAGTATATGTGTGGAAGTGGTGTAGGAAAGTGTTTGCGAATTGTATTGAGTGTCTAATAAAACCCCTTAGTGTGTGTTTGGGTATTATCCATGTGTTGCGGAAAGATTAGGGGTTGATGATGATTCCCCTAGACCTTATAGATTAGTAAATGGACTGTGAGAGGTTTATTGAGTAGGCATATCTAGGTATAACCTAAAGGTCAGGTTTTGATAGTAAGGTTGTTCTGGGTGGGTGGTGTTGATCGGTATGTGTTACCATCTTACTAATATCTAATAATAAATGAGTGTTCATAACTATTTGGGTGTTAGGTGTGGGCTATGTATGCCATGTTTTTGTTTTATACATTATCTAACTAGGTTGTACAATAATGTTGTGACCCAACCTTATTGAGAGGGTGGTGGTATAATATGTGGTATGAGAAGAGGGATGGTTTAAGATATGAGAACTTAACCTGGGTGATATAGAGGATATATGTGATTTAATCTGATATGAGGTATAGGAAAATACCTTTAGTGGGATGGTAGTAGTCAGGATTTGATATAAGACCCTTCATTGAGTAATAAGGTATTGGTTGGGATGTGATATAAGAAACTACCTTGAGTGAGAAGTTGAGGTTAGGATATGATATAGAAACCTACCTTGAGTGAGTGAAAAGATTTCAAATGTGATATAGGACCCTTCCTTGTGTGGGAAGGTAGTGGTGGGGATTTGATATCGGATCCTACCTTGAGGGAGAAGGTAGATTAGAGGTCATGTTGTGATATAGGACCTTCTATTGAGTGAGAAGTTAGTGGTTAGTATGTGGTTTTTGATTTTGTATGTAACATGGTATTATACCCCACCCTAGGTGAGAGTGTGATGGTAGGTGATTGGATATGTCATTGGGATTTAGTGTGATACCATGCCTCTATGGAGAGTGTAGTTGTCAAGATAAAGATATGGGACCCTACACTAAGGGATGGGGTGTGTATTATAGGTTGTGATATGAGATGGATTACTCCTCGTTAGGGTTTTCCCCCCCCCCACCGCCGTCTTCGTCTTCCCCGCCACGGCTTGGATTCTCGTTGATGCTTTGGGGAGGTGGGTTCATGGAATGCTGCGTCTCCTATGGCGGTGTCATCTCAAACAGATCGGCGACTGTTTTCCAGCCTTCTTCATCCCCTGGCCTTCAAGTGGACAGAGCTCTCATGGCGGTGCGGTTCCACGGTTTGAGTTTTCGCTAATACGGTGTGGATGCCGTCATGATTTCACCTTTCCTGGTTGCATTGGGCAGATCTGATCGCAGTGTTTGGGCTTGAAGGAGGCGGCGGGTTTGTGTTTCAGGTTTGTGGTAGGTTTTCTTCTTCCCTAGTCTCCATTTTTTGTTTCTTGTTGTGCGATGGTGGCGATTTTGGTTTGTGTTTTGGATCTGGATATGTTTTTTGTGATTGGTCTGCTTCGACATTGCGGTTGTGGTGTGGTTCCAAGGAAGGTTGTTGTTTTCTTTTGGGGTTTTTATTCCTACAATGGTGGAGTTTGAAGGGTGTTTGATCAGTTTTGTGAAGATTCTGCTGTATGGATGGAGGATATGCAAAAGGTTTTATGTAGTTGATTACATTGAATTGGTGGAATGTATTCTTGGTATTATGAATCCTGCTGCCCTGCTGTTCTAAGTTTGAGGGTTGCTACATCTTTGGCCTTTAACTTTATTTGAGGGTGGTTTTGTTGTTTTTAGTCATGAAGTCATGTATGGTTTCTCACTTTTTCCTCAAAAGTGTTTGAATAATAAAAATTTAATTTTCAGTCAGCATGGGATAAACAAGGTGGTGTTAGGTATCAGATGGCCTAGTTATCACCCATAAACTTGAAATTAGTTATTTCTTATTGTATATCACTACCTAAATTATTTCCCATGCATAAATATATTGAATCTAAAATATCATGTGAAGTAAAGTTTTGAAACTCTTAAGGATAATTAAAAGGAGGACCATGGTTAGATAATGAATGATTTTGAATGAGTTGTTTAATACTGTCGAGATTCAAGAATAACTATTATGGAAATAATATGCATGAAATATTTAGTGAATATAAACAACTAGATATAAATAAAAATAAGTGTTGGGAATTCTGAGAGAGGATAATAAATATGATGTTGTATATAATAATAATAACTGAGAGCATCCATAGGTGATTGTTGTGAAAGGAAGAGGAAATATATCAACATATATGATGTCTATATGTAGGATCATACATTCATTAGTTAACTTTCATTGGGAGGTTTTGTTTGTCATATTGATAAGATATTGTAACTAGTTGGTTCCAGTAGTTGTATGAGTTTAAGGTCATATTCTTGCTCGAGTTCCTTTTGATAATAAGAAGGGTGTTATGTGCATGGGAAAGTAACCATGACTCTCTAGGAATATATTCATCCTTAAAATAGGTGAACCTAATTAAAAAAAATGCTATGAAGAATTCCTTTTCAACATTAGTGAGTATCTTGAGATAGATTTGTTGAATAATCAGGAGAGTACAAAAGAAATATAAGTACATATACACACTAATTCACCCCTCCCCTCTCTCAATGTATATCACCCTTCATGTGATCCAGAAATTTGTATCAAAGTAAGGTTAATTACTTTTTTTATGAAGATATTACCATGGATACAAATAATTCTATCAACATAAAAATGAATCCAAACATTTTATGGAAAAGTGCTTTAGACATGGAAAAATAGAATGGTTCCTTGCATTCATTCTCAAGGGATTAATGTTCTGGATTCTGTTAAGTATGGATTCATTATTCTATATTTATCCTTATTGTGGTCTATAATTGAAAGAAACATTAATAATGATGCGATAGTGGGGAATGCTTTATAATCTTCCCTATTAGAGAAGGATCTTATAAAGGGAATGGGATGAAAAACTGGTAAGTCTATTAGAAGAAATATTTATATAATTTTTGAAGAAAACAAATAAGATAAAATAAGAAAAGTTGAAAATTGGTATATGATAAATTTAGGATGTTATAATATAGGATATTAAAACTCTTATTGAATTATTTAACAATTTGAATCTGATTTTCATCCCTATTTGGGGGTTTAGAGAAACTATTGAGGACTCTAATATTGTGAAAACGACGATTAGTATATTTTAAAATAAATTTTATTCAAATATATTTACACTATAATATGATATCCTAGTGACTTAAAATTGATGAACTTCACAACACTCTCATTAACTATGAAATGAGAATAGGAACTACACTTAAAATATAAAAAAAAGAATGAAAAGGAAATTCTTTTTAAAACCATAAAATGTATGATGCATTAATAAAAAAGGACTATCCATATAAAGTAGAAAACATGTAAGATTATGAAGAAACTCTTTATATCATATCAATAAATTTCAAAATTTGTGGAAGAGGTAGGTAGAGAGGTAAACATCCATTAAAATGTTTAATTATGGAAAGGATGGTCATTTCTTTCCTAATTTACCATGAATTTTGGAAGAGAATATGATAGTGAAGAATTACAGGGAGAACCACATCTATGAGAGATCTCTCATTTTCTCATTATAAAGGATAGAATTAAATCTCCACTAATTTATTAATACGGAACTTTATGTCTATTTAGGAAGGTACATCTGATAGTGATGAGAGTAATGATGATAATCAAGTCCCTTGAGATATATCTAAAATATTTCTCATGAAAAAATAATAAGAATAAGTGAACACATCATAGGATGAGTCATGGTACAATAGTGAGTGTGTTTCTGAGTAAGGCGTGACTATTATGGAGTAAAATACAAGAATGAAAATAAAAATGTGTCTAAAATAAATAGATTGGTTGGGAGAAGAAAAAATTCAGATAAAAGGAGGTTAAAACAAATAAACTCAACATCAAGTTGTAAAATACATCTTGGTAAAATAAATTAATATGTTGAAGTTTGATGTTTAAAATAAAGGGATAATAATTTGAGACATGAATTCTATCATTATCCTTGGGGATAAAGAAATGGAGGAAATGAAAAAAAATGCAGAATTTGAGAAAAAAGAAGAGAAAAATAAATTTAATAGGAATAAATTATTTAATAAGAAAGGTGATTATTCTAATAAATCTAATGCATGCAGCTATTTTAAACAAGATGTAAGACATGAAAAGTGAAATTCTATAGAAGTTAAATTACAATGAAAGATCTTTTCTACTAAAGAATAAAATGATATTTTATAGTCTATAATAGTTTATACTTCTGAGGAAAAGTCTAAATCTACTATTATTTAGAAAAGAAAAAAATTTAGGAAATGAGTCTTCCTTATCCACAAAGGTTCAAGTAAGAATAACACAAATGGAATTTTTGGAGTCTTAACATTAGAGGGATAAAACCCGATGAAGGAAATAAACCATTCAATAGTATATTTTTAATCATAATAAAAGTTTTAGGTATACTATTTGTGTTTTAGTTTGTTTATACCCAAGGTATAACACTTTTGGCTTAATATGTATTCACCAAGACCAAGAAGAGTGCAATAATCAAGGAGGAGATAAGGAAAACATATTAGATCTCCAAAAATACCACAATAGCTTGAGTACAAAGTTTAAATTAGAAAAAAAAAATCCTACAAGAATTATATAGAAAATATGATCAAGAAGTTCAAGCCTTATATTTTTTTTTCTTTTATCCCATATCAGTTGAATATATGTCAGATATTTGGAAACATTACAATCAAATCCAAATTTATGAAAATTTTGTTGATGTTTCATTTAAAACTTACAAATATAAAAAACCTTGGATCATGCATTGTGGGTGTTCATCTCACATGACTGGTAATTTGAAGAGCATTAAAAATGGAGTGAAATATTAAAGAGGAGTTTTGAAAGTTGTTAATGATAATTCACTAAATATCAAAGGTTTTGGGACAAAAACATTACTAAAAATCAAATCAGTAAGAATAGTGTAATATATGTTGATGGGTTAAAAAAATATTGAGTGTATCACAACTATTTGATACTAGAGATTCATAGTCAAAATAATAAAATATGGTGTTATTATTATAAAGGGTTTATGAGCCTCAAAAAATCTATTTCATATTTGGGAAGCTAGTTCAATATGTTATTTGATTCAACAAGTAAAAAATAATTTACGGTATAGAATAATTGGTTATCTTGAATAAAAAATATGATAAAACTAATCAAAGAATAATTTATAATGAACTTACCTATTTTGAAAGAGTATACCATCATTATTTGTAAAACATTCAAAAATGGAAAATGATATAAAAAACACTCATAAGGGAGTTTAAATTCCAACTTTAAAACCTCTTGAACTAATTCACTCTAATATATGTGGTCCTATGAATAAAAATTCAATAAATAGAGAGATATATTTCATCACTTTCAAATATTATTTCACAAGGATGTCATACATTATGTTCATTTTCTGAATATCATAGGCATTAGATAGATTTATAATTTTTATAAGACTTAAAGAGAATAAAATAATATTTTACTTAAAGATATTGAGATCATATTGTGGGAGTAATCATTCCAAAATATAGTTCACTAAGTATCTTAAAAACATGGAATCAAAAATGAATTCAGTTCTTTATATATTCCTTAATAAAATGGGTTGGTTGAAAGGAAGAATAAGAGTCTAGTTTATATCGAGGGAAAATTTATATAAGAATAAGATGCCTCAAGGTATTTTTCATTATAGACAATCAAAATTGATGGAATAATTTAGAATAGATATATCTTAAGGAAAAAATAATTCATTAATCCCTATGAGATGTGGTTCAAAAAAAGGAAAATATTAAACACCTCATGTTATTTGGGATTCCATTCCTGATCAAGAAGAAATATAGAATTATGAGAGAATTTGATTAAAAATATGAATATGGAATCTTTCCTTAATACATACTGAATGGGAAATCATAATAATGCTACAAAAAGAAATCTAAAATAATTATAGATATAGATGATGTCATGGTTTTTCAAATTGAATAATAAATCAAAAAAATCATTACAGATGATGAGGATGATGTTGAAAATTATTTACTTATTTAAGAATAGGTATAAAATAAATATATTCATATTTAAGATTTAATTATACATTTTAAATTTATGAATATGGATAAATGAAGACTAAAGGGGAAAATTAAAGGCTAAAAATCATGTTGCTATTGAGAACGTTGTTAGGGGTGATAATCAAGATGTACAAATAAAACAGAATCTCAATGAAACTAGTCATACTAGCCAGTTGTTAAATTCGGGACCTTGGATTGTTGATTAATATTTTAGATAAAAGGAGTGGATCTAGGGAATTAATTAAGAACCAAACCAGAAAAAATGAATAAAACATGGGAACTTGTTCCGAGACACACAGAAAGGAATGTGATCAGATAAAAATGGTTTTTTAGAAATAAACTTGATGATAATTGTGAAGTGGGTAGAAAAAAATAGGTCTATATATAAGGGATACTAAAAAACTGAAGGGGTTTGGTTTGATGAAACCATTTCCCAATTAGGAAAACTTGATTACATTATAATATTCCTTACAATATAAGCATAGATAAGCTTTAGAATACTTTATATGGATGTTAAATCAGATTATATGAATGGTGATCTTGATGAGGAAGTGTACATGGCACAACATAAAGTCTTCTCACTATATTTAAATGATAGAAAGGCCTATAAGCTGAAGAAATACCTTTATGGTTTGAATAAGGTTTCAAGAAATTATTATTTTAATCATGATGAGTATATAAAAAATATAAAGGGTGTGTGTTTGATAATATGTATGTAAAAAATACCAACATCACATCACTCTTTGTGATTGTGTAAGTTGATGATATAATATTTGTTAGTAATGAAGAAAGCGTGTTTAAGAAGTTCTCATGGTACGTGAAAAAATATTTGAAATTTTAATTCAAGGAGAAATGAAGGAAAAAAGTATGAAAAGGAGATCTTGAAGATGTTTTAAATACAGGTGGATAGTGGGGTTTCCACTCCAATTAAAGTGAGAATAAATATGAGAAAGGATGGTAAAGGAAAAATTGTTTATGAGAAGAAATTTATAAGATTTATTATAATTATTATATACTTACAATCATAAACTACTTACATTGTGTATGATCACACTCTTTTTTATTTGCATCAATATAATCCAACAAAAACACATATTTTTTATGTAAATATAATCTTAGGATACATCTGAAATACTTTTAACTAAGAGATTTTGTATAAAAATATAGGTGACCTAAATCTAAAATGTTTTACTGGTGTAGACTGGGTATGGGATATTGATAATAAGAAATCCACATCTAGTAGAGAATTATTTATTATAAGAAGTTGTGTTTCATGGAATTAAAAAAATAAATCATTAGTGACACTTAGCTCAACTAAGTCTAAATATGTGGCTTCATCATAAGAAGATACATAAATTATATTGATTAATGTATAGTTAAAATACATAAATGTTGAACATTTTTATTCCCTAATTATAGGTTGTGCCAACCATAGTTCCAAAAATATATCTATAAATCTATTACAATATTCTAATAAAAAATAAATTAATGAAAAGTACCATTTTCTGAAGTAGAACATTGAATATGGTATTTTCATATTAGAATTTTTTTCTTCCAAAGAGAAACTTAGTGATATTATTATAAAACTTCTCATAACAGAACAGTTTGAGTAGTTAAGGCTAGAAATGGGAGCATTTACAACTCTTTCTCACTAAGAAATGTAATTGTTTGAGTTCCTTCCTATATCCTTTTTTTCAAATTATATAGAAGTTATTTTTTCTAGGGGATAAATTTGATCTAGGTCATAGTAGAATAGAAGGAGGTTGTATGAAAATACTTATCATTTGTACACATTATTTCATGATTTATTACATAAAAATCATACTTAGTACATCCAAGAATATTGATCATATTAGTTTCTTTGGGAAATTAGGTACATATCACATAAACTTGAAACATGGATACAAAAACATTGTTGAAAACTTCCTTAACATGCTTATAAAATTGCATAGATTTTAAAACTACACGGGATAACCTGGGGACATATATAATAATGGGGGAGGTATAAATCACGGTAATGTAATGAAAAATCATAACATGTTGAAAGTATTACATGTTAATCAATAGGAATTTCAATGGTACATAAAAGGGGTTAGAAACATAATCATAAAATAATGATTCATGATATAATAAGATAGTTTAAAGGAAACATGGGAATGAGTAAACAAAATTAAACATCACATCATAAACATGGGTCAAGTATGACCTCCATGACATATTAACATGGTGTAAAAAGTACCATAATGGATTAGGCTTATTTCCTAATACCATACATGACATCCCATGAGACAAAATCATTACCAAATGCATTAGATCACTGTATAATTATGAGAAGAACCATATCTTTCATATCATGTACATGCATAAGTTTGTCACATGTTTTATTAAACATAAGATCATATTTCATCACATTTAATCCATTAATTAAGAAGTTTGGATTAAATTTTTGGCATGGAAAAATTGCAGGATAATTTTAGTAGCATAACGGGAGTACATAATAAATCATGAGAGAGATTGATGAGACTAAAAGGGGTATCTCATCAATTGTAAATAATAATGTATTTAATAGGTTTGTTTAAGATCATAAACCAACATAAAAAATTGTGAATTAAATGGCATAATACAAAAAAGGTTCTTGAATAAAATTTTGGCATGAAAAATCATAAGATAATTTTGACAGCATAACAGGGATACATAATGATTCATGAGTGGGATTAATGAGAGTGAAATGTGTCACAAATTACTTTTAAATAATAATGGAAATAATAGGGATGTATAAAATCATATCCCACAAATATGAATTAGAATACAAAAGTCATTTGATAAAGAAGGTTCTTGAATAAATAGAAGGAGAGGATCCCTTACTTTTGGCATGGTAATAGCTTAAGTAAAGGTCATAAATATAAGGATAAATGATATCTAATTATTGAAAAATAATTTTTATATTAAAGTTATTTTTATAAAGTCATGATAACATAACTAATTGATATTAAAAAGGATAATCACAAAGAAGGTGCTTGAATGGAAAATAAGAGAGGGAGATCCCTTACTCTGGTATAGTAACGACTTAGGTAAAGGTTATAATGATAGGGGATAAGTGAGATATCATTATTATAAGTTATTATAAGATCAATTATATAGTAAGTATATATTTATAAATTCATGAAAACATAATAAATTGATATTTAAAATGATGAATATAAGGAAATTTTGTGCATGTAAAAGAAAAGAGGAAGATCCCTTACCTTGAGGGGGTATCACCAAAAGTTTGGGAGGAGCTTCTTGAGAAATTTGTGGAACATTAGGGGGAATATAGAGAATAAAGGTATTATTATATTAATTATCCAATAGTTTTTTGTCAAGAGGAATTTTATCTTGGGTGGTTTTATATAGGAAAAGTGAGGGGAGTTCTTTATTATTTTCCAAATTTAGGTTTTGGACTCTATATAATAAAGTAATCAAAACCACAAACAATAACATGGTTTTTCCATGGTTTTTAAAAAAAAGAGCATTTTTTCATTATTTTATATTTCCATGAACTAATCAAATTAAAATAATATCCTTGATGATGTGGGAGTGAGTTGTGCTTATAAATAATTGAGTTTAAAATTTTAAAATGTCTTATAGGTTTTGTAGGATTCATAAAGGGTTTATAGATTTAATTAAATAACATAAAAACATACTATTTTAAAGGAAAAATATATATTTGTTCTTTTTTCTCTTTTATAGAATATAGTATATCACTTTTGGTTCATTATTATTTCATAATACATATTTTATATTTATACTGTATTTAATTTTTCCCTGAAAATTTGATTATTTCAGAAAATTATAAAAAATTAACCATTGGATTATTGTAGAATTATGATTCAAAAAAATTATTTTATCTAGAAAATTATCTAAATTGTTTTATCTAAAAATTATTTTATTACACTTTTAAATTAAAATCCCCATTTATTGAAAAATATTAGCTTTTTTACAATAACAATTTTATAAGCCTTACAAAAAGTACATTTTCACATTGTAAAATAATATTATCATTAATATTTAAAATATAATAGTTAAAAAAATAATTTATTAAAATATAATTTATTTAAAAATTTCATGAACTCAATAAACTGAATGTCTTAATTGAAATTTTATATTACCCAAAAATAAGATTTCACTTTTGTCGTATTAAAATATATTTTTTTATCAAACTCATTACATAATCATTTATAAAGTAGAAACAATAAGGAATAAATATAATAATTTTTATTGAAACTAAAATATACATATTAATACAATTAGGTTCAATATACATAACCCATTATTACACCAGCTTATGCCTAAACAGTAAAGTGTGCGACGGTGAGATACTTATGTGGTGGTTCAACGAACATGGTTTGTGTCATGATCCCAATGAGCTTGAAATTCTCCCATTATAGGTTTCACTTGTGATTTATTTATTGGATCTTATCTTGGGTATGAAAAATTACAAAGATGTTATATGCCTCATAAGCTTTCATAAATGGGCTTCGTAGGGTATAACCTTACTAGTTGAGACTATATCTTATTTTTTCTATGTAAATTGGATTTATCATAACCCTTAATATATGATATTCATATGATCACTATCAAATGTCTATATTATCAAACATCATGATTCTTAATGATATTTTAAATCATATTGGGCATAACCAAGTAAGTTAATGTTTTTTCTATAACCACATTACGTAATAGGGAATTAAATTTAATCATAAAGGGAATTTCATTTATAAAGGTTTAGGTTGTTACATTATTCCCCCTCTGAAATTTCACCATTTAAATTTTCATTACATGCAATAAAATAGAAGATGGTACTTATGTTTCGTCACCTATTCCATTTCCTAAGTCTCTTCCTCAAACATGTGGTTCTTCCAAAACACTTTGACTATATGAGTTTTCATGTTTTGTAGAACTTTGTCTCTATGATCTAAAATATTTATCATTTTCTCATCATATGAAATAAAATTTTCCAGTGATATAACCTATGGATTTATTACTTTTTAGGGCTTTGGTATGTAGTTTCTCAAGAGTGATACATGGAACATGTCATGTACTAGAGATAGGTTAGGTGGGAGTGTCATTCGATGGGCCAATTCTGATGAGTTCAAGGATATCAAAGGGGATGATGTATTAAGGATTAATCTATCCCATCTTCCTAAGCCACAAGACTTTATTAAATGGTGATATTTGAAGTAAAACTTTATCATATACCTCAAAATCTAGGTCTCATCAATGATTGTCTGCATATATTTTCTATTGACTTTGTGATGATTTCGTGTAATACTGGACGGTTTAGAACTTTTCTATCATCTCTTGGATAAGATCAGGTTCCTTAATCTTCCACTTTCTAAATTAATCCCAACATGTTGGATTATGAAACCTTAATGCATATAGATCCTCATAAGGTCAAATTTGAATGCTATAATAGAAACTATTTTTATATGAGACCCTACTAGGGGAAGGTGTTGATCTCGACATCCTTAGAAACCCATTAAACATGATCTTAGAAGATCTTTTATGGTTTGAATGGTATTTTTTGACTGGCCATCCATATTATGGTGATAAGAAGAGATTAATCTCAGTTTTTTATTCAACACTTGATGAAGTCTTCTCTAAAACCTTAAGGTAAACCTTGGATCTACATCAGATACAATAGAGGGTGGAACTCTATGCAATCTTACCACTTATATTATGTATATCATGGTGAGTTGTTCAAGAGATAAATATTCCATTATAACAATGAAATGTTTTGACTTAGTAAGGTGATCGACTACCACCCAGATGGTGTTATTGTATTTAGGTGTCCTAGGGATCCCTAAGACAAAATATATGGTAATTTTTTACCATGTTCATACTAGTATGGGTAATTTTTGAATTATAAACTTAGACTTCTGTCATTCTAAATTGACTTTTGGAATACCAAACATCGAGATACAAACTCCTAAATCTCTCTCTTCATGTTATCCAAATAGAAATTTTGCTTCAAATCCCTATACATCTTAGTTATTTATCGATTAATAATGAAGGATGAGCTAAGGGCATCACTCAGAATTTCCCTCTTCAGTTATGGTTTTTATGGGAAACATATTCAGGTTCCAAACCTTATAAATCCATCTTCAATAAAGTTATATTCTGAAATATTTTCTAAGTTATTCTTTAGAAACTTTTAATATTTTTAGGATTCTTTTATAATTTCAAGAATCGATGGTTTATATGTTATTTGATAATTTTATGATGAAGATTCTTTTATTATTCCTATGTCAATCATTTTCATTCCCAATAATGTTGGATCCATTTCAATCCTCATCATAGATTGGTTTGATGGATAATTTCTACTTAGATCATGTTTTACTTTGTTTTCCTTCTCAGGATGTTAATATATTGAATAATTTTAATCCTTGTTCAGTTCTAACCACCTTTGTTGGCACATATTAAGATCATTTTGTGTGAATATATACTTGAGGATTTTATAGTCTGAATATATATCAAAATATCCCCAATTAAGATTACATCACCAAATATTTAATGAGAAGATAAATATATCCAATTATAGATCATGATTTGGGTAGTTATGGTCATGGATCTTTAGTTGGAGAGAGGCATAGTGTATCACTTCGGCATTTTGAATGAGTACACAACCCAATCCCTTTTTAGATGAATCGCTATAAATCACAAATACTTCCCTAATGGTGGGTAATGTGAGTACAGGTGCAGCGAATATACTCTTATATATCTCTTTAAAAAATTCTCCACATTAACCATTCCATAAAATCTTGACTCATTTCCAATTTAAATTGTTTATGGTTCCAGAAAATCATGATAAGTTACTAAAAAATCGATGATAATACCCAGTTAATCCAAGAAAATATGGATTTCGGTCATAGAGGTTGGTCTACACTACCCTTGAATCGTCAAATTTTTTTGAAGGATCTAAAAATATCCAAGTTTGGGTGATGAAATGCCCCATAATATAAACTGGTACAGGGATAATTTCCATTGAGAACTCAATAACTCAATTGGGATGGATACCAAGAAATCCTTCAAGAAACAAATCAGTGCATTCCCTCACAATGGTCATGTCTTTAAGGTTGATCATTTCCTTAGGCTCAATCATTTAATATAGGTATTTTTATTTGTAAGGAAATAATATCCATGCATGAGATGATGACACCAAATAATATTAATCCTCCTCCATTCACTTCTATAGAATTGGAGGAAAATTCATGATATGGAGAGTAATTTTCTACTCTCGGAAATTTATGTTTCTTTTATAAAAAGAAAAACCAATCCATACCTAGAATTTTAATAAATTCTTATAAAGGTATTATCATAAGGTCCAATGGTTAGTTAATCCCACACATTTTGATGGCAGAGGTGTTATAAACTTGGGATGAAATAATTTCCAGAAGATTTGTTTTCACCAATATCTATACTTCCATGATTTTTAGTGGTGTTTGAATAATTCTATTAAACTAGGGAGATTAAAAAAGAATGTGTAGAAAAATGGATAATAATCCTACCTTTTACAATTTGATTCTAGTTCTAATCATTTACTTAATCCAATATATATATAGGCATGAAAATTTTTAAACTATTAAACACATAAAAGGGAAACTGTGAAAATTAAATTGATAAATCATAAATAATATATATTCGTTAACTTATGAATTTTTAGGCTTAATTAAAATTTATCCATGATCTATTTCCTAACATAAACTCTTATGGAAATATTTAATCCCTTAATTATGGTTTATATTGATCTTGTGGATTTACCAAATCATATACCTCCGGAGTGTCAAATGAGGTGTACATCATGGACCATTTTTATGAACTAGGTGATGATAGATTCCAGCTCAGTGTACCCATTTTGGTAACATTAATGCAAGATAACTATGTACTAAAGACACATCCACTTTTAATATCTAGAAAGTGATGTATTTTCTTATAAACAACTTACTCTATAATTTAACAAAAATTTAAGGAATTTTTTATATGTTTAGTCTTATCACTAATGATTTTAGTATATCTTTTTAATCCTAATCCCAAAAATAAATAGACATTCCTTTGATACCAACTATGAAAACCATTGTCTTTAATATATTTTATTGCCTAATTTATTAAATAAAAACACACTTAGTACGACTAGGAATTTCAATAATCCTAGTGTATTTTGGGAAATTAGGTAAATATCACATCAAATTTATACATGGATATAACAAAATTATTTAAAACTTCATTAACCTTATTTAAAAATTCCATAGCTTTTAAAACTACATGGGATAACCTGGGGACTTTCATAAGAAAAGGATAAGTTGTAAAGCCCAGTAAAGAAATAAAAAAATCATAACATGATGAAATTATTACATAATATTCAATATGAATTTAAAATGAACATAAAAGGTGTCAGAATAATAATCTTGAAACAATTAGTCATGATACAACATGATATCATAAAGGAAAAATGGAAATGGGGCAACAACATTAAACATGACATCATAAACATAGGTCAAGGATAACCACAAATAAATCATAACCTGGTGTAAAAATTCCAAAAATGGATTAGGCTTACTCCCTAATATCATACATGATGTCTCATGAGACTAAAACATTACCCAATACATTGGATTTTTATATAGTTTTGGGTTCACCTATCGCTTTCATATATGTACATGCATAAGTGTTCTATATAGATCATTCAACAGAGGATTATATTTGATCATATTTAATCCCGTAATTAAGTTATATAGAATACATAATTTGAAGTACCAAATAAAATAATTATATATATTTCTAGGTGAATACCCTTGAGTAGAAATGGTGATGGTATTCACAATACAAAGGTTTGGCATGAAAAAAACATAGTATAATTTCGGGAAAATAACGGGTGTACGAAATGAATCATGGGAAGGATTAATGAGAGAGTAAAGGGTATATAATCACAATAAAATAAAAAGGTAATTAATATATATATATATAATAAAATAATACAACATGAACAATTGGTAATTAAAAGGAATAAGACAGAAAGGGTTCTTAAATAAAAGTTTGGAATTGAAAAACCGCAGGATAATTTCATCAGCATAATAGAGGTACATAATGAGTCCTGGGAGGTATTGATGAGATTTAAAGGGGTTAATAATAACTTTGAAATATTAATTTTAGTAATATGTATGTGAAAATTCAAATCCCATCAATAAGAATTGTAAAAAAAATTCATTACATAAAGAAGGTTATTGAATAAATAGGAGAATGAGAGGATCCCTTACTTTTATCATGGTAATGGCTTAGGTAAAGTTTATAAAGAGAAGAGATAATTGGTCTATCATTAATTTAAAATCAATTTAACATAAAAGTAGTTATTATAAAGTCATCAAAACATAACCAATTGAGATTAAAAATTCCAATAGCAAAGAATGTGCTTGAATAGAAAATAAGAGAGGGAGATCCCTTACTTTGACAAAATAACTTCTTAGGTAAAGGTTATAACAAGAGGTTATAAATGATATATCATAATAATAACATAAATTTTAAATTAATTTGATATTTATAAATTCATGAAAACATAATAAATTCTGATTAAAATGATAAATACAAGGAAGGTAATTGAATGGAAAAGAAGATAGAAATATCCCTTACCTTGAGTGGGTGTTTCCAAAAGATTTGGAGGAGCTTCTTGAGAGCTTAGGGTAATATTGGGAGGGATATAAAGAGTAAATTGAATATTATATTCATGATTATATGGTTTTAAGTGATAATTAATTGGATGTTGGGTGGTTTTATATAGGAAAAGAGAGGGGAGTTCTTTATTATTTTTTAAATTTAGGTTTTGGACTCTATAAAATAAATTAAACCAAATCACAAACCATACCATGATTTTTACCATGGTTACATAAAAATATGAGTGTTTATAATTATTTTATATGTCCATGATCCAATAAAATTAAAACAATACCCTTAGTAATGTATAAGTGAATCATGTTTACAAATAATTGATTTTAAAATCTTAAAATAAAATATGAGTTTTGAAGGATTCATAAATGGTTTATAAAATTAATAAAATGTCCTCAAAAACATTTTATTTTAAAGTATAAATATATATTTGTTTTTTTATATATTTTATGGAATATATTACATCACTCTTCAGTCATTATGATAACATAACACAAACCATATATTTATACCATATTTATTTTTACCCAAAAATTCGAATGTCTTAAAAAATTATAAAAGAATCACTGTTGGATAATTTTGAGGTGGGGATTACAAAAAAATAATATTTATTTTATCCAAATAATTATCTTAAAATTATAAATTAATCTTTTAAATAAAAATCCATTCTTATTGAAAAATATTGGTTTTTTGACAATAATAGTTTTTTGACCCTTATAAAAATTACATTTTCACTTCATAAGATTATATTATAATTTATATATAATATATAAAATTTAATAATAATATTTTTTTAAAATATAATTTATTTCAAAAATTTATGAATATATCAAAAATAATGTCTTAATTTATATTTTATATTACCCAAAAATACAATTTTACTTTTTTCATATTAAAATCAAATTTTTATCCAACTCATTACTTAATCATTTATAAAGTAAAAATAATAATGAATAAATATAATCACTATTTTATTAAAAATTATATATATATATATATTCATAATATTATAGTCAATATACATAACCCCTTATTACACTAATGAACACTCTAAGGGAAAGGGGTACGATGGTGAGATTCTCATTGGGTGGTTTGGTGAACATGGTTTGGGTAGTGATTTAGATGAGCTTAAAAATCTCTGATAAATTGTTTCACTAGTTATTTAGTTATTGTATCTCATATTAGGGTTGATAAAGGGAAAATCCCATAGATTTTATCGCCATAATATTCTCTGATAAATGGGATTTATAGGGTATGATTCTACTAGTTGAAGTGATTGATTCTTTTTTCTATGCCAATTGGATTTATCATAACAATTAATATATATTATTTATATGATCATTATTCAATGGTTATATTATTAATGGTCATTATAATTAATATCTATTAAAATATATAGGATATAAACAAATAATTTCATGTTTTTTCTATAACCACAATATATAATACTGAATTTTATTTAATCATAAAGGGAGTTTCATTTATAAATTTTCAGGATGTTATATGGTGGTTAAATTTTGATTTAAAAATAAAAATATGAAATATAGAGGAAAATTCAAAAAAATATTTAGATACTATGAAGTGATAAAGTGATGAATTTAATTTGTATTAAAATTAATATCAAATTTAATTAAGTGAGTATGCATAGAAAAAAATATGAATCATATCTGTGAAATTTATGTTTATCTAGAATAGATGATTCAGTTTGAAAATTGAAATAGAGAAAAAAAAACCTAGTTTGATAAAGGAGTTGGACAATAACATGATGTGAGACCCTACAACTCCTCCCCTTGGGTAGAGAGGTTTTTTTATTAGTCCCTTGATTTTAACAGAGAACAAGTAACTAAGTACTCCCTTTATTTTTGAAATGAGATAATAAGAAATAAATCCTCCCTTTACTTTTCATGGTTGTGGAATGAATCATGTTGATGAAGATCCCTCACTTTTCCAATTGTGAGGACCCATCCCTCACTTTGTGGTTATGAGCACCCCTGAGAAGATGAGGTAACAAAAGATATATTTTATTAGTGAAAATCCTTTGAAAATTAATTCTTGGGTATCTATAGAATAATTTATATAATAGAGATATAGAGATATATAGACAAAAAGGAGACATCCTTTTATAAATTAATAATTAATAATAGTCTCTTTGTGATAGGTCTTAGGGATCACAAGATATAGTTTTTAGATATTTTTCATTGGCACATTATGATAATTTTTATAGATCTTCCAAGACACCAAGTACCCCTATTTATATCCTTAAAAGAAGATGAGAAACATATGGAATCCATAATGGTCATTAAACATCATCAACATCCATTTAATAGGAATGGGACACACTAAGAAAATGAAAGAAGTCTCGTTAGATCACTAACACTAGCTTGTTGCCTGATGCCACTTGCTAGCTGGTAGGCATGCAGGAGTTTCCTCTTTTATATCTTCCTCAATCGGTTGGTTGATGATCCTCCACCAGTATTCCAGTAGACTCCTGGTGGAAGGGAAAGCCACTTTCCATACCCCTACCTACCTGGTGTCACTACAACGACTGAATAGGGATTCATGTTTCATCCTTCTTTAAAAAGAGTCACCCCCACTTCCATACATGGACTTATATAGATCTTCTAACTTTAGTCAAAGGATTCACCATGTCTATTAATACTTAAAAAAATACCTTCATATCTTCTTTAAATACTTCAATTTATTTAATTCATATTATTCTAAGTATATTAAAAAGAAACTAAAACACTTAAATAAAATCATTAGAAACATTGGTATCTATTTTTTATCAAGAAAATATCTTGAGAGAGAGTGGTACATCAATCTCCCTAATTTTTATGATCAGAAACACTTAACATAAAAAAGATAAATCAAGTGTAAATTATTAATGAAACATGTATTAAAAGATAATTTAAGATACAAGAGATAAAAATAGTTGATATGATAAAGATATTAACTAAAATATAATTAATAATTTATTCCATTTAAAAAACCAAATAACATCTCCCCATTTCTTATTCAAAAAAAGTCCCCAAAAATAAAAAATCACTACCCCTTTATGATTATCAAAAAAAGAATAAGGGATAAAATATTTAATTTATAAGAACAAGGTAATTGAACATGCGGTAGAAATAATAGTGGAATAAAATATATTCTCCCCATTAATTATTATTATAAACTTAAAAACCAAGAGAAGACAATAAGAAAAGTAAATCCTAGGTAAACCTAAGATTAAAATAAGTAAAACATAAAAGATGGATTGTTGATGTAACTTTTATGTTTAAATTACCTTAAAAAGAAAATGAACATAAAATTAAAAATTAAAAGATTAGATTGAATCTCAAGATTTAAAATATAATATAAAATATTTTCAAAAATAATTTTGAAAAAGATAAGAAAAATAAATTTGAAAATGTGAAAATTTTTATTTTAAAAAGTTAAAAAAATACAATATTGAGACCCAAAATAAACATGTCTTTATTTTACATATTATACATTATATAAACATTATATTTCATAAAAAAAATATCTCAAGGAACGATAGATTCAATTTTTTTGGAGACTATCTACATAGTCATCTTATTTTAAAATGATTAATATCATTTCTACATAAAGGCACCATACTAGACCATATTCTAGACATATCATTAGTAAGTATCATCTTCATAACATCAGGAATGAAAAAATAAGAAATTGGTGAGCTAAAATGCATATTAAGGGATGAATAAACATTTAATGAGGGTTGGGCTCATAAGAATAATTAAAAACATGATCATAATAAAAGTATCACGACAGCATGATTGATAACTATAAAACATAAGTAATATTCAAAGTACATGGAATATGAAATTAAATCCACCATTGATTAACATGAAAGTATGATATCTATAACACACCTTATGATAATTTAACATAAACCTTGAAATATGAGTGCATCGTATCATAACGAATAACATCCTTTAACTATGTCACAAACATTATCATAGGGAAACATTCATTTCATAAGTCACACCATCTTTTCCCATGGTTATGAGAAACTAAAATGTGCCCATTCTTACCTATTTGATGATATATAAACTCTTAACCAATGCATTGTAGGGATATATAGGACTGTGTCCATAATTTATCCATAGTTACATATTCCACTTAAAAATCATACAATTTTCACATCGTAAAGAACCCAACAAAATAAAATGGGTATCATAAAACATCCAAATGTAAATCATTCACTTTTCATAAAGAATACTTGGAAATAAAATGGGTTTCTTAAAACATCCAAATGGTATAAAATAACATCATGAATTAAATCATTTGATATTGAAAAAATGATCACAAAAAATAATCACATAATAAGAGAAAATATTTAGTGAAACATAAAACACAACTCCATTAGAGATGGATCATTTGAAGATAATGAAAACCAAATCCTTAAAAGGATATTTTGTAAACATTTAATATTCATCATTGGAAAATTCATAGTTATGAATCTCTTTTCAAAAATTATCCTTTATTTTTTAAATAAAAATAAAAAATAAAACATTATATAATAACGGATTTGGTTTAAAAACTATTTTTCCCTAGAAAAAAAATAGATAACATTATTAAAAATGGAAATTATTTGAATAATAATGTTCAATAAGAAATTATATAACTCTAAGGAAGTTCCTAAACCTAATATGTCATAAATATAAACATATTAATTACCTATTTCATAACTATATCCATAAACAATTGCATTTATATTATCCAATAATAAAAATTCTCTTCATTTATTAGATTTTTTGTAACCTCTCTTCGACATCAGGTATTAACAATCATGACTGTTTTAAACTAGGTTCATAAAAGTGGTGTCAATATTCCTTTTTCTCCAACATATCATCATTTAAACCCCATTAAAGGAACTATAATGGATTTTTTATAAAGAATATTAATTTTATAGTTTCATTATATGGTATTTTTAGTCACGTTTTGTGAAGATGAAAATGGTGATGAACTAGTTTAAGGTTATATACTGATATTGATATGTATTCTTATAAATAATGTTACTTTTTGTGTTATCCAAAATGAACCTAGTTAATTTCATATTATATATATATCTTATATAATCATAAAATATAATCTAAAACAATCCATTTTTTTAAGTGAAGGAAAATAGAACATGTTTATTCCTGGATATCGTAGTCTGCATAACAAAAGATTTATGTTTTCATTTTTATTACTAAAAAACATAATGAAGGTTATTGATTGTACCATAATTGTAATAACATACCACTATATGAATGATAATGATGTTTCCATTTTAATTTGTTGAAATGAAATTAGATGAATAATAAAATAATGAAAAATAGAAAAGACAAAGGGAGGTTAGGAACTTATACCTCACTTCTTGGATTATCTCTTTTATGGAGGGGATTAAACCTTTGAGGGATGGTATTTTGATAATACCAAAACCTCTTTAATTTGGATAGAAGTTTTTAAGAGATGTTTCGGTAGAGTGTTTTCCAAACATAAGTGGTTTGTGTGATAGGTAATGAGGAGAGGATTTCCCTATTTATAAGTGAAAAAAGAGTGGTATTTTTGTAAATACCCAAAACTTTTCAATAAGGGGAAGTTGCTCTCAAGGAAAATGGATCCAATATTGAGAAATAATATATTGGATAAGCTATAAGGTTAATAAACACCTAAACCACTCAATTAAATACATGTTCTAATCATGTTAGGACCTTTACCTCTAAGGTTGCTCGTTTTTACCATTTTAGTTATCACCATAGTAACTAGTTTTTACCTTTGAAATTTTTTATTTATGAACAAAAATAAAATGGTCCTTATTATATAATATATACATAACTATTCCAAATATTAAATAAATTTTTATTGGTTCAATTTTTTTAAGTGATAAAAATTAATTTTAAAGTAATATATGTATAACATATCAACAACAATTTTTTTGAAAAATATAACTTAAATTATAAAAATTACAATATGGAATTATAAATTAGAACAAAAATTTTAAAAATTATAAATTCACTTATAAAATAAAAATTTAGTCTTATAAAAATGTTCCATAAATTTCCAATTCATACTTATATACTAATAGTGGCATAAAAGCTACAATATTGGTAAAAACATTATATCATACTATTCACCTAAAAATAAAAAGTTTCAAAAAAATACACAAAATTTATCTAAATATTATATTATTATTATTAATCAAAAAATTATTTTCATTTTTTAAAATTAAATTTCAAAAAATTCATAATTAAATATTTAAATAAAATCCCAAAATATAGAGGAAACCTATTCATGTTGGAAAATTGCTTTTTGAAGTGGTAACTATTCTTTTTTATTAATTCTAATTATTTAATAATTAATTTATTGGTAACATATTATTCAATTTATAAATAAATATTTTATTATTATTTAATCATAATATACTAACTTTCATGAAAAAAAATACCAATTTCAGAAATATATATGTGTGTGTGTGTGTGTGTGAGCATAAAAATATTTTCTTTGTTAATTTAGCTATACTAATTGAATTGAGTAAGTTTTAAAGTAGTATTTATTTTCATTATACAATTATTTCATATTTTGGTTACTTCTATTCAAATGTATTAATTCAATGACATGGTTTTAACAGTCATGATTAATATTTATGTTTTACTTAAATAATTCAAAGTTTTCATTTTACTTCAATGTTTCTTGTGGAGCAAGGTATTGAACATATTTTTTATTTAAGGAGGAAAAACATGGGTCATTAAATTCTACCCCAATAAATATAATTTCTTCCTTAGTATTTTATTATATGGAAGAAAAAAAGTGAGGGTAATTTTTCCTCACTATATCCTCAAGTTCCCACATAGCTTCTTTAAACATATTATTTACTTATAAAAAATTGACAAGATGAGTGGTCTTATTATGAAACACCTTATCTCTCCAAAAAATAATTTCCATTGGTTTCTCCTAATATGAGAAATCATATTCTATTTTTAAAATTTCTGAGTTCATTACTTGTGAAGGTTATGGTATGTACTTCCTTAAAAGTGATACATTGAACACATCATGTACTTGGGGGAGGTCAAGCAGGAGTGATAAAAGATAAGATACTACCCTAACATTATTAAGGATCTATAATGGACCTATATACCTAGGGTTCATCTTCAATTTCATCCAAAATCTCATTATGTGCTTCTAGGGTGACATTAAAAGGAACACCTTGTCACCAACTTCAAACTCTAGATATCTTCAATGATTATCTTTATAAATATTTTGAAAACTTTGTGACTCTTTCATATTTTTTTGAACGGTTTAAACATTCTCTTTCATTTCTTGTACAAGGTTAAGACCTATCAAATTCGTCTCTCCAACATCATCCCATCATGTTGGAGTTCTACATATCATCCCTTACAGATCATCATATAGTGTCATCTAAATTCAAGAATGTAAAATATTGTAATATCATAACTCTACCATAGGGATTTTTGATCCCAATATCCCTCTAAATCCATCAAAAAATATCCCAACTTATCCTCTATATTTTGAATTTTTATCTCAAATTAATTATCTATATGATGATGATAAGCACTACTGAAACTTAGCTCTATATCCAATAATTTTTGAAGACTTACAAAGAACCTTTAGGTAAGCCTCAGATCCTGATCATATTGAATGGATAATGGTACTCAATGTAGCTTAACAATTCACTCATGTATATCATAGTGAGTTGGTCAAGAGAGAATTCTTATTTGATGAAAATAAAATATGCTAGATTTATATGGAGATCAACTAAAACCCAAATAGAATCATGGAATTTAGATGTTTTATAGATCCCTATAATGAATTACATGGTAATGGTTTCCCATTTACATATTGGTATAGTTAATGGTTACAACATACCCTTATACATTTTTTTATTCAGTCTTAACTTTCTCGCATACCAATCATCAAAATTTGTATTCTGTAATATCAATATTTATATTATCCTGCAATTTTTTTTATTAATATCTCTATAAATATTATTTATTCTTGGATAAATAGATAAGGTAGAGATATGATCATCATACAAAAGTTCCCACTTCGTTCTATTTTTTATGGGACACATATCTGGGTTCAAGAATTTAAAAATCCATCTTTATCAATGTTGAAATCGTGAATTTTTACTACCTTTTTATATATATTTATATCATCTTTCAGGGTTTCATTATAATTAATATTAATGGATGGTTAAGAAGTCATTTGGGATAGACAGGATTTCTCAACTTCCCTTATGACTTCAAGAATCATCCTTTTAAAATCCATGAATATTAGGTCTCTTATAACACTCATCATAGATAAGGTGGAATGATATTTCCTGTTTAAAGCATAATACACCATGTTTTTATTCCCAATGTGGTAATGTATTTAGTATTAAAAGTCTATGATCAATTTAAACCATCTCCTTTGGTGATAATTTAACTCTTTTAGTGTGAATATATATTTCAAACTGTTTTGATGACTATAAATATCACACTTCTCACCATAGAGATAATTTCTCCAAGTTTTTAATCCAAAGATCACAGATTCTAACTCTAAATAATGTATCAGGTAATTCTTCTCATTATTTTTTATCTTTCATGGGTCATAATAAATTTCATTTTTTATGTTTATTCACCCCAATCCTTTTTTCAAACCATCACATTATATTAAAAACCCTTCCCCATTGTATTGTAATGTATGTACAAGAGTAGTGATCAACATCTACTATAGTTTCTTAAAACCTTCTTTACATTCCTATATCTAAAGGAACTTCTCTCTATTATATTTAAACTTGGTTAGTGTATTTTATAATCTTGATAAATTTCTCACAAATCATTAATAGTATATGGATAACCCGAGAAAATTACAGATCTCAATTACTGTGGTTAGTCTTTTTAATTATTCAATAACTTATGTTTTTGAAGGATCTATATATATAACCTTGATCATGATTTCATAACCCAATAATAACACCTTTTGGATCCATAATCCACATTTTCTAAATTTGGTATACAACTTATCCTTTCTTAACTCCATCAAGACAATCTGCAAGTGATCATCAGGATCTCCCATTATCTTTGAATATATAATTATATCTACTACAAATACAACCAAAAACTAATCCAGTTTGTATATAAAGACTCTATTAATTATATCCATGAATATGGTGGTGTAATTACTCAATATAAACAGTATTACTATAAATACATAGTGTTCATTCCTTCCTTAAAAAGTTGTATTTAAAATATCCTCCCTTTTAACACATAACCGATGATATCCAGATCAAAGGTTAATCATCGTGAAGTATTGAGATCTTATGAGTTAATATAATAGGTCATCAATATGAGTTAGTTGATATTTATTCTTAATTTATATCTTGTTAAGTTCATTATTATCCATGAAAAGTCACATTGATCCATATTTCTTATTATTAAAGAGTACTAGTTCTCCCTATGGTGAAGAACCGGGGAAGATAAAAACCCATGTCTAAATTTTCCATTAGCTTCTTCTTTAATTCCTCCAATTAAGTGGGAGATATTCTATATAAACTCATTGAGATAGTCATAGATCAAGGTATAAGTTCAATTGAGAATACAACATCATGCTTAAGGGGAGACTAGCTTATGTAAGGGTTGGTGTCCTGAGAACCAACTATTTTGTACTTTGATTACATGAATGTTCACTTATTATATATTGTTCATTGTTCTGCATGAATATAATATAATAATGTCCTGGAATATTTGTTTCATTGATAAGGTCATAGCAGATCCCTGCTATGATGAGAAACTTGAAATGTTATAACAATATTCTTAAATAAAGTTCTATGGTTGGATGACATACTATGATAGGACACATGGTGTACAGACCATCATGTGAGATTACTCGTAATAAGACGAGAATCTCTCTCATGGATTTCGCACTTGGTAATCTCTAAGATGGTAGATTATAAGAACATACCCACCAGTAGCAATTATGCATGTCTTGGTGTCATCGGAAATTTCTATCTGCGAGTGTGTGTAATGGTCCTTAGACTGTAAGATTGTCATTAACTGATGTCATGACTCGCGCACTTAGATTTACTGACGAAAACCATCACCCAGATAGTTGGCGGGAAGTTGGGTACGTTGGGTGCATCACGAGTGACATGTTGTTAATGGATAAGTCGAGGAAGGATTTGTCCCCTCCATTTATAGAAGTTGATATCTCGGACCTTTGATTGAAATATAATTATCACATTAAATTCCATGGCCATGGTGTGAATGACAAGTTTATTTCAGGAAGTCAAAGAACGATGGATCAAGAATATAGGTTTATGACACTACCATGAAACCTGCTTGATGAGATATAGAGACAAAGGGATTAAATTACACAGTAAGCATTCGTATGTGGTGATACGTCAATGCGGCATCAACTTATTTCTCTTGGGTGCCTTGACCCGTTGCTAGACAGTAATCTTGGACTTTAGGCAAGCCCGCCTAATGCCAACGAGAAATAGTCCTAGAGGGTCACACACTAAGTGTATTCAAGTATCTCAAGTAGAATAAATATTATTCTCATATGTGGTTTAATAATTATTCAAGGAACCCTAAATCGTTTTAATTTTTGAGGAAGAATAAAATGAAAACAAGTACACATCGTGTATTAATTATTACATGTCGTGTAGTTTTTATTTTGAAAAGGAAATGAATAAATGAAAACAATATATACACACCGTGTACATTTAATGTACACGCCATGTAGTTTTCAATGAAAAACAAGTACACGCCGTGTATTTATTATTACACGCCGTGTAGTTTTTTCAGTCGGGGTTTTGAGGATATAATATTGTTTTAAATGATATTTATTATAATCAGCATGGGTGCATGTCAAGGAATTAATTATTTGACATGGGGGTTTTAAATAAGAGTTAATGAAATAAATAAAATGTGTAACACGTTTATTTATTTTCATAACTCTACAACCTAAAACCCGATTATAAATATCCTCACAACCCCAAATCTTTTCCAACACACAAGAGAATCGTTGTGCACAACAATTCTGGAGAATTATTTCAAGGCCGAAAGAACCTCTTCCTCCAAGAACACTCTCAAGACCGAGAGAGATCCTCTTCCATCGGATCAAGATGATCTAAGGTGGACAACGCAAGCAAAGGCTTCTCCACGCTAGCACCCGGAGAATCCTTTGGTGACGTCCACAAATACGAGGTACACGTGTGGATCACCGCTAAAGGAAGTCTACACTTGGCTTCTGCGACGCAACGATGGATCACATCGACAACGTGATCAAGAAAATCAATGAAGAAAGAACACCCAAAAGGTATTTCTTTATAATTAATTAAATTAATTATAAATCAAACTATAACGATCCTTATTTTTGGTTCCAAAACAAACCTTCTTCTTTGTCTTTTTCTATGATTCGATCCATGGAGACTGGTGTTTATAATCGTATTGATCCCGGATTGATCATTGCTAATTAAAAAATTCCAAGTGGGCACATCCACCCACGCGCTTCCGCTGTGCCCGGAACCTTCAGCTTATTCATTCAAAAATACATTAGTATATTCCCATATAATAGGCATGTCATCAATGTTGGTTTCCTTCCCTATCATATCAGTCAAGTGTCCCACATTTTTTGGTAAAAAAAGTGATATTACATAATTTTATGCTAAGTGGAGATCATCCCTATATTGATAATTTTGAATAGGATGATCTGGAATATGAAATTAGATCTCCATCTCCAAAAAAAATGATGTGGGAACTGTATAGGGGTAGCCAATTCATACACAAAATCACATTAAATTCAACCAAGGGTCGAAGAATTAGGTCTGTAGGAATTATCTTCCTATAAATATCAATTGGAGAATATTTTCATATATTATAAGTGATCATTGATCCACTGGGTGTTTTTATAGATAGTTCGATATCCATCACCTAAGGTGGTGATTCCATAATCTTAGAAAACATGTGTGATATAAAATATTATGAAGAACCAGAATCAAATAAGGTACTTATATATCTAGAATAAAAATTTTACCTTGCTTTAATTCATTATCATGATCTACCTTAATGGTATTGATCTCAAATTCCCTTCCTTGTTCCCTTAGTTTGGGAATTTGTTTGGGATTTTTGTATTCAACCTATGTCAATCTTATTTTAATCTACGTTACTTTAAGTTAGGTTATCTTATAATTATAAAACTAATCCATCAATTTAACTAAGGAATCAATCCTTAAAATAGTTCATCAAGAGTATGATATCAACCAAAGAATATCCATCATGAGTGTCTATCTAGGTGTGTAGTAAGGCCTCTTTATTGTTCACCATATCATGGTTGAGTTACTACCCAACACAACATCTTCAGGTTTATTACCCCTAGGTAAAATAATGTCAGAGCCTACATCAACATGGAAGTATCCATACAAGGATGTATTTTCTTGAAAAATATCATACTCAAGACTTTACCAATATTTCATAATATCATCTTATACTTAGACTCATCTCTAGTGTTTTCCACTAAGGTTATCCATAATTAATTCTCAAAATAGCTTCTCTAATATCCAAAAATGACTAAACTTTTTCTCTGATACAAATTTTAGTAACCCAAGATAAACATGTCATTATTTTAAATATTTTATAAGATATAAACATTTCATTTCAAAAACAATAATATCTCAAGGACCAATAAGTTTAGTATCTGTAGAGAATAGCTACATAATCATATTATTTTACAATATATGAGATCATTTCTCCTTAAAGGTTCCATACTAGACCATCTTCTAGAAAAATCATTAGTAAGTATCATTCTCATAACCTGGGAAATGAAAACATAAGAAAACGTTGAGAATAAAAACTTAGTAAGGGATTAATAAACATTTCATCAAGTATGTGTTCATAAGAATAAGTAAAAAACATAAACTTAAGATAAATATCATAACACCATGAGTGATAAACATAAAACATAAGTGAGGTTAAAATTATATAGTATAATAACTCAAATACATAAAATATTGACATGGAAACATAATATATATAATATGGATTATAATCATTTAACATAAACCTTGAATCAAGGGATTGTAAGATTATAATGAATAGCTTACTTTAACTGTGGAAAAATAATTATTATAGGAAAACATTACTTTCATGAGACACACCATCAATTCCCATTATTATGAGAAACTAAAATGTACTTGAAAATACTGATCTCATGAGATATAAACTCTTAATCAATGAATTAGAGTGTGATATAGGACCCCACTCATGATTCATCCATATTTATGTATTTCACTTAAAAATCATACATTTTTTAAAATATAATGAACCCATAGAAATAAAATAGATTTAATAAAACATAAAAATGGAAATAAATCTATTTTCATAAAAATACCTTATAAATAAAATGGGTTTCTTAAAATATCTAAATGGAATAAAATAATATCATGAAATAAATCATTTGAAACCCAAAAAATGATCACCCGAAATAATAACATAATAAGATAAAATATAGGGTGAAACATGAAGAATAAAACTATTAGAGATAAATAATTTTAAGATAATGAAAACCAAATCATGAAAACATATTTTTGAAAAAATTTGTATTAATCATTGTAAAATTCATAGTTAGAATTCTCTTTTCAAAAAGTGTACATTGTTTTTTTAAAGAAAAATTAAAAGGAAACCATTCATGAAAATGGATTTTGTTAAAAAAAATATTTTCCCCCATAGATAAATAGAGAAAATCATTCAAAATGGAAATTATTTTGACAACAAATTTCAATAAGAAATTGTATAACTCAAAGAAATTAATTTGAGTTACCAAGTCCTTTACCTATACCCTTGATTTCCATAGAAGTGCTTTAACATATTATATCATAAAGGTAAAAAAACTAATTACCTATTTCATAACTTTATTTATCTAAATTCCCATTTATAATCATCATTTATAACAAATATCTTCATGTATTATATTTGTATGATCTCCTGTCAACATTGGGTGCTAATAATCTTGACCATTTTGAAATAGGTTCATAAAAGTGGTGATGATATCCATTTTTATTAGAATGATCATTATTTTAATATAAATAAAGGTACTGAAATTCTTTTTATAAATAATTAAAATTTTATAATTCCATTACATGTTAGTTTTAGTCATGTTTTGTAAAGATGAAAACGGCGATGAACTTGTTTTGGTTTATTTATCAATATTGATGGAAGACCTTATAACGATCATTAATTTTTATTTTGTATAAAAATATCCATATTAAATGAAATATATTACATATATATATCATATATACTAAAAAAAATATAAACTATAATCATCCAGGCTTGTAATTTAAGCAAAAAAGAAACACATTTATTCATGGAGGTGATAGTATGCATGACGCATGATTCACATTTTTATTAGTCTTAATGAAAAATGGGAGGGAGTTTAATACTTGTATCATAATTATAATAACAAAAATATAAAAAAACATAATTATTTTATTATTTTATTGTTTTTAAATGAAATTTAAATAATAATAAATGATATAAATAAATAAAAAAGAGAAATAGAGGTTAGGAACTTATACCTCACTTTGTGGATTATCTCATTTGAAAAGGGGATTAAACCTTTAAGGAATGGTATTTTAAAAAGACCATAACCTCATTAAGGTATATAAGAGTATGTGGGATAGGTTTGGACATATTTTTGGCTTACTTAATGGTTTTTTTGTGAGTGTAAGTGAGGAGAGGAGTTCCCCTTTTATAAGTGAAAAGTAGTGGCATTTTGTAAATACCCAAAACATTTCTATAATAGGAAGTTACAATAAAGTAAAATGACACAAAAATTGAGAAATGATAGATATGAGAATAGATAAGTTCCATTAAAACCTTAAACACTCAATTAAAAACATTTTATAACCATGTTAGGCCCTTTACCTCTAAGGTTGCTCATTTTTTCCATTTTAGTTTTCACCATGGTAACTAGTTTTTACATATGTAATTTATCTTTTATTCCCTAAAATAAAACAGAACTTATTATATGATTTGAAAAAAATGATTAAAATTTTTAAATCCATTTTTTTATTAAATTTTTAGAAGTTATAAAATATAATTTTAAAGAGTTAAATGTATAATATATTAAAAATAATTGTTTTGAAAAATATAACATAAATTATAAATTGTCAAATATGGGTTTATAAATTAAAACAAAAATTTTTAAATTATAAATTCTCTTATAAAAAAAATATTTTTTCTTATAAAATGGTTACAAAAATTTATAATCCATACTTATACAATAATGATGTTATAAAATTGGTAATATTAGTAAAAACAACATACAACATTATTCACCTAAAAATAAAATATTTTAAAAAAATATCAAAAATTTATCTTAATATTATATTATTATTATTATTCCAAAAATGGTGATCTTTTTTTCAAATTATATTTCTAAAATTATATAATTCAATATTTATATAAAATCCTAAAATATAGTGGAAACCTGTTCATATTAAAAATAGCTTTTTAAAATGTTGACACTTCTTTATTCTTCTTTCATATCATTTAATAATTAAGTTATTGGAAATATATTATTCATATTATAAATATATTTTTTAATTATTTAATCACAATATACTTAATTTATTTAAACAAAATTCTAATTTTTAAAAAAATAAGCATGAAATGATTTTCTTAGGTGCTTTAGTTATACTAATTTAATTTTATTGGTATTAAAGTATTATTTATTTTCATTATAAAAATATTTTATATTTTGGTTACTCTTATTCATACCTAATAATTCAATATAATTGTCTTAATGGTCATGTTTAATATTCATTTCTTACCTAAATATTTCACAGTTTTCATTTTATTTTGATGTTGCATGTGCAGCAAGCTATAGAAAATATTTTTTATTTAAGGAGAAAAAAATAGATTTATTAGAGAAAACCTCTCCAATTTTAGGAACAAGAAATTATATACAATATATGGAGAGAAATAAGAGATCTATAAATTAATTTTAATAGGGAAATTAAATTTAAATACATTGAAAACCCAATTCCCAAGGTACGTCATCTCATAACATTACTTGACAATTAAAAAAGAAAATCTCCCCTTAAATTGGGGTATTTAAAAAATCCCTCAAGACGGTAAAATTTGGTCAATAATTTCAAGAGTTTGAATCACCATTTTTATTGATAATACACCTTATGTTATTACAATGAATCTCGATGTTGTGTCCCTATAAAAATTAAAAAGAAAGTGCCTTTGGGTACCCATATTTGGGGTTAAGTAGTGTTAGATAATAAATATTAAGATGAAGAAATAATCTTAGGTCCACTAAGATTGGATTATAAGAATTTAGGAGCCCAAGATTTTTTTGTATGATATTTTCTATTGACGATATTAGAAGAAATATATATTCTTTTAGTCTTTCATATCTATAATTTTTTGTAATCACACTCATAAAGTAAATGTATGGTTTTATGAAAATAATTGAAAAACATATTTTGAGAAATACCTTTTATAGAAGAAGTGTTTTTTGAAGAATTAACATTATTTGAATAACCAAATCCATGATGATTTTTTTTAGGATGTTGAGTACCCAAAATCATGTTAAGATATTGATCACTAAGAGAGAATTTTGTGAGATTATTTTTATGCTCATTGATTAGAGATTCTAAATTTTCTAATATTGGTTATTCTTATTATTTAAAAAATAGATCATCTTTTTCTTTTTAAAGATGATCCTTTTCAATAAATAGTTGGCCTTTTTCTTTAAGAAATATTTTTTATTTCTTTTAAATAACTTCATATTTTTAAATAAGTTCTTTACAAAAAATATTAAGTTTATATTGTTAATAAAAAGAGGAAAATAGAGATTATTAATGAGAGAAAGATAATGAATGAGAAGAGTTAGAAATTGGAGAAATAACCTCTTCATATACCTCAATATTAGCCATGATGCATTTAGGACAGACTCTCTTGATTCAGAAGAATAAAATTAAGCCTTTAGAGCACTCCAACTTTAGACTTTATAGGATTTATTATTTTATTTTAACTTCTTTTTTAAAATGGGGACTTTTATTATAATACTTCTATTATTTTTATATTTATAGTAGGTAACTTTCATAAATTCAATTTTTTTTGGAACAATTTTTTTTTCTTTTTGTTTAATTTTTTCAATATCTTGGTCAAGCCTTCTATCTCGGATTCATTATCGTATGAATTTTAATCATCAACAGGATTGAAAGAAATTTTTCTTTTATATTATTTGTATTCCTTTACCTCTTTGGATTATTTTTTATATTGAAACTTCATGGTGATTTTGTATGTCATGAGAGATCTTATAAGTTCTTAGACCGCCATTTTCTTCACATCATTATCTTCTTGGATTATTGTCACTTTGGGTTCCCAATTTCTTGGTGAGACCCACAAAATATATTTCACTAATGTTTATATAGAAAATTCATCACTAAGTGGATTTAGAACATTTAAAATGTTAGTAAATTGAGTAAATATACTATTAATAGATTCATTTGGATATATAGAAAAGATTTCAAAATATTTCCAATATATATCCAATATAGTATATTTAACTCTATTTATTCCTTCTCTGTGACTTATTTCAATTTAAAATTTCCATGAGCGGTTTTCCAAGTAGAAATATAATTAAATCTATTTCAGTTAATCCCTCAATCGAGATCCATCCAAATATAAATTTTTATTAAAAATCCACTTTAAGGATAAGTGGGAAACCATCATTCAGAAAACCAAAACCAATACGTGCTAAAGGAGCTCACAAAATTGTTAAACACCAGACTAAGGTTATTTAAATCAGCCACTCTATATAATTCCCAGTGCAAAGTGATAACCTGTGTGTTTGGATCCTCCCTGAGAAGTTCTTCGAGATGTGATATCATCTTTTCCATTGTCTGAATGAATTATTCCAGAGATATTTTTCCTTGATTGAAACCCTGAGAAATTATTAGATCTTGCTTGTCAATCCATGCTTCATGCTCCTCAGTGGCCTCAACTTGCAACCTTATTTCATAAATTCTAGCAATTTCCTCAATTGAGGTTTTGGGCCTCATGTATTTATCAATAATTTCTTCCTTGGAGTGAAAAATGAGCTTCAAGCATTCCCATACATCCTCTTCTATTACCTTTGGTTCTCTTCTTAGACCACTGTTATCTCAGTCTTGCGGGGCATTTCTTCCCTTGCTCCCACCTTTCTTGGCCAAACTGGTTTCCATTGATTTTGGTAGGTAAGAATAGTCTTTAAGTCCCTTTGGTTTTTCCCCGGAACCACAATGCATTTTCCGGAGTCGTGCTTTCCTTTAAGCCCCTTCTTCCTTCTAGGGTTGTGAGGACCTTTCCCTTGGAAACGGTCCCAGCTGTCCGCTGATATTTGGCTAAAGCTATCAGCACCTGAATAATCCGCGTCATGAAACATTACTTGATCTTGATCCACTAGACAATCAAAGAGGTTCCTTAGTTCAACCCTCAGGCCTTCAATGGGGGCATTCAGCCCAAACTGCTTGCTCATCTCAGTGGGGAGCCGCTTGTTTTCCCCTTCAGATGCATCCTTTAGAGAGGATGGGGGTTGGAGGATAATTGGGTCCAAGGGACCCAATACACTCCCCTCCTATTGACTCCCTATAATAGGAACTGCATCAGTAACCCTTGGCACCTTAGGTATCCTAAGGGGATCGTCCACCCTACCCTCCTCAGGCCTCCCTTTATCCGGAGAGGGAACCTCGGTATACAACAGAGGCACCTCCTTTGAATTCCCAGAAGGTTCGACCTTCTTGCCAGCCTCTATTACAGCACATTCATGCTCACTTTGATTGATTTTATTCATCTCCACTATAGACCCGCTAGCAGAAGTCTGCTCAGAATCAATGTGGGCCTGTTGTTCCCCATTAGCTCTCGTCTCCTTCAACAGTAAACCCTATCTCTGTTTTAGCCGACCAAACACATCATCCACCTTTGGATTTTCATTCAATCTCCTTCCCTTACTCGGTATAGAAGACAGAAGATCAATGGTCCCCTGAGACTCCCTAATATCAAAGTGAACCGACTTTGTCTTGGCAATGGGGGGATTCGTGATTTGGCCATTCACATGAGGCACTCCAGTATCCTATAAAATGGTGGTTGTAATAGCAGGGACATACGGGATCCCCCTTCTCTCGCCTCTATACCATCCTCCTTTGAGTCAGGGATATATGGCTAAGCCTCCAAATGAATAGGAACACCACTGCTAGAGGGGGCACTACTCGTAGAATGTCTAACCTCAAGAGAAAAATAAGTCGAACGACAGACATGATGAATGTGTCCTAGATGAGAACAGGAACTAAAAAAGTTTGTCCAGCTTTCAAAAACCAATGTTTGTTTGTATCTGAACTCAACATCAACCTCAATCCAGAAGGAGTCCATGGGAGACTTTGAGACATCAACTTCCATGCAGATCTGAGGAGCAATCAGGTGGCCAAAGGAACGTTCATCGAAAGCAAGGAACCTCCCGATGAGGTTACCCAACATCACCAGAATAGCTGGATTTTGGAAAGGAAGGGGGATATTCAGGAAACTAGCCCAGATCGCAGTAGTCGGTGGGTCACGATTCTAGTGGAACTCGTATCCCCATCTGAATAGAAAGTAGCGGGAACCATCATAGGCGCGCAAACCTTTGGACCATGTGGAGGTTAAATCATCAGCATCGTCGAAGCGGAGAAGAAAGTGATGCAAATCCAACAGACCAACCATGACGCGGGACTTCAGGGGCTAGGCACTGTTAACAAACCTATCGAAGCTGTCAAGGGACGGTCTTCGACGTCCAAATCGGGCGATGAGGGACAACTCGAGGAGCGATGAAGCCTCCGAGAATTCATGGAGAGAAAGAAGAAGTGAAGGATCATCCTGGAAGAGAGCAGGGACTTTAGGGGAGACACGGATATAAGGGAAATCAGGAAGGGAGGCCAGGGAGGTGAAAGGGGAGAAGGCCGACAAGAGGCGAGGGGGGGGCAGGGCGGCCATCGTCGCCACCCGAGGGCCGAGCGCCGCAGCTAGGGTTCCATCCGGAGAACCCTTGAGAGTGCTTTGTGAAACATCCCTATCATTGAATTTAAAACAAGTTCCCCTCAATCGAGGTCAATCTTTGATTTTCCATCTAATTAAAAAGTAGTTATATCTTGGGGAATCCATTTATCTTCTAGATCAGTTGTAGGAGTATAACCATGCATATAATTTTTCCAAATAGGATATCTGATGCTTATAAGAAAAATAAACATGAATTTATTACACTAAAAATAATTGGTTCCATGAAATATAAGATTATTAGAATAATAAGTTTATTTAATTTTAAAAATATCAAACTTTGAAATCAATTAAGATTTTGAAATTTAAAAAAAAATCAAAAAAAATTAAAATAAGAAATTTGTAGAAAAACACAACGATCTCCTTTAATACCAGTTATTGGTCATAGTATAATAGAAATTGGGGAGATTAATTTCTTTTTAAAAAAATTAAAATAATAAGTTCATTTGAAAAATTAAAAGTAAAATAATTTTTATATGAAAAATTGATAAAGCGATAAATTTGATATGTATTAAAATTAATATCAATGTTAATAAATGAAATTAGAATAGAAAAAAGAGTAAAAATAAAATATATGAAATTTATGCATATCAATATTATATTACTTAATTGATAAAATTTAAATAGATAAAAAATATAGTTTGATAAATAATTTTAGAAATTTCTCAATGTCATCCCCTATATCTCCTCCCCTTAGCTTGAGAGGTTTGTCTTGTTAGCCCTTTGATTTTAATAGAGATCTGGTAACCAATTCCTCCCTTGATTTTTTTCTATAGATACAGAAATAAATAAATATTACCTTTCCATTTAATATATTTTTAATGAAAATCATCGGTGAAGATCCCTCACTTTTTTTATTATGAGCACCTGTCTCTCACTTTGTGGTTGTGAGCAACCTTGAGAAGATGAGGTGATAAAAATGAGATTTCTTTAGTGAAAATACTTCAAAAAACCAATCTCATGTTTCTATAGAATATTTGATATGATTGATATATATATACATATATATATATATTAGGTATCCTTTTATAAATTAACAATTGGTAATTGGCTCTTTGAGAGAGGGATTTGAGATAATAAGAGAAAATTGCTAGAGATTCATTTTTTGGAATGTTTAGAGAATTGTTGTAGATCTTCTAAACCACAAAGAACCTATATGTATAGACTTAAAAGGATATGAGAAACTTATATAATCTATACTAGTCAATAAGTATCATCAATGTCCATTTAATAGGAGTGATACCTACTAAAAGGAAAAATACTTTCTGGATCACCACTAATGACTAGCCAATAGGCATATTGGAGATTTAGGGGTTTCGTCTTCCTACACTAGTTAGTCAGTGCTCCTATATTGGATGGTTGGAGGAATCTTTCCAAAGGTGAATCCAGTGTTCATACCACTAGCTACTAGTTATCTCTATACCAGCTAGTTGGGGATTCTTACTACATCCTTATTCAAAAAGAGGCACCACCAATTCCTTCCATGGACTTCCATAGATATTTCAAAATCCTTCAAAGGATTCACTAAGTATATTAATACTTCAGTAATTTTTTTAAATATTCTTCAATGACTTAAAATATTTTATTAAATATCCTTAAAAGTATATTAAATACAAACAGAAAACACTTAAATGAAATTGTTAGAGACATAGGTGAGTTTTTGTGATCATGAAAACATCATGAGAGAGAGGGAGAGGTGCAAGAGTTTATTCCCCTACTTGTAGTTGTTTTAACTTGTGTGTTGAGTTGTTAAAGTCTAAAATATATGTCGTGCCCTGACCCTAACATATTAATTTTATTTAATTGTTTAATTATATTTTTTTTCAGGTGGAGTTGGTTCTAAATTTTAAAATTTGAGGGTTTCCAGCATAGGAACCCGGTTGGTACACAGTTAGTAGAAACTGCGAAAATATCGTGCAAGGTAATCTATAATTTTGACATAACTGAATCAAGTAGTTGGAACATCGTTTGGAAAACTATGTGGAGTCTCGTGTGAGGTTTCCAGGACCTCCAATAGAGGAACACAGTTAGTGCATAGTTTTATAAACATTGTGTTGTGTCCAAGTTTTAAAAAATAATAATAATAATAATAATATAGTTTTATTTTTATTATTTTTATTATTATTGTTTTTGTTGTTGTTATTTTATTATTTTTTATTTCTCTCCCCCACCCCACCTTTTCCCCTTAGTTGTTATGCCCCCTCCCATTCTTGTGTGTTGGGCACCCCACGGCCGAAATCCCCTCCCTTCGCGTGCCTCCATCCTATCATCTGCCATGGTTTCTTGCAACTATCGTCTACGATTATTATTATGTTCATCATTGTAACGTATCTTATTATATACTCCTAGGTTTTTTCTTTCTTTTTCCTCTCCCTATTTTTGGTCTGTATGCCCTATCCAAACCCTAAAATAATTTTGGGTGTCAGTTTTGGTGGTTTCATGATGTCTAGTGTTCTCAGGTCACGTTGAGGCTGATTCTAACCACAGATGTTGAAGGCAGTGGGTTTCACATCATTTTTGGGTGTGGTTTCTTCTATTTTAATTCTTTTGACCAATTTTAATTAGATATTTTGTAATTATTGAGTTTCTGGTATTTTTCTAGTGTGTTTTGGACCATTATTCATGAAGAAGACTTACACTCATCTATATGGGTATGGAATATATAAATATATACCCTATTTGTGTGTATTCACTCATGGTGAAGGGAATACTATATTTTAACTAGCATTATATATATATATATATATATGTATGTATGTATGTATGTATGTATGTAAGTATGTATGTATATATGTATAGGTTAATATGTGGGTTAGTGTAAAAGGAGGGTCCCTTTTTCTTCTGTGGACATCTTTGAAGTGATTTCAGGTGCCTATCATAAAAGGTAGAATGTTTTTGAGGTAGGTTTCCTATGCCTAACCCTTTAATTTGAATTCTATAATTTTTTAATTATTTTGAAAATATGTTTTCATTTCTATATAGAAATTATATTCTAATTGAAGTGACTTTTTATTCATGGAATTAAATTTTTACACATTTCCCATATTTTACTAAATCCTTCAACATGTGTTTATTTTATTAAGAATATTTTCATGCTTATTTATAAATTAAATGCATTTTGAATGATTAAGTGTTTTCTAAATGATTTTGAATTTGAAATGGTTGATTTCAAATATATTTTTTGTGTGAAAAAAATTGATGTTTCCCCACAGTCATTAATGTGTATATGGTTTTTGAATTGGATTATTCCCTATGGAAGTGGTTTTAAATGGAATGATATCTTGTGATTTTCTGTTTATGATAAAAGGGTGAATTGGTATAATTTGTAAAATTAGAGAACTTGGAAATTTTGGGTACCTAGGTAAGTTCTAATGGACTAGTACGCCGACTGATTCGGTAGATTAACCCCAGCAAGTTTTATGCTACAAACTAACTAAACGAATGATAATGCTTTATGAACCATTATAACTTTGGTTGTGATCTATATAGAGGATTTTTTATGATAATGGACTATATTTTTTATCCTAAATTTATGAGTATCCTAGGGACCTGATGACCTAGATTCTTAGGTATTTCCCATGGTGTTTTCCCTATTTTACTCTTGTTTTTCATGGTACTATTTTAAAATACGATTCTATCAGGTTTCATATTTCTTTCTAGTTTCATTATAAAATATAACATTTGTTTTTTTATACTGATACACCTGTATGGAATACGTTATCTTTTATAAGGAATTCAATGAAAAAAAAAATCATGCTTCAAAAACTATTATGAAGATATAATGGAAAATAGTTTTACTTAAAATAAAATTTTGTTTCTTTTTTCTTAAAAGGATATAAAAATATATTTTTATATGTATTATTTTCAAACTAACATGAATCAATTTTCTTCTTAAAGTTCAAGAATAAGGATTATTTTATTTAAGCACACCTACTGAGTTTTAATAATCAAGCCTATACCTATGTACTTTTTTAGCTTTTGGTGCAGCTCCTGGATCAGTATCGGTCACCATGGAGTGTTTTTGCTCTTGTTAGAGGTGGCCCAATAGGTCACATAAGGGTGCGTGTAGTATTTCATTCTCTCTTTTCCACTACATGTGTTTACTTTATTTTTATTTTTTTATTTATTTATTTATTTAATTATTTATTTATCAATCATTTATGGGATAAATCATTCACAATAAGATCTTATCTAATGTCCGGCACTAGTTTCCATCCTTGAAGAATTAGGAATTCCTCTTGGTCCTTGTTGCAGGATAGCTTGGGTGGCCAATTCAGGGTTAACCAAAGTTAGTATGTGATAAAATGAAATCAAAGGAAAGTTATACCTTATTATTTGTGTATGTCCAATAGTTCATAGATAGTATTTTCAGAATTAAAATCTCTATTCATGGGTAGGTACTTGATCACCACCTATTTAAAAGGATGCTTAAATAGCCAGAGTGGCTTGGGGTGGTCTAACCTCAAAATCATATCTTGGTTCTCAAGTGTTGTGAGGTCCTTATTTTTTCTTTGAACCTTTCTAGTTGGTTTTGAGGATTTGGTGGTTATTATAAGAGGGATTCATAGGGTTCATGGTTTTTTTTGCATGCTCTAGAAAACCATGAATAAACCATGCAACTTTCTCTGATTACCTCTGATGTTCTCACTTGGTTGGCACATGGCATGTCAAATAATGCGGCCAAGCCTTGTGTAGAAGTTGTTCCTTAGAGAATTTGGGATTTTTTATCGAGTTTTGAGTTTACTTTTATTATTATTGGTGTGGTTTTAAGTTTTTTTTTTGGGTTTTTACCCTTGGATTTTAAAATAATGATTGGTGAATGAAAAATCGTTTTTCCAAAATGAAAACCTTGGATAGTTTGAAAATGAAATGGGTTGTTTAGGAAATGGAAATTGTTTTGGCAACTAAAATTATTTTGGAAAATAATACAATTTTGGAAAATGTTTTGGGGGTTTTTGGAACAGTTTTTTGGAATTTTAAATGATAATTAAATCAATAATTTGAAACATGGGTTGAATGTTTTGTTTCAGAAATTAAAATTTCTTGTTTTATCCTCTCGTATTCTTATAAATGCTCACATATATGGATTTGTGTGTGGAAGTGGATGGATAGTGGTATGTGTGGATGTATTCTTGATATATCATTGGGATGTGTATATGTATGTATTCATAGAGTACCAATGGTAGGTGATTGGTTTTTAAGTATTGTTATGTTTTCTTAAAATAGTTTTCAAAACAGGGTATTTCAAAGTCTCAAAAAGTTGAAGTGTTGTGATGCTACCTTTTTTTGGAGTTTTCCTTTTTGGTATTTGGATTTTATGTGTTGGGGGTGTAATTGAAATTATATTTTGAGTATGGTTTATTGATTTATGATTCAGATGTGCATATTTGGCTCGTGATGCTCTTTATTTTGGTTTAGTGTCTCTTTTTTTAAGTATTCTCCATAATTGTATCAGTAAAAAGAGTAGGTGGTTGGCCTCTAAAGTTTCTTCCTTGGATGTTTATGTGAATGTTAGTCTTTGGAATCAGTTTTGGTCATCATCTAGTGGTTTATATTATCAGAATTTTGGTGGTTGTAGTCTTTTAAGAAGTTATAAAAAAAAGTGTTTTTTTGGGCATTCTAATTAACGACACTACCCAAACTCTGGATCGAGTGGTGGATCTGAATCCCTTACAGACATTATACCACACTAGGATTTTCTATGATGTTTTTACACCTTATTTAGGTGAGAAAGTGTATAATAACTAGTTTGTAGTTTCCTTACAGAAATATTTTTCATTCGGCATGGCTGCTTGGGTCACCAAAAGGGGAATCTGTAAGTTTCACTACCAAAATAGGAAGTTCCAATTAATAATAATTAACTCCTAAATTCAGGGTATAAAATGATTCAATACATTATGTATCAATACATATAACTCATAAGGAATATTTTCACATAATTTAGGAGTTATTAGGTGTAGTGGTTATTGACCCAACCTGTTGTCTTCGACATTAGAGAGGAATCAGTTTGAGTTTTCACTTCATATGGGTGTCTATTTTGAGGACCCTTTCTATTTTTATGTTTTGGGTGGCCTTTTTTATTTTGATATATAAATATTTTTACCATTTTAATGTGTATTTTGAGTGGATAAAATTCTTTTGGAATGGTTTTTATTTTTGCGTTGTGCCTATTTGGGTTGGCCTTGTTTCTTGGTTCAGTCTGGTGTTTAATTTTTATCTATTTCATTGGAGATACCCATTTTGTTGGGGTTAGTATATTCTATTTGGATTTAAATGGGTGGGATACCCACTATGGGTCTCTTTGATGTCTTCTCTTAAGGTGTTCAGGTGTGACATGGGATTTTAAGAGGTCATAGTGATGTTAGAGGTTTTGTTTGGATTTGTAATTTCTTTCAACTTGGGAAATTAAGATTTTGCCGGAGTCCTAAATTTTTTGGGAAATAACTATGGGAAAAATATCATGGTGAACCAAGTATATTAATTCTTGTGTTTCCTCTTAGTTAATTTTGAATTTTTTTTCACTAGTGTGTTTTCTTATTTCTACCAGGCCTGACCCCAATCATAGTGGTTCATATATCTTAGGTAATGGTTCATGTGAAAAATCCTCATGGAGATCCCTAATAGACCATGATAGGTTTCTTTGGTGATTTATATGTTATAGGTTGGGGTGTTCCTTGTTTTGAGGTTATGTTGGCATATTTGAGTTCCTCATTGTTATCTCTATCATTTGGTGGTTTGAGTCTTTGGTATTTATTAATTATTTCTTTGGATGTTGAAATGGTTCCTTGAGGAAGGTCTTACTAGATTCTTGGGGTCTATATGTTTTAGTTTTTGGGTGGAAAGTGAGTTTTTAGTTCTCAGCCTTCAGGTTTTTGAAGTTATAATTTTGGAAATTTTTTGTTCGGGTCTCGGTTAGTCAAGTCTTTTGGGAATTTCTTGGGGTTAAAAGTTTCATGGTGGGGATAATTTTCACACACCAACACTGAATTGTTAATTATATTTAATTATTTAATTATAATTATCTTCATTTTTGAGTTTCAAGTCAATCTGATTTTAAACATTAAAATTTTGGGGTTTCCATCATAGCCCCATGGTTGGCGCACGGTTAGTAGAAACTGTGTGCAGACCGTGTGAGGGAATCTATAATTTTGATGGATTCAAATCACATAGTCATCACATGTTTTGAAAAATTGTGTGTCTTCCCATGTGATTTTTCAATGAACCCCAGTAGAGGCACACAGTTGGTGCATGTTTTTCTTAATCATGCAGCCAAACTGTGCATGGTGTCTAGGTTTTAAAAAAAATTGTGTATTACTATTATTATTGTTGTTGTTTTATTATTACTGTTATTATTATTTTTGTTTATTTTATTTTCTACCCCCCCCCCCCCCATTCCTATGTGTCACGCACCCCATGGTCGAAGCCCCTCCCTTCATGCACCTCCCTACTCTTTTCTTCCATGTTCTCTGGAAGCTACCACCTTCAATTCTTGGTGTGTTTATCATGGTATGGTCTCCTCTTCTTTCCTCCTATGTTTTTTATTGTTTTTTATATTCTCTCTCTTATGGTGAACATGACCTATCAAAACCATAACCCAATTTTGGGTGTCTATTTTGGTGGTTTCTTAATGTCTAGGGTTCTTGGGTCCCGTTGAGGCTGATTCTAACCATGGTCATTGAATACAGTGGTTTATACATCAGTTTTGGGTAAGGTGTCTTCTTTTATAATTATTTGACCCAATTTTAATTATTGATTTTTTAATTTTCAGTTTATGGTATTTTTCTAGTGCGCTTTTTCACCATCGTTTGTGGAGGTAACTTACATTTATATGCATGGGTAAGGCATATATAAATATATACCCTATTTATACATATTTTTCCATAGTGAGTGGAATATATACATTACAATTAGGGGTATATATATGTATAGGTGAATATTTGTGTAAGTTTAAATAGAGAGTATTTTTTACTTTTATTGACATCTTTGAAGTGGTTTCTGGTGTCCATCTTCAAGATCAGAATGTTTTGAGGTGGGTTTCCTATGCCTAACCCTTTAATTTAAATTCCATAATTACTTTTTTATTTTAAAAATCTGTTTTCATTATTATATAGATATTATATACTATGAGAAGTGATTTTTTATACTTGGAAATAAATTTTTAGTCTCTTCCCATATTTTACTTAAGACTTTAATATAGGTTTCTTTTGTTAATCCTTTTTCATACCTATTTATAAATATAAATCAGATTGAATGTTTAAGTGTTTTCTAAATGATTTTTAATGTAAAATGGGTGATTTCAAATATTTCATCTATGTGTGTGAAAATGGTGTTTTCCCATCGGTGTTGATGTGTGTATTATTTTGGAATTGGATTATTCCCTATGGAAATAGTTATAAATAGCATGATATCTCGTGATGGTCGGTTTATGATAAAAATGGGAAATTTTTATGATTTTAAAATTTAGAGCACTTGGGAACCCTAAGTGCCTAGGAAGGCTGTTATGGACTAGTATGTCAACTAAATCAGCAGGGAAATGACCTGAGATCCTTAGCAAGTTTTACTCTACAACACCAACTAAATTAATGATGGTTCTTTGGGGATCTATAGAACTTTGGATATGACCACTCTAGAATCTCATGCATGAGATGGATTATATTGATTGATCACTAAGGTATGAGGATCCTAGGGCCCTGATGACCTAGATACTTAGGGATTCCTCATGGTGTTTCCTCTCTTTTACTCTTTTTTTCATAGTACTATTTTAAAATTCTATTTTTTACATTTTCCACTTTTTTTAGTTTCTTAATAAAATATAATCTTTGATTTTTTCATACTCTAACACATGTATAGTATAGGTAATATTTTATATAGAATTCACTAAAAAAACCCATTCTTCAGAAAATGTTTTTGAAAATATAATGGAAATTATTTTTCCTTTAAATGACATTATTTTACTTTTTTCCCTAAAATATTAGAAAAAACTATTTTTATATGTCTTATTTTCAAACTAGAATGACTGAGTTTTCATTATAAAGGTCACTCATAGGGAATAGTTTATTCAGGCATGCCTACTATGTATTAATACTCACGCCTATACATTTGTATTTATTATTTTAACTTCTGGTGTAGATAAAAACTAATTCTTAGTCACCATGGAGTGACATTGGTTTAGTTTGAGGTTCCCTATGAGGTCACATAGATCTATGTGCAGTAGTTCTTTCTCTCTTTTCCACTGCTAGTGTTTTCATTATTATTTTGTTTTTATTTATTTATTTATTTATTTATTTATTTATAATTAATTTACTACCTAAATCATTAATAACTGAGTTTAATATAATGTTTGTAACTAGTTTCTAGCCTAGGTCTATTAATAACTCCTCTAAATCCTTATTGGGGGCCTGCTCGGGTGACTAATTCTGGGTTGACCTGGGTTGATTTGTGGAAAAATGGTATCAGATGCTAGTTAACCCTTGTTATTTGGGGATGTCTAGAAGTTTTGGATCTAGTATTTTCAAAATCCAAGTGTTCAGTAATGGTTCGGTGCTTTATCACCGTCTATTTAGAAGGATTATTGAATTTTTAGGGTGTTCCAGAGTGGTCTTTTCATAAAATCTGATCTTGGATCTCGGGTATTTTCAAGGTCCTTGGTTTTTTTATCATTTCTAGATAGTTTTTACGATTTTGTGGTTATTATGGTATGGATTCAGAGGGTTGTTTTTTTCATATGCATGTCCTGGAAATCTATAGGTAGACCACGAAATTTTCTAGATGACCTCTGATGTGCTCACCTGGTTGGTACACATCCAACCAAACCATGCGGCCAAGCCATGTTTCATAGTTGTTACTCTAAGACTTTTGTTTTTTTGATAGAGTGTTGAGTTTCTTTTTTTATCCTTGGTCTGGGATAACGTTTTTTTTTATTTATATCGTTGTATTATAAAATGATGATTGTTTTATGAAAATTGGGTTTCACAAAATGAAAACCTTGTATTATTTGAAAATTAAATAGGTTGTTTTGGAAATGGGAATAGTTTGAGAAACTAATATTGGTTTAGAAAATGGAATAGTTTTAGAAAATGTTGTGGGGATTTTGGCTTATTTTAGTGAAATGTGAAATGATAGGTGAATTGAGAAATTGAAACTTGGGTTGAATGTTTTGTTTTGTAAATGAAAATTTCTTATTTTGGCCTTTGGTATTCTTATGAATTCTCACATATATGGATGTGTGTGTGTGGAAGAGGATTCTTGGTGGTATATTTGTATGGGTTATTAAGCAATAATAGAAGTTTATATATGTGAGACTTCATAGAGTAATAATGTTAGGTGTTTTTTTAAGGCTTGTAATGTTTTGTGAAAATGGTTTTCAAAAAGGGGGATTTCAAAGTTTTAAAAAGTGGGAGTGATATGATGCTACATTTTTTTGTTTTGATTTTTCATTTTTGACCTTTAAATTTGAAGTTTTGGGGGTGTGATTGAAATGATGTTTTGATTTTGGGTTGTTTATTTATTATTTAGATGTAGAAATTTTACTTGTCATGTGCTTTGGTTTGGTTCTGTGTTTATGGTTTTTAGAGTATTCCCCTAATGATTCTTGGAAAAAAGATTTGATGGTTGGTATCTAATGTGACTTACCTGATTTTATAAGTAAAGCTCAGTTTTTTTAATTAGTGTTGGTCATCATTTAGTGGATGTTATTGTTATAATTGGTTTATTTGAAGTCTTTTAAGAAATTCTAAATAAGTGTTTCTATTAGGACCAATAGGGGCCTATATACCCTGAGAGGGGGGGTGAATCAGGGTACGGATATTCTTTTTGAAAATTATTCTTTCCCCACTGGATCTTGACCTCTTCATTACAAGGGTCACTTTGTTTGCACTTGTGTGTTTATTATGATCACTTATTTTCTTCTTTATATGATGATGATACTTTGAATGTAATGCAGGGAAGCAAGCAGGAAGACATAGAGATTTTTACTTGGTTTACCCTCACTGGGCTACGTCCAAGGAGCATACACTGGCGATTTTACGATGTACCAATCCACTAAAGCACACTTATTTTTAAAAGGTTCGGGATAGATCACTTTTATTCCCAGGATCACTACCTTTATAAAGTTTAGGTTTAGCTCACTGCTTTCCCAAGGGTCACTCCATATTTATCTCTCTATGGCTCACTGCTGGTGGAGAGGATCACCTTCTTCCTCTTCCTTTTCTCACTGCTCTGGAAAGGATCTACTCACAGTTTATAGACCTGTATTTCTCTTCATTATCACTAATTAATACATCCTCTGCTGTATTTGGATGCTCTATTGAAGTCCAACTTTCACCCGTAGATGAATCTCACTTTACACCGAAGGTATCGGGAAATCTTTCAGCTTTCACGCAGCCCTGAATCACTACCGCGAATCAACCTTACCTGGTGCCCTTCTCTAAGTGAGTGCATAAGTATCGGCGTTCAAGTTATAACTTGAGCGCAAGTCCACCTCAACCACTTGTGTGACACAATCTTCTGCAACTCCAAACTTGCGCGATTCAGACCCTTTTATGCCCAAACCAATATTGGCGCGCAACCATCAACTATTGCGCTTCTTCAAAACCTGGCGTTCAAGTCCACCTCAACCACTTGCGTGACACCTCCTTCTTCAACTCTAATCTTGGACGACCCACTTCCTTTCTCACCCAAACCACCTTGGACGTGCAACTATCACATGGCGCGTAACTTCTACTTGTGTGACCACACCACCGCCTACATGACCACCACACCTACGCGACGAGAGCTCTACTTTTCTCTAAGTGTTGAACTCATACTGAATAAAGAGGGGTCGACCTCTATTTATAGGCATTTGGACACCCTGTGTGATGGCACGCATGTCTCCCCTCAGCGCGCAAGTTTCGGCGCACAAGTCTCTGTTGCGCAAGTCACTTGCGTGACCAACCCTAAAACTGGGGCGCCCCTTTTCCCTTTGCCATATTTTGATGTTCTGGTCTTGAAAAATATAGGGCACGCAATTTTTCTCTCCTTCAAGAAAACGGTGCACAAGTCCCTTTTCCAAAACCACTTTTCTCTATTTGTCGATTTTCAGGACCAAAAATTTGCCAAACACTGGAAAACGGCGCCACCTTGTATCTGCTCTTTTTGTACCACCTCCAAATCATCCATCCATTTGTCGACGTTCTTAAATCAAACATGGATCATTAACCACAGCCCTTGAACTCAACATTCCACCATGAAATCCCCTTTTTCAAAAAATTTGTACGTCATAGTTTTCTTTGTCAACAATCACAACATAGATGTCCACTTTGTCAAAAAAACAATCACCTTAAAAATGCTTCAATGATACCTTGAGGGATTTTTTCCCAACAATCTCCCCCTTTGAGTTTGTTGACAACTCTTCCATAAAAAGATACATAATTAATTCTTCAACCACCATTCTCCTATTGTGATTTCGATAGTGATCAAGGATTTACTCAACACATACTCTAAGCCCACATGAGTAATGCTCAGCGTGAGAAACAAGAGTAAATGAAAAGTTCATCAATGAATCACTTCAACTCTGACACTCACTATTGACACCAAACATATACCAATTTTTAGAAATATTCTTACTGTATTCCAACACCACTCTTATACTTTTATCATGATCCTTAGCTGTCGTGATATCTATTCTTTGATCAATCACTTCTAGCATCATCAGATTTAAAACACTCCCCCTATCTGCTCACAACTTTAACTCCCCCTATCTGGCTGCTCCACCTGTCAGCTTCTCCCCGTATCTGTCATGATTTCTAAAATAGTCACGTTGTCTCCCCCTTGAACAATCACTATTTTCTCCCCCTTTTTCAATGAACCCAAAGGTTACTCCTTTGCAGTATATAACAGAGTATATGACACATATCATCACATTAGGGAAAAACACATCATACCTCGGGGAGATGTGGGTTCCACATCCACACTCTTTTCAGTGCGGGGAGTCGACTGAACTCCCAGAGCCAATCGATGCCTTTCAAACTCTTTCTTGGGGAAGGCCTTTGTCAGAATATCTGCAACCTGTAGCTCTGTAGGCACATACTCCAACTTCGCAAGCCCTTGCTCCACCTTCTCCTTGATGAAATGATATTTGATCTCAATGTGTTTTTTCCTTGAGTGATGAACTTGATTTTTGCTAAGATTGATAGCACTTGAGTAATCACACTGGATTCTGATCAGAGACTTCACTTCAACTCCCATATCTTCAAGCTGCTGCTTCATCCATAATAACTGTGTGCATGATTGAGTGGTCTCAATATACTCAGCTTCCGCGGTGCTCAATGAAATGCAATCTTTCTTCTTGCTTAGCCAAGAAATACACAATCCACAAAGATAGAAAGAACCACCGGAAGTTGATTTCCTATCATCCGCTAAACCAGCCCAGTCTGTATTAGTATATCCCAATAACTCTATCTGATATTTTTCATTATATGTCAAGACAAATTCCAATGTGCCCTTGATATACCTAATTATTATTTTCACTGCAAGCATGTGTCTTTCCTTGGTATTACTCTGGTAACGTGCTGCTTGGCATGAGGCGAAAACTATATCATGACTTGTTGCTATTAGGTATAGTAAACTACCAATAATTTGCCTGTATTCAGTGATATTAACTGCCTTTCCACTGTCATCTTTTGATAATTTAATCTGGGTAGCAATCGGAGTCTTTATCTCCTTGGAATTCTCCATTCCAAACCTTCTCATAACCTCCTTGGTATATTTGGATTGAGAAACGAAAGTGTCATTACTTCCTTGTGTCACCAAATATTATGTCATTGACATAAACTAGCACCATCATCCTTTGATTATTGTTTTTGTTGAAGTAGAGATTGTAATAAACTCCACCACGTTGAAATCCAAGCATTTTTTAATTATGATCTAGCTTTGAGTACCATGATCTTGGTGCTTTTTTCAACCCATATAGTGATGTCTTCAACCGAAAAACTTTATTCTCATTTTCATGAATGATAAAACCATATGGATGCTCAATATACACCTCTTATTCCAGAAAAACATTCAGAAATGCATATTTGACATCCATTTGGAACACTTTGAACTTTCTTTGCACTACTATGGCTAAAAAAAATCTGATTGTCTCCAGCCTTGAAACCAGTGCAAATGTATCATCAACATCAATACCCTCTATTTGGGAGTATCCTTTTCACACCAGGCATGCTTTTTTCGAATCAATGTTCCATATTTGTTCGTCTTCTTACAAAAGACCCATTTAGTCTCGATGACATTCTTATCTACTGGCCTTGAAACAATCTCCCACATCTGATTCTTCTCAATCTGATCTAGCTCTTCTTTCATGGCCTGAACGCAGTTTTCATCTTCAACTGCATCAGCAAAGCATTTCGTCTCAACCTGTTATAGAAAAGATGTTTTCTGCTGTGATTTCATTCTCCTTGTCTAAACTGGAGCTGACTAATCATCAATGATATTATGCCTATCAATTTCATCTCGACTCTTTGGCTTTTGTTCAGATAAGGATTTTACTTCCTCGTACTCACCATCAGTATCTTCTTCTGAATCAACTTCAGCCAATTCTGGTCTCCCTGAGTCTCTTAACACTTCCTCAATTTTAACAGAAAACTTGTCACTGTTTCATTGTTCAATGAAGTCATTTCTTTCAACTTATTTGTCAAATTTTGGTTGAATCGCCTTTGATTTTCTCTCACAGCTTCTTGGTATCCTGAACGCAGTCATCCGATACCATATTATTAGAACAAAATAAATAATCCTGAAAAACCTGTATGTTGCTGCTTGTCCCCCAATCATTTTTCATGAACATAAACATTCATCCTTCATATCCCATTGAGATCTTTTATCGGATTAGGATATAGAGTGCTCCCCTTGTGTTATGCAACTCTTCCATTTGTTAGGCCCACTACTTAGGCCCTGAACCATTTTTCCCCTCTAGCATCATTTATTCTGATCTAGAACTCAACATTGATCAATTAACCAAATCTCTAAGACCACTGAGTTGAAACTTGATGTAGGATACAAGAGATAAAGTTAACAAAACATTCACTTCATGTTATGCTCCGTTTCTCCCTTTCTTCATCAAATTTGGTACCTGATTTGAGTCAATTAAAACTCTGAATCATATCACTTCTCCACTTTGCATCTTTAGATGACACTTCCCCTTAGATCGTATCTCCCTAAAACCTGAAGCCCTTGAATCATCAGTTAAAAACATTTATATACATAGGGATAGGGGTTTCTTCCAGAATCCTCAAGATAAGGATTGTGGTTGATCCTGATGGGTCAACTCTTTGATTATTTCTTGTAGAGAATCACACTCCTTCCTCGATTCTTCTAGTTTCCTATCCAACTTTAATAGTTTTGGCCATATGAATAAGCATTCATTACCCACATGCTGAGTCTTTCTCTGGTATGTATATTCTATAGGCCATGCCTTTTTCACAATTTGTGGCTTAATCCCATTGGTACACACTTCCTTCTTTGATGTTCCACCAAAATTACATTTCCCTTGATTCCTTCTTTAAGTAGGAATCTCTTTACTTTTCATATTTCCTTTCTTCTTCCACCATTGCAGGGGCCTTTCTCTTTCCTCTACTTCTCACTGAGGCATACGTCATGAAAAATTTTCAATACTTTCATTGTTCATATTTCTTTTATCAGATACTCGAGTAACCACACTATATTTCGATGGTGGTGAGTCCTCCACTGAATGTGCATTCTTCTTACTCATAGTTGGTGTCGATATCCCTTAATCTTCCAATTTTGTTCACATTCTCTCCACAAGGGTTGTTGGGAGTGTGACAAAGAAGGTGATTGATACACCTTTAATTTATCTCTATGTGATTCCCCTGAGGTAGTAAACCTGTTTTTCAATCTACCACATTCTCTTCCAGTGTAGGATTTCTCATTATACACCACTGGAGTCGTGAATCTCCTCTCGAGTTCCTTTACCTTTACCGATTTCCTTTTGCTGCAAAGTCTTGCCAAATTCCCATAATCAGAACATATAAAACATTTTCAATCAAAGGCATACTTCATTTTTTCATTTCCATATCGAGATGCTGATAAACCTTTAGTTCTTCTTCTAACATGGAGCTCTTGAGCTTCCTGACACATACTCATGGTGTGTCCCATTCTTCCACAGTAATAGCATCTAACGAATGCTTTCCTCTAAGATATTCTTCTTTCTGGTTTCTCATGACACATATTCTTCTTCTCAGATCTAGTAATGTTTCTATTTTCAAAGCCTGAGATGTATTCATGTGCCTCTGAATAGAAGTTTGATGTATGGCCATGAATCCCACAAAAATAGCACATGCTATAATTTCTTTCTGTAAAATCCTTTTTAGGACTATCTCCAGCACCTAAAAGGTTTTTCTTATCTTTTGATATTTTCACTTCTCTTTTCCTATCATGCATAGGAGTGAGATCATCATATCCAATTCTTGATTTCCTCAAAATGGATGGCCTTTAGGATGATACAATCCATTCATTCTTCTCCTCTGATGTAGCATATTTGTATTTTATTTCATCATCACCTTTCGAAGGATAATAAAATAATAAGTGCAGTGCATCCTTCAACTTGGGCTTGTCTTTGGATTTAGATTTCTCCATTTCAATCCTGACTGATTCTATTTCTTCCTCCAACTTTTGAATCTTCATATCCCTTGATTCAACTTGGGCATTGAGTTATCTTCTGAGATTCTTTCCACAACTCATCTCATATTCTAGTTCTTGTGTGAGATTTTCTACCATATCACTTTGTTCCTTTACTTTTAATTTTTCTTGAGAAATAGATTCAGAGACAGATGCATTCTCTTGTTGTAGCTTTTGATTATTCTGAACATTTTCAGACAATTGTGTAGCTAGATCATCATTTCTGGATTTCAGATTCTGAACTTCATCTGACTTTTTTATTCTCTTAATAATCATCAACCTTTTTTTTCCTTTCATTCTATCCATCTTTTTTATTTCATCACCTTGAGAATCATTCTTCTCCCTTAGGTCAGTAGCCACATCAATAATCCTTTGATATAAGCCTCTTATCTTGTTGACCTTAATTTCTAATACTTGGATCTGGATATCTTTAGATTTAACTTCTTCATCCAATTTTTGATCCAATTTCATTGTCATGTTGACAAAATCTACTAGTGGCCTCCTTCTTAACACTTCATCATCATCAGTTGTTTCGGCATCACTTTGATGTTCAAGTACTTCACTCATTCCTACATCATGATTGATTGAATCAATATTTTCCCCATCAGATTCATCTAGGGCTTCCTTCAGTAAGTTGTTTGATTCTTTTAGTTGAATCACACTTTTTCCATACACACATCCACACTGAGGAATATCACCTGACTTCTGATTCTTCTTTGATGTTTTCCCTTTTCCATGGAACACCGATATAAGAGCAGATTGATTTAGCCACACAAATCGACTACACCAATTCTGAGAAAAAAAATCTGATAATAGAAACCTTCCCTCTGATACCAATTGTTAGGACCAATAGGGGCCTATATACCCTAAGAGGGAGGTGAATCAGGGTACGAATATTCTTTTTGAAAATTCTTCCTGCCCCACTGGATCTTGACCTCTTTATTACAAGGGTAACTTTGTTTGCACTTGTGTGTTTATTATGATCACTTATTTTCTTCTTTATATGATGATGGTGGTTTGAATGTAATGCAGGGAAGTAAGCAGGCAGACACAGAGATTTTTACTTGGTTAACCCTCACTGGGCTATGTCCAAGGAGCATACACCGACGATTTTCCGATGTACCAAATCCACTAAAGCACACTGATTTTTACAAGGTTTGGGATATATCACTTTTATTCCCAGGCTCACTGCCTTTACAAAGTTTAGGTTCAGCTCACTGATTTCCCAAGGGTCACTCCCTGTTTCTCTCTCTCTGGCTCACTACCGGTGGAGAGGATCACCTTCTTCCTCTTCCTTTGCTCACTGCTCTAGAAAGGATCCACTCACAGTTTATAGACCTCTAGTTCTCTTCATTATCACTAATGAATACATCCTCTATTGTATGTGCATGCTCTGTTGAACTCCAACTTTCACCCATAAATGAATCTCACTTTACACCGAAGGTATCGGGAAATATTCTAGCTTTCACGCAGCCCTGAATCACTTCCGCGAATCAACCTTACCTGGTGCCCATCTCTAAGCCGGTGTGCAAGTATCAGTGCGCAATTTATAACTGGCGCGCAAGTCCACCTCAACCACTTGCACGACACAATCTTCTGCAACTCCAAACTTGTGCGACTCAGACCCTTTTACGCCCAAACCAATATTGGCATGCAACCATCAACTGTCGCGCTTCTTCAAAACCTGGCGTGCAATTCCACCTCAAACACTTGCACGACACCTCCTTCTTCAAATCTAAACTTGGGCAACTCACTTCCTTTCTTGCCCAAACCACCTTGGACACGCAACTATCACTTGGCGCGTAACTTCTACTTGCGCGACCACACCACCACTTGCGCGACCACCACACTTGTGCGACGGGAGCTCTGATTTTCTCTAAGTTTTGAACTCATACTGAATGAGGAGGGTTCGAACTCTATTTATAGGCATTTGAAAACCCTGTGCGACGGCGCGCAAGTCTCCCCTTGGCGCGCAAATCTCTGTTGTGCAATTCACTTGCGCAACCAACCCTAAAACTTGGGCACCAATTTTCCCTTTTCCATATTTTGATGTTCTGATCTTCAAAAATATAGGGCGTGAAAGTTTCCTCTCCTTCAAGACAAAGGCGCACAAGTCCCTTTGCCAAAACTACTTTTCTCCATTTTTCGATTTTTAGGCCCAAAAATTTGGTAAACACTGGAAAATGGCGCCACCTTGTATCTGCTCTTTTTGTACCACCTCCAAATCATCTATTCATTTTTTGAAGTTCTTAAATCAAACATGGATCGTTAACCAAAACCCTTGAACTCGACATGCCGCCATGAAATCCACTTTGTCAACAAATTTGTACATTATGGTTTGCTTTGTCAACAGTCACAACACAGATGTCCACTTTGTCAACAAACACAATCACCTCAAAAATGCTTCAATGATACCTTGAGGTATTTTTGCCCAACAGTTTCTCTTATTATTCCCATCGATGACTCTACCAAGACTTTGAATCAATCGGTGGAGACAGATCTCTTCCAGACATTAGACTATACCCAAGTCTTCTTGGGCGGTTTTCCACCTTCTTCAGATGAGTAAGAGGATAATAACTAGTTCATAGTTGTCTTATAAGAATATTTTTTGTTTAGTGTGGCTAATTGGGTTACTAGAATGGGGTTCTGTAATTACCACTACTGAAAGAGAAAGTTTTAGTTGAATATCATTATAACGTCCCAGTTCCGTAAGCCGCCTAGAGGTGTCCCGTACCCGGTTGGTCACATGGACTCAAGCGCATTTCCCCAAACACCAGAGTCTTCTGACTAGAAGTGAGTTCCTTGGGTGTGATAGTGGGGAAACTATTCCTTCATTGGTAGAGTAACACAGCATAAGTAAAACAGATAACAATAGTGGAAGCAGTAATAATACCATACAATAGTAAATAGCGGAAGACTAGATGTAATAACAACTGAGAACATATATATATGATGCATGATACATATGTCTAGGAAAGTATCCAAACAAGTCACAATTCTAGAATACAATACTAAACCAAAGTACAAGGAAAATCAAGTAAACAGATCCACAGCATCGCAAACCTCAGCTTGGTCCCATGCTCTACAACTCCAAATCAATCATGTACCTGAAGTAGAAGGGTTATTTCCCTTATCTAGACATGAAACAATATAATCTCTTTGGGCCCAAAAGCATGACCCAAATATGGTGTGAGATGAATCCCAGTAGTCAACCACCCAAAGATTTGTTCCAAACAGTCAGTGAATATATATGGCAGGAAATAAGAAAAAGAAGCATAAAACAAGAAAGTACTCAAAAGTAGATAGTCTTACAGTTAAATTGCATTCAAATTCAGATATCAAGTAAGAAGATAATCATCAACAGGTAACCCTCTAGGAATTACTCACATCTTAACCCCTCTGGTTCAACCAAACAATGCAAGCAACCCTCTAGGAAGTATACACAGTCTAACCCCTCTGGTTCAGCATAAGAAACGACTCTCTGAGGAAGAACTCATCATCAATTCCCCCTATGGTCTCGTATTGATAACTAATAGGCACCCTGAGGAAGCTCTCAATGTCCAATTCCCCCTATGTCCCATGTCATGGAAACTATATACACTCTGAGGGAGCACAAATTCCATCTCCCCTATAGTCTCTCAACGTAAAAGTAAACAGACACTCTGGAGAATCCCTCAATGTACATTCCCCCTATGGTCTACTACACCAAGTTCTCACAGCCCTGTGTAAGTCAATCACGTACAACAATAAAAAGGCATCAAAGTAAACCTCAAGAACTACTTAGAAAAACAATCTATGACATATCACATCATGTGAGATAATAAACACTCCACCCTAACAATACTAGGCATGGAAAGCAAAGCAGCCTAATAGGCAAACTAGGCCAAACGGTCAAAAAAAGAAAACATGGGAAAAACATCTATAGCATGGTAAAGTTAACCTTATTCATAAAAAATTAACCTCTATCCAAATAAAAAATTCATAGCAGGCAATAATAGGGATAAAACCCATAAACACGCAATACCCCGAATAAGGTATTGGGAACTTTTGCACATATAACTCAAAGAATAAAAACGGAAAGGAACCAACCACCTACCTAAGTATTGTACAGATGATATACGTGAACCTCAGGCCTTGAATCACTCTAGAACTTCATAGATCTACAAAAATTCTAAAAAAAATCAACCGAGAATATCTCATGAAAGAGGATAAATCATGAAACGAGGCTCTAGAATAAGAAAGAGCTTACTATGGCGATTCCACTTCAATTGACGGAAGTCGATTCAGAGAACGGATAGTGAGTCTAGGGCTCAGAGAAGATTTGCGGCCATACGGATGCTCCTGGACAAGATAGGTCGAGAAGAATATGGTTCTGTCGATTAGACATGACCCCGGTCTATTTAATTAAATAAAAAGAAAGTACATATCTCATTATTTAAAAGTACATGGTGTGTAATTTCCTTATCTGGACTCAACTTTTGGTAGTCTCTAGGTCACCACACACAGCCATGTACTCGGTCCTTACATGTCCAGTACACGGTCACCCGCAGAAACTGGGTACATGGTGTGTACTTATAAGTATATGACGTGTACTCCTAGAATTTCCAGAAACTCCTCTTTTTCTCAAACACAACCAGAAAATAAAAACATGCCTGAAAATAAGATCTTGGTTCTTAAAAACTTCCCCCCTTAAATAAATTCATCCCCAAATTTCCTTAGCAAGGAAGCGTAGAAGAAGAATCCTCGAACAGCTCTGGCCACTGTGATCGTACATCATCCTCCCTCTCCCAGTTCTCATCCTGCACTCACCCGTTCTTCCAAAGCACTCATACCAAAGGAACAGACTGACCATGGATAACCTTCTCACTTCGATCAGAAATCCATATAGGATTCTCCTCAAATGATTTTTCCACCTCCATTTCAACCTCCTTGGGTTGAAAAACATGAGACGGGTCTGAGAAGTAACGTCAAATCTAAGAAACGTGGAAGACATCATGCATATCCCGGTACCTATGAGGTGAATAAAATAGATAGGCAATCGGACCAACTCTCTCCAACACCTCAAACGGATCAACATACCTTGGTGAAAGCTTACCCTGTCTCTTAATCCTTCTATGTCCCAACCTCAGTGTGACACATAGGAAAACCTGATCTTAGACCTTGAACTCCAAAGGTCATCTCCATCGATCATCATAAGACTTATGTCTTGACTGTGTAGTATAAATCCTTTTCCGAATCAACTCTATCTGCTTTGTGGTCTCCTAGACAATATGAGGTCCAAGCATAGTTGCCTCTCCTAACTCCATCCATCATAAGGGTGATCAGCATAGCCTACTACACAAATCCTCAAAAGGATCTGTATGAATAGTTGATTGAAAACTATTATTGTAGGAAAACTCCACAAGAGGTATGTGCTTCTCCCACGAACCTCCAAAATCCAGGATGCATGATCGAAGCATGTCCTCAAGAACCTAAATCGTATGCTCGAACTGGCCATCTATCTGGGGGTGGTAAGTTGTACTCAAAAGTACATGTGTACCCAAAGCCTTCTGAAGCCCCTTCCAGACCTGAGAAGTAAAACGAGCATCCCTATCTGAAACAATGGAGTATGGGAATTCATGTAAACGTGCAATATCTCAGATGTACAACCATCCCAGCTCATCAATGTTGAAGGTCTCCTTGATCAACAAGAAGTGTGAAACCTTCGTGAGTATGTCAATGACAACCCATACTACATCATTCCCTCAATCTGACCTCGGTAAACCTATCGCGAAGTCCATCGTGACATCATTCCACTTCCACTCAGAAAAGGGTAACTATTGAAAAATCCATGTTGGTCGTTGATGCTCTTCCTTTATGAGCTGACAGGTGGAACACCTCATCACAAACCCAGCATCATCGCTCTTCGTACTCGGCCACCAAAAATGATGGTGCAGATCATGATACATCTTTGTGACACCAGGATGAACGGCCCAAACTGAGGAATGAAATTCCCGCATTAGTTCCTTGCATATGTCTACTGGCACCCGCACGCACCAAAGAAAATTCAAGATCTCATCCTCTCTTATGGTCCATCGAGGAATAGGTTCCTCTCCTGACACACTATCCCATAGTACTAGGCCTTCAGAATCTGATAGTTGCCTCATTCTCACTCAATTAAGTAGAGTAGGGGTAACAACCACAAAAGAAAGAAACGTATACCACTGTCTACCGTGAACCTTCAAATGCATCTCAGAGAACATAGCCATAAGCTTCCACTCACTACTTGCCTCCTGAACTAACTATATCTAAGTTCTTCTACTCAACGCATCATCCAATTTGTTTCCTTTCCCATGCATGTAGGTAAGTTCAAAGTCAAAGGACTGAAGGTACTCAACCCACCTTCACTGTCTCAGATTCTGGTCACGCTGAGTGAAGATATACTTGAGACTTTTTTGGTCAGTGAAAATCACAAAATGCTATCCCAGAAAGTAGTTTCTCCAACAGCGTAAATCAGGAACAATCATAGCCAACTCGAGATCATGTGTCAAGTAATTTCTCTCATGTGGCCTCAACTATCGAGACTCGTACGCAACAACTCCCTATCCCTGCATAAGCTCTGATCCCATCCTGATACCTGATGCATCACAGTAAACAGTATATCTCTTTCTCATCTCTAGAAATACTAGTATCAGTGCTAAAGTCAACCTCCCTTTCAGCTCTTGGAAGGCTGACTCGCAAGAATCTTACCACAAGTACTTCATACCCGTCTTAGTCAGGCATGTCAATGGTGTTGATAAGCATGAGAAGTCCTGTATGTAACATTTGTAGTAACCAACCAGCCCTAGAAAACTCTACACCCCAAATATGTTATTCGGATGCTCCCAGGAAACTACTACTCTCACTTTCTCTTGGTATACTGATACTCCTATCTCCGAGATAACATGACCCAAGGAGTGAATCTGGTCCATCAAAAAGTGGAATTTTGAGAGCTTATCATATAACTGATTCTCTCTAAGTATACTCAAAATTATCACAAGATAGTTAGCATGGACGTGTAGAGTGTGAGAGTACACCAAGATATCATCCATGAAGACTACCACGAAAGAATCCAAGTATGGATGGAACACTCAGTTAATCAGTGCCCTGAAAACTGCAGGCGCATTCGTGAGACCGAACGACATAACCACACACTCGTATAGACCATACCTACTCTGAAAGGTTGTAAGAGGTGTATCAGATGGTATAACACACAAATGATGATAACAGGACCTCAATTCAATATTTGAGAACACCTGAGCTTCTCAAAGCTGATTAAAGATATCATCAGTACTCGGCAAGGGATATCTGTTCTTGACCATCAACTGGTTCCACTTCCGATAATCCACAAAAAGTGTGAGGGTATCGTCCACATTCTTCGCAAGCAGGACAGGCGAACCCCAAGGAGAAGTACTGGGTCGGATGAACCCCTTATCCTGTAACTCCTCTAGCTGCTTCTTGAGATATTGAAACTCTAATGTAGCCATTATATAAGGAGGAATGGACACTAGTGTCGATCCTGGAATAAGATCAATAAAAAATTATATCTATCGCTCTGAAGTAAAACCTAAAAATTCCTCTTTAAAGACATCCTTGAAATGATCGACCACTGGAGGAATTTCCATCTGTGAATTCCCCAGTTCATCCAGATATAGACTAGAAAATCGGGCTGTAACTCCTCCCAACCCATGATGCTCGAGTCCTACTCTGCTCACCTAGACATCCCATTCTCCCTTATGAAGAAATTATCCACCCTCTTGTGATGTGAAACTCACCCTAAGACGATAGCAATCAATAACATCATGAAAGGGAACTAACCATTCCATTTTGAGAATGAAATCATAGCATGTCATCTCTAAGACATAGAGGTCCCAAAAGAAGTGACACCCACCAACCTCAAGAGAGAACTCCTTGCACTGACGTACACAAGACATTATTGTCCCCAACAGAGTATCTATAATCAAGACATTAGTATAATAAAATATATAGAGCCCAAGTCTCTCCACAACAACAATAGATATAAAGTTATGGGAAGCCCCTGTATCGAAAAGAGCAGAAGCTAAAACTGAGGCAACTAGAACCGTACCTCGAATTGTAGAGGGTTTGGGATCCTGCTCCTGCAAGGTCTGCTCCACTGCAAAAGCATGGCCTATACCGCAGCCATGTGACCCCACCTGACCACCCTAAGGTAATCCACCCTATTGTCACTAAAAGCCTGTCGAATGGATACCATGGCCATGACCCCCACCTTGACCTGAATGGCCAGAAGAACTCCAGTTCCCAGACTGATTAGAAACTGGTGGTGTTGCTCCTAAATGTGGAGTCATAAAATAACCCCTGTCACCATCTACTAGTGAGAAAAACAGACAAAAATGTTGAAGGTAACCCATCTTTCCAAAATATCGGCACTCCACTGGGTCTCTTGGGAAATGTGGCATTGTATTTCCACTCTTCTCGCACTGGTACCACACCACCTGGCTACTAGAAGATGTCTTTTTGTCTCCTCATATCTCCACATGTAGACTCCCTACGATGTTTCCTGCTATTAGTAGGAGGGATACCAACTTTGGATGTCGAGCCACCCTATCTTAAAACTCCAGAATCCCTCATATTTGGCTTCGTGATTAGCGCTTGGTTGACTATAGAAGTGATGGAATTCGACCTGAAGATGTTCACCTAAGATCGAATACCGTGCCTTAGACTATCCTCAAACTTCCTTGTCAAATATAACTCATCACCTCCTGGAATAGGCATGAATCATTGCAGCTCTGTGAAGTGAGAAGAATACTTCATAACTAAGAGAGTACCCTGCTCCAGACTCATGAACTCTTAGGCTCGATCGGCCCTCAAAGTATTTGGATAGAAGTATTCATAGAAGGAATGCTATAACTCATCCCAATCTATAACCAGCTAGTGTACCACCTGTGAGATCAAATCCCACCATCTCTAGGCGGAGTCTCGTAGAATGTACGTAGATAGATTCACCCTCCTCCTTGGAGGCATCTATAGATGATCGCAGATGGAAAGCATTGATTCTAGCCATAACTCTACAGCCTAAGTTCCTCCTTCCCCTGTGAAAGTGGGAGGATGTTGCTGCTAAAAGACCCACATCAATTCTTCCATTGACGGGGCAGGAGGTGGTACTCCTCATAAGGTTTTCATAAACCTCATAAAGCCCTATCAAAATTGTGCATCAGCACCTGTGTTTGGAATAACGGTTGATCCCAAGACTATAACAACTAGAGGATATGTTGGTAGTCTCTGGTCATCCATATCTTGTTTTTGATCACTGCCCTGAAACTTGCACACAACCGAAGGACGTCTTGGTGGCATGACTCTTCAAGGTCAAGCACACACCTTAGATTAAGAATATAAAGTACTGAAACTTAGAAGTGCAAGAAGGAAAAAAGATAAATAAACCATTCATGTTTTTCAAAACATGGATACTCGGCTTGTATAACACCTACATGGCGTGTTCCCTTAAGTCTTCACATGGGAGTGTACTTTTTCCAACCCAGGTTGTGTAACACCCCATATACATGATGTGTTGTCCTAACACATGGAGTGTACTTGAATCCTCTTTACCTACCCAAGTTATCTTACAAAGCTAAGCCACACGGTTCTCTTAGAACAAGACTACATGGTGTGTTAGTTCCAGACATGGTGTGTACTAGATGAACTTCACTGAACCGTGTTGTTTGTCACAAAGCCGATTACGCGACTCAATCTACACGGTGTGTTCCAGATGGACACGGCGTGTACTAGAAGGATTCCACCACCCTGTCTTGTTCATTACACAGCTGGATACAAGGGTTATAATACACAGTGTGTTAAAGCTTGACACGGTGTGTATAACCTAATTTTTATTCGTCTATGTCGTTAGGCACATGGGTGGACACGTGGTGAAAACACGCGATGTGTACTTCTGGTACATGGCATGTTCCACTAATGATTTCCCAACCTCGTGTCTCTTCCCACATAGCTAGTGACACGGTTAGAGACTACACAGCGTATACATATAGTACACGGCATGTACTTAAGAAAAACAGTTCCTTCCCGAACAGGACACATGGTGTGTATTCTGCAATACACACCATTTATTTAGGGTTTTTATAGATAGTATGACTCATAAACTACTCCAGAACCCATAAAAAAACTAAAGTAAACCTAAAAGTTTCAAATTCTAATCTATGGGGGGACATACTCCTTGCGAATCAATGTTTGGCATCTTATACATGTCATAAAAAATCATAATAGTGAAATGGTCCACCAAATTCCAATCCATGAGGGCCCATAACACCTCAAGAACAAAAGTTTGGCATTAATTCAAACTAAACCTTACATATTAGCAATACCCTATCAAATATCAGGTATTCTATCAAATAATATATCACAATAGCATGCATCTCTAGCACAACATCTATCCCAAAAACATGCAATCAGTAATGCACCCTAAATGGAATGGCAAGAATGCATGACATGTGAGCTCTAGAAAATGCCTATATGATGAATGAGATAGAATAACCTCATCACATCGGGTTGAAATAGAAATAGAACCTCAATATTATCAACGTTAACAGTACAAAACATGTGAATCACCCAATGGTGAAATAAAATCAACTGTAATAATTGGAAAACTAGAAAAATCACAATATATAAAGTAAATTGTCTTTTCCCTGTACACGAGTTAGCTACTCCCGAGCACAGCTTATTACCAACTACCTATTCCTTCCTATCCCTGGTTATAGGATCTAAACAATAAGTCAAGAAGAAAATAATTCCTCTGATACCACTTTGTAACGATGCGGTTCTGAAAGCCACCCAGAGGTGCCCCGTACCTGGTTGGTCACATGTAATCAAGCACATTTCCCCAAACGATAGAGGCTGCCGACTAGCAGTGAGGGTCTTGGGTGTGATAGTGGGGAAACTATTCCCCCATTGGTAGAGTAACATCATGGAATTAAAATAGATAACAATAGCGGAAGCAGTAATAATACCATACAATAGTAAACAGTGGAAGACTATAAGTAATAACAACTGATCACATATATATATGATGTATGATACATATTTCTAGGAATGTAGCCAAAAAATTCACAATTCTGGAATACAATACTAAACCAAAGTACATGGAAAATCAATTAAATAGATCCACAGCATCACAAGCCTCATCTTGGTCCCATTCTCTCCAACTCCAAAGCAGTCAAGTACCTGAAGTACAAGGGTTCTTGCCCTTATCTAGACCTACAACAATATAATCTGTTTGGACCCAAAAGCATGACCCAAATAGGGTGTGATATGAATCCTAGTGGGAAACCACCCAAATATATGTTCCTAAAAGTCAGTGAATATATATGACAGGAAATGAGAAAAAGAAGTAGAAAAAAATAAAGTACTCAAAAGTAAACAATCCTGCAGTTCAATTGCTTTCAATTTCATATATCTAGTAAGTAAATAATCACCAATAGGTAACCCTCTGGGAAGTACTCACATCCTAACCCCTTTGGTTCAACAACACAACACAAGCAATCCTCTTGGAAGTACACACAGTCTAACCCCATAGGTTCAGCTTAAGTAAAGACTCTCTGAGGAAGCACTCACTGTCAATTCCCCATGTGGTCTCGTATCGGTAACTAATAGGCACTCTGAGAAAACTCAATGTCCAATTTCCCTTGTGGCCAATATCAAGGAAACTAAAGACACTTTGAGAGAGAACAAATTCCATACCTCCTATGGTCTCACAACTTAAAAGTAAATAGACACTCTGGAGAATCCCTCAATGTCCATTCTTTATATGGTCTAATACACTAGGTTCTCACAGCCCCGTGTAAGTCAATTGTGCACAATGATAAAAAGGTATCCAAATTAAACCTCAAGAACTACTTCGATAAAAAATATACAGCATATCATATCATGTTATATAATAAACACTCCACCCTAACATTCCTTGGCATGGAAAGAAAAGCAACCTAATAGGAAAGCTTGAAAAAACTATCGAAATAAGAAAACATGGGAAAAACATACATAGCATGAAAAAGTTGACCCTATTCATAAAAAATTAACATATATCCAAAAAAACAAGGCATAGCAGGCAATAACAGGGCTAAAAACATAAACACGCAATACCCCGAACAAGGTATTGGGAACTTTTGCACATATAACTCAAAGACTAACTAAGGAAAGGAACAGAACACCAACCTTGGCATTATATAGATGATATACGTGAACCTAAGGCCTTGAATCACCCTAGAACTCTATAGATCTACAAAAATGATAAAAACTTTCAACCAAGGATATCTCATGAAAGAGGAGAAATCAGGAAATGTGGCTCTAAAAGAATGAAGAGATTACCGTGGCGATTCCAACGCAATCTATGACAGTCGATTTAGAGAATGGATGGTGATTTGGGGGATCAAAGAAGATTCATAGTCGTATGGACACTCCTGGATGAGATAGGTCGAGAAGAAGATGGTTCTGTCGATTAGACGCGACCCCGGTCCATTTAATGAAATAAAAAGAAAGTACATAGTGTGTTCTTTAATAGTAAATGGCATGTACTTGCCTTATCTGGACTCTACTTTAGGCGGTCTCTAGGTCACCACACATGGCCATCTACTCAGTCGTTACACGGCCAATACACGGTCACCCGCAGCAACCAAATACATGGTGTGTACTTATAAGTACACAGTGTATACTCCTGGAATTTCCAAAAACTCCTCTTTTTCTCAAAAACAACCAGAAAAGAAAGACATACTGAAAGAAGATCAGGGTTATTAAAATCATTATCTCCTAACTACGGGGAAGAAAAATATTCAAGACATTAGGTCTTAATCCATAGGCCTCAAAGTGAATCATTTCCCAAAATGCGGGATTTTTCAAGTGTGGTGGATGTTGACCCAACCTATTTTCTCTCACATTAGTGAGGAATCTGTTTGAGTTTTCCCTTCCTGTGGGTGTCAATTTTTGTGACTATTTTTTATATTTTGGGTGGCCTCATTTATATTAATATATCTATATTTGTTGTAATGTCCCAGTTATGGGTGCCGCCCAAAGGTTCCCCGTACTCGGTTGGTCACGTGGCCTCAAGCCCATTTCTCTGAATGCTAGAGGCTGCCAACTAGCAGCGAGGGCCTTGGGGTGATAGTGGGGAAAATATTCCCTCATTGGTAGAGCATGCACAGTGGAATAAAAAATAAAAAATATTTGTGGAATAAAAATACCATACAACAAGTAAATAGTGGAAGACACGAAGTAAATAAAAATGTAGCACATATATAAATGATGCATGTCACATAAGTCTAGAAAAGTAGTCAAACAAGACAATATATTGGAAATACAATACTAAACCAAATGAAAAAAAACAAGTAAACCCCAACATCATCTCAAGACTCATCTTGGTCCTATGCTCTCCAGATCCACATCAATCAAGTACCTGGTGATGAAGGGTGATTTCCCTTATCGAAATCCATAACCATATAATCTGTTTGGATCCAAAAGCATGACCCAATTAGGGTGTGAGATGAATCCCAGTAGGTAACCACCACAATATCTGTGCCTAACTGTCAGTGAGTATATATAGTAGGTAACAATGGAAATTCATCAAAGAAACTAGGAGTACACAAAAGTAACCAATCTTACAGTCTCCATTTACATTCATTAGAATTTAATGTTCAACATTTAATCAAGTATCACAAACAGGTATCTCATAAGAATACCTAACAAGACTGAATCCAAGATTTTTATTTGTATTAGAAGACGTGTCACAAACATTCAATATTTATGTTAACCCTCTGGGTAGCTCACACAGTTTATCCCCTCTGGCCAAGTAATTAAATAAAAAGGCAAAGACACTTTGAGGAAGCACTCACTGTCAATTCCCCCTATGGTCTTTCCAAAATAACTACAGACTCTCTGGGGAAGCACTCAATATAAATTCCCCTTGTGATCTCATAATATAAACTATAGAAACTTTGAGGGAGTAATCACCATCAATCCCACCTATGGTCTCGTAGCATGAAATATAACAAACACTCTGAGGAAGCACTCAACGGAAATTCCCTATGTGGTCTAACTACACCAGGTTCTCACAGCCCTGTATAATTCAATCATGCATAAATGATATCAAGAACCCAATGTAATCTCAACTACTATATGGATAAACAATTTTAATGCATATCATAAGCATTTAACAAGAAAAAAAAATCACATAGTTCTATCCTATCAAACAAGGAAAGGAAACAAGGTATAACTCATAGGAAACCTAGACCAAACGGACTTAAAAATAAAAAGAGGAAACACACCCATGGGGTGCTCCTTAAACATGAAAATTCACATAATATCACATCAAAAAACCCTTAATCCAACAAACAATCTAAGGTAGATAAAATAGGGTTCAATTTCCTTAACCCAAAATACCTGAAACATGGGTAATCAGAACTTTGGCATATAAAACTCAAAGAAAAACAACGAAAATAAAAAAAACCACATACCTCGACATTGTACAATAGATATAGTTGAATGTTAGCATTTGAATTTACCTAGAACTTTGTATATCTACAAAAACATCAAAAACATTCAACCTTGAATAACTCGAGAGAGATAAGAAATCAGGAGGAGAGGCTCTAGAAAAAGGAAGGACTCACCGGTGGGATTCCAAAGCACCTGCTAAAGATTGAATCAGACCTTGTATAGAGAAATGGTGGATCGTAGAATATTCATCTCTATCAGTTTCTCTTAAATGAACCAAGGTCAGAAGAATACAATTCTGGGGATTAGACGCGACCCCAGTCCGATTAGTCAAATAAAAGAAAAATTACATGACATATATTGTTAATGAACATGCCGTGTATTTTCCTCAACCAGCCCCTGACATTAGCGATTTGTCACATCACCCCACACAGACATGTCTCAGTTGTTACACTCCCAAGACATGGCTGGACGCGATAACAGGGTATAGGACGTGTACTCAAAAGAACACGGTGTGTACTTAGAAAAATTCAAAAATCTCCTTTTCCAAAAAAAACCAAAATCAAGATCCATACCTGAAATGAAGATCTGGTTTCTTACAAAATTCCCCCCTTAAAGAAATTCATCCCCAAATTTCCGAAATAAGGTGGTAAAGAAGAATCCTCGAACAGCTCCAGCCATTGCGATTTTACATTGGTCTCCCTCTCCCAAGTACCATAGTGCACTCGGTCGTGCTCCCACAACACCCATAATAGAGGAACGGGCCAGCCATGAAGAACCTTCGTGTTGCGATCAAAAATCTGGATAGGATGCTCCTCGAATGATGTGTCCACCTCCAACTGAACCTCCTCGGGTTGAAAAACATGATACGGGTCTGAGAAGTAACATCGTAGCTAAGAAACATGGAATATATCATGCGTAGCCCGGTACCTCTGAGGTAACTACAACCGATAGGAAACTAGCACGAATCTCTCCAAAACCTCAAAAAACCCAATGTATCTCGGTGAAAGATTTCCTTGTCTCATAATCCTCCTATGTCCCAACCTCGGTGTGACACATAGGAAAACCCGATCTCTAACCTCGACCTCCAAAGGTCATCTCCATCGATCAGCATAAGACTTCTATCGTGACTATACAATAGTCATCCTCTTCCAAATCAACTCCACCTGCTCAGTGGTCTCCTAGATAAGACGTGGTCCCAGCATAGTTGCCTCTCTTACCTCCATCCAACATAGAGGTTATCGGCATGACCTACCATACAAATCCTTATATGGTTCCATCTGAATAGTTTCCAGAAAAATATTATTGTAGGAAAACTTCTCTTGAAGTGTGTACTTCTCCCAAGAACCTTTAAAATTTAGGGCACTTGCTTGATGCATGTTCTCCAGTACCTGAATCGAGCTCTATGACTGGCCATCTATTTGGGGATGGTAAGTTTTACTCAAAAGTACTTGTATACCGAAAGCCTTTTGTACACCCTTCTAGAAACATGAAGTAAAGTGGGAATCCCTGTCTAAAATGATAGAGTGAAGAACCCCATGCAAATGTACAATCTTTTAGATGTAAAACATTCCCATATCATCAACACTGAAGGTATCATTGATCGGTAATAAGTGTGAAACCTTCACGAGTGTGTCAACAACAACCCAAACTACATCATTCCCTCATGATGACCTTGGTAAACCCTTCAACAAATCCATCGCAACATCATTCTACTTCCACTTGGTAATGGATAAATGCTGTAAAAGACCTACTGGTCGCTGATGCTCTGCCTTCACCTACTAACAGGTGGAACATCTTATAACAGAACCAGCAACATCTCTCTTAACACCTGGCCACCAATACTAACGGTGTAGATTACGATACATCTTGGTGACACCAGGATGAACTGCCCAAGCTGAGGAATGAAAATCCTGAATTAGCTCCTCATGTAAGTCTATTTATACCCATATGTTCCAATGAAATCGCAAGATCTCATCATCGCCTATAGTCCACCCAGAAGTAGGGTCCTCTCCTGACACACTCTCCCATAGGACTAGGACTTCAAAATATGATAGCTTCCTCATTCGAACTTGATTTAGAAGAGTTGAGGTAACAGCTACATAAGAAATAAAATTCTACCCTTGTCTATCATGCACCTCCAAATGCATCTCAGAGAATAGATCCATAAGCTGCCACTCACTAGTAGCTTCCTGAACTGCTTGTATCTGAGTTCTCCTTCTCAACGCATCAGCCACTGTGTTGCCTTTACCAAGCTTTTAGGAAAGGTTAAATTCAAAGGACTGAAGGTAATCAACCCACCTTTTCTATCTCAAATTCAGATCATGCTGAGTAAAGATATACTTGAGACTTTTTTTGTCAATGTTCACCACAAAATGCTCTCCCAGAAGGTAATGTTTCCAATAGCACAAGGCATGAACAATTGTAGCCAACTCGGGATCATGTGTTAGGTAATTCCTCTCATGTGGCCTCAACTACTAGACTCATACGCAATGACTCCTTCCTATAACATAAGCACTTCTCCTAACCCGATACATGATGAATCATAGTAAATGGTGTAACTCTTGCTCGGATCTAGAAAAACTAGTATTAGTGCTGAATTCAACCTTCCCTGAAGCTCCTGAAAGGCTAACTCACAAGAATCTGACCATGAGTACTTCGCACCCTTCTTATTCAGGCTTGTTAGTGGCATTGCTAAGCATGAAAAGTCCTGTATAAAATGTTTGTAGTAACCATCCATCCCTATAAAACTTCATACCTCAAAGACATTCTTCACCTGCTCCCAGAAAACTACTTCTCTCACTTTATCTGGGTCTACTGATACTCCTATATCTAAGATAACATGACTCAATAAGTGAATCTGGTGCATCCAAAAGTGGAATTTTGAGATCTTATCATATAACTAATGCTCTCTCAGTGTACTCTAAACGATCTCAATATGGATAGCATGGTCGTGTTGAGTGTGATATAACACCAAGATATAATCCACAAAAACCACCACAAAGGATTCCAAGAATGGATGAAACACTTGGTTCATCAGTTCCATAAAAACTATAGGAATGTTAGTGAGACCAAACGTCATAACCACATACTCTTATAGACCATACCGGCTCTGAAAGGTTGTAATAAGTATATCTGATTATCTAACATGAAACTGATGATAACTGGATCTCAATTCAATCTTCTAGAACACTTGGTTACCTCGAAGTTGATCAAAGAGATCATCAATATTCGATAAGGGATATTGGTTCTTAACGGTCAATTGGTTCATCTTTCAATAATCCATGTAAAGTCTGAGGGTACCGTCTTCCTTATTTGTGAATTGGATAGGAAAACCCCAAGGATAAGTACTAGGTTGGAGGAAACCATTTGCCTGTAACTCCTCCAACTACTTCTTGATCTCCTACAACTCTGGTGTAGCCATCCTATAAGGATGAATGGACACCAGTTCTACCCCTTTCACATGTTCAATATAAAATTATACCTCTCTCTCTGGAGGAATACCTAAAAATTCATCTGGAAAGACATCCCTAAAATGATTTTCCACTGTATGAAAGTCCATCTATGAAGTCTCCTGGTCATCTAGATACAGACTAGAAATTTGGGATGTAAAACCTCTCAACCCGTGATTCTTGGGTCCATCTCTACTCACTTGGAAATCTCATTCGCCCTTATGTAGAAACAATCTTCCCTCTGGTGACATGAAACTAACCCTATAGTGATAGAAATTGACAACAGCCTGGAAGAAAACTCACCAATCCATTCCGAGAATGACATCATAGCCCGTTGTCTCTAAGATATAAAGGACCCATGATATGTGACACCAACCAACCTCAATGGGGAACTCCTTGCACTGACGTACACTAGTCATTTGAGTCCCCAACAGAGTGTACAACATCAAGATATTAGTAGAAGTAAATATACAGAGCTCATGGCTCTCCAAAAAAGGCATAGATATAAAGTTATAAGAAGCCCCTGTATCGAAAAGAGAATAATATAAAACTGAGGCAACCAAAATTTTACCTATAATCATAGAGGGTTTAGGATCTTCCTTCTAATAGATCTATTCTAGCACAAAATCATGACCTGTGCCGCGGCCCTATGAAGTTTTTTGAGATCCCTGAGCTGATCGACCCTCCTATTGTCAAAAGCCCAATGTCTGACCACTACGGCCACGACCACCACCTCGGCTCGAATGGCCTGAAGAACTCCAGCCCCCAGTTTGATGTGGGATTGGTGGTCCTGCTTCGGTATGAGGAGTCTAAACAGATCCTCCCTCACTAGCTATTGGAAGGAGGGTGTTGCAGAAACATTGAAGATTTCCTATCTAGATGCAAGATCGGCACTCAACTGGGTCTCTCGGACACTGATGATTCTTAAGTTTGACCTTTCCGCACTGGTAGAACACCACCTGGCTACCTGAAGGAAAATCATGCCTACTTGAATCTCTGCATGTAGACTCCCTAAGACACTTCCTTCTATCAGTCGAAAGGGTACCAACTCTGGATGTTGAAATGACCTAGCTGACCACTCTATAATCCCTCATGTTCTGCTCGGTGATCAGTGTCTGGTTGACTATAGAAGATATATAATTTATCCTAAAGATGTTCACTTGGGATCAGATGTCATGCTTGAGACCATACTCAAATTTCCTTGACAGAAATAAATTATCACCCCCTAGAATGGGTGTAAATCATTACAGCACTGTAAAGTGAGAAGAATACTCCATGACTGAAAGAGTACCCTATTTCATACCCATGAACTCTTGGTCTCAATCGTCCCTCAAGGAATTCGGGTAGAAATAATCATAGAAGGTCTACTGGAACTCATCCCAAGACATAACCATTTGGTTTTCCTACTATGATATCACATCCCACCATCTCTTGGTGGAATCACATAGCATGTACATAGTGAGATTTACGCTCCTCTTTGGAGGCATCTTGAGATGCTCAATGATAGACAACATGGCTTCCAACAATGACTTTTCATTCTATAGTTCTCCATCCCCTGAGAAGGTGGGATGATACTGCTGCTGAAAAACCTGTGTCAAATCTTCCATAGACAGGGTAGGATGTGGTGCTCCCTGGAATGTCTACATCATTCTCATGAAGACTTATCAGAATTGTGCATTGGCACCTATATCTGGAATAACGGTTTTTGCCATGAAGGGAACGATGGGAGGATCTTTTGGTAGTCCTTGGTCTAAAGTTTCTGGTGTCTGATCATTACCCCGAACCTGGCATACAACCAAAAAATGTCTAGGTGGCATGACTCTACAAGTTCAAGTGCACACCTCAACACAAGATTAAAGAAACAGCAACTTAGAAGTTAAAAACACAACAGAGAAGGAAAAGAAATCAATTTTTTCAAAATAGGTTTACATGGAGTGTATGAACTCTACACAGTGTTTTCCCTTAAGTTATTATATGGACATATACTCCTTCCAACCCTGGTTGTGTAACACCCCATACCCATGGCATGTTCTCCTTACGACGTGGCATGTGCATGAATGTTCCCTCCTACCCAAGTACTTCTACATGGATAGGACTACATAGTTATTTTAGAAAAAAATGACACAGCATGTATATGATAGACACAGTGTTTACTAGAAGGATTTCATAGACCTGTGTCGTTGGTCACATGGCTGGATACACAGATCACCAAAACACAGCGTTTACGCCTAGTACACGGTGTGTTCAAGAAAATATTTCCAACCCATGTCTCCACCCACACGGTTGGTCACACGGTAAATGGATACATGGGATGTTCATTACACACACAGTGTGTCCTAAAAAAAATTCCTCATTCCCGTGCCTCTACTCACACAGTCAGTCACACGGTCATTATCTACATGGCATGTACTTAAGAAAAACATTTTCTTCCCAAACATAAGGATACATGGCATGTATTAATCATCACACATCATATATTATGGGTTTTTATAGATATTAATCCTTAGAAACTAATCCAAAACACCATAAAAACACTAAAATGATCATTAAAGTGCCAAATTTTGATCTGTGGGGGGCCATACTCCCCGCAAATCAAATCTTGGCATCATTTTTATGTATATCATAAAGTATAATAGTGGAATCAATCATATAATCCACCAAATTTGGATCCATGAGGGCCCATAACACCTCAGGGACCAAAGTTTGGCACCCATTCAAATTAAACTTTAATTTTGTTCAATAACCTATCAAAATAGTAGGTATTCTATCAGGGAATCTATCACAACTACAAGTATATCCCGCACAACATCTATCACAACAGCATGAAATCAGTAATGAATCCTAAATTTCATGAAAAAATGCATGACATGTGATTTCTAGCAAGTTCCTATATGATTCATGAGATTAAAAACCCTCATCTCATTGGGTTGAAATAGAAATAGAACCTCAATGACATAAATCATAATAGTATAAATCATGTGAATCACCCAATAGTGAAATCAATTAAACTGTAACAATTTAAAAACCATAAAAATTGCAATAATTGAGGTAATTTGTCTTTTCCCTATACACGGGTTAGCTACTCCCAGGAACAACTTATTACCAACTACCCATTACTTCCTATCCATATTTATAGGATCCAAATAGTAAGACAAATCATAAAAGAACCTCCTTTGATATCACTTTGTAACATCCTGGTTCCAGGTGCCACTGAAAGGAGCTATGTACCTGGTTGGTCACATGGACTCAAGCGCATTTCACTGAATGCCAATGGCCGCCGAATAGTAGTGAGGGTCTTGGGTGTGATAGTGGGGAAACTATGCCCTCATTTTAAGAGCATGCATAGTAGAATAACAAATAATAAACAGTAGCAGAAGCAAAATACCATAAAAAAAGTAAATAGTGGAAGAGTGAAAGTAAATAACAACTGGAGAACATATATAAATGTTGCATGTCACATATGTCTAGGAAAGCATACAAACAAGAAAATATTCTAGAAATACAATACTAAACCAAATGTAAAATAAAACAAGTTCCATAAGCATCTAAAGCCTCAGCTTGGTCCCATGCTCTCCAACTCCATAGAAATCAAGTACCTGATGATGAAGGGTGCTTTCCCTTATCTAAACCTACAACTATATAATATGTTTGGGTCCAAAAGCATGACCCAAATAGGGTGTGAGATGAATCCCAGTAAGAAACCACCACAAGATCTATTCCTAACTATCAGTGAGTATATATAAGAGATAATAATGTAAATGCAGCAAAGAAACTAGGAGTACAAAAGAGTAACCAATACTACAGTCTCCATTTACATTCATTAGCATTTAATGTTCAACATTTAATCAAGTATCACAAATAGGTATCTCATAATAATACCTAACAAGACTAAATCCAAGATTGTTCTTTGGCTTGGTAGACATGTCACAAACATTCAATATTTATGTTAACCCTCTGGGTAGCTCACACAGTCTAACCCCTCTGGCCAAGTAATGAAATAAAAATTCAAAGACACTCTGAGGAAGCACTCACCATCAATTCCCCCTATGGTCTTTCCAAAATAACTATAGAATCTATGGGGAAGGACTCAATGTCAATTCCCCCTGTGGTCTCATAACGTAAACTATAGAAACTCTGAGGGATCACTCACCGTCAATCCCCCATGTGGTCTCATAACGTGAAATATAACAGACACTCTAAGGAAGAACTCAATGTAAATTCCCCTTGTGGTCTAACTGCACCAGGTTATCACAGCCCTGTGAAATTAAATCTTGCATAAATGATATCAAAAAACCCATAGAAATCTCAACTACTATGTGGCTAAAGAATTCCAATTCATATCATAAGAATTTAACAAGCTGTAAAATTCAAACAGATCTATCCTATCAAGAAAGGAAAGGAAATAAGTTATTCCTCATAGGCAACCTGGACCAAATGGCCCTAAACATTCAAATAAAGAAACACACATGTGGGGTGTTTCTTAAACATGAAAATTCATAAAATATCACATCAGCAGACCCTTAATCCAACAATAAATCTACGGCAGATAAAATAGGGTTCAATTTCCTTAACCCGAAATACCCGAAACATGGGTAATCAGCACTTTGGCATATAAAACTCAAAGAAAAACAAGTAAATGAAACAAACCACCTACCTCTAGGTTGTATGATTGAAATAGTTAAACCTCAACCTTTAAATCACCTAGAACTCCTTAGATCTACAAAAACATTCAACCTTGAATAACTTGAGAGAGAGAGAGAGGAAATTGGGATGAGAGGCTCTAGAAGAAGGAAGGACTCACTGGTGGGATTCCAACACACTCACCAGAGATATAATTGGACCTTATATGGATAAATAGCTTCTCATAGAAGATTCATTGCTCCTGGATGAACCAAGTCCAGACAAAGATGATTCTGGGGATTAGATGTGACCCCGGTCCGATTAGTCAAATAAAAGAAAAAGTACATGGTGTGTACTGTTAATGAACATGTCATGTATTTGACTCAACTATCCCCTGATAGTAGAGATCTACCATGTCACCCCACAAGGCCATGTCTCTACTGTTACACACCCAAGATACGGATGCACTCGATAATAGGGTACATTGTGTGTACTCATAAGTACACGGCTTGTACTTAGAAAAATTCCCAAATCTACCCTTTTCTCAAAAACACCTTAAATCAAAATCCATACCTAAAATGAAGATCTGTTTTCTTACATTTTTTTTATTATTTACTTTGAAATGATGGAATTATTTTGGTATGATTTTAGTTTTTAGGTTTTCCTTGTTTTGCTTGGCCTTGTTTCTTGGTTCGGTCCGGTGTTTAATTTTTTTCTTTCTTTGGGGACCCCCTTCTGTTGGGGGTTGGTTTATGCTAGTTGGTTTTAAATAGTGAGTAAACCCACTATGGTTCTTGTTTATTTATTCTCTTTAGGTGGTCAATTGTGACACGAGAAGTTAAGATGCTACACTGATATTAGAGGTTTTGTTTGTATTTGTAAGTTTTTTTTGTCTTGGCAAATTATGGTATGTCTAGAGTCCTAAAATGGTAAAGAGATCACTCTAGAAAAAATCTCATGGTGAACCTATTATTTTAGTTCTTGTGTTTACTCTTTGGTAATTTTGAATTTTGTCTCCAGGTTTTTTTCTTGTTTTCACCCCGCCCAACCCTGATCATAGGGGTTTATGTAGCTTAGATAATGGGTTATGTGATGGATGATCATGGAGATCACAAACAGACCATGATGGGTTTATTTGGTGATTTTTATGTTATGGGTCAGGGTGTTACTTTTTTTAAGTGTATGTTTTGAGATGTGAGTTCATCACTGTTAGTTCTTTCATTTGGTCGTTTAAGCCTTTGGTCCATTTTAGTTATATCTTTGAATGTCAAGTTGGTTCCTTGAGGATGGTATTACCAGATTCTTGGGGTCTTTTAGTTTTAAGTTTTCAATGTAAATTGAGTTTTAAGTTCTTTTTCTTCTGGTGGTTAAAGTTCTACATTGGGTATTGGACTGTTCATGTATGAGTTAGTCAAGTATTTTGAGACTTTCTAGGGGTAGAAATTGTCATGGTGGGGAGAATTTTCACACCCCGACACTAACTGATTAATTATATTTAATTTATTAATTAAAATTGGATTAAATTTTTAGTTTTAAGTTCTTATGGTTTTAAATTTTAAAATTTGGGGGTTTCCATCATAGGTGTGAAGTTGGTGCACAGTGAGTAGAAACCGTACGCAGACTGTGTGAGGGAATATTTAATTTTCACAGAGCCAAATTTCATGGCAGGTAAACGATCTGGAAAATTTTATATCTTCATGTGAAAAGGTGTCTAAGACCTCTAGTATAGGCACATGTTTAGTGAATTATTTTCCAAATCATGCAATCAAACCGAGTGTGGTCTCTATTTTTAAAAAAGGAAAAAAAGTGTATTATTATTATTGTTTTTATTATTATTATTATTATTATTATTATTATTATTATTATTATTTATGTTTCTCCTATTCCACTTAGGCATCATTCCCCCCTCCCTTTTCAATGTGTTCCTCACCCCACAACCAAAACCCCTATCTTCTTATACCTCCCCCATCTCATCCTCCCTAGTTTTCAACCACAACTGATTTTGATTCTTGGTGTGTTCATCCCAATAAGGTATCCTATTATTTCTTCCTAGGTTTTTTCTTGATTTTTCTTCTCCCTCTTTTCGTTAGAATTTTCTATCCAAACCCTAACCTGGTTTTGGGTGTTTTTTTTAGTGTTTTCTTGATGTCTAGGGTTTCTGAGTCCAATTGAGGATGATTCTAATCATAGTCGTTGAAGGTAGTGGTTTTGACACCAGTTATGTGAAAGGTTTCTTCTTTTTTAATTCTTTGGACTATTTTTAATTAGGTATTTTTTAGTTTTTGAGTTTCTCTCATTTTTCTAGGGCCTTTTGGACCATCGTTCGTGAAGGTGACTTACACCCATATGCATGGGTAAGGAATATATAAATATATACCCTATTTGTATATATTCCCTCATGGTAATTTGAATATATACATTACATCTAGGGGTATTTATATATATGTGTGTGTGTGTGTGTACAGGTGCATATGTGTGTAAGTGTAAAAGGAGGGTCTCTTTTTCTCATGTAGACCCCTTTGAAGTGGTTCCAAGTAACCATCATCAAAAGTAGAATGTTTTGAGGTAGGTTACCTATGTATAACCATTTAATTTTAATTCTTTAATTTCTTTATTTTTTTAAAAATATGTTTTCATTGTTATATAGAAAAATATATTCTATGAAAAGTGACTTTTTATTCTTGGAAATAAATTTTTACTCGCTACCCATATTTTACTTAAGCCTTCAACATGGGTTTCATTGCTTAATCATTTTTTCATTCTTATTTATAAATAAAAAAAATATTAAATATTTAAGTGTTTTATCAATTCCATTTATTGTGAAATGGTTGATTTCAAATATGTTTTTTGTGTCTGTGAAAATAGTGTTTTTTCCATGGGTATTGATGTGTGTATGGTTTTGGAATTGGATTATTCCCTATGGAAGTGGTTTAAAATGGATTGACACCTCATGATGGTTAATTTATAATAAAATGAGGTAATAGGTATAATTTTTAAAATTAGATAACTTGGGTACCCTGGGTACCTAGGTAGGTTTCTATGAATAAGTATGTCAGCTAAGTCTCTAGGGAAATGAATGGGGCTACCCGATAAGTTTTACACTAAAAAACTAACTAAATGAATGATAATGCTTTGAGGATTGATATAACTTTGGTTTTTACATATATAGAGGCTCGTGCATGAGAAAATACCATATTTATTGATCAATGAGGTATGAGGATCCTAGGGCCCAGAAAACCTAGCTTGTTAGGGATTTCCCACAGTGTTTCCTCTCTTTTAATCTTGTTTTCATAGTAATATTTTAAAATCCTATTATATATAGTTTCTTCTATTTTTTTCTAGTTTCATTATAAAATGGAATATTTTCTTATTCTCTATAATGAGAAACATATATTTCAAAGGTTACCTTTTATAAGGAAATCACTAAAAAATTTTCCATGCTTCAGAAACTATTTTGAGAATATAATAGAAAGTGGTTTTACTCGAAATGAAAGTCTATTACTTATTTTCTTAAAAGTGTAGAAAACCCTATTTTTATACATCTTATTTTTAAACTAGCATGAATCAGTTTTCTTTTTAAATATCAATCATATGGAATAGTTTATTCAGGTAGGCCAACTGCGTTTTAATACTTGTGTCTATACCTATATCTTTGCTTTTTTAGCTTCTGGTTTAGCTTCTAGATCAGTCTCAGTCGCCATGAAGTGATGTTGGTTTTGTTGTAGGTTAACCATGAGGTCACATGGAGGCACATATAGTAGTTATTTATCTTTTTTACACTATTAGTGTTTACTTTATTATTCAATTTTTATTTATTTATTATTAGACATTTATGGGGTAAATCATTCCCTGATGATTTTTATCTTATGCCCGACACTAGTTTCCAACTCGAGAGGATCGGGAACACCACTCAGGCCTTATTGTAGGCCAACATTAGGTAATTGGTTAGGGGTTTACATAGCTCGGTTCATGATGATCTAAATAATATTTTCATGTTATTCTCTTGAATGACATGAAGAATAAAACTTATGTGATGAGTTGTTCTTAAGGATAGTATTGTTGATTGATTTAATCACTCTTTTCTCCTATAAATATCTAGCTTACGTAGACATAAATATGATTAATTAATGATTCCTTTTCTTTTAGAAGTTTTATTTGATCCCTAAAATCTATTATCTTATGTTTTATTATTAAGATGGGGGGTAGAAGTTTGATTTATTGATAAAAAAATCCAATGGAAAGGATTGTTGAACCCTCTTAAGGGTGGTGTTTTATTTTTTGGAACACATGTTAATTGGGGTGATTGTTTATGATATTATTCATGTCCAAATACATGTTTCATAATGGAATTCACTCTCTAAATCATTTTTCACTGGTGTTTTGAGTTCTAAAAATATAAGGAGATGATTTGAAAATGTGTTGAGCATGATGAAGTGAATTCTATTTTAGTGATGAAATATACACATGGTATTACCAATGCAAGTGTCTTTTTGACTCAATTTATGTGTCACTATTGTATGTATACATGTGTTTGAGAGTCATCAAATGTGTAATCTTATAACAATGTATATGTGAACCTCATTAGACTTTAATAATTCATAAAATGAATTTTAGTGTAGGTGTGTTTCAACTGAGCATAAGTGTCATCGAGATAAGTGTATTTCTTCATCGTATAAATTTATACAAGAATAAGTATTTGGGGTTTTGATCATATGACTTTTAGTGTGAGTGTATGAATTATTAATCTAATCATAATTTTTCATCATAAGACTTCATGGATCATATTACTTCAATGTAAGCCTTTTAGATAATTGAATGAATTACTACATGAGTATAATTGTTTGAGTTATCCAATGAATTATACAATTTAGAATATTTTAATGTGCTTCTACATTAAAATTTTGGTTTCAATATTTAATTCTATGAATAATAAAATCAATTCAGAAGATGATTTTTCAATGTTCTTTATGAATCAAACATAATGATGGTTTTCATTGATCATGATTCCTTTTGTGTTCAAAGGGGAAGAACTATATGAGAGAGTTGCTGGATCTTGAGGAAATCCATGTTTTGAAATGATGTGCCACGTTATGGTCATATAAATCAATTCTTAAAAGAAATATTTTAAATAAAAATATACCCATGGTTTTTGTGGAGAATTTTAATGAAGAAGAGTACCAAGATAACTAAAATATCATGTTAATGAAAGTTTCCTATGTTTTGAAGAGAGATATAATGAGGGTCGTGACTCATTGATGAATAAGTTGGTCTATGCTATCGAGTTTAAAATAGATTTCCATAACTATTATAGAAAAAAATTCACATAATATTTGTTGAATATAAATAACAAGAAATAAATAAATATATGTGTTGATAATTATAATATATGAGAACCAATACACCATTTTATCGAAGAATAAGAACTGATGTCAGCCACAGAAGATTATATTACATTGGAGAGGAAGAAAATTAACATTTTTTAGTCTATATAGAGGCCCATTCATTTATCAACAATATTTATTTGGGTTTATTTGTTTATTTTATTTATGTGAGATTGTAATTGGTTAGTTTTGGAAGCTGTGTGAGTTCAAGTACATACCATTTCTTGAGTTCATTTAGATAATAAGAAGGGAGTAATGTGTATGGAATAATAACCATGGAACATCGGGGATGTAATCTTTCTTAAAAGAGGAAAACCCCATTAATAAATGTGTTGTGTTCATTTCCTTTTCATCATCAATGAGTATCTTTAGATAGAGTTATTGAATAATCACAAGAGTAAAAATGTAATTTAAATGACTATACACATTGATTCACCCCCCCCCCCAGTGTATATCTCCCTTTGTTTGAACCAACATGGGTCTCCCTTTGAAAGATTACAAATTCCAAAACATTCATGGAAAGTGAAATCTCACCAAAAACATTATAGAACACCTATAATTAAGGAAATTATAGGACTCTATAATATAATAAAGTTTCACATATAAAATTATCTAAAATATGACTCACTAACCCCATCCCTAAATATCATGATCTCACTTCACTAGAAGAGGTAATCTAAATATGGTCTCCCTTAGAAGAATATATCTAGCTGATGAAAGTTTTGATGAGGGTTCAAAAGTAATACCAAACTCTTGAACATCTAATAAAGAAATAATATCTCATACCTACACCATCTAGTACTATGATACCTATAAATAGGACATGAATAATATTTATATTATCAAATATTGATGTATGAATATAGCCACTCACCATTCAAATCTTCTTGATGCACCAACATTCAGCACCCCATCTGTGATAGGAACTAACCAAGAGTGGTGTTTACATGAGTGTGTAGAAGAATAATTTATCTCCATCTATTCCCACACCAGACACTTATCAACCAAAACCATTCCCTATTAGGCCACTACCTTCAATTGGATAATCCATGTTCTTAGCATTGTCGTTAATATGGATATCCTTCTATTTCACTTATATAATGCTTTCATTTTAATTTATATCATGTTTCCAAATCGAGGGTGCATATTTACAAATAATTCCAAACAACCAAGGATTGCTAAGATCTTGAGTATAGGTGTACTTTCAATAAAACACCACCACCACTCAATAACTCCTCTTTTAAAGTCCTTTCTCAATCTACTAAGACCAAGAAATTCCATAATGAGACATGTACAGAAGACACCCCACAAGATCTTTGTTCCTTAACATGTATTTTGTATCAATCGTACCTCCCTACAGAGGTTCAAACATCCATAGATAAAACTTATTTATAAACAATGACTCAAACTCTAATTATGGTAGAGAAGTACCACCATGAGTTTGAGAATAATATCACCCACTAATAGATCACTATTCCCTGTGGGGATCTCAATTCAGGAATTGGAATCTGGTAAGGGATATTCTAAAATAAACTAAAATGTGAGTCTCGAACTCTAACCAACCTTCTATCACCTAAGGATCAATATCTCTTCACAAACATGTAGACCACTATCATCATAACGCACACTAAACCTTCATCCCATGGGTAGTATCATCCAACCAAGTGGGAACTACCCTACACTCTTAAAATAAATATCTAAATTAAGAATAAAATGGAAAGGTACTGCCTCATGTTGTAGGTAAATAATGTATCTCAACCGAGTCTCAAAAAACAACACCACATCACTCACTAATCAGTGGTGAGAGACATAACTACAAACAAAGGATCATTATGACCCAGCCCCGATACATAAGATACCTAATTTCAGGTAACACCCTTCAATTGATAGGATATAACCATGAAGTATTGGTCATATCTAGATGACCTAACATGAAAATTTTATGAAGGATCATAACTAACCACTATATGATTCATGTACAAACTCAGTTATACACAGTAATGATGTCTTAGATTTGGATTGAATAACATGTTACTAGAGTCCTAGATAAAGGATACATCACTCCCCTTCCATATGCTTCTCTCCCTAGTCTGATAACTAAACTCAAGACCCCTTGACACTATTACCCTAAATCCCCAACTAGTCCTCGCATGACTACTAACTCCAAACACCATCCCTAGGATAACCCACTCCAATACACTTATACTATGATGGTGGTAGTGACGATTGTATTAAGATTAGAGTGTCACACCAATCCTTCCTCTAATAGGATAGGGGTTGGTGACTATCACTGAGTAGGAAAATCTAAAAATATGGGAGGCCTTATCTTATATCAACTCTTCAATTAATTATGAAAACTAGTAACACCAATAGAATATATATATAATATGATTGAACAATACAAAAATATAATAATATGAAAAATGAATGTACAATTCCTCATAGTAAAATAAAAAAATAAATGTACATATGAAAAGCCTCCAAATATTCTAGACCCAAGATACGAGGATGCACCTCCTCACTGTGTGTTCTCCTAGATTGATCTTTAGCCACAATGGTCACTACCACCATCATGGTCCATCATGGACTATAAAGCATCTCCAGGTGTCAACTCCAAATAAGACACACTAACTCCACTTCTACTAAGACTATATCTAAACATATGTTTCATCAAAAAATACACAACATGTAAGAGAACAAGTCCTATATAAGTATGGGAAAAAACATACTCAGTAGGATACCCCAAAACTACAAATGAGAAAACGATATAAAAGTATCAACTAAAGACCCATGGTATAAGAGAGTAACCAGGAGAAAAAAATTAATGGTGATCCAGAAATGATCAACCACTAAAACTCTTAGGTAAATACACAGAATTTCTATCCATCTCATCTCTAACCCATGAGGGCCATAGTCTCAAGAGAAACTAGGGATGCTCGGGGTACTGTAAAGTTCATGGATTCGAATTAAATAGACTAATTTAATGACACATATCAAAGGTTACCAAGGGTGCCTAAGTAGTCATATGATTAAAAATATATGATTTCCCAACATCTCCATACTCCATATTTCCACTTTGAACCATAAAGAAGGACCCCCTTCTCACTAAATTATGTGTGTCACTCAAGGGAGAACTGTACACTATCTCTGAAACAACTGATACCATGTTTTCATTATAAAACCTAGAGAAACCCATACAATGACAAAAATATTGGAGTTAGTTAGGGGGTACTATCCCCTACCATCACACCACCTAGATATGAGAAAAACTAAGTCACCTCATTGGAATCTAAAAATGGGAAACCTTTTCTTGTTATAAGACACCAAAATAGAGGGAGTATAACTTGTAAATAAGGAATCTCATGCCCTTGGTAAATGGGGGTATACCCAAACCTACCTATAGAATTAGATAGAGGATATTTTTTCCCTGATATCTATAAATTAACCCACTGATATAAGATCTCATGACCTAATAAAACAAGGGGAATACCTATCCCTACTTGTAGGATGAGATAGATTATCTTTTAATATATGTATACAGGGGGAATACCTAACCCTATTTATAATATTTTAATACTATTATAATCATTATCAAACCCCATTTTCAACTCTAGGGATCCAACTTATAAATGTTTTTGTCACACCTCACAAATGGGCATCAATGCCTAAATAGACCACACCATTGCAATCTATGTAAAAAAGATACTCAGGATGGGATATTTGTATTTACAAATTGAATATTGAGAGATTAATTACCATAATCACATCCATGGAAGAAAGGATCCACTTGGAGGGCCCCAGGTTCACCACTAGGTGTGAGGTGCCTATGCTCTATGTGTGACCACTACGTGTGTGCCAACCGTTGACTCTTGTAGTTGTTTTAATGGTCATAAATTTTTTTCTAACGTGTTTCAAATTTGTTTTAAAACTATATTTTGTCTTTTTTTAGTTATACTGATAGGAAGAAAACTGGAATAAATAGGTGTTGAAAGTGGGCTTAAAAGATAATTTTTGAGTCCAACACAGTAGTGAAGCATCGGCTAGCTGCTAAAAGTGCATCGACCAACTGATCGATCAAATAGAAGAACCCTTAACCTATAGCACACCACGAGATACTCATTAGAATTGCACCAGATAATCGATAGAGATTCCATTACTTCTTATATTCTTCCTTGCAAACTTTCTAGTTGGTAGCATCGGGGAACTAGTAGGTGGTGTCATTCTATGTTCTTCCATAGTGAATCTTCAATGGTCAAAATGGCTCCACTCTTCTCTTTAATGCCTCGGATCAACCTTGGGTCACCCCAGTATCCTAGAAGGATAAAAATAAAGTAAAATGGATGCAAGAATCATCATATAAAAAAATTGTGATTCCAATGAAATGATTTCTAATTTCCAATCATCAATAAAAGCTCAGTAATCTTCAAAGAGATTCAAAGATAAAATCTTTCTCATCATTTTCCAAAGGATATCAAGTGTATTTATTTGATGGTAATTGAGAAAATCGATTGGAACCATTCAAAATCATGAAATTAATCATCAATAATCATGTAACAACAATTTTATTTATAATATATTTCTTTATTAACTCTTTATTATTCTTCTCTTTATCCTTTATGCTTTCTCTTTATGACCCCTCGGCTCTCACCATTGTATATTCACTCTCTCCTTTAATTTTCAAGTGAGAGTAGATATTGTATTTTTAAAGTGTTTTACAAATAAAACCATCTCTTTTTTTCCTCCATATTCTCATTATTGTTTTCCTACTTTTCCATTCAAAATATAGGGTTCTTGGTTTCTTGCTTCTCCGCTCAAAAGAAAGGGGTTATCTAGTTCTTGGATTCTATTAAAACAAAGGGAATCTTTATTTTTTGGTTCTTTGATATACATTAAGACTAAGGGGTTAAATATAACCCTCTAAATCCTTCTTGAGGGGAAAATACATAGGGTAACTTCGTGTTCTATTTCTGAACTCCTTTATCAAAGCGTGACTTTCGTTTTTTACTTTTCACAATCATATTTATACATTGATTTACTATGATGATATCAAATGAATTATTTGTGAATTTACTAAAAAATATTTTTGTTTTCAACATTGTTTTTAAATTTTTTTTTTTAATCTTAATCAATTTAAAAGTACGGTTTTATGATGGAATCTACCTCTTATACTCATGCTTCTTTATTTGATGTAATAAATTACTATTATTAAAAAAATATCATGAAAACATTCACATTAGAATAAGTTATCTTGTTTTAAAAATGGTTATACATGAATATATTCCTACTAAAGAACTAGAGGATAAATATAATCATCAATATATTACCACTTTTGAACTTAATGGAAAATATATGAATGCTCTCCAATGTGGGATAGACAAAAAATGAATCTAATATCATATCTTATTTAAAAATGAATTAAGAAATATGGAAAATGATAGAAGTCACACAGTAAGGCTTGAATATATTTAAAATACTAAACTTGAAATTTATAAGAATATTTTGTATGTTTATCTATGAATAAAAATTTATACAATACTATTATGTTTACTCACTTTACTAAAATCTTCAATCGTAAAGAGTATCTTGGTGATGAGTTGTTTATTGAAAACTTTGTGAAAAAAGATACTTTGTTCCTTGAAAATTAATTATCCATACAAGGTGAAGAAAATAATCCAAGTGAGTGAATAAAATTTTTATTGAAGAGCTTATCGTATCTCTCATCACAGATGAAATCATCATGAAGCATCAACATGAAAAATAAGCGAAAGAAAAAAAAAGGATTCCAATGAATCAAAAATAAAAAATGTATTCAATGATATTGATGATTATGGTTCATCCGATGATGAATCCAAGATTCAATGCTTGACCAATAATTTGAAAAAAATGAATAAAAAGAAATCATTCCACCATGTTAAAAAAAATTAAGTATCAGATGTGAATTTTTATGAATGTAACAAGACGGGACATATTAGACCTGAATGCCCCATTTTAAGAAATAATTTGAAAGAAAATAATAAAGGTAATAAATATCTTGAAGTCTCAAATTGTAGTTCTAGTGAATACTCCCTTTACTCAACCTCCTCAAGTGACTCAATTTTTAAATACCTCGTGGAATATCTCAAGGTAGGTGATGATATTAGTTCTCATATTTATCACTCTCCTTCTAATTCATATTATTATTCTTTCTCCTCAAGTCACATTAATTATGAAGACCTAAAATATGCATGTGATAAACTCAAAAATGGTTTTCGTAAATTTGATTCATTATACAAGGATCTTAAAAAATATAAACAAGTTCTTAATTAGAAAAATCAATTTTATGATGAAAAGGATCATCTTTCTAAATAAAATGATGTTTTGGCTTTGAAAATATAAGATCAACCTAATTTTGAGAATTTATAATCTCAAATTAAATATTTAAAAAATAAACTTTCTCAATTAACCTAAAGAAAATGAAATTTTAATAAAATTATTGGTTCTCAGAATGCCATAAAAATCATCATGGTTTTGGTTTTTCAAAAAATGTGAGTTCTTCCAAAAATATTTATTTTATTAAAGGGAATTCTCAAAATTATTTTTGAAATTATTTTATAAAACTATAAATTTAATTTATAAATGTGATTTCAAAAAAACTAGATATGGAATTTATAAATCCATTCATCTTTTTTTCAAATTTCTAAAATAAATTATCATTCTAAACAAGTTTGAGTTCCTAAATATTTATTAGATAATCCTAGTGGACCCATGATTGTTTCACCATCTCAATGTTTATTATATAACATTGTGAGACCAAAAATTATGGTGCAAAAAGTCACTCATGTTTGATATCTTTTATGGATACACCAATAATATTCAATATCATATCATATGGTGGTTATACAATAATGGAAATAAAATAGATGATCCTACTCTAAATAATTTTGTTATTAAAATGAAAATATATAGATTTTAGAGTGTTATATAATACAATAATTATCTTGTTTTTTTATTCTCTATTTTTTTTATATGGGAGGGTTTTTTAATGATCTATTTCTTCTCTACTCCCCTATCTAATTATTTTTTTAATGTTTTATTGTTTGTTAAGAATGTTCTATCTTGAAAATATTTAGTTTAAAAAAACATTATTTAAATTACTATATCATAGTATAATATTCTTAATTCTTTGAAAATATTTTATAATTCATTGAATATTTTTATACAGGTTTCAAAGATCCTTGTTTTTAAAAGTTTATGTATTAAAGTAGTTTTTTTAATGTCTTGTCTTATTTTGAGGATGATCCCAATTGTTAAATCTATGTGGCTTCTATAGTTTAAATTTTTTATCTCTTTTTATATTCAATAATGATAGTTTGAAAATACCCTTTATTTATTATGTATTAATATTATTAAGGTGATTTTAGATAATGTTATTCATGTTATATATGTAGGTAGTTTTCAAATCCTATGTATATCATGTTTTATTTTAGGCATGAAGGAAATAGTTTTCATTAAAGATTATTATAATATCTTATTTATCTTACCCTCTTAGTTTGCAAGTTTCTTTTTGATAATCTCAATAGGTGAGAATTTTAGAAGATATAGGGAAAAGATAAAATAATGTATGTAATTTCAAAGAGTGTTTCATCAAGTGGGGATTCCTTTTTAAGGGGAGACTTGGTTTTAAGAAAAAAATTTAACTCTCTCATTTTTATATTTTCCCTATTCTTTATCTTGATTTTTATAACAAGTGTTTATGATCATCAAAAAGGGGGGAATTTTTTAATCTTGTAGTTTTTTTAATGATCACAAGTGTTTTTATAACTTATCTAAAATGTGTTTCAATAATTTTTTAGTGTTTTTGTTGATTTATAATTACAATAATACAATAATCCTACAGAGGTGTTGAAATTGGGATTAAAGTATTATATTATAGTCCAACACAGTAGTAAAAAACCAATTAGCTGCTATGAGTGAATCATCTAGCCAGTAGATCAAATAGAATCACCCTTATCCAATAGTACACCTCCAAACACCTGATGTAAGTGAACCAGATAGTTGGTGGATATTTTAGAACTATTTCACTTCTTCCTTGAGCACTAGCTATCCAATGGAATCAAGTGGCTAGCTGGTGGCGTCGTTCTAGATTCTTCTGAGTATCATTTATGATGATCAAAAATGGATCCGTTCAACTCTTTAATGTCCCATATCATCCTTGGATAACCCCATAATCAATTAAGGAAATAAATAAAAGATAGGGGAGGCATGGATCAACATCCAATCAAAGTATGATTCGAAAAAAATGATTTCCAATTTCCAACGATGAAAAATACTCACCTATCTTCAAAGATATTTGAGGTTAAAATATTTCTCATACTTTTCTAAATAAGATCAAGTATACATAATTAGTGGGAATTTAGAACATAAATGGGAACTATTCAAAGGTTTTAACTTCATCAACAATCATCAAGCACTAACAAGATTCTATGTTATATCTTTCTTTATGCCCTCTTCATTATTCTTCTCTTGGGCCTTTGAACTTTCTATTTGTAACCCTTTGCCTCTCAGCATTTTATATTCTCTCTCTCTTGAATTTTCTAATTTTTTATCTTTTATTGAGAGTAGATATCATCATTTTAATATTTTTTCCAAAGAAAACCATAAGTTTTCTTCCTCTGCCTTCTCGTTATTGGTTTTATTCCTTTTCCATTCAAAATCAATGTTTCTTTATTTCTTGATTCTTCATTAAAAGGCAAGGGACTAAATGGTTCTTGGTTTACATTAAAAATAATGGAATCTTTATTTTTGGTTTTGGTATCTCTATTAAAACCAAAGAGTTAAATATAACCCTATTAATACTTCTTGAGGGGAGGAGACATAGGGGAATTTTGTGTGCTATTATCGAACTCCTTTATCAAAGTATACCTTTCCTTTTTTTACTTTATTCATTTATATTTTCACTACAATTTACTTTTATAATAATTAATTATTTCATGATATTACCATATATTTTATAGAATCATTTAATTTTATAGTTTTTTAAGGTAATTAACCTCCTTCCATTTTATCATACTCCAACCTACACCACCCCTCCTCGGTTTAGGTCAGGGTGGACCTGACCCAGACTAGCCAGGCCAACCAGATGGCTTCCTAGCCTAATCAGCCTTCCAACATACTATTTGGAAGGCCATACACTATCTGATCTCATGGGTATAAGATGTTTGATAAAGAGGGGTAGTGGACAATCCATCCTCGCACCCCTATCATGTCACAGTTGTCACCATGGTGTGCTCTGTTCGGGCCACTAGATTCTAATATATGTCATGCTAGCCATATATCATGTGGGAAACCTCACTTTGTCCCATAATTCCCTATATTCCACCCCACCTAAACCACCTATATTTAGTATGACACATCCCCTCAAGCACCACCATCACACTACATTCCTTCCTATCCGAACACTCCCTCATCGAGCTGCTTCATCCCATATCTCGTAACTCTAAGTCACGCCCAACCATTTCCATCACTTCCTTCACTATCTATATCCAATGATAGGTTCAGTAGCCTCTTCATCTGCATGTGAGAGAGATATATATACTATTTTCATGCCACTATTTTTTTCATCAAAATTCCCATCAAAATATTAGAACAAGGTTAGAGATAACAATATGAAAATAAATATTCACACCAAGATCAAAATATGTTAGTTTATAATAAATGAAACAATATAAATCAATGAATCAAATATATGGATACCAAACTTGAATTATTTACTTTAAGAGATAATTCATCATTATGGTCATGAACAATCATCATTAAATTAATTAACTTATATGTAGTATTCAATGGTGAATTATATTTTACAACCACATGAAAACACCATGTTATAATTATTCTAGTTTTAATACAATAAAATATTTAATGATTACTATATTTTCAATTATCCTTCCCATTCACATCATCATTAAGATAGTAAGTAAATTCTCTCAAGGAAAATAATTTAATAACGAGATGGATTTAAAATAACATAATGTCCTACATAAAAAAAGGATCACTTATTAATTAAGGTTGTGTTAGTTTCCATTATCACCATTGGTTCTGATATGAAGTTATTTGGTTCCTCCCAAAGTCACTTCTTCATTGGCTTTCTCAAATCCTATGTTTCATGAAGCTAACCAAGGATTTGGAAATAAAAATATCAATATAGGTATCATGTATATTTTAATACATTTAATCACTATTAATGGGTTAATTAATTATAATAAGAATATCCCTCTTTATAATATTAATCTGTCAATGATGGAAAAACCTGGGGGGTCCTAATTCAAACTAAATTTACTCTGCAACTTGGGTAAACCCGCCATTCCAAAACTAACCACGAAGTTGATTTTTTCATCTGACACTCCATTTATAAAATATAAGTAATTAATTACATATATGCATGTGAGGACTAAAAATAATTTATTATTTTTAGTATATTATTATTGATGTCACACACTGCTAAAAACCCTACACTGGATCATCTAAGGGGTAAACAAAAAATTCTAGGATTAATTAAACCATCAGATATTTTTTCTAAGGTCATTTATAAGGATAAATCTTCCATTTCACCCATGGGAAGGTTTTAGGACACTAAAACTCAAAATTGATCAAGGTTTAAATCAAGAAAACCTCAAGTCTAGATTGTAAAATTTTTATTTTAAAATGTAATTATATTTTAGAATAAATAACTTGAGTTATTTTTGTATTAACACTTTTTCAAGGTTAGTTATTTATATATTTTTAAAATTATTATATTTTATCATAAATTTTGATAATATAAAAATAATTTTATGTTCTAAATTTGTGGGTGAAATTATGGTATTTTTTCTCTAGAGAAATAGATGTGTTATTATGTGAATTTTTTAAAAAACAAATACTATTACTTATCATCAAATGATTATGGATATTATTGTCTTTTTAAATATAATATTTTATTTAATATTATAAAATAAATTAATGTTAAGGATTCTGGGTTAATATGGTTAATTAATGAGACTAGGATTTTGGGTAATCTTCACTCAGCTGTGTAATATCCAAAATCATTTCTTACATCATGGTGAATAAACACCCCGACTTTCTATCAAGATTATTTATTATAGTGTTTCAAGGAATCCACAAATAAGTCTATATTCCCCACTAGAACCATGGTGTGGGACAAACTAAATCCTTAAGGATAGTGAACTAACATGACTTAGATATAACAACTTGGATTTTTTATGAATTACTTTAAAATATTATATGGATTCTTTTTTAGTCAAGTGCTGATACTAGATGAGATTCCAAGTCCTAGTGTTCTCTAAATTAATTTTTGAAACATATTAAATATATTAATATTGTGCATGTGTATTTTCCTAAAAAAGTTGAATAACTCCTGAACAAGGGCCTGAATTAGAAATTTGAGGGCACTGTTGAGTTAATAATGTTGGTTTTACCCTATCCATAACATAGCATTTTTTTAGCAGTGGGTGTTTGTGAAAAAGTTGTCACAGGTGCAGAATTAATAAAGTAAATAAATTTATTGATTTATTTTATTTTATTTTTGACACAGAGATCGAGATCTTCTATTTAAACATGGTTATGTCTCAACTGTAATGTTATCCACATAACCTATGGATTGAGAGGAATCATTGGAGAGGAGAGTGTGGAGGATCGTTGGAAAATGTCATCAGATCACATCAGATTGAGGATCGCGTGCCAATAGATTTCTTAGATATTACCAATGATAGCAGCATAAAACTGTTCTTCATCAGTGATTGATCCAAAATCCGAGTAGGATGTTTTATTTGTGATTTTCATAGCATTATTTATCATACATCGAATGTGGATCAATTCCACAAACAAGAATTGATTCATGCATCGATAGTTTATTTATTTACGACTTATTAAACTGTTTGTTGATTAATTCCTCTTCATTCGTCTAAATCTATGAAAATGGATGGACAAATGAATAAAGGATGAGTTTTGTTCCTCAAATCTTTTAGCTTAAATATTTCTCCCTTGTTTCTTCACATGTTTATCATGATCATTTTATTTGTTCTGTGGTTCAATGATTACCTGGTATATATTTTTTGTGTTCCCATTCTTCAGTGCAATGGATTAAAAATGTGGATGTGGTTCATGATATAGGGTGAGATTAAGGTGAAATGATGATGGTGGATGATCATAAGTGGATTAGAATAGATTGGTGGTTCATGTTCATCCTATATTTGACAGTGCAGCTATGAACGGAACATGGGGGAGTTTCCCAAGAGGATTCAAAGCCTAGAATAATGATCTCTAGTGATGGAAGTGTTGGAAAACCCTAAATCTATGATCTCCAACAAGAGTGGCAGTGGAGGTTATGTGTGTGGATGACGCAGAGGTAGATTCCAAGGATTCCAAAAATTTATGTGTTACACATCATGTAATCTCGGATCATGAACCATGTGGGACACCCTAGCTGTTATTATAGGGTTTATATGGAGATTTAAATATCACACACCATATGAAACTTTCCCACACCATGTGACACATGCAAGGAAGCTCAGCATGTAACTAATAGGTTATATGGGTATGGGTAGGCCAAAGTACACGGACATGGCCAGAGTATATGGACACGGTCCGATGTGCACAAGCATGGTCAGGCAACACTGGCAGAGTCCTGGATGATCTCTACATGTCATGTCCTATTCCTACACACTTTGTATCTAGATATTTACATGTAATTTGGGGAAGCACCACATGGGAAAACCAAGGGTTGGATGGACACGTCGTGTACCCCCCCCCCCCCCCCCGTACACACTTTGTACCCCCCTTGAGTGTGTTTGGAGACCTTCATTTCTTCAGTTTGGACTAGTAACGATTGAGCGTGTTACCTTGGCCCATTACCTAAAGGGTAAAATGTGGAGTTTCATCCACATATTTTCATTTTGATCTCCTCTAAAGTATGAATCTTAGATAGAGTTTTTGGGGTCCCACTATGATACTAGAGTGTGATCCTCTATTATTTTATACCCTAGGTGGGGTTTGTGAAATCAGTGTAACCTCCTTGAGTAGGGTTTTGTTCCTCTATGTAGTAGTTTGTTTCACAAGGGTTCATGTTATCAGTGGATTGTAATCCCCTACATAACGGGTTGATCCATATTGGGTTAGTAGTGTCCCCCAGTTTTCCTAGGTGTGATCCCCTATCTAAGTACTGGGGTATTTTGAGAATAGTGAACTTTCTTGGGTAGGCACCAATGATCATTACCTCTTGGGTGAGTGTCTCCGGTGATTTCATGACTCATAGAATGGATTCTCCTAGAATGGCCATTTCTTTTAGCAGAATCTTGTGGCTAGTAGTTTGGTTATGACCGCCTGGAGGTGCGGTGTCCTTTCTGAGTATATCTGGGTTTCTTATTTATGCATTTATTTTTATATCATCGTTATGAGATGAAAATATTGATTATTTGTGTTTAGTTTTTTTGGGATGTCCTACTAGGTATTTTTATACTCACCCTTTCATGGGATCTTCCCATACGTGTCACGTTTTATGTAGACAACGGTCCATTTGATGGTGTCTTGGGAGGACAGGGAGTTGGTGGAGAATATATTGAGATTGAAAGGATAATTTGGTTTTTGAGTGATTTCATTTTATATTAGTCCTCTACCATGGAGTAGGTTGGACTCTTTATGGCTTTTTTGGTCTTGTATTTAGAACTATTATTTCTTTCAATGGTTTTTTTGTTGTACTCTGATTATTGGACCATAGATGTATGCATGCATTTCGTTTAATTTGTTTTACATTCCATCATTGTATGGGATTGGAGATGTTTGTGTCTGTATATATACATTAGGATGATGCCTCCCATTTTTGTGATATTCCTACTCGGTGTTGGTTTCCAACCACTAGACTATTGGAGGTGGGCTTGGGTTAGTCCTGGCTTGGGTTTTTTTGGGCTAGTTTGTGATAGTTTTGTATCAAAGGAGTCAGTTCAACCTTAGGATCAAAGTCTATGAGTTTAGTTTGGTGAATAGTGTTAAGTGTTTTGAGTTCGGATTTTAGAATAGGGACTCCAATGTTGGTGTAGTGGCCAATGTATTCATACATCAGGTCTCTAGTCACCTGCCTATCAACTCAGTATATGTAGAAATTGGATGTAGGGAAAACATTGGTACATGCATCATATAATAATGGTTTGTGGTTTCCATGTTCTTTTTAAGTCATCTCTCTAGATATACTCACTGAATTTGGTACATCTTGTTTATTTCAAGATGCCTCCATGAAGACATCCAACTAGGATTCCACTATGTGATCATGAGATAAGGACCTGTACTGGAGATAGCACCTTTGGGTGTTTTAGCAGCTATACCACCACTCATTAAGCAGCAGCTAGCACTAGTAGTGCTGGATAAGGATTCATATAGGATGGGTGTGTTTCATGAGTTCTAGAGGTAATGAAATCCCAGGTTTTGGGGTAATCTAGATACCCAGGTGGCTGGGGAGTGTCTAGAGGCATTCACTTGAGTTTTCCACCTTGTGAGGACACCTTCAAATTAGATGGATATTCTCACAGTGAGTCATATTCAAGGATCTTCTAGGTGATAGTGGAGTTTACAAACTCATCCACATGATGAGACATCTCTTTCCTTTCAAGAATTTGAGCATCTTTTTAGGGGTGAGTTTTATCTAGCCACATTATGATCCATGCACATACAAAATATTATGCATCTACTAGGGTAGTAGGATTATAGAAAATTATTCAGTGAGGTTTACTGATCTATCATGATACTCCATGGATATGGTAAGGGATCAATTAATTAGATAAATAAACATTTATAAGGGCTTAAATTGGGATATCAAGGATTTTGTGATATCTCTCTACATTCCCACCTCTGTTGGGGTGCTTGAGTGGGCCTTAGTAATGGATAACTTCTTGAAAGAGTAAACGCCAATAGTGGGTGTTGGTAGTGGGAACCAGGGAGATGTGAACTCGACAGCAAGTAGCTAATGGTATTCGTAGGGATATGGGTGTGCCAAACACTTCAAAAGATAATCCTAGGATAGAGGTTGAAGTGTGGATGATTTTCACCTATCTACCATTCAAGGTTCTGGTGCTCTGCTAATGTGTATAGCAGCACTCGGGTTGAATCATCAGTGATGATACTTTGTTTAGCCGATTGTTTTTTATTGATTGTATTTTTATTGGGAGGATTTTTTTGCAGATATTAAATGAAGTGATTAATTTTTTGGTGTTTGATTTAACAATTTGATGAATATTGGGTGAGTTAATTATTAGGGAGTTGGTCTTGTTATATCCTTGAGTTTTGCTTTATATTGCATTAAATTAACACCCACTTCACAAGATGACTTTGATCAGAATTCCCAAGTGTTAAGGCTTTAATATAATCATTAACTTAAATTAGGGTTCTAATCTTAATCAGAGATTGTTTATGGTAGTGTATTTATGGTTCCAATAGTCCATGGAAACCGCATATTAAACAAAGCATGTCATTAATTTGTGACATTTTAAGTTTAACATACACAATGTTAATTTAAATAATATTCATCGAGAAAAATATCTCAATCACTTAACATCCCCAAATAATGACTCAACCCAATGGTAGATTTACTCATCCATTAATATGGTTATTAATATGGTAATATTTTTTATGGTTATTAATTATAAATAGAATGAACAGAATGGGATAAGAAAAGAGTTGTGCGTCGAACACACACACACGAACAGTGATGAGAATTAAAAATAGACTTTAGATTGAATGAGAAAGTGAAAGAATGGAAAGGTATTCAACATGATTTAAACTATTTTAAAATTATTAATATTTAATAAAAAAGTTTGGATGATTAAAAGATAATATGAAGAATAAACTTTCATTAAAATAGAATTAAAAATAAAAACGTATGAGTTTTCAAATGAAGAAAAACACAAAAGTAAATGAAATCAAAGAGAGGAGGAAGGGTATCTCAAGTGAAAACTTGAGTTCGGCATTTCCTCCCAGGATTTTTTCAGAGCCTTGGTCATTCCAATTGATCCTCCTCAATTCTGAACTACCAACCTTTTGTAAGGATAGGAGGGGGAGGTATTTATAGCACAAGGAAGTGGATTGTTTGCATTCCAAAAATACCCCTCAACTTGCATCACCAATTTGATATTTCTGACAGCATAATATGAAAAAAAAATCTTCAAAGTTGTAGATATTAAAGTTTTAAGTCGACTCTCAAAATTTGGAGACATTTTTACTTATGGAGACAAAGTTGTGGTGGTTTTCATAAACAATGTTAAACTATCAATTTCTATCCATTCTTTTTCAATGATTGAAATTTGAGTGAATTTTTTAATAAGAATATACCTTTAAATACAAATTCTTTCTTCTACAAAGGTTTCCAAATATATATTCTATTTGACACTGAAAAATAGCAACTCGAATGGATGTCTCTATCAGGAGAATTTTTAATATTGGTGTGCTGATTTTAATTCCTAGATAGAATGGTGGGATGGATTTAAATGCATCTGTTGGGCCCCTTGGTTTTGGGGTTGGGACTTAATATTTTTATTCATGACTCTTTGTAAGTTACCCAGAAATTTGGATTAGAATAAAGAAATTTCCACTTCCGGATTGAGCCCAGTAATTCAATCTTCATAGATGGTCCAATTTCTTCATAAATTATGTGGGCCTTCTTGTGTGGTCCATATGACCCTTTAAATGGAATAATTGGACAATTATTACTTCTAATGATATGTGGGAAAATGAATAAGGAATCCTAAAAAACAATAACTACACAATTTTTATCATTTGGGTGATAGTTATTATTAAAATAATAAAGTGACTTGAATCTAGATGAATTCAAATAGGGATCAAAAATTGTTTTTAATTTTTAAACATTAATATTTCACACAAATTAGGCACATTTCATATAAAATTAGTAAAGGGATTAAATAAAAAGTTATGAAAATATTAATAACATCAACTCCCCCGCACTTTGTTGTGTACATGTCTTCATGTACAACAAATATAAAACCATGACAAAATCATTTTCACTCACCAAAAAATATTAAAAAAATCCACAATCAGGGGGGGTTTAGACCATTTCACTCATCCATATTGAATTTCAAAAAAAATTACAAAAAAAATGTTTCAAAAACAATTCATTTTTTATGACCAAATTTAGAAATGGAAAATGTAGGCACTCAAAACTTACTCCTCTCAAGATGAAAAAATTTTATTTCTGGAGGTTCTCTCATTCACCAACCAAAAGTTAAAATCATAGAGTTTGAAAGATATCTAATCTTATTTTTCCTATCATAAAGTGCACAAGAATCAAGAGGTCTTTTTTAGGGGTTTTTCTGTAGCTATGGGACGGTGGGAAAATGATTTCCAAAAGATAGGAAAAAGGGGTAAAACACCAATATGTAAAAAGAAAAGCATAATTTGCTTTTGAAATGAGGCATGAAAGGAAATGGAAACAAATATTTACATGGTCACAATTGTGTGAAGTAAGACAAAAAAGAGGAAGTAAATTTGAAGGGGATGAGAAGATGAAATATTTACCAAACACAAAACTTCTCCCAATTACATAAGTGTTATTTTTTTTTCTTTTTTTTTGAAATTTGAACTTGAAACAGATCTCACACTCATCTCCCAACCCATGTTTGATCTCCTCATGATACTAATTATAATAGTTATAATAAGATAAAAGGCTGAGAAAGAGTGATTTTTTACCCACCCAAGGCACAACTCTTTTTTTATTTTTTTCATCATTTTTTTTAACACTTTTCAATAAAATTTGAACAAGATAAAAATATATACATTCTTAAACCCCACTAAATGAAAACCTATCCCCCACACTGAAATGGATGTTTGCCCTCAAGCATATGATAACATGGTGAAATCAACAAAGGGTACCCAAAATGAAATCCATTCCCCACACACTTAAATTTCAAAAAATTATACAATGAAAATCTATGTAGATATTAGGTGGAATATGTTATTGGTCTTGTAATTTGGATATCAAAGAAAAGGTTTTCATAAGATCGAAGGGGATTTCAAAAGGAGGATTAATGTAATTTTAAAGGGAGGTTATTTGGATATTGTGATGATCATGAGGTTCAGAAAATTCCTTTATCATATAAATGTACAGTAAAGTAGGAAATTCAACTCAAAGGTCTGCAAACTCAAGAATCACAAATGGGGGGAAAATCACACATTTTGAAAAGATGACCATAGATGGCCTTGGCATGAAAGCTAATTTTGTTCTTCACAGTTGGGTAAAATCATCTTCCAAATCAAAAATTGAGCATTCAAAATTTTTTGGTTTTGACTCAAGATTATTTATCCAAAATTATGATAAAAATACAAAGTTTTTGAGATGAAACATGTATATTGACTCCCCAAAAAGTTTGGACAAAATTTGAAAATTTAATGGTGACTAATTATGACTATCTTTTTTTTCTTTTTATATTTTGTTGTTTTTTTAAATTTTTTTATTTAAAATACACACTCATGGAAAATTGAAAGAGAAAAGGAAAAAATGATTTTATGATTAAAGTGATAAAAAATGAAAAATAGAGGAAGAAGAAGAAAAAGGGTGGGAGATAGAGAAGGAGGAAGAAGAGAGAAAGAGGGAGTTAAAGGAAAAGAGTTTCCCCCTAGTTTAGATTTGGTGGGTCACCATTTCCATTTAGTAGTGGGTCAACAGCAGGAGTTGGGGATTCTATATAATTCAATATAGTCCTTAGGATATGTGTCCTCTCATGGTGATGCTACAACAGATGTCCATTTACCATGAATGTCCTTTTAGAGGAGGTTTCTTGAACTTTAATTGCACCAAATGGGTAAACATTTGTAATAATAAAAGGACCTTCCCAATGGGAATTAAGCTTCCCTGGGTGAAGACTAAATCATGAATTGAAGATCATTACCTTTTCACCTTCATGAAATAACTTTCACAAGATGTGTTTGTCATAGAGTACCTTGGACTTTTCTTTATAGAGAATTAAATTCTCATATTAATCAAGTAAAAGCTCCTCTAGTTCATTTAACTCCAACAATCTCTCTTTACCAGATTTTTCAAAATCAGAATTACAAGTTTTCACAGCCCAAAATGACTTATGTTTTATTTCAACTGGTAATTGAAATTATTTTCTAAAAACTATCCTAAAAGGAGACATCCCAATGGGGGTTTTATAGGATGTTCGATAATCCTAAAGTGTTTATCCAAGTCTCTTAGGCCAGTATTTTCTGGTGGGATTAACAATTCTATCAAGCACTCTTTTCACTTCTCTATTAGAGATTTAATCCATTCCATTTGTTTGGGGGTGATATACAGTTGAAGTTTTATGTACAAAACCATTTTTTTAAAAGATATTCCATGGTTCTATTACAAAAATTGGTTCCTAAGTCATTGATCAAGGCATGGGGAGTGCCAAATCTGTGGAAGATGTGGGTTTTTAGGAACTCACTAACAGTATGTGAATCATCATTTCTAGTGGATTTGGCCTCAACCCTCCCCGAAACATAATCTACTACAAGAAGAATGTATGAAAATCCATTGGAAGGAGGGAATGGTCCCATGAAATCAATTCCCCAAAAATCAAATATCTCACAGAAAATTAAAGTCTTTTGAGGAATTTCATTTCTTTTTAAAATTGTGCCAAACTTTTGGCAAGTGGGATATATTTTACAGTACTCATGTGAGTCCTTGAAGGGTGAAGGCCAAAAGAATCCAGATTCTAGTACCTTTTTAGAGGTCCTTTGTGGTCCAAATTGACCACCTCAAGGATATGAGTAACAGAATTCTAATATGGAGGAATGTTCATCTTCATCAACACATCTTCTAATTACCATGTCAGCCCCAATTTTCCAAAGTTTATTATCCTCCAAAAAATAGTATTTTGAATCACAGTTCAACTTCATTTTTTGTTCTTTTGAAAAAAAAACATAAAAACACTAGAAACCAAGTAATTTACAATTTGGGCATACCATGGTAACTTTGTATTGAGAGATTAAATGTTATCAAAGGATAATTCATGATCAATGATTCCTGAATGAGAAGAATAAGAAATTCTAATCAGGTGATCAGCTACAAGGTTTTCTTTTCCTGATCTATCTTTGATTTCGAGGTAAAATTATTAAAGCATTAGCATCCATATTATTATCCTTGGTTTGGAATAACTTTTTTTAGTAAGAACTTTATAGAAGAATGTTCTGTGAAGATGATTATTTTGGCACCTAAGAGATATGGCTAGAATTTATCTAACTTAAAAACCACTGCTAAAAGTTCCTTTTCAGTCACGGTGTAGTGAAATTGAGTTTCATCCAATGTTTTTGAGGAATAAAAGATGAAATAAGAAATTTTTTATCTTCTTTGACCAAGAACGGCCCCAAAGGCTCTATCACAACCATGACATGTCAACTAAAATGGTAAGAACCAATCTGGGGGTTGGATTATCGGGAAAGATATAAGAGCAGTTTTGAGTTCAACGAAGGATCTCTTGCAAACCTCGTCAAAATTGAAAGTGAAATCATTTTGGATAAACTAAGTGAGTGGCGGGAAATCCTATTGAATTTATGAATGAATAACTGATAGAAACCAGAATGAACAAGGAATGAATGTTTTACTCAAATAGAGGTGGGTTCAGGAAGTTATTGGATCACTTCAATTTTGGAAGGATCAACTTCAATACCCTCTTTTGAAACTATGTTCCCTAGAACAATCCCGTTTGCAACCATGAAGTGACATTTTTCATAATTTATCACAAGGTTACACTTGACACACTTTTGAAGTACTAGAGAGAGTGAATGAAAACAGGATTCAAATGAATCACCATAAATTGTAAAGTCATCCATGAAGACCTCCATGAAATGTTCAATGAATTCAGAAAAGACACTCATCATACACCTTTGTAATGTTTCAGAATCATTTAAAAGATAAAAAGTAATTCTTATATATGTATATTTTCAAAAGATACAAGTTAATATAGTCTTTTTGTGGCATCCCGACTTTTTATTACATTACTTTTCATTACATTTTACAAACAGAGGATCTTTAAAATCTATTGTCTTGGAAATCAGGAACAATAAAACATGAAAAATTAAAACAATATTTTAAATCCCCTTGAAAAGCTTCATGAAAATTTCACCTTATGTACAATTACTGCATCTCATAACCTGGAGACATACATCAAAAGAAAGGGTGAGCAGAAAGCCCAGTAAAGAAAGCAAGGGAATTAGTTTACTTGTGATATCAACAAGAACTTTATAAAAAACATAAAGACATGAGAAATGGAATTAGAGGAATTTAATAATGAAAATAACTTAAACCATAATATGAATATATGGATACAACATTTAATTTATACATTCATGAACATATCACCAAGTTTTATCCCAAAGGTGTCATAAAATTTACCAAGGTTATTCACCAAGGTATCGTGGAATTTGTCATCTCTAGTGATTAAATTCTTTACCGAATGCATTGGAGATCTATTAGGGTGCACCCTTAATATGTATTTATTTTCATGTGATCTGCATAGATCATAATCAAACATTTCATAAATAACCCATAGATAGTAAAATTAATGGGTTTCACTTCAAAATCATGACTTTTTAAAAGTGCTTAGAAATATGATCATTATGTCTCTTATAACCCTTGGAAAAGGAAAGAGGGTTTCTTGTATGTCAATTACAGAATAAAATAGATAAATTTTATTTCTTGATTAATACCTCTGGAAATGAAAATATATTTGGGTATTCAGATAAATAAAACAAGAGGATTTCTTGAGAAAAAGAGAGAGATATTTTGAGACAAATTTTCTACAGCATAACGGTTATATAACATGGTTTTAGAAAACAATAAAATGAGAGGGGACAAGGGTCTCCCATAAATAAATGAATAATTTAAAGTATATTTACATAATAAAAACAAATAAGATCATGATATGGATATTTGAATGACATACTACGTGAAAAGGAAACTTGAATGAAAAGAGAAGATGTGATTTCTTTTATGAAAAATTCGACAGCCTAATGGCGTCACTTAAAAATTCAGAAAATAAATTGATGAGAGAAGAAAGGGTATATCATAATTTGGACATGAAATGGAAATTAATAATAATATATAATAACATACCCCCACATAAGAAGATGGAAACTGGAAGACATAACTTAAAGGAAATCATGACTAAAAGAGGTGGGTGGAAGGTTCTCTTACCTTGAAGAGTAACTTCGAAAACTTGAAGGTTGGGACCTTGGGAGGCTTGATGGAACCTTGGGATGACTCCTTGGGAGGTAAAAAGAACATATATTCTTTGAGAAGAATTTTATAATCAAATTAATGAGGTAATTGCTTGGTATTTATAGGAAAAATGAGGGAATATTTAATTAATTTCCAAGGGACAGCTCATCAGTGGTATTTGCAAAACCAAGGGCTTGACCATGGTATTTGCCCATGGTATTGGCCAGTTGGGACACCTCAAAAAAATTATTACTATTCACAAGTCTACCATATTTATTACATCATTATTACATCATCAATTATATCATTAAACACCTAAAACTCAAAATTGTATTTTTACTATTCACCAAAAATTCAACTGTTTCAGAAAAATCCCAAAACATTACCCTAACCTAATATCAATGATATGAATTAAAAAATGAACTCCATTTTATGAAAATAAATTTCTAAATATTTTTAATTTAATTTTTAAATAAAATCATTATTTATTCCAAATAAACAACTTTAAATCTACAACTCGTTTCGTAACACCTTGAAAAAGTAATCAAGGTCCCATTAAATTATCGTATAACCATAAGACAATAAAGTAAAAATTTATTATTACATTTTATGAAAATAAATTTCCATTTTAAATTGTTAAATTAAATATAAAATTGTAAATAATGTATTTATGACATACAAAAATACAAAAACTTATATTATGATTGTTTTTTCACTTTTAAGATGTCTAAATTGTATTTATACATTCAAGGGTGAAGTTTGTATTTTTTGGCCATTTTACTATTCATTGCTATTCATTACTATTCATAAGGGTGTGTTACTATTCATACTTTACTATTTACTAAAAATTAAGTTGATCTTATTAAACTCTAAATTTCTTACCAGTCACAACTGTAGAAGACCATTTTTTGAAAATCATTTTACATTTTCAATTATTTAAAGTTTACATAAATATTTTAAAATACCATTTTTTCCAAAATTCATTTGTAATATAGAACTTATATAAATTCATCCTAAATTTATCTAGACATTTTAAATTCATAAATTTTACCATAAGAAGAAATAACAATTTTATTTATACCAAGGGATTACAAAACGTATCTAAGGCCTCATTACATATCCCCTTATAATACCTGCATAAGACCTAAGTGTAAGGTGTGCTATGATGATAGAATTGGGGTGGCTCAGACAATATTCCCTAATTGGTGATTTTTATCAGCTTGAACTTCTCCCTTAGGTGATTCTGTTCGAGATTCACATGTTGAAGCTCAGCTTGGGCTTGGTCCAGAGCAAAGCCCAGAGATGCTACCTCCTTCCCAAGCTCTGACATATGGGCTTTTTACGGCCCAAGTCTACTGGATGAGGCCATCAACTCTTCTTTCTATATTAATTAACCAAGATCATTTTTATTTATAAACAATAATTATAATGTAAATAGTTTAGTTTCCAACGGTCATATTGACCAACGGTCATATAATAGTCAAAACCCAATGGTCTCATTTAATTATACTCACTTAGTTAATTAAAGGATATAGATTTTTTTGGTATAAAATAAACAAAATTAGGAAATAAATAATATTAAAAAATTTGGGTCGTTGCATTCTTCATCCCTTAAGAAATTTCATCCCCAAAATTTTAACGTGTACCCTAAGAAGAAAAAAGTTGTGGGTACTTCTTCCTCATAGACTCCTCTGGTTCCCACGTGGCTTCTTCACATTTGTGGTTCCTCCACAACACCTTAACAAGGTGGGTAGTCTTGTTGCGTATAACTTTGTCTATATGATCCAAGATCTCCACCAGCTGCTCTTCATAAGAGAGTTCATGTTCCAATTGTACCCCCTCTGGATTTAGTACATGTGAAGGGTCAGGTATGTACTTCTTCAAGAGGGATACATGGAAGACATCATGAACTTGTGCTAGATTTGGAGCAAATGAAAGATGATAGGCCACTGATCCTACGCGATCAAGGATTTCATAGGGGCCAATGTACCTAGGTCAGAGCTTCCCTTTCTTCCCAAACCTCATGAATCTCTTCCAAGGTGAAATTAGAAGAAATACTTTGTCACCAACATCAAACTCGAAGTGCCTTCGACAGTTGTTGGAATAGCTCTTTTGCTGACTCTGGGCATCCTTAATGTGTTGCTGGATGGCATGGACTTTTTCTATCATCTCTTGCACAAGGTCAGGCCCAAGAAGCTTTCTATCACCAGCTTCATCCCAACAAGTATACGTTCTACATCGCTTCCCATATAGAGCTTCATAAGGTTCCATTTGAATTCTCGAGTGGAAGCTATTGTTGTAAGAGAACTCAACTATAGGGAGATGTTGATCCCATCCACCTTTAAATTCCATTGAGTATGTTCTCAGCATATCCTTGAGTGTTTAAATAGTCCTTTCAGATTGTCCATCAGTTTGGGGTGATAGGACGTACTGAAATTCAATTTAGTTCTCAGAGCATGTTGAAGACTTCTACATAATTTTGATGTGAACCTTGGATCATGGTCAGATACGATAGAAAGTGGAACTCCATGCAGCCTTACCACTTCCTTCATGTAAATCGTGGAAATTTTATCAAGTGAGAAATATTATTGAATGGAGATAAAATGGGAAGTCTTGGTGAGACGGTCCACAATAACCCATATCGTATTGTTTCTTTTGGAAGTTCTCAGGAGACCAATAACGAATTACATAGTGATATTGTCCCACTTCCATGCTGGTATGGGTAGTGGTTGCAATACCCCTTTAGTAATTTATCACTATACCTTCACTTGCTGGCATACTAGGCACCTTGAAGTGTAGTCAGAAATCTCTTGCTTCATATTATCCCACCAATAATGATCACTAAGGTCCCTATACATTGTCGTGCTTCCAGGATGTATAGAGAAAGTAGATCTATGAGCTTCATCCATCAGCTCCTTCTTTATTTCTGGAATATATGGAACACATAGTCTTGTAAAAAATTTCAGTACACCTTCTTGATCAATATTGAACTCGAGAAACTTCTCACCGTTCATAGCTTCAAACTTGTTTGTAACAAAGGATCTTCTTTCTGAGTTTTCTTGATCTTATCTAGTAATGACGGTTGAGAAATCATTTGGGTTAGGGTTGGTGATGTCCCTTCCCTTATAATTCAAATGTAAAGCTTTGCTAGGTCATTGATCAAAGGATATCTTTAAATCCTCATCATGGAAAGAACAACTTGTTCTTTCCTGCTTAATGCATCAGCGACTTTGTTTTATCTTCCGTGATGATAATGAATTGAACAATAAAATTCTTTGAGAAGTTCCAACCATATCCTCTATCTCATGGTCAATTCCTTTTGTGTGAAAATATACTTCAAACATTGATGGTCTGTGTATATATCAAATTTCTCTCCATAAAGATAGTGTCTCCATATCTTCATAGAAAAAACAACCACATCCAGCTCCAGATCATGCGTAGGATAGTTCTGCTCATGAGTCTTCATCTATCGAGATGCATAAGCGATGAATTTTTCATTTTTCATGAGGAAGCACCCAAGCCCTTTCAGAGATGCATTGCTAAAAATAACAAATCCTTATCCACTTGAGGTTAGAGTTAACATGGGTGCAGTAACCAATCTCTTATTCAGCTCTTGGAAACTTTCTTCACACTCCTTTGTCCAGATGAACTTGACCCCTTTTCAAGTTACTTGGTTATTGTATTATAACGTCATGAAAATTTTTTCACAAGCCTCCAATAATATCCCGCTAATCCAAGGAAACTATGAATCTAAGTTATTTTTGTAGGATGAGGCCACTCCTCTATAAATTTTGTCTTTGCAGGGTCAATTGTGATTCCTTCCTTGGTAATAATGTGTCCTAAGAAATAAACTTACTGTAACCAGAATTCACATTTGATGAACTTTCCAAAAAGCCTCTCCTTTCGTAGAGTTTTCAAAATAACCCTTAGATGATCCTCATGCTCCTTGTGAATTTTAGAATATATCAGAATATCATCAATAGAAACTACCAAAAAGTTATCAAGGTAGTCTTTAAAGACTTTATTCCTCAAATACATAAAAATAGAAGGTGCATTAGTCAGTCCGAAGGGCATAAAAACAAACTCGTAATGCCCATATCTTGATCGGAAGGCATTTTTTGGAATATATTCTTTCTTCACCCTCAATTGATGATAACCAGACCAAATATCAATCTTAGAGAAGAATTGAGCCCCATGAAGTTGGTCAAATAGGTCATAAATTCTTGGAAGAGGGTATTTTTTCTCCACTATGATCTCGTTCAGTTCTCTATAATCAATGCATAGCCGCATCAATCCATCCTTCTTCTTCATAAAGAGAACTGGTTCTCCCAAAGGTGACACACTCAGTTAGATAAAACCCTTATCCAAAAGATCTTGGAGTTTTTTATTTAACTCATCCAGCTCTATATTTTCTATCCTATACGGGGTCTTTGATATCATATGGGATCTAGGTACAATTTCAATGGAGAACACTACCTCTCTTTCTAGGGGAGGTCCAGGTAACTCCTTAGGAAATACGTTAACGTATTCCTGGATGATGGGGACATTTTCTATCCTCAAACTCACATTTCCTTATTCTTCACTGATCAACTCCATAAAGAAGGATATAGGAGGTTCTAATCGACAAAGATCAGGTTTAGATATCTCTCCTTGGAAGATAATTGTAGGTTTTCCATTCAAAACTACTGATATTTCCTTACTTATGCATTTGATCTTAGCATTATACTTTGAGATCCAATCCATCCCTAGTATAATGTCAAATTCCAGTATGGGAATGACTACTAGATTTTTTATAAGATTGTGCTCACTAAAGTAAATACGAGAGTTTCTAAACACTGACAATGCTTGGATAATCCCACTAGGAGTCCTGACTAATAACTCTACTTTTAGAAAATCATGGGTTGATTCTAAATTCTTTGCAAACTTGTAGGAAATAAAATAATGTGTAGAACTAGAATAAAACAAATTACTTTCTAGCTTTTAGAGAACAACAACAATACCTTCCACCACATAATATGGTGTTTCAACTTTAGCCATAGTGATTGAAAAATTATGACCTTGTTCCCTTGGCCTTTGTTGAGGCTGAGGTGATTCTCATCCACTACCCTTGAATTTGGACAGTGATTGGAAAAGTTCCCAAGTTGTCCACACTTATAGAATTGGACATCAGGTAGGGCTTGCACCATCTTCCCCTTGTTGTTGGTGTTGGGAAGTTGTGTCTTCACCTCACTATGACAATTCCGCACAATGTGGACATCTCTACCACACTTGTAGAACTTCCCACTCCTGATCAGGTAGTTCCCTGAATTCTTCTTCCCACATTTATTACATGTAGTACATTTCACTAGCTTGCCTCCTCTTCCCTGGTCGAAGCTCCTCCCTAAGTTGGGCTCCATCGATCTCTTCTTTTCATTGCATTTATGAGACCACTACCTATCACCAAACTCCAATTCAACTTTCATCGCACTCCGCACAATCTCTTAATAGCTATCATAATCTTGGTTGGCTATATTCTTCTGCAGATGAGGTCTCAGTCCACCAAAGAATATATCAACCTTACCATTTAGATCCATGAAAAATATAGAGGTTTAATATGAAACCCTTTTGAAGTTCATCTCGTAGCTTCCCACAGATTCATTCTCCTTCTGCTTCATCTCGAGAAACTTCTTCTTCATTCTTGTTCTCATCGATCAAGGGAAATACTTGTTGAATAATATCCCTCTGAACTCTTCCCACTCCATAGCTTCAACTTCCACTCTTGGACTTGTGTTTTTAATTTGTTCCCACCACAGATCAGCTTCTCCCTCTAAGCGATAAACAACCAAGGTAACCTTCTCTTGTTCAGAACAGCGGAGTACATAAAAGAGCTTCTCAATAGAGCTGATCGACTATTCAGAAATCAATGGGTCGGTAGATCCACTGAAGGTTGGTGGTAGTTGATGCATAAAGAATTCAATAGAAAGTTGTTCCCTTCACGGTGAGATCATTCTCTCATCTTGATTCAAGTTATTTCCCATAACTTGAGTTAGTTGGTTCATCATTCGCATGAAAGTTTCCATTTCGGATTCCATCGGAGGGTCGTCATCACATGGTCCATTACGGTAACCATTTTCATGGTTCCTCCTATTGCCTTCCATTTTCTAAAATAATAAAACCTTAGTGAGAAACTTATTTGATTTAAGAATCTTTTAACTATAAAGGATTTTATGTATTAAAGCTTCATTCTTTAAATAATTACATTTATCTATAAATATTTAATAATGATTCATAAAAAGCTTATGATTAACCAAACATATCCCCCGGGAGTGTCATAACTAAGAGTACAGCAAGGCCCTTTGTTGTGTACCAGGATACCCCAGGTCATGCCCAAAACTTCTTGTCAGATTTTTCACTCCTAGGTACATCTGTTCCAGAGCCGCCTCTACCTGCTCGTATCCAGACAGGGATGTATTTTCTTGATAAACCACTTACTCAATACCCATGAAAATACCAGGAATTATTCATATATTTAAAATTTTCTATAGGTTTATTCCTAAATTTTTCATATCCTAATTTCCATAAATAACTAAACTATCCTTTGATATAAACTATGGAATCTTACATTTTTATTACATAACTTTTCATTTCATTTTAACAACAGAGGATCTTTAAAGTCTAGTGTCTGGGAAATCAGGAATAATAAAACATGAAAAATTAAAACACTCTTTAAAATCATCTTGAAAAGCTTCTTGAAAATTTCACCCTATGTATAATTACAGCATTTCATAACTGGGAGACATACATCAAAGGAAAGGGTGATCCGAAATCCCAGTAAAGAAAGCAAGGGAATCATTTTACTTGTGATGTCAATAAGAACTTGATGAAAAACATAAACACATGAGCAATGGAAATAGAGGAATTTCATAATATAAATAAATTGAACCATAACATGAATATGTGGCTACAAAATTTAATTTATACATTCATGAACATATCACCAAGGTTTATCCCCAAGGTGTCATAAAAATTACCAAGGTATCGTGAAACTTTTCATCTCTAGAGATTAAATTCTTTACCCAATGCATTGAAGCGCTATCAAGGAAAACCCTTAATATGTAATTATTTTCATGTGATCTACATAGATCATAATCAAACATTTCATAAATAACACATAGAGAGTAAAAGTATTGGGTTTCACTTCAAAATCGTGACATTTTAAAAGTGCTTAGAAACATGATCATTATGTCTTTTATAACCCTTGGAAAAGGAAAGAGGGTTTCTTGTATGTCAATTCCAAAATAAAATATATCGATTTTATTTATTTATTAATACATATATAAATGAAAATATATTTGGGTATTCATATAAATAAAACAAGATAATTTCTTGAGAAAAAGAGAGAGACATTTTGAGACAAAATTTCTGCAGTATAACGGCTATATAACATGGTTTTAGAAAACAATAAAATGAGAGGGGACAAGGGTATCCCATAAATAAATGAATCACTTATAGTAGAGGTACAGAATAAAAATAAATAAGATCATGGTATGGATATTTGAATGACATACCATATCCAAAGGAAACTTGAATGAAAAGAGAATATGTGATTTTTTACGAAAAATTCGACAGCCTAACGGTGTCACTTAAAAATTCAGAAAATTAATTGATGGGAGAATAAAGGGTCTCTAATCATTTTAACATGAAATTTAAAGTGATAATAATATATAAGAACATACCCCTACATAAGAATATATAAACTGGAATACATAACTTAAAGGAAATCATGACTAAAAGAGGGGGTGGAAGGTTCCCTTACCTTGAAGAGTAACTTCAAAAACTTGAAGTTTGGGACTTTAGGGGAATGAGGGAACCTTGGGATTACTCCTTTGGAGGTTAAAATATCAGATCTTCGTTTAGGAGGATTTCGGAATCAAATGAATGAGGGAATGGCTTGGTATTTATAGGAAAAGTGAGGAAATATTTAATTAATTTCCAAGGGACACCTCATCGGTGGTATTTGAAAAACCACGGGCTTGCCCATGGTATTTTCCCATTTTATTAGCCACTTGGGACATATCATAACATATATTACTATTCAAAAGTCGATCAGATTTATTACATCATGATTACGTCATCAATGATGTCATTAAACACGCAAAACTCAAAACTGTATTTTTACTATTCATCAAAAATTCAACTGTTGTAAAAAAATCCCAAAACTTTACCCTAACATAATATTAATGATATGAATTCAAAAATGAACTCCAATTTATGAAAATAATTTTCTAAATATTTTTAATTTAATTTTTAAATAAAATCATTATTTATTCCAAATAAACAACTTTAAATCTATAACTTGTTTTGTAACACCTTGAAAAAGTAATCAAGGTCCCATAAAATTATCGTATAACCATAAGAAAATAAAGTAAAAATTTATGATTACATTTTATGAAAATACATTTCCATTTTAAATTATAAAATTAATTATAAAATTTTAAATAATGTATTTATGACATAAAAAAATACAAAAACTTATACAATGATCGTTTTTTCAATTTTAAGATGTCTAAATTGTATTTATACATTCATGGGTGAAGTTTCTATTTTTTTGGCCGATTTACTATTCATTAATATTCATAAGGGTATGTTACTATTCATACTTTACTATTCACTAAAAATTAAGTTGATCTTATTAGACTCTAAATTTCTTACTGGTCACAACCATAGAAGACCATTTTTTGAAAATCATTTTACATTTTTAATTATTTAAATTTTACATAAATATTTTAAAATACCCTTTTTTTCCAAAATTCATTAGTAATATGGAACTTCTATAAATTCATCTTATATTTATCTGGACATTTGTAATTTACAAATTTTACCATAATAAGAAATAAAAATTTTATTTATACCAAGGGATTACAAAAAGTATCGAAGGCCTTGTTACATAGCCCCTTATAACATCTGCATAGGACTGAAGTGTAAAGTGTGTTATTGTGATAGAATCTTGGGGTGGCTCAGACAACATTTCTCGAGTGGTGATTTCTATCAGCTTGAACTTCTCCCTTAGGCGATTCCGCTCAAGCTTCACATGTTGAAGCTCATCTTGGGCTTGGTCCAGAACAAAGCCCAGGGATGCTACCTCCTTCCCAAGCTCTGACAGATGGGCTTCATATGACCCAAGTCTACTGGATGAGGCCATCGACTCTTTTTTCTATATTAATTAACCAATATCACTTTTATTTATAAACAATAATTGTAATGTAAAGAGTTTATTTTCCAATGGTCATATTGACCAACGGTCATATAACAGTTGAAACCCAATGGTCTCATTTAATTATGCTCACTTCATTAATTAAAGGATATAGTTTTATTGGGTATAAATAACACACAAATTTAGGAAATAAATATTATTAAAAAGTTCAGGTCGTTACACTTTTCTTGGTCCTGAGGTGCGATTGGGATTTAAAAATAGTCGGTTTATCCATCAAGAAATAAATATTGTGACTTTCCAACTAATCATTCTATAATTTGATCAAGGAATAGTAGAGGGTAGTGATTTTTTCCTGTTTCATCATTCAATTTCCAATAGTCGATGAACGCATGCCATTTTTTCTTCACTCGAGTTGTGACTACCTCCCCATGTTCATTTGTGACAACAATTAGCCCACCCTTCTTAGGTACAACTTGAATTGGACTAACACATTCACTATCGAAAATTGGGTAGATAATACCAGCTTGAAGAAGCTTGGTGATCTATTCCCTAACTACCTTAAGTATGAGGGGATTGAGTCTTATTTTTGGTTATCTAATTGGTTTGGATTATTCATCAAGATGTATGTGATGTATGCAAAAAGTAGGGTTGATTCCGGGTATTTCATTTAGGTTCCAACCTAAGGCCTTTTTGTTTTCCTCTAACACCTGAACAAGTTTTGACTCCTCAGTTTTAGTAAGTGTATCAGAGACAATGACAGGATAAGAGTAATCATGGAAAAGGAATTCATATTTTAGTTGTTCAAGAAGAGGTTTCAGTTTGGTATCATCTTTCATTTGTGGGTTAGACAACTCAAGAATAGCGGAAGGACTTTCAGTTGGTTTTGATTCATTTTCCTCATTACTTCCCAAGGTGGAACAATAGAGATCAGAGTTGAGATGGGATTCAAGAGAATTTTCGAGATCATCTAGATTGATAGAGTCTGTGAATGAGAGGTAAACATCAACTTCCCCATTTATGAATTAGTTAATCATTTTACAAATATAACAAGCTCTTATCTCATTAAGACATGATAAAATGATGAAATTGGGTTCAATTGACTATCCAAAGTGTCCTCAAAAGCATGGATTGAGAATGAATAGTGGTCCTTAAATGGGTATCGCATGGCTTGGAAAATGTTGAACTTGACCAATTGGTCACCAAATTCCATGGATAAGGTGCATGAACAGATATCAATTTTGGTTCTCACTGTCATTAGGAATGGTCTTCCTAGAATTAAGGGAGATCGAGAATAGTTCATCTCACCTTCCATGTCAAGGACATAGAAACCATTAGGAAAGATAAGATCACTTACACAAAAAAGTACATCCTTGGTTATTCCATCAGGATTGGTAGTGCTTTGATTGGCCAATTGAATGAAAACAACTATTGGATGTAAAGGGGAAAGACCAATGTTGGAGAATATGGATTTGGTAAGGACATTAATTGAGGCTCTTAGGTCTATGAGTGCATCATTGAAGTTTTGGCTTCCAATTTGGCATGGAACCGTAAAGGTCCCTAGATCTTTTCACTTGATGGGAATAGACTGTTGGGTGGAAACATTTTCAAATGTCCTAAGTTGCCTCTTATGGGTGCACAATTCCTTAAAAAACTCAGCATACTTAGAGATTAGTTTTATGGAATCTAAGAGGGGCATGTTGACTTCAACACATCTAAACATGTCAATAATTTTAGGATTAGGTTCAAAGGACTTCCTTGGTTTAGAAACAACTTGAAGAAAATGAATTGTATTCCTAAGTGGAATGGAAGGAGGTGAGGGAATGGCTTCATATTCCTTTTCATTTTCTAGGTCAACATTAAAAGGGGGTTTGGAGGACTTATCTTGAGGCGTAGAAATTTTATTCCTAGATCTAAGTAAAATTTCACTTACATTACCCTTTGGGTTGGGTAATGGTTAATCTGGGAGTTGGGAAAAAATTGATTGTTGTTACTGGATCAGGTGGGATGTAAGTTGACCAATTTGTGTTTCAATGTTTTTGAGGCTAGAACGGGTGAAGGAGGCAAGATCTTCTACCGCAATTTCCCATGGTTTCTTTGAATAAGAGGCTTATCCCGGATTGGGATTACCTTGATTTTGGTTCTTAGGAAATCAATTTTATTGGTTTTCAAATTGGGAAGGCTCGCTAGGATAGTGGAATCCAGGAGAAGGATTGTTCCTTTGAGGTTGAGGAACAAAAGGAGGTTGATGGAAGTTACCACCACCTTGACCATATTGTAATTTATTTGTATTTTGATGAGTTAATAGATGGGGATGAGAAATAAGATTCTCATATCTCAAGATAGGGTTGTAGGTAGAAGATAAGGGCCCAGAATGGGGTTGGTTGAAGTTTCTAACAAACTGACCAGGTTTTTGAGGGTTAGGGTTCCACTGAGCATATGCTGCATTGATATCCATTGGTCCAGATAAATTAGATTGATCCTCTTGAATTTGTGTACATTTTTTAGTTGGATGAGATGGGGATCTGCAGATTCCATGATTCTTGATAGGTCCAAGGAACATAGATTGTGGGGAAGATGAGGTTGGGGATTTGGATACCACAGATAGTTTTTGAAAAATACCTTTAAGTTCACTCATCCACTCTATAATCTTTTTCGACTCTATTAATTGACTATCTCTGTCTTGTTTGACTTGATAATGTGCTTGAATATGAAATTTTTGTGTGTTTTCATCCATTTTTCTTATGATATCTCTTGTAATTGTAGGAGTTTTATCAATAAGAGCACCTCCACTTATGGCATAAATGAGAGTTCTCTCCATAGCCAATAACCCCTCATATAAGTATTGGATAAAGATTTTTTCAGGGATTTGGTGGTGTGGGTAGGTTTCCACGAGCTTTTTGAACCTCTCCCAATACTCATGGAGTGATCCATTGGGGAATTGACGGATACCACTAATTTATTTTCGGATAGAAACAGTATGAGATGCAGGAAATAATTTCTCTAAGAAGAGTCTTTTCATGTCAATCCATGAGTTTATAGAACTAGGAGAAAGGTAGTAGAGCCATGATTTAGCAATGTCAGCTAGGGATAAATGGAATGATCAAAGTTTGATTCGTTCCCCAGAAACCCCTTGAGGCTTCATAGTAAATCACCCCACTTGAAACTCTTTAAGGTGGAGATATAGATCCTCACCGGCTAGCCTAGGGAAATGAGGTATGAATCAAACCCGATATGAGTTCGAATTCAACCTCTATGTTTGGATATTGAACACCAAGGGGTTGTAAAATCATATCAGGGGTAGCAATTTCTTTTAGTGTTTATTCCCTAGGATTGTCCATATCTAATTCAATTAGTTGGACAAAGTTTTGATTATCCCTAATGGTCCTCCTAAGGTGGAAAAGTGTTCGCTCAATTTTAGGTTCAAATAAATTCAAGGGATTGTTTGGGAGGATACGGGGCATTTAGAGAGATTTTTGAAGAAAGAAGAATATTGTTTTTTCTTTGTGTTTTTTCTATTTATTATTTTTATGGTAATATGGGTTTTTCTTTTTGTTTCTTTTTTAATTTTTTTTTAATTTTTTTATGTTTTTTTGTTTTTTTACAATAACCAATAACTAATGACTAATTAATGCACCATCCCCAGAAACGGTTCCATTCTTTGCACAGACGATTATCACTTATCGACCGTTCAAGGATTCAGTTCTCTGTTAATGTGTATAGTATCACTCGGGTCGAATCCTCAGTGATGAAACTTTATATAGTTGATTGTTTTTAATTAATTATATTTTGATTGGGGGGATTTTTTTTGTAGATATTAAATGAAGTGATAAATGTTTGGTGTTTGATTTAACAATTTGATCAATATTGGGGTGAGTTCATTATTAGTGATTTAATCTTGTGATATCCTTGAGCTTTTGTTTGTATTGAATTAAATTAACACCCACTTCACACGATGACTTTGATCAAAATTCCCAAGTGTTAATGATTTAATCCAATCCTTAACATAACATAGGGTTCTAATATTAATTAGAGATTATTTATGGTAGTGTATTTATGGTTACAATAATCCATGGAAACCACACATTAAATAAATCGTGACATTAATCCATTATATTTTAAGTTTAAAAAACACAATATTAATTTAAAGATTATTCATCGAGAAAAACCTCTCAATCACTTAACATCCCCAAATAATGAATCACCAAAATGGTATTTTTTCTCAACCATTAAGATGGTTATTAATCTGGTAATATGTGTTTATGGTTATTAATTATAAATAGAATGAAAATAACGGGATAAGAAAAGAGTTGTGCGTCGAACACACTCACACGAACAGTGATGAGAATTAAAAACAGACTTTAGATTGAATGAGAAAGTGAAAGAAGGTAAGGGGATTCAACATGATTTAAACTATTTTAATAGTATTAATATTTAAAAAAAAGAGTGTGGATTATTAAAATATAATATGAAGAAGAAACTTTCATGAAAATATAATTTCAAAAAAAAAACTTGTGAGTTTACAAATGAAGAAAAACACAAGAGTAAATGAGATCAAAGAGATGAGGAAGGGTATCTCAAGTGGAAACTTGGTTTTGGAATATCCTCCCATGATTTTTTAAGATCCTTGGTCGTGTCAATTGATCTTCCTCTATTCTGAATTTCTATCCTTTTGCAAGGATAGGAGGGGGAAGTATTTATAGCCCAAGGAAGTGGACTGTTTTCATTCCAAAACTACCCCTCCACTTGCATCACCAATTCGATATTTCAGATAGAAAAATCTGTAGAAATACTCTTCTTAAAAGTTGTAGATATTAAATTTTTTATTTGACTCTCAAAATTTTGAGGCATGTGTACTTATGGATACAAATTTATGGCGGTTTTTATAAACAATGTTAAACTGTCCATTTCTATCCATGCTTTTTCGATGGCTGAAATGTGAATAGATTTTTGAATAGGAAGATGCCTTTAAATCCGAATTATTTCTTATAAAAAGGTTACCATATATATATTCTCTTTCAAAATGAAAAATATCATCTCTAATGGATGTCTCTATAAGGAGAACTGTCAATATTGGTGTGCTTATTTTAATTCCCAGATAGAATAGTGGGCTAGATTTAAATGCATCAGTTGGGCCCCTTAGTTTTGGAGTTGGGACTTAATATTTTTATAAATGACTCCTTTTAAGTTCCATAGAACGTTTTAAGAGAATAAAAAAAATTATACTTCCTGGTTTATCCCATCAATTCAATCTTCATGCCTCGTCCAATTTCTTCACAGATTCTTTGAGCCTTCTTGTGTGGTCCATATGACCCTTCAAATGGATGAATTGGCCAATAATTCCTTATAAAGATATGTGGGAAATTGAATAAGGAATACTAATAAAATATAACTAAACAATTTTTATTAGTAGGATGATAGTTATTATTATAACAGTAAACTGACTTGAATCTGGATGAATTCAAATAGTGATCAAAAATTATATTTAATATTTAAACATTAAAATTTTACACAAATTATGAACATTTCATATAAAATCAGTAAAGGTAGTATATAAAATTTTATGAAAATATTAATAACATCAGTGGTTCATTGGTGAATGGATCTCCGGATAGCTCAATTCATCCAAGGGAGAGGTTGTGTCTCTCCTATGATGGTCAAGGAAATCATTCATGGGATTGTCTGACCCATTGTATAAATGATCGGGAGAAATTTGAGGTACCATAAAGAAAGATATAGAGGTAGGATTAGGGTGTTCCATAAGGATGTTTACATGGTATAGGAGATGGTATATCATTAGGAGGTGGTCAGAGGTCTGACCTATTACCACCACCACCCCCAGGTGGTCCACGCTAGGCTCAAGGAGTTGCTGGTCAGGGATGAGGACAGATGCAGGCTATAGAGGCCTATGACCTTGAGGCTCCAGGGATGATATGAGTTACAATTTTTTTATTTTCTACCTTATCTATAGTATTGATAGACAGAGGTGAAATTCATTCCTTTATTTTCACTTCTCTGGTTCAAGACATAGATATTTTTGTTGAGCCATTGTCTTAACCCTTTCACTTAGAGACTGTGACAGGAGGTGACTTAGTGATTTAACACCTCTTTAGATAGTGCAGTCTAATGGTTAGAGGCAAGGTATCTGTATGGGATCTCTTTATATCAGTGATGAGGCCTTATGAAGTCATCTTAGGTATGTACTAGATATCCATAGTTCATGCCCATATTTACTATTTTATGTAGAGTATGAAGTGTTTTTGTAGTGATGGGATGAGGTTTTCCTTTGTGGTTTTAAAGGAAACCTTGGTGGAGAAGGACGGGATCAGGATTAGGAGATTGTATCCGATTACTCACCAGTTTTATAGAAAAAAATCATGGAGAATTGGATTCCATGGGCTACTAGTTTTCTAGTGTTGTGGGGGATTATGAAGATGTATTTCATGAGTATGTGGTGGGATTACCTCTCCAATAAGAGTTAGAATTATTAATTGACTTAAACAATGGGATGAACCCGATATATTCACCAGTATATTTGATGGATCTCATAGAGCATCGTGAGCTAAGGGTGAAGTTAGAGGAATTTCAAGAGAATTTCTTTTTGAGACCTAGTATTTTCCCCTGGGAAACCCCGGTGTTAATCACTAAGATGGTGAATGGGAGATTGAGGTTATGTTTGGATTACCGATTCCTGAACCTAGTGACCATGAATAATAAGTATCCACTACCAAGGATCGATGAAATCTTTGATCAGTTGAAAGGGGCACAATGGTTCTTAACAATTGACCTCAGATCAGTTATCACTAGATGCGAGTACGGGATGTGGATATTACAAAGAAGGAATTAAGATGTCACTATGATCACTATGAGTACTTAGTGATTCCATTTTTCATGATGAATTCCCCAACACTATTCATGAGACTCATGAACCGGATCTTTCGACCTTTCTTAGACTGGTTTTTGGTGGTCTTCATCGATGGTATCCTAGTGTACTCGATGTCTGAGGAGGATCAAACGGGACATTTGAGGATGGTCCTAGACACACTCTGGGAGAAACATATTTATGGTAAGATCTTGGAGTGTCAGTTTTGTATTTGAGTGGTCCACTTCATGGGAACATCATCTCAAATTTAGGATTGGTAGTGGACCCAACGAGGGTTGAGGAAGTGCTAGCATGGGAGACACCTAGAAGTGTTACTGAGGTGAAATATTTTCATGAGTTTTCAGGGTACTATCATAGGTTTGTACCTAATTTCTCCAAAGATCCAACACCCTTGATAGATTTTACCTAAAAGAGATGTCCTTCCATGTGGAAAGAAATGTTCCAGTAGTGTTTTTAGAAGTTGAGACAGAGATTGACAAGAAATCTCATATTGAGATTTCCAAAGGAGGGTGTCGAGTGCGTAGTGTTTTATGATGCATCGGGGAACAGACTTGGTTGTATTATAATGAATAGGTAGGTTGTGATTTCATATGGATCATGCCAATTAAGACCACACGATAAAAACTATGCAACCCATGATCTTGAGCAATCACTGGTAGTATTTTCACTAAATATGTAGAGACATTGCCTGATGGTGAAAGGTTTATTATCTACTCGAACTACAAGAGTTTCAATTATATATTTTCTTAAAATGATCTTAGCATGGGACATATGTAATGGCTATAGATCATCTAGGAATATGAATTCAAGATTATCTATACTTATGGGAAATGGAATGTGGTGGAATATGCCACTAGTATGAGATCTTGTTCTCAGTTGTTAGTCGAGGCATCAGAGCAGTTATCCTCATTGTAGTTGTCCTTAGTGGACAATGATGGTACTTCATATCTTCAGTTGATGGTTGTTACCTCACTGCTCTTACAATGTTTTAAGGAATCTTAACATGTAGATACTGACTATGAGACCTTACATACTAATATATCCACTGGACGTTCTCCTGATGAATATTCTGAAGGTGGGGATAAAATTATCCTTTTTAGAGGATGGATGATGGTACCATGGATGTTTCAAGAGGAGGTGATGAGGTGGTTTCACATATCCCCTTTGGTGATACATCCAAGTGTGGAAAATTAGTACTAGGACCTACAATGACAATTTTTCTGGCAATACATAAAGAGTTGTGTTGCATATTTTCTCTCTAGATACCCCACTTTTTAGTAATTTAAGGTTGAGAATCATATTTTAGTAGGCTTATCTTAAACCCTTGAGGTTTCAGAGTGTAAGTGGGATGGGATATCCATGTATTTCATGACAGGGTTACTATGTACATCAAGGGCATATGATGCCATCTGGGTGATCATAAACAGACTCACTAAGTCATCCCAAGTCCTAGCATTCGAGATTATAGTTCAGCAGAGATATTGGGATGCTTGTAGATGTAGAAGATAATCTGACTCTATGGAGTTTCCTTGAAAATCATTTCAAGACCGTGATTCTTACTTCATGTCATGATTATGGAGAGGATTTCATGAGGCATTTGGGACTCAGTTTCATTTGAGCACAGAGTTTCACCCCTAGACTGATATCCAAACTGAGCGGACCATTTAGATCTTTGAGGACATGTTATAGGATTTCATGTTGGATTTTTTCCATAGTTGGGAGGACCATCTACCCTTGGTGGAGTCTGCATACAATAATATATATCATTCCACCATTGGTATGGAACTATTCTATTCCTTTTATGGGAAACCCTATATTTCACCACATTGTTGGTCTAATCTAGGTGATTTGGCACTCATGGGCCCAGAGTTGGTGTGAGATATAAAAGAGAAGGTTCAGATCATGTAGAAGTGGATGAGGACCACACCAAGCCATCATAAGTCTTATGTGGACCAATGATGGAGACCTGTGGAGTTCAAGGAGGGAGACCTTGTGTTATTGAGGTTCTCACATCGATGTGGATTATAGAGTTTTAGTTGAGGTGGAAATATATCTCTGAGATTCATTGGACCTTTCCAGATACTATGTAGAGTTGGCAAGGTGGGGTACCACTTAGCTCCACAACCACAGTTGGACCAGATACAAAACATCTTCCACGTGTCATAGTAGAGGAGGTATGTGTATGACTCATCACATGTTATTGACTGGGGAGGGATGTACATCGAGGATGGAGCTTGTTTTGTTGAGTACCTATTAGAGATCGAGGATCAGTAGGAGGGGATCCTTCATGGGAGATCGATTACCCTAGTGCATGTCTAGTGGGAGCATGACAATATTCAGGAGAGCACTTGGGAGTGAGAGGCCCAGATGTGATCTCAGTATACTCTCATCTTTTTAGTAGGTTTTTCTATTTTTAGGATGAAAATATCTAAGGTGGGGATGATGTAATGACTCTAATTTTTTTTATAACTTTAGAAAATTATATTGATTATTTTCGGAGCTAGGTATTAAGACGATGTGAGATTCTGAGTCTCGATGTGCCTAGAATTAATTTTTTAAATATATTAAATATATTAATATCACATGCATGTAATTTTCCTCAAAATGTGGAATAACTTCCAAATGGGGGCCTGGATTATAAATATGATGGAACCATTGATTTCAGAACATGGTTTTACCCTATATGCGACATAACCTTTTTCAGTGGTGGATGTTTGTGAAAAATTTTCTACGGGCTTGGAATTAATAAAATAAATTTATTTATTTTGTATTTTTGACATGGAGAGAAATATATTCTATTTAAACATGGTTATTCCTCAACCCTAGTGATATACACATAACATATGGATTTAAATAACCATTAGAGAGAAGCCTGCAAAGGATCATTGGAAGATAACATTGGATCGCATCGGATCAAGGATCGTGCACCAATGAATTTTGTAGATCTCACCAAAAATGGAAATAAAAAACCATTCTTCATCAGTGATTGATCCAAAATCAAGGTATGATATTTTATTTGTGGTTTTCATCCTATTCTTTATCCCATGTTGAATGTGGATCAATTCCACAAACAAGAATTGATTCATGAAATGACAACTGATTTATTTACGACTGATTAAACTATTCATTGATTAGTTCCTCTCCATTCATCTAAATCTATGAAAATTAATAGAGGATAAAATAATAAAGGTCAAGTTTCATTCCTTGCATGTTGTTTCTTATGGTTTTCTCCCAGGTTTCTTCCCACATTCATCATGGGAATTTTATTTAGCTCTTGGTTCAACAATTACCTAGTATTTGATCATTGCACAATCATTATTTGGTGAAAAAGATCAATACCATGGGTTTGGTTTGTAATCAAGGGTTTGATCATGGTATAAAAATTATAGAGGATGATCATAGATAGATCAGAATATATTGGTGGTTATCATTCATCCCAGATTGGATGGTGCGGCTACGGACAGCGTGTGGGGGAGTTTCTCGAGAAAATTTGAATATGAGGTTCCCAATCTCCAATGATGAGAGTGTTGGATGACCCCAAATATACGAACTATGGTGGGGGAGGTAGTGGTGATAATATGAGTAGATGACATGGAGTAAGAACCTAAGGGATCTATAAATTTTTTGGTTACACAGCGTGTAATCCGGGATCACATGTCGTGTGGGACCCCCTGGCTACAGTGCTTAGGTTTCCACATAGAGTTAAATATCACAAATCATGTGATACTATCACAAGAAATGTGTCTCATGTTAGAAAGATCAATGTGTAACTCATAGGTTACATGGGAATGAGAAGGCTTAAGTACATGGACACATCCATAGTACACAGACATAGTCTGGTGTACACGGGCATGACCAGGTGGCACTGGAAATGTGTCGACTGATCTCTACATTTCATGTCCTATTTCTATAGTCCTTGTATTTGGATATTTACATGTCATGTGAGGAATAACCACACAGGTAGACCATAGGTTGCTTGGAAAAGTTTTGTACCACCCCCCCCCCCACTGTACATGTCGTGTACCCCTTTTGAGGGTGTTGGGGCCCTTCGTTTATTCAGTCTAGACCATTATCGATTGATAATGTTCCCTTAATCCATTACCTTTAGGGTAAAGTATAGTATTACATCCATGTATTTGGATTTTTATCCCTTATGGAGGATGATCCTCAGATAGAGTTTGTAGTGTCCCTCCATGATACTGAAGTATGATCCTCTATAATTTTATAACATGTGTAACATCCATCACCTCGACACTCTCTCACATGGCTAGAAAGGTTTGGTTATGAGACCTCAATTGCACCTCACTATATTCTAGAGGCTTCTAACTAGTAGTAGGGATATGATATCTATAGTGAAAAGACTATACCCCCTATTTATAGAGTTACAACTTAGAGAAATAATCTTATAACATTAAAAAATAAATATCAAAGTGAAAAAATAATGGAAACAATAAAATACTATAGAAAACCAACAATAAAATCCAAAAGAATAATCTAATAATAATAAATCAATAATGTAAGGGTGTTCTAGAATGTAAATAAATTTCATGATAGATATAATACAAATAAAATACTAGAAGTCTCAAAAAAAGACACAAAAGTACCCAATTATGAACCCCATGTCAGTCCCAACTCTAAACTTTAGCCCATCCAGTAAGCAACAATCAACAGGAAGGTCATTTTCCCTTGCCCAATCCTACATCCATATAATCTTCTTGGGTACCAAATGGAGACCTGAATAGGGTGTGAGTATAACTCATTAGTTCGGCACCATTGTGTCCAAACATAACCAATCTGATAATAAGTGTATGAAATAATGAAATAAAAAGGTGTATTAATTTATTAAACAATTAAATTAATGCCACAACAGTATGATTTGGAAGCATTACATAATATCTTTGAGCATGTCACAAAACCATGCCAACATAACCATATAACCATGGTAAAACATAACCTTCCTCGATGCCATGTTGGAAGGCCTATAAGCAGGTCTCGCAAACATGACAATCATAACCTTATAACCAAGGTAAAACATAACCTTATACCCAAGGTGAAAATCAAACCAATATCATAATAACCTTTTATATAATCATTTCATCATTTAATCAGGTTCAATCTTGATATATAATCATTTTAGCATGTTTAAAGGGATATCCCATTTTATAAAAATTTCAACATGTCTTAGGTCCAAGATCAGTATATAATCATTTTAGTGTGTCTCAGGTCCAAGAATGGTATATAATCATTTAAGAATGTATCTGGGCATAGCCCGATATATATGAATTTTTGTATTAAAATAGTTCCAACACATCATATAATAATTTTTATATTTAAATAAAAATACATCTCATAGTAACAAGGATATCACAATATCATATCATCAGGATCAATGGTTAATTGTGAAAATTTAAACTTTATTTTAATTACTAAATTCATTTATCCTTTGGTTATAAACCAACAACAGGACAATCATTTCAATAATTAGGACAAGCCAAGGTGAATCTATGTCAATCATACACCCAAATTTTATGTCACGCTAAACACACTTTAATCCATTTAATAATTCATTTATCACAACAATTCACTCACATAAACAGTAGCCACAAGCTAGGTCAATAACCAATTGGATCCAAAAGGACTCCAAGGAATAAACCATTTCATCATTTAATTAATTTTGGCACATGCTATGTTGGATTAATCACAATATTTCACATACTTGCAATTAAATAAACCATAGGGTTAACATTTAGACCCCCTACCTTTGACTGATGATCAAAAAACACTTTCTATGGAAAACTCCAATGAGAAAGAAGGCACATATGATTTCAAAAAGGATCCTAGATCAAAACCAATTAATATCAAAACCAATAATGCTCACGGTCAAGAGATTACACTTAAATGACTTGAGAACAAAGGGAGATAAGGTAAACCCTAATGAAAACCACTTACCATGGATTAGATGCATGATTGGTATGTCTGGAATCAATAGAGGAACTCCAAAATCACCTAGAAACTACTCTAGGGTCGATAGGAGTAAGATTCATATGAGTTGGAAAATAAAATCAACAACATGGAACTATTTTAAAAACCTGCTCGGGAAATTACACGGTGTGTAATATAGTTACATTTCATGTATTTATTTTTATTGGGATATTCCAAAACATATATATCACCTTGAATTATTATTTATTCTGTCCAAATATTACATGACATTTCATATAAGTACATGACATGTACTCTTGTCATGTTGTGAATCAGTTCACGGCCTATAACAATTCACGACATGTGACTGGAAACAATCACATGAAGTGTATTATAATTAAATAGTGTAACTATTCTGTAGATTGTTTTTTAGCCCAAATTCATGATGAAAACCCAAACCCTCTTGAAGGATTCTCAAATTACCAAGAACCGTTGGTAACCCTTGATCCATTTAACACATTTATACCTAGATTCCATTAATTCAAATAGAAAACTCTGAACTTTGGGTCATTTTCTAGAAAAAGGATCTCCATATTCAAATAAGACTTGGTCACCAAGGGTCAAATGAAAAAATCCAAGAGGAACGTACCTGTAAAAATATGGGATCTTAAAAACTCCCCATCATATAACAACTCATCCCAGAGAAGCTCCAAGCATCACTATGGGGTCTTGGTGAATATGTTTGGTCATTGTGCTCACATATCAGAATCCCTCTCCCATGTCTCCTCCTAAAATCACCCTTGATTCTACTGTACTCAACCCAAAGGAATTGACATACCCCAGAGATTCTTCTCACTACGGTCCACAATCCATATTGGATGCTCCTTAAAGGAAACATCAGCATTAAGCCCGACATCTGCTATTTCTATCACATAAGAAGGGTATAAATAATATCTATGAAGATGTAACACATGAAACACATCGTGCATGGAACTGTATCACTGTGGAAGTTCTAATCGGTGTGTCACTCAACCAACCCTATCCACTATCTCAAACAACTCTAAAAACTTGGGTGCTAGCTTTCCCTATTTCTTAATACGGTATTGCCCTAACCTAGGTGAAACCAATAAAAAAACACAATGACCAACCTCATACTCTAGAGGTAATCTCCTATGGTCATCATAGGATTTATTCCTTCTCTTTTTGGTTACCAACCACTATATGATCAACTGAAATGGATTAGATTTCTCCTGTACAAGACTATGCCCAACAAGCACTAACTCACCTGCCTCCATCCAATGAAGATGAAAACGGCATGGCCTTCTATTCAAAGCCTCAAAAGGTGTCATTTGGATTGATTCCTGGAATAAGATATTATATGAAAATTCTATGAGTTCCATATGATACTCCCATGAACCATCAAAATAAAAAACACAAGCTCGTAACATATCCTTCAGAACCTGAATAGTCTTCTCAGATTAATCATAAATCTAAGGAAGATAGGTCATACTCAAAAGAACATGTGATCCCAAAGCCTTTTGAAGAACTTTCCAGAAATGGGATGTGAAATGAAGATCTATTTCTAAAATTACACTCCTCATAACTCCATGCAGTCGAACTACCTCACACATGTAAATACTATCCAAATCATCAACTGTGAAGGTTTACCTGATAGATAAAAAGTGGTATGCCTTAATCATTTGATCCAAAATCACCCATACAATGTCATTATTATGGTTTATCCTGGTTAATACTTTGAAAAATCCATAGTGACATCATCCCATTTACACTTAGGAATGGGAAAAGGCTGTAAAATCCCATTTAGCCTATCATGCTCAGCTTTCACCCACTAACAAGTGAAAAGTCTATCCAGAAATCCTACTACTTCCTTCTTCATTCCTAACCACCAGTATTATAAATGGTTATCATGATACATCTTTGTCAAACCAAGATGTAACACCCATCTAGATTCCTGAAACTCTCTCATCAACTCCTTGCTTAAACCTGTAGGAACCCATACTCTACCGTGGAAAATAATAAACTTTATAATACCAAGAGACCATCCTAGTGGCATCTCCCAGCCATATAATCTATATCTTATAACTAATCCCTTCGGATTACATAACATATCTATCTTGATCTGGTCCAAAATAATGGGTATAATAGATTTCAAAGTTAGATATACTCATCCCTGAGACTCCTGAACATCTAGATACATGTCTACAAAGATATTCATTACTCGCCACTCATTGTAAGACTCATGTACTTCCTCAACCTGTGTCTTTCAACTCAATGCATCATCAACAATGTTTCCATTTCCTGGTGTATAAGCCAACTCAAAGTTGAAAGACTACAAATACTAAACCCACCTCCTCTTCCAAAGGTTTAGGTCCTGCTGAGAAAAGATGTACCTAAGTCTCTTGTGGTTTGTATATACAAAAATCCTCTCACCCATGAGATAATGTCTTCATCATCTCAAGGAATGTACCATTGATTCTAACTTCAAATCATGAGTAGGATAATTCCTCTCATGTGGTCTTAGTAGTTTGGATCCCTAAGTAACCACTTGATCCTCCTTCATCATAACTACTTTGAGTCCACATCCATATGCATCATAGTATATGGTATATGCTTTACCCGGCACATGTAAAGTGAGGATAAGTGCTAAGGTCATCCTGCCTTTCATTTCCTAAAAATATCTCTCGCAAGCATTATACCAAAAAAACTTTAACTCCATTTTTTTCATCCCAAACATTGGTTCTACAAGATGGGAGAAGCCATGGATAAATCATTAATAATAACTTGTTAATTCCAGAAATCTATGAATCTCAAATACATTCTTAGGATGCTCCAAAAATACCATGGTTGCAACTTTCTCTGGGTCCAATGACACTTCTATCTCTGAGATGACATGGCCCAAGAAGTGTACTTTACAAATCCATAAAATTCATTTTGTTACCTTGGAATAAAGATGAATCTCTCTTAATATACTCAAGATGTTGTCAAGATATTGGGAATTATTTTCTACTAATTGGTATTACACTAATATATTATCAATAAAAACCACCACAAAATGGTCCATAAAAGGATGAAATATTTGACTCATCAAGGAAATGAATAACACTGGTGCATTGGTCAAACCAAACAGAAACAATTTGAATTCATAAAATCCATACCAATTTTTAAAAGTAGATAGAGGTATGTATGATGGTCTCACACTCAACTGATGGTATCCTAATCTCAAATCAATCTTAGAGAAGATCTTAGTATCTCTTAGCTAATTGAAGAGATCATCGATGCACAGAAGAGGATACTAGTTCTTGACCATCATCTGGTTTAATCTCCAATAATCTACACATAATCATAAAGGCTCATCGAACTTCTTGGAAAAGAGAACTAGATAACCCCAAGGATATGTATTGGTCCATATGAAACCTTTAGATTCCAAATCTTACAACTAAAATCTCAAATTTTGAAGCTCTTCTTGTGTTATTCTATAAGATGGGATAAAAAATGGCTTTACTCCTGACACCAACTCAATTATAAACTCTATCTCTCACTAGGGAAATAATTCATAAAACCCATCAAGAAAGATATCCTATAAATGATCTAACATTGGAAGAAAATAATTCTACTGCATTTCACCATTATCTAGAGAAAGACTAGCTATATGATCCATGAGACAATCCAATCTACACTGAATTGGTCATGCACGACTAGACTAAAGATCCCACTCACCCTGGTTAGAATAGTTGTTTCATGTTGGAGATAGAAGGGTAACTATACTTTGATAACAGTCTATATGAGCCTAGTATATAACTAACCAATCCATACCAAGAATCAAATCAAAGCCTTTCATTTCCAGCACAGATGGTCCACAAAAGAAACAGTAACCACAAATCTCTAAAGAACGCATCATGAAATGTTTGATATTTTATAACCACACTCCCAATAGTGTATCTATGGTCAAAAAACCATAAAATATCTCAACATCCAAACCCAAACTTCTTACAAAAATATTGGATAAAAATGATTGTGATGCTTCTTTATCAAACAAATCACAAGAAAGGGTAGATGATACAAGAATAATACCTCTAATAGTAGATGGTCTTGCATCAACAATAGTCAGGGTAATATTAATAATGTGTAGGTGACCAACACCTCTACCCTAGGATCAATCCTGACTCCCCTAAGCTATTAATTCTACCAGGTACTTCCATTCCTACATTAGGGTACCACATCCCCTTCCTCAACCAGAACATCTTGTGGAACTCCAACTACCTATCTGTTGAGGAGTAGTTTATTCCTTCTTAGACTATGGTACCTATCCTGATTCCTTACCACTACTTTGGTGTTTCATTCCCCTAAAAACCCTCTATATGTATCCCAAATTTTGCAAGCACCAAACTCCAAAATAGGGTATGTACACTGAGTTAGTTTATGAACCATATTTCCAAACTGATAGCACTATAGTGGAACATAGTCTTAATATGGTTTTCCACTTTACTGACTACTCTAAATGCTACTTCCCTAGTGAATACTTTCATAGCAATGCTTCTTTCAACTAGAAGAAGATTTAATGGTTTTCCCTTATGAAACATTCTTTTCATTTCTCAATGCCACTCTCATATTCTCATCTATAATGAGTTCCTGATTCATCACATCTATAAAAATTATCAGAATTAACATGTTCACTTGTGACCTAATCTCAAAGAAGATACCATACTAAAAATTATCATAATGGAGATGTCATTAATTTCAAAAAATGGCACAAAGCGGTATAGGTAGGTGAAATGTTCATCATAGTCCATCACTGACTTTCCCTCCTATTTCAGGTGCATGAAATCATAAGCATTCTTATCCCTTAACATATTAGGATAGAAATGGCTTAGGAACTTCCTATTGAATTCCTTCCAAGATAGATCATCCTTCTTTTCTTCCTACTCTAAAATGGTCCACCAATTCTTTGTTGGTCCAAGAATCATATATGAAACCAGCTTCACCCTCCTATCTAAGGGTGTCTCAAGATTCTTAAAAATCATCTATACTAACTCAATCTAGAACTTAGCTACTTGATGACCTCCATCCCCAGTGAATGTGTGAGGATGTTGCAACTAGAACTCTCTCATCATCTCAGACATCAAAGGAATGGTGAGAGTCAATCTTTCCATGGATCACATGGAACTTTGGAATTTTTCATGAATCTAAACATCCATATGATCCTCATGAAATAGAGGAATATTTGGTTCAAATTTATTATGAATATGTTTATTTCCATTCTCATAACTCTCAAATCGAATATGACAAGCCATAATTTTCTCTACAAGACTAACACACTCCTTAGAACACTGGCTATAACAATAAGGTCAACATCAATAGGTGACAAAAACAGATAAATACAAACTCCTGGTATCTATAGAAATGAATTTCAAGTTTTTTAGAATGAAATAATTGATCAGTTATTTCATTTATTAGATATAATAGGTATCTCGTATCACAGTTCAATAGGAAAGTATATATCACATGAAAATAAATATGTCCATATCATGAACAATGCATGCCAATATATATATATCCATATATAACTATCATGATACATTCATACTCATCGTGCACCATACTAATCCATGAGTATAAATCTCAAGGACTAATAACATCATGAAATAGTAACCTCACACAACATGTGAATCACTCAGGGTGAAATAACATCAACTATAATAAGAAAACAACATTAACAACAATCCACCCATGGGAACTTAGATTTTCCCCCATACATGGGTTAGATACTCCCATCCACAAGCTCATTAACAAGTATCAAACCATCCTAGTATCCTTTGTACCTTCCCCAAATAGTAAAGAAATATAAAAAGAAACTTGGTGTCCTCTAATACCACTTCGTAACATCCCCTGATCTGTCACTCTCTCATGTGGCCAGAAAGGTTTAGTTTTAAGACCTCAAGTGCACCTCCCCATGCTCTAGATCCTTCCGAACAACAATTAGGGTCTTATATTTATTTTGGGGAGGCTATACCCATGGTTTATAGAGTTACAACTCAGTGGAATAAACTTATAACAATGATAAATAAATATCAGAGTGCGTAAATAATGGAAACAATACCATATTATGGAAAACCAACAATAAAATCCAACTAAATAATCCAATAAAAATAAATTAATAATGTAATTAAGTGATGGAATATAACTAAATTTCATGCTAGATGTAATACAAATAAAATACAAGAAGACTCAAAATTCCTCAGTTCTGAACCTCATGTCAGTCTCATCTCCAAACTCCATCCCATCTATCAAGAAAAAATCAACAACAAGGTCTTTTTACCTTGTCCAATTATATATCCATATTATCTTCTCAAGTAACAAACAATGATCTGAATAGGTTGTGACTATAACACGGTAGGTTTACACCACCGTGTCTAAACATACCCAGTATGATAATAAGTGTATTTAATAATGCAATAAACAAGTGTATTAATTTATTAAACAATTAAATTAATGCCCCATAAACCTGCTTTGGAACCATGCCATATTATATCTTATCATGTCTCACAGCCATGCCAACATAACCATATAACCATAGTAAAACATAACCTTCCTCGGTGGCATGTCAGAATGCCTTTGAGCATGTCTCACAACCATGAAAACCATAACCTTATAACTAAGGTAAAAAAAACCTTATAACCAAGGTAAAACATAACCTTATAAACAAGGTATAAATCACAACAATTTGGGTAAAAAATTATATATAATCATATTATCATTTAATCGAGGCTGAGCTCGATATATAATCATTTCAGCATGTTTTATAGCATAGATCGGTATATAAGTATTTTAGCATATCTCATGGCCAATATTGGTGTATAATCATTTCATCATGTCTCAGGGCCAACCCCAATATATAATCATTTAAACATTTCTTAGGGCATAGCTCAGTATATAAGAATTTTAACATTTAAACTAGTCCAATGCCCCGTATAATCATTTTAACATTTAAATAGAAAAACATTTCATAGAAAAAGAAAGTTACAATATCACATCATTAGGCTTAATGGTTAATTATTAAAATTACCATTTTCTTTCCATTACATAATTTATTTATCCTTTTATCATAAACTAATAGTAAAACAATCATTTCAATAATTATGCCAAGCCAAGGTGAGTCTATATCAATCATACACCCAAATTCCATGTCATGATAAACACACTTTAATGGATTTGATAATTAATTTATCACAAGGGTTTTCTCACCCGAATGGTAGCCACAAGTGAGGTCAATAACTAATTGGATCTAAAAGGACTCCAAAGAATAATCCCCTTCACCATTTAATTAATTTAGGCATATTCTATGTTTGCGTAATCACAATATTTCACATACTTGAAATTAAACAAACCATAGGGTTAAGGTTTAGACCCCCTACCTTTGACTTATGATCAAAAAATCTTTCTATAGAAAAATACCATGAGGAAGAAGGTGAAAATGATCACATGAATGAACCTTGGTCAAAATTGATCAATATAAAAACCAAAAATGCTCACAATCAAAATATTACATCGAAACGGATGGAGAAAAAATGGAGAGAAGGTGAAACCTAACCAAAACCACTTACCAGGGATAAAATGCATAATCGAGAAATATGGAATAAAGAGAGGCACTATAAAATTTCCTATAAACTTCCCTAGGGTTGAGAGGAGGAATATTCATGTGATTTGTAAAATAAAATCAATTTCATGTCATTATTTTAAAAAATTCTCAGGAAATTATACGACATGTAATATAATTACACTTCGTGTATTTATTTTCATAGGTATACACTGGAAAACTCATCACCTTAGATAATTATTTATTCTAATAAAATATTACATGACATGTAATATAATTATATGACATGAACTCTCATCATGTCATGAGTCAGTTCACAACCAGCAACCATTCACGACATGTGTCTGGAAACAATCACGCATCATGTATTATAATTACATGGTGTGTAACTGCTCTATAGATATTTTTTCATCCCAACTACCTTATAAAAACCTGAACCCCCTTGAAGGATTATCAAATTACCAAGAACCCTTGGTAACCCTTGACCTATTTAACACATTTATAACCTAACTCCATTAATTCAAACAGAAAACCCTAAACTTTAGGTCATTTTCCCGAAAAGGCTCTCCATCTCTGAACAAGACTCGACCACCAAGGCTCAAATGAAAAACTCAAATATGAATATACCTAGAAAAAATAGGATATTAAAACTTCTCCACCATATAATAGCTCATCCCTGAGATGTTCTAAGCATCACTATGGGGTCTCAGTGAACAAGTCTAGACACTGTGCTCACATATCAGACTCACTCTCCTTGGTATCCTATTGAACTGAACCTTACTTCCACTGCACTCAGACCAGAGGAATATCCCTACCCCAGAGATACTTATCACTGTAGCCCCCAATCCATATCAGATTCTCTTCAAAGTACGGATCATTACTAAGCTCGACGTCTTCTATATATATCACATGAGAAGGGTATGAATAATATATTTAAAGATGCAACGCGTGAATCACGTCATTTATGTAACTGTAGAACCATGGAAAGTCTAATTGTTACACCACTAGACCGACCCTTTCCACTATCTTTAACAGCCTGAAATACTTGGGTTCCAGCTTTACCTTCTTAATTATTCAGAATTTCCCCAACCTAGGTGACACCTATAAGAAAATATGATGACCAACCTCAAACTCTAGAGGTCGTCTCTGATGGTTAGCATAGGATTTCTTCCCACTCATGCAGTCACCAACCATTATTTGATCAACTGGACCTACTCAGATGTATCTTGAATGAGACTAGGCCCAAAAAGTTCTGACTCATCTACCTCCTTCCAACAAAGAGGAAAGCGACACAAACTACCATACAAATCCTTGAAAGGTTCCATTTAGATTGATGAATGTAATTTGTTATTATATGATAACTCCATAAGTGTCATATGTTTCTCCCATAAACCACTGAAATCCAAAACATAGGCTTATAATATATCATCTAGAACCTGAATATTCCACTCGGATTGACCATCATTCTAAGAATGATTGGTCTTACTCAAAAAAAACCAATAATCCTAGAGCCTTATGAAGACCTTTCTAGAAACATGATTCAAAACAAAGATATCTATATAAAATGATACTCCTCAGAACATTATGTAGTTTAACTAACTAGCACACATAAATACTTCCCATGTCATCAACTGTGAAGGTTTCCCTAATAGGTAATAAGTGGGATACCTTCGTCCGTTGATCCACAATCACCCATACATCATCATTATTATTGGTTTTCCTGGGTAATACTATCACAAAATCCATAGTGACATCATTTCATTTCTACTCAGGAATTGGAAAAGGATGAAAAATCCCATCTGTCCTCTGATGCTCAGCTTTCATCTACTAAAAAGTGAAACAACTAGGCACAAATCTTGCTACTTCCTTCTTTATTCTTGACCACCAGTACAATCTATGGAATTAATGATATAGATTTGTCAAACTAGGATTTACCACCCATCTATAATCATTAAATTCTATCATCATCTCCTTGTACAAGCCCGCATAAACCCATACTCGGCTATGAAAAAGAAGAGAATCGATACTTCTAAGAGACCATCCTAATGGAATATCCTTACTATATAAGCTATCTATCAGAAGTAAGACCTCCAGATCAGATAACTTATCTTTATTTATTCAGTCCAAAAGCATAGGTATAAAAGATGTCGAATTTATAGTTACTCATCCCTAATACTTCTATAAATCTAGATGCATGCCTTCAAAGAGGGCCATTAGACTCCACTCGTCGCAAGAATCTCATACCACTACTTACTTTGTCTTTCATATCAATGCATTGGAAAAAAACATTCCCTTGATCAGTTTATAATCCAACTCAAAGTTGAAAGACTACAAATACTTGGCCCACCTTCTTTACTGAAGGCTTAAGCCCCACTGAGAAAATATGTACCTGATACTATCGTGGTCTATGTATACCACAAACCTCTCACCCATGAGATAATTCCTCCAACATATTAGGGAATGTACCACTACTGATAACTTTGGATCATGAGTAGGATAATTCCTCTCATGAAGTCTCATCTATCTGGATCCATAAGCAACCACTCGATCCTCCTACATCATAACTACTACAAGTCCAACTTTGGATGCTTTACAGTACATGTTATATGATTTACCCAAAACAGAAGATAGGATGGGTTTTTTGGTCAGCCTTCCTTTTAGCTCCTGAAAATATCTCTTGCAAACATTGGACTAAACAAAATTCACTCCCTTTTTGTTCAGCCCATAAATTAGTGCTGCCATATGGAAGAATTCTTGGATAAAGAACCAATAATAACCTTCTAAACCCAAAAATATTTGAATATTGAAGACATTATTAGGATTCTCCCAAGATACGATAGTTGAAACTTTCTCTGGGTCCACTAACACTCTTGCCTCTGAGATGACGTTTCCCAAGAAGTTCACTTTATCAATCCAGAAACTACATTTAGCTAGCTTTGTGTAAATATAAGGCTCTCTCAATGTACTATGGATGATGTAAAGATATTGGGCATGATCATCTATTGATTGGGATTACACTAATATTTCATCGACAAAAACTACCAAAAACTAGTTTAGAAAAGGTTGAAAGATCTGATTCATCAAGGTAATAAATATCATCGGTTCATTGGTCAAACCAAATGGCATCCCTATGAATACAAGCCATACCTGCTCCTAAAAGTTTATTGAGGTATGTCGAATGTTCTGACCCTCAACTGATGGTATCTTGATCCCAAATTGATCTTGGATAAGATATTATAACCTCTCATTTAATTGAAGAGACCATAGATGCACAAAATAGGATACTAGTTCTTGACCATTATCTAGTTCAATCTCTGATAATTCACACATAAGCACAAAGACCCATCAGTCTTATTGGTAAAGATAACTTAAGAACCCCAAGTAGATGTACTAGGTTGTATGAAACTATTAGATTCTAGATCTTCCAAATGAACTTTCAAATCCTAGAGATAGAAAGTTAGCTATCCTTGAGTGGTAATCTATATAACTCATCAGAAAAGACCTCATGAAAAAGATCTACCACTGGAGGAAAATAGTTATATTTTATTCCACCATCATCTAGAGCAAGACCAATTAAATGAGCCATGAGAAAATCTAATCTATACTGAATTGTTCCTACGTGACTAGCCTAAATATCCCACTCACCCTGGTGAGAATAGATTCCACCCTCTAGAGATAAAAAGTTAACTATCCTTTGGTAATAGTTGATATGAGCCTAGTATGGAACTAAATAATCCATACCAAGAATCGAATAGAAGCTTGTCAATTTCAGAGGTGTTTCACAAAAGAAACGGTAGCCATCAATATCTAAAGAACATGTCTTGCAACATTTGATATTTTCTAATCACACTCCCAATGGTGTATCGATGGTCAAAAAACCATCCAAGATCTCAACATCCAAGACTAGACTACTTAAAAAAGAGAAGATAAAAAAAGGAATGTGATGCTCCTATATCAAAAAAACACAAGAAAGGGAAGATAATACAAGAACATACCTATGAAAGTAGATGGTCATGCATCCATAATAGCCAAAGTAGTAATGTGAAGCTGACCATCCCCTCTACCCTGGGCTCTAGCCTAACTCCCCTGAGCTATTACCTCTTCCTGGTACTATTATTCTTACACTGGGGTACCATGTCCCCTACCTTGACCAGAACGTCCTGTAGAACTCTAGATTCATGTCTGCTGAGGATTAGTTGAGTACTTCCTAGACTCTAGTGCCTATCATGATCCCTGGACACTAATTTACTACTACATGTCCCTAAAAATCTTCTACAGGTGGCCCAATATTTTACAAGCACAACGCTCCAAAGTGAGGTATGAACACTGAGGCCATTTTTGGTCCATATTTCTACACTGATAGCAATATAATGTAACATAGTCCTAAGATGGGTGGATACTACCCTAACATATTTGACCAATACTTCCCTAGAAAAAACTTTCATAACAATGATTATTTCTACTAGAATAAGATTTCACAGTTTTCCCTACTTAAACAGCCTGAATGCTACTTGGGGCCTCTCTCAGATTCCCTTCTGTGATGAGTGCCTGATTTATAACATTTACAAAACTGCATAGATGGAACACATTCACCTATGGATTGATATCATAGTAGGGACCATCCTAAAAATTTACCCCTGTAGATTTCATCAGCTTCCAAATATGTCTCAAAGCATTGCAAGTTGCTGAAACGTTCAGTGTAGTCCAGCCCTGACATGCCATCCTGTGTCAGGTGCAAGACTCATGGGAATTCTCATCCCTCAATTTCTTGGGATTGAAATTTATTAGGAACTTCATCTCTAATCCCTTCCAAGATAGCTTATCCGGCTACCCCGCCTGCTCTAGAATGTCCCACCAACTCTTGACTGGTCCACGAAGCATAGATGCATCAAGTTTCACCCTCCTATATATAGGGGTCTCAAGATGCTTAAATATTGTCTAGACTGAATCAATACAAAACTCATTTTCTTGGGGTCCTCCATCCCCAGTGAAAGTAGGTGGATACTACAGCTAGAACTCTCTCATTATCTCAAACATCGAAGGCAAAGTGTGAATAGTATCTCTTTCTATGGATCGCATGACCCTCAGGAAGTTGTTGTGAAGATGAACATTAATCTGATCCTATAGAACTACAGGAAGCTACGGTTCATCTGTGTTAGGAGTGTTCTAATTTTCACTCTCCTGATGCTCAAATAAAAGATGACAAGGAGGAATTTTCCCTAAAATACAAACATTCTCCTTAAAACACTAACTATAACAACAAGTTCAACCTCAACATGTGACAACAATAGAAAACTACCGACTCCTAGTCTCTCTAAACATGGCTTACAAGTGTTTTAGCATGAAATAATAGTTAATTTATTTTATTTCTCAGATATAACAGGTATCTCATATCACAGTTCAACGGGAAATTATATATCACAGGAAAATAAATATGTCCCTATCATGAACTATGAATTCCAATATATATATATCCCTATGTGCCTATCATGATTCATGAATACTCATTCCGCACCATACCATTGCATGAGTATAAATATCAATGACTCAAAACATTATTAAATAACAACCTCCCACAACATGTGAATCACTCAAGGTAAAATAACATCAAATATAACAATAAAACATCATTAACAGCAATCCACCCCTGGGCACTTGGATTTTCCTCTATACATGAGTTAGTTACTCCCATGAACAAGCTCATTACCAAGTATAAACACATCCTAGTATCTTTTCTACCTTCCCCAAATATTAAAGAAACATAGAATAAACCTAGTGTCATATGATACCACTTTATAACATCCCCCTCACCAGTACTCACTCATGTGACCAGAAAGGATTGGTTACAAAACCTCAAGTGTGCCTCCTTGTACGCCAGAGGCTTCCAACCAGCAACAGGGGTATGATATGTATAGTGAGGAGACTGTACCCCTTGGTCACATATTTTCAAGTCAACATAAGAATATTATAACAATAATAAATAAATATTAGAGTTCTCAAATAATGGAAACAATACCTTACTATGGAAAACCAATAATAAAATCCAACTGAATAATCTGATAAAAATACATGAATAATGTAATGAAGTGTAGGATTGTAACTAAATGTAATGATATATTTAATACAAATAAAAGACTAGTAGGATCAAAAAAAGACTCAAAATTCCTCGGTTTCAAACCCCATGTTGGTCCTATCTCTAAACTTCATCCCCTCCAGTAATAAAAAATCAATAGTAAGGTCCTTTGACCTTATCCAATCCTATATACATATAATCTAATTGAGTAATAAATGTCAGCCCAAATAGGGTGTGAGTATAACTCAGTAAGTTGACACCAACATGTCTAAACATAATCAGTCTAATAAAAAGTGTACGAAATAATGAAATAAAAAAATGTATTAATTTATTAAACAAATAAATTAATACTACATCAACCTGCTTCACTAACATTCTATAATGTCTTTGAGCATATCTCATGACCATGCCAACATAACTATATAACCATGGTAAAACATAACCTTCCTCATCACCATACTGTAATTCCTCTGAGTATGTCTCATAACCACGATAACCATAACCTTATAACTAAGGTATAAATCACTCCAATCTAGGTCAAAAACTGCTATATAATAATTTCATCATTTAATCTGGGTTGAACCCGGTATATAATCATTTCATCATGTTTTAGGTCATAGACCGATATATAATCATTTTAGCATGCCTCGGGGCCAAGCCCAGTATATAATCATTTTATCATGTATCAGGGTGAACCCCGATATATAAGAAATTCAGTATATCTTATGGAATATCCTGGTATATAATCATTTCAGCATTTAAATTGGGCCAACACCCCATATAATCATTTCAAAATGTAAATCACAAAAAAATTCATAGTAATAATGTAACACCCCAAGGTTTTGAAAATAAATATAGAATTAAATTTTATAATATATCCATTAAAACACAACTTTTCCTCTTCTATGTTTTGAATTTCGAAAAATGGTCATCTAGAGTTGTGTTAAGTAAGTCATTTGGAGTCTGATAGAACAAACTTGATTTTTTAGTAAATAGTAACATACCCTTATGAATAGTAATATGAATAGTAATATGACCCTAATGAATATTAAATTTTATTATTATTTTATTTTCTTAAGGCTATAAGATAATAACATCTTGGTTAATTTTTCATTGTGACAAAGAAGTAGTTGTAGAATTAGAACTGTTAATTTTTGAATTAAGTATGATTTTATTTAAAAGTTAAATTAATAATATTTAGAAAGTTATTTTTCAAAAATAGACTTCAATTTTGAATTCTAAACATCGAAAAATGGTAGGGGTGAAGTTTTTGGATTTTTCTGAAATTCTAGAATTTTTTATGAATAGTAAAATACGATAAAATACGATAAATGCTAAATACTTGATTTACTGCATCATAGGTGATGCAAGGATGATGTAAGCCCACTTGGTTCGAAATCACATTCCATTATTACTATTAGGGGTCATAGGAAACAATACTATTGATTTTCTTGAGAGAAATAATAAAATAATGAATTAAATATTCAAAATTTACCCCTCTACTCCACTATAAAAACCCCCCACCACTACCTCTTCTCTTCACTACTCTAAGCCTTGAATCTCATCAAATTTCTGCCCAATTACCCTTCCCTAGTCACTCCACATGACCAGGAATCTCTTATTCATGACAAAAGACCAAAACCCCTTCCCTTAAGTATTTTCTCAAGGACGTTATTTCAAGAGGTAAAGCACCCTTCTTTCTCATTTGGTTTTATTTCAATTTATCTACTTTTGTTATCCTCTCCTCTCCTCATCTATCCAAATTATAATTATAACTCCATTAAAATATATATACTGGATTTATATCATGTGAATGGAATAATCATCATAAATATTCTTACTCCCTCCCTTTTATTTTATAAACGAAATCGACGTCCATGAGGTTCTGATTTATAACCTTCGTGGACGACGAAGTTTCGTTCTTCAATGTCTTATTCATTACTGATCATGAAACCATATTCATGGTTGAACCAGACTATAATATATATTTTATAACCTAATTAATATTCAGGAACCATAATATGTACATATAATTAAGTTATATGACAAAACTAGTTCATAATATTCCAAATACCACCAAATAATCGAATTGGTGGTCATTTAATGATTCATCCTTATTCCATGTAACCAAATGATAGAAATTACCATTATCAATTCTTTATTTTCATTAATATTATATAATTCCAATCCTAGAGATTTATAACCATTTTACATGAACTTCATTACATAAAAACAAGTGAACCGAATATGAAAATAAAGGAAACGAACACTCCAGAATGACAAAATTCAATACAATAACTTATCAATAAAGATATAAATGAACTAAACAGAATTATGGTAACTAAATACATGTCTAATAGGTTCTTAATTAAGTTATTAAAAAGTATAATTTCATATTCTAGGAGCTTAAGTACAATAGCGGAACACGTTTGGAGTTAAGGTAAGGGTTTTTTCACCCGAACATCGATTTTCATTCGGGATACTTTCATTGTCTAATTACCTCAATGAAATTATTATGTATTTTTATTTACTCAACATATATTCTGTGTGAGTATCATATATATGTATACAAACCAGAAACATTCCTTATTTTATGGATAGTTACACATTTTAAAAGGAACTTTCAAAATTGTTTCCAAAATATAAGTCTGATTCAAGGGAATTTCTCCAATTCATATCTATTTACAAGGGCACTCTATAATCTATTTTTGGAAACCATTATCTTTATAAAAAATACTCATTTTATTATGAAAATAATATCTTACTTCACTTCTGGTTTTATACAAATATTTTCCAAAAGAACTATTCTTTTCAAAATAAAAGAGTATTTATCTCAAAATTGCTTAATGATTTTATAAGAGTATTTTCGTTTGATTCAATGCTCTTGTTGATTACATGGTATTATTGGATTTAATCATTTATGAAGTCTTATACCATATTTTATTTAATCGTTTATTACTAACTCTATTGTGGATGATATATCCTAAAACCATTCACCATATTACTCGGAATGGTTAGTGTTTTATGTTTAATGATTGGGGAAAGTTAGTTACATTTCATATGATAGTTTCAATATGAATGTATATGTTGTTTATGTTGATCCCCACTCATATGAGGAATTCATTGGACTTATTATGTGATAGGTGGGTCCCACTATATCCCCTCTATGCATCAGTAGGTCTCATGAGACAAATAAATGTGGAATTGGTTGAGGCATTTCCCAATGTGATATGGATTTTGGCTGAGGCCTTAATCACTAGATGTCTTGGCCGAGGCCATGAAAAAATGATTCAGAATGTCCAGAATATGCACTTCCCTCATTATGAAGCTAGTAATTGAAATTTCATGTGGTTATTCGACTAGTAGAATACCCGTGATTATGTTTTATTATGGCATTATTTACTCAGCTCATTTTCCTGCCATAATGTGTTCATATTTATTATTAAAGGCATGTGTTTTCAATTATTCACCATGTCTAATGTTTATATTATCTTCCGATCTATTTCTTACTCTTACTGAGCATTTGAGTTCACCCTTTCTTATGTTTCATTTTTCTCAGGATATGAAGAAGTAATTTATGAATGACTTGCAAGCATAATCTAGGAGACGTGATGTTTCTAGTGGAATAAAATAGTGTTTTTGTTTCCCTTCATGTTGTAATGATAAACTTATGTATGTAACTTGTTTCCAATAATACTAAACTACTCAGTATTTTGAGATTCGTATTCCTTGTATGTATGCCAATGTAATCAAATAAGGTACTGACTCTGGGCAACTGGGGTCGGGTCCTTATAGTTGGTATCAGAGGAAGTTTAGTAGAATACATGGAAACTAGATTTAGAAAATGTAGAATTAGGGGAGAGTCCCTATGTTAGTCTTTGAGGATATACATATAATAACTTCTTGGTATTTTGGTAAGGAATAGATTATTTGGATCTTTCAAGCAATACATCCCTATCTGGATACGAGCAGGTAGAGGCGGCTCTGGAACAGATGTATCTAGGGGTAAAACCTGAAAACACCGCTTTGAGCTAGACTCGAATGGGAACTGGTGCATGAAAATGGGCCTTGCTACACTCTTAGTTATGACACTCCCAGGGGATATGCTTAGGATAATTTACATTTTCTTTACAAGTCATTATAAAGGATTTTAATGTAAACATTCCTCAAAGAAACCATTTTTGTGAATATGGGATTATCCATGCATAGGATCTCAATTTTTCTGAGTATTTTTAAGTTAAGATTATACATTGTGATTCATAACCTAATATAGTGTATGCCATTATCTAGATATGGCGCCTAGTGGACGGAATGGAAATCGCATGAATACACGTGTCCCCTGTAGGGATTGTCCTCCGACGCAAGACAATGATGTTGGCTATGGTGTTGTGACTGGTGATGAGAAACTCATAACTATACTGGGACAACTTACTCAGGTTATGAATAATAACCTTACCCGTATGGAGCATCCGGATCCACCACGTGGAGGATCCATGCTAGATCGCTTTATGCGGCAACAGCCTCCATCATTCAACGGGACTACAAACTCGTTTGTAGCAGAGTAGTGGATATGTTCCCTTGAGAAGATATTTCTCGCTTTGGGATGTAATGAAAGAGAGAAGGTTTTCATGGCAGTATATTGTCTATCGGGAGATGCATATCAGTGGTGGTCATTAATCCAAAACACAAAGGAGGAGGAAGATATAGAAGAGATGGAATGGAGGGATTTTAAGGAAATCTTATTAGAAAAATATTTCCCTCATGAGCAGCGAGCAGATATGGAGAGAGAATTCTTGAATCTGAGGCATAAGGAAGATGAGAATGTTGCAAGGTACGAAGATAACTTCACAAGATTAGAAAGGCATGTTTTAGACTACATAAGAAATCCAAGGAGCAAAATTGATCGATTCTTTGATGGCCTAAAGCCATTCCTCCGACGGGCACTGGTCTCCCAAATTTTTTCATCATATGAGGATATAGTTTCATGTGCCATCAAGACAGAAAAAGAATTATCTAAGTCTTATAACTTTAAGGAAAATTAAGAAAAGAAGAGGGATGCTGAAAACCCTGGGAAAGGAAATAAGGAAATGGGGAAGAAGGGAAGAGTCGAATTTCTACCATGTGACAATTGTAGAAGGAAACACCTTGGTGCATGCTTAAAAGGAGAAAGAGTATGCTACAAATGTGGTCAGAAAGGCTATCTTGCTGGTGATTACAAAGGGAATAAGGAAGCCGATGATGTTCAATTCTATAGTTGTCGAGAGATGGGACACTATTCTAATCATTGTCCAAAACGTCAAGGAAATATGCAACAGAAAAGGCCAAGGGATCAGGTAAAATCTTATGCAATCACAACTACAGAGGTTTAAGTTCCTAATGACGTGGTGGAAGGTACTTTAATTGTTTCCTCAAGTTTATCCAATGCTTTATTTTATTCTGGATCATCACATTGTTTAATATCTTCCCAGTTTTCTAAGAAAATTAGATATTTCCAATTTGATTTAACAAGGGAGTTGTCAGTCAAAACACCTAAGGGAAGTATCATTGCTACAAAGTTCTATCAATCAGTTCCCATTAAGGCATATAAATGTTCTTTATGTGATGATATCATCGTCATACCCATGATTGAGTTTGATATAATCCTCGGTATGGATTGGATTTCGGATCATGATGCAAAAAATTATTGTAAGAAGAAGGAGGTTGTGATTTTTGATGACGATGATAAAGAACACTTTATCTTTAGATAAGAATCGTCACCACCTGATTCTCATCTAGATCCACCCCCATTAGCTCAACTAAATTCAATTATTGGGGAGAAAGAGAATGAAATAAATGTGGGTGAGGAAAGGAATTTTCAAATAGAGGATATACCTATTGTGAGAGAATATGTTGATGTGTTTCCAGAAGATTTACTTGGACAACCTCTAGAACAAGAAATTGAGTTTTCCATTGATTTAATTCCTGGTTCAAGGCCCATATCTAAGACCCCTTATAGAATGGCCACTGTGGAATTAGTGGAACTAAAGAAAAAACTAGAGGAATTGAGTAATAAGGGATTTATCCACCCTAGTGTTTCTCCATGGGGAGCCCCTATCCTTTTTGTTAAGAAGAAAGATGGATCTATGAGGTTATGTATCGACTACAGGGAGATCAATGCTATAACAATAAAGAACAAGTATCCCCTACCTCGCATTGATGATTTATTTGACCAACTGCATGGATCTCAATACTTTTCAAAGATTGACCTTCGATCTGGATATCATCAGTTGAGTGTGAAGAAGGAATACATTCCGAAAACAGCATTTTGAACTAGGTACGGGCATTACGAGTTTATAGTAATGCCTTTTGGATTGACTAATGCACCCTCTGTATTCATGGATCTAATAAACAGAGTTTTCAAGGAATATCTCGATGATTTTGTAGTGGTATTTATTGATGATATCTTGGTATACTCTAAAAGCTATGAAGATCCTGAAAATCACTTGCGCATTATCCTGAAGACTCTTAGAATACATAAATTGTATGGGAAGTTTAGAAAGTGTGAATTCTGGCTTCAGGAGATTTATTTTCTTGGCCATATTGTCTCTAAGTATGGAATCCTAGTTGATCCTGCAAAGACAAAGGTAATCCAAGATTGGCCCATGCCAACAAACATAACTGAGGTATGCAGTTTTATTGGATTAGCAGGTTATTATCGGTGTTTCGTACAGAATTTTTCCCAACTAGATAACCCGCTAATGAAGCTCACACGTAAAGGGGTTAAATTTTTTTGGACAAAATATTGTGAAGAATGTTTCGAAGAACTGAAGAGAAGATTAGTCAATGCTCTTATATTGACTCTACCATCGGGGAATGACAGGTTTGTTATTTATAGTGATGCTTCGAATAAAGGACTTGGTTGTGTCCTTATTAAAAATGATAGGGTTATTGCTTATGCATCACTGATAACAAGAGCTTGAAGTATATTTTCTCACAGAAATAACTCAACATGAGGAAAAGGAGATGGCTTGAACTACTTAAGGATTATGATTTCACAATACACTGCCACCCGGGAAAGGCAAATAAGGTGGAAGATGCTTTGAGCAGAAAGGATCATGGAGTTTTGAACAAGATGAGAGTTGAAAGGGATCCTATTTTCATGGATCTAGTAAAGATGGATATGGGAACAACCATGGAAGGTGAAACATCAATTCTTTTTCAAATGGTTGCCAAAAAGTCTTTACTAGAAAGGATAAAAAGTTCTCAGTTTGATGACGAGGAGTTTCAAAAGAAGATTAAAGTTGTGAATGATGGGAGATTGAGTGACTTCGTATATGAAGATGGAATTTTGAAATTTGTGAAGAGACTTTGTGTTCCCAATATGCCTGATCTAAAAAGGGAATTGTTGTATGATGATCATAGTTCCAATTTCTCTATACACCTTGGTAGCACTAAGATGTATAGATATTTGAAAGAACATTTCTGGTGGGACAACATGAAGAGGGAGATTGCTGATTTTGTGTCAAGATGTATGGTTTGTCAATAAGTGAAAACTGAAAGGAAAAAGCCTGGAGGATTGTTTCAACCTCTTCCCATACCTGAGTGGAAATGGGATAATATCACGATGGAATTTTTCATGAAGCTACCAAAGACTCATAGAAGGAACGATGCAATATGGGTCATTATTGGTCGTCTTACCAAGTCAGCACATTTTCTTACTATAAGAGAAGATCTACCACTTGAACATCTAGCAAGAATATATATTAATGAAGTTGTGAGACTTCATGGAGTACCCCTATCGATTGTTTCTGATCGTGATCCATGTTTTACATCAAGATTCTGGAAAAGTATTCAGAAGGCCCTAGATACTGATCTTCATTTGAGCACTACCTACCACCCACAAACTGATGGACAATCAGAACGGACAATTCAAACATTGGAAGACATGTTGAGGTCTTGTTCCCTTGATTTTCAAGGAATGTGGGATAAGTATTTACCTCTTGCAGAATTTTCCTACAAAAATAGATTCTATTCAAGTATACAGATGGCACCCTATGAAGTATTATATGGGAGGCGATGTCGTACACCAACTTGTTGGGATGATGTTGGTGAAAGAAATCTCGTGGGCCTAGAACTTGTTGAAGAAACAATGGAAAAGGTGAATATTATCCAGAACCATATCAAAATATCTCAAAGTAGGCAAAAGATCTATGTAGATAACCGAATGAAGGATTTGGAGTTTCAAGAAGGTGATCACGTTTTCTTAAAGGTATCTCCATGGAAGGGTATTATACGATTCGGTAAGAAGGGAAAGTTAAGTCCCAGGTACATCGGACCTTTTGAAATTCTGGACTGAATTGGAGTCATAGCTTACCGTTTGTAAATGCCACCAAGTCTCTCCAAGGTTCACAATGTGTTCCATGTGTCAATGTTAAGAAATTACATGCCAGACCCAACACATGTACTCACTTATGAAGAAAAGGAACTTGAGACCGATCTATCTTACTGTGAGTAGCCTATCAGGATTCTTGATACTAGAGAAAAAGTATTAAGAAATCGAATGACTCGTCTGGTGAAGGTTCTATAGAGGAACCATAAGATGGAGGAAGAAACATGGGAGCCTGAGGAGCTTATGTTAAAGACATACCCGAATCTTTTTAGGTAATATTCTGTGAATTTTGAGGAAGAAATTTTTGTAAGGAGGGGAGAATGTAACACCCCAAGGTTTTGAAAATAAATATATAATGAAATTTTATAATATATCCATTAAAACACTACTTTACCTCTTCTATATTTTGAATTTCGAAAAATGGTCATCTAGAGTTGTGTTCAGTAAGTCATTTGGAGTCCGATAGAACAAACTTGATTTTTTAGTAAATAGTAACATACCCTTATGAATAGTAATATGAATAGTAATATGAACCTAATGAATAGTAAAATTTATTATTATTTTATTTTCTTAAGGCTAGAAGATAATAACATCTTGGTTAATTTTTCATTGTGATAAAGAAATAGTTGTAGAATTAGAACTGTTAATTTTTGAATTAAGTATGCTTTTATTTAAAAGTTAAATTAATAATATTTAGAAAATTATTTTTCAAAAATGGACTTCAATTTTGAATTCTACACCTCAAAAAATGGTAGGGGTGAATTTTTGGGATTTTTCTGAAATTCTAGAATTTTTTATGAATAGTAAAATACGATAAAATACGATATATGCTAAATACTTGATTTACTGCATCATAGGTGATGCAAGGATGATGTAATCCCACTTTTTTCGAACTCACATTCCATTTTTACTATTGGGGGTCACATGAAACAATAATATTGGTTGTCTTGAGAGAAATAATAATATAATTAATTAAATATTCAAAATTTACCCCTCTCCTCCACTACAAAAACCCCCCACCACTACCTCTTCTCTTCACTACTCTAAGCCTTGAAGATCCTCAAAGTTCTGCCCAATTATCCTTCCCTAGTCACTCCCCATGACCAGGAATCTCTTAGTCTTGAAAAAAGACCAAAACCCATTCCCTTAAGGAGTTTCTCAAGGAGGTTATTTCAAGAGGTAAAGCACCCTTCTTTCTCATTTGGTTTTATTTCAATTTATCTACTTTTGTTATCCTCTCCTCTAATCCTCTATCCAAATGATCATGATAACTCCAGTAACATCTATATACTGTATTTATATCATGTGAATGGAATAACCATCATAAATATTCTTACTCCCTCCCTTTTATTTTATAAACGAAATCGATGTCCATGAGGTTCTGATTTATAACCTTCGTAGACGACGAAGTTTCGTTCTTAAATTTCTTCTTCATTACTGGTCATGAAACCATATTCATGGATGAACTAGACTATAATATATGTTTTATAACCTAATTAATATTCAGGAACCATAATATGTACATATAATTAAGTTATATGACAAAACTAGTTCATAATATTCCAAATACCGCCGAATAATCGAATTGGTGGTCATCTAATGATTCATCCTCATTCCATGTAACCAAATGATATAAATGACCATTATCAATTATTTATGTTAATTAATAATATATAATTACAATCCTATAGATTTATAACCATTCCACATGAACTTCATTACATAAAAACAAATGAACCAAATATAAAAATAAAGGAAACGAACACTCCAGAACGATGAAATTCAATACAATTACTTATCAATAAAGACATAAATGAACTAACCAGAATTATGGTAACTAAATACATGTATAATAGGTTCTGAAATAAGTTATTAACAAGTATAATTTCATATTCCAGGAGCTTTATTACAATAGCGGAACACGTTTGGAGTTAAGGTAAGGGTTTTTCCACCCGAACATCCATTTTCATTCGAGATATTTTCATTGTCTAATTACCTCAATGAAATTATTATGTATTATTATTTACTCATCATATATTCTTTATGAGTATCATATATATGTATACAAACCATAACCCTTCTTTATTTTATGGATAGTTACACATTTTAAAATGAAATTTCAAAATTGTTTCCAAAATACAAGCCTGGTTTAAGGGAATTTCTTCAATTCATATCTATTTACAAGGGCACTCTATAGTCTATTTTTGGAAACCATTATCTTTCTAAAAATACTCATTTTATTATGAAAATACTATCTTACTTCACTTATTTTTTTATACAAAGATTTTCCAAAATAACTATTCTTTTCAAAATAAAAGAGTATTTATCTCAAAATTGCTTAATGATTTTATAAGAGTATTTTCATTTGATTCAATGCCCTTGTTGATTCCATGGTATTATTGGATTTAATAATTTATGAAGTCTTATACCATATTTTATTTAATGTTTTATGACTAAATATATTTTGGATGATCTATCCTAAAAACATTAACCATATTACTCGAAAATGTTAGCGTTTGTGTTTAATGGTTGGGGAAAGTTAGTTACATTTCATATGATAGTTTCAATATGAATTTATATGTTGTTTATGTTGATCCCCTCTCATATGAGGAATGCATTGGACTTATTATGTGATGGGTGGGGCCTTCTATATCCCCTCTTTACATCGATAGGTCTCATGAGACAAATAAACGTGGAATTGGTCGAGGCCTTTCCCAATGTGATATGGATTTTGGCCAAGGCCTTAATCACTAGATTTCTTGGCCGAGGCCATGAAAAAATGATTTAGAATGTCCCGAATATTCACTTCCCTCATTATGAAGCTATTAATTGAAATTTCATGTGGTTATTCGACTAGTAGAATACCCATGATTATGTTTTATTATGGCATTATTTACTCAGCTCATTTTCCTTCCATAATGTGTTCATATTTATTATTGAAGGCATGTGTTTTCAATTATTCACCATGTTTAATGTTTATATTATCTTCGGCTGTATTTCTTACTCTTACTAAGCGTTTGAGATCACCCTTTATTATGTTTCATTTTTCTCAGGATATGAAGAAGTAATTTATGAATGACTTGCAAGCATAATCTAGGAGATGTGATGTTTCTAGTTGAATAAAATAGTGTTTTTGTTTCCCTTCATGTTGTAATGATAAACTTATGTATGTAACTTGTTTCCAATAATACTAAACTACTCGGTATTTCGAGATTCGTATTCCTTGTATGTATGCCAACGTAATCAAGTAAGGCACCGACTCTAGGAAACTAGGGTCGGGTCCTTACAAATAAGGATATCAAAATATCACATCATCAGGCTCAATGGTTAATTATGAAAATTACCACTTTATTTCAATTACACAATTCATTTAACCTTTTTTCATAAACCAAAAACAAGTTGATCATTTAAATAATTAGTCCAATACAAGGTGAATCTACACCAATAATTCAACCAAATTCCATGTCATACTTAACACACTTTATACCATTTAATAATTGTTTTATCACAAGGGTGTTCTTACCCAAATGGTAGTCGCAAGCCTAGTAAATAACCAATTGGATCCAAAAGGACTCCAAATAATAATCCATTTCATCATTTAATTAATTTAGGCACACACTATGTTGCTGAAATAACAATATTGCACATACTTTCAATTAAAAAAAATAGGGTTAAGGTTTAGACCCCCTACCTTTGACGGATGATAAAACAATGCTTCCTACAGACAACAACCATGAGGAAGAAGGTGCAGATGATCGCAAAAATGATCCTATATCAAAACTGATCAAACTCAAAACCAATAATGCTCACAGTAAATATATTACACCACAATGGTTGGAGAACAAATGGGGAGAAGGAAATACCTAAAAAACCACTTACCAAGGATTAAATGTGTGATCGGAATGTTTGGAATCAATAGAGACACTCCAAAATTTCCTAAAAAATACCTTAGGGATGAGATGAGGAACCTGTATGTGAGTTAGAAAATAAAATCAATTGCACGATGATATTTTAAAAACCTGGTTGGTAAATTAAATGTTGTGTGATATAGTTACATGTCATGTATTTCTTTTTAGAGGGATACACCTAAAAACATGTCACCTAATATTATTATTTATTATTATTGAATATTACATGAAGTGTACTCTATTCATGATGTGAATCAGTTCAAACCCTATAAACATTCAAGACATGTGTCTGGAAACAATCACATGGCATGTATTATAATTACACGGCGTGTAAATGTTCTGTAGATAGTTTTTCAGAACAAATTCCTTATAAAAAAACTAAACCCCATTGAAGGATATTCAACTTATGAAGAACCCTTAGTAACCCTTGAATAATTTAACACATTTATACTCTGAATCCATTGATTCAAATAGAAAACCAAGAACATTAGGTCATTTTATCGACAATTGATCTCCATATCTAAACAAGACATGGCCACCAAGGCTCAAATTAAAAACTCAAAGAGTAACATGCCTAGAAAAATATGGGATCTTATAACCTAGGTGGGGTTTTTGGAATCGGTATGACCTCCTTGACTAGGGAATTGATCCTCCATCTAGTATGTTGTTTCATTAGGGTTCATGGTATCATTAGAGTATAATCCACTACATATCTTATAGAAACAGATTGAGTTCTTGGTGTCCCCCAACATTCTTGGGTGTGATCCCCTATCTAAGTATCAGGGTCTTCAGAGACCAGTGATCTTTTTTGGGTGGGGCCCAATGATCATAACCTCTTGGATGAGTGTATTCGGTGATGGCATGGTTTGTGGAGTGGATTCTCTTAGAATGAGCAATGCTTCAAGTATAATCTTGTGGCTGGAATTTTGGTTTTGACCGCTTGGAGGCCTAGTGTCCTTACTGAGTATATCTGGGTTTCTTGTTTATGAATTGATTGTTATATAGTCGTTATGATCTGAATAAATTGATGCTTCATGTCTAGTATTTTTGGGGTGTCTTGATGAGTATTTTTATACTCATCCCTGTATGGAATTCGCATGTATTTTTCATGTCTTATGTATATGATGGCCCATTTGATGTTTTCTTGGTATGATAGGGAGCTGGTGGATCATATATTGAGCTTGAAAGATCAAGTTGTTTTCCGGCTGGTTTCATTTGATAGTAGTCCTCAACCTTAGAGCAGGTTGGGATCTATGAAATTTTTGGTTGGGCTTTTATTTTTCCCTTTAATTTCTTTCAGTGCTTTACTATCATACTCTAATTATGGGATCATATATGTTTTAATAAATGTGGTTTCAATTGTTTTACATTTCAGCATTGTATGATCTTTTAGATGTGGGAAATTGTATAGGTATATTAGGCTAATTTATCCCATTTGTGTGATATGACTACTCAATGCTAATCACTATCCCCAAGCCTATTGGAGGCGGGATTGGAGTAGTCATGGTTTAGGCCCCGTTGGGGAGATTCATGATAGAGAACACAACCATATTCCTCTAAATATCACAACAATCTTAAGAATTTAGTGCCACATAGATGGATTCTGAATCCTTCAAGGTCATGAATCAATACATGGTCATGATCGATCAGTTTGATGGTAATAATATTTCCAAATAACCTTGCTCCAAATCCAAATAGAACTTTTATTGGCGTGACACAATTTGAAAACATTCTCACAGTGGGGGGAAATTTGAGGACTATGCGGTGTGTTATTTTTTTTAACCCATATGAATTTTGTAAATGAAACAAAGAATTGTTTGTCCTCTATGACTAAAATGAAGAATATTGTAATAGTTGATACTATTCTAAGTATTAAAATTTAAAAAAACTAGTGGGGTTATTATTTATGTTGGTCTCATTACATATAGTGTTAAATTAATTATGATTGTGGGCATAGCTATAGTACAACTTAAATATGCTAGAGCAATTGGTTTATTAATGTGTGAAATGCATTATATGGGACTTGATAGTAATTTTTCAATATGTAAAATAAGTATATATACTATTAATAATAGTGTGGATCATTGGAAATTTATGATGAGAATCTTTGAATACTTAAATAAAACCAAATATTTATGTTTATACGATAATGATTATCTAGTTGTATTAGAATGAGGCATCGATGTGATTTGGATTACAAGTATTGGAGATAATGATTATACATATGGATGGTTGTTTACTCTTATAGGTTGTGTTGTTTCTTAGGTGATAAATAAATAAACATGTATTTCACATTCGACCATGCTATCGAAATTTATTATCTTAACAGCATGAGGGAAAGGGGATATGTGGATTAGGAATCTATTACTAGATATTAATTTGTACCATAATCCAATGACTCTGATTTCTATTAATTTTGATAGAGAATTAACACTATCACACGCATATATTTTCATGTATAATGGGATGTCTGGGAATATAAATTTGAGCTACAGTTATGTGAGACAATTGTTACAAGATGGTACCATAATAATTGTTTTTGTGAGATTATATAAAAACTATATGGATCTATTGACAAAACCTCTATTGAGATAGGTTATATGTGTGACTGATATATAAATGGAACTTAAACCCTCTAATTATTCATTTTTAAATGGAAACCAAACACTTTATTAGGTAGATCCTAATTAATGTGTGTAATGGGTAAAAACAAGTTACCATAATGATTGTTGATGCTGATAGTTCAGCCTAATATATTTCATGTAAATATTTTCTATTATGATTTGAGGTTGGGAGATAAATCTTAATGAAACATTAAGACTCTTAAATTTATATGGAGATAATAATGGGTCCACATTGTAATGTTTCGCCTATAAAAAATTAGAAGTGTTTTCTCTTTTTACAGAAGTTATGGATTTAACTTCCAAAAAAATCATGAAAGGATCAAATCACATGACTATAATAGTGCTAAGAATTTGTGATGATGTGATGAATAAGAAATTTTTATATGTATGACATATACAATGATGTTATAAATATTTTTACGTTAATACTCAGTGAACTTAAAATTTTACATCAATTTTAAATGTTTACAATATGCAATGGTTTAAATAAAAAGATACCTTTATTATGTATAATAATTTTTTTGGAATTTATAGATTTAATTATTTTATAATATTGAAAAAAGGTGGGGGAATGGTATATTTTTTAATATAATATTTTGTTTAATATTATAAAATTAAATCAATGAAAAATCCTTTTAGTTACCATGGTTAATTAATCAGATGATACTTTTGAGATATCAAGGTTAATTAATGAAATAATAATAATTGTGAGGATTCTAAAATCCCCTAGGATACCAAAGGTTATAATAAAAATTATTATGAGCCTTGGGATACCAATGGTTTAATCTCTTCATCTCAAAAAGTAGCTCTATATATGGGATGGGGAAACCATTTTTTGAGTAATATTCACTGATAGTAGTGCATAAAGTTGGTTTTCACATCGATTTTTCTTGATTTTTAACATCAATTAGTACACAACATTATTACAAGTGACGTTGTAAATAAATTTTTAACATTGGTTAAAAACAAATAACATTGAAAATTAATTATGATATTGATTTTTCACATTGGTTATTTTATAATACATATTAAAACCCCATTTTTCACATCATTTATTAGATAACAGACGTGAAAAACCTATTGTAATGAGTTTTCTATATTGTTTCTTACATAACTGATGTGGAAAACCATCATGATTAAGGTTTTTTCACATCATTTATCACATAACCGATATGGAAAACTAATTTTTTTAATAATTTTATGTTCTATTCTCCACTCTATTGCATAAAAGAAGAAAAAATGGCAGAAAATCCATAAAAAACCAAGTAGCAGAAGTATCAAGAAAATAGCCAACAAAACCCGTTTAAAATTACAGCTTTCAAAACTACAATATATAGTACAGACAAACTAGAATCCAAAAACTGCAAAATTATTTTTCTATCCAAGCATATTTACAATTACAACTTTCAAAATTACAATATATAGTACAAATAAACTAAAATCCAACTAGACCTATAAAATGATTTTCCCATTCAATTTGTAAGTGTCTCAGTTCATGTGAACTATAAGGTTGAGTGTCATCAAAAAGCTAAAATTTAAATGGAAATAATTTAACATGTATTATGAATAAACCCAATGAAATATTAAGGAAAATTTTATAAATAAATCTAACCTAGTATAACTTCATAATTGTCCCAATTAAAATTATTTCATACAGAAATCTTAACACAAAATATCTATATTCCTTTATGCCTTCTTGTTTATGAAAAGTCTATTTAAATTAGTTTTTTATTCAAAATAACCCTATTAAGTAATATATTTAAAAGTTATTAATTATAAATGAAAAATCACCTTTTATTTTATATATTTTATCTTGGCGCTCTTATTTCCTATGGTCTATCGAAATAAATTTCATGACTTGTTTGAAAATAATATGAATGGAATAAATTTTAAAGTCATTATAATATAAAAAGGTATTTAAAAATTCAAAATTATGTGTCCAATACATTCTTACAATTTTGTCGCACTTCACCATGGATAGAGAATAACTAGTAAAGTACCTTCTACCTTGGACAAAAAAACACCTAACATCCAATGGATTTTAATATAAATAAAAATTTAAAGTTAGTGGTTATTATGTTAAAAGATATATAACATGTTGTGAGATATATGTTTCATACTCTTGAAGATAAAGAAACATCCAACACTGAATAATTGCATTCTTTTGAAATCTTTCAACAATATAAATTGTTCTTTCTATTTCAGTCATTGTCATCGCTATAAGTGAAATAAATTGTGGGTCCATAAATCCATATACAAATTTCTTTTAATGATCCTTACACATTGTATAAAGATACCTAATAAAAAACAAAAATAAGTATAAATTTTAAACAAATTAAACATACATAAAGATTTATGTTAAGAATTACATGGAAAATACATGCATCGTGTTGATTCCTAATTGGTCTCTAGTTACAAGCTCCATGATAACATTTTTCAAAATCCCCATAGTAATTGCACACCCATAAACACTAGCTTCAATTTGAATCTCATTAAAATGCAACAACAAATTTGAATATGTAGAGAATCTATCAATACTACTAGAATTTGTATATGAAGTTATACCACTTTGTATTTATTATTGTCTATACATTATTTATTTACCTTTAAATTATTCCTATAAAAAATAGATAAATATATAAGCTTTAAAATTTTAAAAAAAATTTAATACCAAAATGAAATAAAATATAAAATATACACATACCTTATGGTAATATGTCGAAGAAGTCTATATGGCCAAACTAAAAAGTGGTCGATACTTTGTCTATCTTTACTCACCTCATATATAGGTAATGGTACTCCATATGATCTATCTATAATATCATGTGCAATGACCCTATGATGCTCTATCTCTATCTGTTAATGATGAATAGTATCTCCAATATTAAATATCATCCCATATGCAACAATATGATGCTAAGGTTCATCAACATATAACTCACAATAATTGGGAAGTTGTGGAGGAGGGGTGTAGGAGTAGGATAAGGAGTGAGGTCTATAGGTATAGGTAGAGGAGTTGGAGTTGCTGGGGGGGTGGAGGACTGGGAGATATAGTCTAAAACTATCTTTTCATGTCTGCAAACATCAAATGTATCGAAGCTGTGATCTTATCCGCCATCGTCACATGAATATCATGAAATTCAACTTCCAAAGATTTTATTTTTTATAAAAACCCTCTATTTAAGAAGTTGTAGAATGTGGAAATTCTTTGTTCACTGATACACCCATCAGGTATCCTCATACACGACCCAGGTATTTGGTCTTCCCCAATGTTGTAGCTAAAATATATTTCCTACCCACAAATAAAAATACCTCATGTGTTCTCTACTCCTCAATAGAATCTTGTATGAAATATTTAAAAAAATATTCAATGTAGAAAAATATATAAAAAATTCAATTAACTTAAATAAATTAATTAATTAAACATATTACAATATTATCACCTATAACCCTCAAATATTTCATAAGATATTGTTCTATTTTCTCATCTAATCCCTCTTCTATTTTTCATGTTTTTTCGAGGGTGGAGGGGAAACCTCTATTGATCTTGAAGACTTAGCTCTCATTTTTTGAAATTTTTTAGCCATCATATGTTCTTCCAATAATATATACCCTCCACAAGATAAAGTATGAGGGTATACATTTCTAGATTGGATATACTGATGATATATCCTCAATTTTTCTAAATTAAGAATAAAAAAATCATTAAAAATCATTAATAATATTGTTAATATAAAAAAACTTCTAAAAGGTAACATTTCACTTTCTAAAAATGCTTCTTATATTCTACTTTAAAAAAATTTCTTCCATGTATCTTCATCTATAAATGGATATATATCATATAGATTATGATGTTTCCTATGCCCAAAAATGAAATCTGATGTGAGGGTTGTTTTAAAATCCATCCATCTCCTAGTATCCAATTATAAACATTTCCTCTTGAATCCTCTAGTATCGGGTGTATCATATGTCATCTGATAAGAAGGGGAAACATATATTAGTATAAACATTTCAAGATAATTAAAATAATAACAAATTATCTTACCAAAATAGTCACCCACAAGTGGGATAGTGTCAATTTTTCAACACTTCTCCAATCATCAATCAAAATATTTACTTTTATTTTATCCTAAACAGGTATAAAATTATTGAATTGTTTGGAATTTTGACCTATCGGAATATCGTTATCATCAAAGTATACTGGTATCCTCTAGTCCTTGCTATAGGAAATTGATAATTTTGGTAAATGTGTGCTGCCACATTTACCAACCCTTGAAATCTTCTTTGGCCCTATGGGAGTAGACGTCTCTTGTAAAGAAGGATGAGGCACATCAAGAGGAGCATGTGTATTTTCCTCCTTATAGATATAAGTATGATCATTTACAAAAGTATTTGTTGAATCAGTTGATTGATCTGTCATTATCCTACAAATCAAAGTAATAAAAAATTAATACGCAAATATACAAATTCAACTATTACATACTTAAATAAATAAAAAATGATAAATTATCAAGAAAAAAATAAACTAAATTAAACATAACACACTTTTATTCGTATTTGTTATATTTAACTAAAATTCTAACAATATTAATGAGATATAAAATGGAATATAAATGAATGAAAAAATCCAAAAATGTTGTGTGAATAGTAAAAATTCCCCAACCTAATAAATCATTTTTTACACCAAAAATAATATTTTTTCAATATAATATTATACAATATTTTTTTTATTTAACATTTTAGATTTAAAATAATTTTTTTATCAAAATCAATTAATAGATAAGTTACGTGAGGTTAAAGATGGTAAACTAAACAAAACTAAACTAATATAAATAAAAAAAATTAACTTATTAGTTATAATAGGTGTTTTAATAAAGAAAATAAAATTAAAATATCTAAAATTTTATGATATTTAAATAAGTAAATAATAAATAAACATATATTACCTATAATATTAGGAATATATTAAATGATTTTTTTTCTAAATTCCTTCATCGTGATCGTTCTGTATGGAACAAACCATGTCTATGACATGCACATAAATATTATCTATTAATATTTCCATGAAAGTATGGATCTCATATAAATCAGCATCTTCATCTATTTTATTATCACCGACATACTATTTTTTCCTTATAAAACAATAGACCACTACATATCGGATTGATTAAGAATGTAGAAAAAATCCTGTTTTTCCATTATAAAATGATCATCTATGTGTTCCAATCTATTCAGATTAACTAGTGTCATTCCAAATTCATCATTCCTAAAACTATTGTTACTGATAAACCATTTTCAATTAAAAATTGGAACTTGAAATTTAATATAATAAACCTCCCATATTTATTTAATGACTCCATATTGATGTGGAAATTGGGTTTTTATCTTTGGCACTTGAAAAATTCATTTCTTCTGTGAACACTAGTACACTACTATTTTGAACTAAAATTCTATTTTCCTGATATTTCATATGAAATATATATACATTAATGTTATACCTAGACTATGTTATCGAATTTAAACTTGTACCACCCACTAACCATCTCAATGTTTCTGATGCATCTGATCTACCAAATACGGTCTCTTTAAACCATGGAAAAAATTTGTTATGCTCATTCAAAATCCACATAAGTCTCTTTTTTGGATAACATTATTTCAACACATTAATATGCAATATTATAATGGTTTAGAATTATCTATGTTTTTAAGATGTGTAAATGTACCTTCTTTATCTGTTCACCTATTAATGATTTGAATTTCAATCTATATATCCCTTTACCCCCATAATTAACTTATTCATGGCGTGATGGAGGCAAACCAATTTTCTCCACTGCAAACAAGTATCTTGTACAAAACTCTGCATCCTCCTTAGAAATATACTTCTCAATAATAGAGGCTTCAGGTTGATATATATTATTAATATACCCCTTCAATATCTTCATATTCCTTTCAAAAGGATACATGAAACATATATATACAGGTCCACAAAGCTTTATTTATCAAACCAAATTAATCATTAAATTCACCATGATATCAAAAGATTATGGAGAAAAATACATTTCCAATTAACAAATTATAGAAACCAATTCAGTCTCCAAATTTTTCAAAACATTCAAATAAATCACCTTATTAAAAATTAAATTAAAAAAATAACACACCTTCATGATAGTGATTCTGAAATGGATGGGAAATATTTCACGTAATGCAATCGGTAGGATTTTTTGCATCACAACATGAAAATCATGATATTTTATACCTATAAAATTTAAATCCTTAAATACGCTAATCTTTTTACATTTGAAGAATAACCCTGCGACACTTTGATATCATAAAGACACTGAAAAAATATAATTTTCTCTCTCTTGGATAATGTATGACATGTTGGGGGTGGGAATGTTCACCTTCCATCAGGAGTGGGAGTTAACTCCAAATGTATTCTCATTGAGATTAAGTCCAATCTTGCATTCAACCCATCTTTAGTCTTTCCTTTAATATTTGACAATGTTCTAATCAAGATTCCATAGATATTCTTATCCGCATGCATGACATCAATGTTATTTTTTACCTTATGATATCTCCAATAAGGTATCTCAAAAAATATTGATCATTTCTTCCAAATATTTCTATTATTACCAGATTTATGTGTCTTTCTGAATGCCACATTAATTTTTTCACCCTCTTAATTTACTAATCAGTGCATAAAGGTTTTGGGGAAATATAAAATTCTTGTGAGCCATTGACTTCCTTTTTTAATATTTTATAAGAGTGATCCATGGACAAAAACTTTTTATGACCCATGTATACTATTTTTTCCCAGGATGTAGTTGATAAAATGAAGTTTATTGTTCGCAAATTGGACACGCTTTATGCCCCTTAACATTGTATCCTGGCAAATTTCCATATGTTGGGAAGTCATTTATAGTGAACATAATCATTGAATGTATTTTAAAATATTACATTTTATAAGAATCATACACCATAATACTATTCTCCCATAAGAGTTTCAAATCATCAATTAATGGTGACAAGAAAACATAAATAATATTTTTGTTCTTTTTTGATCCAGAGATCATTAAACTCAACATGAAATAATTTCTATTCATACAAATTTCAAGAGATAAGTTGTAAATTAATAATAAAACATGGAATGAACTATGCATGCTACTAAGGCTTCTAAATGGATCCATTTCATCCATGTATATTCTAAGTCAGATATTTCCAACTTCATTTTCGAATATAGGAAACTACTAATCAAATCTCTTCCACTATGGACAATTAGCTAGGTTCCTTAATTCTCCATTACATATTGTCTCACCTACATTTCATCTTAACCTTTTTTCATCATGTGAATTTAAAAATAAAAATTTCAAATGAGGAATTATAGAAAGATTCCAAAATACATTGGAAGGTGTCTCTGTAACTACTAAATCAACATGTAATTTTTCTTTCAACTTATACCATAAAATCCTACATTTTGGATGCCTTAACATAAATTCATATTCATTACTATATAGAACACATTCATTCAGGAAGGCATGTATTTTTTTTACCCTAATCCCATCATGAATAATATTTTCTTATCTTTATAATGTGGATCAGAAAGATTATTGTCTTTAAGAAGAATATCTTTAAAAAATTGTAGCAAATTTGTAAAAATATTTTCACTCCAACCATCTTTTTCCTTCAAGTTAATCAATCTTAACACTGATGGTAAAATCGTAAATTCTATACAACCCGAATACAATGGTTTTTCAGCATCACCATATAGACACTCAATTATCCATTGTTTATCAATTGTCTCAACTTAAATATCATGAATCGGTTCTTTAATTTCATCTTAGTTATCATCTTGCAAAGCATCATCGTTAATAGATCCAAAATTATGCCCAGTTTCATCATTCCAAATCCAAGGGTTGTAGTTCTAATTAAAAAAATGAAAAATTAAATGATATTTGATCTCTATACTTTTCAACTTCTTCATATTTAAACATTTCAGGCATTAACAGAAAGACATGTTGTTGTTTGGAACATTTCATTTAGAAAATTACAAAAAAAATAACAACACATTCCTCATATTCATCACTTATTTGAAGTTCCATAATCCAACTTTGACTCATTATTATCTATAGAAAATATCAAAAATAAATATCTTGTCAAAAGAATATAGTGGTGATTAAAGTGAGAATAAATTATTCATGTCAAACAGGTGACCGCTTGTTCAGTGAGGTGGTACAGAGTGAGCAAACCTCCTTTCCGGTTGGAGGGCCTGGTTCACCCACAGTAAGACGTCGGTCAAGGAAGGATTACTCCTGTCTCCCGCGGCCGATGCAGACTCGTTCAGAATCTAGGAAGAAAGGCAAGGTCGTTGTGTCTTTTGCGAACAACATTGTGGCTGAAAGGATTTCACCAGACCCGGTTCTGGAACTTCTCAGGAATCGGGTGCAAAGTCCTCAGTATTGGAGGACACCAGGTTGGGAAACAGCCTCGGCCACTGGAGAAGATGAGTCTGGCAGGGGATGCGGAGAGGAGTACGCATTTGATGATTTTTACTAATGTTTTTAGTGTGTTGATTGCTGTTTCTGGGTTTTTGTTGTGGTTGTACGCTTGGGCACCGGAACCCATTAAACCGGCTTTTGAAAATCAAAAAAAAAAGGATTTCCAGTTAGAATAATCTCTCATTTTTCATTTTCTTCTGAATGAAATTAGATTCAACTTTAAATTGAATATTATTGACCAGAATCCAAATCAAGTGTGCATTTTCCATTTTGATTTTAATCTTTATCATTGAATTTTTTAATAGATTTTCTTACATGAAAAAACCAACAATTATTAGAAGAAACATTAATTCATACTATAATATAATCATATAATAGAGTTAAAACAAAATAATGATGAAGTGTTAATGTAGTACATATATATATACAGAATTGATATTATATATTATTTATGCCTAGTGTATTATGAAAATTATACAAAGATAATTACATACTATTTATTCTATGATGTAACACCCCAAGTATTTAAAATATTTTCATTTTTGAATAAATTTAATTTTGTTTCCAGAATGCTTTATATGCAACACCATGTTAAGCTTACACTACACACAATAATGATTTGCCTTGCGTTACACGCAAGGCTGAGTTTTACCAAACAACAATATATTATTAAAATATTATTATTTAATATAATAAGATATATTCTAGTAATTCAGTTGGTAGTTATAAATATTATTAACTAACTTATGAAAATAAATTGTTTAATTCATTGGTTTCAAATTAATTATAAATGAATATAAGAACCAATTGAATATAATGAGAATGTTTTTATAAAAACAATTTTTATTCTCACAAAGGAATTTTAGCCAAAAAACTAAATTAATTAATATTGGTGAATGATATTATTGAAATATATATTTTTTATATTCAATAAAATATTTTTGACATTCATAAAATATATTTTATAGACATAAGATAGGAACAAACATGATATTACACATAAAAACCTATATTTTTATAAAGGAAGTTTTACCACCTTTTGATGAAGAACCTATTTTAAATCCAATTTTTGAAACTTTTATATATTCTATTTGAAAAGAAAATAAACTTTATATTTAAAAGTGAAAAATTAAAATTTACTTTGGTTGGAGTTTTTTTATTTTTCTGATAAGTTTCATGTTTTGATGAATAATGAAAATACTACATTTTAATTGAAAACAACTTTTTTAATAAAAATAATTTATAGTTTTAAATTATAATTCTAATTGATTTTAAAGTATAATTAAAATATTTTTTATCATTTAATCCAATTTATTTCATTGAGATCAATTTCACATTGAATTTTGATGTAAAAACATTTCAATCTTTTTCTTGTTTTAAGCTTTAATAACATGTTTTCTCACCCTTTCCAATAGATTATTTTTAAATTAATTACTATAAATTATGTGTTTTTAATTTTTAAAAATGGATTCCATATTTTTAATTAGTAATTGAAAATTATTTCAATAGTTTTATTTTATTTTTGGACATATGAATAGTAAAGTTAGTAATATTTTAATTACCTTGGTTAAGGGTAAATCGGGTGATTAAGGGTAAAAATAAAATTATAAAATACCCTAACACTTGTCCAAATTTTATTGGATGATATATTTTAGACCAAAATCGTCCTTTGGAAAATTTTATGTCATCTTGGAGCCACTTGGATGAATTTAATTCTTTTATAGTATTTTATTCTATGGAAAGTCCAATTTGTCTTACTCATGTTTCTAATAAGTATTACATTTTATATTTATGGTTATTAAGAAGATATATTTGATTATAAATATTCATTTTAAATATACAATTTTTATATACATAATGGTAATTTATTTATAATTTTTATAAAATAAATAATTAAATTAAATGGTGATACAATGATGATTCAGTAATTGCTTAATTAATGGGAGAATCAAATAAATGATATTGAAAATATTAAAATAAATATAATTTGATATAATTGATGTCATAAGAAAATTTTAAGGATTAATTTTACAAGTTATGGTTTAGTTAATTGATTTTTTTTAAAGATATCAAGTTTTTAGGCTATTTTTAAAAAATCATGTATTGAATAGTGTCAAAATTGACATTATTGATATTTTAAAATAAATAATATTTTATTAAATTATAAAAAATTCATAAAAAATATAAATTAATAAAAATGGTTTTTATAAGGTTATTGTTTCATAAATTATCCATTTTTTTGTTCTTTTTGAATTTTATATTAACAATATTAACCCTTAGAGTGTAAAAATCCAAGTTGTCATGGTAAGAGTTATACGGTTTAAATGAGGGTTAAAGCCAAAAGATAAGGGTAATAATGTGACCTAAACTTGTATAAAATTTATTGGTTGAGATTATTTCTACCCATAATCATATTATATTTAAAAAACTCACTTTAGATCCATTTTAAATTGAAAATTAATTTATATTCATTTAATGGTTTTAGAGTTTCCAAAAGTGCCCCTCACCTCAATTATAAAAGGGAACCTCCTCCTTCACTTCGTCACACCAAATTGATGTTTCTATCTAGACCAAAACCTACCCAAATAAGATCCCAACTTCTCTCCCATAATTCTTGGATCCTCCCTTTTAGCATAAAAAAAACCAAGTAACACTTTTGGTATAATCCAAAAGGAGTTACCCAAAAAAGAGGTAATGTTCTTCAACGATCGCTTTAGTTTTATTTCTTTCCACACTCCTTCATTTATTATTATTTCATGTTTATATAATAACCTCAGTATCCCAAATATATTTAAATGTTTTTATATTAAGGTTTTTACCTACACTTTAACATAATTTCATCTAATGGGTAACTAACATACTATTTCTGTGTACGGTGAACTACCGCCTCACGAAATAATGATTGTTCATTTTTCCTTTATCACCTTTCATGGTTGGGAATTATGATGGAAATTATATTTTTATCTGACATATATATTATATTTATTTTTTTATTCTTTTGGAATTCTTTTATAACACATACCTTTATATTTTCCATTTTGTATAAATATGATAACATTGTTTGTGAAAGTATGGACTACCGCCTCCTCAAAGCGATATGATTCGTTCATACTATACATGAAACATATAAAGGATAGTTTAAATAAAAATATTTGATATATATGACATAGATATTATACTTTAATTATTATATACATATATATCATTTACTTTTCATTCTTTTAATATGACAAAGAAATGAAAGTAGCGTTCATGCGTATGTACGACTTACCATCTTCATGAATAGTGTATTTCATTTCTTATCTCCAAATGTTATGGATTATTATAAATACATATATAATGAATATATATAATATTTAAATCATTTTTTAAATTCTTTATATGATTAAACCATTATCTAATTTACAGGAACAAAAAATAACAAGTCAAAACATACTCAAGAAACTAGGCAATTAACATCCAAAATAGTGAAAATAACAAAAGAATGCTAACAAAAGGGTAATAATATATTATAAGATGAACATATATGATATCATAAATATTCATATGGTTCTGTAATAAGTTATTAAAACTCTTAAAACCATTATACATGAGGTTAAAGGATGATCACCCAAAAGGAAACACAAGGTAAGGGTTAATTTCACAATCTCATTATTATTCAGGATTGTTTATATGTAAGTATATATTGGGGAACAATTATAATCCATGTCCATGTTTCTTAAAAATATTTTTCAAAATAGTTTTATAATTATCCTAGCAATTTTTTAATTCTTTCACCCATGTTTTACTTTTTATAAAATGGTTTGAAAGTAATCTTTCTTTCATTTTCCAAACGAGGTACTTTATGAATTTTTCAACAAAAATATGTAAAGAATGTTTATTTTTAACTTATACAGTATAAGATGATTTTATGACCATCATGATGCCCTAATTTTTTTAATATTACTTTACAATTTTACAATCTTCTTATAAAAGAAAATATTTTCTTTTATAAATGTGTGGCTTTTTAAATAAATGATTATAAAGTGGTAAGATATTTTGTCTAAATTTACATTCCATTGTGACTTAATTATTATTATACACCAATTCACTTTTATATGGTATATATATTATACTTTGACAGATTATATCATGAATCTATTTATTCTAATGATAATATAAGTTTTATGTAATTCTATTCTTTCATTGATATTATGATTCAAATTTTTCGAGGTCATATGGGACACTTTGGAATGTTTAAAAATTATTTTCCTCAAAAATGATTTAATGACCTTTCAATGGTATTTCCATTCATCAACATAAATAACCCTTATTATTACTTAGCCTCCTATGGGGAATTATTGATCCTTTATTCAACACATATATTTGATAAGGCATATTTTTTATTATTTAAAATGATCATTCGATACGAGGAATGATTTGGATAGGTACGACATGGGTGGGGTCCAATTATAGATAGCCCTCGATGCATCGGTAGTCTCATGAGATGAAATGGTTGTCCAAAATAGATGGTTTTTTACCTGATATGCTAAACTATCTTGTGAAAGGTATCTACGGTAAAGGTTCCATGTACCTAAGAAACATGGCATCTAATAATTAAGCATATATGTCATTTTGAATCAGTTATTATTTATCCATGAGATTTTGTATCAACATATATATAAATTCATTTCTCAATTTATTGATTTAGATGGAATGTGTTTCATTTATTTACCTTGGCATATTTATTAAGCCTTATCTAGTTATTTGAATGTCATGTGTTATTAGTTATTTACCTTTCCATGTTGATTTAATCTCATCAATTCATTATTTATTCTGATTTACTTACCCTTACTGATCATTTGAGTTCACCCTTATTATGTTTCCTTTCCCCAAGTTATGAAGTGGAATCCTTTCAATGATATTCAAGGATACTAAGTTTTTATTTATGTGATTCGTTATTTTCTTTTCTTAATGTATTGTGGGTATCAAGTATGTAATCTGGAAGTCCAAGAATGCTAAATTGATCGGTCCTTTGGGATTTGATTCCTTATAATCATGTCAATGTAATAAAATAATACACCGGATCGGGCTTCTGGGACTAGGGTGTTACAGTTTGTATCAAATTAAGTTTAGCAACAACATTGGAAACTAGATTTAGATATCAATGATTATGGAACATATCCCTAAGATAGACTTTGAGGATATACATAGAATAATATATTTGAGTTGCAGTAAGATATAGATTTTGTGGGTATTTATAGAAATACGTCTCTGACTGGATACTATAATTGGATGTGGTTCTGGCACAAATGTACCTAGGGGTAACAACTTCAACAAGTTGTGTTGGGCCTAACTCAGCATAACCTGGTGCATGACAACGGGCCTTACTACACACCTATTTTGACACTCTCAAGGGATATGCTTATGATAATTCACATTTTATTTATAAACCATTATGAAGGATCTAAAAGTAAATATTCCCCCAAAAAAACCATGTTTATGATTATGAGATTAGCTATGCTTAATTTTTTTTAATTTATGTTAAGTGCTTTACTAGTTTGAAATTATTCATTATGATTAAAAACATAATATATTGTTTATAGTTATTTATAAATGGCCCCCTAGTGGAAGGAATGAAAACCTCACCAATCCACGTGATCTAAAGAATAAGGGTGATAACATATTTTATGAGATTAATCCAATATTTCAAATATAACTAGTATCCCATACATTCTAATCATATGAGGAAATAATATCATATGAAAACAAGGCATAGAATGATTTTTCTAAGTATTATGACTTTGGAAGGAAGCAAAATAAGAATAGGATGATAGGGGAAAAGATGGACAAAGGGGAGAAGGGAAAAAAGGATTTTCCCACGTGTGATAATTTTTTAAGGATACGGCATAGTATATTATCAAGAGGGAAATTATTTTGATTAAATTATGGAGAAAAGGGTCGCCATTCTCATGATTTCAAGGGAAGGTAAGAATTTTCCAATCTTCAATGCCTAAACTGTAAAGATATGGGGAACTACGCAAGAGAATGCCCTAAGTGTCAAAGGAATATGCCTCAAAAGAAGATAATGAATCTTGGTCAAGCTTATGATCTTAACATAGAAAAAGAAACATTATTCCTAGATTAAATAATTATTTCATTTGAGTATTTTATAAATTATGTACTAGTTATATTAATTATGGAAATAAATCAGGATTGTAATGTAGTACTTTTTCATTAAGGATATGGAATCGTGAATATTTTTATTAAAGTTTTTATGGTGATAAAATATTTTTTATGTGAAAATAAGACATAAATTATGTTTTTTGGATAATTTTATGTTAATATTGATTTTGGAAATTTAGAGACCTTTTTGGATTGTTAATTTGGATAGAATTATTTTGGACTAGTCCAAGGTTGGAATGGATTAAGTTGAACATTGGATATTATTGTTTGAGGTTAAAAAAATTCTTTAATGCTTAATATATTAAGTTTATTTATGGAAAGATATAATAATATATCTTTATAAAAAGGACACCCTATAAGTATGGTGATAACCCATCCCACCCAGCAAGGCCGCAAGACATGAACCCACAACTGAAGGGTGATTAGGTCATATCACCTACCACTGTCCTATGTGATGTACTGGTTAGTATAACATAGTTTTATTTATTTAAATGCTATGAAAGATGATGTATAAGTTCATTTTTGGAACCCTGTACAATTAAGATAGATAGAATACTTTTGAATTTTATTATATTTTAGAGATAAATATTAGTTTGTGGTATAAATTGATTAAAGTATGAAACTCTACTTGTCAAGTAAGTATGTTTCCTTATGTTCTTAGTCTATGAAGTAAAGAAATTATTCAACTCTAGGGAAAGGATCTTGAAAACAAAACAATTATCCTAGTACCTTATTTTCCAAAGAATCAAATGGTCCCTTAGGTCATCATAGATTTATAGTTTTGTGATTGTTAACTTTCTTCTAATAATGTTCTCTATCACTCTCCATCCGAACTTAATGGCTAGATTTCTCTTCCATATCAATGTTTTCCTACAAGGAACCCTATTATGTGTTATGTTCAGTGACCTTCGTACTTCCCTTTTCTTTAATTTAAAGTGGATGTTTTATCGACCCTTGTTCCAATGTAGGATTTCAATAAAATTATTTTGAATATTCAAACCTTTGTTATCGAACTTGAATACAAAAATTGTGAGGATGAAATTATTGGAGGGGGGAATGTAACACCCCCAACTCTTTATAATATTTTCATTTTTTAATAAATTTAATTTTGTTTCTATATTTCCTTATACACAACACCATGTTAATCTTACACTACACACAACAATTATTTTTCTTGTGTTGCACACAAGATCGAGTTTTACCGAACAACGATATAATATTAAAATATTATTATTTAATATAAAAAGATGAAACCTAGTTATTAAGTTGGTGGTTATGAATATTATTAACTAAATTATGAAAATATATGGTTTAATTCATTGGTTAAAAATTAATTATAAATTAATATAAGAACCTATTGAATATAATGAGAATGTTTTAATAAAAACTATTTTTATGCTCACAAAATCATTTTATCTTAATAAATTAAATTAATTTCTATTGGTGAATGAAATTAGTCAAAGACATATTTTATATATTCAATCAAATATTTTTTACATTCATATAATATATTTTATAGGCATAAGATAGGAAAAACTCAATATTACACATAAAAACCTATATTTTTATAAAGGCAGTTTTACCGCCTTTTGATAGAGAACCTATTTTAAATCTAATTTTTGACACTTTTATATATTCTATTTGAAAAAATAAACTTATTATTTTTAATATAAATATAAAAAATTTACTTTGGTTTATTATTTGGTATTTTTCTGATAAGTTTCATATTTTTATGAATAGTGAAAAATACTAAATTTTAATTAAAAACAACTTTTTTCATCAAAATAATTTAAAGTGTTAATTTACAATTTTAATTAGTTTTAAAGTATAATTATAATATTTTTTATCATTTATTATAATTTATGACATTTAAATCAATTTCACATTGAATTTTGATAGGAAAAACATTTCAATCTTTTGTATATTTTAAGATTTAATAACTTGTTTTCTCACCCCGTCAACGGGATTAATTTTAAATTAATTGCAGAAAAATATATGTTTTGAATTTTTTAAAATGGATTCTATATTTTTAATCACTGAGTAAAAATTATTTAAATAGTTTTATTTTATTTTTAGGCATATGAATAGTAAATTTAGTAATATTTTAATTACCATGGTTAAGGGTAAATTGTGTAATTAAGGGTAAAAACAAAATTTTAAAATTACCCTAACACCTATCTAAATTTTATTGGATGAGATATTTTTGACCAAAATCATCCTTGGTCTGGTTTTATGGACTCTTGGATCCACTTAGATGATTTAAGGCTTTTATAGTATTTTATTCTAAGAAAAATCAAATATGTCTTACTCATATTTCTAATAAGTATTAAATTTTATATATATTGTTATTAAGAAGATATCTTCAACTTTAAATATTCATTATAAATATATAATTTTTATCTACATCATGGCAATTGATTTATAATTTTTAGGAAATAAATAATTAAATTAAATGGTGACACAATGACGATGCAATAATTGCTTAATTAATGGGAGAACCAAATAAATGATATTAAAAATATTAAAATAATTAAATTTTGATATAATTGATGTCATACGTGAATTTTATAGATGAATTTAACATGTTAGTGTTAATTTAATTGAGTATTTTTGAAGATATAAATTTTTTATGATATTTTTAAAAAATCATGTATTAAATAGTGTCAAAATTGACATTATTGATATTTTAAAATAAATAATATTTTATTAGTTTATATAAAATTCATAAAAATCTAAAATTAGGCCAAATGATTAGGATAACGTTAATTTTTTCATCAATGATCCATTTGGGGTTCTTTTGGCATTTTATAGTAACTATATTAACCCTTAAAAAGTAAAAATCCAAGTTGTCATGGTAAGAGTTAAAGAGTTTAACTAAGGGTTAAAGCCAAAAGATAAAGGTAATAATGTGACCTAAACTTGTTTACAAATTTTTGGTTGAGAGGATTTTGACCCATCATAATCTTATCTTATAAATAACTTAATTTTGATCCATTTGAAAAAGAAAATTAATTTATATTAATTTACTAGTTTTCGAGTTTCCAAAAATGCCCCCCACCTCAATTATAAAAGGGGACCTCCTCCCTCACTTTCTCACACCACATTGTGCCTTATAACTTGACCAATACCTACCAAAATAATCTCCCAAATTACCTCCCCTTATCTTATAATTATCCTTTTCATAATAAATCATTCCAAGGAATGCTTTTGGTATAAACCAAAAGGAGTTACCCAAAAACGAGATAATGTTCTTCAACGATCTCTTTAGTTTTATTTCTTTCACCACTTCTTAATTTATTATTATTTCATGTTTATATAATAACATAATTATAACCAATATACTTATGTGTTTTTATATTAATATTTTGACCTACAATTACACACAATTCCATCTAATGGGTAATGAACATACTGTTTCTGTGTACGGCGAACTACCGCCTCATGAAATGATGATTGTTATTTTTTCATTTACCACCTTTAATGATTGAGAATTATGATGGAAAAAATATTTTTATATGATATTTATATGATATTTATTTATTTACACTTATGTAATTATTTTATAGCACATACCTTTATACTTTTCATTTTGTGTAAATACGATAATATCGTTTGTGGAAGTATGGACTACCACCTCCTCAAAGTGACTCGTTCACAATATGCATGGAAGATATAAAGGATGTTTTAAAAAAATGTGATATATATGACATAAATATGATATTGGAATTATAATATACATATATATCATTTACTTTTCATTCTTTTAATGAGACAAAGAAATGAATGTAGCGTTCATGTGTACGTACAGCTTACCGTCTCCATGAACGGTGCATTTCATTTATTATCTCCAAATGGTATGGATTATTATAAATTCATATATACTAAACATATATAAGATTTAAATCATGTTTTACATTCTTTAGATGATTAAATCATGATCTAATTAATAGTAACAATAAATAACAAGTCAAAACTTACTCGAGAAACTATGCAATTAACACCTGAAATAGTAAAAATAAAAAAAAGAATGTTAACAAACGGGTAATAAGATATTATATAGATAAACATATATGATATAATAAATATTAATATGGTTTTGTAATAATTTATTAACACTCTTAAAACCATTATACAGGTGGTTAAAGAATGATCACCCAAAAGGAAACGTAATGTAAGGGTTAATTTCACAATCTCATTATTATTCAGGATTGTTTATATATAAGTATCTACTAGGGAATAATTATCATCCATGTCCATGTTTCATAAAATTATTTTCCAAATATTTTTACTATTATCTTAAAAATGTTTTAATTCTTTCACTCATGATCGAATTTTTATAAAATAGTTTGAAATGAATCTTTCTATCATTTTCCAAACGAGGTACTTTATGAATTTTTCGACAAAAATACTAAAAGAATGTTTATTTTTAACTTATATGGCATAAGAATCTTTTACAGACGTCATGAATCCCTAATATTTTGAATATTATTTTATAATTTTACAAGTTTCTTTTCAAAGAAAATATTTCTTTTATAAATGTGCAACCTTTTAAATAAATGGCTACAAAGTGGTAAGGGATTTTGTATCAATTCACATTCCATTGAGACTTAATTGTTTTTATGAACAAATTCACTTTTATATGGTATATATAATTCCCTTTGACATATTATATCATGAATCTCCTTATTCTCATGATATTATAAGTTTTGTTTAATTTCATTCATTCATTGAGATTATGATTCAAATGTTTCAATGTGGTATGGGACACTTTAGAATGTTTAAAGATTATTTTCCTCAAAAATGATTTAATGATCTTTCAATGGTATTTCCATTCATCAACATCAACAACCCTTGTTGTTACTTAGCCTCCTTTGAGAAATTATTGATCATTTATTCAATACATATGTTTGATAAGGCATATTGTTTATTATTTTAAAAATATTTTATATGAGGAATGTTTTGGACAGGTACGACATGGGTGGGGCCCAGTTATAGATAGTCTCTCGATGCATCGATAGTCTCATGAGATGAACTAGTTGTCCAAAATAGATGGGTTTTTACCCAATATTCTAAACCATCTTTTTAAAGGTCTCGAAAGTAAAGTTTTCATATACCTAGGAAACACAGTGTCCAATAATTAAGGATCTCCCTAATTTAGACTCAATTATTATTTATTTATGAGATTTTGCATCGAAATATCTATGGATGCATTCTATTCTCAGTTTATTGATTTAGATGTCACGTGTTTCAGTTATTTAAATTTTCATATTGATTAAGCCTTATCTAGTTATTTAAATGAAATTTTTTATCGGTTATTTACCATTTCATGTTGATTTAGTATCATCAATCCATTATTGCTTCTAATTTACTTACCCCTACTGAGCATTTGAGCTCACCCTTATTATGCTTCCTTTCTCCAGGTTATGAAGAGAAATCCTTTGAATGAGTTTCAAGGATGTTGAGTTTTTATTTATGTTATGATTTATTTTCTTTTCCCAATGTATTATGGGTATTAAGTATGTAACCTAGTATTCCAAGACTGTTAAACTGATTAGTCCTTCGATATTTGATTCTTTATAATCATGAAAATATAATAAAATAATTCACCAACTTCATGATTCTGAGGTTGGTGCGTTACATATGAAAACATGTTTTATTTGAATATACCACACTAATAACCCACATTTTAAATATTTCATCCTACTTCATTTGATACAATAAAAATCCAAATTTATGTGGCGAAAAATGATTTTCAATGTGAAGAACATGTGATGTATGTGTAATTCCATGAAAATATAACATAGAAAAACTCTACCTATGTAAAGGTATAATTCTCTAAATTTAAAAATTAATGTAACCTAAAGTATGAATGGGGATAAAGTATGAATTTGGATAAATTATGACTGGGGATAAAGTATGACTGGGGATAGGTAGCACATCAATCTCTATTATCATTTGTACCAAATTGTTTAATTAGTCCAAATAGAGTGAAAACCTAACATATATCTATCGGAATATTACAAAAATATGTAAAGAAACCAATTGATAGTTCATATTGTGTATTCACGAATAATTTCAACATTATATTGACAGAAACTCATAATATCCAGACTGCATATTTAATATATGATTTTTCAGGATAAGAATATGCTCAAATCACATAAAAAGTGTTGATGTGCATATACACTACTTATAGGATAGTGCATATTAAACTGTATGGAGATTTCAATGTATGTATACATTACATTTTAAGATTACTATGTCACTAATAAATGAATAATTCTAATTGAAATTTATCCATATACATGGAAGTGTATGCATAAATAATGAATGATTCAAAAAAATCATCCAAATAAGCAACATTTAGAGATTCAATGTAGACATTTAAGATGATATGTTGTATAAATAGTTGTGAAACAATTCAGTGAAAACACCCTTCCATATAGTAGAAATGACATAATATTAAGATATAATGCCAAAATTTATGATCTAACATATAACATTAAGATATAATGAAATCCACACATTTTCACTTATATCAACAGATAACTAAGGTATATGAAGATGGTAATTCGAGATTCGTGACGAGCAGATCTATATACAAACGTGCAACGATGAGTTCGACAAAACCTAAGGGATTATAAAGATGGTAATGAAATATTTGAGTAAATATAATAAAAAAATAGTTAGGGTGTTTGTGTAATAACTTGGTTCTTCCTTTGAGGTACAGGTCTTTTTTTCAAGTTGTTTTTGAGAAAAGGGGGAAAACATGCCAAGTACTAGTTGCAAAACTGTTGCACAAAATGGCTTAGGGTTACACATCGTGTAATCCCAAGTACATGTCGTGTAATGTATGGTTGTGTAATGGCCATACATGGCATGTAGGGATGTCGACAAGGAAGAGAGAACCAGCTCAGTACATGCCGTGTATTTACCAATACACACCGTATAATGATGTCGGCAGGACATTTTAATGACCTGGAAAGAAAGTCGGTGAATTTTTCCAAACCAACCATATACACGGCATGTATGTTCAATTACATGTTGTGTACTTTTATTTATTTATTTTTTTGTTAAAACGGGAAGTAGCCTCATTTTCATTAGATAGACAGAGGGCTCCTCACTGGGTTCACGAATAGCAGCACCATATAGAGTTTTGGCTTCTGATCGTTTGTCTGAACTCTGATTCAAACACCATTAGATACATTAGACCCCCATCAGTAATATCTCGATTCATCTTGATCCATTCTTCGTGATTTTTCTTCTCGACCTAGTTATCAGACCTTGATCATTTATGCTTTTTTGTAGATCTACCATGTTCTAGGATGAATTAGAGACCAACGCTGGATGAGGAGTGTGGTACAAGTACAATGTAGGTGGTGCATACCTTGTTTTGTGTTTTTGTGGACTTTTGGGTGGCGCGGCCTTTGGATCATCTTCATGTATTTTGAGAAATACCTTGTTATAACTATTGTTGAATATTGAATTGATTGTTAGACCCATGGGATGTTGTTGGGCATGCTCCATACCTGAATTGCTTGAGCAAGGTTGGGTGAGAGGTCGTCGCTCATTGGGTTGTTTTTTCTGGGGGTACCAAAATGGTTATAATTGTTTTTCCTTGTTTTAAACCGGTATGTTTAAATTGTTTAATCATGATTAGGATTATTAGAGGCATTCAAGACCTCACTAATGTTATGTTATAGGTGTTAGCTAGTGTAATTAAATCTTCTTAAATTGAATTACTTGTTTAAAGTGTTCTAATGTGATTATATATATGTAATGTTTGGGATTATATGTGATGGGACCCTTGGGGTTTAGACGGGCTTGACTCGAGTATTGGGATGGTATGGCCATCGTGATTGAGTGATGATGATCATTGGTTGGGCTTGGCCCAGGTTTTCTTGGGTGGTTTTGACCACAGGATTCGGAATCAAGGACGTTGGTTTGGGGAAGTGTGACTATCAAGTTGGGAAAGGCCTGAGATACTTGGATGGCAAGCCCATCATATTTGATCGACATGGTCGCATGGGAACAGGGTGCCAGAGATGTTGTGTCTTAGGTTCTTATTTGATGATTTTCGCTCACCTATGATGGCCAAAGTTCCAATTGAGTCATGTGCACATAGGTAGACTCCATGATGGGGTGGTTTTTACCAATCATGTGGGTCGAGGCCCCCGATAGTTGCAGATTATTTATTTTTGATTTGGGGGTGCTTGTCACAGAAAGCCACATGGAAGGTGAGGAGCCTTCAATTGATAGTGATGATGCTATCAAGTTGGGGTTTGAGGGTCATAATGCTTTAGGCCATAGGATTAGATATTTATTTTAGGATAGACATTGTTTTTCCTTTGGTTGTTGTTCCATGGTCGACGTGAGCTTACAAGTAGGGGTCCTTGGGACCAGGTTACTTTTGTTTGGGCATGCCTTTGGAATGTTAGTAATTTGAGACACGTGGTGTTAGGAGGAACATGGTTTCAGGCTATGTGATTGAAGTGGAACCTAAGGGTTCACTAGGACCTTGTGACTACAGGGGTACCTTGGGCCATGGGCCAAGGACTCTCTTTGCTTCTGAGATTCTAGCATCGGCCGAAGCAGGTGACATTCCTTGGTAACTATTGAGCACCAGTGGGGGTTATGTTTATTTATTATATCATACTATTTACATTTATTAGAGATTCATGTCTACTTAAACACTTATGCTAGGTATGCATCATTAGGTGGTATCCTACTGAGATTTGTATCACACCTTACACGGGCCCTTTGGGATACGTGTAGACTTTATGGTTTTACATATAGGTAAGGGATCGACCTCGGGAGATAGATAATAGTACTATTTGGCATGGAGATTGGTATGGACCTTGAGTTCATGCCTAGCTAGAGTTTTAATTTTGTTTAGTTTCCTTTTCAGCATCAGCATGCTTATTTTGTATGTAGCTATAGTGGTTATCCTTGGGAACCCTTTTTGTATATTGACATGTATGGCATGTTGTGGATGTATGCATTATTTGTTTTAGTAGTGTTTATAAGTGGTGTTTTTCATGATGATCTGTTTACTTTCCATTGTTTCTTATGTTTATTTATCACTTCTTCTATTTATATGATATTGTTGTGCTTCCACTCTGCAGGTCTGGTTCAAGTCTGCTGAGTCATTTATTTCCACTACATGTTATATTATTATTATTATTATGCTCGGACCAGTACCTTCATTTTCTTCCTAGAGGGTATAGCCTCCCCACTATACTTTTTTACACCCTCGCTACTAGTTGGCAGCCATTGGCGTTTGAGGAGGTGCACCTAAGTTCAGTAACACCTGGTCTGATAGTACTGTTTGGGTGGATGTTCAGGCCTGGGATGTTACAAAGTGGTATCAAAGGGGTTTCTTTTTCCTCTTTTCTTGGTATTACTATTTGGGATTATGGTAGACTAGATATAGGTTGTTGTCAGAACTAGATTTCGAACTCATGCTTGGGTACCTATAGCCCCATGTACGAGGGATGGATTGAGTTACCTTGGGTGGGAATTGTTGTTTTTCTTTTGGTCAGATTACAGTTTATATCATTTCCACCTTGGTGGATCACTAGGTTTGTGATGATTATTGGTTGTGATATGTGACCCTTGACCCAGTGTGGTAAGGGAGAATTGGACCTCGTCCCGGTAAGGCAAGGCATGGTTGTTTGGATTTTAAATAGGCACATTTTTATGGTATTTCAATTTCATCTATGCACGTATACTTTGTGAAGTGATAATACCATGATATAATATTAAATTCCATGTGAAATGTGATATGCCATGATTTAAATTTATGTTAAAAAGAATTGCATGTGGCATGGGATTTGGGTATGGCTCTTTAGGAGCAGACATGTACTATGGTTGAGGCGATTTTGATCACCTGGATTGGGCAACTCGATTGTCGAATTGAGGCAATGTTGGTTGTTGGGACGGGAGTGGCCCAGGGATATTGTGATACTTGGCTCTGTTGAGGGTGGGTAAGGAGTCCATGAGGCCGGGATGTCATGGTGCATGGTTGTAGTGGGGGAAATTGAGGGTAGTGAGGATGCATTTCCTTTTACTGCTTTCCCTATCTGTGTTATATATATATTATTATATATGTGGGATGTTTGACCATTTATGGTATTCAGCGGTTTTCTATTAAACGACTCAGATAAAGCGTCAGGTGGTTGATGTTACAGTGTTGTAGGAGCACGATCAGATTTATACCCCTAAGTGTCAGGAAGAACAAGAGCCGTAGGTAGAGTCTCAGGGACAGGATCAAGTTCAGGATCCATTGCAGGCAGGGCAACTGCCAAGTTTGATAGTGTGCGGGTCGTGGCTTGATGATCAGCTCTGAACTAGTCTGGTATGTGTTTTGTAGGGGATCTATAGAGGTGATCAGGGAACAAATCCCTCTATGGCTTACCTTACTCAGGAGTTCCAGTCACAGAACCCGCTGCTTTTTCTGGGTGAGGGTGGTCCACAGGTGGCTGAGAACTAGATAGAGAGCATGTAGATGATCTTTGAGCATCTCGAGATGCTTCCAGGGTGGAGGGTCAAGCTGGCGACATATATGCTCAGAGGACTGGTGAAGTGCTTGTGGGATGTGCAGGTTCAAGCTTGCATACATGAGGGACTGTCTTGGAAGGACTTCAAGGATAGATTCTTCAAGAACTTTTTACCAGATATGTTAAGCGCAGAGAGAGCTCGAGAGTTCTTGAGCCTTCAGTAGGGTGACATGTCTGTCATGGACTATACAGCTACTTTCACTGAGTTGTCTTGCTTCGCACCTGGTATGGTAAGTGATGACACCTCAAGGGTGAGGTGCTTTGAATATAGAGTATGTAATGCTATTCAGGTGCAGGTAAACATCTTTAGGCTTTCCTCATTCCCAGAGGCAGTGAATGAGGCGCTCATAGCCATGGGAAACCTGACAGACAGGTCTTACTTGGGCCAAGTAGGGGCTTCAGGTGATGGTTCAGATGGAAAGAAATGAGGTTGGGATGAGTTCTAGTAGGGAAGAGAGGCTAAGGACTCATCTAGAACACCTCGTGGCAGTTCAGCAGTGTTTTTCTTTCATTGTGGGCCACCAGGGCATGTCCAGAATCAGTGTGATAGGCCTCCAAAGGAGTTCCAAGCATGTGGATAGGTTGAGAATCTTGAGATGTTCTGCAGGTAGCCTTCTCAGACAATAGGAAGACAGGGACTGAAGTAGGCACAGGCTTCAAAGGTCGGATCAAGATCAGTACCAGGTAAGGGTAGCCGATGTTCTACTGCATGCGGAGGACGTGGCGGAGACAGTGGGACCCATTCGTGGGGATAGTAGCTGGTGGCTGGTGCAGCACCACAAGGAGGTCAAGCTTCAGGTGACTGTGTGTCAGGCCAGGTGCATGTCATGGAGTTGTCAGGGGTTGAGCAGGTCGGTGTGCTGACGATAGTTAGAGGTACATCGCGGGTGTGGCTGTGAGATTTTTCTTTTCCTTCTGTTTGGCATGGTCTATTGAGGCATGTCTGTTTTGAGTGCATGAGGTGCACATGATTTATATGGACTAACCAGGTGTTGGTCAGTGTGATGGCACCATCTCGGGTGCGTGGTTATATATATATGAGGTGCTTGGAATCAGGATCATCGTTGGATGTGTGTTTTGAGGTGTTTAGGCATCGGGGCATCCAAGGGATGTAGGTTACTTGAGGTGCTGAGGCATCAGGGTGTCATTTGATGTGGGTTACTTGAGGTTCCTTGGTCATCGAGACATCGAGGATGCATTTATGATTGAGGTTCAAGGCACCGGGTTGTTTTGAGCATCCATGGGATGTGGGACCTCATTGTGCCATGGGTTCCATGGGCTCAAGGAGGGGACTGATGCGGTGTGGAATGTGATTAGGGTGTTGGAAGCGACATGGGATCACCTAATGAGGTGTAGGGGTGATGATGCATCACGAGAGAACCATGGGTGTGGAAATAGGTTGATGGACCTTTGTTTGATTTGAGCTTTGGTTCAGAGTTGTTCTGGAGTGTTCCTTCACCGCCATTGGAAGAGAAATTCAGGGATGAATTTCTTTAAGGGGAAAGTTTGTAAGAACCCAGTTATTCCTTTGTGATACGGGTCTTTTTTTCAGGTTGTTTTTGAGAAGGGGAAAACAAGCCAAGTACTGGCTGCAAAACTGTTACACGGCATGGCTTATGGTTATACGCCGTGTAATCCCAAGTACACATCATGTAAGGTCTGTTCGTGTAATGGTCATACATGGTGTGTAGGGATGTCGGTAAGGAAGAGAGAACCAGCCCAGTACATGTCGTGTAATGATGTCGGCAGGACATTTTAATGACCTGGAAAGGGAGTCAGCGAATTTGGCCAAACCAACCATATACACGACGTGTATGCTCAAGTACACTTTGTGTACTTTTTTTTATTAAAATGGGCAGTAGCCTCATTTTTGTTAGAAGAGAAGAGGGCTCCTCGTCGGGTTCACAAACAGCAGCACCAGACAGAGTTTTGTCTCCCGATCATTCATCCGAACTTCCATTCGAACACCGTCGCATCCATTGGAACCCCATCGGTAAGCTCTTGATTCCTCTTGAGCAGTTCTTCGTGATTTTACTTCTCAACCTAGTTATCGAACCTTGAGCGTTTATGCTTGTTTTGTAGATCTACCATGTTTTAGGCCGAATTAGAGTCTAATGCTGGATGAGGAGTGTCGTACGAGTACGAGGTAGGTGGTGCGTACCTTGTTTTGTGTTTTTGAAGACTTTTGGGTGGTGCGGCCTCTGGTGCGTCTTCGGGTATTTTCAGCGAGACCTTTTTATAACTTTTGTTGCATGTTGAATTGATTGTTAGACTCATGGGATGTTGTTGGGCATGCCCCATACCTGAATTGACTGAGCAAGGTCGGGTGAGAGGTCGTTGTTCATTGGGTTATTTTGGTCGGGGTGCTAAAATGGTTGTAATTGTTATGCCTTGTTTTCAATTGGTATGTTTAAATTATTTAAGAATGATTAGGCATATTAGAGGCATTCAAAACCTCAGTGCTGCTATGTTATAGCTATTATCTAGTGTAATTCAATCTGCTTAAATTGAATTACTCATTTAAAGTGTTCTAATGTGATTATATATATGTAATGTTTGGAATTACATGTGATGAGACCCTTGGGGTTGTGACGGGCTTAACCTAAGGACTGGGATGGCATGGTCATCGGGATTGAGTGATGATGATCATTGATTGGGCTTGGCCCGGGTTTTCTTGGGTGGTTTTGACCACGGGATTGAGCGTCAAGGACATCGGTTTGGGGTAGTGTAACTATCAGGTTGGGAAAGGCCTGAGATACTTGGATGGAAAGACCCTTGTATTTGAGCAACATGGTCACAGGGGCACGAGGTTCCAGAGATGTTGTGGCTTAGGTTCTTATTTGGTGATTGTCGCTCACCCGTGATGGTCAAAGCGCCAGTTGAGTCGTGTGCACACAGATAGACTTTGTGATGAGGTGGTTTATAGCATCCCGTCTTTTTATAACATAACTTTCATTTCATTACACGAAACTGAGGATCTTTAAGGTTTAGTGTCTTGGAAACAAGGAACATAAAACATGAAACAAAAAAAACATTCTTCTTAAACAATTGAAAGGCTTATCCTCATGTTCACCCTAGGCTCATTACTGCATCTCATAACCTGGGGATATACATCAAAAGGAAGGGTGAGCAGAAGGCCCAGCAAGGGAAACAAGTGAAACATTTTACATATGAACTTGAGATACATCAATAAAGTCATGAAAAGAACTTTAAGGCATGAAAATGAAATCATGAGGCATATAAAAATAAAACTTTTTCATAACTTGAAGATGTGGCTGCATCATTTAACATAGACAATCATGAACATATCACCAAGGTCCATCCCCAAGGTGTCATTTGAAAATTACCAAGGTTATTCACCAAGGTATCGTGAAAATTGTAATCTCTAGTGGTTACATCATTACCCAATGCATTGGAGCGCTATCAGGGCGCACCCTTAAATTTGCCTTTATTATCATGTGAGCCACATATATCATCATCAAAAATTTCATAAATAACCCATATAGCATAAAATAAATGGGTTTCATTTCATAATCACAACGTTTTAAAAACTACTTTAAAGACATGATCTTTACGTCACTTTAAAACCCACAGAAAAGGAAGGTGGGTCTCATGTATGTAAATCCCAGAATTTAAAATAGAACATTTTGGTATATATGTGAATACCCCTTTAGAAGAAAGAGATTTGAGTATTCACTTAATAATATAAAAGAACTTTAGAAAAAGAGAGAGGCATTTTGAGACGGAAATTCTGCAGCATAACGGCTATGTTACGAGGTTTTAGAAGACATTAAAAAGAGAGGGAAAATGGGTCAAACATTCATAAATGACCCATAAAACAGTAGATGGACATAATAAGAAGGATACATGATCATGGTAATGAAATTTCAAGGACATACCATTTGAAATGAAAAACATGGAAGGAAGACAAAAATTAGATTTCTCTTATGAAAGTTCGGCAGCCTAACGGCGTTACTTAAACTTCAACAAAAATGATTTGAGAAGATCAAATAGGGTCTCTAATCATGTGAACATAAGAGTTCAGTATGATAGATATAGAGATAATTCCCCAAAATAATTAAAAAGTAACTTGAAAGACTTGACATGAAAGTAGAACTTTGAAAAGAATGAGAAGGGTGAAAGAATCCCTTAAAAATTCGGCAGCCTAACGGCGCCACTTAAAACTTCAAAATACTGAATTGAAGAGATAAAATGGGGTCTCTCATAATATGAACATAAGAGTCTAGTATTATAGATATAGATATCATACCCCAACATAACAAAAAGTAACTTGAAATAATTGACATGAAAGTAGAACTTCAAAACGAGAAGGGTGAAGAACCACTTAATAAATTTGGCAGCCTAACGGCGCCACTTAAAACTTCAAAACACTGAATTGAAGAGATAAAATGGGGTCTCTAATAATATGAACATAAGATTCCAGTATGATAGATATAGAGATCATACCCCAACATAACAAAAATGAACTTGAAAGAATTGACATGAAAGTAGAACTTCAAAACGAGAAGGGTGAAGAACCACTTAATAAATTCGGCAGCCTAACGGCGCCACTTAAAACTTCAAAATACTGAATTGAAGAGATCAAACGGGGTCTCTCATCATATGATCATAAAAGATCAGTATGATAAATTTAGAGATCATACCCCGACATAACAAAAAGGAACTTGAAATACTTTACATGATAATAGATCTTGAAAAATGAGAAGGGAGAAAGAATCTGTTACAAAAATTTCGGCAGCCTAACGGTGCCACTTAAAACTTCATAAAACGAAATAATGAGAGCAAGAGGGGATCTCTCATTATATGAACATGAAAAGGGCAGTAAGAGGAGTATAAAAGAGCATCCTTTAACATAAGAACATGGAGCATAAAAGAAATTACATAAAAGAGATTTCTTGAAAAGAAAGAGAGAGATCAGATCCCTTACCTTAAAACGTAACTCTTAAAACTCAAAGGTTTGGACCTTGAGGGCTTGGGGTCACCTTGGGAGGACTCCTTAGGAGGTAAGGAGACCAGAACTTCGTTGGAGGAGAGTGGGGAGTCGAATGGATGAGAGGATGGCTTGGTATTTATAGGGAAAGGGAGGGGACAAGGCATTAATGGCCAAGGGACACCTCATTAGTAGTTTTGGAAAAACCATGGGCTTGCCCATGGTATTTGACCATGGTATTGGCCACTTGGGACACCTCATACCTTATATTACTATTCATAAGTCGACCATATTGATTACATACTTAATACATCATTTAATGATGTCATTAAACACCCGTAACTTAAAAACTGTATTTTCATTATTCATCGAAAATTCAACTTTCTCAGAGTAATCCCAAAATTTCACCTTAACCAAATATCAATGCTCTGATTTCAAAAATGAAATCCATTTTATAAAAATATTTTTCTAAATATTTTTAATTAAATTTTTAATTAAAAACACTATTCATCGAAAATTTATTTTTTTCAGAAAAATCCCCAAAAATTACCTTAACATAATATCGATGCTCTGAGTTCAAAAATGAAGTCCATTTTATAAAAATAATTTTCTAAATATTTTTAATTAAAATTTTAATTAAAAAACACTATTCATCTGAAAAAACTAATACTTGAATAATAATGTATGAAACCGTTATTTAACCATTTTATTGAATCACATTACTTAATCAAAGTGCCTAGATTATTTTAATACTTTCTTTAAGTGAGATTACTAATCCATTTGGACACATTATTGATCCTAATCATAAAATCACTATTCATAATTTACTATTCATCAAAAATCAAGTTGATCTTATTAGACTCTAAATTTCGTACTGAACATAATTGTAGAAGGCCATTTTTTGAAAATCATTACACATTTTTAATTATTTAGGGTTTACATAAACATATTTAAAATATCCTTTTTCTAAAATTCATCAAAAATATGCATACTATATTTATCCGGTCATTTGAAAATTCATAAAAGAAATCAAAATTTTTATTTAAAACAAAGGATTACACAAGACAGTTACGGTCTCCTTACATAGCCCCTTATCACACCAGCATAGGACCTAAGTGTAAGGTGTGCTAAGGTGAGAGAATCCGAGGGAGGCTCGGCCAACATCGCACGAGTAGTAATTTCTATCAGTTTGAACTTCTTGCGAAGGCGATCCCGTTCTAGCTTTATACGATGAAGTTCAGCTTGGGTTTGGTCCAGAGCAAAGCCCAGTGGTGCTACCTCCTTCCCAAGTTCTGTTAGATGGGCTTCAATCGGTCCAAGACTACTGGGTGAGGCCATCGAATCTTCTTTCTATATTAATTAACCAAGATTGCTTGTATTTAGAGACAATAGTCAAAACGTTTAGTTTCCAGCGGTCATATTGACCAATGGTCAAATAACAGTCAAAACCCAACAGTCTAATTTTAATTATACTCATGTTATCAAATGAAACATTTTTGTTGAGTATAAAAATAAAATAAAATAACACATAAAATTAGGAAACAATATTTATTTAAAATTTCGGGTCGTTACAATCTTCCCCCCTTAAGAAATTGCGTCCTCGCAATTTTTAAAATTGGGTTTTGAAATTTCATTGAAAGTCCCACATCGGAAAAGGAGTCAGTAAAACTATTACTTTAAAAGAAAGAAAGGGAAGTACAAAGGTCACCCGAGTTAACCCACACTAGGATTCCATGTAGGAAAACATGGACATGGAGGAGAAAACAAAGGGTCAAGTTCTGAGGGAGAGTGATAGAGAACATGATTAAGAGAAAGTTAACCATACGAAAATCCCAAACTTATGATGTGTGTAAACGGTCTTTGATTACCTAGTAGGAAACGTAAACCAACAACATTTTTGTTTTACGTTTCTTTTCATAATTTTGAGGAGTTCATTTACTACATAGAACAAAAACATAAGAAAATATACCTACCTTCAAGTAGAGTTTCATCCTTTAATAAGTCCCTACCAACACTAATCTTTTCTCCAAATGATGAGAATTCAAAAACACTTGGTCTCATAAAAGCACAAGGATCATCTTCTAGAGAATCACATAATCTACAAAATATTAACTATCTATTTCTTCTATCTTTAAACATTATCCCAAAAACAGAAAGGTTAGGGTAAAACAACTCTTCAAAAAGAAAGAATCCCATAGGAATGGAAACTACTTTTAAATCTTCAAAGTTCCATGGTACTACCCAAAGTTCATCATAGACCATTCCATAAATAACGGTCCTTAAAATTCCTCAAAATAAACCAAACTAAGATTGAAACCCAAATACAAGAAGGATTTGATAACATATTCTTCCAAAACAACTTCATTGTTCATCTCCAGACAACATCAACCACTCCTAACATCTTATAACAAAAGTAGCTAACCTAAACATATTTTACCCAAGATAGGTTAATCATTCCCATAAGTAACCTAAATTACTATAAGTCCACCTTAAATTCTTCAATTCTTCAAAATATAAGTCAACCTTACTCCTCAATGAAAATACTATAGTAATCTATTTACCTCGATCATATAGGGTCCCCAAAATAGTGAATGTCTTCCAAAATAATAATCATCTTTTAATCCACTAATCATCTATGTCATATTAATATGGAAATTATCGCATTTTCTATCACATTGGTTGTTGGGACACGTTATTCCATTTCCCACCATTAACTAAGAAGAGAAAGTATAATTAGAGGCTTAAATACTTAACCAATAATCATGAAAAGGAACTTAAAGCATATAAGGATAACTTGTAGAAGAAAAGTATACCCTAACTTGTGATCCCCTAGGTTCCCATCTAGGTTATCCATGATCATATATTCTTATGTGAATCTTTATTTTATTTTATCTTTGTTCCTTTAACAATGGTTCATACCAAGCTTATGAATTTACCAAAGCATATCCCCCGGGAGTGTCGTAACCAAGAGTGCAGCAAGGCCCATTGTCGTGTACCAGTTCCCGTTCGAGTCTAGCTCAAAGCGGTGTTTTTGGTTTTTACCCCTATGTACATCTATGCCAGAGCCACCTCTACCTGCTCGTATCCAGACAGGGATGTATTTACTTGGCAACCCCTTACTCAATACTCACTAAAATACTAGGAAGATTTCCTATATTTAAACTTTTATATAGGGTTCTTCCTAGAGTTTTAATATCCTAATTTCCACAAATAACTAAACCATCCTTTGATACCAACTATAGAATCCCGTCTTTTTATAACATAACTTTCATTCCATTACACGAAACTGGGGATCTTTAAGGTTTAGTGTCTTGGAAACAAGGAACATAAAACATGAAACAAAAAAAACATCCTTCTTAAACACTTGAAAGGCTTATCCTCATGTTCACCCTAGGCTCATTACTGCATCTCATAACCTGGGGACATACATCAAAAGGAAGGGTGAGCAGAAGGCCCAGCAAGGGAAACAAGTGAAACATTTTACATATGAACTTGAGATACATCAATAAAGTCATGAAAAGAACTTTAAGGCATGAAAATGAAATCATGAGGCATATAAAAATAAAACTTTTTCATAACTTGAAGATGTGACTGCATCATTTAACATAGACAATCATGAACATATCACCAAGGTCCATCCCCAAGGTGTCATTTGAAAATTACCAAGGTTATTCACCAAGGTATCGTGAAAATTGTAATCTCTAGTGGTTACATCATTACCCAATGCATTGGAGCGCTATCAGGGCGCACCCTTAAATTTTCCTTTATTATCATGTGAGCCACATATATCATCATCAAAAATTTCATAAATAACCCATATAGCATAAAATAAATGGGTTTCATTTCATAATCACAACGTTTTAAAAACTACTTTAAAGACATGATCTTTACGTCACTTTAAAACCCACAGAAAAGGAAGGTGGGTCTCATGTATGTAAATCCCAGAATTTAAAATAGAACATTTTGGTATATATGTGAATACCCCTTTAGAAGAAAGAGATTTGAGTATTCACTTAATAATATAAAATAAATTTAGAAAAAGAGAGAGGCATTTTGAGACGGAAATTCTGCAGCATAACGGCTATATTACGAGGTTTTAGAAGACATTAAAAAGAGAGGGAAAATGGGTCAAACATTCATAAATGACCCATAAAACAGTAGATGGACATAATAAGAAGGATACATGATCATGGTAATGAAATTTCAAGGAAATACCATTTGAAATGAAAAACATGGAAGGAAGACAAAAATTAGATTTCTCTTATGAAAGTTCGGCAGCCTAACGGCGTTACTTAAACTTCAACAAAAATGATTTGAGAAGATCAAATAGGGTCTCCCATCATGTGAACATAAGAGTTCAGTATGATAGATATAGAGATAATTCCCCAAAATAATTAAAAAGGAACTTGAAAGACTTGACATGAAAGTAGAACTTTGAAAAGAATGTGAAGGGTGAAAGAATCCCTTAAAAATTCGGCAGCCTAACGGCGCCACTTAAAACTTCAAAATACTGAATTGAAGAGATCAAATGGGGTCTCTCATCATATGAACATAAGAGTCTAGTATGATAGATATAGAGATCATACCCCAACATAACAAAAAGGAACTTGAAATAATTGACATGAAAGTAGAACTTCAAAACGAGAAGGGTGAAGAACCACTTAATAAATTTGGCAGCCTAACGGCGCCACTTAAAACTTCAAAACACTGAATTGAAGAGATCAAATGGGATCTCTCATAATATGAACATAAGAGTCCAGTATGATAGATATAGTGATCATACCCCAACATAACAAAAAGGAACTTGAAAGAATTGACATGAAAGTAGAACTTCAAAACGAGAAGGGTGAAGAACCACTTAATAAATTCGGCAGCCTAACGGCGCCACTTAAAACTTCAAAATACTGAATTGAAGAGATCAAACGGGGTCTCTCATCATATGATCATAAAAGATCAGTATGATAAATTTAGAGATCATACCCCGACATAACAAAAAGGAACTTGAAATACTTTACATGATAATAGATCTTGAAAAATGAGAAGGGAGAAAGAATCTGTTACAAAAATTTCGGCAGCCTAACGGCGCCACTTAAAACTTCATAAAACGAAATAATGAGAGCAAGAGGGGATCTCTCATTATATGAACATGAAAAGGGCAGTAAGAGGAGTATAAAAGAACATCCTTTAACATAAGAACATGGAGCATAAAAAAAATTACATAAAAGAGATTTCTTGAAAAGAAAGAGAGAGATCAGATCCCTTACCTTAAAACGTAACTCTTAAAACTCAAAGGTTTGGACCTTGAGGGTTTGGGGGCACCTTGGGAGGACTCCTTAGGAGGTAAGGAGACCAGAACTTCGTTGGGGAGGAGTGGGGAGTCGAATGGATGAGAGGATGGCTTGGTATTTATAGGGAAAGTGAGGGGACAAGGCATTAATGGCCAAGGGACACCTCATTAGTAATTTTGGCAAAACCATGGGTTTGCCCATGGTATTTGCCCATGGTATTGGCCACTTGGGACACCTCATACCTTATCTTACTATTCATAAGTCGACCATATTAATTACATACTTAATACATCATTTAATGATGTCATTAAACACCCATAACTTAAAAACTGTATTTTCACTATTCATCGAAAATTCAACTTTCTCAGAATAATCCCAAAATTTCACCTTAACCAAATATCAATGCTCTGATTTCAAAAATGAAATCCATTTTATAAAAATAATTTTCTAAATATTTTTAATTAAAAACACTATTCATCGAAAATTTATTTTTTTCAGAAAAATCCCCAAAAATTACCTTAACATAATATCGATGCTCTGAGTTCAAAAATGAACTCCATTTTATAAAAATAATTTTCTAAATATTTTTAATTAAAATTTTAATTAAAAAACACTATTCATCTGAAAAAACTAATAGTTGAATAATAATTTATGAAACCGTTATTTAACCATTTTATTGAATCACATTACTTAATCAAAGTGCCTAGCTTATTTTAATATTTTCTTTAAGTGAGATTACTAATCCATTTGGATACATTATTAATCCTAATCATAAAATCACTATTCATAATTTACTATTCATCAAAAATCAAGTTGATCTTATTAGACTCTAAATTTCGTACTGAACATAATTGTAGAAGACCATTTTTTGAAAATAATTACACATTTTTAATTATTTAGGGTTTACATAAACATATTTAAAATATCATTTTTCTAAAATTCATCAAAAATATGCATACTATATTTATCCGGTCATTTGAAAATTCATAAAAGAAATCAAATTTTTTATTTAAAACAAAGGATTACACAAGACAGTTACGGTCTCCTTACATAGCCCCTTATCACGCCAGCATAGGACCTAAGTGTAAGGTGTGCTAAGGTGAGAGAATCCGAGGGAGGCTCGGCCAACATCGCACGAGTAGTAATTTCTATCAGTTTGAACTTCTCGCGAAGGCGATCCCGTTCTAGCTTTATACGATGAAGTTCAGCTTGGGTTTGGTCCAGAGCAAAGCCTAGTGGTGCTACCTCTTTCCCAAGTTCTGTTAGATGGGCTTCAATCGGTCCAAGACTACTGGGTGAGGCCATCGAATCTTCTTTCTATATTAATTAACCAAGATTGCTTGTATTTAGAGAAAATAGTCAAAACGTTTAGTTTCCAGCGGTCATATTGACCAATGGTCAAATAACAGTCAAAACCCAACAGTCTCATTTTAATTATACTCATGTTATCAAATGAAACATTTTTGTTGAGTATAAAAATAAAATAAAATAACACATAAAATTAGGAAATAATATTTATTTAAAATTTCGGGTCGTTACATGGTTTTAACCACTTTTGTGTGTAGAGTCCCCCGATAGTTATGGTTTGGGTATTTTTGATTTGGGGGTGCTTGTCGTAGAAAGTCACGTGGAAGGTGAGGAGCCTTCGGTTGATAGCAATGATGCTATCGGGGTGGGAGTTGAGGCTCATCGTGCTTGAGGCCAGGGGCCTAGATATTTATTTGAGGACATACATCGTTGTTCCTTCGATTTTTGTGTCATTGCTGACGTGAGCTTACGAGCAGGGGTCCTTGGGACCAGTTACTTTTGGTTGGGCGTGCCCTTAAGATGTTGGTACTTTGAGACACGTGGTGTCAGGATGCATGTGGTGCCGAGCTATGTGATTGAGGTGGAACCTGAGGGTTCACCGAGACCTTGTGACTACAGGGGTGTCTTAGGCCACGGGCCAAGGACTCTCTTTGCTTTGAGATTTTAGCATTGGCTGAAGCAGGGTGACACTCCCTGGTGTCTGCTGAGCAATAGTGGGGGTTATGTTTTTTTATTGCATCGTACTATTTACTTTTCTTAGAGATGCATGTCTGCTTAAACACTTATGCTAGGTACGCACCATTGGGTGGTATCCTACTGAGATTCGTCTCACACCCTAAACGGGCCGTTCGGGACGCGTGTAGACTTTATGGTTTTACATACAGGTAAGGGATCAGCCTCGGGAGCTGGATCATAGTACTGTTTGGCATTGAGATTGGTATGGGCATTGAGGTCATGCCTAGCTGGAGTTTACTTTTGTTTAGTTTCTTTTTCACTATATGCATGCTTATTTTGTACGTAGCTACAGTGGTTAGCCATGGGCGCACTTTTTTGTATATTGACATGTATGACCTGCTATGGATGCATGTCTTGTTTGTTTTAGTAGTGTTTACAAGTGGTGTTTGGCATGCTGATCTGTTTACTTTCTGCTACTGCTTCTGTTTATTTATCGCTTCCGTTGTTTATATGATATTGTTGTGCTTATGCACTGCGGGGTCTGGTTCGAATCTGCTGAGTCATTTATTCTCGCGCGCATGTTATATTATTATTATTATTATTATTATTATTATTATTATTATTATTATTATTATTATTATTATTATTATTATTGTTATTATTATTATCATCATCATCATCCTCGGACCGGTGCATTTATCTTCCTCCCAGAGGGTATAGTCTCCCAACTATACATGTTTACACTCTCGCTGCTACCCAGCAGCCTTAGGTGCGCCTAAGGTCAATAACACCTGGCATGATAGCACTGTTTCGGGTGACTGTTCGGGTTTGAGACGTTACAGTTCGGGACAGTGAACAACTGAAACCGAGGATCGATGTGTGAGGCTTACTTGAGAGTTGAGAGACGAGCAAATCGAATGCGCAACAATAAGGGCGACGAAACCTGAGGATGTATGAATATGGAAAACCGAGATTGGAGATCACTGGATCGAAGAAACAAGGTTAGAGCTTTAGTGTGAGAGAAACGAGTTTGCTTTCATGGAATCAAATAACATCGAAATGATTCCAAACGACAATTCATAAAACATTACAATGGTTTATCATGTCAGTTATTATAGAACTGACGTGAAAACCCACTTTATCATATCGGTTATATTATATAAGCGACGTGATAAATTGAGATACCTGTTTTTTCACAACGGTTATTGGATAATCGACATGATAAAGCAGACACGATAAATACTTTTTGTACTAGTGTTAGGTGTGTAACTTCCAAAATCATTTCCTACATCATAGTGAAGAAACACCCTAACTTGCCATCGAGATTGTTTTTTAGTGTTTTGTGTAATCCTCAAGCAAGTCTGGATTGCCCATTAGCAATGCGGCGTGAGACGGGCTAAATCCTCAAGGATAGTATGTTCGCACGTTTCGGAACGCAACCATTTTCGTTCAATTTTTCCAACATATGTTACTAAAATCATGTAACAACTGCTTTTAGTGATTACTAAATTCTATATTTATAGTTTACAATCTTCCATAAAATGTATGAATAATTTTTAACATTAGTGAGTTATTAACCAAGGTTTTCTTATCTTAGAAGTTACTACCTCCATACAAGTCATTTACCCATCACCCACTCCAACTCTAACTCATTTTAATAATCAATTCAGTCCATTAATATCATAATAAGGTTTTCAATACATGAATCAAATGAAAATATAATGAAATCAAATTTAATATTTGGCGCAATCCTATGCAGTTGTACATGTTTTATAACGGTTTAAATGTATCACAATTAATCCTATTTCTAAGAAGATGTACGGATCCCCAACTCAATTGGTTAGGACAAGATATTAGTATTTTTGAAATGTAAATCCTGATAGTTTCAATTTTATTTTAAGTATTTTGGAGGCACCACTCAAGATGTAATACTTTGGGGTCACCCAATCAAACATAAGCCTCTCAGCTCAAGAATTTTGTGCCAAATTTCTTTTTCTTTAAATCATATTTCAAATATGATGCAAACCAGGAGAATCAAGCAAAGGGAAAGCTGTACAGTTTATCCCTGGGTCCATCTTTATCGACCTTGCTTTGGCTTTAATCCCCTCACCCATTTTGGTCCCATCATGTGTTTTATGGTTTCAATACAAACAAAAAAGTACGCGGGATGGTTATTCAACGTGGCCTTTTATTAAAAAATATATATATCAATAAATTAATGGCGTTACCCTTCACTTTTTAGTTATTTTTTCATTTTTAAATTCAAAATTCGATTTCACGTTTCCGGTTTTCGGCAGTTATAAACCGGTTTCTTCGGTTTTCAAAACCATCGGTTTATTGCAGTGGTTGGGTCGGACCACCGATCGGTTGACAGGTTTTCCGGTCGGACCAGTCGGTCTGGTCGGGTACTTTATACTCTGCATCGAACACAGCATTGGATATATGAAGTTTGATAAAAATCAAAAATCATTTTGTGTTATTTATTGAGTTATTTCATATAAATATAAATACTAAACAATTGTACTTTAGTATATATTATGTTATTTAGTATAAAATTAAACATAAAGCAACACCTTCGTGTTATTTGTTAAGTTATTTAATATTACATGAAGCATATAACAATTGCTTTGTCTTATTTATTGAATTATTTAATATAAAACTAAGTATCAAACAATTCCCATGTGTTATTTCATGAGATTTTTTTTATATAAACTATTATGGTTTTTTGTATTTTTTTATTACAATTTCAATATAAAATTGAGTACGAAACATTTGTTACCCCATCTTTTATTAACTTTTTTTTTATAATAGAGTATATTTTATTTCCTAAAAATAAAGAATGAGACTTGTATGCGGGGCTAGTCTCTCCTCCGTAAGAGCTTCACTTCTAGGGCTTCTCCCTTGAGTCTTCATCTCTCATTTGGTGGTTCCATTCACTTGGTTTTCATCGAATTGGAGGGGGTCTAATTTCTTGCTTGCTTGGCTCACGCTAATGGAGGATATAATCAACATTATCATAATTTGAAGGCGATGAATGTGGAACGGAAAACACTGACGTTGGCTTCATTGGGCGTGTGCCCGACCACATAAAATTATTTGAAGTTTTTGTTGATTGGTAGATTGGTCACAAACAGATAATATAATTTTAGGGCTTTTCGGGCAACTATGCAAGGTATGTGGAGGCCTAAGAAGGGGGTTTCTAAGTGAGAGTTAGAACCCTATCGTTTTACATTTCAATTCTACGTGGAAATGGATGTCAAAAGAACCCTGGATGGAAGGCCCTGGTCGTTTGACAATTCTCTAATTATTTTAGAGGAGGCAGGCGATGAGATTGACCCTTCAAAAATGGGTATGAATAATTCGCTTTTCTGGGTCAATGTGAAATGAATTCCATTTTCTAAAAGCAACTTGATAATGACTTACGCACTCACAAAAGGTATTGGGGAATTTATGGAATGAGACCAGTCATATACATTATTGTTGGGGTATTCAGTCCGATTTAGAGCAAGATTGGATGTGTCAAAGTTGATTTCCAGAGGGATCACAATTAACTTTGGCGATGTTTAGAGGTGGATCGGTTTTTGAGTATGAGATACTTTCAAAGTTTTTCTTTTTCTACGGACTTATAGGACATCAAGACAAGGACTATCAAAGAATGAAATTGAATGAAGAGGAGAAGATCATTTTGTCATATGGGGCATGCCTATGAGCAAAGCCTAAGAAATTTGTTTTACTATCGGAATAGTAGAAGGAAAATGACCAAAAACTACTACAAGCGTTTCAAAGTGCTGAGACACAGATGAAGAACCTAAAGAGGAGATGACAGTTATAGTGAAACTGGGTTCGATTACCGAGGAGATTATACAAGTGCATTTTTCTAGTGATACTTAAGAAGACTTCCCTTTGTTGACTGATGCTGGGAAGCCGTAATTTTTATCATTTGATTTAATAAAGGATGACATATTAGAAATCCAAGTTTTTAACACACTAGATGGGAGAAGCGACCCAGTCTATCAGAGGGAGTCAGTGAAGGCTAGCGAACTACTGGACGGAGGTGATAACGAATCACTATTAGAAAAAGGCTATACCAACAGTTTGGAACCGTTGGTATATCCCCTCAAACCGTTGACTATTTTGGCATTGGGATAGTCCTATACTAGTGGATTTTGATCCCAACACCTCCCACTTATACTTCAACGACTTAACCACTAAGATACAATCATTGTTATGATGATAATTATATATATATAATATGTATGTATGTATGTATGTATGTATGTTTAAAATTAATATAAATTTTGAAGTATTCAATGTTATTTGACAAAAAAATTCATAAAAAATCTGGGTACCTATACCAACGGTTCTCCAAAACCATTAGTATAAACCTATACAAATATTTTTTGGGGAACCATTGGTATAGGTCCTCAAAATTATTAGGACCTATACCAACCGTTCTCCAGAACCATTAGTATGGGGTAAATATGTTGTACCTATACCAATGGATCTCCAAAACCGTTGGAATAAGTAATACCTATACCAACTGTTTTCAAAACCGTGATATAAGTTTGTTGGTATAGGTCTAATTTCTTATAGTGGATAAATGTTCAACTAACCTTCTCAAATGGTTTAGAGGAAAACAGATCAGATGAATTGGTTGAAGGCATAAGGAATATTATGAAAGAAATGGATTAGAAGGGACATACCATTTGAGGATATAAAAATAGAGGCATTTGGTTGAAAACATCCATCAACATTCTCCAATGCATGCGAGGGGAGGGTAAAGAAGAGTAACTGTCTAACTAATATTGAAGATGTTGTAATGTAGTGGCAGGTGTTGGCATGGCCCAACCCCGCTAGGGGCCATGAAATTTTTTATATTGGAACTTCCAGGGGTTTGGAAACCCTTGGATAGTTCGAGAGCTCCAGAGATAGATCCAAAAAGTTATCCCCAACGCTATCTTCTTGTCCAAGATGATTTCTGGATGACAAGGACTTGACTAATCATATGTTCAAATTGGGTTATAAATGTGTGTTTGGTATGAGTATTAGGGGTGGATCCAGAGGCCTTGAAATCTTTTGGGAGGATGAAATGACAATCTAAATAAGAAATTTCTCCTAAAACCACATTTTTTTAAAATATTTTCAATGATTATGGTAAGGAATGGATGTTTGGAGGCATCTACGATAGGCCACATAGGGAAGAGAAATGGAAGACTTAGGAGTTGATCGGAAGGTTAAGACAACAGGCCTATGGATTGCTGCTTCTTGGTGGGGACTTCAATGATCTAATAACATCATATGAAAAATGTACAGGTTAACCAAAGGATTAGAGGATGATAGAGTGTTTTAGGGCTATAGTTTCTAACACCGTCCTTAAGGATTTTTCCTTTCAAGGGTTCAATTTTACTTTCTTTTGGGGAAAAACTCCATCTTCCCATATCAATGAATGATTAGGCTACTTATTGGGTTCAAATTAACTTATTGACTTGTTCTCTTTTTACACAGTTTGAAGTTTCTTCCCTATAGATTTTGATCACTCCCATATCCTCATCTCTACAACTAGTACGAATATAAAAGTTCTAAAGCAAACTCAGTTTATCTTTGCAACTAAGTGGCTATGAGATGACTATTGTGACTCTGTTGTGTGATCAACCTGGGAGTCCAGTAGTAATGGTGCAGTTAAGGAGAACATTAATATAGTGACGACACAATATTCAAAATAGAGAAAAGTAAGACGTGATTCACTACTAAAAAAGGCCTTTAACAATGCCAAAAAAGTGCTGATAAAATCAGCGCTGTTAAAAGCCTGAAACTTTTAATAGTGCTAAAAAAGAGCTGTTAAAGGCCCCTTTTAACAATGCTAAAAAAATCACTATTAAAAGGGGAATTTAACAACGTTTTTTTAGTGCTATTAAAGGGACATTTTAACAGTGTTTTTTAGCGCTGTTAAATGGGGTCATTAACAACGTTTTATTAGCGTTGATAAAAGAAGCACTGTTAAAGAGGGTATTTTTTTTAGACGTCCATGAGCCTGAACCCATTTATCAACACTTTTCACCCACCACCCCTTTCACGAACCAACCCAGGTCGACCCTGAACCGGTCACCCGAGTCGGCCTGTAACACCCCTGGAAAAGTGAGACTTAAAAGGATAAATGTTACTACCCATTTCAACAAGGTGCACCTTTTTTTTCGGGAGCCTACCTGATTAGAACTCCACAGTTAAGAATGCTTGGCCTGGAGTAGTAATCAGGATGGGTGAGTTTCTGGGAAGTTTCCCAGGGTGTGTGTGAGTGAGGATAAAACACACTGAAAGAACATGTGTTGGCTTGTAGGGATAGTCATTAGTCTGATAAGCGACCCTAGTGAGTAATAGCCTATGGTGTACTGGTAAGTCAACCAAGGTATTACAGGAGACCCATGGGGTCAGATGACAAGTTTCATGGCCCGGGGAGGCGGGTCGTGAAAAATGGTATTAGAGCCAATACCCAGCCGGAAGTGCTTAGACACTGCCTGGGTTTGAGGCTTGGGGTCCACAACGAGGGCGTTGTGCTTTAAAGGGGTGGATAATGTAACACCCCTGGAAAAGTGAGACTTAAAAGGCTAAATGTTACTACCCATGTCAACAAGGTTCACCTTTCTTTTTGGGAGCCTACCTGATTAGAACTCCACAGTTAAGCATGCTTGGCCTGGAGTAGTAATCAGGATGAGAGACCTTCTTGGAAGTTTCCCAGGGTGTGTGTGAGTGAAGACAAAACACACTGAAAGAACATGTGTTGGCCTGTGAGGGCAGTCATTAGTCTGATAAGCGACCCTAGTGAGTAATAGCCTATGGTATGCTAGGAAGGCAACCAAGGTATTACAAGAGACCCATGGGGTCAGATGACAAGTTTCATGGCCCAGGGAGGCGGGTCATGACACGGCCTGCGACATGGCCCGAGGGGCGTTCCCGATCCCCATGGGCTGGCAACTAGTGCCGGGCATCAACCCTTAACCGTTGGGAACGATTTGGCCCATGAACAAAAGATAAACTCAACAATAGAAAAAAAAACATCGCAAGATAAATAAACGATTGGAAAAGTGAAGGACGAACAACAACAAGACTCACCTTCCAATGTCTAAAACCCCACGTAACCCTGTGGGTTACTCTCTGATACTGAAACCAAACATCGCCCTAGGTGATCCGAACCAGAGTTGGAACCTGCAAGGGAAACTAAAAACAAGAAAACACTATAGGCATGAGTATTAAAACTCAGTAGGTAGGCCCAACTAATCTACTCCCAATGCACAACCTTTAAATAAAGAAAACATTGATTAACATGTTTGAACTACAAGTATAAAAGTAAGTTTTTCTAAATATTTTACTTAAAAACAAAGTATGAAACATTTCCCTTAACCATTTTCAAATATAGATTCATTTCATTAGTGCCAATGAAATTTTTATAAAGGGAAAGTGATGTTTATATTATTAGATTTGAACAAAGAGGATCAAACACTTTCATTTGAAAACCATTTTTAGAAACCTACTTAAAACCGGTTTACCACTTTCCAAAGAAAACAATGCGCAAAAATGCACAAGAGTAAGTACACAACAAGGGTAATATAGATATGCATACAAGTACTATATTTATCACTACAAGTAACTGAAAGTCAATAGACATGGGTGAACCTATGAGATCAAGAATAATCCAGAAGACACCAATACATGAGAACTCATCCTCATTGACATGTCACACACGATGAAATCAAAACGCCCAATACGCTCGACCATCCTTTCTCAAGCAGGCCGAGGGAAAATCCCATAGTAATAAACCCAATATATCTACCTACTATGGGCCACTGGTCAGTACCATAACCTACCAGTGCAACAATCATTCTTAGAGTATTCTCTCAATATGCCAAATTCCCATGTCTCAAGTATTGGGAAAGTGGGTGAGCCAACCGATGCCAGCCGAGCATCCAATCACATACATACATACATATATATATATATAATAATGCACAACATGCATCACCCCGAGCCACTCCAAGGAATGATCTCATACCATTTATCAAAGAACATAAAGAGTCCAACATTAGACACTCTCATAATGGATCATGAGGATTCCTTAGTAAGGACATCCCATCCATTATACACACGCAAGTATGGAATGAGAAACATCCACATGAGGTTTTCATAATAAACAATTTTCCCTAATTTTTTTCACAAAGTGGCCAAATGGGCCCTTAAACATTCCATAAAAACATTCTTTATCAAAGATGCAAACCAACTTCTAAAGAGGTTCAAGACACGTTGTTTATCATATAAAATCACTTGTAAAACCCCTTCAAAACATTTCTGACACACTTTCAAACAAAACAAACTTTTATAAAAACACCAATTGGGTACAATTCCTTTTCACCAAAAAAAATGATTTAAAAAAAACTAACATCACACTTCACTTAGCTTAAAACATTTGAAACCTTTTCAAGAACCCCAAATTCCATTATTTCACAAGCAACACATTTACAATCAAAGCCAAACCAGTTTGGAAATCCATAAAAGACCCCAAAACATAATTCCACATGCTTCCAATACTTTAATAAAAACAAACAAAATATTTTATATCATTTTTAACACATAAGAGCCAACCGGGAATTTAATAAACACTTTGTATGCACGACTTGACAAAGAACACATCACATGTTAAAATTTACATTCGAAATTCTGCGCACTTCAAAACGTTTCCAAAACATGATTCACAACATTCAAATTATTTAAATAACCAATTAAAATTTTATAAACAATTTTTAAATGAGTGAACACAGCTTTATGTAAACAAAAACTCATTCAAAGAACCACTTTGCACCAAACTAAATAATCGCCAAGCATGTCAAAACAACCGAGCAAGTAAAATAATTAGCCAAACAATGACTATCTACAAATCCAAATAATTTCTCTCCCAAAATAATTATTCTAAAAATAATAATAATCATAACTAATTAATATTCAGCAGATGTGAAAAAAAAGCAATCAAAGTATTTCTAAATTTAAAGTCAAGGCGAAGGGACCCTACCAAAAAGGCGAAACCAAGCCAAAAACTTGGCGCTTGACACTTATTGAAAACCACCCAAAAAAAATGCATCGCAGGGTTCAACGCACTACATAGAAAAAGACAGAAGCCTTAAAACACCCATCGAACGCCACTTAACAAGTGTGAAACCAAAAAACGGGTATAAAACTATACCTTGGATGTCGGCAACGAACTGTAACAGAGTCAATCCGCTTCACCATCGACGGCGGATACCAGAACATGAAAAAATAAGACCCAAGGTGGTCTTCACATACTTGGAGAGACCAAAGTAGCGGGGGTGTCGTGCATCGCGGCTGGTCGAGTGCGAACAAGGGGGCTACTATGCAAAGGGATGAGGAGCAGGGGAGAGCAGATTCGCCGGGAGCAGGGGCGTTGGGTAGTGACAGTACGAGGTGAGGGAAACAAGGACTTGCTGGGTGCGTGAGGCCGTTTGTGTGGAGGGCGCAGACGCGATAAGAAGTCGGCGAGGCTGGAGGTGCGGCAGGGCGAGGCCGACGGGAGGGGAGGACCTGGGCACAGGAGCTGGACAGGGAGGCGGGCGCTGTCGGAGCACGGTGTGGCGGGAGGCAGGGTGCAAGAGGGTGGCGCATGGCCCCGAGCGAGGGATGTAGCGGGGAGGCGGGAGCCGGACGACAGAGGGGAGACCGGGAAGACGACCCGCGCAGGGAGGGAGGACCTGTGGGAGACAGCGCGACGGGAAATGGGGGGGGGGTGCGATGGGATTAGCCTAGGGTTTTGAGTTTTTTTTTCATTTTATTATATTAATAATAATAGTAGTAAAAAAAATAATAGTAATAATAATAATACCAGAATAATAACAATATCAATAAGAATATTAATAATAGTAGTAATAATGATATTAATAAAAATTTGATAAAAAAATAATACCAATAGAAATTTAATAAGAATAATATTAAAATAAATTTAATGATAATATTATTATTATTATCTGCAAAAATAATATTATCATGGAGGATTAAACATTTATAAAAAAAATAGTTATCTTAAGTATCGGGCAACTGCGCATTCACCAGGGCCGAACACACGGGCACCGCTAACGGTATTGTGACTGCGCACCAGCCCGAGACCCACCAAAAACATCAATGTTTCAAAAACTCAAACCCGGACCCAAACCCACTCCGTCCAAAAGACGCGGGACCGAGAAGAGAATAAAATAAAATAAAGAGGCTTCTGAGATCGGAGTGTGACAACCCCTTTTATCAGTGCTTTTCGAATCTCAATCCTCATGCCCGCCTGCCTGGATTTGAACCCTGCACCTCTCATTCGAAAATGAGACACCTTTACCACTACATCATATCGTTTTTCTGTCTGTTTAATGATTTTCTGTTTATTTTTATATATATTTACATATATATTTACATATAATTATTTTTAAATACATTTATACAATGTATGTGTGTGTGATATATATATACTTATATTTATCTAAATATATTATATATTATATTCATTTACATATACTAGAATATAATATAAATATATATATGTTTATTAATACACACATATATGTATATATAAACATTATAAATATATTTGTATAATGTAAAAAATGGTTAGATATTTTTTTAAAATACATTTTTAGAATATGTATTTATTTAGATATATTATAATATACATTTTTACATAAATATGTTGATATATGTATTTATATGAGTGATTTATTATAAGTACATATAAGAAAACATGCATATATTTAATTATAAATAAAATTATGTTGTAAAAGACGATAAAATTTAAAAACCATAATATCAATATGAATGTAAGACCTAGGAATAAATTCATTTCCCGCTGAAAAAGGGAAAAAGACCACCTTAAATGAGGATGAAAATCCATCGAATGTTAAAAAATCAGGGTACCCCAACTAAAAACTATGTTTTGGAGGCTTTCTAGGACTTTTTGGCCTCGAAAAATGTGATAGAGGTTTATCTCTATAATTAAGGGTGTAGATCTCATCGCAGGCTTCGATTTGATATGTGGTAGAGCCCAAGCAGACACTCGTATCAAAATTTACGGTCGTTTGAAGTTCAAGTTATGTTTTTAACTTATTTTAGATCTTTTATTATTTTTTTTGTTTTTTGTTATCTTCAAATTGATATTAAATTACTATTACTCATAAATAATAAGCAAATTATTAATTAAAAATATTTTTTAGTTATTTTATAAGCCATTTTCACTAAATATCTTATATATTAAGTGTAAATGCCTATTTACCTTATCTAAAACATATTTTTATAAAAATATATTATTTTTAATAAAATATAATTTTTTTGAAGTATAATTTTATCAGTGATTTTTTACAAGCACTGATAAAAGACCTCATTTATCAGCGTTTGTAAAAAAGCAGTGATAAAGACCCCCTTTAACAATATTTTTTAGCACTGACAAAAGGGGTCTTTAACAGCATTTTTAGCTAGTGCTATTAAAGACCTAGTACTAGATAAACCCATTTTTGTAGTAGTGGTTCATTATATTATATTATCATGAAGATTTAGTCAAAGCTCCAATTTCTATATAGAAATGACTGTTGTGAGATGATTATGGTAGAGGTTCAAAAATATGAAACTAACCAAGATAATCTCCCAAAGAGATGATAATCCTTTTTTTGAATAAAAACTACACCCCCCATTACACGTCTTAGTTTCTAATTGAGTAGTCCTCCCACCTCCACATGAATCCTCGAGCTATGCAATGTGACAGTGTAAAAGTACTGGATAAAACTTTCACCAAGATACACACCCATTCATAGCTGGAAGATTAAAATATGAGAATCCTATTGGAATATTAACTCATAGGAGAATGAGATCTAGGAAAAAGATATTTTTTTTTTATTTTCACCATAAGGTGTTGTAAATACATAGAAATAACCAAATCCACAAACTACCAGATTATTTTGGGGCATTTATTACTGTAAATACAACCTTTGGAGTTGCTATTATGGGTTACTTTGATAAATTTTTTCCCTCCAAACCTTGTATTTTTGATGCCATGATAATTCACCATTTACTAAATTTTATTATGGATGAGATGAGGGATTATATTGAACAACCACTTTCTTAAATGAACTTCTGTGAGGCCATTGAGTATATGCACCTAATAAAGATACTGGTATTTCATTAAACCTAACATCATGAGACTCTTAAATCAATGGTGGAGTGGAGAAGTTAATTTGAATGAGTATAATAATATGCTTATTGCTCTTATCCCAAAGTAGGACGATCCATGCAAAGTGATGGATTTTTTCCCAATTAGATTTTGCAATACCCTTTATAAAATTTTCTCTAAGACCCTTTCCAACTAAATAAGAAGAATCCCCCAACCATAATTAGTGAGAAGATAATTTAGTTTATCCCTCAATGGTGTATCATAGATAATGATATTACGACACATGAAGTCTTTCACTCTATGAAGACTTGGTCTTCCTCTCATAAGGGTGTAGTTTATATGAAACCGGTCATTTTAAAGGCATGTGATAAGGTCGGGTGGTATTTTTTAGAACCTTTTCAATATCTCCTGAGATTTGGGGAGAAATTGTCTTCAATTATCATGTCATGTGTCACTTCCATGACATACATAATTATTATATATATGGGTGTTCTAGATGTCATTATTCCTCCAAGTGGTTAAGGAAAGGCGATCCCATTTCACCCTATCTTTTCCTTTTGGTTTCTGGTGTTTTTTATGGATTGATCTTAGGGTTTTCCATCAACGGCTTAATTCATGGGGAAAATTATAGCAGGAATGAGCCAAATTTTACTCACCTTTTCTTTGATGATGAATTACATCTTTTCACTAGATCCATTCAAGAGGATATTTTTACCATCATTAATAATCTGAAAAAAATAAAATGGAATCCAATAAAAAAGATAAGATTAAAAAATTTGATGTTTATTTCAATAGGGGGTAGAGCTGGAAAAAGGGGATTATTTTTACAACATTATTGGGATGAAATAGGTGGCCAATCAAGATAAATATTTAGGTTTACCTACATATTAATAAATATCCAAGAAATAATTTTTATCTACTATCTTCAATATAATTTGAAAGATAGTTGATAACTAGAATAATAAAAAGAAATCAAGTGCCTATAAGGTTGTTCTCATTAAATATATTGCTAAGTCTATTCCCACTTATGTTATGAAACTGTTTATTCTTCTGGATACTCTTACGCATGAGATCAATATACCATCAACCAATTTTTAGTGGGTTAAAGCTAGTGATAGGATAAGAGTAAATTTACAAGATTTATAGAAGCTTTTCTTTCCCAAGAAGAGAGGTTGTTTTAAATTCAACAATTTTTCTAATTTAAATTTATCCCTTTTGTCTAGAGGTATGGATATTATATATTTTCCATTAGTCACTTTACGCAAGGGTTCTCAAAGCCAAATATTTTAAAAAATTAGATATTCTTAATGCTCAATTTTTTTTATAAAGAACATTTATCTATTGATACCTTTTTAAATCTAAATCTATCCTTTTGGAAGGCCTTGGAGGTTGGTTCAATAATGGAACTCAAATTCGTTTTTGGCATGTCTCATGACTTCTGGATGACTTATTAGGTATTATTTCATCTCTATACCCTAAATAAATGGAAGAGCTATGAATTTGCAATCTTATTAAGGATGATTTGTATGCATGGAATCTTCAAAAACTTCTAGACCTTTTCAGTGTTAGAGGCATGAATATCATTATGGATATTACTTTGGGATTTCCTTTTAAGAAAAATTCTTGGTTTTTGAATTTTATGAGGTACATAAACTATGAGGTTCATTTAGGTAATAACGTTGGGATATCATACTCTCATAATTCCTTTAGAGCTGTCTGGAATCTCATTTGGATGTTAAACCTTCCCCCAAAAGTGAAGGTCTTTTGGCGGTGATTCGGTCACAATTGCCTCCCTTCTATAATTGTCTTGTTTCAGAGACATATATATTATTGACTATAAGAGATTTATACTTTTTCATTATCACTCTCAATCATTTATTTTCCTTGTTATTTTACTTATGTAATGATTACATTCTTATCCTTGAGGTTTAAATTGAATTTGTTTGAAAATTTTAAATATTGGAATTTTAGTGTAGGGTGCATGGTTGATGCAAAATTATTACTAACTATGTGGAAACCATGTGAAGGGCCTACAGTTTTTAATAGATCCATTTTTTATGGTTGGTGTAAATTTTTCCTGACAATTCAGCCACAATGTAAAGGTGACTAGGTGTGTCTAGTAAGGGGTGTACAATTGACACATTGTTTGGTAAACTGTGTGGCCAAAATTTTTGACATACCCAAATTTTTAAAATTTTAAAATTTTATATTCATTGCTTACTAAAATTTTACCCCAACCTCCCCTCATCCCTTATTCGACTCCCACAACCGATGTGCATCTCATCTCTCTATTCTTATCATTTACATGGTGGTTACATGTGTTTTTTTTTCAAGATTTGAGGCTGGTTCTTCAAGGAAAGCTCTTATTTACCTCCTCATCTCTTTATTTCCTCCTCTTTATCTCATGTTCATGCCATATTTAGGTCTTGATGACCTGGGGTTCTCCTTGGAACAATTTAAAATTGGGGTTTTCTTGATTTTTGGGTTTTTTGGCTCTCTATAAGTCATCCTTGCCTCCTCATAGAGGGTTATCACCTCTAATTGTGAAAGTGATGATTTAATGTAGGTTTCCTCTTATATTAGCCTTTATATTATAGAACCATGATTTATTACTTATTTAAATTCATGTTTTGGATATCAAATGATAGCATTAGATGTGTTTGATGATTGTTTTAGAAGAAAACTAGGTTTTCAATCAATTTTCATTATATGAAAAATGTATTTAATTTAAAAATATAGTATAAATATATTCTTTCTCAACCTCACATAAAAAATACTTGAAAAAGTTCCCAGATAGATTTTATAAATGGATTTTGAAACATAAAAGGGTGCTTTGTTATTCATGCTAATTTTTATAAAGGTTTACCAAAAGTTAAATGAGTTCTTGGTCCTTATAAAGGGTGTCTCCAAATGTTTAGAATGTTTGAAATAAATTATAATGGTGGGTATCCATTTTTAAAGTTTATTTTATTATTTTTAATTATGAATTGTTATTTTGAATCTCAATTGGAACTTTTTAAAGTGGATTTCCTTGGTAAAAATATAACCTTGAAACATTCCCATTTTCTTGTTGTTTTAAAAAGAAAGAGACTGTCCTTGGTATAAGAAATGTTTCTTATATTACTATACTTTATGAATATGGGGCTATTTCCATAAATGGTTCTTAGGGGAGAGGATTTGTTTATGATTTTAGTTTCATGTAAATATATATATTTATATATATGTATTTACATTTATACAATTTCTTGTAATTATTTAAATTGGATCATGTCCACTTTATATATCATGGGAACCAAGAGTAGCTAGTGGAATTTACAAGAGTACATATTTCACTAGCTTAGGATCACACTCTAGGTAGTGGACCTTGTTATGGGTTTCAACCTCATTTGGGAGTTTTGCCCTCATTTAGGACTGTATGGGTAAGACTTAGTGCAGGAGGATTTGGATTGCATCAAACATGCTGATTTGGATAGATCTTGTCTTAGTATACTCTAGATTTTTCCCAGAGATCCTATGTATTCCCATGATCTTTGATACTTGATTATATTATATTGGTTACTTTTCATTAATTCATGTAAAATAATACTATCCATTTTTTTCATGTTTCCCTTGTATTGATATTGTGGTTATCTTTATTATTATGATTTTCACTTATCATAGTTTTAATATTTTGATAAAAAGAAACTTGTTATTTAATGTTTTTGAAAAAATGGTTCGGAACTCTTCCATTGTATTTTCATACATGAGTATATTTCAAAGGAAATATTTTTCAAAAACATAATTTTCTTATTTATGTTTTAAGAACCACATTTTATATATGTTTACTATAGTGACCCAAGACTTTTTCATATATCATTACATTATTTTAAGCATAATTATACATCAGAGTAAAAGCCAAGGATTGTTAAGTCTAGTGTCTTGGAAGACTAGGTACATAAAACAAAAAAAATGGGGCTAAAAAACACTTCTTTATTTGATCTCCATAAAGAGATCCTAACTTCCTTTGAGCACTTACATCTTCATAGGGTACCCTGGGGAACACATGAACAAAGGGATGAGCTGAAAATCTCAGTAAGGGAAAAAACATAAGGATACGTCTTAAGCACATGAGTTAGGAGGCATGGAATAATGATACCCAAAGCATGGAACTTATAAAATCATTTAATATAAGCATGGGATAATATAAACATGGAATCATATAAATGTGGTAGAATCATAAAATATTTATTTAGTAAGGTTCAAGGCTAACCGCCAATCCTATTTCCCATTTTAGTATGGGTCAAGGCTAACCGCCAATCCCGTTTCATATCACATCTCATGAGACTTAACTTTACCCAATGCATTGGAGTGCTATCTGGGTGCACCAATCTCAAAATTTTCATGAATATTATTTCCACATAAATATTATTACCACATAAATATTCTTTCCACATAAATAATCATACATAATCAACCATACATAAACATAAGGGTACCCATAGAAAGAATTGGGTACCATAATCATGATGTAGAGCATGACCAATGAGCGTATCATGAAAGTGTCCATGAAAGAAAGGGATTAGAACATAAATGAAAGTTCATAAGATAAAATAGGAATATAAAATGTTAAGAGTTTTAAAACAGAAGTGAAAACATATAATAAATGTATTTGAGACACATTAGCATTAAAACATTTTTGTGCGGTTTTAAGGAAAATACTATACAACTTTTAAAATAGAAAAGAAGACAATATCTTATATAAAACCAGAGTTGAACCAAGAAAGTTTTCATAATAAAAATACTTATTTTATAAATTAAATGGTGGCTTAAAACAGAGGATATAGTTCACTTGAAATTAGGTAAATATTCAGGAAGTTCCCTTAAAACTGGTTTTCTTATCGGAAAGTTCTAAGGAGGGAATCTTTTAAAAACATGTATATCCCCAAAAGAGAGTGATGAAAGGGTAATCATAAAAGATTTTTTTACAAATAAACATAATTTATAATATTCAAAAAAACATATAAGATAACTCCATTTTGATATAAATAAAGATAAGGTAATCCAAAAGAACAGAGGAGGTTCGGGTAGATTTTGTTACGGTTTATTAGCATGGTGTCGGGTGCACGTAAGAGGGCTTGATGAGAGAGAGAAGGGGTTTATCATCAATTATAAAAAATGAGGGAAGTATGGAGGAGGTTATAAAACATAACACATCATTAGGGATTACACATAAAATGGCATAGCATAGAGGACAATCTTGATTTAAGAGCAAAATGGAGAGGATCCCTTACCTTAAATCCATTGGTGTTCTACACTTGTTATTAAAGACCTGAATAAAAAAATTTGGTTTATTAATTAATAATTACAGAACCTATTATATATGTAATTGGTTTATTATAATCATTTTAAGTTCATTTATAACCATTTTGATTGGTTATGAGGTTCAATTTCATTGTTAGGGATCGTTTGTTTACATGGTTTTAATGACCAATTCGCTTATATTCATGTTTGGATTACATGTAAGATGAAAGTGGTTTTCTAGAATTGAAGTCATATTCTATTATTGAACATACATGAGATTACATGGTTTTAAATTTAATTTGGTTACTTAGAGTGAAGTCTAATTATTATATATATAACCTTAGTGATAACCATTTTTGTTAATCGGTGGGTTTGATTACAAAGAACATGTTTTGCTTTATAACTTAATAACATTTGTACAAAAGGATTACAGAACAAAAAATAGGATATATTACATATATAATAATCTGGTTCAACCATAACACAAATGGTTTCATGACCATAATTAAATATAATAATATAAATTGATAAACCATTGTCCTTGAATGGGCTAAATTAGCACATCTCAAACGGTGCTTTCATTTCTTTCAAATAAAAGGTGGAGAAAGGAGAGAAGATAATGAAATATCCCATTAGAAAGAAAACATTCTAGTAAATGTATGTTACTGGAGTTATCATACTATTTGGGTGAAGGGAGGTGAGGAAAGAAACAAAAAGAAAAGAACTTAAAATAAATGAAGGAATTGGAAAGATGAATTTACCTCTTGAGACTTCCTCCTTTGAGAACCTCTTAAGTGGAGAGGTTTTTGTATTTTGTAGAGGATGTAAGATTTTGGACGTGGGGGAGGATCTTGGGGAGATATTTGGGCATAATATTGGCAAGGCACAAGGCTTGAGGGGAGTGAAGAGAAGAGGGAGTGACGGGGGGTTTATAGTGGAGGGGAGAGGGGTTTTCATCATTTTTTAATCATTAGTTTATTATTTCTTCCCAAGACAAGGAATACTAAGTATTACATGACCAAGAACAGAAATAAATGCATGTTACTTTGAACTAATTGGGCTTACATCAGTATATCATCATCAATGACTCAATAAATCTCTTATTTAGCATTTATCGTAAATTATAGCATTTTACTATTCATCAAAAATTCAAGTATTTCAGAAAAATCTCAAAAATTCACCCTAACCATTTTTTAATGCTTAGAATTCAAAAATGAATTCCAATTTTCAAAAATAATTTTCTAAATATTATTATTTTAATATTTAATTAAAATAATAATTTATTATCAAAAACCAGTTTTAAAACATTCATTTACTTATTCTAAAATATAGGTATATCGTACTTTCAACTTGAATATTATTTATATATTATCATAGGTAGGGTTACTATTCATTATGGTATATAACTATTCATAAGGGTCTGTTACTATTCATTAGGGTAGGTTACTATTCACCAAAAAATTAAGTTTTTCTTATCGGACTCCAAATAACTTACTGATTGCAACCGTGTATGTCAGATTTTCGAAATTCCAAACATAGAAGTGACAAACTTATGTTTAAAGGTTAATTAGAAATTATAAGTTCATTATGTTTTGTTTAAATGACATATTTATAAGAAATTAATTTCCTTTGAAAAACATTGGGTCGTTACATTTACTTTTTATGTGTAAAATGATGCTATTTAAAAAGGTTAATGAATTGTTATTGGTTTTAAAGCTAAGAGTGAAAAACCTATGTATGTAAAACGTTTTCAAATAGGAATGGTTTTGATATTTTTTTAAAGGTTATTATTGGAGTGTGTTTTTGGAATACCAATTAAGATTTGTGATCATGCCTATTTACATTTCAGTTTGGGTTCAACATCTTGTTGCTCATGGAGAATTTATGGTATTGAAGTTGGATGGTGACTTGTGGAGTCACATGGAAATTAGTTTGGGTTTTTGTTTTAGTTTAGTTTTTCATTATTTATGTACCATCCAAACCATAAAATTTTGTATCAGATTCTATTTTTTAGCTGTATGCATTACTTTGAGATGGATATTCTTTTACTTGTTATGTTTTGTTTGGTTCAACCTATTTTTAAAACTATTTTTCTTCCAATGCATGGACCACTGATGTATGGAGTGGTAATGATGAATTTACAAGGTAAAATCCTTTATTCAACTTGATTTATAGTAATAAATCATTCCCATTGAGTATATTATGATTTCATGGCACTATTTTCCAGCCTAGGGAGATCAGGAACATGCCTCAGGTATGCCACAGGCCAGTTCGGATGCCCAGATTAGGGGCGACCCTAAGATGGTTTGTGGTAAAAATGGTATCAGTGCCTATATTTTTTAGCGACCTAGAATATTAGTGTTCACTTTTTTATTTGTGGAGTAATGGTATATTGAATAAAGGATTGTCAGATTTTTAGATACATGTATGGGAAGAGCCTAACTATCTATTTTATGCTTATAACCTTAAGTTACCAGTGGATGTTGGGTTATGAGTTTAGGATTTTCAGTCTTCTTAATTTATGTTTATAATTTTTTGTTTTTTAATTATGGTTTTAAAAATTATATTCATGATATATAAATTAGTTAAAGTATTCCCATGTTTTGGAGGATGAGAATAGAAGTTAAACTGGAGGTACATGATGAGCTTTCATGGTCTAGAAAGCTATATGAAACCTGAGTACATGGTTCAGTATAACTCCTTTTCTAGATGCATGACTAAAAAATGGTCTACCAAACCATGTAGTTTGGTGATGAATGGCTAGTAGTCCCTCTTAAGTAATTTTTATGTTGTGTGGTTCATTGAGCTATTTTCATTGATTTTAATGAGGTTTTTAAGGTTTATTTGAGGTTTTTTAAAAAAAAATGATGGCTACTTTTAAAATTAATAAAGAAACTTTTCAAAATGGGATGAAGTGGATTTTGCATTTAAAAATGTGAATAATGGTTTTAAAAAGAGTGGAATTGGGGTTTGAAAATCATAAAGGGGATTCATGATGGAAATATTATTTTTCAAGTAAAATGTGAAGTTTTTTTATTTGAGAAGAGGTTTTAAAAAATGAATTAAAATGAACTCAGTGTTTTGAAATGAGTAAATGATTTTAATAATTAATTTATGGAAAATTTAAATTGATTTCTATGTGATGTTTCTGGATTTCAAAATCACGAGATATGATATTGAAATTGGATGAAAAGAGAGATTTTAACTTTATTTAAGTGGTAGTGATTTTATTTTTTGGGTTTTTATTTTATATTGATATTTTATTTTGGTTGGGTGTGGTTTGGTTTTGGATGATTATTGATTGAGTTTTTTATTTTCCTCTTTATTTAGTGTATTCCCCACTAATTATCCATGAATTTCAAAGAAAATACATGGGTGGTTTTCCAAAAGCAAAACATTAAATTTATTAACCTAGATATTTCCTTTTAGAGTTTTGGAAGTTAAATGCTTCTCTATTTTATATCCATTCATATCCTTATGAAGCAGAAGAATGAATACAGTTCATTGAAAGGATATTTGGACTTCTTTAATTCCTTGTATCTCTCAAGATCAAGGTCACTATGTTTATACTCGAAGGTATAATATAGAGGTGGTGGAAGTCCATTATTCTGGCTAAGCCATAGGAGGACCATTCAGGGGAAAATTTTAAGTCCTTGTTTATCAAATGGTATTACTCTAAGGCCATGAAGGTGAAAAATGTGATGATTTTGTAAAAACTTCAATAGGGTGATTGACCGGTGATGGATTGCATTGGCTGTTTTGTTATCCTATTCCTTTATCTCCTAGAGTTGGCCTTGGATTATTCCCTAAAGGCTTGATATTTTGAATGAGGTTGTTGTTCAGATCTTCAGTCAAGAATGTTGGAGTTTGGTTTAACCTTGTATGTAGAAGTATCAAGGTAGATGGTTTGGGTTGAGGAAGACTTAGTAGGAGTGCTTGAGATGAATGCTACATACTTAATTCCCAAAAAGTGGATAATGAGATTCTAGTAAAGGAAATGGAAATTAACATGAGTATGAGTAGGAAGGTGATAATATCAAGAGTCCTTCTTATACCTCTTTATCATCTTCTTATGGGGGATGGAAACCGATGTGTCATCAATGTGTCAATTAGGTTCATAAGAATCCATTATGTTAGAAAGATATAAATACTATCATGGTTTTGGTCATTTGGGTCATCCGTAGATGTTTTGTAAAATAGCCGCATGAAAAAGGAGAAGAGCCAAATCTTCCCCTTTAGAGGATCTCCAAGTCCATACCATTGAATATAGTATTGATTAAGTGTCTTCTTAAGAAATTATTCATTATTATTATTTTTTCTATCCACTATTTATCCCTTGTTTTTCATTTGCGGTTATATAGATTCTAGGTCCTTGTGATTTTTGAGTAAATATTTAACCTCTTGGGATATAGTGTCTTCTTATGGGAATTATGAATCATTTTTGGTTATGTTTGAGATATGTTCATATCTTTAGTGATTTATCATGATTGTGTAAAGAGTATTTAGGTGTATTTAATAGTCCTTTTAGGTTATTTAATTTATATAAAGACTAATATGGTGGGTATAAAACCATAGTCAATATTACCTTAACCATTTCAATGACCAAGCATAGAGGCCTTTATGGACATTTTCATCGATGATGGGGTATCTGGTTGTTAGTTGTGGACCTAGAGGTTCTTCAAGAAATGAATTGAGTTTAAGATATGGTTATGGATAATTTATTTTAGTAACTTAGGCCTTGATCGAGTAGTGGTTGTGGTGTTCCTTGGTTCTGAGAATCAATTTGTTTTTGAGAAGGTTGAATCTTATATTTTCTACTGATCAACTAAATCTACTGAAACTTTATTGTGGAAGAAAGATTTATAGCAGGGATAATTTTCACACCCTAGCCTTTATTTTAATTATTATTTTACTTATTTAATTATTATTATATTTTCCTTATGTTTCATGTATAATATGTTCAAAATTTTAAAAATTTTGAGTTTCAATATAGGGCACATGGTTGGTGCATAGTTAATACTAACAATACAAAGGACCTTTAGTTTTTATTAGATCCATTTTTCATGGTTGGTGCATGATTTTTATAACTATGAAGCCAAAATTTGTAGGTTCCTAGGTGTGTCCAGTGAGGGTCACACAATTAGCATGATGTTTGGTAAAATTTATGGCTAAACCATGCGACCTACTTAGACTTTTAAAATCATGGAATTTACTATTCTTCCCTTGCCTAAATTTTATCCCTAACCCATCTTTATCCCCCTCATTCTAATACCATTCATCATGAACACCTCTAACATTTCATGGATTTTCCACATGGTTATTTCATTATTTGAGGTCAGTTCTTTAAGGAAAGATCTACTTTACCTCCTTCTATATTAATTTACTCATTCTTCCTGTGTTTTCTTTATCTACCAAGGTCTCAATGACCTAGGGTTCTCCTTATATCAATTTTAAATTGGGATTTTCTTGATTTTAAGTTCTGGTTTTCCTCTTCAGAATTATTCCTTGCCTTCTCATGGTGGACTATCACCTCACTTTTTGAAAGATATTATTTAAGGTAGGATTTCCCATGAATTAGACTTTAAATTATAGATCTATGATTGCCTGCTTGTTTAAATTCATTTTTTGGATATAAAATGATATCATTAGACACGTTTAATAATTATTTGAGAAGAAAACTAGTGTTTCAATTTATTTTCATTGGATTCAATGGGTTTTCAATTTAATCACATAATATAAATATGTTTTTTACTTAACCTTGCACACTAAATTCCAGAAAAAGTGCCTGAATGTTTTTTATAAAGGGATTTTGAATCCTCAAAGGGTGATTTGGTTTTCAAATTAATTATTAATTTTTTACCTTAAGTTAAAGGAATTATTAGCCCCTATAAAGGGTGACTTAAAAAATTTAGAATGTTTGAAATACCTAATAATGTTGTGCATCTAGTTTTAAATTTGATTTTATGGTTTTAAATTCAAAATAGTGATTTTAGAGCTTGGTTGGACCTTTTTAAGGAGGATTTCCTTGGTAAAAATATACCCTCAAAACATTACCCTTGCCTTGTTTTTAAAAAATAATGAAATTATCCTTGGTATAAGACATGCTTATTATACTGTTATGTTTAGTGAATAAAGGGATATTTCAATGAAGGGTGCTTGGGGGTGAGGCTTTATTTATGATTCCAGTTTCATGTAATTGGATATATATATATATATGTGTGTGTGTGTGTGACTTTAAATTTAAACCATTTCTTGTTACTATTTAAATTAGTTCACCTCCACTTTATATATAATGGGATCTAAGAGCATCTAGTGGAACTTCCAAGAGAACATGCTATGCTAGCTTAGGATCAAGCTCTAGTAAGTGGCCCTTAGTATAGATATCTCCCTAATTTTAGAGTTTTCCACTCAGTTAAACCAAGGAGATTAAGAATATGTGTAAGGTTGATTTAAATTTCCAAAGGTATGCTAATTTGGATGGATCTTATCTTAGTACACTCTAGATTTTCCCCTAAGCTACTAGGTATTCCCATGATCATTGATACTTGATTATATTATATTGGTTACTATTCCTTTATTCCTATGATAGTATACTATCCATTGTTTGAAATTTCCCTTATCTTTATGTAGCATTCATCTGTATTATTATTATTGCTTCTTTTTGTCATTTTTAACTTTTATTAAAAAGAAACAGGGGATTTAATGTTTTAATAAAAATGTTTTTGAACTCTTCAGTTTTCTTTTCATAAATGAGTTTCTTTCAAAGGAAATATTTTTCAAAAATACTAATTTTGTTATTTAATTTTCAAGGCCCACCTTTTTTAAATGGTTAATTTTCATGTGTAAAAAGACATTATTTAAAAAGGAAACAAACTTCAATGGGATTTAAAACTAATATTAAAAAATGAAATTTATAAGCTATATTTAAAACTATCATGAATTGGATTTTTATTTAAAGGTTATTCTTGGGGTTTGGTTTTGGAATACCTATAGGTCTTTTTTCTCATGCCTATTAACATATCAGTTTCAGTTTTATTATTTGGTCACTTATAGATCATTTTTTGTATTAAGGTTGGATGGTGAATTGTGGAGTCACAAGGAGATCATTTTGGGTTTTTGTTTCATCTTATGTTTTCATTATTTATGTATCATCCAAGATGATCACTTCTATATTGGATTATTTTTTTAGAAGTATGTATTACTTTTAGTGGATGTTATTTTACTTTTTATACCTTTTTTGGTTCTAGATATTTGATTTTTTTTCTTATGACGCATAGACCTCTGATGCACAATGTGGTCATGCTACATTTATGAAGGTAAGTATTGTGTTTTAATTGATTTATTCAGATAAATCATCCCCATTGAGTATATTGTTATGTCAGAACACTATTTTTCATCCCATGGTGATCAAGAATGTGTCTTGGGTATGTTATAGGTTTGCTTGGATTCCCAGATGAGTGGAAACCTGGATTTGGTTCATGAAAATCATATATGAGAGGAATAAAATTTCCATGACATATATCATTGCGAGAACACTTTGGGAATTTGGAAGTACGTAATTTAGATTCCCTTAATGGTTTAATATGTTTTTTCATCACCTATTACCCTCCTATTTGAAGGAACCCAGGGTTTTATGGAAGTGTGAAAAATGGTATTTTAAAAATTTTAGCTCCAAATTTATGTCTAAACATCAAATATGTTATACTTTATCCCAAATTCATCCATTAACTATGTGAAAATTAATTAATTATGAAGTATAAAAATATGAAAAATTAAATCCAAATCACACCTCTTCTAATTTCAATCTGAAACATATTTTTCTTAGTCTTGGTGTTCTTCACTCAAAGGAACTAAACCTGGAACCCTCTAGATCATCCACACATGTTTCAAAAGATTTATCAATCATCAGAATATGAAATATAGGTTCTAGTGTGGATAATAAAAGGATCTTTAGCATTATTACAATCATGGGAAATCAAACTAAATATCCTTGTACTTAGATTGAATGATTCTTGATATTCCCTTTTCTATCTCTCTCTAAGGAATGAGATAGGGGATGGAGGAGAGATAATTTAAAAAAACCTTATCCCTCTCATTTTGGGCCTTAAAAATTATTAAATACTAAAGTTATAACTTCTATAAATTTCATTTAGGTTATTTTGAAAGTTAACCCTTTATATGTACCAAGAAACAACAAAAATGAACTTAAAACTTTCTAAAAATGTTAGAGATATTTTATCACATGCATGTAACACCTAAATGATATTACGTGATAAAATATAAGTCATTATCTTGACACACCCTTCCCATAAATATTAAAAAAACCTTGAATATTTATTATTTAATACTCATTCAATAAATATTTTATCATTATATTACCTAAATAACTTATGAATATAATAATTAAGTAAATTCAATGGTTATTATTAACTCTAATAATTTTTAATTTATTTATTTCCTTTTTAACTATATAGACTTGTAAATTTTCCAACCACCACCATGTCCAAAACTCTAATTCACTAGAATTAGACAAGCTTCTGAATACACTTTATATGTGACCCTTTAAGCCCTTATTTTGATAGTAGTGATTGATACTCACAAATTGGGAGTAGATTCTAACATCCCATCAAGACCTATAAGGAGATAAGTTTTAGTCATAGAAATAAAAACCACCTATGAAGATATACTGTGTAATATTGTAACACCCCGACCCCTCTAGACCGAAGCTGGTGAATTACTTATTACATTGGAATACTTAAAAGGAATGAAATCTCGAAGGAATGATCAGTTTAGCAGTCTTGAAGAAACTAGATACATAGATGTAACTCAAACTACAAATAGAAAGGTAACAAAAATACAATACATAAAAAAAAGTAAAAAAAAATGCATCCATAGAAACTCAATAAATGGTATCCTCTTAAAAATCTATTAAAGGTAAAAAAAATTAAAGGGGTGAGTCCAAATTATAAGTAAGTGTTACAAGTAGTGGAAGCATGAATCAATAATAACTGAATCATAAACAAATATGGCATGGTGAATAAATGAAATAATACACGCCATTAATAAGTAGAGAAAGAGCCTGCATCCATAGATTTTGTCATAGTGAAAACCTCATGGATAATAATAAATAAAAATGAATAAAGATAATTCTTATTAATTGGATGTCATGTATCTGGCACACTATACCATAATACCATTAAAATGGTTTAGTTCTTTGGGTAGAACCCTGTCTGATTTTTGGAAACAAATTCGAAGGGTTTGTCGCCAACTGATTTGTCTCATGAAACCTGTCGATGCATCGAGGGGATAAAGTGGGCCCCACCCATCACTTAAATTCCAAATAATTATTTATAAATATATTTAATACAAGTATAATATGCCTTCTCAATATCCGTATAGAGTATAGAATATGGATTCATCGATATTTCCATAGTTAAAACAACATTCTAAATAAACACCATATGTAAAATGGTATAAAATTTAAAAAATAAACATATACATGATATGAGAATGTGGATATTTAATATAAATATAATTTAAAATTAAAATTTATCTCAAATGGGTAGTAGGTACACCACATAAGGATTATTAGGTGCACAATACAAAGTAAGTCACAACGAAATGGAAATTGAGACAAAGTCCCTTACCACAATATAATCAGTCAAATCATATGACCAAAACTTAATAAACATCAAATGAATCATTGAATACCATGAATTTAAAGATAATAATGACAATATATTACAAATTTAAGTACATATACACCACATACAAGAAAGAAGTGGTGAACAATGGAAATATCACATAAATGAAAGTGAGATGAGAAACCCCTTACAAACATTTTGGAATGGTAAAAAGTGTTCTTGTGAGGGATTAATGAGAGGTAAATGGGTATACCATCATTTATATATCATAAGGGAAGTATGGGGGAGTTTTGAAAACATACCCCATCATTATGAATTAAAACTAAAAGGACACAACATTGGGGGGATTCTTGAATAAAAGTGAGATAGAGAATCCCTTACCTTATGACTGAAGGTGTTCTCAGTTGATCTTAATGACCTGAATAATCAAATTTAGAATCATTAATTAATAATTACAGAACCTCATAAACATTTAATTGATTTACTATAACCTTATTAGGTTCACTCATGCCCTTTTTTATGGGTTTAATAGATTCAATTTTATTTTTTCGGAAGCATTTTCTTCCTTGGTTTTCATGACCGATTTACTTGTATTCATGAATGGAAGTTCGTTTGAAATGTGGTTAAACATAAATAATTGTAAATATATATTATTAGTGTAATTATAAATTATATTATAATGATTTTGGGTTATATACCTTGAGTATGACTCATTAGTTAAAAGTTATTGATAAACGCTTGGTTTAATTTAGTGGTTTTGTGCATAATGGACTTGTTTTGTATTATTATTTTATATTATGAGTGTGTAAGGATTACAGAACCTTGAGTAAAGAAAAATAAATATATTATGATCTGTTTAAACCATTAAAAATGTTTCATGACAATTATTGAAGATATTAATAGAAATTGAAAACTCGTTGACCTTGAATGTGATAAATTAACACATCTCGGACGGTATTTTCATTTTCAGTGTAAGAGGTGGGGGAAAAGAGAGATGATGAAGAAATATTCCATTAGAATAATAAAATTACATTCCAAGTAAGGTAATGTAATTATAATATAATTTGGATGTGGGTAGGTGAGGAGAGAGAGACAAAATAATGAGACTTGTAAAATAATTTGAAAGAAAAGAGAAGAGATGTTCACCTCTTAAGTACTCCTCCTTGAAAATCTCTTTAAGGCCTTTTTTTGGCCTTTTCGTGAGACCAACAGGTCTTGGATGTGGGGGAGGATCCTAGGGAGATATTTTAGCAGAATTTAAGCAAGGATTTATGCTTGAGTGGTGTGTGATGAGGGGGGGGGGTGAGGGGTGGTTTATATAGTGGAGGGGAGGAGGGATTTTACATTATCTTAATCATTATTTTAATATTTTTTCTCAAGAATATGAATAGTATTGATTAATGTAATCCCAAATAGTAATAATGGAATGTGAGTTCAAAGCAAGTGGTCTAACATCAGCCTTGCATCACCTATGATGCAATAAAACAAGTATTTATCATTTATCGTATTTTACTATTCATAAAAAATTCAAGAATTTCAGAAAAATCCCAAAAAAATCACCATAACCATTTTTCTACATGTAGAATCCAAGAATGAACTCCATTTTTTGAAAATAATTTTCTAAATATGATAAATTTAATTTTTAATTAAATCATTATTTAATCGAAAAATACTAACACTTAAAATATTCATCTTCATTTTTAAGGTGCCTAAATTTTATTTATACATTCATGAGTAAGGTTACCACTCATAAGGTTCATATTAATATTCATAAGGTTAGGTTACCATTCATAAGTGTATGTTACTATTCATAAGGGTAAGTTACTATTTACCAAAAATTACTTGATTCTATCAGACCACAAATATCACCCTGATCGCAACCGTGTATGTCCTTTTTTCAAAATTCAAAACAAAAATGTGGAAAATTTAAGTTTAATGGCTAGGTTATGACTATCTCCTAAATAAAAAAGTGTTGTTTCAAATAAACTCAGTTCTTTATGAAATATAGGGTATCTAATGAATACAATGTATTTAAGAGAAACACACCATAAAATGTTTGGGGTGTTATATTATTCCCTCCTTCAGAAAATTATGTCCTCAAAATTTTTCATGTATAAATTCCTCTAAAAAGATTTGGGTGGTTCTTCTTCATAACATCCTCAGGTTCCCATGTTTCTTCCTCTATATTATGGTTTCTCTAAAGAACCTTTACTATAAGAGTTATCTGATTTCTCAATACCTTATCCCTTGTGTAAAGAATCTCGATAGGCTCTTCACAGTATGAAAAATTTGGTTCTAGTTCTATTTCTTCATAGGTGAGTACATGCATTGAGTATGTCATGTATTTCTTGAACAACGACACATGGAACACATTATGAACTTTGGAGAGACTTCGTGGTATTTCTAAACAGTAAGCTATAGCTCTGATCCTTTCCATAATTTCAAACTATTCGATGTACCTGGGGATTAGTTTTCATTTCTTACCAAACCTTAATACACCCTTACACAGAGATACTTTTATAAAGTCATGATCTATTACTTGAAATTACAAATCCTTTCTCTGGTTTTCAGCATAACTCTTTTACCTACTTTGGGCTGCTTTAATATGGGCCTGAATTTTCTTTACCTTTGCAGTTGTCTCTTCGATAAGTTCTGAGCCTAAAAGTTTCCTCTCACCAACTTCATCCCAAAAAGTTAGAGTTCGAAACCTCTTACCATATAATGCTTCATATGGAGCCATTTGAATTCTAGAATGGAATCTATTATTGTAGGAAAACTCCACCAAAGGAAAGTATTGATCCCACATACCTTGGAAGTCAAGAGAGCATGATCTCAACATATCTTCTAGTGTTTGAATAGTCCTTTCAGACTGTCCGTCAGTTTGGGGGTGAGAAGTAGTACTCCTATGAATCTCAGTATCCAAAGACTTTTGGAGGCTTTTCCATAATTTTGATGTAAACTAGGGATCTCGATCGGACACAATCGATAGAGGTGCACTATTATGTCTTACAAATTAATTAATATAAAGTCTTTCTAGGTGATAAAGTGGTAAATCCTCTCTTATAGAAAGGAAATGTGTTGATTTTGTGAGACGATCAACAATTACCCATATTGCATCATTCCTTCTAGGCATCCTCGGTTGTCCTGTGACAAAATCCATCATAATTTCATCCCACTTCCACATAGGAATAGGTATAGGTTACATCACCCCTCTAGGATGTTGTCTCTCTACCCTCACTTGTTGACAAACCGGACACCTTGACATGTAGTCAACAATTTCTCACTTCATATTATCCCACCAAAAATATTCCTTCAAATATCTATACAACTTTGTGATACCTGGGTGTATTGGAAAATTTGAGCTATGAGCATCGTTTAATAGTTTTCTTTTTTAGATTAGGTAGTAATGGAACACATAACCTCTTCCCAAATTTCGGAACTCCTTCCTCATACACAAATTTTTCCAATCTCCCATCCTTAAAAATATTAATTTTCTTGTGTAGATTCTCAAAATCAGATTGAGAGATTTTTATCTTATCAAGTAAAGATAGTTTAACAATCATTTAAAAGAGGAAATATGTTTTCCCTTCCTTAACAATTCCCATATCCATCTTTAGTAGATCCATAAATATAGGATCTCTCTCAATTCTCATTTGGGTCAGAAGTCCATGATCTTTCCTGCTTAATGCATCTGCCGTTTTATTTGCCTTTCCTGGGTGGTAGTGTATTGAACAATCATAATCCTTGAGTAACTTGAGCCATCTCGTTTGCCTCATGTTGAGTTATTTCTATGTGAAAATGTATTTCAAAATCTTGTGATCTATATATATCTCAAATCTTTCACTGTAGAGATAATGTATCCATTTTTTTAGAGAAAAGATTATGGATTCTAACTTCAGATCATGAGTTGGGTAATTTTTATCATGAGTCTTCAACTGCCTTGTTGCATAAGCAATAACTTTATCATTTTTCATAAGGATGCAACCCAATCCATTCTTTGATGCATCATTGTATATCACAAATCCATAATTTCCAGATGGAAGATTAAAAATTGGAGCATTGACCAATCTTCTTTTCAATTATTCAAAGAATTTTGTACATTCTTTAATCCATACAAACTTAACTCCTTTACATGTGATCTTGGTTAGCGGGCTAGCCAATTGGGAAAATTTTTAAACAAAACATTGATAGTAACCTTCTAAGACAATAAAACTGCTTACCTTAGTTATGTTCATTGGCGTGGGCCATTCTTGTATTGACTTTGTCTTCACAGGATCAACTAGAATTCCATCCTTAGAGACAATATGGCCTAGAAAAGAAACCGATTGAAGCCAAAATTCACACTTTCTAAACTTCCCATATAATTCATTTATTCTAATATTTTTTCAGAATAATCTACAAGTGATTCTCATGGTCTTCATATATTTTGGAGTATACCAGGATATCATTGATAAATACCACAAAAAATTTATCAAGATATTCCTTGAAAAATATATTCATTAAATCTATGAAAATAGAGGGTGCATTTGTCAGTCCAAAAGGCATCACTGTAAACTCATAATTCCCATACCTAGTTTGAAATTCCATCTTTGGAATATCTTCCTTCCTCACACATAGCTGATGATATCCAAATAAAAGGTCAATCTTTGAAAAATATTTTTCTTCATGAAGTTGATCAAATAAATCATCAATTAGAGGTAGAGGATACTTATTATTTATAGTAATAGCATTTATTTCCATGTAATCAATTCATAGCCTCATGGATCCATCTTTCTTCTTGACAAAGAGGTCATGGGCTCCCCATGGAGAAACACTAGGTAAAATAAATCCTTTGTCACTAAATTCCTCTAGTTTTTTCTTTAGATTCACTAATTCCACAGTGGCCATTCTATAGGGAGTCTTTGATATAGGTTTTGCACCAGGAATTAAATCAATAGAGAACTCAACTTCTCACTTTGGAGGATTTACAGGTAAATCCTCTGGAATTACGTCAATGTATTCTTTAACTATATATAAATATTTAATTTGAATATTTCTTTCCTCACCCATAGATATTGGGTTCTCTTCCTCTCCTTGAATTGTATTCAATAGAGCTACTGGGGGTGGATCTAGATAAGAATTAGATGGCGAGGTTTCTGCACTAAAAATAAGGGATTTTACACCATTTTCAAATATTGTAACCTCCTTCTTCTTACAATAGATCTTCACATCATAATTTTACATCCAATTCATACTGAGAATTATATAAAAGTCAATCATTGGTATGATGATAAGGTTAGAAACTATAGCACGTTTATGTGTTATAAGGGGGACTGATCAACATGCCTTTGTTGCAATGATACACCCCTTAAGAGTTTTGACTGAAAACTCCTTTATTAAATCAAATTGGACATGTCTAAGAAAACTGGGAAGATATAAATGAATACGATGATACAAAATCAAATAAAGCATTGGATAAGTTTAAGGAAACAATTAAAGTACCTACCACCACATCATTAGGAAATTCAACCTCCACATTTTTAATCGCATAAGATTTCCCTTGATCTCATGGCCTTTTCTGAGGAATGTTTCCTTGGAGATTAGGACACTAATTTTAAAAGTGTCCCATATCTCTAAAATTTTATCATTGAACATTATTGACTTGTTTCTTCCCCTTGTATTCATTAGACTGATGACCCATTTCTCCACACTTATAGCATAATCCCATGCCTTTCGAGCATTTCCCAGGATGATTCTTTCAATAGTTCTCACATAATGAGAATTTCTTCATTCCCTTGTTCTTCTTTGGTGCTTCACCTTTTCCATGGTTATCAGAGTACCGCTTCTTATCTTTGTTTCCCTTGAACAAAATTGAACTAGAAAACTCCCTCTCTGTTTTGATGGCACTTAATACAATTCCATCATATGATGAAAATATTTGAGAAGTCAGAGCCCTTAAAAGAATTGTCTTAAGACCTTCAAATAAATGATTAATATTATCTTCCGAGTCACGTATATAATCTATGGAATACCTGGCTAGTATTGTAAAGGTAGCCTCATACTCTGCAAAACTGTCTTCTTCCCTTTACTTTAAATAGAGGAATTTCCTCTTCATTTCAGTTCATTGCTCACAAAGAAAATATTTGTCAAATAATATTTACTTTAAAGTCCTCCATTCCATATATTATATTTCTTCTTCCTCTACAGTATTATAGATCAAGGACCACCATTGATCAGCGTCACCCTTGAGACAATACACTTCCAACACTACCTTTTAATTTTCATTGCATCTTAATTACATGAATATCTTCTCAAGGAACTTGATCTACTACTCATATACCACTAGATTAGTAGTCCCACTAAAATATGAGGGATTCTACTACATGTAATGATCCAACATAGGTGTAACATGATTATTCATCACAACCTGAGTAAGTTGTCCAAATATGGTTATGATTTGATCCACTCCAACATTGACTATGTTGACTTACTCAGTGGGGAAATCCCTACATTGTCTATGAGTATTGATTCCCCTTCTTCCATTAGGAGTCATTTCTAAATAATGGCATACACTAGATTAGGTTATGAATCATAATTTATAATCTCGACTAGAAAAGTACTTAACATAAATTGAAATCCTATGCATAGCTAATCTCATAAACATGGTTTCTCTAAGGAAAAATTTACATTAAAATCCTTCATAATGGCTTGTAAAGAAAATGTGGATTATCCTAAGAATATCCTCCAGGAGTTTCAAACCAAGAGTTCAGAAAAGCCCATTGTCATATACCAGGACACCCTAGGTCATGCCTAAAACTCCTTGTTAGAGTTTTCACTCCTAGGTACATCTATGCCAGATCCACCTCTACCTGTTTGTATCTAGACATGGTTGTATTTTCTAGAAATATCCACATAATATATTCCATAACAAAATTACAATATGTTCTTGTATGTTTATCCTCAAATAATACCTTAGGTCTTCATTCCCTAATCTATATTTTCTAATATAGTTTCTAAGTTTGTTATTAAAATTCCTCTCATACCAACTATAACACCCCGAACCCTCTAGACTAGAGCCGATGCATTAATTATTAAATTTCAATGATTAAAAGGAATGACATCATAAATGAACAATCAGTTTATTAGTCTTGAAGAAACTAGATACATATATGTAACTCAAACAACAAAGAGAAAGGTAACAAAAATACAATACATAAAAAAACTAAAAAAACTGCATCCATAGAAACTCAATAAATGGTATCCTCTTCAAACCCTATTAAAGGTAAAAAAAATGAAAGGAGTGATCTAAAATTCTCAGTAAGGGTTACAAGTAGTGAAATCATGAATCAATAATAACTTAATCATAAACAAATATGACATGGTGAATAAATGAAAAAACACACGCCATTAATAAACTGAGAAAGAGATTGCATCCATATATTTTGTCATAGTGGAAAACTCATGGATAGTAATAATTAAAAATGAGTAAATAGAATGATTATTAATTGGAAGTTAGGTATCTGGAACATGATGCCACAATACTGTTAAAACTGTTTAGTTTTGTGGGTAGAAACCTGCTTGATTTTTGGAAACAAGCTCGAAGGGTTTGTTGCCAACTGATTTGTCTCATGAGACCCGTCGATGCATCAAGGGTATATAGTAGGACCATACCATCACTAAAATTCCAAATAATTATTTATACATAGATTTAATACGAGTAAAATATGCCTTCTCAATATCCGTATAGAGTAGAGAATACGGATTCATCAATATTTCCATAGTTAAAACAACATTAAAAATAAACACCGTATGTAAAATTGTATACGGTTTAGACAATAAATATATCCATGATATGAGAATATATATATTTAATAGAAATATAATTTCAAATTAAAAGTGATCTCAAATGTGTAGTAGGTATTAAGTGCACGATACAAAGCAAGTCACAACGAAATGAAAATTGAGAAAAAGTACCTTACCACAATGTAATCAATCGAATCATATGACCAAAACTTAATAACCATAAAATGAATAATTTAATACCATATATTTAAATATAATCACAATAATATAAAAAAATTTCAGTACACATACACCACATACAATAAATAAGTGGCGAACAATGGAAATCTCACAGAAATGAAAGTGAGATGAGAAACCCCTTACAAACATTTCGTCATGGTAACTAGTATTCTTGTGAGGGATTAATGAGAGGTAAAGGGGTATAAAATCATTTATATATCATAAGTTAAGTATGGGGTATGTTTGAAAACATACCCCATCATTATTAACTAAAAATAAAAGGACACAACATAGGGGGGATTCTTGAATAAAAGTGAGAGACAGGATCCCTTACCTTATACCTGAAGGTGTTCTCGATTGATCTTAATGAACTAAATAATAAAATTTATCCTCATTAATTAATAATTTAATAACCTCATAAAAATTTAATTTATTTAGTATAACCTTATTAGGTTCATTCATTCCCTTTTTGATGGGTTTAATAAATTCAATTTTATTGTTTTGGATGCATTTTCTTCCTTGGTTTTCATGATCGATTTACTTGTATTCATGAATGGAAGTTAGTTTGAAATATGATTAAACATACATAATTGTAAATATATATTATTAGTGTCATTATAAATGATCTTATAATTATTTTGGGTTATATACCTTGAGGATGACTCATTAGTTAAAAGTTATTGATAAATGCTTGGATTAACTTAGCGGTTTTGTGCATAATGAACTTGTTTTGTATTATTATTTTATATTATGAGTGTGTAAGGATTAAATAACCTTGAATAAGATAAAATAAATATATTATCATCTGTTTAAATCATTAAAAAAGTTTCATGACCATTATTGAATATAGTAATAGAAATTTAAAACTCATCGTCCTTGAATGTGATAAATTAACACATCTCAGACGGTATTTTCATTTTTAGTGTAAGAGGTGTGGGAAAAGAGAGATGATGATGAAATATTACATTAGAATAATAAAATTACATTCAATTTAAGTTAATATAATTATCATAGCATTTTTATTTGGGTAGGTGAATAGTGAGAAACAAAATAATGGAACTTGTAAAAGAATTTGAAAGAAAAGAGAAGATATGTTCACCTCTTGAGTACTCCTCCTTGAAAATCTCTTTAAGGACTTTATTTTTAGAATTTTGGTGAGACAATCATGCCTTAGACGTGGGGAAGGATCTTAGGGAGATATTTGAGCATAATTTAGGCAAGTATTAAATCTTTAGTTGTGTGGGAGGAAGAGGGGGTGATGGGTGGTTTATATAGTGGAGGGGAGGAAGGATTTTACATTATCTTAATCATTATTTTAATATTTTTTCTCAAGAATATGAATAGTATTGATTCATGTGATCCAAAATAGTAATAATGACATGTGAGTTTTAACCAAGTGTGATTACATCATCCTTGCATTACCTATGATGCAGTAAAACAAGTATTTAGCATTTATCATATTTTACTATTCATCAAAAATTCAAGAATTTCAGAAAAATCCCAGAAATTCACCCCAACAATTTTTTGATGTGTAGAATCCAAAAATGAACTCTATTTTCAAAAATTATTTTCTAAATATGATAAATTTAATTTTTAATTAAGATAATTATTTAATCAAAAAATAATAACACTTAAAATATTCATCTTCATTTTTATGGTGCCTAAATTTTATTTATACATTCATGAGTAAGGTTAGCACTCATAAGGGTCATATTAATATTCATAAGGGTAGGTTAATATTCATAATGGTATGTTAATATTCATAAGGGTAAGTTACTATTCACCAAAAATTAACTTGATTATATCAGACCCCAAATATCACCCTAATCGCAACCGTGTATGTCTGTTTTTCAAAATTCAAAACAAAAATGTGGAAAAATTATGTTTAATGGATAAGTTATTACTATCTCCTAAATAACCAAGTGTTTTTTCAAATAAACTTATTTCTTTATGAAATACAGGCTATCTAATGAATAGAATGTATTTAATAGAAACATACCATAAAATTTTTGGGGTGTTATAAATATAATCTCTTTGTCTCACAATATATCATAAATAAGGATGCATACTTTGTGTAATCATCCTTTATTTCATTATTTATTCATGACATTACTATATAGAATTAACTTTAATTAACATGGACATGGATTTAATAAAAGTTATACTATACTTATAAATAATTATCAAGACATACCATCCTTTTAAAATAGATAAAAAAATTCTTGAACATTCAACAAATGTCATACCATCATTGATGCCCCCAATGCAAGCTACCTCACCTGAACATAAATGTCATAATTTTCAGATTGAATAAAAGTACACGGTAAAATGTTGCACATAGATAATGATATCAAGGTGAAAGACTAATAAATGTTCTCATTGACAAGAACAACCAATGACACCTAAAACATATAGTATTTCTATTGGCAGGTCAGTCCTTATGATCTCCTCTATTTGAGATCACCAAGTTTGAAATTCATGAGAAGAAGTCTCAATGCTTATGATCCCCCAACACTTGATAGTTAGATATAATTTGTGTCTAGTAAGTATGATGTATATATACCATATGATATATCTTTAATATTAATTCCATAGTATCTCTAGGTTCTCATTATATTTGGGAACTGCAATAACATGTTGATACATCAAATAATTTGAAGACATTATCTTTGAAATAGAGGACACAAAAGTGCTAAAACTATTATAGAAATTATAAATCATTCATAATTATTTATATACATGATTTGGTAATCAAAAATTACTTTTCAAGTTAGGTCTAAGAAACCCACTTCTACAACACTCCCGCTTTCACTAGAGTTAACTTGCTAACTACCATCCTGTTAGCTCTCACATGATAAGATCATACTTCCGCTGAGTTATGGATTTAGTCATTAGGCCTACCACATTTTCCTACATGGATTTTCTATTATATGTGACTTCAATTCATTTATTAAAACTTCCGAATATGTGATATCCATGAGTATAACCTTTTTATCTTCTATCACAATCTTGTCATCTTGGTTAGTACCTTTTGTATGATTCCAAGAACTAGAACAAATATTTGCATATTTTATGATTCTTTAGATGCATCAGAAGTTTCAACATACTTGGTATTTTTTGATATAGATACCACTTGATTTAATGATATTATATTTATAATTTATTTATCCGATCCATGATATTATATCATATTAATCATTCGAAAGACTAGTTTAGTCTCCTAAAAAATAGTATTTCATTCTCTCAAATTACTAGGTAGATAGTTCTCAAGTACTTGTTGGATATCTAATCTAGTGAAATTCATGATATATGTGATAAATACATTTTAGAATATTTTGGAGTTATATTCTCCATTTTTAATCTCCTCCTATGTCTCATACATTTCTTCATGGATATATTTTTTCCATGTGACATTGTTAATAATTCACTCTCAATTTTTTTGAAGTTGTATTTTTTAATACCTCATCTGTATATATACTTTGACTTGGTCTAAGAAACCCATGGATCTACCTTAGTAGATTTGTTCCATATAACTTAGATTATAAATTTATGTCAATCTTTAGAGAGTTAATTTTAACCCATTCTTAACTAACCATAAGACTAGAAAACTATTTTCCATATGTTAACAATAAATTTAATTAGAAAACTATAACACTCCCACTAAACTCTTTCAGATTCAAGGAATGATTTATACCAAACAAATATTCTATGAGCATGATGATTGTATCAATATGTAAATTAATCTCTAAAAATTTCATTTTATATTAGCATTATATGGTGTCACCAACTCTATCTGGTTGCATCATTTAAAAACCTTCCAAGAAATGTGGTCTTGACATCCAGTGCCTAATATAATAATCATAGAAATTTTATATGTCATGTACAATTCAAATGGATTTAATCATGAAAACTTGGTATAACCAATAAATAATTTTTCATATGAAAATTTCTCCCACATGAATAGTTTCTATTGAATACCCCCCAATAGACTTATATCAATGAGATAAATCACCAAAATACTAAAATAATTTTGGTACATGGAATCCATTTTCCTGAATTCATATTTATTTTTCATATATACATTATTTTCATTTACTAAATACTTATAGTATAAAAATTCATTATTCTAGTTGAATAATATTTCACATTGACTTGGTGATAATTAAACCATTTCAATTTGTTTATCTTTCCTACATAATATGTGTCTATGGAATAATCCTTTTCCACAAAATCTTTTTGGAACTTTTTCCTTTGAAAACTTTTTTTGCATCTCGATCCTTGACTTGACCCAAGTCATTTTATCTCTCACTAAATTAAATATATATGTTTATACTTTTATAGAAATATAGTCAATATTTGAATATTAATTTTTCTATCTTAAGGATTTAAATAGTATTCCAAAAAATTTAGATAGTTATGTGAGATTCAATTTATGTATTTTTTGATGAATTCTTGTTTTTTCACATAGCCATAACAAATTATTTTCATCAATAAAACATGATTTATGAAATAATGGATTTAATTTATACTATAACTCATATTATATCTATTTTTAATTATATTTGGAATATACTTATGGGTCAACACTACTATTTGTGAAGCATGTCTCGAGAAGATAATGGATTATTTTTCATTACTTATAAATCTCATTATTAATGATCATTTCACTAACATCATGACTTTGAAATGTGAACAGAAATGCGTTTTTAGGAATTTCTCCATGTGAAAATATAATGATAAATGTATTAATGTAAGACTCATCATCGATCCTAATTTTATTGACACCATATATTTTATGTGTATATGAGAATGTGAGTTTAGTAATAAATACACTCTATATTTTTAATGATTGATAAATGCATGATTGATATATTCTTCGGATTATAGAACCAAAGAAAATCATATCTTCTAACCAAGAATTTTAGTTACTTTACTTTCAAATTCCTTATAAATATTAAAAGAATATCATGAAGTATATAAATTTACTTATAGATTCTCCTTGGAATAGTTCACGCTTTCTAGATGAACTAATTTGGAAAGATTCACAGATTACCTTTATTTCCAATAATTTATCTTTCAAAACATAATAATTAATTATGTCGATAATAACTAATGTTTTTAGATAGAAAGAGTCCAAATACCTCAATGGGTATATCCTTGAAAACTACTTTTAGTTTTATTAAACAAATAATCATCTTTCCACAACTGGGTATTCAAGTATTATGTTTTATATTAATTTGATACTGCCAATGATTCAAGCATTGTTGAACTATTAGTTGATTATGAGACACCACAAACAAAATTAATTACAAAAATTAAATTATGTCTCTTTGTTTCCAATGGATATTTGAGATATATTTTTTGGTAATAATTAATAAAATATCAATTAGAATCAATAAAATTGTAAATTAGTAGTTGTGTACTTCACACCGATAACTTAGGAATCACCCTTTCTCAGCCGCTTGATGAATTCATCTTAATTCATGTAGTTGTTTTTTACTTACATGGATACAAAATTTAGATAAAAATGTGTGACACACATTAAATATTTAATACCCAAGAATTAAAATCGAAACATCACATACAATGATGAATATACCCTAAGTTGAAGACTCTTATTTCTTACACTTAAAATAATTACATTTAATATTCCATAGACTTATTATGTGACATGAAAAGAATATAACCTCATGTATGATGCTTTTAATTTTTCTTTGAATGTTATTATGAAGGTTACTTTTACATCACACTTTATATTGGCCTTTTTTCCTTGTATTTCAATTTGTTAATCATAATAACTAAAGATTAATATTTCTTTAAGTTATTATCTTCTTGTAAAATCAAACCCAAAATGAAATTAAGAATTTTTATCCATATTTGATATTTTATAATACTAAATAATTATAGAGTGATTGGTTTATAAGGATATTAAAAAAGGATGTATTGAAATATAATGATACATCTTTCAATTTACATGTGTTAAATGTAATCATCATATCATTCATTTCTTGCTTCACTTTCTCCTCACAGAATTCTTAGAGTTGAGTCAACATGTGAAACCATCAATGTACTGATATTGTTTTTACAAAACATTGGACATTGATGGTATCATTATGATATAAACATAAAATTCATAATCTATGTGTCTCCTGGCATGAACCAGGCCATGCTACCATCTGACCCAACACCCGACCCAGCCTGAGACAAGGTCCGAGATGTGTTCTCGATCCTCTTGGGCTGGAGACTAGTGCCGAGCATAAAATATATCATATTGGGAATGATTTATACCAATAATTAAATGGATATAAATAAACCAAATATAGAAAACAACAAAACCATGAGGATCCATAAACACAAAACATAAATAATACATAAACATGATCTATATACAGTGACAACTGAACAAAATGGAAACAAAAAATAGTGCTAGAAAAAATCAGAACCCGACTAGATATCCACATGACCTTTGGGTTACCACTAACCATAAGAACAAACTACTCTAAAGGAAACCTGAACCTAAAAAAAACTTGGGTCTACTGATGCTAAGTGTCACAAGTAGGGTGTGAGCGTAAAACAACTCAGCTGGTAATCACCTTAGAATCCATACATTCCCTTTCCTGAAATAGTACACAAATGCTAGTTTGAAACACATTTATAAAATAGAATTTTTATCATTTAAATAACCAACACATTTTTATAGTAAATACCTTTTCAAAACAAATAAATAATTCCCTTTTTAAAATATATTTCCAGTTTAAAAACTGAATTCAAAATTAAAAAAAAAGAATCCAAACAAGTTTATCACAGAGCCATGCTAAAAATAATGGAAACAGCACAAGCGGGAAAATACTGTAAAAGTACATAACCAAAGTGTAGAAAAATAAATAAGAACATATAGATAGGTAATCATGGTAATTATCTAAACATCCCTAGAATAAACCCTATATATACTAGGTTCATACTCACCTGCCGGTGTATGGTGTAGCTCTACAGTCAATAACCAACATGGATGCTCTGCAATAGTAGTATACTTGAGAATTAAGAGGCCATAACATATGTGATATAAACCAATAACACATATATGACACCATTCATGGATATACTAAAATTCAACACAAACTATGCAGAGAACCTCTCCACAGAGGGACAACCATAGAGGTTCCAATCACATATCAATCCACACACAAGTGCCAACCGACCCTACACATAATATGAGTTTCAAAACCACTTTCCAAAACACCAAAAAATAAAAATAGATCCTTAAAATTTAAAAATACAATTCCATTTCCAAAACCAAGGGGAAAACAACATTTAAGCTCCGAAGATTCCAAATGGGCCTTTATGGCATTTAGAAACCAAACTACACATCAAAAAGCCAAACAAGCCTAGATCTAAGAAAAACATTTGAAACCAAATTTGAAATTTGGGAACCAAGGATCCATTTTTCAAACATTTGGGTTTTAGAAGAACCATTTGAAAAAAGGAGGGCTAAGGAATAGAATGAGGAAGAGGGGAAATTGTTTCGAAATCTAGGATTTAAAGTGAGCATAATTTTAGAAATCCATTATCATTTGTGTGCCAATCCATATGTGCACCCTGTGCACATATAAATATTTCCACATCCAACAGTGCAATTATGGAGGCCAAAATAGTAAAAAAATTATAATTAAAGAAACACAAGGGGAATTATAATTAACCGCAATGGTTCACACAATGAACCAAAGCATAAAAGAAACCAAAAACCACCCAAAAAGGATCAATTCATAAGTAAACCAACTACACAATCACAACAAAGGGAAAACACCATTTCAAAATGTGAAAACCAATATTTGAAGGGATATTTTCATTTTATAAAACACCTTTTATACATATATATTGTTATAAACAAGGAAATCATTTGAAAAAACTTTTTTCATCCAATTTCCATCATGTAAACACCATAAAAAATCAAACTAACACAAAACAAGCATAAATAACACATTTAGAAATTAATTAGGAATGATCAAGAATCAAATGGTATTCTTTAGAAAGGAAATATATAAAACACCTACCTCAATGATGTGAGAATGCAATGAAACTCCAAGGGAGGGAATAAATAATACTAAGAGATGATATTCACACCCTAACATCAAATAAAACCACCCAAATAAGCCAAAAATCACACCATTTTTCATCCAAGAGAGATCCAATCTAAGGAAGAACCAAGATCAAGAAGAGATATAAGAGAAGAGGAGGAGAAACATCAAAAAACCAAGAATAACACACCTATATTGGAAGGAGGTGCACCAAGGGAGGAAGATGAACCAAGAGAGAGTAGTTTGGGAGGCCTCTCATGTTCAAAAAATGAGATAGGGGGAGGATAAACTCGAAATAGGTTTTAATTAGGGTATACAAAAAATTTTAATTTCATGTTTTATGAAATCTGGGCAAGTCGCATGGTTTAGCCACACGGTTTTCTGTACCGTGCACCAATTTTGTGCACCCTACTAGAGAGGAGGAGAACAAGGATAGGCTGGCTACACAATTTGGGAAACTGTGAGCCAACTGTGGAACTCATATCTATAAAAATGGTATATAACCTCACATGATTACCACACATTTTACTCTAACAATTCATAATCTATGCACTTTTTCCTAGACACCAACCTCACACTACAAGGTTTCTTCTTAACTTCGCATGGTTTTTCCAAACCGTGCTCAAGGCGTGTAAGTAAAACTATACAAGAATAAATAGAATTGGAAACACCCTTAGCCTTAACTATCCACACAATTTCCCCTCAAACCGCACACTCAAGTCATGCACAGGGCCAAAAGCCACCTAAAACCTCCAAAACTTAAAAACTCTCACTAGAAACCTAACACAAACCTCAACCAAAAGATCCAACACAAAGAAAATAATAAAATAAAGGATAAACCATCATGATGGTGTGATAATTATTCACAATAAAAAAACTTTTTCCCTCCTAAAGTCACCTAGATTAATGAGGAAAAAAACTTAACCTCAAAACAAAACGATGCCAACCAAAATAATGGGCCTCACTATGACTTATCAACTTCTGTTGTCACACATAAACAACTCTAGGGAAAACCACAATGAAGAGAACCACTAGGAAAGTAAAGGAAAGGGTTCGACCACCATAAGAATTTACCAACCCAATGAAACCAATATGGGAACTCTCAAAATGAATCCCCAACAAAAGGGTCCATAATGAGAGAAACTCCAAACCAAGTGGAGAAAAAATTCAAAATTCATCATTTCTAAAAAAACCAAGCATCTACAAAGAAAGAACAACCCAAAAAAATGATCCTAAAAAGACTAACCACACCAGTTCTATAATGCCTAGAACAACCCCAAAACTATATGAAAATGATACCATATCCTTTTACAAAACTCAGGAATTCCATTATAGAGAAAAATACAATACAAAAACTTATATTGTTCCCTCTCTAACATTGAGGAAAAAATTTGGGTCAACAACCGCACCACTAAGAAATTATTAACTACGTGAAAAGCCTCACTATGGGGCCTATAGATGGATTCTTGATGTATTAAAGAATCTTTTTATCCATATTCAGGAGATGAAAACCTCTAATCGATACTTCTTTATCTGAAAATTCATCTTGCATATCTTATCCAAGTGATCCAAACAATCACATCGTCGAAAATTATTTAGAGGAATACAACAAGATGACTTCGAATGCCCAACTATACCACATTGGAAGTACACAAGAGAACGACCTGACAAATGAGAAGCCAAAACTAACAAAGGAGACCTCTCATGAAAAGGTTTCTCTGGAATACCCCTTTCAACAGATGGGTAACCTTCATGAGTGCTTAGAGAAAATGAATTTACAACTACCTCAAACTATGCTCAAGGAACCAACTTAGCTAGAAAGGCCTCATCCACAAGCTTCCCAAATAGATTTTACTTGGATGAGAGGAATATATCCTTGATATCTGGATGAATACCCTAGACAAAGAGAGTAGACTTATGCTAATCCTTTGATGCTATCTCTAGAGAAAAAGAATCCATATTTTTAAAATGGTCAACATAGGCCTTCACCGATCGCTGACCTTACTGAATACCCAAGAGCTCTTAAAATTTCTTCATCCTCACCTCCTCATGTACAAACCATTTAATAAAAGTGGTATTGAACACTTCCCAAGACATCACAACTTGAAAAAATGGCAGAAAGATCACCTTCCACCGATCCAAACCTGAAACCTCAAACAAACCCAAAAAAGAATTCACTCTCATGGATTCAGGATTTCCCAACAGCATGAAGACACCTATGAATTTATCAAGAAACTCCATAGCCTCTAACAAACCTTGATCACTATGAAAAATTGGAAATAACTAATAAGAAATAGGCTCTTCCACCCCACTGGGAGTCTGGGTAGGACCAATAACTGAAAGAGACCCACTAGAAACCTTTGGGACCTTTTTGGGTGACATAGTCTAAATAAAATAATAAACTAAAAAAATCAAAATTAACAAAAAATTCAAAAAAAGAACATTCCACACCAAAAAATCAACTCATAAACCAAAAATCACAAAATAAAACCAAAATAATCTTTCAAAACCAATATTTCTATTTCTTTTTCAAAACCACCTTCTTCTAAGTCTAATTTTCAAAATACCAAAACCCATTTTCAAATCCAATTTTAAACACCAAGATAAATTTTTAAAATAAAACCAATGCCCAAAATCATTTTATTTTTGAAAATAATTCTCTCGAAAAACATTTTCATCTTAAAATCCACTCACGCTAACAAGAATAAAGCCAAAGAATAATTGAAACCAAACTCCTGAAATAGGGGAACTAGTGTCCATGCATAACCCGATGACATGGTTAGTGGTCCATGAGCTAGGAAAGAACCAACCACTAAGAATATCTTGATTCATGCTCTTGGATCTACATGGGTCACTACTCCATGTAAAACCACCGTACAACACCAGATCACTTCCATTATCATTCCCTATCCACATAGATAAAAAAAGACTCAAGTCTTAAACTACCCCTGAAAACTCAAGGATCAAGATGAGAAAGGGTTCATGAAATACTTATCATATCTACCTATCGAGTCTTGAAAATCCTAATCTCCAAACTACTTTATTACCTAAATAAAAAAGGGTTCTTATGATAAAATTTTATCATGAACCAGGCCGGGCTACCATCCAACCCAACACCTAACCTATCCTGTGATAAGGCCTGAGAGGCATTCATGATCTTTCTGGGCTGGATAATAGCACCGGGCACCAATGATATCCTAGTAGGAATGATTCAGACAAATAATCAACTAGATATAAATAAAATAAATAGAGAACACATCAAAACAAATAGGACCCATAAACATTGATCATAAATAATACATAAATAGGATCCACATACAATGAAAACCAAAAAAACTGGAAACTAAAAACAGAACTAGAAGAAAACCAGAAACCGACCATATCTCCACATGAAGTCTTGGTCACCACTAACTATAAGACCAACCTGATCCACATGTATCATGAATAATAAAACCGAACCTACAAAATAGATTAGTTCTACTGACGTTGAGTGGAGATAGTAGGGTATGATCATAAAATTTCTCAGTAGGTAAGCACCAAATAATACATACACATCCTTTCCCAAAATAGTCCACAAACTCTATTTTGAAATACATTTAGAAAATTGGGTTTTTATCATTTAAAGAGTCAAAACATATTTTCAAGAAAATACCTTTAAAAAAATCACAAATTTACTTTTTAAAATATATTTTCAGTTTAAAAACATAATTATGAATTCCAAATAAGAATCCAAACATGGTGATCATGGAGACATGTTTAAAATAATGGAAACAGTACAAGAAAGAAAATACTAGTAGGGAAAATAACCAAAGCACAACAAAATGAAGCAGTACATACAGATAGGTAATCCTTGGCATTCCATAAACATCCCTAAAATCAATATCTAGAGGTACTTGGTTCGAAATCACCTAACGAAATATAGTGCAACACTATAGTCAACAACCAACTTAGTTTCTCTAAACTAGACTCACTAGTGGCACAACCCACATGGCCTCTCAAAAAATCTAGGAGGTACCATTCCATCTAATGAATATCAGCAAAACACTTTAAATTGACCCTCTAGATGACATCTATGAATCCCATGATAGTAATATACTATAGAAAGTTATGGTCATCACACATGTGGCATAAATTAATAACCCATAGATTCCACTATGCATGCCTTGCCCAAACTCCAACACCAACTATGAAGAGGCCCTCTACACAAAGAAACAACCATAGATGTATGTAATATCCCAGGTTTTCATATGAGGTAAAATTCCTTTTTTTTTATTTTAAATTAATTTTTACAAACTAATGTGAATACCCTTTAGGTCATAGGTGTATTAGGGGCATCCGAGGACTTTTTGGAGCCCATCGCCTGAAAAAACAGGATAGACTGCATAGTTAGTAGAAACCATGAGGGGTAGGATGCATGATATAACTAACTATGTGAGGACTAGATAGTGGGAAAGAGGGTACTGTATGGTTTTTCAAATAGTTTGGATAGAGGATCACATCCATGCGGGGAACCTGTAATTTTTATCAGATCCTAATCACATAGTTTGCACACATTTTAACAAACCATGTGCCCTAACTGTGTGAGGCGTCCCTCCTTATAGCAGCAGGTTCATGGTTGGTGCACGGTTTGGGAAACCGTGCGGCCAAACCATGTAGAACAATATTTTGGATAAAATTATAAAATTTCCTTTAAAATAACTTACATTTTAACCCTTATTTTTCTTTTTGTTTCGAGTGGACATCACCTATAGATGAGCTCTATTTTGAGCTAAATTATATCTTTTGATACCTCTTCTTCATTTGAGATTAGAATTAAGAGCCATTCATCTCTTTGGATCTAATATGGTGAGGACTCAATTCATTTTCTTCCATTCTTCATTTTTCTTGGTATCGACTACTCTATTTAGGTTCAAGCTAATTTTCCCTATTTTCAGGGTTTTCATCCATTATTCAATTTTCTCCCAATATAAGTCAAATCAGAAGTTGATATCATATGATAAATCTACAAAAAACCTACGATAGGTGGTATATACTTTTCTTGATTGGTTTGGTTCTTTATTAAGATAGTTTCTATTGTGTCACCTACCAGACTTTACAACATGGCCTAAAAATTAATTGAATAATGGAATTAAATGAAATGGAACCTATTATAGATTACCTTTAGTTAATTTGAGATTCATTTGAGGTTGTTTTCCCAACCAAGTCCACCCATGGGGTGTGCCATGTGAATTTCCTTTTCCTATGACTTCAAACCACCCATTGGGAGACTTAGAGGAAGCCTATTAATAAATTAAATGAATTAAATTGATTGATTATGAGATGGTTTTCCTATTTTTCATTCTAATGATTTTGATTAAATGTTTTATATATAATTACTACACGAGTGGGTAAAATCATGGGATGTAATTGAATGTGAGTTTTGATATGAGTGGGTATACTCATGGAACTTGAATGCAAATTTTTGAATTGGTAAATGAATTGAATGATGAATGATTACATTGGAAACTATGGATGTGGTACACCATGGGTCATGATAGTAGTAGAGAATTACTTAGACCTATATGGTCCTTAGGTTATGATTCTGTAGGATTCCTTAGGCCTTCATACCCATTGTATCATGTTTGGTTTGTATTATAGTGGACATGGTCAGTAGAAATACTCCTTGGAACCTAATTCATGACTGACCAAGTTTTCATCGAGATGCTCCCAGGACTTGATGAGGATTTCTTGGTCTTCTATATATTGGATCCGATCATTTGTGGTATGAAATTATTGATATATGACACAACCATGATAAATGTGACACTTCTGGTTATACAGAGTGTCCATGGTTGATTTGATTTATAGATTATATAGAAATTACATCGATGATGCAACATACTATGTACAGAGAGGCCGTGGTGTTTACTTCTGTTTAATTTACCATTGCCTTGTTATAGGATCCTGACCCATGTTTTGCAGGGATACTTGTTTGGATCACTTGTTTTTAGTTTTTACTCCTTAAGTACCTAACCTTTATTACTTCTCACCCGTGATATAAATTACATGATTCTTAGATTATATTGCAAAAACATGATTTTCTATAAACCTTTGGGACGTTACCTATTGGGATTGTATCTCACACACTATTCAGACCACTTTTGGGTACCTATAAAGACTATTTAGATGTAGGTAGGGATCAGGGAAATCACCCATAGTTTGATTCTTGACTTTGTTCCATGCTTAGGATCAGGGGAGTATGAGACTGAGCCAAGGCTTGTGATACTACCAGGAGATAACAATTTTTTTTATTTTTGGTATTTTGATACATGTATTATACTGATTCTATGTATACCTATTTTATCTACTTTGTAGAGACATCACATATATCATCATTATATTTTATATGATATTACTTTTGGAATTGTTTATATATTCCTGACTTGGATGTTTATCGATTGTATGATTGGTTTATTACTTCCTCTATTGATTTGTATGATTACTACTACTGTGTTACAATCTGATAAGAGGTCATAGTCTCCCCATAGACACACTCTAGGCCCTCGCTACTAGTCATAAGCCTCTAGAGTTTGTGGAGATATGTTTGAGGCCATGTGGCCAACTGATCTCGGGGCACTATTCAGTGGTATCTGGGTCTGGGAAATTACAAAGTGGAATCGGAGCATCTTTTTTTTGATTTCTTTTCTATTTTGAGACTGTATAATGGGATAGGAATAATTGAAATTTGGTAATTATTTATGAATTTATATAGTTAACCCACATAAAATAAAAAACCAAATTTCTTCAAATAAAAATTGGTGTTTTCTGGATTTTTCCTATTGCAATTGAATTGATTCCACTAATTGGCAAGGCACTTGAATTGTGATGTTATTATTAATATGATTTTGGGTTCTATTTTGTTGTAACCCAATAATATTAGGGTATTTCATATCATGAATAATTTTATTCACTTTAAATAAATCACATTCCATGCATTATGCTATGCCATATAGGATGCATCACTTGCTTGAATGATGTTGTGATAGGTGCCGTGATAGATATACCTACTATTTTGATAGATATTTTGTATAGGGAATTGGAAAAAATTGATGCTAATTAGAGACCTTCCATAATCTAAGATGTGTTTTACTGATTAGGCTATAGAAGACACCCTATGTAGTGAATTGTGGCATGTTGAGTCATGAACCATGAGTCGCATGTACTGGAATGTGTTATGGTGTGGATTAGGTGGATGATATATTTTGGTTCATGAGGAGTATGGAACCTTATAGATTAGAAGTGGTGAACCATTTAGTTCGACCATTTTAAATGAAATGTGAAATGAATATTAAATAAAATGGAATTGAAATTATTGAATAGGGAACTTGGCCTAGACCCGACTTTTGAGTGCATAGTAGGTAGGGTATCTAGTGACTTTTATAAATGTTTCTTTTTACGATTCTTGGATTTAGGAGTAGGCTATGTGGTATAACCTGGTTATAGGAAGGTTTTGACTTATCCTACCCTTTTAGTTATGAAATTTGTTATTGTTATTTTATAAGGCATATGTACGGCATTTTAGATACATTCCACTAAAATGACCTCTAATAATATTCCAAGAGGGTGGTGACAACCATGCTCTAGAGGTAGTGGGCCATGGGTTACTGATGGATCCTCCTATAGTTCCAGATGAGTAACCAATAGTTTTACCAGACACAAGTGTTGAGGCATAGTTCTGTAGGGTGTTTTTATACTTCATGGAGACTTTTTGGTGAGTACTAAAGCCTACCTCATCTATGGATGAGCTGGAAAGTGTGTTCCAACAACACCATCCTCTCACATTTTTAGGGTATACCAGTCTAAAGGGTGCCGAGCTGTGTCTTGAGACTACTCTATCGATCCTTGAGAATCTGGAAACACCTCATGAGATGAGAGTGAAGATCATGACTTCTATTATTATAGGAGCATAAAAATTCTTATGGGATTTTCTGAACCAGACTGACAGGATGCGAGATATAGTTTGTTATAATTTCCAAACTAGGTTTTGTGACTAATTTTACCCCGTGACTCTGAGGGAAGAGAAGTCTAGTGAGTTCATGCATTTGTAGTATGGTGCTATAATGATTATGGTTTACTAGAAAAACTTTATAGAGTTTCATCATTTTGTTCTGACATACCTTGCTAATGATTTATCGAGGGATATATGATTTAAGGAAGGTCTCTGACTTGCAGTTCGATCTTAGGTCAACATGTTCAGGTTGAAAATGATTACTAAAATTGTGAATTAGGAGATAATTAAATAGTGGAACCTAAGGGATACTGGGGGTGCAGAGCAGAGAAGTGCAGTCTCTTGACCCAGTGGTTTGAATTTTAGTGGAAGGAAGTTCCATTTTGAGGATTCCCATGAGATGAGTACTAGCCAGGATATCAGTACTGGTAGCTCTATTTTCATTCATCAGTGTGGAATATGGGGACACATGAGGAATCAGTGTGATCATGACCCAGTAAAGTGCCGATATTTTGGTAGTATGGGCCACATGAAACATTTCTACAAGACGAACCATCCCGCAATGAGTGGTATGGAGTCATCTCTGACACCAAGTTCAGGATAGGGTTTCATAGCTACTTGTCAAGATGGGAGCTGGAGAAGTATCGATCAATCAGGTCGAGGTAGTGGTGGTCATGGGAGAGTAAGCCAGACACTAGTTGTACTGAGATAAAAGAGCAGTCCTACTCTAGGTAGTAAGGTTATTTCATAGGGCCATAGTTCAAGATAGATCTATTTTGTACATCCTACCCTTGAGGAGTAGGGAACCAGACCATCTATGGTGAGAGGTACAATCTTGGTAGCCTCAACTCTTTTATCTTCTCTTTTTAATATAGTAGCATCACATAGTTTCATATCTTTATCTATAGTGGAAATCCTTGGGCTAGTGGTTCAGTTTTGTGAGGGTGTTTTGATGTTTGAAACTCCATTGGGGATCAGGAAAATAGATGTATGTTAGTGTGGGGAGTTTCTCCTTGAGGTTGGTGGGTGTCACTTCTTTTGGAATCCTTTTTTCCTCGAGATGATTGAGTTTGACGTTATACTCAGAATGTAATGGCTTGTGGTTTATCGATCATATGTTGAATTCTATTTTCAAAGGGAGACTTTCACATCACCAGAGGGCATAATTTATATAAAAAATAGTGAATGATATTTACAGGTGATCCAAGATTTACTAGATCATCATGGGCTAGGTGGGATGACAACCTAGATTACTATCTTATATCTAGAAGATCAGAGAGAACATCAGGCATATTTTATTCTAGTGGTTGATCATTATAGGAACATTTTCATGGATGAATTTTCTATTTTACCTCCTAATAGAGAGGTTCAGTACTTCATAGATCTAGTTCTAGGAGTTTCACCTGTATCCATTCCTTCTTATAGGATGGATATGATAGAGCTAAAATATCCCAATAGGTAGTTATAGTATTTGGAGTCAAAGGGGTTTATTTGACCCAGTAACTCTCTATGGGGTTTGTTAGTCCTTTTTGCAAAAAAGGGGATGGTACCCTTAGGCTATGTGTGTATTATCAGAAATTTAACAAGACTATGGTTAAGAACTAGTATCCCTTACCATGGATAGATGATTTTTTACCGGCTCCTAGGAGCTCGGGTGTTCTTAAAAATTAACTTACTATCTAGATATAACTAGGTGAATTCTTGAACTATGGACATACCTCATACATATTTTCATAGAAGGTATGGTCTATATGAGTATCTGGTTATTCTATTTAGTCTCATGAATGCACCATCATTTTTAATGGTGTTAATGAACCGAGTTTTCTATCCTTATCCGGATTTGTTTGTGGTGGTTTTCATGGATGATATATATTTTTATTCTCACAATCAATACATCCATGCCAAACATCTTGATATCATTTTCAATACACTGAGATAGAATCATTTATATGCTAATATCATAAAGTGATACTTCTGGATGGACAAGATTCACTTCCTGGGTCAAATTATCTCAGAGACAGGAGTATCAGTTAACCCATATAAGGTGAGATAAATAGTTTCCCACAAGTATCCTAAGAACATCTTTGAAATACAGATTTTATTAGGGATATATGAATATTATGGGCATTTCTTCCAAAATTATCACACCTAGAAGTTCTGCTTATGGGATTGACTAATAAGGGTGTGAAGTTTTTATGGATAGATAACTATGATACAACATTCGAGGAGCTAAAAGGGATATTGAATTCAACACTGATCCTTATTCTGCTAGAGTAGGGAAGAAGCTACACTGTGTATTGCAACACATCAGGTATTGGGCTTGGAGTAGTGCTGATACATGGAGAAAGAGTCATGGAGTATGGGTCTCTTCAGTTGATTCCATATGAGAGGAACTATCCAACACAAAATCTTAATCTAGCTGTAGTTGTTCATGCTTTGCGTTTTTGAAGACACTATTTAATAGGAGAGTGTTTTGTGGTGTACATGGAACACAAAATCCATAAGTATATTTTTATAAAGCATGATCTAAATATGAGACAGTGAATGTTGGTTGAGTACCTATGGTCTTTTGACTTCGAGCTTGCCTATATTCCTGATAAAGGAAATGTAGTGTCTAGATCACTAAGAAGGTGGACTTAGGTATAGGTAGTTCAGGAGGCCATTATCAAGTAAAAAATTATGGATTTGTTCTTTAAGATTCACTTGGAGGTGAAGGACAGTCAAGGGTAGACTTTTATTTCATCCATAGCTATGAATTCTACCATACTGCATAGAGTGAGGATGAAGTAGCTATTATATTCAGAGGGCATAGTCCTATGGGAGAGTGTGGTAGGTGAGGAACCACCTCCTAGTTGGACCGTAAGTGAGGATAAGGTTCTACATATCCATGGGCACATTTGGGTTCCAGTGTAAATATGTGAGGAGCTGATGTGGGAGTTTCATTACATGGTTTGGGCAGTGCATCCTAGTGTTACCAAGATTTACCATGATTTATGCGATTAGTATTGGTGGTTGAGTGTGAAACATGAGGTAGATGGTTTTGTTATGAGGTGTTTTATATGTCTATAGGTGAATGTGAAACACTAGTGACCATCCAAAATTTTACAACAATTACCTATTCTCGAGTGGAAATGGGATGATTTCACGATGGATTTTTTATCAGTTTTTCGAGGTCGCCTTGAGACAGTGATGCAGTTTGGGTTATTATTGACATACTCAAAGAGGTTTCTCATTTCCTTCCAATCAAGGAGACCTTCAATTTGAATGATCTCAAGAGATTTTATATATGTGAGATAGTATGACTTTTCAGGTCCCACACACTATCATTTTAGATATGGATGCCCAATTTACATCTCTTTTCTTGAAGTGTTTGCATAGGTAACTGGGTAAACCTATGGTCTTGAGCATGAAATACCAACCTTATAATGATGTACAGTCAGAGTGTATGATATAGTTGGTTGAGGAAATTATACGAGCATGTGTCCTAGATTTTGGGGGCTCTTGGGAGAGGCATATACCCCTATTTGAGTTTTCCTACAATAATAGTTATCAAGAGAATATAAATATGGAACCCTATGAAGCTTTGTATGGTATGTCATTAAAATTGTCCCTATGATAGTTAGAGGAAAGTGAAACATCTTTATTGGGACTACCTCTCATATAGAATAATTTTGAGCTGGTCCAGTTGATCAAAAAGAGGATGGATACTACATAGTCTTGAAAAAAATAATACACCGATTACTGCACATGACCTCTAAGTTTTAGGTTTGGTATTAGGTATTTTTACATATCTCATCAAGGATGAGACACAGATGTATCAGAATACATGGTAAGATTTCACCGTGATATGTTGGTACATTCAAAATTCTGGAGAGATTCGAGATCGTATCCTATCAGTTGTAGTTACCAGAGAGGTACCGATCCATACACCACATCTTCCATTTATATCAACTGCACTGCTATCATTCAGACCCATCTCTCATTATGCAACATTAGGAGGTGGAGTTATAGGTTGATGAATCCATTTAGAATAATCCTATTCATACTGTTGATAGGAGAAAGAAGGTTCCCCAAGTCTGGTCGATTCATCTAGTATGGGTGCTATGGCAGCACAACCATTTACAAGACAAGACTTGGGAGTGGGAGGCTGACATATGTGCTCAGTGGAAAAAGTTATTCTTAGATGAATCTTGAACACCATTAAGAGGGAAATTCAGGGATGAATTTCATTAAGGGGGTAAAAATGTATGATATTGGTTTTTTTACGAGGTATAGATCATGTTTTTTTTCTATTTTAAATTCTTGTTTATAGCCTGATGTGAATACCCTTTGAGGTCATGGGTGTATCAGGGGTGTCTAGGGGTTTTTCGGAGCTCAGAGCCCAGATTTTTTGAAAGAGGATAGGCTGTAAAGTTAGTAGAAACTGTGCAGGGTAGGCCGTATGGTCTGACTAACCATGAGAGGCCTAGAAAGTGGGAAAGATGATCCCACATGGTTTTTCAAACCATGCAGATGGAGGCACAATCCCATACAGTGCGCCTTCAATTTTTTAGTAGATCCTAATCACATAATTTGCACACAGTTTGGAAAACTGTGTGCACTAAGCATGTGAGGTGACCATACATACAGTAGTGGGTGCACGATTGGTGCATGGTTTGGCCAATCATGCAGCCAAACTGTGCGGCCCAATATTTTAGAAAAAATTTCAAAATTTACTTTAAAATATCTTATATTTTAAACCCTTATTTTTTCCCAGTGGATATCACCTATGAGAGAGCTCCATTTTGAGCTAAATTCTAGATTTCTATCCCAATTCTCCATCTAAAATTGGAATCGAGATCTGTTTATCTCATTGTATCCAAACCAGTGAGTACTCAATTCATTTAATTTCATTATTTCTTTCTTAGTATCATCTGTTCTATTTAGGTGTAAGATAATTTCCCCTATGTTTAGGGTTTTTGTCTGTTCTTTATTTTTATTATGATATGAGTTGAATCAGAAGTTGATATAGGATGAGAATTCTACTACATACCTATAGTAGGTGGTCTATACTTTTATCGATTGTTTTGGTTCTTTATTAAGACAATTTCCATTGTGCCACCCACCAGAATTTCTGGAATGACCAGAAAAATTAATTGAATAATGGAATTTAATTAAGTGGAACCTATTAGGGATTCCCTTTAGTTCCTCTGAGACTCTTTGGAGGTTGATTCCCCAACCAAGGCCACCCATGGGGTGTGAAATGTGAATTATCTTTGAATATGCCTTTGTTAAACCACCCACGGGGTGAGTTAGTGCTTTACTAGTTATAGGACACCTATTAATAAATGAACTGAATTCAATTACTTGATTATGATATGGTTTGCCTCATTTTCATACTAGTGATTTTTAGTAAATGGTTTAATATGGAATTATTACATGAGTGGGTAAAATAATGGGATGGAATTGGATGTGAAATTTTATATGAGTGGGTATACTCATAGAACTTGAATGTAAATTATTGAATTGACAAATGAATTTAATGATGAATGATTATGTAGGATTACATGAGTGTGCTACAACAAAGGTTATGATAGCAGTAGAGAATGACTTGGACCTGTATGCTCCTTGGATTCTGATTCTGTGGGATGCCTTGGGCCTTGCTACTCCTTGGATCCGGTTTGTTTAGGCTCATAGTAGACATGGTCTGTAGACATGATCTTTGGATCCCAATTCAAGAATAATAGAGTTTCCATTAAGATTCTCATGGGACTTGATGGGGATTCCTTGTTCTTATATACATTGTAGCCTTCCCTTCGTGGTATGATATTTCTTATTTATAGAATGACTGTGGTAAATTTGAAACTTCTGGTTATATGGCATGGATGTGGTTGATTTGATATATATATTATATGGCAAGGCTATGTGTGATATGATATACTGTGTATAACAAGGCTGTGGTGTTTACTTATGTTCACTTTATTGCTGAATTGTTATAGGATCCTTATCTATGTTTTCTAGGGAGAATTTTTGGGATATACAATATCACTTTTTTGTAGTTTGTATGCCTTGGGAACCTCACTCTTATTACTAATTACCTATGATATAAATTACATGCTTCTTAGATTATATTACACAACCTGGATTTTTATATACCTTTGGGTTCTTACATACTAGGATTATGTCTCATAACCTATTTGAGACCCTATTAGGTACTCATATAGACTATTTGGATGCAAGTAGGGACTTGGTCAAGCTTCTATAGTTTGATTCTTGACTTTGTGCCATGCTTAGGAATAAGGGATAATGGGACCAAGATGAGGCTTTTGATGCTATCAGAAGATATTTATTTTTGGTATTCGTGGTATTTTGATACATGTATTGTACTAATGCCATGTATACAATTTTTGGATGATTTATAGATACATGACATGTATCATCATCATTTTGTATATGAAATCAATTCTACAATTGTTTATATATTCATGTCTTGGATGTTTATCTATTTTATAATTGGTTTATTACTTTCACTATTGATTTTTATGACTTCTTCCACTGTGTTACAACTTGATAAGAGGGAATAGTATCCATAAATACACACCATAGGTCCTCACTTCTATTCAGTATCCTCTAAAATTTGGGGAGATGGACTAGAATTCATGTGGTCAATTGGGATTGGGGCACCATTCAGTGGCATCCGGGTCTGGGACATTAAAAGGTTCCCATCACATATAAAGCCTCACATAAGTTCCAACTAGGCCTACATATCAAATGAGTTTCAAAATAACTTTACAAAAAACTAAAAAGTACTAACCAAGACTTAATATTTACAAATACAATTCCATTTCCAATACATTTCCAAAACCAAGGGAAAAAACCATTTAAGTTTAGAAGATATGAAACAAGACATTAACTTATTTAGAAACCCAAACACACCTCAAGATTCCAAGAAAGCCTAGATTTAGGAAAAAAATTTGATACCACATTTAAAATTTGAGAACCAAGTATACATTTATAAAACACTGGGGTTTTAGAATAACCTTTTGAAAGGAGGATTGATGTGGAAAATAAAGAGGAATAAGGGAAGTATTTTGAAATTTGGGTTTTAAAGTGAGAGTTATTTTAGAAATGAATTATCACTTGTGTTCCCATCCATATGTGCAACCCATTTACATATGAATATTACAACATCCAATGGTGCACTCATGGAGGCCAACATAGTACCAAATATTCTAATTAAAGAAGCACAAGGGGCATTACAATTAACCACAAGGGTTCACAGAATGAATTGAATAATAGAAGGAACCAAAATAATATCACAAGGTTCAATTCACAAGTAAACTATATATAAAATCAAAAGAAAGGGATTACACCATTTCAAAATGTCAAAACCCATATTATAAGGCCAATTTTCATTTTATCAAACACCTTGTATACATATATATAGGTATAACAAAGGAAATCATTTGAAAACCCCTTTTTCATAAAATTGACAACATAAAAACACCATAAAAAATAAAAACAACACATCAAAATCATAGATATAACCTTTATAAATTAATTAGAAATTCCAAATCATCAAATAGTAAGCTTCAGAAAGGAAATGGATGAAAACACCTGGCTCAACGGTGTGAGAGCGCAATGAAACTCCAAGAGAGGAAATAACTAAGCATGAGAGATCATCCACACACCATAATATCAAATAAAACCACCAAAATTAGACAACCATCAATATAGGATTCATCCAAGATATAACCAAGCCAAGGAAGAACCAATAACCCGAGGAGGGAGAAGAGAATAGGAGGAAAAACACCACAAAACCAAGAAGAACTAACCTTGATTGGAAGGAGGAGGACTAAGGGAGGAAGAAGAACTGAGGGTGAGGATCTTGAGAGACATATTATGTGAAAAAAATGATAAAGTGTGAGTACAAAATTGAAATGGTTTTTAATTATGGGAGGAAAAACTTGAAATTTTATGTTTTAAGAAATATGGGCAAGTCGCATGGTTTTTAAAACCGTGCGCCAACTGTGCACACCCTAATAGAGAGGAGGGGAACAAGCATGGGATAGCCATAATATTTGGGAAAGAATTATCTAACCATGAAACTCAGCTATTTCAAAATGAAAGACACTCTCACATGCTTACCACATAGTTTCCTCTAACCGCGCACAAGCCTTACGCTTTTCATAGACACCAACCACATGCTGCACAGTTTCTCCTTGACATCATATGGTATGTCCAAACCATTCTCAATCCGTGGAATTCAAACTATGCAAGAAGAAAGGGAACTAGAAACACCCTTATCCTTATCCATCCACTTGGTTTCCCCTCAAACCATGCACTCAAGCCATGCACAGAGCCAAAAGCCACCCAAAACCTCCAAAACTCAAAACCTATCACCATAAAATCAACCCAAACATCAACAAAAAAATCCAACACTAATAAAATAATAAAATAAAATAAAAACCATGGTCGGGATGTAACATATCCAGTAAGATTCATTTCCACCCTTTTGTCTTGAGGTGGATCAATAGGTAGTGGGGATTCCAGCACTTAGAATTTCATTTCACATCGTAGTACTTTGCACAATAATCAATGATATAAATGTAAATTCATGCTATTTAGGACATGTTCTTTATTTAGAATTTATCATAGTGTACTTTTAATTTTTCTAGCCATTCCTCTACAAAATAAAACTTAAGGATATCATTACTTTTATCTTGATTACGAGTTATTAGACATTATAAAATTTATTATCTTTAAAGTCTCCTACTATTTTATCTTATTCTAGTAGTCCTAAAACATGAGATTTATAATAATTAGTCACTTGAGTATTCTAGTAGAAATGATACTTAAAAAATATCTTCACAGTCCATGTTTTGGCCATACCACTACTTAGATAGTGTCAAGGTAGGCTTCTGTCTATCAAAACACATTAACTTGTGAATCCTTAATCTGTTTAGTGGAGTCCCATCTATTAAAAAAGATAAATTTTACTTTCTCAATGCTTGAAAATAAAGTTTAAACAATATATCTATGAATATTAATTTGATTCCAAATTTAGTTAAGTCAACCCAACACTCTCATAAGAACTTCCCAATTGTAGGAGGTACCCTCAACTAGAGTTGATAATAACCTCATATAATCTATTTTTTAAAAAATTATGTGATGTAAGGCATTATGACTTAAAATTTATTTGAGGGTTTTATTATTCTCGGTTAATGTAATCATTTTCTTTTTACACTTGATTATTCAATGTGAATACAATCACATATTTACAATGAAATACATATAAAAACATTCACTACATGAGTTCATTTCACCTACACATGTACGCTCATTATTTAATGTGATCATGCATAAAAACTACACATACATAAAATAATAATCCATGCATAAATAAAATTAAACAATGTGATCATGATCTGATACTAATGGCTAATCCATGGAGAGAATAATGGATCAACATTGAACCTAGGGGTAACTCCTTGAGTCGTAATTTACATGAATCAATTTGCATTGATCACCTCTTCCGATGTATCAAAGTCTAGTCTGGTGCCTCATGAAGTAACTTTGTGTAATGTGTCACCTTTCATCTTCATCATTTTATAATAATACCCATACACATGTGAGGGGATCTTGGGTATATAGGGTACAAATAAATAATATTTATTGTGGATGTGCAAACCCTTATACAAATTATGGCGAAAGAGGAAATGAATGAAATACCATTTATTAAATAATTTTTACAAATAAATATATTACAACAAATAAATAAATTAATAAATAAAACCAGACAATCATTGCTTGGTCTATGACTCATGATAAGTTATTACGCTTTAAAACGTTTAAATTAAATAATTTTTTTATCAACTCATCTTGAGGGTATTTCTCATGAATTAAAACAAAAGTAATTTAATTTTAATTTATAAAACTCTTGTTGCACAATCCTAAAAAATGTTTACTTAAATTAAAATAAATTTTATTTTATTTTATTTTTTTTATATTTATTCAGGCTTATTGGAAAATAAAATAAAATAAAATGGCGTAATAACATAAATTACTTTAAGTTTAGAAGATATGAAACAAGACATTAACTTATTTAGAAACCCAAACACACCTCAAGATTCCAAGCAAGCCTAGATTTAGGAAAAAAATTTGATACCACATTTAAAATTTGAGAACCAAGGATACATTTATAAAACACTGGGGTTTTAGAATAACCTTTTGAAAGGAGGATTGATGTGGAAAATAAAGAGGAATAAGGGAAGTATTTCGAAATTTGGGTTTTAAAGTGAGAGTTATTTTAGAAATGAATTATCACTTGTGTTCCCATCCATATGTGCAACCCATTTACATATGAATATTACAACATCCAATGGTGCACTCATGGAGGCCAACATAGTACCAAATATTCTAATTAAAGAAGCACAAGGGGCATTACAATTAACCACAAGGGTTCACAGAATGAATTGAATAATAGAAGGAACCAAAATAATATCACAAGGTTCAATTCAAAAGTAAACTATATATAAAATCAAAAGAAAGGGATTACACCATTTTAAAATGTCAAAACCCATATTATAAGGCCAATTTTCATTTTATCAAACACCTTGTATACATATATATAGGTATAACAAAGGAAATCATTTGAAAACCCCTTTTTCATCAAATTGACAACATAAAAACACCATAAAAAATAAAAACAACACATCAAAATCATAGATATAACCTTTATAAATTAATTAGAAATTCCAAATCATCAAATAGTAAGCTTCAGAAAGGAAATGGATGAAAACACCTGGCTCAACGGTGTGAGAGTGCAATGAAACTCCAAGAGAGGAAATAACTAAGCATGAGAGATCATCCACACACCATAATATCAAATAAAACCACCAAAATTAGACAACAATCAATATAGGATTTATCCAAGATATAACCAAGACAAGGAAGAACCAATAACCTGAGGAGGGAGAAGAGAATAGGAGGAAAAACACCACAAAACCAAGAAGAACTAACCTTGATTGGAAGGAGGAGGACTAAGGGAGGAAGAATAACTGAGGGTGAGGATCTTGAGAGACCTATTATGTGGCAAAAATGAGAAAGTGTGAGTACAAAATTGAAATGGTTTTTAATTATGGGAGGAAAAACTTGAAATTTTATGTTTTAAGAAATATGGGCAAGTCGCATGGTTTTTAAAACCGTGCGCCAACTGTGCACACCCTAATAGAGAGGAGGGGAACAAGCATGGGATAGCTATACTATTTGGGAAAGAATTATCTAACCATGAAACTCAGCTATTTAAAAATGAAAGACACTCTCACATGCTTACCACATAGTTTCCTCTAACCGTGCACAAGCCTTACGCTTTTCATAGACACCAACCACATGCTGCACAGTTTCTCCTTGACATCATATGGTATGTCCAAACCATTCTCAATCCGTGGAAGTCAAACTATGCAAGAAGAAAGGGAACTAGAAACACCCTTATCCTTATCCATCCACTTGGTTTCCCCTCAAACCATGCACTCAAGCCATGCACAGGGCCAAAAGCCACCCAAAACCTCCAAAACTCAAAACCTATCACCATAAAATCAACCCAAACATCAACAAAAAAATCCAACACTAAGAAAATAATAAAATAAAATAAAATGGCGTAATAACATAAATTACTTTTATCAACTCCTTTGGATTGGTTTCATATCATGAGAAAATACCCAGATAGTCCGTTCGAGTCAGGTAGAACCTAACTCAGCCTACTCGGGGTTAGGATGACCCAGTAGGGGTGATATGTTAGTGGCGTACACATGACGAGGGGAAGGATCCCCTAAAGGGGTTCTACATATATTTAGAAAAAGTTTTTTTAAAATTTTTAGTGCTTAAGGAATTATATCTTCCCTCTCAAAGGGGAAATGAGGTGTCTTATTTTATGCTATGAGGATGGCTGAGCCAACCCCAATTTTTTTTCAAATAATTTTTTAAATTTAGTGAAACTTAGGAACTTATTTATCCCCTATGAAAAATAGGGAGTTTATTTTCCACATAGGTAAAAAATTATCACTTCCCTTTTTATTTTTTTAAATTTCAAAAAGCCTAAAATTCAGGCTTGAAACTTTTTCTTAATAATGCGTGGTGGCATTCTCCTCCCCCCAAAATTAGAACCTATATATACATATACATACATAAATATATGTTATATATTAATATATATATATACATATATATTTATTGTAGAGACCTTGACCCCAGTAGCCTAGAGTCGGTGTCGTACTATATTACATTGGCATAAGATACAAGGAATCACATCTTGAAAGACTGAATAGTTTAGTAGTCTTGGTAAACTGGATTTATAAATTATTCCCATATTAAATTAGAAGACCCAAATCACAACATAATTTTTTTTCTAGAATAATGTTATTCCATCTTTTATATTCTTGCATATATTTCGTAGTACACTTCATAGATTCTTGAGGAAAGAAAGAAAAATAAGGGTGAACTAAAATTCTTAGTGAGGGTTAAGTAAAGTGAAATCTATCATGAATAAATAAGAATAATAAACATAGAAGGGTAAATAACTGAGAACTAATTCCATTTAATTAATTAGATAATGAATAATCAATATAACAAGGTAAATAAATGAAAAAACATTGCATTTAATCAATAATTTGAAAATGAAATGCATCTAGATAGAATATAATAGTAAAAATATCCTGGATAAAAATAACTAAACTCTTCATGAAGGAAATGATTAATTATCAGATTTTATATCTTAGGAACATGATACCTCTACCTTCAAGACCTTTCACAAGATAGTTTAAAATACCGTTAAAAACCCATTTAATGCTAGCTTAACTGATGTTTCCCATGATACCTACATATGCATCAAGTGGATATACAATTTTGGGCCCCACCCATCACTATATTTCCAAATAATTCATTATATATCAAATAATATATTTAATTCATGAATCAATATTCCTTAACATAAAATATCGGTATTGGGTAATGGATATGAATTTACCAATATTTCCCCAATCAATCAAATAACTTTTAAATTTAAACACCGTATAATGAAATGAGATAAAATTTAATAAATAATCATATCTATGATAAATAATATGGATATTTAGGGGAAATTTAATCTATAATTATCATATGAAATTAAATATTTCAATGGGAAGTTAATGACTAAAAAATGAAACAAGGTAGTCAATACCAATACTATCTTTGGTCAAAATAATTGAAAACCATCCAGAGGATGAATAAGGATGATATTAGCATATAACCATTAGAGTAAAAATAATGGTTTTTTTGTCATTTTTGAATATAAATATCATAAAAATATATTTAAAATCATTATTTATAAAAATATAATTTTCATTTTGAAATAGTTTTATTTTAAAATCACATTTAAAAACATTTTATTTTAAAACATACTCATAAAATTTCAAAGTAAGATTCAACAAAATGATGGTAATGATGGAAGTTAATTCCATACGTGTCATGAAAGTAAAAAAAATAACATTCCCTTTACACTGTAAAAAGTTTAGAAAATAGACTTGTTCAGAAAACGATACGAATATTTCTTTCACATTTTCATTAAAATATAAATGGGAATTATTTTGAAAATGAAAGAAGATTCCTCTGAAATAATTTTTAAAAATTAAAAATGGTTTAAAATTACATTAATAAATCATTTTGAAAATGTTAAAAAAGATTAATTTTTTTTAGAACACATGGTTTTGGAAGAAAACATATTTCCAACTAAAGAGAGAAATGGAGTTGTACTTTATTAAAAAAAATTTGAAATATTTTTAAGCAATAAAGATTAAAAAAATGGAGATATTAATTGAAAAATATAATTAATAACCAGAGGATAATAAAATTAAATTTTTTATAAAACAATCATCAAATTATTTCCTTTAACCATAATTTATGAATAAACAATCTTGATGAGAATGAGATTGTGAAACAAACCCTTAAAATGATCATAACGTTTAAGATAGAATTAATAAGTGGATAAATTATGTATATAAACTATAAATACCCATAAAAAATTGTAAATAAAACATAATATAATAAAAATTCATTGTACAAATAATCTTATCATTACACAATCAAGAAATAGAAGTTTAAGAGAATGAGTGGAAATTAAGTTAAGAAATCCCTTACCACTTGGAAAATTTTAAGTCAAATAAACTTAGATAAAATAATTCAAATTTAAACTCAAAATAACATTAATAATTAATTATTCTTGATATTACATGTAAAAGAGAAAATATATAAACTATATAAAGGAAACTAGGTTCATAAAATTACAATATGTCTTAATGAAATGAAATTGAGATGAAATACCTAACCTCACATTTCCTTTTTAGTGAACATACTTTAATCTCCTTTATAGTGGTTTTTAACTTGTTATCATATTGATATTTATTATATCATATATGATCCTTTTATAAGATTTTATCCCCCGTTCAATAATAAAATTTCATTATTTTCATTGTTTCAGGTGTTAATTGCCTTGTTTTCTCATGCATGTTTTATCATGAAAGATACGATTATTATGCATATTATATAGTTATATATTATAAAGAATAATAATAATTAAATAATTATCATATTTTTACATATATTTTAATTTTAAAACCAATCATTAATGATGGTTATGAAAAATTAAGTATGCTATGATCATGGTGACGGTATGTCATATGTACGCATGAATAACATTTCCAATTTTCACTGAACATTAAGTAAAAGAAGGTATGTAGTATATTAATTTTAAAAATGATAATTATATCATATATAACATATTATATATTTATATATGTCATCCATGTGGCGTGGTGATGAAAATAGAGTCACATCGCTTCGTGAAGATGGCAGTCCACACATACATGAAAAACGGTATCATGTTTACATGAGTGAAAAGGAAAGAGATAAAATGAGATATATTATCTTTATATAATGATAGATATGTTATTAATATAATAATTATGTCATTTATATCAAATATAATCATTAAATTTATCATCATCACCTTCCATGTGAAGAGTTAGTGAAAGATGAATCACATCGCTTCACGAGGCGGTAGTTCACCGTACATACAAACGATGTTATCATATCTCATATGGAATGGAATTTAAAAATATATATATGATATAGTGACTAAATAGGTATAAATATGTTATAAATATCATATTTATACTTTATAACCATCATCATACCCAACTATGAAAGGTAGAAATGGAAAAATGAACAACATCAGTTCGTGAGGCAGTAGTCCGCCATACACACTAACAACGATTTTGTAACCCATTTGATAGAAGTAGAGAAGGATATAGGTCATGTGATTATTATAAAAAAATCCCAATATATTAAATATAATGAGGTAATTATATCATCATGTTTTAATAAAAATTGAATGAAGTGTAGAAAGAAGTAAAATAAAGACGCTTGTTGAAGAACATTGTCTCTTCTTCTGGTATCCTCCATAGTCTTACACTAAAGCCTTGGAAGATGGATTTATGAAACAAAATAAAGATTTTAGGATTATTTTAGGGTAATTTTTAAGTTATTTGGAAAGTTTTTTGATGAACCAAAGAGTTGTGAAGAAGAAATGAGAGGGGATGGCCTTTCATAAGCGGGGGAGAGGACACACTTTGGTATTTTTGAAAAGAATTGAGTGCTCCAAAGTTTTTCATATGGAAAAAGTGTAAAAAATGGATCATTATAGAAAATTATAGGTTTAATTTATGAAATATTTCCATAAAATAGTTTTTATACAAGTTTATAGTATATTTTTACCCTTATCATTTACCCCTTGGTAAACCCATTTTTACATTAACTATGGTAATTAATTTTTACTGCATTCAATATTCATTTTTATCAAAAATTAATCTGACCTTATTATAAATTATAATTTATGATGATTAAAAAAACGGAACCTATTTATACAAATTAAATTCAAATAAGTGGAAAATTTTAATTTAAAATTAATTCCCCAAACGTGATAAAAAACGAGTTTTTAAAGTGAAAATGTTTAAAAGTTTACAATATTTTTATATAAAAATTCAATATGAAAATGACTAAAATAACCTAAAATAAGTTATTTTATAAAAAATTGAACTAATTTTTATTTAAAAACAATTAAAAATATAATTAAACATTATAAATTATTTAAATGAAAAGATAATTTTCAATTAAAATCCATTATTTTTTACTATTCATCAAAAAATAAAACTTCTCAGAAAAATACCAAGAATTAATCCTAAGTTGGTATTAAAATTTCAAAAATGAAGTTTATTTTTAATATTAATTTTATAAAAGGGTTAAAAATAAAATTTATATTGTGTGTGCCAAGCGTGACTTAACCATTTTTTAGGAAAACATAATTTTTTCAAAAACATTTATTTTTCTTTTAAATGATTCTTATTATTTTTTATAATAAATAGATAACCAATAAATGTGTGTAAAATATATATTTTGATAAGTTAGTTAATGATATTTATACCCACATTTCCAATAATTAGGCAATAAATATCATATTAAATAATGATTTTAATAGTATATTATTGTTCTATAAAACTCGATCTTGCGTGAAACACAAGCTGGTAAAGAAACTCATTACTACATATAAAACAAGATAAAATTAGTATTGTGTGTATTGAATGATAGTGAATATATATTGAATTTATTTAAAATATTAAATATATCATAAAGTCTTAGGATGTTATATTCCTTTATACACTTGGTGTTGCATGTCATAAATGCAATCGAATATGATGTTCATATTTTAAAATTTCGAGATGTTACATTTATGCATATATATATTTGTATATATATATATTTAAATGTAATTTTTATTTAATTATTTATTGAATCATACTTTTTTGGTGTTGTATCTCGGTCATATGGATCTTGTACGGGTAGGGTTCCGACCATCACTTCTAACCCGATGAAAATGGTCTTTGGAGAAATAATACCAAATTGGTGAAATATATATAAATACATATCCAATATTGGTTTTAAGCCCGAATAATTATAATTTTGATCTTATATGACCATAAATTGGTTATATGATGTATGATCGATGCACCATTTGTATCAGTAAGACCATAAAAAATCCCTCTTCTTGAATAAATGAAAATTTAGTTTTTAATTTGAATTAATTAAATGATTGCTCACTTTGATACCAATTAGAGGGACCCAATGATTTTTGAAAGTTTGAAATGGGTATTTTAAAATTTTTGGGTCTGGATTTATAACTAAACATCAAATATGGCATACCCATCCCGAATTCATCCAACGGTTGTGTGAAAATTAATTAAACATCATGTATGAAAAAAAATGAAAAATTAAATCTAAATCATACTTCATATGATTTTTGTCATAAAAACGTTTTTCTCATCATCGAGGATGGTCACTCTAAGGAACTGAACACAAATCCATTTAGATTATCCACACATGTTCTAGAAGCTTGATCGACAATCGACCTACAAAATTCAGGTGCTAGCATGGAGAATTGAAGTCTATTAGATATCATCACGATCATGGGAAATAAAATTAACGATGCTTGGGATTGGATCAAATGATTCTTGATATTCCATTTACTTTATCTCTTTAATACTTGAGAGATATGGGAGAGGATATAGAATTCAAGAAAAACCTCCCCCAACATTTTGGACCATAAAAATTATTAAATACTTATGTTATAACTTCCATAAATTCCATTTAGTTCCTTATAGAAGTTAACCCTTTATATATACCAAAAAATGACAAAAATGACACTAAATACTTTCCGTAATTGTCATGGATATTTTATCACATGCTTGAAACACATAAACTATATTAAATGATAAAATAAAATTCATTAAATAAACTCTCCCCTTCTATAAATATTAAAAAAAACTTGAATGTTTAATATTAAATATTCATTTGAAAAATATTTTATCATTATATTCACTGATTATCTTGTGAATATAATAAGTAAATAAATTTAATGGTTATTATTATAAAATTGAAAAATATTGAATTTTTTTATTTACTTTTTGATTATATAAACTTTGAAATTTCCCAACCACTACCACAGGGGGCACCATGTCCCAAAAATCAATTCAATAGAATTGGCCAAGCGTCTGAATACACTTTATGGGTGACCCTCTAGGACATTATCTTGATCATAGTGAGTGATACTCATAGATCAGGAGTGAAGTCTAGAAACACATCAAGGCCACTAACGAGATAAGGTTTAGTCATAAAAATGATAACCACCTATGAAAACATGTCTTGTAATATAATCTCTTTTCCTCACAATGTATCATAAATCAGGATGCACACTTCCCATCATTATCCTTTCTTGATTTATTTATTCATGACCCTACTTGATAGTCTTACGTGTAATCACCATTAATATGGATTTAATAATAGTACTACCATCCTAGTAAACTTGGAATAATACATATCATTATTTCAAAAGTGACAAAAACATTATTGATCATTCAACAAATGTCATACCATAAATTATGAAACAAATTTAAGCTACCTCACCACAAAATAAATTTCATGGTTGTTTTCTCAAAAATTATCTAATGGTACAAAAATATAATGATCTCAATTCAGGATACCAATAAAATCTCTTGTAGATAAGAAAAACCAATGACACTTAAAACATATTGTACTCCTATTGGTGGGCCAGTCCTCATGATTCCCTCTACATGAGATCACTAAGTGAGAACTTCATGAGAGGAAGTCTCAATACCTATGAGCCCCTAAAACATAATAGTCATACATAATATTTGTCTAGTGTGTATGATGTATCTAGACCACAAGACTTATGTTTAAGATTAATTTGAGAGTATATAGAGGTTCTCATTATAGATGGTAACTACTATAACATATTGTTGCAACAAATAATTTAAGGACATTACCATGTAAATAGTGGACACATAAGTGTCAACTCTGTTATGGTAATTTTACATAATGCATAATTCTATATAAACATTATTAGGTAATAAAAAATTACTTTTCAAGTTAGGTCTAGGGAACACACTTTTATAACACTATTGGAATGGAAGGACCTGATGTATGAGAATATTTTATAGATGGATTGTGTCCTTGATTTAATCATTTAGAACAAATATGATGATCAAATTTAGAACTACGAGACCTTCTTTGATGTTATCTGGATTTAACACACTTAATGAACCTTAGGCTCAGAGGATGACAAAAAAGTGTTTAGATGTGGGAAATTCTTTCAAGAAACCTTCAATGTGGGATTGATAGGTTCCCCCCAATTAAATATTAAGGTCAATTTTTTTTTTATTTCCAATTCAAGGGTGGATATTGTAGAAAACATGATGGGGATGTTATCTATAACATCATGATACCCCATTTTGGGTACTTAAATTATTCTATTTTGATAATCTGTTGTTTGGGTCATATCATGGGTTGTTTTGGGCGACTTATAGAGTTTTCTAAATGTTTTTGGGTATGTAAATGGTTGGCACATGGTTAGAGAAAACTATGCGGGACATCCCAGGATACCAAGAACCATTTTTTAGAGTTCTAGAGGAGGTTTCATGGTTAATACAAACTATGTGGCCTAATAATCAAACCATTCAGCAAGAGATAGTGGGTCATGCATGGTTAGTGCATGATTTTTTAAATCGTGTGGCCAAACTATGCAGCTCTTCCAGTATCCTAGGATAGGGCGCATGGTTGGTGCACGATTTTCCAAACCGTGTGGCCAAACCATGTGATGTGTATTAATTGTTCCAAATTTTTATTTTAAGTTCTGACATATACCCCTTTGGCCTCATTCTTATCATATTGGATTAGACTCTCAACCAAGGTGACTCCTCCTAGAGATTTAGGGGTTTCCTTGCCTCCCAATAATCAGTTTTGATAGATCTTTTATTATTAGATCTAGATTTATAAATGTATGTGACTGTTTCTTATCATTATTCATTGATCTTGTAGATCCATTCCTCTTCTCTTGAATGGAATCATAAATCAAGTCTGTTGATGCAATATTTATGGTTTGTGACTTGATCTAATAGGATTTTATATAGATCCATTATGGAATTGGGTTTTTTTATCTAAATATATAATGGTTGTTGTGTGATATTTGATAATTATTAAGGTATGTGTTTTATATCTCTCCTGTTATTATATTGATAATGAAATGGAGATTATAATTTGTGATTTTTTGGTTCTAAGATTCTCCCTTGATCATTATATCTCTTCCTCTATTTTTGTATCCCTTTTTAGTCATTGATGAGTTTTTGAATTGAGGTAGGTGGTTTCATAATAAAATTATTATCAAGTTAATCCTTAAATGATTACTATTTTTTGAATGTATTTCTAATTTATTTTCAATAATTGATTTAAGATTCTTGATAAATGATTTCTAAATGGCACAGCGTGTGTTGAACCTCTTTGATTGTAGCTTTTGAAATTAAGTGATGATTTTGTAGAAAATGGATTTGAAATGAAATAATGATTTGATAAAATAAATTAATGATGATTCTTGAGAAATGATGGCATGAATTGTTTTATTATCCTGAAATGTGATAAATAGTTTTTAAAGTAATGAGTTTTAATGAAAATAATTTTCTGTTGGGTTTCTAAATGAAATTTAATGTTTTAAAATTTGAACTTGGGAATGATTTGAATTGATTGATTGAATGATTTAAGTTTAACTGAAAATAATATACCCCCTTGTATATTTTATTACCTTGAATCACATGAAATCATGGTTATCTAGGAGGTGGATATTCACACTAGGTAAAACTGATTATCTAGAAATGGAATGATGAGGGGAACAATACCAAAATACTTTTTAGGCAGGGAGTTTATTCTTTAGGGTGTTATCCTACTCCCCCAGGCTGATGGATCTAGGGAAGTGTGTTCATAGTAGGATCCATATTTCTTCGATATTGTGAAAAAACTTATGAATCAATCTAACTAAATATTTAGGCAATAATCATGGTGTTATGATTGAAAATAATTATTTTATTACAATTTTTTATGAAATGTTTATTCATTCCTATTTTGATAAAATGATATATTCATTCCTATTTTGAAAAAGATTCTTGTATATGTCTATTTTTATGGAAATTTTCTTTTGTACCTATTTTACACTATCCATTGAAATGAATTTAAAATCATCTTTTGTGTTGAATTTTGAAATGATTATCATTCCAAGATTTATTTAAAATTATTATCTTTTGGTTTATTTTATATAGATTGCTTATGAAATGCTTGGTAAAATCCTATTAGGCTATTGTTTCTCACACCCTAATTTTTTTCCTATGGTTTTTTAGATTTTCATATATCAGGTATAAGAAAACAAAAATAACCTCTTAGATATGTAAAGTGTTATTGATTCGAGAGACTTGGGTGTTGGCATTGACTGGTGAAGTATGTGATTTACTTATTACATTTATATCTTGGGATAATGTCTTAATGGTTTTGATGTGATGATTTTGGATGTGGTTTCATTTTGAGGCTTATATCTGTCTTCTTGTGGTACTTTTCTCTTAAGGAGTGTTTGAAATACCAACTATTTATCATTTCTTATACACTAATTTATCTTGATTGGTTATTCTTGTGGAGAAATCATTATCTACTTATTTATTTGGATTCCCATAAAATTTTTTCCTACTCATGAGGATAAATAATTCCCTTTACTCCACACCAAGAGTGATTTGGAAACTATTTAAGCCGGTTATCCATGTTGGTTCATGAAAAATTAGCATTAAAGGTTGTAGTTCCTCTTCTTGTATGCAAGTGTGCAGTTTGAGATGTCCTAGTAGAAATTAGATATGATTCTTGGGACTTTAGGGGTATGTTATGAGTGAGTACTTGGCTAGATCTCATCATAACTAGCCTTAATTTATCATGGTCTATTGGGGAAAAGTATCTTTGAGGAATTTTATTGATACGATTCTAGGATTTTTCCACGATTTGATCAAATAATTATGTTCCCAAATTGAGTTTTGAATGATAAGAGTTGATGTTGTTGTGTCTCTTGACTGATATTTCTATGTCATCTGTTGATGTTGTGTAGTACTATACCCCCAAGAAGTTGTTTTTATAGACTCCATAAGTGACATGCTGATGAAACAAAACAAGTGAACCCTCCAATAGACTGAAACTTTGTATATGTTATAGTTCACGTGGTCCAAGCTCTGGTCCAAGGGGTTTCAATTACCCCTATTCAGACTATATAGGATATACCTATGAGGAATGATATTAGATATCATTACCATTAGTTTCTATGGTAGAAAACACTCTCCTAAAATAGTTTTAATTAACCTTAGATGGTATAGGATTGGTTGAAAAATATTGAGAAACTCATTGCGATCTTGAAGATTTTTGGCTATTAAGGTGAAATTTTCTATCTCCAAACATGAAGGAACTAAGAGGTGGTGGTGGAATACTATAGTTATGGAAAATAAGAATCAGTACTTGGAGTGAAAAAAACATCGAGGGTCATTTCATGGAGAAATTATATCAAGATTAAATGGTTTTGTCTAAGACTATAGAGTTTCATGACCTTTATCAAGGTGATTAGATCATGACTCGGTATAAATATCATTTTTTTGTACTTGCTCAGTTCTTACCCGAGATAGAGTCAAATGAATAGATGAAGGCCTAAAGGTTTCAGATGGATCTTTGATTAGATATCCAATATAATATATTCATGATAAATCTTACTACTTATGTTATGTCCCATTATGGATTTTATGGATAAGATTGACTAGGATAGTAAGTCAGGGTTAACTGGATTTACTCTTATTCCTAGAAGAAGTTTTATTGTCTCATTTATTATAAAGAGGAAGAAAAATTATTCTCATAGTGGGAATTATAGTGGAATTTCTCAAAAAAATAATATCTCTAAATATTCTACGGTAACTGGTAAAGGACCACCGAATTATTTCCAATGTGGAAAAGTTGGTCACTCAAAGTGTGTTTTCATGGAGGCATTAATGATCTATAACTCCTATGGATGATAAGGTCACTTGATTTTTTTTTCTAAATTTTTACCACTCCTCATAGTGGTATGATATCTTTAGTACTAATAGGATCTATGTCACAATTAGATGCTTTAGGAACAAAGGGGTTCTAGTGATATGAATGAGGAATGAAGCTGCATTATACAGTGGATGTGAATTGATATCTATTTTTCATGCATGCATTTGATAGTAGTTTAATATATTGGCCTATTTATTCTAATTATTATTCTTGAAAATTTGTGAATGGTTAAACTCATTTTTTGTTTTATGGTAGGATATAACAAATAATTAAAAAAGGAGAAAAAAGACACTTCATGCTTTGAGCGAAGTGGCATGACACTAGTTTTTTGAGGATGGTCATATAGCACTTCCAAGGTAAAAAATTGAATTACCAGGAAAAATGAGAAATCCATAGAATAAAACTGACATTACACATTATGTAATCATTATATGTCATATACCAGTGCAATTCATGAAAGATAGACACATCATGAAGTGGGGAAAATCAACATAAATATTTACACGTCGTGTAAACATTACAAGTCGTGAAAAGTGTCAAGGCGGGATTTAAGAATCTAGATTTTATGTATATTTAATCTTTGACATGATTTAACAACTTTTTATCCATTTTTAAGTCATTTATTAATACTCAACCCCATATGGTGCCTTTAAATGGATGGCTAGTCTACTGTTATTGGGAGATACTGGAAGAACAAAGCTTGGAGCGAGAAGCTGCGTTGTCTAGGGGACTCCCCAATTTCATCTCCACTTTATCTTTTCTCCTTAAATATTATCCTCTCATCACTAGGATGAGGGGGTAAACCCACATTGTTCTAGGTTTATGTAATATAATGGGGAAGGTTGTTTTGGATTGATTTCTTTTTATTATATTCATGTATTTGGTTTTCCACAATTTAATATTAAAATTCCAATCCCTTTATTTTCCTTTTGTCACAAACACTGATAATTGATTTTTAAAGGAACATTACAATTGTGTAATTGAAAACCCTAAAAAAGGCATGAAATTTTTTAGATTTAGGGGAAATCAGATTTAAATATGATATTGAGACATAATTGATTCAATGAAACCCTAAATTACCTGTCCAAGAGAAATAGGGGATTGCCTCATCAAGGAGGGGATACCACGACCATTTGATCTTCCTCATATCAAGTCCAACACCAATCATGCACTAATCAACCTATTTTCTAAAATAAAATTGCACGTAAACCCTGAAATTACAAAAAACCATACACGTTTTCACAATTTTATCTTAATAAATTAATTTTCTGTTCTTTTTTGTTTTTATTTATCAAAATCAATCAAACTAATATTTTATCACCACTTTTTTTAATTTAATAAAATAAAATCTTTTGAAAAACCAATCAAAATAATTCACCATTTTTGTGGATCCGACCTCTAACTTTCCTAATACTAAATTTTAATTAATTAAGTAGTATAGTTTAATTTTTTTTTATAATTTTTAATTTTGATTTAACCTGTTGGGAAATAATGACACCCAACAGGGCTATCAAAACTAGAACCATTACTGGGAATGGTTACAAGTTAGTTTTTATGTTTTTAATTTCAAATTTAATTTTATTACTTTATTACAATTCCAATTTTTACGTTTGGTATTTTGTGCTGAAATTCTCAAATTGAGATCTTTAATGCACAACTATAACACTCGGTCATAGAGAAAATAAATCATCGAGTATACACACCATTCTAAACTAATCCCTGGGAGAAAATTCACTACACCAATATGGGGGATGAGGAAAATCATCATACTAGGTTTATTCAAAGAGATCACAGTTTACAGTCGCTCGTAGAATAAGGGTGGCCATCAAACACAAGATTGAAACTAAGCATCTTGGAACCCTATACTATGAAAAAAACTTTGAGGTTATGCCTACAATAAATTCAATGATCTCAAATAATATTCAATTCATAAGACTTCCATATGAATATCCAAGCAAGCATATCGTAAACTTCCTTGAGCTCTACAACACATTCCAATTCCATAATGTTTCAAGCGATGAAGTAAGACTCTATCTATTCCAATTTTCATTTTGTGAGCGAGCTAAAGATTATATTCAAAGCCTTCCTACAAATTCCATCAGGACATGCAATGATCTGGCATGAAACTTTCTTACCTTATTCTTTCCACCTTCTAAGTCAATGTAAAAATGGTTAAAAATTCTTAACCTAGGTCAATTTGAAGATGAATCTCTATATTCTATATGTGAATGATATAATGATATGAATTAAAAATTCCCCCATCATGGTATAAGGATTTGGATTGTAATAAAAACGTTCGATAAGGGTTTTTTAAAGGGAAATAGATCAATTCTTGATGGTGTAGTTGGAGGATCATTAATGAAGAAGTCTCATTAAGTGAGATACCACTTGTTATATTAAATAGTGAGAAATATTTTCTAGTGGCAAGGAGAAGGGACACAATGAAAAAGAGTTAATGTAATCAATAACAATGAATGGATGAAAAAAACTATAATAATTATCAAATAAGATGGACATTATGATGGGATAATATAAAAACCACAAAGTTACATGTATACAAGACACAAATTATGCTGACTACAATCGTGGTAATCAATTTTAGGTTTGACAGACACAAAAATAACAAAAGCACAAACAAGGATATCAACGAAGTCCATAAGGGTACCAACCAAAAGAACCCTAAGGGCCCAAAATAACGATCCAGATCCATACATTAGAAGATACACCGACTAAATTCATAACCGCTTCTAGGGATTCACTCAAGGAAATAAAAGAAGAATCAATGAAAAAAAGTCTGAATTGTGGAACCTGGAGCATCAAGTTGGCTAGATTTCTAATCAGCTGAGAGAGAGATCTAGAGGAGTGCTATAAGGATGACTTAAAGTACACTGACTGAAGGTTTCGGGTGTAGCAGAAGCTCGTGGGTGGATATACCCACTTGGATTTTTTTCATTAACAATGATCAATCTGGGATCAATACGACTGTTGGGAAAAAATATCTCAAGGTATCATTGAAGCATTTTTGAGGTGATTGTGTTTATTGACAATGTGGACATCAGTGTTGTGATTGTTGACAAAGCAAAGCATGACATACAAATTTGTTGACAAAGGGGATTTCATGGTGGAATGTCGAGTTCAAGAGCTGTGGTCAATGATCCATGTTTGATTCAAGAACTTCGACAAAGGAATGGATGATCTGGAGGCGGTACAAAAAGAACAGATACAAGGTGGCACCGTTTTCTAGTGTTTTCCAAATTTTTTGGCTTGAAAATAGACGAATGAAGAAAAGTGGTTTTTGGAAAAGGGACTTGCACGCCATGTACTTGAAGGAGAGGAAACTCGCATGACTAATGTTTTTCAAGTTCAGAAGGTCAAAATATGGCAAAGGAAAGAGGGTCGCGCAGGTATTGGTGTGGTCGCGCAGGTGACTTGCGCGCCGTGAAAGGACCTACGTGCTGGTGCCTAAGAGGGTTGGAAAGTTGCGCTCCATATGTTTTTCAAGATCAGATCTTCGAAATATGGCAAAGGAAATAGGGTCGCGCAGGTGTCTTGCAGGGGAAGAAACCTGTGTGCCGGGACTTGCACACTAAGGGGAGACTTGCACGCCGCCACGTAGGTTGACCAAATGCCTATAAATACAGGCCACCCCTCCTCCTTTTCAACAGAGTTCAACACTTAGAAAAATCAGAGCTCCTGTCGTGCTGGTGTGGTGGTCACGTAGGTGGTGTGTGGTCATGCAGGTGGATTTGTGCGCCAGTGTTTGAAGTTGAGCACCGGTTGGTAGTTTCACGCCAATATTGGCTTGGGCGTAAAAGGGATTGAGTCGCGCAGGTTTGGAGTTGTAGAAGATTGTTCCATGCAGGTGGTAGAGGCAAACCTGCGCGCTAGTTGTGACTTGTGCGCCGGGTTAGACCTGCACGCCAAGTAAGGTTGATTCCCCGATAGTGTTTTTGGGCTGTGCGGAAGCTAGAAGTTTTCCCGACACCTTCGGTTCAAAGATAGATTCATCTATGGTTAAAAGTTGTACTTCAATAGAGCATCCACATACAATAGAGGATGTATTCATTAGAGAAAATTAAGAGACCTACAAGTCTATAAACTATGAGTGGATCCTTTCCGGAGTAGTGAGCAAAGGAAGAGGAAGAATGTGATCCTCTCCACCAGTAGTGAGCCAGATAGAGAGAAACAGGGAGTGACCCTTGAGAAAGCAGTGAGCTGACCCTAAAATTTGTAAAGGCAGTAAACCTGGGACATAATGACTATTCCCGAACCTTGTAATCCACAACTAGTGAAGTTTAGTGGAATTTGGTATGACCGAAAACTTGTCGGCGTATGCTCCTTGGACGTAGCCCTTAACAGTGAACCAAGTAAAAATTGTTGTGTCCTGTGCATACTTTACTTTCTGTTTATATTGAGCAACAGGAAAGAGAGAGAAGATTGTTTTTCTTAACAGGGAAACAAGATCAGAACGGGATTTATTTTTAAATTAGTCATACCCTGATTCACCCCCCCTCTCAGGATACTCAACCTTATGGAACTAACAATTGGTATCAGAGGGAGGTTGATATTTGTTATTCTCTCAATGGAGGTCACTAATCATAAAGGGATTCCGATCTTTGACGGATGTAATTTTCAGATATGGAAGAATCGAATGCAACATTATTTCCGATCTTTGTTAATGGATGTGTTTTCAATAGCTATGCATGGTATCACAACTAATATTAATAGTGGTGCATTATTAGAAGATGAGCATATAGAGTTGGATACTGATTCCAAAGTAATCAATGCCTTACGAGGATCCCTTTCCAATCCCATCTATACAAGGGTGATGTCATAAAAAACGTCACATGCTAAGTGGAAAAAGATTTTGAATATATATGAAGGGGATACAAAGGTCAGAGAGGGAAAGCTGCAAGTGTTGTGGAACAAGTACGAAGATCTGAGAATGAACCCGAATGAGTTCGTTGATGCATTCTTTGACAGGGTAAATGCTGTGGTAGAAGACATGCGAGGTCTTGGTGAAATTATCGAAGACATAAAAATTATGAAGCACATCTTGAGAAAACTTCCAACTCAGTTCAATATGAAAGTTTCTATTTTAGAAGATAAAGACCCGAAATAATTGACATTGGATAACCTGCACAGTACCCTTGTTGCATATGAAATGAGAAATGATTATAACGACGCTGTGGAAAAGGGGAAATCCAAATAGGTGGCATTTAAGGCCATAAAGAAGCTCACCATTGAAGATTCTCAGGAGGAAGAAGAGATAGATGAGGTAATGTCATTCCTCTCCTCAAACCTTCAAAGAGGAAAAGGAAAGTTCAAAGGGAAACTTCCTATTGCATGCTTTAGATGTGGAAAGGTTAGACATCTCATAGCAAGATGCCCCAAAAAGTTTCAAGAAGAAAATGATGAAGATGATGTTGAAATTCCCAAGAAGAAATCTTCAGCCTATGTGAAAGGGAAGAAGCAGTTCAAGATAAATTTCTTCAAGAATAAGAATCTTCTTTCACAAGAAATAGATAGTTCAGACGAGTCTTAGGTTGAAGAGGTTGAGGATATTGAAAACTATAAAGATCGTGGAGAAAATTCTATGGTGGCGTTCGTCGGTATTTCTCATGAAAAGGAAGAAACTGACACTGGAGAAGAAGAAGAATAAGTTGAAGGAAGAGTTGATATGGAAGACGAATTGGAAGCAGCTTTTGAGTAGATAGACATTTGGAGATCCAAAATAAAGAAAGCCAATAAAGTTGTTCGTGATTCCAAACTCTATATGCAACAACAGGATGAAGAAAATTCTGAGCTGTTAAAATAAATTGAAAGACTAAAATCCTCAACACCAGAGAGCTCAGAAAATATTATTGAGTATAAGCTTAAAATTGAGGAACAAGAGAAGGAAATTTATTGTTTGACAAACACAGGAAAGGATCAGGTCAGACATATCAAAGATCTTGAAGAAGAAGTGGTTAGTATGCGATGAAAAATGAAGGATCAAGAAAAACCCTTGACCTCCAATGTGATGTCAGGAAATCAGGTCATTCTGAAGACTGAAAAGGTGAAAGAGGAGCCTAGTTGTTCAGCAGGAAAGAAGCAGCAATTGAGCTCAGTCGTTAAGGCTGATTTAGGGCTTGATAAGAAGCAAAAATATGTGGCAATTAAAGTCAGACCACAAGCACCCGTCCCAAAATTGACGGTTGATTTGGGCATAAAGCAGAATTAGAATATTCAGAGATCCCAAGGGGAAAATCGTAGTGTTGAAGTAACACGAAGGAATGCACCTTATATCAGGTGTTATTGTTGTGGGAAGATGGGACATTCACAGTATGTGTGTTCCACAGCCAAGAGATATCGAAGGGAATAAGAACAGAGGTGGAAGCCAAACAGAGAACAGTTTTCTAGAACATATTTCGAAGGACACTGTTTTTGGTGCGGTGGATTTGGGCATATGGCTAGGTACTGCATTTGTAAGAACCCAGATCTTCGTTCAGGTATTTTTTCCCTTTTTCTGGAGTTTTTAAGAAAAATGGTTTTTTTCTGGAATTTTTTTTCAAAGTACATGCCGTGTACTTTCTGAGTACACGCCGTGTAATCTATTCCGACTCGAAGCCATGTGCTGGCCATGTCCGGGCCACACACACGGTGTGTAAGGCTGAGGTGGAGGCCGGTTTTTCGGAGTACGGAAAAAATTTAAAGTACACGCCGTGTACTCTAGAAGTACACGCCATTTACTTTCTTTCTTTTTCATTAAACGGACCGGGGTCGCGCCTAACCCCCATATTTGTCTTCTTCTTCAGTTTTCGACCGTCCGAGAGCGTCCATATGGCCGGATCTTCGACAGAGTCCTGCCTCGCCGTCCGTTCTCCGATTCGAGCACGGTCGATTGAGTTGGAATTGCAGCGGTGAGTTCTTCCTTCTGCTTGAGCCTTGTTTCTTGATTCCTCCTTGTTTTCAAGTTATTATGGGATGAACTTTTTGTGCGTTTTCTCAGATCTACGTTGTTCTAAGGGGAATATGTCGTCGAGGTTCACGTATATCGATCTCCTAGGATCGAGGAAGGTGGTTTGTGCCTTTCCGTAGAAAGTTGATGAATATTTTGTGAAATTTCCACCAATACCCTTGAACGGGGTATTGAGTGTTTCCTGTTTTTCCCTTATTACTTTCCTGCTTTGCTTGATTGCTTTAGTAGAGGTTATTTCTTGTGATTAGAGTATTTTGTTGTGCTCAGATTTCTTTTCCATGCTTGTTCTGCCTGTTTGGCGTTTTTCCAGTTTCCATGCCTAGTTGTAGGATTGTGGACTGTTGTTATTTATTGTTGTTGAGCCTTAGTTGATAGCTAAGTAGTTCTTGAGGTTTACTTGGACGATACACACACACTGAGCATGTTTAGTTACTCAGGACTGTGAGAACCTAGGGTACCAGACCAAAGGGATAATTGATGGAAGGGCTTCTCTAGAGTGTCTTTTAATCACGATGCGAGACCAAGTGGAGAATTGATAGAAGGGCTTCTCCAGAGTGTCTTTTAATTATGACGCGGGCCATAGGGGGAATTGACGTTGAGTGCTTCCCCAGAGATCCTTTAGCACAATACGAGACTATAGGGGGAATTGATGGTGAGTGCTTCCCCAGAGAGTCTGCTTAATTACGTAGATGAACCAGAGGGGTGAGACTATGTGTGCCTCCCAGAGGGTTTCTAGTACTTAGAGGTTGAACCATAGGGGCTAGACTATGAGAGATACTTAGAGGGTTACCTGTTTTCTCTTTTATTGCTGGCTGCTTACTTGTGTGCTAAACTTGTTAGAACTATGGATTGTAGCTGTTTGTGCTTTTCCATTTACTACTTCTTGTTTTATTACTGCCATGTATTCATTGACTGTTTGGCACAAATCTTTGGGTGATTGCCTAATGGTATTGTATCTCACACCCTATTTGGGCCATGCTTTTGGGCCCAAGTAGACTATGTTGCTGCAGGTATAGACAAGGGCAAGCACACTTCTTATTCAGGATCTTGATTGCACCAGGAGCTGGGGAGCATGGGACCGAGCCGTGGCTCGCGATGCTGAAGAGATCACTTTGTTTTTCTTTTTCACTTGGTTTCAGTTGTATTTCAGCACGTTGTTGTGTTTTATGTTTTACTTAGATACTTTTACCTGCTGCATCATTGTCATCATAGTTTTATATCTACATTGTTTCCACTGTTTGGTTTCTATTATTATGCATGTTGTTTACTGCTTCTGCTATTTATTGTTGCTTTCTTACCTTGTATACCTTACTGAATGAGGGAATAGTTTCCCCACTGACTCACCAAGGCCCTCGCTTCTAGTCGGCAGCCTCTGGCGTTCGGGGAAACACGCTTGAGGTCACGTGGCGAACCAGGTACGGGGCACCAGTGGAGGGGCTCCGGACTCAGGACATTACAAAGTGGTATCAGAGGAGTTCTTTTCTCTTGATTTACTGTTTGGAGACCTTATCCAGGGATAGGACGGATTCGGTACTTAGCGTTAAGCTGTTCTCGGGAGTAGCTAACCCGTGTACAGGTAAAAGCCATACTACCTCGTTAATTGCAGTTTTCTGGTTTTGAGATTTTATGGTTGGTATGTTTTCACCTAGAGTGATTTGTATGACTTGTGCGGTTATTGTTTTGATATTTCGGTTCTATTTCTGTCGCAACCTGATGAGATGAGGGTATGCCATCTCATGCATCATATAGGCACTTGTAGAAATCACATGTCATGCATTCTTACCATGCCATCTAGGGTGAATTAGCGATTTCATGCTGTTGTGATAGACTTTGTGTAGATTATGCATGTTGTTGTGATAGTTGTTTGATAGATTCTTTGCTGTTGTGTTAGAAAAATGTTACTTTGTTCCTTGATTAAAATGATCACTGAATTTTGTTTCTTGAGGTGTTACGGGCCCTCACAAATCATAATTTGGCACCCTTTTCCCTTGTTTTAGTGTTTATGGAATTCTGCGCAGTTTCTGAGATACTACCCATAAAAACCCATAATACACGACGTGTACTTTTTGGATACACGCTGTGTAGTTTTCAGGCCGTGTCACTGACTGTGTGAGCAGAACACGGTGTCGTAGGAGTAACTTCGGGAACACGCCGTGTACCATTGGTACACGCTGTGTGAGTTTGGAGCCGTGTACCCGGCCATGTCACTAACAACACGGGCCGAGGAAGCTCGGGTAGAACACGCCGTGTACGTAGGGAACACGCCGTGTAGTCCTGTCCAGGTGCCCGGCCATGTCACGAACAACACGGGCTGACGTGACCTTCTTTTCCACACGTCGTGTTTGTTCGGAACACGCTGTGTAGTCTTGCTCAGGTACCCGGCCGTGTCACGAACAACACTGGACGGTGTTTCCTTCGCCTATGCACGCCGTGCTTGTTCGGAGCACGCCGTGTAAGGTCTAGCCGTGTAGACGGCCATGTACTCAACAACACGGACCGCCAAAGCCTCGTCTAGTGCACGATGTGTTTTATTCGAACACACCGTGTAGTCTCGGGTTGAGTCGGACCCTGTGGGTTAGCCATGTGAGGAGACTCGGGCAGGGGAATAGTTTTCAAGCACACGCTGTGTGTGGGGGTCAACACGCCGTGTAGTTTGAAGTGTACACGACTTGTAGGGTGAGATTACACACCCATGTTAGTGGTTTAAGTAGACACGCCGTGTAGTTTTATACACACCGTGTAGTCATGTTTTGCAATCTTGTGTGTTTTTCCCCCTGTTCCCATTTTGTACTCTTGTGTTCTCTGTCCTTGTTTTCCTGATCTAAGGTGTGCTTTTGATCTTTCAGAGCTATGCCTCCGAGACATCCTCCGGTCATACGTCTGTCGTCAGACAGTGATCAGATGCCAGATAGGGCTGATCGGGGACTTCCTGTCGATCCCCCAGCCGAGCCAGCCTTGGCACCAGTTGTTGTACCAGTTGTGGGCACCGATGCGTATTTTAGGGAGGGTTTCATGAGGATGATGCAGGCCTTCCAGGGAGCACTACCTCCTGCCTTGTCTATGGAAGACTTGACGCGGGTCTTTCAGCAGCATCATCCTCCCACGTTCTCGGGGGAGGGAGGACCTCAGGCTGCAGAGTCATGGCTGGAAGCCATGCTGACTATATTCGAGCATCTAGAGATGCCTCCAGAGAGGCGGGTCAAGCTTTCCACCTACATGCTCTGAGACTCCCCCAAGAGGTGGTGGGACGTGATCTCACAGGCGGGTCAGCAGCAGGCTATGACTTGGGAGGAGTTCCAGCGCGTGTTTTACGACTACTTATACCCGGAGACCCTGAGGGCCGATCGAGCTCGAGAGTTCATGAGCTTAGAGCAGGGTAATCTATCGATCATGGAGTATTCCTCTCATTTCACTGAGCTTCAGCGTTTTACACCCTTTCGGGATGGGAGTGGGGTGTTCTTGGCGAGGAAGTTTGAGGATGGACTTAGGCGAGAGATTCGCTCACAGGTGAACATCTTCCAGCTGAATTCCATTACTTCCATTGTCAACCAGGAACTGATTGCAGAGCGCAATATGAGAGACTCTGGAGCTGCGAGTCAGGGCGGTTCTGCTTCCAGAGCTAGCTTTCCTTCAGATAACAGCAAGAAGCGCCGTAGGGAGCCTACACACGGTGATTCGAGGAAGAGAGATGCATCATCTGGCAGCCAGGTGACATGCTATCAGTGTGGCCGGGCAGGGAACACGAGGCTACAGTGCCAGAGAGACCCCGTGGAGTACTGATCTTGTTGCAATATGGGTCACCTTCAGCGTTTCTGCCAGGTTTTCCCAAAAGTAGCAGGTGACCGGGGTTCTTCCATGACTCCTTGTTCAGGAGAAGCCCCACCAGTCTCTCACCAGTCAGGGAACTGGAGTTCTTCCGGCCGTTCGGGCCGAGGTGGAGGTCGAGGATGTGGCGGTCAACCACCAGTTACTCATCACCAGCAGGGAGGTTCAGCTCAGAGCGGTCAGTCAGGGGCACAGGGCCGCAGTGCAGTCCAGTATTTCACCGTGGAGCAGACTTATCATGAGCAGGATCCCGGCCCTTCTACTGTTCGAGGTACGATTTTAGTAGCCTCAGTTTTATCTTCAGCCCTTTTCGATACTAGTGCTACACATAGCTTTATCTCTGTTTCTATTGTGGAGAGCCTTGGACTCTGCATCTTTTCTTTTGCCAACTCGTTGACACTAGACACACCTTTGGGAATGAGGACATCTAGTGTACGCCAGTGTAGAGAGTGCCCTCTCGAGGTTGCAGGGTATCACTTCTTATGGGACCTCTATGTCCTAGATATGAAAAGCTATGATGTAATCCTTGGCATGGACTGGTTGATTCCCTTCTGGGCAGTCGTCGACTGCTATCGCCGCAGAGTCAGTCGCATTTCACCAGAGGGTGAATCTTTCCTTCACAGAGGCGAATGGGACGTTCGGGCGAGTCGGGTAGGACTCGTGCATCTTGGGCTAGGAGGAGTGATGACCCAGATTGCTAGTCTTCATCTAGATGATCAGGGGACTCCACAGTTGGACCTTCCTCCAGTGGTGGATCGCTTCCGAGATGTCTTTCCAGAGGACTTTTTAGGTTTGCCTCTGGAGTGTGAGGTAGACTTTTCTATTGAGCTCGTTCCAGGAGTGGCACCGGTGTCCATTCCTCCATATAGGATGGCCACACCTGAGTTGCAAGAGCTCGAGAAGTAGTTGGAGGAGCTACAGGCTAAGGGTTTCATCCGACCCAGTAGTTCTCCTTGGGGTTCGCCTGTCCTGTTTGCAAGGAAGGCAGACGGTACCCTTCGGCTTTGTGTGGATTATCGGAAGCTAAACCAGTTGACGGTCAAAAACTGATATCCATTGCCGCGGATTGATGAAATTTTCGATCATCTTTGAGGATCCCGGGTGTTCTCGAAGATCGAATTGAGGTCCGGTTATCATCAGTTGCGCGTTAGACCATCAGATATACCTCTGACAGCCTTCAGGAGCAGGTGCGATCTTTACGAGTATACAGTCATGCCGTTCGGTTTCACGAACGCAGCTTCAGTTTTCATGGTGCTGATGAACTGAGTGTTCCATCCTTACTTGGACTCCTTCGTCGTGGTCTTCGTGGACGATATCTTGGTGTACTCTCACACTCGACACGACCATGCCACCCTTCTTGAGATCGTTCTGAGTACACTGAGAGAGCATCAGCTTTATGCTAAACTCTCAAAGTGCCACTTCTGGATGGATCAGATTCACTTCTTGGGTCACGTAATCTCAGAGATAGGAGTATCTGTGGACCCAGAGAAAGTGAGAGCTGTAGTTTCCTGGGAGCAGCCGAAGAACATTTTTGAGGTACGGAGCTTCCTAGGGCTAGCTGGATACTACAGACGCTTCATTCGGGACTTTTCTCATTTAGAATCACCCTTGACAGGTCTGAACCAGAAGGGGGCGAAGTTCTTATGGTCAGATTATTGTGATTCAGCCTTTCAGGAGCTGAAGGGGAGGTTGACGTCAGCACCGATACTAGTCTTTCCAGAGCCAGGTAAGAGCTAGACTGTTTACTGTGATGCTTCAGGTATCGAGCTGGGAGCTATGCTTATGCAGGAATATGGAGTCATTGCGTATGGGTCTCGGCAGCTGAGGCCACATGAGAAGAACTACCCTACGCACGATCTGGAGTTGGCAGATGTTGTTCATGCTTTGCGCTGTTGGATACACTATATTCTGGGATAGCACTTTGTGGTTTTCACTGACCACAAGATTCTCAAGTATATCTTCACTCAACGTGATCTGAATCTAAGGCAGCGCAGGTGGGTTGAGTATCTACAGTCTTTTGACTTCGAGCTTGCCTATACGTCGGGAAAGGGAAACTCTGTGGTAGATGCGTTGAGCAGTAGAACTCAGATTTAGGCAGTTCATGAGGCCAGTAGTGAGTGGCAGCTGATGGCTCTGTTCTCTAAGATGCATCTAGAGGTGAATGAAAGATGAGGACACACTTTTCTATCTTCTGTAGCTGTTACCTCTACGCTACTTGATCGGGTACGGATGAGGTAGCTATCAGACTCGGAAGGCTTAGTCCTGCGGGAGAGTGTGTCAGGAGAGGACCCTCTTCCTGGATGGACAGTGGGTGAGGATGAGATCTTGCGTTTCCAAGGACGCGTATGGGTGCCAGAAGACATACATGAGGAGCTGATGTGCGATTTCCATTCCTCAGTTTGGGTAGTTCATCCTGGCGTCACCAAGATGTATCAGGATCTTCATCGCCAGTACTGGTGGCCAGGTATGAAGAAGGATGTTGCTGGTTTTGTCATGAGATGTTCTACTTGTCAGTAGGTGAAAGCAGAGCATCAGCGACCAGCGGGGCTCTTACAGAAGTTACCCATTCCGGAGTGTAAGTGGAACAATGTTGCGATGGACTTCGTGACCGAGTTGCCGAGATCACCTCGAGGGAACGATGCTATTTGGGTTGTCGTCGACAGGCTTACGAAGGTTGCTCACTTATTGCCGATCAAGGAGACCTCTAGTGTCGATGATCTGGGACGACTTTACATCAGAGAGATTGTGCATCTGTATGGAGTTCTGTGCTCTATTGTTTCAGACAGAGATGCGTGCTTTACCTCTCGGTTCTGGCAGGGACTTCATAAGGCCTTAGGTACACAGGTACTTTTGAGTACAGCATACCATCCCCAGACTAATAGCCAGTCCGAGTGCACTATACATGTGCTTGAGGATATGATCCGAGCTTGCATCCTTGACTTTGGCGGTTCTTGGGAGAAGCATATTCCTCTGGTGGAGTTCGCCTACAACAACAGTTTCCAGGCGACCATCCAGATGGAACCATACGAGGCTTTGTACGGCAGGCCATGCCGATCACCCTTATGCTGGCTGGAGGCAGGAGAGACAGCTTTGATGGGACCTAGTCTTGTTCAGGAGACTTCAGAGCAGATAGAGCTGATTCGGAAGAGGATGGCTACAACGCAGTCTCGGCAGAAGTCTTATGCTGATTAGCGGAGAAGACCTCTGGAGTTCGAGGTCGGTGATCGGGTTTTCCTACGTGTCGTACCTAGGTTGGGACACAAGAGGATTCGAAGACAGGGTAAGCTTTCGCCACAGTACGTTGGGCCGTTTGAGGTTTTGGAGAGAGTGGGGCCAGTCGCCTATCGGTTGCAGCTACCTTAGAGGTATCGAGCCATGCACGACGTCTTCCACGTCTCTCAGCTCCGATGTTACTTTTCAGACCCGTCTCACGTCTTTCAGCCTGAGGAAGTTGAGCTTGAAGTGGATGCATCGTTCAAGGAGCATCCTATCCGGATTGTCGATCGTAGTACGAAGGTTCTCCGCGGGTGATCTGTTCCTCTGGTATGAGTGCTATGGCAGCACGGGCGAGTACAGGACGAGACCTGGGAGAGGAAGGCCGATGTACGATCACAGTGGCCGGATCTGTTCGGGGATTCTTCTTCTCCACCTCGTTGGGGAAATTCGGGGATGAATTTCTTTAAGGGGGGAAGTTTGTAAGAACCTGGATCTTCATTCAAGTATGTTTTCCCTTTTTCTGGATTTTTTAAGAAAAATGGTTTTTCTGGAAATTTTTTTCAAAGTACATGCCGTTTACTTTCTGAGTACATGTCGTGTACTCTGTTCCGGCTCGAAGCCTTCTGCTGGCCATGTCTGGGCCACACACATGGTGTGTAAGGCTGAGGTGGAGGCTGGTTTTTTGGTGTACGGAAAAAATTTAAATTAAACGCCGTGTACTCTAGAAGTACACGCCGTGTACTTTTTTTTTCATTAAACGGACCAGGGTCGCACCTAACCCCCATATTCATCTTCTTCTTCAGTTTTCGACCGTCTGAGAGCGTCCGTACGACCGGATCTTTGACGGAGTCCTGCCTCGCCGTCCGTTCTCCAATTCGAGCACGGTCGATTGCATTGGAATCACAGTGGTGAGTTCTTCCTTCTTCTTGAGCCTTGTTTCTTGATTCCTCCTTATTTTCAAGTTATCTTGGGATGAAAGTTTTGTGCATTTTCTCAGATCTACATTGTTCTAAGGGGAATATATCATTGAGGTTCATGTATATCGATCTCCTAGGATCGAGGTAGGTGGTTTGTGCCTTTCTGTAGAAAGTTGATGAATATTTTGTGCAATTTCCACCAATACCCTTGAACAGGGTATTGCGTGTTTCCTGTTTTTCCCTTATTACTTGCCTACTTTACTTGATTGCTTTAGTAGAGGTTATTGCTTGTGATTAGAGTATTTTTTTGTGCTCAGATTTCTTTTCCATTCTTGTTCTGCCTGTTTGGAGTTTTACCAGTTGTCATGCCTAGTTGTAGGATTGTAGGCTGTTGTTATTTATTGTTGTTGAGCCTTAGTTGATAGCCAAGTAGTTCTTGAGGTTTACTTGGATGATACACACACGCTGAGAATGTTTAGTTACTCAGGACTGTGAGAACCTAGGGTACCAGACCAAAGGGAGAATTGACGGAAGAGCTTCTCTAGAGTGTCTTTTAATCACGATGCAAGACCAAGTGGAGAATTTACGGAAGGGCTCCAGAGTGTATTTTAATTACGACGTGGGACACAGGGGGAATTGATGTTGAGTGCTTCCCCAGAGAGCCTTTAGCACGATACGAGACTATAGGGGGAATTGACGGTGAGTGCTTCCCCAGAGAGTCTGCTTAATTACGTAGCTGAACCAGAGGGGTGAGACTGTGTGTGCCTCCCAGAGGGTTGCTAGTACTTAGAGGTTGAACCATAGGGGTTAGAATGTGAGATATACCCAGAGGGTTACCTGTTTTCTCTTCTGTTGCTGGCTTCTTACTTGTGTGCTAAACTTGTTAGAACTGTGGATTGTAGCTATTTGTGATTTTCCGTTTACTGCTTCTTGTTTTACTACTGCCATGTATTCATTGATTGTTAGGAACAAATCTTTGGGTGATTGCCTACTGGGATTGTATCTCACACCCTATTTGGGCCATGCTTTTGGGCCCAACCAGACTATGTTGTTGTAGGTATAGAAAAGGGAAAGCACCCTTCTTCTTCAGGATCTTGACTGCACCAGGAGCTGGGGAGCATGGGACCAAGCCGTGGCTCACGATGCTGAGGAGATCACTTTGTTTTTCTTTTTCTCTTGGTTTCAATTTTATTTCAACATGTTGTTGTGTTTGCTGTTTTCCTTAGATACTTGTACCTGCTGTATCATTGTCATCATAGTTATATATCTACATTGTTTCCGCTGTTTGGTTTCTGTTGTTATACATGTTGTTTACTACTTCTGCTGTTTATTGTTGTTTTGTTACCTTGTATACCTTACCGAATGAGGTAATAGTTTCCCCACCGACTCACCAAGGCCCTCGCTGCTAGTCGTCAGCCTCTAGAATTCAGGGAAACGCGCTTGAGGTCATGTGGAGAACCGGGTACGGGGCACCAGTGGAGGGGCTCCGGACTCGGGACATTACAACAATTCAACCATACAGAGAAATGTGCCAAATCAGAATCAAAACATTCGCAAGCAGCAGATCAATAAACCAACATGTGAGTTAAAAATGCAGAACAGATTTTCGGATTTTCAAGATGAAGCTGGTCCATCATACTCTGAGAAAGAACAAAATTCTCAATCCATGCTGAGTGTGAAGGCCAAAGTATGGACCAAGAAGAAGAAAAATGAGAAGGATGTGGTGGTAGAAATTTCCCTTAAGGCATCAGATCTCTCTAGTGTATAGATCCTTGATAGTGGTTGAACTTCTCACATGATAGGTAATAAGGGTCTTATTACAGGCATAAAATATGACAAAGAAGGAGTTGTCAAATTTAAAAATGATGAAGGCCACAAGATTGTTGGCTTAGGAAAAGCCAAGTTTTGGGGAAAAGAAATGAGACGTAATGATGTCTTGGTTGTAGAGGGTCTTAGTCATAACTTGCTCAGTGTCAGTCAACTATGTGACTCTGGGAACTCTATCCGATTTACTAAAAAGATGTGTGTTGTGAAAGGAAAAGATAGAGTAGTTATTCTACAGGGAAAAAAGACAAAGGGAAATCTTTACCTTGTAGGTGGGGAAGAAGATACGTGCCTTTTATCTAGAGAGGAAGAAAACCAGTTGTGGCATAAGTGACTTGGTCATCTATGCCAACTATCCATAGAATATCTGGTAAAGTGTGATGTTTCTAGAGACCTTCCCAAACTATCACATGATCGCACTCATACGTGTGATGATTTCCAACAAGGGAAGATCATCAGAAATTCATACAGGCCAAAGGAACACAAATCAACTAGAGTACTCGAATTGGTGCATGCTGATGTATGTGGACCTATCTCACCACGAGCTATAAATGGGAAAAGGTAATATGTTCTTTTCATTAATGATTATAGCAGAATGGCCTGGGTATTTGTCGTTACCCATAAGACAGAGGTGTTCAGTTACATAAAGCAGTATAAGAGGGAATCAAAAGGGATGATTGGGAAAAAATTCTAATGTTTCGTACTGATAATGGTACAAAATTCACAAACAGTCAAGTCAAAAACTATCTTGAGAAACACGGGATAAGGCATCAAGTTTCATCAGTGAGAACTCCCCAACAGAATGGAGTGGTTGATAAGAGAAATCGGATCATCAAAAACATGGCCAGAACGATGCTTATTGAAAAGGACCTACAAGATAAATTTTGGAAGGAAGCAGTTTTGACACTGGTCTATATTTCGAACAGGTCTTTTTTGTGTCCGAAGGAAGGGAAGACTTCATATGAAATGTGGTATGGATAGAAGCCAACGCTGAAATACTTTTGAATCTTTGGGAGTAAGTGATTCATTCTCAACAAAGAGAATCACATGAAGTTTGAGTCATGAGGAGATGAGGGGATATTCCTTGGATACTCAGGGAAAATAAAAGCATATAAATGTTTCAACAAAAGGATGAGAAAAATTGTTGAGAGAAATGATGTCACTATAGTTGAAAATGAACAGAATACTCAATGACTCGGTGAACAGTTTCTGGATGAAAGTGATGACGAGGTAAGCAACACAGGGGGAGAAGAAGTGGCAGAGGAAGACTCAGAAGAAGATACCAATGATGAAAAAGAAAGTGTCAAATCTGTGTCAACAAGGAAGCCAAAGAGTTGAGCGGAAATTGATATCTAGAATATCATTGGTGATCAGAAAGCTCCAGTTCAGACTCGAAGAATGAAATCATTACAGAAAACATCATTTTTATCTCAGGTGGAGCCGAAATGTTTTTCTGATGTAGCTGAAGATAAAAACTGAGTTCAAGCTATGAATGGGGATCTTGATTAGATTGAGAAGAACTAGACATGGGAGATTGTTTCGAGGCCAGTAGACAAGAATGTCATCGGTACTAAATGGTACTATCGCAACAAGATGAATGAAGATGGCATAGTGATTCGTATCAAAGCACAACTAGTGTGCAAGGGATACTCTTAGATAGAGAGAATTGATGTTGATGAGACATTTTCACCAGCTGCAAGTCTGGAGACAATAAGATTATTTTTGGCCATAGTAGTGCAAATAAAGTTCAAAGTGTTCCAGATGGATGTCAAATCTGCATTCTTGAATGGTGTTCTGGAAGAGGAGGTGTATATTGAGCATCCAGATGGTTTTCTCATTCATTAGGATGAGAACAAAGTTTTCAGGCTGAAAAAGGCGTTGTATGGGCTGAAACAAGCACCAAGAGCATGGTACTCAAGGCTTGATCATTAATTAATGAATCTTGGTTTCCAGCATGGGGGATTTGATTACAATCTCTATTTCAGCAACAATAGTAATCAAAGGATGATGGTGTTGTTTTATGTCGATGACATAATATTTGGTGGATCAGATGAAGCTCAGTGCAGAAAATTTTCTGAGTTCATGAAAAATGAGTTTGAAATGTCAATGATTGGTGAGCTAACGTTTTTCCTTGGTCTACATGTGACACAAGGAAGGAATGGAACATTCATTTCTCAATACAAATATGACAAGGAGGTTTTAAGAAGGTTTGGCTTGGAGAATTCCAAGTAGATGAAGACTCCGGTTGCTACCCGAATGAAATTATCAAAAGATGAGGATGGAATGGTAGTTAATATCACAAAATACAAGCAAATAATTGGAAATTTGTTGTACTTGACCATGAAAAGGACTGATATTGTTTTCTCCACATTCCAAGTAGCAAGATATCAGACTAATCACAAGGAAATCCACATTCTTTTATTGAAAAGAATACTTCGGTATATCAAAGGTACCGTGGATTTTGGTCTGATGTATAATGACAAATCTCAATCAGTGTTATTGGGTTACACAGATGCAGATTGGGCCAGATCAGCAGATGACAAAAAATCAATGTCAGGAGGTGCATTATATCTTGGTTGATTGTGTATTTCTTGGCTAAGAAAGAAGCAATATTACATTTCATTGAGCACCACGGAAGCTGAGTATATTGCAGCCACTCAATAATGCACACAATTATTGTGGATGAAGCAGTAGCTTGACGATATGGGAGTTGAAGTGAAGTCTCTGATCAGAATCCAGAGTGATAACTCAAGTGCTATAAATCTCATCCAAAATCCCGTTCATCACTCAAGGAAAAATCACACTGAGATAAAGTATCATTTTATCAAGGAGAAAGTTGAGCAGGGAATCGTGAAGTTGGGGTATGTTCCTACAGAGCTATAGGTTGCAAACATTCTGACAAAGGCATTACCCAAGGAAGCTTTTGAGAGGCATCAAATGGCTCTGGGAGTTCAATCGACTCCCTGCACTTAAAAGAGTGTGGATGTGGGCCCATAAACCCCCCTCTCCCCAAGTTATGATGTGTTTTTCCCTAATGTGCTGATATGTGTTCTCTAATCTGTTACAGTCTACAAATAAGTGACCTTTGGGTTCATTGACAAAGGGGAGAAACTAGTAATTGTTCAAGGAGGAGACAGTGTGGAAATTTGATAAATCATAATTGATATGGGGAGAAGCTGACAAGTGAAGCAGCGAGATAGGGGGATAAATTAGAAAGGGTGAGAGTATTAAATATTACAATTCTAGAAGTGATCGATCAAAGAATAGATATCATGACAAATGAGGATCGTGATGAAAGCATAAGATTGATGTTGAAACGTGGAAAGAATATTTCCAAAAATTGGTATCAGTTTGGTAAAAATTGGAATCATTTTGATGTGAACAATGGGTGTCATATATGGAGTGATTCATTGATGAAATTTTCATTTACTCTTGTTTCTCACGCTGAGCATTGCTCATGTGGGCTTAGAGTATGTGTTGGGTGAATCCTTGATCGCTATCAGAATTGAAATAGGAGAATGGTGGATGATGAATTAATGATGTATCTTTTTATGGAAGAGTTTTCAACAAACCCAAAGGGGGATATTGTTGGGAAAAAATCCTTCAAGGTATCATTGAAGCATTTTTGAGGTGATTGTGTTTGTTGACAATGTGGACATCAGTGTTGTGATTGTTGCCAAAGCAAACCATGACATAAAAATTTGTTGACAAAGGGGATTTCATGGTGGAATGTAGAGTTCAAGAGCTGTGGTCAATGATCCATGTTTGATTCAAGAATGTCGAAAAAGGAATGGATGATCTGGAGGTGGTACAAAAATAAAAGATACAAGGTGGCACCGTTTTCCAGTGTTTGCTAAATTTTGGGGCCTGAAAATCAACAAATGAAGAAAAGTGTTTTTTGGAAAAGGGACTTGTGCGCCATGTACTTGAAGGAGAGGAAACTTGAACGCCTAATGTTTTTCAAGTTCAGAAGGTCAAAATGTGGCAAAGGAAAGAGGGTCGTGCAGGTATTGGTGTGGTCACACAGGTGACTTGCATGCCGTGGAAGGACCTGCACGCTGGTGCCGAGGAGGGTTGGAAAGTTGCACGCCATATGTTTTTCAGGATCAGATCTTCGAAATATGGAAAATGAAATAGGGTCGCGTAGGTGTCTTGCAGGGGAAGAAACCTATGCACCGGGACTTGTGTGCTGAGGGGAGACTTGCGCGTCGCCACGTTGGTTAACCAAATGCCTATAAATACAGGACCACCCCTCCTCATTTTCAACGGAGTTCAACACTTAGAAAAATTAGAGATCCTGTCACGCTGGTGTGGTGGTCGCGCAGGTGGTGTGTGGTCGCGCAGGTGGACTTGCATGCCAGTGTATGAAGTTGCGCGCCGGTTGGTAGTTGCGCACCAATATTGGCTTGGGCGTAAAAGGGATTGAGTCGCGCAGGTTTGGAGTTGTAGAAGATTGTGCCACACAGGTGGTAGAGGTATACTTTCATGCCAGTTGTGACTTGCGTGCTGATACTTGCGCACCGGGTTAGACCTATGTGCCAAGTAAGGTTGATTCCCCAGAAATGTTTTCAAGCTGTGTAGAAGATGGAAGTTTTCCCAATACCTTCGGTGCAAAGAGAGATTCATCTACGGGTGAAATTTAGACTTCAATAAAGCATCTTTATAAAACATAGGATGTATTCATTAGAGAAAATGAAGAGACCTACAAGTCTATAAATAGCGAGTGGATCCTTTTTGGAGCAGTGAGCAAAGGAAGAGGAAGAAGGTGATCCTCTCCACCGGCAGTGAGCCAGAGAGAGAGAAATAGGGAGTGACCATTGGGAAAGCAGTGAGCTGACTCTAAACTTTGTAAAGGCAGTGAGCCTGGGACAGAGTGACTATGCCCAAACCTTGTAATCCATAGTTATTAAAGTTTAGTGTAATTTGGTATAACCTACAACTTGTCGGCGTATGCTCCTTGGATGTAGCCCTTAGCGGTGAACCAAGTAAAAATTGCTGTGTCCTGTGCATGCTTTACTTTATATTTATATTGTGCAACAAGAAAGAGAGAGAAGATTGTTTTTCTTAACAGTGAAACAAGATCATAACAGGCTTTATATTTAAATTATTCATACCCTGATTCACCCCCCCTCTCAGGGCACTCAGCCTTGTGGACCTAACAACGATGATAAACGCTAGTCTCCATGGATCGAATCATAGAAATGGACAAAGAAAAGGAAAGTCCTGGAACCAAAAAGTAGGATCATTACAGGTTGATTATAATTAATTTAATAAATTGAAAAGAAGTACCTTTTGGTGTTCTTTCTTCGTTGATATTCTTGATCATGTTCCGATGTGATTCATCATTGTGTCATAGAGGCCAAGTGTAGACTTCCTATAACAGTGATCCACACGTGCACCTCGTATCTCTGGATGTCGCCAAAGGAGTCTCCGGGTGCTAGCATGGAGAAACCTTTGCTTGCGTTGTCCGCCTTAGATCATCTTGATCCGATGTAAGAGGATCTATCTCAGTCTCGAGAGAATTCTTGGAGTAATAGGTTCTTTCGGCCTTGAAATAATTCTCCAAAATTTTTGTGCACAATGATTCTCTTGTCTTTGGAAAAGAGTTGGTGTTGTGAGGATATTTATAATTGGGTATGAGGTTGTATAGTTATGACAATAAATAAATGCGTTACGTGTTTTATTTATTTCATTAACTCCCTTTTGAAAACCCCATGTCGAGTCATTAATTCCTTGACATGCTCCCACACTGATTATAATAAATATCATTTAATAAAACGATATTTCCTCAAAATCCCGACTGGAAAAACTACACGGGGTGTATTAATAAATACACGGTGTGTACTTGTTTTTCATTGAAAACTACATGGCATGTACATTAAATGTACACAACGTGTATATCTTGTTTTCATTTATTCATTTCCTTTCTAAAATGAAAACTACACGATGTGTACATTTAATAATACACGACGTGTACTTGTTTTAAAAATAAAACTACACGACATGTAATCATTGATACACGGTGTGTACTTGTTTTATTTTATTATTCCTCCAAAATTAAAATGACTTAGGATTACTTGAATAATTATTAAACCACGTACGAGAATAATCTTTATTCTACTTGAGATAATTGAATACACTTAGTGTGTAACCCTCTAGGCCTCTTTCTCGTTGGCATTAGGCAGGCTTGCCTAAAGTCCAAGATTACTGTCTAGCAACGGGTCAAGGCACCCAAGAGAAAGAATTTGATGCTGCATTGACTTATCAACTCATACGAATGCTTACTGTGTAATTTAATCCCTTTGTCTCAATATCTCATCAAGAAGGTTTCATGGCAGTTTCATAAACCAATATGCTTGATCTATCATTCTTTGACTTCTAGAAATAAACTCATCGTGTCACCATGACCATGAAATTTGTTCGACAGTTCTATTTCAATCAAAGGGCCTGAGATATCTACTTCCATAAATATGGAAGGGACAAATCCTTCCTTGACTTATCCATTAACGACATGTCATTCAGGATGCACCCAACGTAACCTACTTCCCACCAACTGTCTTCGTGACGGTTTTCGTCATAAAATCTTAGTGCGTGAGTCATGACATGAGTTAATGATAATCTTCCAGTCTAAGGACCATTACACACGCTCAAAGATAGCAATATACGATGACACCAAAACATGTAGAATTACTACTGGTGGGTCTGTTCTCATAATCTCCCATCTTGGAGATTACCAAGTGCGAACTCCATGAGAGAGAGTCTCATCTTCTTATGAGTACTCGCACATGATGGTCTGTATACTATGTGTCCTATAATAGTATGCCATCCAACCATAGAAATTTATTTTAGAATATTTGTTATAGCATTTCACGGTTCTCATCATAGCGGGGATCTGCCATGACCTTATTAATGCAACAAATATTCCAGGACATTATTATATTATAGTCATGCAGAACAATGAACAATATATAATAAGTGAAAATTTATGTAATCAAAGTAAAAAACAGTTGGTTCTCAGGACACCAACCCTAACACCGATGTGATTATTTAAAGTATGTACAACTTACAAGTGCAAAGAAAATACAAGGGAGTGGTAGAGAATTTCCAGGGCAACAACTAGTGGACACAGGAGAAGAGGATTCTAAAAGTAGCAAGGAAAAAGGAGCTGAAGAAGATGAAGAAGAACCACCTCAACAAATCCAAGACTGCCTTTTTCTGAATGAATGATGAAAGTAAAGAACATCACATAGAAAGGTATATTTCTTGAAAACTTTAAAAAAGTTCATATTTATATACATTTTATAGAGGCTATCTCAAACATGCCAACAAATGAAAAATTCATGAAAGAGATAGTAGCCAACAAGAGGAAGCTGGAAGTGATTATCACTATTTCAATCACATAGGAGTGTTCATTAGTGGTATATAATGAACTATCTAAGAAGAAAAGTGATCCGTGTATCTTTTCAGTTCTAATATTTATTAGATCAAATAAATGTAGAAAATAATTATGTGACTTAGGTGTGAATGTTAATATCATGTCATACACGACTTTCAAGAGTTTGGGACTGGACAGACTGAATCCCACAAAATTAATTCTTCAATTATCAAAATCAAAAATAAAATCACCATGGGGAATGATTGATGATATTATAATCATAATAAAAAACTTCTACTTCCCCATCAACTTCTTAGTACTGTATATGGAAGAATTCCAAAATCCACTCTTTCTAGGGGGACCATTTTTAGCCAATGGGCATGCACTGATCTACGTCCAATGAGGAGAAATCTATCTAAAAGTTGGAAGTGTTGAATTAAGTTTCAACATCCACCGGGTGAGGAAGAACTATGATGTGAGAGAGGAAAATGAGTTTGGAGATGAAAAAACAAACAAAGTTTAGGGTGTTGTGAAATTGAATAGGTATATGAGTTAGATTCTATTGTAAAAGAGGATGATCAACTGAAGAAGAAAGAGAATATGAAGACCAAGATCACTGAAATAAAGGAGTGACTAAATCTACCACATTTGAAAAAGATAAATAGGTATGGATGGTACATAAAATTCTATTTAGTTCATTAGGATTGAGAAAAAAATGGTGAATCTATCCAATTTAGATCATGAAAGTACAACCATCAAGAATAATTAAGCTATTCAGATAAGAAGGACAAGGGTCGACCTATTTGGATAGGACATGACTAAGACCATTTACAGATCTTGAATAGGTATAAAATTTTCAATCATTGATCACGTGAGTTGAAGCTAAAGGAGGTAAGGTCGATCCAATGATGGTAAAAAAAGTTCTTTTGGGAGGAAACTCGAGTTTTTTTCTTTATTTTTTTTATATTTTTAGAGGTGGGAATTCTCTTACTACATATATTTAAAAATTAATTGATAATATCCTATGATTTTACTGGTTTATTTATGATTTATAGGACCATTAAGACTAAGGATGACACTAAGTATTAAGAAACATAATAAGAGGTTATAGAACAATTACACATCATGAGAGAAGTACATGTTGTGAATCTATGGTAGGAATAACCCACATAGACCATGTCAAATAAACACTAAAAAGGTTAGTAATAGTTTCAATTCATAATATTTCTACAATATTCTCCATAATCAATTATCTTTGAGCTTTAATTGCTAATTGTATGACCAAAATTGATTTATTATTTAATAAACTAAACTAGGAGACATGAAATGCTATGGATAGATACCATGCCATGAATTTAAATTTCTTTTTCAATAAATTTGAATGAGAAAAATGGGTAAATAAATTAGTAGGTATAATCCTATGGATTAGGATTTTAAAAATCATGTTTTAAGGAGCATGTTAATCATTATAAATGAAATTTTTCTGATATTTGTCCATGCTTTAAATTTTTGATATTTTCGTTAATCAATTTAATTATTCATATTTATTTACATGAGTAGTTGACCCAACCATTTATCTCATTCCTAATACATTTACTGAGCCTAATATTTCCCAATCATTATATAGAATATTTCTTGAGAAACTCAGACATGATTTCTTTTAGAACATTACTTACATCTTATTGAATCCATGAATAAATAGGATCACTTTTAAAACTATTGAGACATTCATTTTGTTATCCCTTATACTAAGACCTACATTAGATTAATATTTTTTAAGCCCATAGAAGCCATGAATATCCTTGTCAAGAAATGATCCATGTTACAATCCCACCTTAACTTTTATTACCCTGATCTAAATATTTTTTCATGATGATTAAACCTAAGAGTGGGGGAAATGGAGACTAGTAGAATGAATGGAAATTTTGTAATTAATAAGTGTGGGGATTATTTCATGAGATTTAGGGAAAGAACATTTATTTTATTTATAACACAAAATCTTAAAAAAAGAAAAAATGGGTTTTGTCTAGGTAAATTAAAAAATCACCATTGCTTGACCAATGATATTATTATAACTATTAAAAATATTGTTATGAGGAGATCATTAGTTTTAGATCGTGGATGTTAGAATTTTCCCTTGAACAAACATTCGAAAAATAAAAAAAATAAAAGAGGGTATTTCAATTATTGCATTTAATCTCTTTATAATCTTGATATGAGATATTGGGGGAAGTGGAAACTTTTATTGAGTTGTTTTTGATTATAATGCAAAGTAATTTAAAGTTGAACCTCCTTGTTGTGCCTTACTTGATTTATATCATTTACCTAACGAACCTAAGCCTTAGAGTTATTTGATCCTAAATAGTGAATCCCTCTTTATTATTTTTGATTCTATCTTTACACAGTGGAGATGTTAGATGCATTGAAATCCTATGGTAAGTGACATGTTTTTGAGGTATGTGATGAAATATATTTAAATTTTTAACCTAATGATAAGCATAAAATTAATGTGAGGTAAATTAAAAATGGAATTCATATTAATAATTAATTGAAAAATTAAAATGGATGAATGAAAATGCTTGGATATTTTAAAATAGGAAAAGTAAAATACATGGTTGATTTTTATTCTATAAACATGGGTCATTGATAAATTTTTTACCTATGATACTCGAACATTTAATTTTACATTAGATAAATTACTTTTGTTGAAATTGAATTTAAAATATTGTAAGGTGATAATCCTTTTTAGTATGTTGATATCCCATCCTCGAGGAAAAGTCTAAATTCAAATGTGGGGGTATTTGATATCTGTTTTTCATGCATGTATTTTGTAGTATTTTAATTATTGACTTTTGTATTTTAATCATTATTCTTGAAATTTTTTGAATGGTTTAACTCATTTTCATTTTATGGATGGACATAACAAATAATTGAAAAAGGGGGGAAAAATACACTTCATGCTACGAGAAAAGCAAAGTAATGTGACATGACACCAAATTTTTGATGATGGTCATAGAGAACTTCCAAGGAAGAAAACTGAAGAACTAAGGAAAATAGAATTTAGATAAGAAAAATTAAATTAAACATCATATAATCATTACACTCTATGTACGAGTGAATGTCATGAAAGAGAGACACATCATGAAGTGGTGAAAATCAACATAAATATTTACAAACCATGTAAACATTACGCATTGTGTAAAGTGCCGGGATAGAATTTAAGTAGACATATTTGACATATCATTTATCTTTGAGAAGATTTAAGACATAGGACCCACCCATGAACAAATTTTGACCCATAATTTATGTTATTCATTTATACCTAACCCCATTTGGTGCCTATAAATGGAGGGCCAACCTGTTACTATTAAGAGATCCAAGAAGACCAATTCGTGGAGTGAGAAACTGCTTTGTGTAGGGTCATCCCTAGTTTCATCTCCACTTTTCTTTTTATTTTAATCTATTTTCTCATTACCTCTTATCCTCTCATCACTAGTATGAGTGGGTAAACTCACCTTATGCTATGGTTATGTAATAGAAGGGGGAAGGTGCTTTTGTATTGATTTATTTTTACTATATTAATGTATTTGGTTTGTTGTAGTTTAATATTGAACTTTCAAATCCCTTTATTTTACTTTTTTCATGACCATTGATAATTTAATTTGAAAGGAACATTATAATTGTGCAGATAGAAACACTAGAGAAGGCATAACCATTGTCAAATTTAGGAGAAATTAGGATTTAATATGTTATCGAGACAAACCTGATTCAAAAAAACCCTAAATTAATGGACCAAGGGAAATAGAGGATTTCCACATTAAGGAGGGGATTCCATGACCATTTTATCTTCCCAGTCTCAACTACAATAAAAATCATGAATTAATTTACCAATTTCCTAAAATATAATTTCACCTAAACCCTAAAATTGCATAAACCAGTCATTATTTTAAAATATAATCTCAACAAATCAATATTTTTTTTTTCTTTCTCAAAATCAATCAAACCAATATTTTATCACCCATTTATTTAATTTTAAGAAATAAAATATTTTTAAAACCTAATCAAACTAATTCATCGTCTCTTTGGGTTTGACCTCAAATTTGATTAATACTACATTTTAATTAATTGAGTTTCATACTTTGAGTTTTTTTATAAATTTTTATTTTGATTTAACCCCAGGAAATAATGATTCCCTATGGGGTTATCATGTCTCCTATGGACACTAATTCTAGTTTTCAACAGTGAGAGGCATAATTACTATTTCTTCATCCTTAGTGACTACTCTATTTGATACTGGTGCCTCTCATTATTTTGTATCTACCTATATTGTTGAATTATTTTATACTTATATGGATATTTTACATTAGGCGATGGAAATTTATATGAATATTGGGATGTAGAGAGATCGAGGTATTCAATTTCCTTCTTATAATTTCTCTTTATTAGAAATAGAGATATTTTTGGACTTTTTGGTTCTTGAAAATAATCCCCTGGATGTTATTCTTAAGTTTGATCGGATGATTTTTCATAAAACATAGATCCACTATAATCATTGATAAGTCTCTTTTACTATCCTTAGTGAGGAGTCTTGTGTATTTCATGTAGAGTAGGAACTGAGGTCGAGTCAAGCCAGACCTCCTCTTCTATAGTAGGGTAGGATGATATCCATGTTTTCTTTTGAATTGGAGAAACAATCGTTATGTTTTGATCTTCCTCTAGTACTTTTTGAGTTTCTATATATTTTTCTATCTGAGTTTTGTTGTTTTCAACCAGATATGGAGGTAGAGTAATCTATTGATTTGGTATCAGGTATTCATCACATATCCATTCCTTCCCACCATATGAATCCAGCTGAACTGAATTAGTTAAAAGATCAGTTGGATGAATTGATTTCCTAGGGATTTATTTGACCAATATGTCACATTGGTCATCACCTATTCTTTTTTTTCAAGAAGGACAATGGATTCCTTTTCTTCTATGTTGATTATCGAAATCTCAATCAGGTTATGATCAAGAAAAAATATTAATTGTCTTGAATTAATTTTTTAATCAATTGAAATGGGTGAATTGGTTAACTAAAATTTATTATCTATCTGGTTATCACCAAATTATGATTAAGGAGTATGATATCCCTTATAACTCTTTCAGGAGTATTTATAACCATTACAAGTACCTTGTTATGACTTTTGGCTTTACCAATGCTCAAGCCATGTTTATGGCATCGATGAACAAAATTTCCCACCAGTACCTCAATTATTCCATGGGGGTATTCCTGGATGACATCTTGGTTTACTATAAAACTAAGTAGGATCATGTGATTTATTGAAGAGTATATTTTGAAAATCTTAATGGATCACTAAATTTAAATCAAGACAAATAAATTCAATTTGTGGATTTAGGAAGTAAAGTTCTTCAGATAGGTGGTCTCAAAACTTGTTATCTCAGTTGATCCTAAAAATGTGAAATCTTTCATATTATGGGAATAACCTCAGAATGTATCTACGATTCCGAGATTCGTAGGATTCTTAGTGTATTATCAATTGTTCATAAATGATATCTCAAAGTTGGATTCTTCATTGAAATATCTCACATATAAGGGAGTGAAGTTCATTTGGGATTTGAAATTTCTGGAATCCTTTGATGCATTGAATAATCATTTGATTTCTACCAGAGTTTTACTCTTTTAGAGGTGAGGCAGGTCTACATGTTCTTCTATAATTCATCGAGTTTAGGTTTGGGTTGTGTCATCTTAAATTATTATCATGTAGTGGCTTATGGTTCTCATAAACTTTGTCCTCATGAGAAGAACCATTCCACACATGATCTCTAACTCATAAATGTGATGAAAACACTTAAGATTTGGTGAAAATACCTTTTCAAATAAAGGTTTACCATCTACTTTGACCATAAAATCTTGAGTTATATCTTCTTGATAAATTATTTGAACCTCCATCTAAGGTGATGGGTGATGTACCTACAATCACTTGAATTTGAAATTTCATACACTTCTAGAAAGGTTAACATGGTTGCTAATGATATGAGTAGGAAATTTCTATCCCAGGACATAAAGAAATCATCACAGGAGTGTAATCTCATGAATCACTTTACTAGAATGAATTTCGGAGATTGAGATGATGGGAATAAGGTTTTTTTAGAAAGTTTTCAGTTTGTTTACTCTTTTATTAATATTATTCTCCATGAAAAACACCTTGATGATGAGTTCCAAGGCATTAGGTATTCTTAATATAGTTGGGAGACCATTGGTGAATGGTTTTCATATTCAAAGGTCATCCTTAGATTCCATAATAGATATGTTGTTCTGTCACCTATGTAGAAGTATATGATGGTTTATTTTCATAATTCTTAGTTTGTGGTACAACCATGAACAAAAATATGTTTTATGAAATAAAGAAGGTATGAAACAAGACATTTTTTATTTTTTTTCTCATAACTATACCTATCATAAGATTATGGTCGAGCATCAAAAGCCTTCTAGACTACTTGAACCACTTTCTATGTTTACCTAGAAGTGAGATAAGATAATAATGACATTTATAGTTGGGTTTACACATACCCCTATAGGAAATAATTTTATTTTGGAAGTGATTGTACGATTGACCAAATTGGGTCACTTTATTCCCATTTTTGATACAAAAAAAGTTGAGGACTTGAGAAATATATATTTGAAAGAGATCATTATATTTTATGGAGTTTCATATTCCATAGTCTTCGATAGGTATCCTTGATTGGAGAGGCCTCCATAAAGTGATGAGATCCCAAGTTTATTGGATCACAACATATCATCTTCAGAAAAATGGATAGATGGAACATGTTATACATATTTTAGAGGACATGCTTCATTAATATTCTAATGACCTTGATTTTGGAGGTACATGAGTTTCCATTTTGGTATGGTTGAGTTTTATTATAAAAATGGTTACCAGTAAACAATTAATATGGAACCCTTTGAGGCTTTGTATGACCGACCCTGTAAATCTCCACTTCTTTGGTCGGTGATTGATGAAGATTCCCTTGTGGGACCTAGTTTTGTCTAGGAGATGATGATGAAAATATAGTTTATTTTTCTATGATTGGTAACAAAATAGATATGGTATATATCTAATGATGATCATCATATATTCCCTTTGGAATTATAGGTCAGTGACTGGGTGTTCTTGAGACTCACATCTCAGTTGGGACATCAATAGATTGGAAGGTAAGAGAAGTTGGAACTTGGATTCATGGGACTGTTTGAGGTTATTATGAAGATTGTGATGGTGGAATAATTTTTTTACTTTACTCCATATTTTACTTTGATCCATAAAATCTTCTATAGCATTAAGTGTTTTGGACCGAATGAAAATCCAAAGGAGTTTGAATTTTCTTGTTTGGTGGATAAAATATTCTTTGAACTAGGATTCAAAATGAAATTCTGAGAGTTTGAACAATTTAAAGTGTTGTTTTTAGAATTAGGTAAACACCTGAGGAATTTCTTGGGTGCTCCATCAAGTTTCAGGAGTGTCATAACCCAAAAACTCAAAACGGAAGAGGATTGGATAGGGCACACAGTTTGTCTGAAACCGTGCTGCCCCTAACAGTAAATCATGCAGTCTAAACCAAAGGTACTACAGGTGTCGCATGGGCTACACACAATTTACCTAAACCATGTTCCTAACCTATATGGTTAGTAACAATTAAGAAGTAACCTTAAACTATTCATCACACGGTTGGTGCACGGTTAGGGAAAACCAAGCGGGATAACCGTGCAAGGTGGGTTCCTAAGCTGTAGGAGCCTCATGAATGACACACGGTTTGGGAAAACCATTCAGCCAAACTATGCGACCCATTTTTGAGGAAAAAATTTAAAAAATTCTCTTAATGATCTGTTAAATATCCTTTTCTTATTCTTTATTCTTCCCCCAGATGGTGCCTCATTCTCCTTTGGTGTCGTGGGTCTTCTCCAAGCCGAATCCAGGCTTTCAAAGATCTTCTCTGTCCTTCATTGAACATGAGCACTGCTAGTCCCTATGGATTCCTCTTGAAAATCTCTACATTACACTTGATTATTTCTCTATTTAGTTTCCTCTTGAATGAGTTATTATGGTGCAATCTATTTTTCCATAATTTCAGGGAGAATGTACGTTTCCCCATTTTCTTCCAAACCGAACCGAATCAAGCCTCAATATTGGGAAAGTATAGCATACTAATAATGAGGTAGGTGGTATATAAATTACTCATAATGTTTTCATCATTTTATAGAATGATTCTGTGTGCTGTGCACCAGACTACCCGATGTATCTTCTAAGTTACGACCTTACTTTAAATTAAATTTCTTAGACCACCTCATGATTCCTTAGATTCCATTGGTATGATTTGTAACACCCCAACCCAAAATCCCAGAGTCTGTGATTTATTTTAATAAATTAGCATGATTATAAGGAATTAAATCTTTAAGGAATGAACAATCTAGAAGTCTTTGAAAATAGATCACATACATGAAATTTAAATTACAGTTCAAAACATAATATGAAATATAGATAATTCTTTGAGAATTCCATTATTCTCTTAGATTAACCCTACATATCAATCATAAAAAAACTCTTGGAATATTGGGAAAATAAAACATAATAAAGGGGTGATCTCAGATGCTCAGTAAGGGTAAAAAGTATAGTTTAAACTTTCATAAATAAGCATAAAATTTTAAGGGAAGGTATAAAAGTGAAACAAAACATTTTTAAAAATAATATTCTGCATAATATAGCAAGAATAAATAAAATAATTCCATTTAAAAACTCACATGGATATTCTAATAGTCGAATAATCACATTTAATATCAATAACTAATCTCATAATAATGGAATTTATAATTCTAAACATCATAAACATATCTTTAAGGCATCATTCCAAGACCATACATAAACGGGTAAAAACTCAAACTAGTTTGTGTCATGATAACTATCAATGCATTGTGGGGATTTTATTAACCATTCCCAAACCTGTAGAAATTTCATTAACTAGTCCCCAAATCATACAGAATTAATTAAGTGATCCCTAACCCATCACTTACTAATTACAATGAATTCCTCTTATTAAAGGTGTAAAAGATAACCAACATAAACATTTATATTAAAACTAGCATACAAAATGTTAATACATTAACCATAAACCATGAATGGTATCAAAATAGAACATCTAAAGTCAAAAATATCATAAACCCCTAAACACAATATGGTATATTGTATCATAAGTAATCAAACTCAATTAATCATAAAACCCAACAAAGGATGAAAATAATATAATAAAATCATTAAAACTTTTTGAGAGAAATATCCCTTTTTTACTTTGAAAAAATTTAAAAGCAACAAAATTATAAAATAAGACATTTCTTTTAAAAAAACCTTTTAAGATTTTAATGGAAGCTTCAAAGCATTATACTATCATGACAGTGAAAATATCCTCTCGCACCGTATAAGTTAAAAAAAACATTCTTTCCATAATTTGTTGAAGATGTCATAAAGTACCTTGTTCGGAAAAGGATGGAAAGATTCCTTTCAATTTTTTTTTATAAAAAGTAAAAAATGGGTAAAAATGAATTTAAAACATTGTCAATAATATTTTTAAATAAATTTTTAAGAAACATGTACATGGATGATAAATGTGTCCTAGTAGATACTCATGTATGAACAACCTTAGATAATAATGAGATTGCGAAATTAACCCTTACATTGTACTTTTATTTAGTCAAAAGTGTATTAACCCTATGTAAAATGGTTAGAGAATGTTATTAAATTATACCAGGATCATATCCATATTTAATATATCATATATGATCCTCTTATATCATTTTTTAATGACATTTCAGTATTACCATTATTTCAAGTGTTAATTGCTTCTTTTTTCCTATGCCTGTTTTATCTTATAAGTCATGTTTCTTATGCATAATATATATTTTATTCATATTCAGAATGATATTATGTTCATAAATATCATATTTAAAAATCATATGAATTTTATAATCATTATTTAATAGTTAATGTGTTGAATGAATCTCATCACATCATGGAGACGATCGGCCGTACGTACGCACGAGCAAATATATGATCCCATTAATGGTTAAATAGTATTGAATAGGATGGTATATTAATAATAAATAATTATTACCATGTCATATTAATTATTTATATCCATTATAACCATCATTATACCCATCCAAATAAATTATTATTGAATAAAAAATTACACCATGACGTGAAGATGGTAAACTATACGTACACACACATGGCGATATTGTTATTTGTAAGATAGATAAAGGGAGGAATATGGTTGTAAAATAGTAATAATAAAATCAAATAATGTATATGATATTGTATTTATTACTTTATTATGTAAAAAACATAGGAATATGATGTATAAAAATAAAATAAATTGAATTGAATTGGTAAAACAATTACCTCTTCTTCGAACATCTCCTTTTGATTTGAAAAAAAGGACTTCTTAGGTTGGATTTATGCTCAAATTATGGCCTCTAGGATGAAGTGAGTTAATTTTTGAGGATAAAATGTAATGGTTTTTCTAAACTAAAGGGATAAAGGTGGTGTGAGGTAGTGAGGGAGGAGGTGCCTTTTTATAAGGAAGGGGAGGGGCACTTTTTGAAATTCTCAAAATATTAAAATATAATAAGACTATTCTAGATCCAAATACTAAAAAATGACCCATAAATGAAAATTTGGATACATGTTAGACTATATACTATCCTCTTGAGATTATTTAACATTTTTTTTCATTTATAAATAATTTAATAATAAATTAATTCAATAAGATATCATTATTACCAAATTTAATACTATTCATTTAATTTGACTTAAAATACATTAAAACAAAGTGGTAATTAAGATATAATGAATTAAAACATCTATAATATATCTTATAGATCTAGTAAATTCACTATACACATTAAATAATAAAAAATATATCAAAATTAATATTATTTAAATCATTTATTCTATTTTTATGTTAATTAACTAAATATTGTTTTAGAATTGAAGAGAATTTTAAGGTAATTATATTACTTATAAAAATTAAAAAATAAATTTATTTGATGAAAATAATTTAATTTATATAAAAATAGAAATTTATATTCGTTCATAGCTTGATTTTGGCCCTATGTGGACACATGAAAGTTATTAAAATACAAGATAGTGATATTTTGTAACTATATTTGATTTAAATAATATATAATTTATTTTCAAAGACAAGTGTACATTAAACAACTCAAAATAGATCTTAATGTGATAAGGATCAAATATTCTTCATCTAATAATTTTTGGACATGTTTTGGTATTATTTTAAACCTTATAGTTTTTATTTACCTTTAATTAATCTTTTAATTTCAATTGTGGTAATAAAATTTTAAATATTAAATGGTTATAAATTTTTACTTATATGGTGTCAATTGTCTATAAATGGAAATGTTATAAAATTTTAAACTATATAATAATAATTTTGTATTTTTTTAATCTTTTTTTGGATTTTTAAATAATTTAATAAAATATTATGTTTTTAAAATATCAATTGTGTCAATTTAGAAACTATTCATTTCTATGACTTTGAATAAAATCCAAATAGAAAGATAAATTCAAAAAAAAAAATCATTTAATATTATCCTAAAATGTCATATCCACCTATAAAATTTATTGTGTGTCCCTTAATTAATTAAAATTATATTTGTTTTAATATTTTTCATATCATTTATTTGATATTTCTATTAATAAAATAATTACTATATCAATGTTGTGTTAGTATTTATGGTAATTATTTAATATTTAAAAATTATAAATGAATTACCATGATATATATAATTTAATTATATTTCTGGAAACTATTTATTATCAAAGTTTTATCATGTTTATTCATATATTAATATTTTTATACTTATAAGAAATAAGAGGGTTACATTTTTTCACTTTCATATCACTTTATTTTATTTTAATAATATTTATAAAATTTTCATGGAAAAAGTCCATTAAATGAGTCAATTATAATATTTAGGTATTAAGGGTTGATGGTTAATCATCCAATAAGATTTTGGGCGGTGTTAGGGTAGTTGTATTGTCCTTATCATATTGTTCTCTTACCTAAATTACCCGATTTACCTTAACCGTGTTAAATAAAAAATACCATTGTTACTATTCATAATATCCAAAAAATAAAATTAACCAATTAACATAATTTGGACCCAATTATTCCAAATATGGAATCCATTTTTCAAAATTTAAAATACATAATTTTTAGTTATTAATTTAAAATTAATCTTGTTGAAAAAATGAGAAGATGAGTTTTTAAAAAAAAAATTAAAAACCATAAAAAGATTGATATGTGTTTATATCCAATTTCAATGTAAAAGTACTTAAAATGACCAAAATTAGATTAAATGATAAAAATATAATCTAATTATACTTTAAAATCAATCAAATTTATAATTTAACACTATAAATAATTTCGATGGAAAAATTTGTTCTCAATTAAAATTTAGTATTTTTTACTATTCATCAAAACCTGAAACTTAACAGAAAAATACCCAAAATTAAACCAAAGTAAATTTTGATATAAAAATTTTAAATAAGAAGTTTATTTTTTCAAATTTAATATAAAGAAGTGTCAAAAACTAAATTTAAAATGGGTGCGCCATCATAAGGAGGAAAAACTACGTTTTGTGAAAAAACATCATTTATCCAAAAAATTAAAGTTTTTTATTATATCATTTCTAGAAATTATTTAATATAAATGTTAAAATTATATGGAATATATAAATTCAAAATTTGGTTAATACTATTCATTAACACTAATTTAATGTCTAGGTTATTTATTATATTAAATAATAATATTTTATTAATATATTATTGTTTGGTAAAACCAGGCTTTGCGTGTAACGCAAGAAAACTCATTGTTATTTGTAGTGTAAAATTAACATGATGTTGCATAAAAATAATTCTTGAAACAAAATTAAATTTATTCAGAAATGAAAATATTGTAAAGTCTCGGGGTGTTACATTCTCCCCTCCTTCAATAAATTGCATCCTCACAATTTGAAATTTTAATTCGAAATTAAAAGGTTGATACAAGAAAATACCTTTATGGAAAACCCACTTATGAAATAGGGTGAATAAAATATACTCTTAATAAGAGGAAAATGGAAATGTGAAGGTCACCACTAAATTAGGCTTTTGAATAGAAGTACATTAGTGTCATGTAGAGCAATATAATTAGAGGAAAAATGTAAATATTTATAGGGAGTGATCGAGGTCAAAAATCACAAACAAGTGAACAATAAATGGAAAATTTAGGGCCTTAAAGCCATAATTATGTGATGATTTAAAATATAATAGGTTCAAATTAAATTAAGGTATTATAATGACACATTTTTTTATTTTTTTTCCTAGAGTTGAGGGATTATTTTACTATCCAGATAAGAACTCGAGAAAACATACTTGATTCCATCAATGCTATCCTTTGGTTGTGCTTTGATCTATTTTCACTTCATCCCTTACACATGTAAATTAATGTTCAAAATGAATTTTTCACCTCTGAATCACTTTTGATAAATCATAAGGCCCACGATTATTTCCTTCATCCTCTATATATTTACTAAAACCAAAAAGGTTATCACAAAGTATCCAATAAATCATACTTTAACATCAAACAACAATATCCAATGTTCAAATTACTACATTCCAAATGTAAGATTTTTCCAAAATACTTCTTTCCAAATTAACATTCTAAAAAGTATCTAAATTTCCAAAATTAGTCATAACATCAAATTCCATAAACAATGTAATGTATCTCTTATCAACAAATACCTTTATAACCTCACAACCTTAATGAAATAATTCTTGCTTAAAAATACTTGATGAAGATGTACTGAATTAAAATCCTTATATATCTCATGAATCTTATAACCATATAACCATTGATGTAATAATTCTTGAATCCAAATACAAAATAACCTTAATCATTCCACTTCACTCTTAAACCATTAACTACGATTCAACATCTTATTATTTAATACCTCCTTCATCTCATTTTTATTTTGTACCCTATTCATTATCAGTAGTATAATAATTTCGTGTATAACCTTTTTGATTATAACCATTGTCCAAAAATAAAATCATAATATGAGAAACACTAATCATAGTGATGTATTCATGAAGAATCATTTATAGGTCTCTAAATTGTGGAATATTCTTATCAATACATTTTTTCATAGGATTAACCTAGGTTATCCATTACCAAATCTAAAGGATGATATCATATACTTAGACTAATCCTCAAAGTAATTTATAGGGTTATGTTTTCTAAATCTAATTTCCAAGATTGTTGCTAAACTTCCTCTGATTTCAACTAAAACGTCCTAACCCCAGAATCCCAGAGTTGGTGAATTATTTTAATAAATTAGCATGATTAAAATAAATAAAATACCAAAGTAATGATCAATCTAGCAGTCTTGTAAAATATATTACATATATGAACTTACAATTAAAATTCATAACATAACATAAATCATATATAATTCTTTGAGAATGCCATTATTCTCTTAGATTAACCCGAATATCAATCATAAAACACATATTGGCATCATGGGAAAATAAAACATAAGAAAGAAGTGATATCAGATTCTCAACATGGGTAAAAAAAATAGAATAAACTTTCATAAATAAGTATAAAATTTTAAGGAAAGGTATAAAAATTTAAACACAATCCCTTTAAACATAATCTTCTTCATAACATGGAATAAATAAATCCAATAATACCATTTAAACACTCACATGGATATTTTACTAGTCAAATAATCACATGTAATTTTAATAACTAATATTATAATGAGGGCATGCATAATGTCGGATGTCATAACCATATCTTTAAGACCTCATGCCAAGACCATACATAAATGGGTAAAAACCCAAACCAGTTTGTCTCATGAGAACTATTGATGTATCGGGGGTCTTTCATTAATAGGTCCCCCACCTATAGGGTTTTTATTAACTGGTTCCCATCCCATAGGGATTTCATTAAGTGGTTCCTAACCTGTCACTTTCTAATTACAATTTATTCCTCTTATAAAAGGGTTAAAACATAACTAACATAAAAATTATTATTAAAACTAGAATACAGAATATTAATACATTAACCACAAACCATGAATGGTATCAAAATAACACATCCAAATTCAAACATATCATAAACCACTAAAGACAATATGGTAGATTGTATAATAAGTAATCAAACTCAATTAATAATAAATTCCAAAAAAGGATGAAAATAATCTAATAAAACCATTGAAACTCTTTGAGATAAATATCCCTTTTTACTTTGAAATCATTTTAAAGGAACACAATTATAAAAGAAAAAATTTCTTTTAAAAATAAACTTGTAATATTGTAATATAAGATTAAAAATTTTATGGCTTCATGATGGTGTAAATATTCATTCACATCATATAAATTAAAAAACATTATTTCTTTAATTTTTCAAAAACTTCATAAAGTACCTTATTTGGAAAACGATAGAAAGACTCTTTTCAAAACGTTTTTTTAAAAGTAAAACATGGGTAAAAATTAATTTAAAAAATTGTTTATAATATTTTGAAATAAATTTTTAAGAAACATGGTCATGGATGATAAATGTGTCCTAGTAGATACTCACGTATAAACAACCTTAGATAATAATGAGATTTTGAAATTAACCATTACCTTGTACTTTCCCTTAGTAAAGAGTGAATTAACCTCCTGTATAATTGTTAAATAATGTCATTAAATTATACTAGGACCATATCCATATTTTTGATATCACATATGGTCCTCCTATATCATTTTGTTGATGATATTTCAGTATTACCATTGTTTTGGGTGTTAATTGCTTCCTTTTCCTATGCATGTTTTGTCATATAAGTCATGTTTCTTATCAATATGATACATTTTATTCATATTGAGAATGAAATTATGTTCATAAATATTTTATTTACTAATAATATTAATTTTATAATCATTATTGAATGGTTAATGTGGATAATGAATCTCATTGCATCGTGGAGAATGTAGGCCGTACGTATGCACGAGCGGTAATATCACTCCCTTAATGGTTAAATAGTAAGGAATATGATGGAATATTAATTATAAAGAATTATTATCAAGTAATATTAATTATTTATATCCAATATACTCATCATTATACTCATCCAAATAAATTAGTATTGATTAACAAATTACACCACGACATGAAGATGCCCAGACATACGTACACATGCATGGTGATATTGTTATTCATAGGATGGATAAAAAGAGGAATATGGTTGTCCAATAATAATAATAACATATAATAATGTATATGAAACTATATTTATTACTTATTATGGAGAAAACATAGTAAGAGGAAGTAGAAAAAGAAAATAAATTGAATTGAATTAGTAAAACAATTACCTCTTCTTCGAGTATCTCCTTTTGATTTGCACAAAAGAACTTATTAGGTTGACTTTTTTCTCAAAGTATGGACTCTAGGATGGAGTGAGGGAAGTTTTTAGGAGAAAAGGTTAGGGTTTGGTCGAACTAAAGGGCTCAAAGTGTTGTGAGGAAGTGAGGGAGGATGTTCTTTTTTATAAGGGAGGGGAGAGACACTTTTGGAAATTCTCAAAATATTAAAATATAATAAGACTATTCTAGATAAAAATACTAAAAAATAGCTCATATAAGAAAATTATGATACATTTTAGACCATATAATATCCTCTTGTTATTTTTTTAACATTTTTTTAATTTATAAATAATTTAATAATAAATTAATTCGATAAGATATCATTATTTCCAAATTTAATACTATTCATTTAATTTGACTTAAAATACATTAAAACAAAGTGTGAATTCGAATAAAATACATTAAAAAAATATAATATATCTTATAGATCTATTAAATTTCTTTATAAACATCAATTATTCCAGAATATATCAAAATTAATATTATTAAAATCATTTATTCTATTTTTATGTTAACTAAGTAAATATTATTTTTGAATTAAATAGGCTTTTAAGGTTATTATATAACTTTTAAAAATTAGAAAATAAATTTATTTAATGAAGATAATTTTATTAATATAAAAATAGACATTTATATTTGTTCATAGCTTCATTTGGGCCCTATGTGGACACATAAAAGATATTAAAATACAAGATAGTGATATTTTGTAACTATCTTTGATTTAAATAATATATAATTTATTTTAAATAAATGTGTCCATTAAACAAATCAAAATAGATATTAATTTGATAAGGATCGTATCTTTTACATCCAATAATTTTTGTATATGTTTTGGTTCTGTTTTAAACCTTATAATTTTGATTTACTCTTAATTAATCTATTTAATTTTAATTGTGGTAATAAAATTTCAATTATTAAAAGGTTATAAAATTTTACTTATATGGTGTAAATTGTCCATAAATGGACATTTTATGAAATTTAAACCACATAATAATCATTTTTTATTTTTTAATGATTTTTAGGATTTTTAAATAATTTAATAATATATTATTTTTATAAAATATCAATAGTGTAAATTTTGACATTATTCATTTCTTTGACATTAAATAAAATCCAAAAAGAAAGATAACTTTAAAAAAAATACTTGAATATAATCCTAACATGTCATATCCATAGATAAAATTCATGGAGTCCCCTAATTAATCCAATTATATTTTTTAATATTTTTCATATTATTTTTTTGATATTTTTGTTAATAAAATAACTACTCTATCACTGTTGTGTCAGTATTTATGGTAATTATTTCATCTTTAAAAATTATAAATAAATTACTATTATGTATATAATTTCATTATATTTCTGGAAAATATTTATTATCAAAGTTTTATCATGTTTATCCCTATATTAAAATTATTATTCTTATAAAAAATAAGTGGGTGATTTTTTGTCACTTTCATGTCACTTTATTTTATTTTAATAATATTTATATCATTTTCATAGAAAAAAGTCTATTAAATGATTCAATTCCAATCCTTAGGTGTTAAGGGTCAATGGTTACTCATAAAATAATATTTTTTCAGATGTTAGGGTAATTTCATTGTCTTTATCATATTATTTTGTTACCTAAATTACTTGATTTACCATTGACCGTGTTAAATAAAAATTACCATAGTCACTATTCATAATATCCAAAAAATAAAATTAACCTATTAAGATAATTTGGAACCACTAATTTTAATAATGGAATCTATTTTTCAAAAATTTTAAACACATAAGTTGCAGTAATTAAATTAAAATTAATCCTTTTTACAAAATGAGAAGATGGGTTGAAAAAAAGTAAAAACCATCAAAATATTGACATGTGTTTATATCCAATTTCAATGTGAAAGTAATTAAAAATAACAACATTTGATTAAATTATAAAAATATAATCTAATTATACTTTAAAATAAATCAAATTTATAATTTAACACTATAAATTATTTCGATGAAAAAAGTTTTTTCAATTAAAATTTATTATTTTTCACTATTCTTCAAAACATGGAACTTATTAGAAAAATAGAAAAAATTTAACTAGAGTAAATTTTAATATTACGCTTTTAAAGAATAATTTTATTTTTTCAAATCAAATATAAAAAAGTGTCAAAAACTATATTTAAAATGGGTACTCCATCAAAAGGTGACAAAATTGCATTTTTTGAAAAACATTTCTTTTATCTGAAAAATTAAATTTTTTATTTTATCATATCTATAAAATAAATAAGATCAATATTAAAATTATATATAATATATATAATTAAAAATGTGTTTAATACTATTAATAACCACTGATTTAATGGATAGGTTATATATTATATTAAATAATTATATTTTATTAATATATTGTTGTTCGGTAAAACTGGGCCTTGCGTGTAACTCAAGAAAACTCATTTTTGTGAGTATAATAAGCTTAAAATGGTGGTGTTTAAAAAGAAATAAATAAATGAAATTAAATTTCTTAAGAAATGAAAATATTGTAAAGTCTCAGGGTGTTACATGGTTATAGGATATAACTTCAACCCAATACCTCCCCCTTTAGTGTAGGTTCATGAAATAACATGCTCCATTCATTGTCTAACTTTGGGATGATCCAAACATTTAGGTGTGTCATTTGAATATATGTATACAATCTTAATGATTTGATTCTCTTCCTGTTTTAGATCACTGATTAAGTGGGTTACTTTGATCCTTATAATATTTTGGATTAATTAAATGAAATGAATTTTATTGTTTAATAATAATATCTTGTTTTCTTATAAAACCCCTCAATGAGGTGAATTTTCTTGAAATTGGAAATGTGATACTTTGTTCTATTATTCCTTGTCTAGCCCTATGGCATGCGTGTTTTTCCATGGCCTTCGTTGTTTAGCAATTAAGTGTGTCATTTAAATTGTGATTGAATGTGATGGACTTCCTAATAATTTTTTGAGATGAAAGGTAGATTAATTACATGTATGCCCATGTTTACTTTTAAAATTAAATGGAAAAGGGTAAGGCTATCTTAAGTTTTATTGGTTATATGTTACGAGATTCTCTCTAATTTCCATTTTTTTTATTTTAATTAAATGATTACATGAGGTATGAACACTATGAGGGCTACATGGGTTTCCTTTCGAGGAATGACAAGGAAAGGCTAATTGTGCTTGTGATCAGTTCATTATTGGTTTTTTTAAACACCAGGGGAGATACTGGTATGCCAAGACGGGATCAACGAGCATTATTCTTACATCATTATGAGCGATAATAGTTCCCTAGGGGAGATAACTTGGATGGGCTCATTGGAGAGATAGTTGTTACATGATGTGAGTGAGACTTGGTCCCCTACATGATATACCAGGTATGGGCTCATAGGTTGTTATCTCACATTAGACTGAGTGTGATACTCTAATGACCCAAGCTTAACGTACATGGAAATTATATTTCTTTTGATGAATACTTAATACATTTCACAAATAGATTCCCAAAGACCATATTAGTTTATCGTCTTTGCAAACTCAGAACAAATTCTTCTAGCTTTGTTAAATATTATCAACATCTCCCATAAATATCTTCCCCATTAGTTTTCCTACCTAAAACCTTTCTTTATATCCTGGGTTAAAGAAAACATATAAAAAGGGTGATATCAAATGCACAGTAAGGGTAAGAATGGAAAATATCTTACAAAACCTAAACATAAGAATGTAAAAACATGAACATAACTTTTGAAAAAAAACCTACCACATTTAACATATATAAAAATCTTGAGTCATTAAATAAATCTTGGTAGTTTATAAGGCATAAATCATAATGGAATCATGAACCATGAGAAAATAAAATTGGTATAAAACATGGAATTATGGAAAAAAAAGTAAGCACATAATATTATTTCCATAGTATCTAAGACATTGCTTCCAAGACCATCATAGTGGAAAAATTCCATTACTTAATCGGGTTTACTTTCCGTTCTAGCCATATATTACTGAACCAGATTTACTTTCCGTTCCATCCCTATATTACTAGACTGAATTTAATTTCTGTTCCAGTCATGTCTATCTCATGAGATATAAATCTTTACCCAATGAATTGGAGGGAGATATAGGTCCCACCCATATCATAATGAAATCATTCTTACATGTTCCACAAAGATATAAACCATTCATCATAGCATAACCCAAGTAACAAAAAATGGGGTTCTTAAGCATTATTCCATCATAATCAATATAAAATAAATACATTTCATAAAAATAATTCCATAATAATCACAATAAAATCAAATTAATAATATTAATAGAAGTCTAACCCTATGTCATATTATATGGAAAATAATTTTGATAAAACACTTGAACTTAATTCTTGAGGAAAATATCATTTCTTCTTCAAAAACTTTTTCTTTTCTTAAAATGCCACAAAATTTAAAAAAATAATCTAGTTGAAAATAAAATTGAAATCATATAGAGGAATATTCATGGAAATAAGGCGTTATGAAGATGTAAAATTCCGTTCATGTCGTATAAGTTAAAAAAACATTCTTCTCGTACTCTTACTAGAAAAGTCAAAAAGTACCTTGTATAGAAAATGAAAGAAAGATTCCTTCCATAATGTTTAATAAAAATTAAACAATGGGTAAAATTGACTTTAAATAATAGTATAATAATATAAATAATATTATATAATTAAGAAACATGTACATGGATGATAAATATACCCCACTAAATACTTATGTATAAACAATCTTGGATAATAATGAGATTATTAATTTATCACTTACCTTAACTATGATATTATTCATATGTATCCAAACCTTCTGTATAATGATTTAAACAATGTTAGTGACTTATTCCAGAATAATATTCATTTTTATGATATCATATATGATCATATTATCATCTGTTTATTTATAACATTTCATTGTCATCCGTTATTTGGATATTAACTACTTTATGTTCTTATGCATGTTTCGTTAGATAAGTTAATGTTCCACTTATTTGGATATAGTTATATCATTTAAATAATGATATTTTTATAATATATATCATATTTATTCATTAAATTCATGTATATAATCATTTTTTAATGAAGATCATGTAGAATGAATTGCATCGCATTGCGGAGACGGTATGCCATACGTACGCACGAGCAACATTATCATTCCCTTAATTGTTAAAAAGTATGGAATTGGATGGTATATTAATTATATAGAATATTTATAATTTTATATTTATTATTTAAATCTATTATAATCATCATTATACCCATAAAAATTATGTATTGTTAAATAAAAAATTATACCACGACGTGGAGACGGTAAGCCGTACGTACGCACACATGGTGGTATTTTTATTTGTAGGATGAATAAAAGGAGGTATAAGGTTTTATAAGAATTATAATAACATATAATCATGTATAATATTCTGTAATTATTAATTTAGTATGAAAACAACATAATAATAGGAAGTATAAGAAGAAAAGAATTTTGAAAGAGGTGATAAAATAATTTCCGCTTTTTCGAGTATCTCTTTTTGATTTGCACAAAAGGTCTCCATAAAATAAATTTCTGCCCAAATTTTGGTATCTAGGAGGAAGAGATGGATTTTTGGAGCCTATTTGAGCAGAATTTTTGAGAGACAAGGTGCTTGAGAGGTGTGAGTACGTGGGTAGAGGTGATGACCTTTTATAAGAGGGAGGAGGGGCACTTTAGGAATGTCTTGAAATATTATTTTATTATAAATTTATTATAGAATTATAATAGCTAAAAAGTGATATATTTCAAGGATAATATGATTATGGGTCTAAATAATCTCAACCAATAGGTTTTATACAAGTTTAGATCACAAATTTAACCTTATATTTTGGCTTTAACCCTTAGTTAAATAAATTAACTCTTACCATGTCCTCTTGTATTTTTACACTATATGGTCAATATAGTTACTATAAAATTACAAGATAAACTAAAGTGGATAATTAATGAAATTTTTAACATTATATAATTTATTTATTTAATATTATATTTTTACAACTATTATGTCATTTAATAAAATAGTATTTGTTTTAAAAAAATCATTTTTGTCAATTTTGACACTATTTAGAAATTGATTTTTGTTAAAGTCATAAAAACTTGATTCATTAGAAAAAAACATTAAATAAAAGAAAAAATGTCATATTAATCCAGTAAATTCTTTGAGGGTATCAAAATTTTCAAATTAAATTTATTTTAATATTTGTAATATCATTTATTTGAATCTTTCATTAATAAGGTAATCACTACATCATCATTTTTCCATAACTAAATTCATTTATTTAATATATAAAAATTATAAATAAAATACCATTATGTATGAAATATTTTTATATTTATAATTAATATTTATAGTAAAATATATCAATTATATAAACCAAATTAAAATTGTTTTAGTTGGGAGATACATGTTTACATTATATTTCCCTTTTATTTAAATTAAAAATTATAAAAGGTCATTATCACATCCAAGTGGCTTTATGGGGTCCTAAAATAAACCCAATGGTGATCATGGTCAGCCATATCTTATCCAATAGTATTAGGACACGTGTTAGGGTAGTTTTATATTATAATAATATTTTTTACCCATATTTACCTAATTTAACCTTTAACCGTGGTAAATAAAAATTACTGAAGTTACTATTAATAATGTCAAATAATAAAAGATACCTATTTACATAATTTGGAAATTATGATTCCAAATATGTAATACATTTTTCAAAATTCAAAATACATAAGTTTCATCAATTAATTTAAAATTAATTCCCGTTGTCAAATCTAGAAAGCCAGTTTTAAGAAGTAAAAACTATCAAAAGATTGACATGTGCTTATGTATAATATAAATGTGAAATTACTTACAATGAAAAAAATTGGTTTAAATTATAAAAAAAATAATCCAATTAATCTTTAAAACCAATTATAAAGATAATATAACTTTATTAATAAATTATACAAAAAGGCAGTTTTGAATTAAAATGCACTATTTTTCACTATTCATTAAAATATGAATTTCCTCAAAAAAATACCAAAATTTCAACCAAGGTAAATTTTGATGTGGTGATTCCAAATAATAAGTTTATTATGTCAAATAGAACTTATAAAAGTGTAAAAAACTAAATTTGGTAAAACTTCATTTTTAGAAAAATGCTCATTTTATTCGTAAAATTGAATTCATTCTTATATCGTGTTTAGAAAACATATAATATGAATTTTAAACATTAAATTGAATATATTAAATATATATTTCTCTAATGAAATCCATAAAGATTGATTTTATTATTTTATAGACTCACTTATTTTCATTTAAATAGTTTTTTAGAAGGAAGTTAATACCATTCATACCCGTCATTATAATGAATAGGTTATAATATTTAGTTATCACTTATAGTAGGTATTGTATGAAATGAATTATATCAAAATAACTTGAAATTTTGTGTAACATAATCCAAGAATAGTGTTGCGTATACTGTAAGCTAACACGTTGTTGTGTATAGTGTAAGCTAATCTTGCTGTAGCGTACAACACAAGACATCAAAGAAATTAAAAATAATCAATCTCATAAAAACTCGGGGTATTACATTCTACCCCCTTAAAATTAATTTCTCCCTATAAATTCTTCAGGTTATAAATGGTTTACTACTTGAAAGTTTCTTTCATAGAAACCCACATCGTAAAAAGGAATAGTGAAACTTTATTTTAAAAAGGAAAGTTAGAAATATAAGGGTTACCCAAAGTAACTCATCACTGGGTTTCCACATAGGATAACATAGGTGGGAAGTGGAAAAATGGATATGGAAGAAAAATATAACCATAAAATTCTGATGGATATTGATAGAGAATAAGGCTTGGAGAAATTTAACAACTAGAAACCCATAAATCTATGATGATTTAAGGGACCATCTGATTAATCAGATAAGAAGGTACTAAGATAATATTTTTTTTTGTTTTCAAGATCCTTTCCCTAAAGTTGAAGAATACGAGAAGAAATATTTACTTGATTTCAGTACAATCTCACCATTGGTCATTCCTTGAACAATTTCCACTTCATCTCTAATTTAAATAAATGAAGTTGATTTTTTCATTCTTGATGCGTTAGAAGATAATTCGATCCATAAATATAATGATAGGTTATTAAATATGTCTTGAAAAAAAGGTTTTCACATGTTATCAAACATTAAAAAATTCCATATATGGAGAGATAATACTTTATTCTAACAAACTTCATCGGATTCTTAACTTAAACTTTCCAAAAATTCGATAACTTTACCATCTTTTTGAAATATGAAAATCCAAAACTATAGAAAAAGGTTCAAAAACTCAGCTTAACATTTATCCCCTATATATCATAAGGTATCTCTAGTTGGAACATTCAAAAAATGTGAACACCTTCATCATGTATTCTCTTCAGTCATGATAAAAACTTGAATTATCAGATATACTTATTGAAAACATGCATGTTTCCTTGTTACAAAACACAGTGGATTATTACTTAAGTCCTAAAAATATGTATACTTAATCCATGATAGAATAACCCTCTTTTCAACAACTCCATAATTAGTCCCTAATAAACAAGCACAATACCATTTACTTATTAAAATCCAACATATGTTTTTCTAAACATCATTATTTTAACATAAGGGACATATTAAGGGTTATATTTACCTTAATCATGTGTTATAAAAGTATATCACCTTACCCTTAAATCAACTTTTGGATCCTTATAACTATTCAACACATCATTTCCAATCCTTAATAAAAAACATATACTGAAAACACTTATATATTTCATGATTCATATAACATAATCTTTTAATTCCTCAATCATCCAACTTTATTCTTAAACCATTACTTAGGATCAATCATCTTCATCTTTACTCAAATATGAATCATTTCTTAATGTTTATCAAACTCAATATTCTTAGGTTTTATGTAAACAATATTTTAATAACATCACATACCTTTCACATGTCGTTTACAATCTCTTTATCCTATGTAGTATGACCAATACTAGTACTACCATCATGATTTTATTCATAATATTTCCTTATAGGAAATATATCTTCATAATTCCCATACTTTTCACATCTAAAACATTCAATGGTTAACTATGTTCTATTTAATTTTGGCTCTTGACTAAGACTAGAAATCAAAGTGTAAGAAATAAAAATTAGAGATTAGAAAAACATAAATACGAAAAATTAATTATAATATTTAAATCAATTATATCTTTGGTTTAACCCTAGTTTAGTCATGATTATAAAAAAAACCCTAGGATTGTAACCTGTACTTGAATTATCCTTAGGATATCCCTATACATATCCTTAGAAATATCTCCAGGGATCTCAATAAAGTTTTCTCATCCTAGTTTCCAAAGGTTAACTAAACCTTCAATCTGATACCAACTCTAATAACCCAATCTTGAAGTACATGGACATTAAATTTCTTTTAAAAAATACTTAATATATTACACAAATATATTCCCAAAGATCTTATTAGTTTATTGTCTTTGGAAACTTAGAACAAATTCTTCCATCTTAGTGAAAGATCATCAAGATCTCACATAAAGATCTTCCCTATTAGTTTTCCTACCTAAAACCTATCTTTATATTATAGGGAAAAGAAAACATATAAAAATGGTGAGCTCAAATTCTCAGTAAGGGTAAGCATGTAAAATATCTTACAAGACCTAAAAATAATAATTTTAAAACATGAACATAACTTTTGAAAAAAAACCTACCACATTTAACATATACCAAAATATTGAGTCATGAAATAAATCTTGGTAGTTCGTAAGGCATAAATCATAATGGAATCATGAACCATGAGAAAATATAATTGGAATAAAACATGGAATTTTGGAAAACAATTAAGCACATAATATGATTTCCATATTATCCAAGGCATTGATTCCAAGACCATCATGGTGGAAACAATCCTTTACAGAACCAGGTTTACTTGCCCTTCCAGCCATGTATTACTGAACCAGATTTACTTGCCGTTCCAGAACTATATTACTAAACCAAATTTACTTTTCATTCTAGTCATGTATATATTATGAGATATAAATATTTAACCAATTAACTGGATGGAGATATAGGTCCCAACCATATTATAATTAAATCATTCTTACATGTGCCACAAAAACCTAAACCACCAATCATAGCATAACCCAAGAAAAAAAGGGTTTCTTAAACTTCCTTATATAATAATCCATATAAAATAAACGGATTACAAAAAATAATTCCATCATAAAAACAATCAAATAAAAGTAATAATAGGGATAGAAACATAACCCTATGTTATCTTATTTGGAAAATAATTTTGATAAAACACTTGAACTTAATTCTTGAGGAAAATATCCTTTCTTTTTCAAAAATGTTTTCTTTTCTCAAAATTACATGCAATTTTAAAAGAAAATAATTTAGTTGAAAATAAACTTTAAATCATGTAGAGGAAGATTTATGGAAATAAGGCACTATTAAGACATAAAAATCCATTCATGTCGTATAAGTAAAAAAATACATTCTTCTCGTACTCTTGCTGGAAAAGTCAAAAAGTACCTCCTATAGAAAACAAAAGAAAGATTCCTTCCATATCATTTAATAAAAATTCCCCAATGGTTAAAATTAAATTAAAAAATAGCATAATAATATAAATAATATTATATAATTTGGAAACATATATGTAGATGATAAATATATCCCAATAAATACTTACATATAAACAGTCACAGATAATAATGAGATTATGAAATTATCCATTACCATAGGCCTGATATGATTTTTATGTATCCAAACCTCCTATATAATGATTTAAATAATGTTATTTACTTATTCCAGAATCATAGTAATTTTTATTATATCATATATTATCATATTATCATCCGTTGTTAGTAACATTTCATTGTCACCTGTTATTCAAATATTAACTAGTTTATGTTCTTCTGCATGTTTTGTCAGATAAGTTCATGTTACACTTCATTGGTTATAGTTATATCATTTACATAATGATATTAGTATAATATTTATCATATTTATTCCTTCCATTCATGTATATAATCATGTTTTAATAAAGATCATGTAGAATGAATCACATCACATCGTGGAGACGGTAGGCCGTACGTACGTACGTGCGACAATATCATTAACTTGATGGTTAAACAGTATGGAATTGGATGATATATTAATTATAATGAATAATTATCATATTTTATTCATTATTTACATATATTATACTCATCATTATACCCATCCAGATTTAGTATTTCTAAATAACAAATTACACCACGATATGAAGATGGTAAGCCGTACATTCGCATGCATGGTGATATAGTTATTCGTAAGATGAATAAAATGAGGTATAATGTTGTCACATAATTATAATAAATTCTCAGAATGTATAATATAATATATTTATTACTTTAGTATGGAACCAACATAATAATAGGAGGTAGAAGAGGAAAATAATTTTGAAAGAGGTGATAAAACAATTACCTCTTTTTTGAGTATCTCCTTTTGATTTGCACAAAAGGTCTCCTTAGGATGGATTAATGAAAAAATTGTGGTATCTAGGAGAAAGGGAGGGAGTTTTGGAGCCTATTTGAGCAGAATTTGGAAGAGACAAGGATCTTGAGATGTGTGAGTAAGTGGGTAGAGGTGATGGCCTTTTATAAGTGGGAGGAGGGGCACTTTAGGAATGTCTTGAAATAATATTTTATTATAAATTTATTTTCAAATTATAATATCTCTAAAGTGATATATTTAGATGATAATATGAGGATGGATCTAAATACTTTCAACCAATAGGTTTTATACATGTTTAGGTCACAAATTTAACCATATCTTTTGGATTCAACCCTTAGTTAAATAAATTAGCTCTTACCATGCCTTCTTGTATTTTTACACTATATGGTCAATATAGTTACACTACAATGCCAAGAGAACCTCAAGGGGATAATTAATGAAAATTTTAACATTATATAATTAATTTATATAAATATTACATTTTTATTACTATTATATCATTTAATAAAATAGTATTTGTTTTTAAAAACTCATTTATGTTAATTTTTGACACTCTTTAGAAATTGATTTTTGTTAAAGTTATAACAACTTGATTCCTTATAACAAAAAGAATTAACTCAAATATAATATTTCATAGTCATCCAAAAATTTTGTGGTTAGAATCAAAATTTTCAAATTATATTTATTTTAATATTTATAATATCATTTATTTGAATCTTTCATTAATAAGGTAATCACTACATCATCATTTTGTCATAAATAAATTTATTTATTTAATGTCTAAAAATTATAAATAAAATAACATGATGTATGAAATATTTTTAGATTTATAATTACTATTTATAGTAAAATATATCAATTATATAAACCAAATTAAATTTGTTTTAGTTAGGAGATACATGTTTATGTTATATTTCCCTTTCCTTTAAATTAAAAATTATAAAAGGTCATTATCACACCCAAGTGGCTTCATAGGGTCATAAAATCAACCCAAGTATGCTCATGGTTGGCCATATATCATCAAATTTTATTAGGATATGTGTTAGGGTAGTTTTATATTATTATAATATTATTTTTACCCTTATTTACCTAATTTACCCTTTAACCGGGGTAAATAAAAATAATTATTGAAGTAACAATTCATAATGTACAAAAATAAAAGTTAACAATTTACATAAGTTGGAAATTATGTTTCCAAATATGGAATTAATTTTTTTAAAATTTAAAACATATAAGTTGCATTAATTAATTTAAAATTAATTCCCATTGTCAAATCTAGAAAGTGAGTTTTTAAGAAGTAAAAGCTATCAAAAGATTGACATGTGTTTATGTCCAAAATAAATGTGAAATTAATTACAATGACCAAAATTGTATTAAATGACAAAAAAATAATCCAATTAAAATTTAAAACCAATTTAAAAGATAAATTACTATATAAATAAATTATAAAAAATGGAAGTTTTGAATTAAAATTTAGTATTTTTTACTATTCATTAAAATATGAATTTAATTAGAAAAAGACCAAAAATTTTACTAAAGTAAATTTTAATGTCCCAGTTACAAATAAGAGGTTTTATTATGTCAATTATAACTTATAAAAGTTTAAATACCTAGATTTAAAATGGGTTCACCATGAAAATGCATTAAAACTACATTTTTAGAAAAATGATCATTTTATCCATAAAATTGATTTTTTCTTATATAATGCCTAGAAAACATATAGGATGAATTTTAAAAATTACATTGAATATATTAAATATCTATTTCACAAATAAAATCCATAAATATTGACTTTATTATTTTATAGACTCACTTTTTTTCATTTAAATAGTTTTTTCAGAAAGAAGTTCATACCATTAATACCCATCATTATAATGACTAGGTTATAATATATAGTTATCACTTATATTTGGTCTTGAGTGAAATGAATTATGTCAAAAGAAATTTAAATTTTATGCAATACAATCCAAGAATAGTGTTGCGTATATTGCAAGATAATATGGTGTTGTGTATAGCGCAAGCTAATCTTGATGTAGTGTACAACACAAGACATAAAATAAATTAAAAAGAATCTATTTTATAAAATATTAGGGTGTTATATATACTTTAAATTCCTTCCATGGTTAAAATTGGATGGACTCTGACAATAATGAGACTTACGATGCTCCTAGCATGATACATAGGTTCCTTGTTAAGGTTCACCTTAGGTAGGCCCATAATGCTACTTATTTAAAAATCAATAGTTTCATTTATAGAAACGGACAATGGTTTACATTTTACAATCACATAACATGTCCTATAAGACCAATCACATGATTATGTTCTATCCATATCATCATACCTCTTATATACCATTTTCATTATCACACTTCCCTTATCTCAATTATGTAGGTTGCCTACAGTTCAGAATTTTCCCAAATTAGAAAAAATTAGGTATGGTTGGGTCAGGTGTATTTTTTGGAAACTAAGCCTGAATTAGTTAATTATTTATTTTCATGGCTATTTTAATTTGTTTTATAGGAATACTTTGTATTTTATTTTCATGAATTAGATTATTCTATATACATCATTGGTGGTGGAATACTGAGTATATCTCAGAACCTGTTTGGGCCGCCATTGCACTGGGGTACCCAAACAGTCCTCCTTTGTTCTAGGATCAGGATCCCCAATTTATTATTTGTGTTGATTTTATTTTAATAAAGATTTATAAGAAATTAAATTATTTGGATCATATTATGCTTGTGGAGATCTCCCTTAGGGAATTTGTTTTCTTTTCTTCATTATTGTCTTATACTATTTCCTACTATATGTTTACTGTTTAGTTATGTATTATAATTTGGACTTGAATTCATTGTTATATATTGGTGTTTTACATTTTTTTTATTTTTTATTATTCTTCTATTTATCTATATTTAATTTATTGATTCTTCCACTATTGGTTATTATTTATTATTCCACTGCGCTATTCTGATATGAGGGTATAGTCTCTGCACTATCACCTCTTGAGACCCTCACTACTAGTCAGTAGCCTCTGGTGTCTGGGGGGGCTCACTTGAGGCTATGTAACCCATTGCTCCATCCACTATTTTAGTGGTGGGTTGGGAAGGAATGTTAAAAAGTGGTATCATAGTCTATTTTCCTTTGTATTAATATTTTGGTTTGGTAGAAAGGAGACTATGAATGTGTCAGTTCTTGGTAAATAGCTGCGCCTGGGAGTGATCAACCCACATATGGGGAAAATTCCATGAGTCTAGGTATGGGACTATTGTTAGTGTTGTTTGATATTAAAGTTGATATAGATTTCACCCCGAGTGATTGGATTATTTTCCACTGCTTACTGATTTATGAGATTTATAATAATCTTTCATGACCTTTTATGGAATGGAAAGAAAATTACATGAATCATGATAGGAACATATGTGTTCAAATTACATGTATATTCCATTCCATGTAGATTGAATTTTTAGGCTATTTGGAATTGTTGATATACCTTGTGTGTTTTTTCTTGCCTGTTGTATTCCAATCTAGGTGAAATTTATTCCTGCTTAGGTACTTGATTATCATGCTTCTGTAATTTAATTATAAAGATTTACTTATATTCCATGTTTGAGTGTTTCCTTGCTTTTACTGCTATTCCTACCATTTTTAGATGATTAAATAATGGGAATTTTTTCTATTTACCATGCTTCTATGATTGTTTACCATAGTATGAAACATTTTGGTTGTGATTAAATGGAATTCAGCTTGCAATTTGTAAGGTGTATGGCCGCCTTATAAATTGGAATGTGACCACCCATATAACAGAACCATTGTTGATGCACTTTATATAATTAAAGACTATTTTATAAATTTTTATTGTTGTTTTATTTTATTTTAAACCTAGTTATATTGGTTTCAGTTATATGGGAGCTATATGAAACTTATAAAGTGTATGGGGGATTTATAAATTGAGGGTGATAAGCCATAGAAACCGAACCATCATATATGATCATTATATATATTTAGAAATTTCTGTAAATATGAAAGTGGTTCAATTTTTACCTTAAGAGTTTTGGATGCCTTATTAACGCCTAAACCTCTTCTACTTGGACATAATGACCAATGTGGCTAAAATTATAAAATAAAAAATAGACCCAAGTAGGTCATTTGGGGCATGTTGTTTATGAAATGAACTCACTAAGGGCGTTTTAAGAATCTAAAGGTTTAAAGTGTTTAGGTTATTTTAACCTAACCCAAAATGGATTAACGAGACCCTCATAGGTCACCCTTTTCTTTTGTATTCTTTAGTGCTTAACCCTGATGGGGTGTATTTATGCTGTGTCTTGAGGGACTTTTAATGTGCGTGTAGCTTCCTATGTGGTTTTTTATCTAAACATAAGGTGGAATCATTCTGACTAGTACCCCTTTAAATTGATCAATAGAAGAAATTTTAATCTTCTTTGAGATGTAATTTTTGTGAGTCCTTATAAATAATCAAATGGTGATTGAAATAAAGTTATGTGATAAAATTTCCTTATTACAATGGGATGTAAATAAATGATAATTTTTAAAGGGAAGTTAATATAAACTATCTATTTTTATTGGCGGTCTTATCCAAATGCTTGTGATTAATGAATGTTATTAGTTTTTATTGAAATTAAACCTTTAAATACTTAAATAATTAATTATTTTATGGTTTAATTCCTTATATTGGAACCTTATATGGTGTTCTTGATCTGAACCACACATCCTGGTAGTTCGCTGTTCATTGATCATGCCTTATAATGTGAGTGTTTTATCAGTATTTTAGATATTGATGGGATTTCGGTCAATGTTTTGATTGTAGGGGCGGGGGTGGGGGGTTAAGGCTTCACTAAAACACTCACATTAGGTTTTTTATTTGTTTATTCTTCCCTAGAAACTCCCAAAGGTTCCCACATCCAAAACTAGGTACGACCCTTCTTTCCAAAGGCAAGTGGTCCTTTGTGGTTTCTTGACCAATGGAACTTAAGAACACACATTGGTTTAGAGGATGAGCAATTGGGATCATGACACCCTTTTTATGGTATTTTTTACCTATTCTGGGACTCTCTTATAGATTTAAGATATGTTTGTGAAATCCTTCCAAGACCCCGATATGGGGCCGGTATTTATATTTCAAAGACTTGTTTACAAACATGTATTTATATGAATAATGGAATGCATATCAAGGGCTCTCTATCACTCTCTTATTTATTTATTATGATTTGGGTTATGGACATGTTCAAGCACTCTGGAGTATATTTCCATCCAGGGGGCGGTTGGTGTCTTGGAGATGGGATTGAACCTCTATGAGGGGTAGTTTCCCATGGTACTGTTTGAGGGTTTGGTGCCCGTGGTACCATTTGAGGGGTCAGTGCCTATGGTACCTTTTGAGGGTTCGATGATCTTGGTACCATTTTATGTGTTGGTTCCCACTGTACCTTTGAAAGGTTAGTGCCCATAGTATGGCTTGAGGTGTTGGTTCCCATATTTAAGAAGTTCCTAGGGTAAAATATGGTAAAAATTACACCAGTCCTATGGGATAGGATGATCCCTGGGATTCCACAATCACTAAATCTAGTTGTGATAAAGTCATAGGATCCTAGATAAAAATGATAAGATATTAATTCTGGGCCATCTTCAGTAAACACTAGTGGGACTCAGATAGATTAGATTTAGCAAGGAAATAAGCTTGTTTAGAAGCTGCATTGTTTGGATACCCATGGTGGGCTCTCTTACTGGGTTCCCCAACATGAATAGTTGGTGGAGGCATAACCTCCTCTGTAGATCCTTTTGGAATCATGGTCATATGTTGAGGATGATGATCATAACATATGGGAGCCATCCTAGGTATCTCATGAGTGTTTTAGTTTTCATGCTGACTATCCTCATCCACATCCATGAGGTAGGACAATTTTTCATTTCTGCATTCTATCTATAGACTCCAAAAGTAGATTAATGTGAAAAAAAGGTATAATTCCTCTCACACATCCTATCATGAGAAATAAGGCCGATGGGAACTCATACTCCAAAAGATTTTATGGGTAGATTATAGAGTTGTAATGGAACTATTGATGTGGTATTTATAGACCAATACATTCACCAACTAACACTCGGAGTGGTGTGTTGGTGACAATGTATGTCGGGGACTCAGGGCCAAAGCAACTTGTCTATTGATACTATAATCCATTGGCATATTCTATGAAGTCATCTAAATTACAAGGAATATTGAAAATCCACAAGAAGAAAAAAAGACACCTTGTAAGTGTATAATCATATGTAAGAGTACATGTTCGATAAAAAACTTTCACAGTTAAAGGATAAAGAGACAATCCCGTATTTTTACACTAGGTTCAATGCAGTTTTAAAGAAACATGTTGAGTTTACCATTTTTTTTGCAATAAGCACAAAATAAAATAGCCTGAAGTGTACTAAAAAATCTATTATTTTTGACTCGTGAAAGGGATGACATAGTTAAAGGAATTCATGTCAGTTTCACCATTTTGTTTCATTAGGATTTGATACATGGATGGGATTCTGGTCGATGGTTTGACTATATGGGGTTTAAGGCTTCTCTCAATTGATTATATCAGGTTTTCCATCTATTTAGTCTTCCCTAGAAACTCCAAAAATTTCCCATATCCATAACTGGGTACGAACCTCCTTTCCAAATGTAGGTGGTCATTTTGGGTTTCACTCACAATGATTCTTGGGAACACACATTGGTCGAGAGGATGGGAGATCAGCTCATCACACCTTTTTGGAGGGAATTGTTTCCTATTAAAGGAATATATTATACATTTAAGATATGTTTGTGAAATCCTTCCCAAACCCCAATACAGAACTGGTTAATATTGTTTTAATGACTTTATTACAAACATGTATTGATAAGAACAATGACATTCATATCAAGGGATCTATATCAATCTCTTATTTATTTATTATACTTTGGGTTATGGATATTTTCAAGTACTATGGAGTCTATTACCATATAGGGAGGCGTTTTTTGTCTTGAATATGGGATTTAACCTCTATGTGGAATCTTACGTATCTTTTGAAAATAATAATAAAAGCCCACATAGTTTGTTTGACATAGTTTAAGGTCATGTGACTAGAACCATGAAGTTTAACATCATGTGGTAATGATATGAATATCAGGCTCGAACCTTGGTGAGGAATCCTATGTATCCTATTTGAGATAGGAATTAGAGTATACATAGTTCTTATAATGGGTGTTTGTGTCATAATAGATATGACAATAGAGGCCCTGAGAATGAATTATGCATATGATACAGCCATGGATTGCTTCTTTGGGAATATGGATCTTTGAGCGGGGATGAGATGTAATGGGACTTAAATCCCAATGATGGGCCCACATAAGGTAAATTCCCAACATTCTTTTAATATAATCATTGATGGGCTCTAATCTCATGTGATCCATAATTGGTGTGAGAAACAGGATATTATGGTATATTGGACAGATTGCATGATGGGATATCTGTATAGGGATTACACATTAAAGTTTCACTTTGAGGGGTATGATTACCAATCTCATGGAGGATATGGTATAGTTATTGGGCCTTAGTAAGGATTAATACTTATCCTGTTTTATAACATAAATTAGAGTCAACATAGTTTAGTTCTTTAACCAACCCACTGATGGGTTTGAGGTACTTGTGGGATTGATTGAGGCATATACTTTAAATAATTCCTGTTTATGACATCACTTATCATCCACTGATAGATGGAGAAGAATTACATACCTATGGGATAATTTAGTCTCCTAAATCAAGAATACTTGGGACATGAATGTACTTACACTGAAGTGGATTCCCATTAGAGCTTGGGCCTCTAGAATTCATCCTATGTATCCCAGATATGGTGGGAATCAGAGTTCTCATAGTTCATTTATTCTTTAAGACACTGATGGGAAAAGGTAGATGATCATGCTTAGGGACATTATCATTATCCCTGAGGTTTCAAGAATGTTAGGGACTTATTCTAGGATGAATTCCCTTTTGGTCGAGCCTTAAACACTGAGGATAACCATTTATTAGGACTTATTCATTGAAATAGAATGATAGTTGGGGAAATATTATATTATGTTGGTAATCAAGGCTTATGCACTGGGGTTTCCATTTGAAACACTCATTATTTATCCTTAGATGGATTAAAGAGAGGTGGTAATCAAAAAAGGTCTTATCCAAGAGCATTAAATTGCTAGGGTCACATGATTTCATAACCCTATATCATCAAGGAAACTTTCTTTATAAAAGGGGGATTCAATAGAATGTCCATGGTTGGGGTCCACATGGCATGAGTCTAAATGGGTCTCCCAGAAATAGTTGACATGCCATAAGTGATATGCCTGATATGTCTTGGATTCTTATTGGACATGTATTGATTATCTACCTGACATATTTGGGGTGTCAATCTGTTATGGAAGAAACGTCTAAGCATCTCTACCCGACGTGTTAATGATTCCTTGCATGACCTAAGTTTTCATGTATAAGATCTACAAACTGACCAAAATAGATATTACTAGGATAGTTTTCATGATCAATAGATTTATCTCAAACGCCGTTTCATGAGTGAAGTGGGTATTTCCAAGACACATCACATAATTAAAGAGGACATGTCTGGGGTCTTATGTATGATCAAAGTGGACATGATTATGTGCTATCACATGATCAACTTGACTCATCTATGTACTATCGCATGAAAATGCTGAAAAGTCAATGGGAAATCGCATGATCGTGCCGATATGTCAATAACTCATTTTCATGATCAAATTCAATTGTCTTAGATATCTTTTCATGAAAAATATTGAAAATTCCAAGTTGTCTCACAATATTTGAATGAATTTTCCTAGACATGTCATGTGATAATGCAAACATGTCAGGGGGCTATCTCCTGATTAACTTGGATTGTCCTTGAATCTTTGTATGACAATGGTGACATGAAGATCAACTGTCATTAGGTAAACCTTATTTTTAAAAGGCTAGATGCACGACCAATATGACTCATCCAAGGTCACCCAATGAAATCACAATGCCATAGGAGAGTATTTCAATCACTTATCCCTAAAATAATCATGCAATGGGGTATCACAGATGTGTTTAGGGTATTTGTTCCCATATAGGTGTTTTTGTTGATGTACAAAGGTATTATACCTTATGTTCATATGGGAAACAATTTTACCAAGCATAAGGATGTACATCCAAGGGTTTTATCTAATATGCACCTCCCGTGGTCTCTCTTGATGGATCTGTATGAATATTATGGGACTCACATGACCTTGAAGAGTCATTACAATGGATTCTTTGACCATGAGGGGGTATGTTTATTAGTGACACATAAATATGGGGTTCACATCCCCATTGTATTCCTCACATGAAGGGAGTTCTTAGGGGGATGTTTCATCTTGAGGCAACTATTCCTAGGGATACACATAGCCATCGCAAGGTATAGAGGATCCTTTGTTCATGTTGTTTGCATGCCTTCAAAAAAGGTTCTTGAGATGGTATCTACTACTATGAAAATGACCTATGGGGGTGTTTTCATTCCAAAAAAAACATGTAAAGGGTTTCATGTAATCACTAAAAGAAAAACATGCTTGTAGTATTCATGAGATTGGGGGTTGGCATGTTCACTGACGCATACTTACAGGCATCAGAATGGGTTCCCCATGAATTATAGGGCCTATATTATCATGTAACATGAGGTTTTATCACTCATGAAATCACATGTTCTGAGTGAAGGTACTTTAGGATGTCTTAAAGATGAGTTCAAGGGGTGAACATCCTAAATCTAGCACTATGAGGGAGAGAAAGGAACATCATGAGACCAAGGGTGTTTCTCCTTAGCTTAGTGTAACAAAGATTCATTTGACGATACTTCACCACATATACCACATGGTCTCTAAGGGATCATGAAAAGGAATCACAGGTATTCACTAAAGCCGACTGTTGATGTTTCATGCATGGAAAATGGCTTGGATTAAGAACTTACAACCAACATTTGTGCATGGGATTCATACTCTTGGTATTTATTTCACATAACTAGGGACCTGCAGGGTATTTCTCACTAAATAAATCCCCTTCAGGCTGTGTTTCGAGCATCACAAAATTTATATTTTATGAAGTTTCAAGGCGCATGTCAATATATTTATCCCTGTTGATACAAGCTTGAATATGATGTCTGCCCAAGGAACTATCCTACCGCATCACATGAGTTTCTACAACTTATTCGATCGCGTGATCTAGGGGGTGGGCTTATGAGGGATCTTGAAAGATTTCACAAAGGAGATAATGGATGTGTGGAGACTCTATTTTATAGGTTATGTGCATGGTATTATTTAGTCATGTGATCACATGATCTTATGAAGATCACATGATGGACTATCACGACAACATACCATGAAAGATTCTCATTATAGGGGCCCCTGATTTACCTAGAGAAGATCTCCGATGGAAGTGGCTGGTGACCCTGTGTTTTCACATCTCTACTTCATTACCCACTCTCCTCCTCTTACATGTGTGTTTTTCTTGGCTGGAGTAGGGTATATATATAGGAGATGTCAGCCCAGAGCTCCTGCTGCTTTTCACGGGGAGGATTCCACATGACCAACTAAGGCAGTGGAGGTTTTTCCAAATCAACATTATGTGGATTCAAGTGGTTTATCACAATCCTTATTCCCTAAAGTTTCTTTCATGATGTCACGTGATCTGATAAATATGATTTAATTTTGATGAAAATTGTTCAATAGGCGGAAGGGCCTACGATTGTAAAATTCTCTTGATGGTACCATTGACTATATTCACTTCAATCTCATGATAAAAGGATGATCACATGATCACTTAAATTTTAGGAGGGATTTCTTGTGGAATTACAATAGTTTCCTCGATTGGAGCTTGTGTTGGTTGTCTCAATATCACTCGTCTATCAGCGAAGGATTGGAGGTGGCAGTCATTGTGATTACTGAATGATCATGTGACTGATATCTGGTCACCATGTCAAAATAGTGTTGGAGGTGGTTGAAGACTAGGTCTTTCACCACGTGGGATCAACTGATTTTAAAATTTCATAGGCATAGGATCAAGTCAAATATGAACTCATGATCTATGGGACTAAAGTGAATGGTTGGGATCAGCGGAAGGCGTGATCAGACAACTCAGATCTTCAGTAGGCATGATCGGATGGTTAGGATTTTATTAATATGAAAAAATACCATCCCATATAAAAGTATCACTACGCCTTACCTCTGGTATATAATTCATTCCGCGATTACTGTTGGGTCGATTCGGAAATGGGGTTTGTCACCTGAACCACATGCATCAGATCCACCTAGGCTTCGACCCTGCTGGCTTTACACCCATGATTTGTGCAGATTCAACCTAACACACCATGTTCCCTTGAAATGGGATCTCCCACCACTTATGGGTGCTACTATACCTCATCCATCCACTGGAAATCCCATAATGACTCCCACTGGGCATGGTTGACCCCCAATCCCACATAGTCCTATGGTCAAGTTAGTCTGGCTGGTTAGAGGCTAGCCATAATTTTTTGGAAAAGGAAAGTAATAAAAATATTAAATACTAAGAATAAAATTATAAGTAGAATATAAGGTTCCAAATTTTATCTCCTCTATATCCAATACAATTCTTCATGGAATCTATGCAAGCTATATTTTTATTGTCATATAGTCTTAAAAATTCTGAAATATTCAACGACAAAGTGTGAAATGCACAATTATGGGTGCCAAAAAAAATTCCCCCCCTTAAAATGAGATTCATTAAAAATGAAAATAATTTTATTATAAGGTGAAAGTAGATTTCTTTTCCATAGATCTAAATATATGAGGATCCATGATACTAAGTACCATGAGAGGATTTTTCCAAAGTACGTCATTGAGGAATTTGAGGTGAAATCCACAGGAGATTTGAGACCACAACTTCTTGGATAAACCCAAGATAGGAAATGGATTTGTCTTGGTTTATATGCACCCTTAGATTGGAATGTGTATGAATTATATAATGGAACATGGATTGGGTGGAATTTATCTTATGTCTAGATCCAAAGTAAGGAACTTGGATATTGCTACGTATCCCATGAGGATGGGAATCAATCCTTACATAGTTCTGGAATATACCACTATGTAGATCAAACTCATGCATAGGGAACATAGGTTCATGGATAAATAACTCTATTATTAACTTCCTCATGCAAATCTAGATCACATTTAGGATGGGGATATCACTATTTTTTATGATGAAATCCTAGGTAAGGTTCCATGTTTAGGTGGAGACGTTGCTTGTATCATCCAAAATACCCATACTTTATCTGTAATACCAAAAAAATACAATTTCCTAGATTTTAGTTATTAACTTAAAATAGTTTAATCTTTGAGAGATGTTCATAAATGCCCACAAACATTAAATTCTTCATTTATGTACCTTCTCTAGCAGTCTTGAGATTTTCTGATTTAGAAGGACAATTTGGACATGGTATTTTTACTGAATTATCTAACTTATACCTAATTTTGGAGACTTATAAAGCATGGATTGATTTTTTATAAGTCTATATGATGTTCCCCATAATATTTATATATTTTTATTCATTTTTATCTAATTTTTTCTTAATATTCATGTAGAGTAAGACTTAGAGGGCATGGAATTGGATTTTTCAAATGCTTCATTCTTACAGGTTTTTGACTTGAAAAGTTTTCTTGCCTCTTCCAATTTAAAAATGCTCAATATATCACGGTTCACAAAAAGTTCATGTATAGTGATTAGAGACTCGAATTTTTCCAAGGATCCCCTTATTGGGTTTTCATCTTGGCGAGTATTGTGTTTTTGTGGTTTTAAGGTCTTTCAAGATAGATGATCATTGTGCTGTAGTTTAGAGTCTTTTATCTTAGAACTTTTTTTTACTATAGTTTTGGGTCTTCTATCTTGGATTTGTTTTGTGTTTTACTTTAGGTTATTTTAGTTAGAAACTTTTATGTGCTATATTTTAGGGTATTTTAGCTCGAAATTTGATGTTTTATAGTTTACGGTCTTTTAGTTCGGACCTTATATCACTTTATTTTAATGTATTTTAGCTCAGAACTTCTATTTCTTTCATGGAATATGGTATATACATGCCAAGAATAAACCAAAACAAACCTATGTGTTGGGTTCTTTTTCGGTGTTTCTAGGACTCACGAGGATTGTGGTTTATTTCTTGCAAGGAGGAGAAGCCTTTAGTTGGTGGGTTAAATCCCTTATGAATAGATATCATGGACAAAAAGAGATAATATATGCTATTTTACAAGGGTTGTGGGAGATTTATGGGAGTATTATTAGTTGATGGGGAAATACTAGGGATACTAGGTCAACCTGGATAGTTGAAATATAGGTAATGTAAATCATAACCCACAAGTTTGAGTATGTGAAAATGGGATGGAGTAGTCATACCAAGGATGAACTACAATAATCCAAGGTTCTAGGTTCTACTATAACATTGCTGGGGATCACAAGGATTGAATCTCATTTCTTGTAATGAGGATATTCCTTTAGTTGGTAGGTCAAATATCTTATGAATCAATAGCATGTCCAAGAAACGTTGATCTGCATTTCTTTTTGAGGGTCATGGAATATTTATGAAGACTCAAAAGTCTAGATGATGAGGATGGGTATGGAATGAAATCTATCCAAAAAGGGTTATGTTACCCTAGGGATATTCATCTTATAATGTGAAGCTCGATCTCTACACCCTGTGGTTTTGAATCATAAGGCATGGGCCATATATGGTTTGAGAATGTAGTGTCACATTATTTCTTTTATAAAGGGTAAAAAACATGGTGACGTAACGTTGAGGATATAGAATTTGTTCATATATTTTGTTATGAATATTTTAAATCATGGTATAAATTGATTAGGTCATGAGGATGATATGATTCAGTCATATAGGGATAGGTTTAGATCACACTAAGGTGTTGAGTTCTGCCTTAGTGGCGTTATGATCACAAGAATTAGAAAGTCCTTTGTATTGGGATAAGATATCGCCAGTTGGTGGGGATATAGCCCATTTTCATTAATATCATAAAATAACAGAGAGATATATTTCCCTTTACAAGGTAAATGAATGGTTTGAGATGACCAAAGGATCTTTAAATCATGAAGTTTGATTTATGGAAAATTTAATATCCAAGAAGGGTTTGGAGCACCCTAAAATTTGTGTCACCACATAGAGAACATATTCTTGTGGTGAGGTGGTGTGAAAAATCATTTCTCTAACATTATTTACTGATAGGGGATCCAACAAGAATAAATTGGATTTTATTATTGTTAAAAAGTAGGACCTATGAGCTTTATGAATTATTTATTTATGCCCTACTTTTTCATAAACTCTAGAGATGAAGGGTTTTGTGAGTGAAGACTTGACTTTTTCTCAGGACTCCATTTGTGGGTTTTCAACATGATAAGTTTTTGTGTCTCTTTCGATAGCATTTTAAGGTCTTTCAATTTAGAAAATCATAGGATATATATTAAGGTCATATAACTTTGAACAAAATGTGAGCAGTTTAAATTAGTGAAACACATGGAATAGATATTGGGGATGTTACACACGAACCTAATTAGGATACCCAGGGTCAAGAGCACTTTGAAATCCTTCTGAGCAGGAGATGTAAATGTTGTAAATCATAGATCAAGGTTATTAGTTCCTGAATAATGATGTGGGAATGTCATACCGGGATGACCTATAATAGACTGAGGTGTTGGGTTCCACCATAGTGATGTCATGCTCATAAGAATTAGAAATCCCTTTATACTGGTCCAGAATGTCTCAAGTTGGTGGGTCTTAAGCCCTTTTAAATTAATATCATGTCCAAAACAAGATATATATTTTATTTTACTAGGGCTATGAAAGCCTTGTAGAAACCTGAGGTACTAAAGGCATGAAGTTTGGTACATGGATTTAGGTTCTTTAAAAATATAGTGGAAGCACCTCATACTATGGATCACCAGGATAAGGTTCTTGTAGTCCTTTGATAGGGAATGAAAAATGAGTGATGGACTACCTATTTTATCTTTATACATTGGGGATGTACTCTCGTGTATTCTAAGGTCATGCAGTAAGGATGTGGGAATCGACGTGAAAAATTTATACATGATATATCATTTACACAAGAAAGACGTCCATAGATATGGCTCATTCATAGGAAAAATAATCTTGTTTGACTTTGTTTCTTTGCAGTTGGGGTGTTTTTCTTATCATTTGTTGCATCTGGGTCTAGGATTGGAGGTTTAAATGCCACTACATATCTAGTGATGATAGGAATCAAGCTACATGTAGTTCTTGAAATCCCATGAAATTTATCATCATGTAGTGTGGATGAAGATGAAACATCACGAAAGAAAAGAAATGTTACAGTTGTGCCCAAGGGTGGAGGTCTGGGTGTCACTACGTGTCTCATGAGAATGAGAATCATACCACACATAGTTCTGAAGGAACATGTTGTTTTAACGTCATGCAATAGGGATGTGGGTCCCTCAATGTGAAAGGGTGGTATTATAGCTGGGTGCATGAATGGAGTTATGGGGATCACTATAAATCCCATGGTGATGGGAATAAATCCACATGTAGTTTTTAAGGGAGTTTCCAACATATGTATGACCTATACGCAAATATGGGGGTATTTCTATATCTATCTGTTCTGATTGGACCTAGAGTTATAAATTAGGTCATCAATATGTATCTAGTAAGGATGTATAAGAATCAAGTCACACATAGTTCTTGATTGAAAAAATATCTCTTCACCAGTCGAGACCATATGAAGAGGTGGGAATTGTTTTCGTTGATTATTGTATCTAGGACTAGGATTATTAATCAAGGCATCACTATATATCCTATGAGGATAATAATCAGGAAACACGTAGTTCTTGAAGGACTGTGCAATTTTATGTCATGTGTAAAGGACATTGACCATGAACTTTAATGTCATGTTGTCAAGGGCTCATGGTTTTCCTTTTACGGTCTTTCATTAAGGAATGTGATGGAAATTTTGATTAATTTCACGCATTGTTCGTGCGGTTAATCCCTTACAACAATTCCTAATATCACACGATCTATGCTTAGTATGACAAATAAGTAATAAAAAGGGTTTCTATCACAATACAAAGGTAGTTTAGGGTACAAAATAGGTATTTTGTATCATGTATTGGCTAGAATAAGATATCAAATCGATGAATCTCTATATATCCCATTGAAAAATTAGAATCCTTCTGTATATAGTTCTAGAAGGTCCATGAATTTTAACCTCATGTAGTGAGATTGTCAACCGTGTAGTTTAACATCTTGTAGTAAGGTCTTGGATCACCTAACGTGAAGGAAAATGCATGATGTGGATGGTCCCAAAACATAGAGGTTCAAGTGTCACTACATATCCTACGATGGTAGGAATCAAGTCATATGTAGTTCTAGAAAACCTGTGTAGTTTTAATGTATTGTGGTAAGGATAGATCCATACAGTTTAATGTCATGTGGTTAAGAATAAATCCATACAGTTTAATGTCATGTGGTTAAGAAAAATTATTTCATTTCCATGTTCAACCATTTGGGATCTCATGATTGGAAATGGAAACTATTATGGGGATGTTTGGGAGGTTGCTTCTGGATAACACTCTTCATATCTCCATGTTAGCCTCTTATTCATCTGAGTTGTATGTATTTACCTATGTTAGACCATAGATTCTACATCTCTAGGTCTCCTTCTGTCCGTGGTGAAGTGCAACCTATGATTTGTGGGGAACTATATATGGTTAACCCCAGTATTGTGAGAATATTTCTATATAAAGGTGTATGATATTTTTGAGAACCTCTTTATACAAAGGAGCTTGGAAAAGGGGATTATTTACTTTAATGTGTGAGATATTATTGTGGGGAGGATGACCACAGAATATGTTAGGAGTAGAGTCTCTGTGATCCATCACCACACTATGATAAGGAGGACCATTGTAATAATTATCACCTTCTTATTCTTCGGTTGAAGAGTCTACATTACCTTGGGCGGTTGAGAATGAGTCTTGAACAACTTCAAGGAAACTTGGCATTGATCAAGTTAGGAGTATGAGCCTCACTCCGCATCATGGTTAGAATATGTCATCCTGCCTTTTGGGGTTGAGAATGGGTATACTATTGCTCTATGACCAATGCCAGAATCCATTGATAACTATATGGTGTTGTAGAAATATGTTCCCACTAATGAGAAGCTGTTGGAGTATGCTAATATGATTCTTTGATAGGGATATGAGAATTTACTAAAGCATATTCTACTCTCACTTGGTGGGCCTCAGCTAGAATATGGATATAATCCCAATCCTGGGCCTTTAGAATATGCTGCTGGTCTTTTTTGAAAGGATTATGCACCCATCTTGAGGCATGTGAAACACTCACTTGGTGATCTATGGATGGTTCTCGAATATGATCCCGGTCTAGATATTAATTCCCCATTATAATATTCTAATGGACCTCCAGAATGGGATAATGGATATGATCCTCCTCCTATATTTCCTTGGAAGGATGCTGGTGAAACTATTCATTGGTGGAATCAGGAATATGCGCTTGGCTTATGTGATATACTGGAATATTTTAGGTAGATTAACTAACAAAAATATGAGCCTATTCCAAATAATTTCCCATTATTACTTGGTTATCCACGGACAAAACATGTATATAAGCCTAATCTTGGGAATTTTAAGTATGCAACTAGTCTTATTTTACAAGAATATGAGCAAGTCCTGAGGGTTGTTACTTTCTCACTTGGTGAGCCCCATCTAGGACAAGGATATGATTCCAATCTTGGGCCTTTATAATATCCCTTCAGACACTTGTGATAGGGATATGAGCCTATCCCGAGGCATGTGCTACTCTCACCTGGTGAGCCTCAGTTGGAAGGGGAATATGAGCATGATCCTATGCCTCATCCTTTATCAGGATATGGCGATAATCTTCTTGGATGGGAGTAAGAATATACACTTTTTCTAGAGAGACCACTTGTTAATATTGATCAGAGTGTTGAGATACCCTGGCTATAAGAATAGTAATATACACTTTTCCCTACATCTTAACCAGAATATATTGGCGGAGCTCCTCTATTACTGTGACAAATCATTGGAACTTCAACATGGGAAGTACATTAATATAATCTTGTATTCTCTAAACTTCCAGGATATGTTGGTTGATGAATTTTATTGAAGTTAGGATATAAACCCATTCCTTTCCTCCTTGTTCCATTGGAATATTCTGATGGACTTCATGCATGGGGGTAGGGATATGTGCCTCTCCCATTCCTACTGTATGGATATTCCTACAGACTTGTTCTAAGTGGGTAGGGATATGAGGCTGCTCTCTTTAGTCTCCAACTTTCCAAATTTTGACAATGTATTTTAACACCCAGATCTACATGTTTGGGGAGGTGAAATATTAGTGAACACAATTAATAGGAGACTAATGGGTATTGGTGGGTTTTTATGATATAGATAGGATCGAGATTGTACTTCATTAGGGGTGTTTCTAGAAAATGAAATTTCCACCCGATGTTGATGATGTATTATAGAGATTGAAATGCTGCACATTTATTGTCTTGTGACCAGGTCAAGTTCCGTGCAGTTTATCATCATATAGTAAGGATTTTAAAATAGATGGATAGGCTAGGATATAGGATTCAGGTGTACCTACATATCTCATTAGGTTGAGAATCATGGCATAAAAAGTTCTAGAAAATCCTTGAAGTTTAATGTCATGTAGAAAGGACATCAACCATGCAGTTTAACATATTTTAGTAAGGATGTGAATATAGGTGGCTTGGCCCTGATATTGGATCCATCCATCCTTATGTATCTCTTAGGATGATAATCAAGTAATACAAAGCTCTAGAAAACCCGTGCAGTTTAATCACATGCAGAAATGACATCAGGTGTGAAATTTAACGTCTAACGGTAATGACATGAATATAGATGGATAGTCTTGGATATAGGTTCTAGTAATCCCTATGTATCTCATTAGGATGAGAATCAACCCATACATAGTTACAGAATACAGATGTGGTAGGAGACCAATGCCAGTAATGATGGTCCTCTTGGGTGAGGTCCACAGAAATGTACAGTTTTATGTCATGTAAGGGACATCAACTGTGAAGTTTATTATCATATAATGAGGAATCATGGTATCCCTTTTATGGTATTTCATTCATGACCATGATGAGCATGTCAAATTATTCCATGCCTTATTTTTTATGGGGAAACCTTTACTGAAATTCTTAATCTCATTTGAGCCGTGATCGGTGTTAGGAAAAAGGAATGAAAAGGGTTTATTTCACTATGTAGAGGTAATCAAGGATAGTATATGAGTATTTTTAATCACATGGTGGATAGAAAAAGATATAGGATAAAGGAATCCCTATGAATCTCATTGAAAATGAGAACCAATATGTACATAGTTCTAAGAAAACCCATTCAGTTTAACATCATACAGAAAGGTCGTGAGTTGTGTAGTTTAACATCATGTAGTAATGAAATGATCCATGTAGTTTAATGTCTTGCAATGGGGATGGTGGCCATGAATTTTAGTGTCTTGTGGTAAGTACATAATCCGTGCAGTTTAATGTCATGCAGTAAGGACGATGACCATGAATTTTAATGTCTTACAGTCAGGATGATGGTTGTGCAGTTTAATGTCCTATAGTAAGGATGATGACTGTGTAGTTTAACATCTTGCAGTAAGGACATTGTCCATGCAATTTAATGTCTTGCGGTAAGTATGTTGGATGTGCAGTTTAACATTTTGTGTTAAGGACATTGGCCATGCCGTTTAACATATTGTGGTAAGGACATCAGTTGTACAATTTAATGTCTTGCAGTAAGAATATTTGTTGTTCATTTTAAATTATTTCAATAAGGATGTTGGCTATGCAGTTTAACATCTTTTTGTAAGGATATTGTCCATGCAGTTTAACATCTTGTGGTAAGGATATTGTCTGTTTAGTTTACCATCCTGCAGTAATGATGTTGGATGTACAATTTAATGTTTTGAGTTAAGGACATTGGCCGTGCAGTTTAACGTCTTTAGGTAATGGCATTGGCCATGTAGTTTAACATCTTTCAGTAAGGATGTTGGACATTAGGTTATTATAATAGTACCTCTTCTGATGGATCTTGGATAAATCTTATGCATATTTTATGAGGTTCAGGATCATTCAACTCTATCGAGCCTCCACTTTCATATATCTCCAACCAATACTTGAAGAAAAAGTAGTTCTCTATTTTGTTTCTGAGACGTCAATGGTTGGGGAAATAGTTTTCATGATCTTTCAACCCTACCTCATTTAGTCTCCTCATTGTTAGGAGTTCCAGCAGACCAATTTCTGAGGCACAATCAAAATAACTGGGAAAATGTTTTTTTGGAAAGAATTGGTTTTTTCAATATTGATTTGAAATATGGTGTCTTATCCCTGGGAGTTATGTGTCTCATGCTCAGATTCACAACTTTTGTGTCATGTTCAGAGTGATCAGATGACTGGAGCAGGGATTCAAGTGTCAGTTGTTTCAACATCCCTATGTCCATATGTACTTGAAGACAATCTTTAAAGGAAAGGAATAATTTTATCATGTTCCCAACACATTGATGGTAGGGGAAATGGTTTTCATGTTCTACCATCCTTACATAACATGTCTTTCTCATCGTTGGGAGCTATATTAAATCATTTTCTCTGTTATAGTTGAGATACCTGGGAACATGACTTGATTGGAAGGAATACAATTTTCATTATCTAACTTTAAGAGATGGGTGGGCATGCTTCTTCTCCCACATGTTACCTATACCTCCATTGATGCAGGAACATGGTTGAGTTTTGAGCTAGGGGTACATAGACTTGGTCTTTATTGGCCCAGGGGAAGGTGCTAAAGCATTGGGGGTCTTCGATGATATAGACTCTACCCATTGATTAAAATATCCAGACTCTCCTGGAGGATTTTTTGAAATATATGAGGGTATATGGTTTCTAGAATATACTTGATGAGGAGGTGGAAAATATGGAAATTCCACCACCCCTATGGGTTGGGGGTCTTGGAAATATGAAAATTCTCCCAGCCCTATGGGTTGCGGTGAGGTGGAAAAATGTTTGGATTTATCTCAATTAAGAGACGAAAAATATGAAAATTCTCCCAGCCCTATGTGTTGGGGTGAGGTGGAACAATGTTTGGATTTATCTCAATGAAGAGATGAAAAATATGAAAATTCCCCCATCCCTATGGGCTGGGGAACTTCACTTCAAGGTGGGATTCCATAAGTATAGATGGTTACATCATCCCGAGGTGGATATATAAATATTATTCCCCCAATTATCTCCTAGACATCCCTATTCTCTTTTTGGAGTTGAGGGATTTGTTCATCTGTAGAAATTTCCTTGTCATCCTCAAGGGGATGGAGGGAAGGATCGATGAAAACACCCTTTCCTATGTCAGTGGTAAGGTGAGTGGATGATGAAAGGAGTTCCAATTTGGACCCCAGATACTATATCCACTACACCCAATATCCATATTATCCATTATTATTACCCTATAAAATACCAACATGACCAGCAACACTATTTATAGATGCCTAAAATATGCCTTTGAGACTTTCTTTTCTTGTGGTGGCGGTAGAAGGTAGGTCAAACTGATATGAATCAAATAAATGCATTCAATTATGATTATACTCTTTAGGAATGTGCATGTCTGGATATGATGTGAATTATTCATATTCGATTAATATCATATTGATCGAGATATAGGTGGGTTGGTGCTCTTCCTTGATAGAGTAATTCACTTGCTGGGTCAGTTCCTGTGGTATAATTTGAGGGGTCAGTTCCCATTATACTATTTTAGGGGTCAGTTCCCATTATATTGATTTAGGTTTCGGTGCCTGTAGTACCATTTGAGGGGTCGGTGCCTGTGGTACTGTTTTAGGGGTCAATGCCTGTGGTACCATTTGAGGGGTTGGTGCCCACTGTACTGTTTGAGGGGTCACTGACCATAGTACCATTTGAGGGGTTAGTGCCCACATTACCATTTTAGGGGTCGATTCCCATATTGAAGATGATCCTCAGGTAAAATATGGTAAAAATTTTCCCAGCCCTATGGAATGGGGTTCTCCCTAGGATTCCACAGTCACCAAGGCTAACTGTGATAAAGTCAGAGGCTCCTAGCTAGCGATGATACGATATTGATTTTGTGTCATCTTCAAGACACAATAGTTGGACTTAGATAGATTGGTGGTAGTAAGGATATAAACCTATTCAAAAGATACATCATTTGGATACTCATGGAAGGCTCTCTTATTGGGTTCCCCAACTTTGACAGTTGGTGGAGCCATGACCCTTTATAAAGATACTTATGGAATCACAGTCATATGTTGAGGATGATTGAAAGAATAGATGGGATCCCTCATAGGAATATTTTGGGTGTTTGATTTGTCATGATTACTATCTTGATCCACCTATATAAGGTAGGGAAGTTATTTGTTTCTACATTCTATTGATCAGCTCTAAAAGTGGTTGAATGTGGACACAAAGTCCAATTCCTCTCCTGCATCCTATCGTGGGAAAGAAGGATAGTGGGAACTCATCCTTCAAAATATTTCATGGGATGATTCTAGAGTCAGTATGGGGTTGTTGGTGTGGTATTCCTAGACCAATACATTAACTAACTGACACTAGGATTGGTGTGTTTTGTGAAAACATACATTGGGGCCTCAGGACCAAAGCATATCTTCTAACGATCTCGGAATCCATTGGCACATTCAATGAAGTAATTTCAATTGAAATGAATATTGAAAATTATTGAGAATAAATCAATATACCTTAGTATTAAACAATCATATATAAAAGTACATTTTTGATTAGTAACTTTCACAGTTATAGGATAAAGAGGCAGTCCCTTCTTTTTTTACACTAGGATCAGTGCAGTTTCAAAGAAACATATTGGGTTCACCATTTTTATTGTGTAATGAGCACATCATAAACTATCTTAAAAGTAACTAGAAAATATATTATTTTTGACCCATTAAAATGAGGACATAGTTAAAATAATTTACATCAGTTTCACCATTTTTTTAATCGGAATTCGAGATGTGGATGGGATTCTGGTTGACAGTTTGATTGCCGGGATTTAAGGCTTCACTCAATCACTCATATCAGGTTTTAAATTTTTTTAGTATTAACTATATACTCCAAAATATTCCCATATCCATAAATTTTTATAGAAATAATTTCCAAATTTAGGTTCTAATTTTGGTTTCATGCCCAACGATGCTTCATAACACACATTATTGAGAAGATGGAAGTTCAGGCTCCTCACACCCATTTAGGAGGAATTGTTGCCTATTCTGGAAAAAATTATATATTTATGATATGTTATTGAAATCATCACCATAACCCATTATGATACTGGTTAACCCTATTTAAATGACTTGATTATGAACATGTATCGATAAGAACAATGGCGTGTGTATCACGATCTCTCTATCGCTCTATTATTTATTTACGATGCTTTCTGTTATGGCCATGTCCGAGAACTCTAGAGTCTATTTAAATCAAGGGATTTGGTTGGTGTATTTAATATGGTATTGAAACTCTATGAGGCATCCAAATTATCTTGTGAAAATAATAATTAAAACCCATGTAGTTCATTTGACATAATTTAAGTTTGGGTGGATGAAACCATTCATGCAGTTTAACATCATGCGGTAAGGATGTGAACATCAGACTCGAACCTTGGTGACATATCCTTTGTATCCTATTTTAGATAGGAATAAGAGTCTATATAGTTATTATAAATAATGTATGTGTCATGATATATATGACAATAGAGGACCTAGGTGGGACTTGTGTATATGAGACCGCCCTATATTTATTCTTTTGGAATATGGACCTTTGAGTGGGGATGATATGTAATTAGAATTACATCCCAATTATGGTACCACACAAGGGAAATTCCCAAAATTCTTTTAATAAAATCATCATTGGTCTCTATTCCCACATGATCCATGCTTGTTGTGAGAAACAAGAGATAACAGTTTATTAGAAACATTACATGAGGGCATATTGGTATAGGGATTACACATTAAAGTTTACTTTTAAGGGGCATGATTACCCATCTCATGGAGGATATGTTATGGAGATAGGTCCTTATTAAGGAATACTAAGTATCTTGTTTTATAATAGGAATCAATGTCATCATGGTTTAGTTCATCCCCAAACCCGTTGATGGGTTTGAGGTACTTGAGGGAATGACCAAGGTTTATACTTAAAATAATGCCCATGTTTGACCCCACTTCTCATATATTGATGGATTAGGAATAATGTAAAATATATGGGAGAATTTAGTCCCATAATTCGAGAATAATTGGTATATTAAGGGAATTACACTGAAGTTAATTCCCATTAGTGCTTGGGCCTCTGGAAGGCATCCTACAGATCCCGGATATGACAGAAATCAGAGCTCTTGTAGTTTATTTATCCTTTAACCCAATTATGGGATACTATGGATGATCATTCTTGGGGAAATTATCTTTATCCCTATGGTTTTAGGAATGTTATGGACCTATTTTAGGATGAATTACCTTTTAGTTGGGGCTTACACATTGAAGCTTCCCTTTGATTGGGGATTACACCCTGAAACCACTCGATTACTGGGGAAATAATATATTATGTCGGTAATTAGTGATTATGTACCAATGATTCCCTTTGACACACTCATTATTTATCCTATAACAGAAAAAAGAGTGGTGGTAATTATATTTTTTTTTCTGAGATCATGGAATTGGTACGGTTTCATGAGTGCATAACCCTAGCTCATCAAGGACACTTCCCTTAAAAAAGGGGTATGTGACTGAATGTTCCTGGTCAGGGTCCAGTGTCTTGGGAAATTAGAAACATTACATGAAAAATTTAGAATAAAAAATACAACATTTTTATTGAAAACTTCTTTTACATGACCACAACATTCCTTCATACTTAAAATTTCACGGGATAACCTGAGGACATGCATAAGAAAAGGGTGAGCGATAAAGCCCAACAAGGGAGTAAAAAAGGAATAATGTGAAGAATATAGTAAATGTTAGGAAATAGGAATATAAATTGATCATAATAGATAAATGAAAATAAAGGAATGATATAGAATTATTATCATAACATGGAAATGTGGCAACAACATTTAACATGATACTAGCATGAGATGAGACTCATTGCACGTGGATCATGAGTAAACCCTCACTGCACTTGTATTAGCATGAGTAAACCCTCATTGCACATTAATTAGAATGATTAAACCCTTATTTAACTTGAAGTATCATGATACTAATCTTTACCCAATGCATTTGAGCGTTATCAGGGCACACCATTCATAATCATTTCATTTCATGGATAAGTGTTCTACATAGATCATAAAACATGGATTCATTAAAAATAATAATTTATTTAAAGAATAAGAGATGTGGAATACATAAATTTAAGTACTCAATCAACAATTACATGTGTATAAAGGTTAATTACATTGATAGAGAAATGGGTATGGTATTCACTTACACGATGATTTTGGCATGGGAAATTTTGGTGTAACTTTGGCAGCATAACAACATCAAATAGAAATCATAAAATGGGTTGATGAGAGAGAAAGGGGTCTCCAATAATTTATACATGAAATGTACAGTAAGGGGGCCATGTAACATAATATAATAAAATTTTTAATGGAATTTATTTTCATAATATAAAATAATTTCTTGATTGTAAAGGTGGAGAGAGAAATCCCTTATGGAATTTCGACATGGTAAGAGGTGTACATGAGAGGAATTAAGGAGAGAAAAAGGGGTAACTCATCATTAAAACATAAGTAGGGAAGTATGGGGGAGGTGAAAAATCATACACCTATATTTTTAACTGAAAAAATGGGCTTAACAATATAAGAAAACTTGAACATAAATAAGGAAGAAAGGAAAGTGAGGATCCCTTACTTGGAAGTGTTATCCCAAAGGCTTGGGAGATGATCCTTGGGAGCTTGTGGCACCTTGGGAGGATTATAGAGAGAGGAGGGTAGAATTTGGTCGAGTTTGAAAGGTTTTGAGTGAAGAGGAATGAGAGATTTAGTGGTTTTATATAGGAAAGGAGAGGGAATTCTTTATTATTTAGGTCTTGGACACTACATATTACACTAATAAAAAAGACAAACCATCCCATGGTTTTTGCCCATGTTTTTTTCCAAAGGGGATTCGAAAACATTATTTTATAATTCCTATGGCCAGACTTTTTAAAATATTAGGCTTTCTTATGTGAAGGTGAGTCACAATCTCAAGGAAAACATTTTAAAAGATTAAAATATTTTATAAGCCTTGGAGGGTCCACTAAGGCATCATAAATTTAATAAAACAAATATAAAATCACATTATTTTAAGGCTAAAACACACTTTGGCCGAGAATCCCTTTTATAGTATTTTATTATATCACTATTGGGTCATTATGATGTCATAAAACACATTATATATTTAAACGATATTTAATTTTTACCCAAAAATTCGGAAGTCTTAGAAAATTATGAAAAATCAACTGTTAGATGATTTCGACGTCTTGAATCCAAAAATAATACTCATTTTATCTAAATAATTTTCTAAATATGTGAATTTTCAATTTTGAAATAAAAACTGAATTTTATTGAAAATTCATTGGTTTTGACAAAAATAGTTTTCAAACCTTAATAAAATTTTCAATTGTATTCATAAAAAAATATTATACGATCATTTATATTTAATAAAAATAAATTTAGTAATAATTGTTCATTAAAATATTATTTAATTAAAAAAAATCCATTAATTCATCAAAATAGATTTCTTAATGGAATATTCACAAAAAATACTATTTTTGCTTTAAAAACCATTTACAAAGTAACAATTATAAAATGATTGTATATTCTTTATTCTATACAAAACTAATGCACATAATCATAGTTCTAGGGTCTTGTTACCTAACACCTTATTACACCCGCATAAGACCTAAGGGTAAGGTGTATGATGGTGATAGACTCTTGGGGTGGCTCGGATAACATCACTCGGGTAGTAATCTATATCAACTTCCACTTCTACCATAGGCGGTTCCATTCAAGATTTATGTGATGAATCTTGTCTTTGTCTTGATCATGATTTAATCCTAGTGACGCTACCTACTTTCCGATCTTTGAACAATGGGCTTCAGATGGAGCGATTTTACTAGATGAGGCCATCACTTCCTTTGTCCGAGTAAATTGAATTTATTAAAGAACAATATTTATACTAATCATGTGATCAATGTTCAACGGCTATATTAGAAATGGTAAAATTTCATAAATGTATTTTAAAATCCAAAAAAGTAAAACCAATGAAGTGCATATGTATTATATAACCATTTTACATAATGAGACATTTAATCAGATTAGAAAAAATTTTCATTAATAAAACTTTGGGTCATTGCAATCTTCCCCCCTTAAGAAATTTCGACCTCAAAATTTCATTTTCCCACACTAAAATAGATGAGGGTAACTCTTCTTCATCACTTCCTATGATTACCACATTTCCTCTTCAAACTTGTAGTTTCTCCACAACACCTTGACGAGGGGAATTGTATTATTTTGTATAATTTTTTCCCTACGATCTAAGATCTTCACCGTCTTATCTTAATTGGAGAGGTCATTATCTAATGGTACCACCACTAGATTTAGTACATGCGATGGTTCAGGTATGTACTTCTTTAGTAGTGATACATGGAATACATCATGTACTTGATATAAGTTTGGTGGGAGTGCTAGTCAATAGGCCACTGCTCCAATGCGATCAAGGATCATAAAAGGGTTGATGTACCTTGGACTGAGATTTACCTTATTCCCAAATCTCATAACTCTCTTCCATGCTGATATGTGGAGGAATACCAGGTCTCCTATATAAAACTCTAGGTCTCGTTGATGATTATCAACATAGCTCTTTTTTTTGACTTTGACTATCTTAAATGTGCTTCTGGATGGTCTTAACCTTCTAAACCATTTATTCGACCATTTATAGAACTAGGAGTTTTAGCTCCCCAAATTCATCCCAACATGCCAATGGTCTTCACTACTTCCCATAAAGGGATTCATAAGAAGCCATTTGGATGCTTGAGTGGAAACTATTATTGTAAGACAACTCAACCAGAGGAATATGTTGATCCCATCCTCATTTTAAGTCCATTTAGCATGCTCTCAACATGTCCTAAAGTTTTTGGATAGTCTGCTTAGAATGGCCATCAGTTTGAGGATGATAAACCATACTGAAGTTTAGCTCAGTTTTTAGAGCATGTTGGAGACTATTCTAGAACTTAGAGGTGATATTGGATCTTGATAAGATACAATCGATAGTGGTACTCCATGCAGCCTTACCACTTCTCTGATGTATATCCATTCCAGTTGATCCAATGATAAATCCTCTCAAATTTCAATAAAGTGTATAGTCTTTGTAAGATGATCTACAATAACCCAGATAGCATTGTTTCATTTCGATGTCTTTGGAAGTCCGGTGATAAAGTCCATGGTGATGTTTTCCTATTTCCATATTGGTATGGTAATGGTTGCATCATACACTTAGGCTTCTGCCTCTCAGCATTCAATTTTTGACATACCACACACTTTTATGTATACTTAGCGATCTCCTTATTCATGTTATCTCACCAATAATGATATCAGAGATCTCGATACATCTTTGTGTTTCCTGGGTGAATGGAGGAATTTGAACTATGTGCATCATAAAAAAGTTTATTCTTTAACTCTGGATTTGATGAAAACAGAGTCTTGAACCATATCTCACAATTACTTCTTCATTAAAATTGAACTCTAAGGATTTACCTTTTCTAATATTTTCTACTTTCTTCTGAATTCCCTCATCATCCTTTTGAGCATCCTTTAACCTTTCCAAAAGAGATGATTGAGAAATAATTTTTGAAAGGATTGATGATGTTACATTCTTTATGATTCCCATGTACATATTCATCAATTCTAAGAAGATTAAATCATTTTCAATTATCATCAATGAAAGAGTTTATGGATCCTTTCTACTTAGATTGTCTGCCACCTTTTTTCACTTTCCCAGGGTGGTAGTGGATTGATCATTCATATTCATTGATCATCTCTAACCATATTCGCTGGAGCCTGTTCAAATCTTTCTGTGTGAATATATACTTGAGGCTTTTGTGATCTGTGTATATTTTACACTTCTCTCCAAAGAGGTAATGTCACCAAATTTTTAAAGCGAATATTACTACAGCCAAACTCCAAATCATGTGTTGGATAGTTTTTCTCAAGAAATTTCAATTTTATTGAAATATAGGCAATGACTTTGTCATTTTTCATCAACACACAACCCATTACCTTCTTCTAAGCCTCACTAAATACCACAAAAATTTCTCCACTTGGGGGTAGTGTGATCACGAGCACTGTGATAAGCCTCCTTTTCAAATCCTTAAAGCTATCTTCGTATTCATCACTCCAAGAAAACTTGACTCCCTTCTGAGTTTTCTTGGTATGAGTGTTTGACACTCATGAGAAATTTCTCCCAAATCCGCAATAATATCTAGCTTACCCCAGGAAGATATTGATATCTATCATCAATGTTGGCCTTGACCATCCCTCAATTGAATCTGTCTTGGAGTGATCCACATATATACCATTGCTTGTGATGATATAACCCAAGAATTATACCTCCTTCAACTAGAACTTATACTTGTTGTACTTTTCATAGATATTCTCATTTCGCAAGGTCTCTAGTATAGTGCTTTGATGCTCCTCATACTCCTCAACAATGTTGGCCTCGACCATCCACCTTGTTCGCTTTCCCAGGGTGGTAGTGGATTGATCAGTCATAGTCTTTGATCATCACTAACCATATTTGTTAGTGCATGTTCAAATATTTTTGTGTGAATATATACTTGAGGCTTTTGTGATCTGTGTATATTTCACACTTCTCTCCAAATAGGTAATTCTGCCAAAATTTTAAAGTGAATATTACTAGATCCAACTCTAGATCATGTGTTGGATAGTTTTTCTCATGAACATTCAATTTCCTTGAATCATAGGCAATGACTTTGTTATTTTTTATCAACACACAACCCATGCCCTTCTTCGAAGCCTCACTAAAAACCACAAAAATTTCTCCACTTGTGGGTAGTGTGAGCACGGGCGCAGTAATAAGCCTTTTTTTAACTCCTAGAAGATATCTTCACATTCATCACTCCAAGAAAACTTGAATCCCTTCTGAGTTTTCTTGGTAAGAGTGTTTGACACTCGTGATAAATTTCTCCCAAACCGGAAATAATATCCAGCTAACCCCCGTAGGCTATGGATATCCATAAAAAATGTTGGCCTCGACCATCCCTCAATTGCATCTATCTTGGAGGGATCCACAAATATCCCATTTCTTGTGATGATATGACCCAATAATGATACCTCCTTCAACCAGAACTCACACTTGTTGTACTTTTCATAGAGGTTCTCCTTTTGCAAGGTCTCTAGTTATCACATTGATCTTCACATTAGTTGTTAGATCGAGTCCTCATATTACCTTCCATTGGATGAAATAAATGGAAAGATATGGGTAACACATAAAGGGGAATCCAATGAGAAAAATGGATAGCTTATAAATTAAATTTATTTCCTTAACTTATGAATTTATAGGCTTCAATATATGTTATCCATGATATACTTCCGAACATATATTCTTAAGGGAATTTTTTTATTCCCTTAATAACGGTTCATACTAAGATTATGAATTTTCCAAAGCATATCCCCTAGGATTATCGTAACCAAGAGTGTAGTAAGGCCCGTTTTCGTGCACTGGTTCCCGTTAGAGTGTAGATCAAAGCGGTGTTTTCAAGTTTTACCCCTAGATACATTTGTGCTAGAGCCGAATCTACTCATTTTTATCCATATAGGGATATATTTTCTTGATAAACCACTTACTATATACTCACCAAAATATAGGGATGTTTTTATTATACTTGTTCTTATCCCTAAGGCTTTCACTAGGGTTTTCTAATCCTAATCCCAAAATAACTAAACCTATCATCTGATACCAACTATAACAACCCTGCTCTTTATTACCCACTTAAACATGATTTTTACATAAACTTTCACATAAGAAAACTTTTAGGATAGATAGGTACAATGTATTGGGAAATTAGAAACATTACATGATTACTTAAGACATAAAGATACAACATCATTATTTAAATCTTCTTTTACAAGACCACAACATTCCTTCATACTTAGCATTGCATTAGATAACCTGAGGACATGCATAAGAAAAGGGTGAGCCATAAATCTCAGTAAGGGAGTAAACAAGGAATAATGTGAATAATATAGTATATGTTAGGCAATATCCATATCAATGGAGCATAAGAGAAATGTGAACATAAAGTCATTATATATCATGATTATCATAACATGGAAATGTGGCAACAACATTTAACATGATATTAGCATGAGCTAAGGCTCATTGCATATGGAGCATGATTAAAACCTCATTGAACTTGCATTAGCATGAGTAAACTCTCATTTCACATGAATTATCATGAGTAAACCCTCATTGCACTTGAAGTGTCATGATGCTAATCTTTACCCAATGCATTGGAGCACTATCAGGGGAACCCTTCTTAATCATTTAATTTCATTAATAAGTGTTCCACATAGATCCTACAACATGGATAAATTGAACATTATAATTTATTACACAAATAAGAGATGTGGAATACATAAATTTAAGTCCTCAATAAACATGTAAATGTGCATAAAGGTGAATACCCTTGATAGATAACTTTTGCAGCATAACAACACCAAATAGAAATTATAAAATGGGTTGATGAGAGAGAAAGGAGTCTCTAATAATTTATACATTAAATGGACCATAAAGGGGTCATGGAACATAATATACCAATATATGTAATGGAATTTATATTAATAATATAAAATAATTTCTGGAATGTAAATGTGGAGAGAGATATCCCTTACGGAATTTCGGCATGGTAACGGGTGTACATGAGAGGAATTAATGAGAGAGAAAGGGGTCTATCATCATTCAAACATAAAGAGGGTAGTATGGGTTAGGTGTGAAATCATACCCCCACATTTTTAATTGAATAAAAGGGATTAATAATATAAGGAAACTTGGACATTAATAAGTAAGGAAGGAAAATGAGGATCCCTTACTTGAAAGTGTGATCCCAAAAGGCTTGAGAGATGCTTGAGAGTGGCTTATTAGGATCTTGGGGATCCTTGGTAGGATTATAGAGAAAATAGGGAAGAGGTCGGTCTAGCTCTAAAGGTCTTTAGTGAAGATTAATGGGATATTGAGTGGGTTTATATAGGAAATGAGAGAGAATTCTTTATTATTTAGGTCTTGGACACTATATATTAGACTAATCAAAACCAAAAACCATCCCATGGGTTTTACCATGGTTTTTTCAGAAAGGGAGTGGATAAAATTATTTTTTAAGTCCAATGGAAGAACTTATTAAAATATTAGGCTTGCTAATAAAGAGGTGAGTCACACTCTTAAGGAAAACATTTTAAAATGTTAAAATATTTTATAAGCCTTGGAGGGTCCACTAAATCATCATAAAATTAATAAAAAAAAATAAAATCACATTATTTTATGGGAAAAACTTATATTGGGAGAATATAACTATTATAGTATTTTATTACATCACTATTGGATCATTATGATGTCATAAAACACATTATATATTTAAAAGGTATTTAATTTTTCCCTAAAAATTCATCTATCTCAAAAATTTAATAAAAATTCACCGTTATATAATTTTGATGCCCTAAGTCCAAAAATAATATTCATTTTATCTAAATAATTCTCTAAATATGTGAATTTTCAATTTTAAAATAAAAACTGACTTTTATTGAAAATTCATAGGTTTTGAAAAAAATAGTTTTCAAACCTTAATAAAAATTTCAATTGTATTCATAAAAAAAGTATACGATCATTTATATTTAATAAAAAGTAATTTAGTAATAAGTTTTTATTAAAATAATATTTAATTAAAAAAAATCCATTAATTCATCAAAATAAATTTCTTAATTGAATATTAACTAAAAATACTATTTGTGCTTTAAAAACCATTTACAAAGTAACAATAATAAAATGAATGTATATTATTTATTCTATAAAAAATAATTCACATAATCATAGTGCTAGTGTATTTTTACATAACCCTTTATTACACACTCATAAGACCTAAGGGTGAGGTGTGCGATGGTGACAGACTCTTGGGGTGACTCAAATAACATCGCTCGGGTGGAAATCTCCATCAACTTCCACTTCTCCCATAGGAAGTTCTATTTAAGCTTAACGTGTTGAAGCTTGGCTTGGGATTGGTCAAGAGCAAAGCCCAGTGACTCTACCTCCTTTTCCAAGCTCCGAAAATTGGGCTTTGTATGGAGCAATTCTATTGGATGAGGTCATCACTTCCTTTTTCTGAGTAAATTGGATTTGTTAAATCCCTATATTTATTTAATCATGTGATCACTGTTCAATGGATATATTAACAATGGTAAAAACTCATAACAATATTTTAAAATCTAAAAAAATAAAACCGAGGAAGTGCATATGTCTTATATAACCATTTCACATAATAGTAGATTTAATCAGATTAAGAGGAATATTAATTGATAAAAGTTTGGGTCGTTACAGTCCACATTGAATGATTCCAAATGGGTCTACTGGACAAAGTAAATATGTTATAAGTGATATTATTAAGATGTATTAGATACTTATTGGATGTGTCTAGATTGTATAGAAGATGTATTTACTGTGTCAGTCTATTATGGAAGACACATCCAAGGTTGTCTTCATGAAATGTTCATGATGCCTTGCATGACCTATGTTGTCATGAATAAGATCTTCCAAATGAAAAAAATGGATATGACTAAGGTATTTTTCATGATAAAATGATTTGTCTCAAATTACTTTGCATGAGTGAAGCGGGTATTTCCAAGTCACTTTTCATAATTAAATAAAACTTTTCGAGGCTCTTTTGCATGATCAAAGTAGACATGAATATACATTATCGCTTGATCAACTTGAATTGTCTCAGGAAGGTCGCATAAAAATACTTAAATGTCAATGGGAAATCACATGATCATAATGATATGTCAATTAATAATTCTAATGATCAACATGCATTGTCTAGGATATCTTCACATGACCAAGTTGAAAAATTCCATGGTGCCTCCCATGATTGGAATGACTTTTCCTAAGCATATCGTATGAAAATAAATACATGTAAGGGGGTCGTCGCCTGATAAAAATGGAATATACTTAGGTAATCACATGATAATGGTGACATGTTGATAAACTATCATGAGGTCAACCCAACTTTTCCAAGGCTTTCCACATGACCAACATGACTCATCCAAGGTTGCTAAAGGATTTTGCGAGACCATCAAAGATTATTACGATCACGTATCCCTAAAATAATCAAGTAGAAAGGTATCATAGATGTGTTTAGAGTATTTGTTACCATCCAAGTGTTTACATGAATGTCCAAAGGGATTCTGAATTAAGTTTACATGGACATTTTTTCCTAGGTAGAAGGATGCACAATAAAGGGTTTTCTCCAAGATGAACCTCTTGGGGTCTTTCATGATGACTCCCTATAATGGGAATGCAACTCGTATGACCTCTAATAGCTATTTATATGGATTATTTTACCATGAGTGGGTCCTTATTTTGGTGACACATACATATGGGTTGCACGTCCCCATTTTCTTCCTCACATGAAGGTGTTTCCTATGGGAATGCCTCATGTCGAGGAAACTATTCCTGAGGCCTCATGTAGACATCACAAGGCATAGAGGCTCCTCTATTCATACAGTCTTCATTCTATCATCAAAGGGTCTTGAAATAGTATCTACTATCACACCAAGGACCCTTGGGGGTGTTTTTTGGTCAAAAAAACCATACATAGTGTTTCATGAAATAATATAAGACAAAAATGATCACAATATTAATGAGATTGTGGGTTTGAGTGTTCATTTGAGAATACTTACAAGCACTATCATGGGTGATCTATGAATTATAGGGCCTATATTATCACATCACATAAGGTTCTATCACTCATGTGATCATGTGTTCTAAGTGAAGGTCCTTTAGAATGTCTTGTGGATTAGTGAAAGGGTTTCACATCCTAAAGCCAAAAATATAAGGGAGAGTGAGGAACATCATGATACCAAGGGTGTTACTCATTAGTTCTACATAAAAAGACCCATTTTCCAAGACTTAAACCCATATACCTCATGATCTCTAAGGGATCACATGAAGGACTCATGGGCATGCGCTGAAGCCGCCTGTTTATACCTCATGCATGGACAAAGGATTGGATTGAGAACTGTTGACCAAACTTTGTGCATGGTATTCATACTCTTGGTATCTTCTTCATATAACCAGGTACATACATGGTAATTATCACCGAATCCATCACATTCGGGGTTTTTTAGGGTAACATGAAACTAAGAGTTTTCAATGTCACAAGGTGCATATCTATGAATGTATGCTTATGTATACCATCTTGGATATGATTTTTGTCCAAGGGCCTATCCTTCTCTGTTGCATGAGGTTTTATAACTCATGAAATCTCATGATCTGAAGGGGGGGGGGGGGAGGGGGGTATTTCAAGTGACATTTCAGGATTTCACAAAGGAAATCATGGATGAGTCGAGATTATATTTTATAGGTTATGTTTAAGGTATTATATAGTCATAGAATCACATGATCTGATGAACATCACGCGATGGGATATCAGGACGACATCCCATGATAGATTCTCATGAGAGGTGACCTTGATTTACCTGGAGAATATCTCTAAAGGTAGTGGCCGACAACCCTATTTTTCCATATCTCTACTGCACTACCCCATATCCTCCTCCTGCATGTGTATTTTTATTAATAGGATCTAGGTACATATACTGGAGAGGTTATCCTAGAGATCATACCACTCTGAACGGGGAGAATGCCCAATAAACCAACTGAGGAAGTGGATTTTTTCCCAAATAAACATTACACAACATCAAACAGCTTTACGTGATCCTCATTCCCTCAGTTTTATTTTGTGATTTTGCATGATCTGATAAATCCAATTTCATTTGGTTAAAAATCACTCAAGAGGTGGAAGGTCTTGCATTCATGAAATTCTTGAAACTGTACCATCAATAGTATTCAGTTTGATCTCATGATTAAAGGATAGTCATGTGACCGCTTTGAGTGACAGAGGTAGATCTCAGGGAATGAAATGGTTTCTTTAATTTGAGCTCACATCGGCTCATAGTGGTTGTCTCAAACTCGCTCAACTATCAGCGAAGGATTGTAGGTGGTGGTTATAGTGATCACCAAATGATCAGACGACTTATATCAAGTTGTAATGTTGAACCAATGGTGTAAGAGGTTGAAGAATGGGTCTTTCTCCAGGTGGTACTAGCTGATTTTAAAATTACACAGGGGTGGTATTGGATCAAATTTGAACTTGCAATCCACAGAATTGAAGCATATAGCTAGGATCAGTGGAAGGAATGATCGAACAATGCAGATCATGAGGAGGCATGATTAGATGGTTAGTATTTGATTTCCATGAAAAAATCCCATCCCAAACCAAAATATAACTTTCCATTTTCTTTGAAATATAAGACATTCCATGACTTCTGTTGAGTCAATATGAAAATTGGGTTCGACACCTATAACACATGCATCACCTCCACCCAGGCTTCATCCTTTCAATCTTTGTGCCCATGCTATGCACAGGTTTGACCTCGCACACCACAAGCCTAATACATGAGCTCACCCACCACTTGTGGGCACTACACTACATCAACCATAAACTGGTAGGCCCAGGATGACTCCTAATGGGTGTGGTTGACCCCCACTCCCACATGAGTCTATGATTGAGTTGGTCTTCCTGGTAAGAGTCTGTCTATACTTTTTGGAAAAGGAATGTAATAAAAATCTTAACTACTAAGAATAAAATTCTAAGTAGAATGTAAGAGTAAAAAGTGTATATCCTCTCTATCCAAGCCCATTGTTCAAGGATTCCATGAAATCTATATTTGTATTATCATATAGTCATCAATAAATTCTGAGATACTAAAAAGAAAAGTGTGAAATGCACAATTATGTGTGCCAATAGGGATCATGAGCATTTTCTATAGGGCTCTTATCCTATTGATTGAACCTATGCGATGTTCCCTTAATCCTAGTGACCTTTAATTGGCATGAACTCATTCTAGGTCAACACTTTCAACTTCAGTAAGGGGTTATCTGTCATAGGTAGCACCCTCAGACCTTTAAATACCTTTTTGGTTGGTTCCATGTAGTTTCTGTTGCATGGAAATGTTCAGGGTTCCATAGTCCCATGTAGGAATCTTAGTTTCTAAAAAAATACTTGTTTTGATGGGTGGTTATGTGTTGTTTTGACCTTTACTATGACTGTGATCATTATATAATGATCAGTTCTAGAAGGATAGATATTTTAAGGGCATGGTTGGCCTCTTAGTAGGTTAGGTGAACCTTATTTTTCTTTCCCAGTGATGGGAGACCCAGTGCGTCATCAACCAGGCTAATAGTTGCATTCGTAAATATAAATCCTGGTTGAAAATATTTTTCAGGACATCAGATACTTGAATGAATATAGACGTTTGAGCCTATGTCTAGTGTCATTGATGGGCCATTTCTATTTTTGAAACCTCAAGGTTGTATTTGTTGAGAGATGAAATACCCATCATCAAGTTAAATCTTACAATGAGTCATTTAAGTTTAGAGGTACTTGTTTAAGACTTGAGCTATGATTCTTCTTCCCCAGGTCATCTCTGGGATAGAGTGACATGACTATGAGTTTTTGAGTTATCCTAGTGTTTGATATGACATTTTGTGTAGGATTAGGTGTTGACACACCGATTGATTTGGTTGGGCTTTTAAGCATAATTTATTGTTTATTGGAACATGTGGGCATAACTTAGAAGGAGTTCTAGATGTATTCCCAAAGTGAATTTAGCATAGAATGCTTGTAAGTGGCTAGTATATCTTTATTTTTAGTTTAATAACCACTAAAGCTTGTTTTTAGTTCCCTTTTTTAGTAAATTACGAACAAGGCACTCCTAAGGTAAAGAGCGTCGTGTCAAACATTTTAAACATTTCCTTCCTAGTATAAGGAACAAACTAGGAACATTTGTAAATTTTTGATCTTATTTGAAATTCCATTGTGGCTAGAATCTCTTATCTTAAGTTGGTGCTTGGGTGATATCACAATGGTATCGTGGTTGGTGGTGTACACAACCTTTGAAAACACCATTATCTAGGTATAGACTATGATGGTTATGATTGAGTGACCAGGGGATTCCCCAGGTGGTGAAGGTATCATGGTTAGGTTGTTGGTGTGTCAGTAGGGAAATCAGATATTTTTCTAGAATAAGTCGACCATTAGTGGTTTGACTATTTTTTTCCTTTATATGGTTGGGTGGAAACCATAACGATCAATTTACCCTCTTGGTATCAAGAGTGTATTGTGTCCTCTCTAGAAACTGTCCAAATCCTATTAGTGTACTTTCAGCTAAAATACAATTATATACCTTATCTTTACATTGTCTGGGTACATTGATAGTGTGTCGGTTGTAAGCCATGCTATGTTTTAAAAGAAGTCGGGATTATTGGGGGGTATCCATCAGAGTGAATTTCGGAAGCATGGTTATATCAATTAAAGGTTAGTCCTGAGTGATACCAGGGTTCTCTAGTAGGAATTTCATGGATAAATCATGCACACCAAATATTTCCCTTTTTACTTGATCACAACGAGGATTCCACTTTGGGATCAGTAAGTGTTTGTGGTATCTGGACATTCGACTTGGTTCCAACATCTCTCCTTTAGAAATGATGCTATGGTTGGCCTTGGATGTGCTCCTTGAACACCTGTTGATGAATCTGAGGTTACCCTGACTTACAATCAGTCTTGGATGATTCTTTTAAAAAGGGTTATTGATCCAAGTGTGATAGATTAGGTATACGACCATGTTCACGCTAGGCAGAAAAGTTAAAATGGGATTTTTTCCTGAGATTTCACCATATGCTGGTTACAGGCTTCAGTGAGAGTCCTCATAGAAATCTCAAGGCGCCTCAATCTAAGAGGCACTTTGATTGGTTTTGGGGTACACCAGATGTCTTAGAAGAGTGCTTCGAGGGTAGTTAATCAAAGATAGTTTGAATGGTTATCCCTCACTTTCTTGTCATATGTGGTTGGTGAGGAAACTATCAATAACATGTAATCGGGTTGTGGAAAGTGTTGTGGGCATTGACCAAGGTTATTCATGAAAAGTCAGATTGACCCATCCAATGAGGCAAATTGGGATTCAACTGACCATTTAAGAAGTTAATCATTCCATGATCTCCATTCGAGCACTAAAGGAATTATTAAATAGTTAGTTCCATTAGTGGGATTATATGACTTAGTTTTTGTGTTACAAATGCTAGAACCTAGTGGCAAAGGAGATGATGATACGATAATATATTGGATAATATGGGATTTTTTAGGATCCATCTCAATGTTTTTGTTAAAAAAACAAAACAATTATTGTCTTGAGTTTCAATGGCATATGTTCCTTATGTTAAGGTGATGCTTTGTGATGAGTTGGGTGTTTGGAAACACAACAGGACCATTTTAATGAAAATCCTGACCTGAGTAGGTTGGGTGTGGATTATTTTGTTTTTTCTAAGGATTCTCAAGGATGAGAAGTTCTATGGTGGAGAGATTGTAGCATCCCAAGTTTTTGGACCAAAAAAAATCCAAAGGAGTATGAATTTATTCGTTTGGTGGATAGACCGTTCATTGGACTGGGATTTGGAATGAAACTATGAGAGTTGTAACACTTAAAAGTGTTATTTTTAGACTTCGGTAAATACCCAAGGGGTTCCTTGGGTGCTCCATCAGGATTTGGGAAAAATCAGAACTTGATAAATCAAAATGGAAGAGAACTGGATAGAGCACACGATGTGTCACAAACCATGTGGTCCCCAGTAGTTAACCATGTATCCTGAACCAGAGGTGTAGTGAGTGTCACATGGGATGCACATGGTTTACTCAAACCGTTAACCTAGCCCGCACATTTAGTTCCACTTAGGTAGTGACCTTACACAATTCATTTCATGGTTGGAGCACATTTAGGGAAAATCGTGTGGGATAACCATGTGAGGTGGGTTCCTAAGAAGCATGAGCCACAAGATTAGTGCACGATTTGGGAAAACTATGTAGCCAAACCGTTTGGCCTAGTTTTGAGGATGAAATTAAAAAACTTCATTTAATGATCTTTTAAATATCATTTTCTTATTATTTATTCTTTCCCCATTAGCTGTCTCCTTCTCCTTTGGTGTTGTGGGTCTCCTCCAAGCCTAATCTAAGATTTTAAAGATCTACTCTTTCCATCATCATATTCAAGAACTATCATCCCCTATAGATTACTCTCAGTATGTTCTTCATTCCACTTAATCCTTTCTTCATTTAGTTTACTCTTGAATGAGTTATCATGGTGTGAGCTCATTTTCCCTATTTTAGGGTGAATGTATGTTTCTCCATTTTCTTCCAAACTAGACCAAATAAAACCTTGATATTGGGCGAGTAGAGAATTATAAGAATGTGGTATGTGGTCTATAGATTATACCTTATGTTTTATTTGTTTTATATATTTTTATGTGTTCCACACATCATAATACCTAATGTCGCTTCTATATTATGAACATACTTTAAATTAAAATTTTTATATGGCCTCGTGATGCCTTAGATTACTTTGGTGTGGCTAGAGGATATAAACTAAACCCCAAACATCCCCATTTAGGGTTGGATCATGAAATAATGTGTGTTGATCATTGTCTACCTTAGGTATGAGCCACCACTTTAGGTGTTCTATTTAAATAAATTTATACACTCTCAATGATTTGAGTCTCTGCCTATTTTATACCACTGATGAAGTGGGTTCCTTTGATCCTTGTGATGTTTTGGATTAATTAAATTAAATGAAATAAATTGTTTGATAATAATGTCAAGTTTTATAATAAAACCCCTAAATGAGGTTCACTATCTTCAAATTGGAAATGTGATGCATTGTTCTGTTATGACTTTTTTGGCCATATGAAATGAGTGTTTTTTTATAACCTTTGATGTTTAGCAATTAAGTGTTTCCTTCAAATTATGATTGAATGTGATGGACTTCTTAATAATTGTTTTTGAGATGTGAGGTGGCTTACTTACATGTATTCCCTTTTTTACTTATAAAATGAAATGGAAAAAGGGAAAGTCCCTCTTAATGTGTCTTGGTTCTATGCTATGGAATGCTCTATACTTTCCATTTTGTATAGTTTAATTAAATTATTATATGAGGTAGAATGCTATGAGGGATACATGGGATTACTTTCACAAAATTCCAAGGATTCTCACATATTTCTTGTGATAAGTATCGTTGGATTGTGTAAATTATGGGGGAGATATTGGTGTGTCAGGATGGGATCACTGAGCATTATTATTACCTCATTATGAGTAGTAACAATTCCATAGGGGAGACACCTTGTGTGAGATCATTGTTGAGATGGTTATACCAGGATGCATGTGAGACATGGTCCCCTAAGTGACATACTAGGTATGACCCCAGGGGTTTTTGTCTCACATTAGGTTAAGAGTGGTACTTGTGAGGCCTTCCAAGGTTCTCATTGGATAGACTCCAATGACTGTGATCCTTACGGTTCTCTTGGTGCGATACATGGGTTCCTTATTAAGGTTCACCTTGGAAGGGCCCAAGATTATGCTTATTTAAAAAATATATGATTCATTTATAAAAAATTACAATGGTTTATAATTGATATTCATGGAACACAGCCTTCAAGCCCAATCACATGCATGGGTTTGGTCTATCTCATGATACCTATTACATAACATTTTCATTATCAACCTTCCCTTATCTAAATTGTGTAGGTTTCCTATAGTTCATAATTTTCCTAGCCTAGGTTGGATCATGTATGTTTTGGTCAGGTGTCCTTATGAAACATGATCCAAACTTAGTTAATTATATATTTTAATAGATTTTTTACATTGGTGTACATGATAAATTCTTATTTTATTTAAAGGAACTGGATTATGATATAGACACCATTGCTGGTGGCCTAATAAGTATATATAACACCCTGTTCTGCCCTCCATTGCACTAGGGTACCTAAAAAAACCTCCTTGGTTGCTGGATCAGGATCCTTAGTTTATTTTTTGTGCTGATTTTCTTATACCTATGAGTTAGGAGAAAGGGATTGGGCTCGGGCACATGATACTCTTGGAGATCTCACTTGGGATGTTTTATTTTATTTTATTAATTCGGGTCTTTTACTTTTTCTTAATGTATGTATATTATTTAGATATGTATCATCATCTATACATTCATGAATTTTTATATATTTGCGTCAGCCATATTTTGTATACAATTTATATTATTCTTCTACTGATATGTCTTCCATTTATTATTTATTCCACTATTGATTATTATTTATTATACTGCTATTGTACTATGATATGAGGGTATAGTCACCCCACCATCACCTCTTGAGACCCTCACTGCTAGTCGACATCCTATGGAATATGGGGAAGTGCGCTTGAGGCCATGTGACCCACTGGTACATCTACTATTTTAGTGGTGAATCATGCTGTGATGTTACATCTTCCATGTGTCTCATCATAAAAACTAAATTTTAGACCCATATAAAGTCTTTAGATGAGAGGAACTTGATTCATCACCTGATATATCGATGATCGAGCAGTCAGTCTAGGTTTTTGATTCTTAGATAAAGGTTCTTCATGGAATGTCTGTACCTCTAGTTCAGGTCCCATAGAAACATAGTTCTAATTCTTATGATACATGTGAGTTTGATTAATTGATGAGAGATTATTTTCCTCCCCTATTTGTTTTGGAGTCTTCTTGATATGATTTATTGGGGGGGGGGTAAAAAGTGATTATGGTGGGGATAATTTTAACATCATGATTTTCAATTTATAATACTTACATTATTTTATTTTATTCTTATTTTTTTGATTAATATAATGGGTTTTTTTGGGATAATTATTATGTTTTTTTGAAGGTTTTTGGGCTTGTGAGTGGTTGGAAAATAGATAGAGCAATCCATGTGGGTCATCCCAGGAAATCATGTGCCATGTGTTTGATTTTTGGTGGTGGGTGCATGGTTATGTGCATAGTTAAAACTAATCATGCAGCTTAACTCTCATATCATGTAGCTTGAGATTGTGGGTCATGATTTTTTTTTGAAACTATGTGGAAAAACTATGAATCTCTTCCAGTTTCCCAAAATGGGGCATATGGTTGGCACATAGTTTTCCAAACCGTGCGGTCAAACCCTGCATTATGTATTAACAGATCCATTTTTTTTAGACGTAATACTTACCCATTTGCATACATTATTCTCATTTTGGATTAGTATCTCAACTAATTAGACTACTATTATATATTTTTGGTATTTATATCCTATATTTTATCTATTTTGAAAGTGATTTGATTGTTGGATCATGATTTTTGAAGTTATATCCCTGTTTATCATCATTCATCATCGATCTTCTAGATTTATTTTTATTATCTTGAATAGAATCATAGATCTAGGTTGTTGATACAAGATCTATAGTTGGTTAATTGATATAATTTTATTTTAAATATATCCTTAATGGAATTGGGTTTCATTAAAAATATCTGTATTAGTTGTTGTGTGATCTTTAGGAATTGTTGATGTATGTTTTTTTTCTATAACTCTCAGTATTCTAGAGATGATTAAATGGTGATTATAATTTTATATTTGGGGTTTTAGGATTATACCTTGATCGTTCTATCCCGTACTCTATTTGTGGCTCCCTTATTGGGTGTTGATCGGTTTTTGAATTAAGGTAGGTGATTTTTTAAGGCAATCCTTATCAATTAAAACCTTTAATGTTTTTGTTTTTTGAATGAATTTCTAATTTATTTTCAATACTTGATTTTAGATTCTTGATACATTATTTCTAAATGGAATGGTGTGTGTTGAACTTATTTGATTATAGATTTTAAAATAAAGTGAAGATTTCCTATAAAATGGATTTTTAATTAAATAATGATTTAATGAAAGACTTTGAGTGTGATTCTTGAGAAATTATGGCATAATTTTTTTTATGATCTTGAAATGAGATTGTTTTTAAAGGCATGAGTTTTAATGAAAACCATTTGATGTTGGTTTTTGAAATGAATTGGAATGTTTTGGAACTTGAAAATAGGTCTGATTTGAAATGATTGATTAAATTATATGAGTTTTTTAACATCTATATATTTTAAAATAACACTATGTTTGATATTGTATACAATATGACAAACTTAGATTAAACAAACTGAGTTATATTCTTAAAATATTATTATTTAAACATGACAATTATAAAATTTCTATTAAAATTGATGGTATAAATTGTAATAACCATATTTTGGAAATTATCTCTAAAGATTTTATATAATCCAAATTTATTTATTAATTCATAATAATAAAGTACTCAAATTTCAGTAAAGTTATTTTATGCTTCAAAAATACATTTTCTTCAAAAATATTTTTTATTACTTTTTTGGGAAAATATTATAATTAATTTTTATAACTTTAAGAAATTTTATTTTATAAAATTAAATACATTTTTTGAATCATCATTTCAATATTAACTTAGGGGAAAATTTTGGGATTTTTTTGAAAAGATAGATTTTTCAGTGAATATTGAAAAATACTGATTTTTTGTAAAAATATAATATAATTTAATTAATTAATAAATTTAAAATGAAAATTATTATTTTAATTTGATTTAAAATTAAAAAATTTATATAAGTTATTTACATTTAAATAATATTTACATTTTATTTTAGTATTCATTTATTTTTATGCTTAAAAACACATTTTTTTGAAAACCTTTTTAAAGTGTATAATGTTTGGCCATTTTAACTAATTAAAATTAACCATAAAGAGGAATAATTTAAATAAAATTTATATACTATATATCTATAAATATAAATTTATATTCTTCTAATTATTATTACTTTTCAAATAATTAATTTAGGGTCTTCTTATGGTTGAAAAATACATTTCTTGAAAAACCATTTTTTTCGATACATTTATAGATTTAATTTTAAGTTAAATTATAAAAATTAATTTAATTTAATTTTATAAAATAAATTATATATTTTTAATTATAATAATCAATATTAATTAATTAGGTATACTTATTTTTTGGTTATAATGAGCTGTAAAAACATTTAAAAAACTAGTTATCATGGTGAAAAACTAAAATGGAAAAAGTGAATAACCTTAGAGGTAGATAGAATCACATGTTTAAAAAATGTTAATTTTTGAATGTTTGGAGTGTGTATCAACCATATAATCTACCTAATACATTATTTATCAATCTTGGAGGAACTTTTCTTGAGAGTGTCCTCCCATTATTGAATAGTTTTGGTTATTTTTAAAAATTCCACTCCTCCTCGATTATAAAAGGGAACCACTCCCATCACTTATTCACACATCTCAAGACATTTATATCGACAAAAAATCTAAAAAAATATCTAAAAAACATAATTATCCACATTATAGATATTTTGGTCTTCCCAAAAGACCAACCATAGTGTCTTTATTAATAGATCCAATGTAGGTTCTCCTAAGTAAAGGTAATTGTCTTCACTGAGCTCATTATTTTTTAATTATTATTTTTTCCTATTAAATTATGTGTTAAAAATTTCAATATAGTAACACCATTGTATAATATATTCTTATAAGTTTTTATGTTGATGGAATAATAGTTATCCATCTCATCTTCCATCAAATGGGAAACAAAACATTCATTCCCGTGTAAGACGGACTACCTCTTCACGAACAGATGTAATTTTTTTACATAATTGGCACTAAAGACTATTTATTATGATGGATTTAATGTTTATATATTATATTAATATCATATTAACCATTATTTATATGTAAAATATCATATAAATTCTTACATTACCTTCCATTGAAAAATTATAACGTTGTTCGTGTGTACGGAAGACTACTGCATAACAAAGATTTGTGATTAATTTTTTATTACCAAATCCCATGGATGGTTTATTTAACTTTATTTAAAGAAATAAAATTATATTTATGACATAATTATAATTATTTTAAGTTAAAATATCACTTACTTTCTTTCCATCATGATCATTGAAAAATGGAAATGTTACTATTGCGTACGTATGAACTATCGTCTCCATGATTGCAATGTAGTTAATATTTCATATCCATATTAAATGGTTGGTTTTAAAAGTGTAATTTATGTATTAAAATTGTATTTATTTTATTATTATTATTATTTATATAGCTAAATAATATTCTCTTTAAGGTTACCCAACTTATCAAAGTGTTTTTGGAAATATAAGTCGAATATCATAAAAACGTTTGACATGAACCTAAATGATTAAGTAGTTGAATATGAGATGGTAATAAATAAACTTAATGAAATAATAAGATTAAAAAATATTATTAATAAATTTAATAATTAACATTACTTTATTATTTAGTAATATAAATAATGCACGAGATGAATCGACCTTGAGGTAAGGCATCTCTCTAAACCACATTTTTTAAGTTATGATCACTCTCTCTCTAAATCACTTTATTTATACATTTAATATTATGTAATAAATATAAATTACGTATATATGTATATTACATATATAAATACCTCAATATACTTTCCTCTGATTGGATAATACATTTCTTTTTTTTGTTTCTCAAATTTCTTCTTCAAGAAACCACTTTTGATTATAATATAAGGCAAGATTACACAAACCATTTTTTCCATGGGAAATTATTATGTTTATGAATTATGATTGATTTCATTATATGTCACACATATTCATATAAATGATGTGAATGTGATGGGATATCCTAAAATTATATATCCCTCTAATTAATTGGGCAATTTTCTAGTCTCATGAGACATCATGTATGAGATTTGGGAGTGGGCCTAATCTATTATACGACTCTATACACCTTGTGATGTTGTCTTAGTGGTTATAATTTACTTATTTTATGTCATATTTTATATTTATTCCAAATTTTTTATACTTATATGATCTTATGATACCATTTCCTTTATATTATGCTTCCATTTTATTTCTTTTGTTCTCTATCTTTTATTATGACGTGTTATACATTTGACTAATATGCTATATTTCCTTACCATATAAATTACCTTACTGGGATTTGTAGCTCACCCCTTTATTTCATGCATTCCCTAGTTTATCCTATACAAATTTAGGTTCTAAAATGAAATTTAATAGCTTAATATGAATAATAAAAACTATATTCCATGTTTTAGTTTCATTTGATGCTTTATGAACCTAGTCTTCCAAAGGCACTAGATATTGTTTATCCTTATTTTTTATTAAAATATATTTATGTTAAAAATTATGAAATAATATGTGTAAAAGTCATGATCCACTATAGTTGGAATTAGATGGAGGTTTAGTTATTTTTTTGGATTAGGGAAAGAATAATTTAGTGAGAACCCTTGGGGTAAGCCTAAGGATAAGTCAAAGTATAGAAAAATATCATGGAATTTTGGTAAAGGATAGACTGATTCGTTTTCAAGAAATTACATCCATGTTTGGATACTACAAGTTTATGTGGCTCTGGAACAATTATAACTAGGGGTAATATCACTAAAAAGGACTGATTAAGACTGACTTGATCATCCCCTGGTGCATGATAACAAGCCCTGTTGCAAGCCTGGATTGACACTCTGAAGGCATAGGTTTTGGAAAATAAAAAACTATTTATGAACCATTATGAAGGAATTGAAAAAAAATTTAGGTTAGAAAAACCAATAGGAAATATTAATATAGATAACCTATACTGAAACCTAGAGGATCATAAGTAAGGATATGCCTATAATTTATAAATTATTTCTTCCAGGTTTAAAAATTTCATATTTTACCCATTTTATATTAGTTCATTCTAATATTTTTTCTTTTATTCCTTTTAGTTAATTGTAGGAAATAGAATAAATCATGAAAACAACCAATTTTATGACTATAAAATTATTTACCTAATGAGATGCCTAACCTAATGGTAATAGAAGTTATAAATATTATGATCATGAAAAATGATCTATCGCAAATTATGATTAAAAAATATAAAACATAGTTGAATTTAAAATCACATTAAAAAAGATAAGGATAACATATCATAGTAGTTCAAGTGTTAAATATGATAATGAAAATACGATTCAATTTTCTATATGAAAAAAATGTTGGAATAGACACCTTGTAAAATGCCTTAAAGGAACTGAAAGATGTTTTTTTGTGTGAAAAAGGAGGGCACAATGAAGCTAATTTCCAAAGAAAAATGAAGACTATAGTTAAAAAAATGTTGGGAAATAATGTTTAACCTATATAACCCCTAATATTTCAATGTCATATATGTGGGGAAATTGGTCCATATCCAAGTCTATTCCATAATATAAGGATCAATTCTTAGGTGTCAATGTTATGAAAATAATTCAAGTGAAATGATTGAAGTGTTTAGGTATTGGAACTCTATAATCATGTGGTTCAATTATTTTTATTGATGGTATGGTAGTTATAAGAATCATAAAACTTCTAAGGATTATTCTTTAGTAGTTTTTCTTTAACAAATTTTCAAGAATATATTGAATCGTATGAATGAAATAGAAATATGTTTTAATTTTAAGGTGATATTTTATAAAAAGAACACGATTGAGGAAATGATAATATCTGATATATTATTAATGTTGAGATAATTATAGTCAAATAATATTATTTGATTTTATGGAAAAAATAAACTTTATACAAGACTTTAGAGTTTAAAAATTGATTTTATGGTTAATTTTATTTTGAGTATGTTCATCATATTTTTTTTGTAATTTTATAGGAATTATTTTAATATAGTTTTAGAAAAAGGGAAACCTGAATGACGGGAAAATAATCAATGTATATGACAATACTGTGTTTCTTGAAACCAAAACCGAAGGGAAACAATGGTGATATGCCTACCACTAGCCTATTTTATATCCTGGTTAGTATAAAATTGTTATCTTCTGTAAATTATTTTGTGGATATATAATAAGTTGATTTTAAAAAATATTTTATTGGGTTGAGATATATATAACCCTTAGTTTTAACATAAATTATTATTTATAAACAATGCATTTACGATTTTAGAGATATAACATGAAGGGTATGAGATAATATTTGAGACTAAAACCTTTTTTCATGTTGAGAGAATTGAGGTTATTTTGGATATAGTGTTATTTATTTAAGGAATTATCCGTGTTAAACCTTTGGTTTTATTTTTGAATTTTGGGTATTATCTAACATTATAATAACCATATTTGTTTTAATAAAGACATTAGGAAAAAATTTTAGCTATTTTATAGATCTTATGATTTGTTAAAAGATAATTTTATTGATTCAGTTATAAAAAATTCATCTTGAATATTAATTCCTTAGTGTAAGATGTGAAGTGGAAAGTGATCGAAGAACAACCAATGAATGAAATTATATTTATGAAATTAAGATATATCCAGTAAGTATATTTTCCAATGTGCACTATATTAATAGTAAAATAATCCATAATCTATAAGAAAGGGATATTTAAAGAAAAATTTTATCCTATAACAATCATATCTGATGAATCAATGGACTTTTAACTCATCACATATTTATGGTTTTGTGGATGATAACATTATTTGGATCATCTGATTTGTTATGATAAAAAATATCTATCACCCTATAAAATTATTTATGTTTTTATCCATGTCCATATTTTCACTTCCAACTAATTTTATCCTACTTGGAAACCTAGTTATGTGTTATTCTATATGACCTTCATATACCCCTTTCCCTCTTTTAAGAGGAAGTTTTCTAACCCATTTTACGATGTGGTTTTCCAAAAAGTAATTTCAAAATTTCAACTAAGAAAAAGTTAAAACTGTCAGGATGAAATTAATTTAAGTAGTTATAATGAAACACCTTTATATTTTAAAAGAAAACTATATTTTATAGTATGTAAAATACACAACACTAAGATTAAATGAACCGTGATATATTAGTAAAATATTAATATTTAAAAATAACCGTTATAACCTTTTCATTAAAATTTGTGGTTTAAAAATGAATAAATATATTATTAAAATTATCTATAAAGGTTTTATATAATATAAATTTATTTATTAAATCACAATAATTGAGTACTCAAATTTCAGTAAAGTCATTTTATGCTTTGAAAATATATTTTCTTAAAAAAATATTTTTATTGATTTTGTGAGAAAATATTATAATTATTATTTTTAGAAATGTTATAAATTTTATTTTAAAAAACTGAAGTATTTTTCAAAATAATATTATCAATATTAACTTTGGGTAAATGTTTTGGTTTTTTCTGAAAGGATTTATTTTTCATTGAATAGTGAAAAATACCAATTTTTTGAAACAGTCATTTATTTCAATAAATGTAGTAATGTAAAAGTACCATAATTATTTTAATTTTATTTTAAATTAACGTAATTATTATTTATTATTATTTTATCAAATTAATTAAATTTAAAATCATCTTTAAATTGTATTTTAGTATATTTTTTTTTAATCCTAAAAACACATTTTTCTTAAAACTGTTTTAAAGTGCTTAATGTTTCTCCATTTTGACTAATTAAAATAACCCATAATTTGGAATGATTTAAATTAAATATATTTATTATATATATGAAAATATTAATTTAAATTAATTAAATTATTATTACTATTAATATAGTTAATATAAGATCATCTTATGTTTGAAATATACATTTTTTGATAAACTATTCTTTGACACGTTTGTGGGTTTAATTTTACATTAAATTCAACCACTTCTATGAAATTAATTTGATAAAATGTATTACATAATTTTAATTAGAATAATTAATATTATATATTTAGGTCAAATTAATTTTTGGTCATCATGAATAGTAAAATAGTAAAAAAACTAGTTAACGTGGTGTCAAACAAAAATGGTAAAAGCAAGTATCCTGAGAGGTAAATTGAAGAACATGTTTAAAGAATGTGTAATTTTATACAATGGAGGTTTTTATCGACTATATCACCCCAATAATACATTATTTAATGTCACGACCTGTCCTCGGGGCCCGTGCTGTGACTACCCCAAGCCCGCCTTCATAGGCCAGGGGCTGGCGACTAGCACCAAAGGCGTAAATCCCGATAACTGGGAAGGAATTTCCTTTATAAAATTAAACAAAACAACACAGAGTATAAGCGGAAGTAATACACTAAGTACAAAAGGAAGTGCCGAAAATTAAATGGGCCAGAATACAAACCCAATCGAAAGTACAGCTATAACTGAACAAAAGTACAACAGAAAAAGACAACAGCTGGAAGAAAGGAAGCAGCTCCTGGGTCGTCCTCCTCGGATCCTACCTAAAGGGTAGGTACAGATATCGCAGCTCCTAGATCATCCACCACAGATCCTACCTGAAGGGTAGGTACATATAGCCTCCACAATGCTCTTTCCTGTCAACCTCCTCCAAGTATCGTCTTGTCGTGAAGTCCACCTCCTGATATTGACTCGTCATGAGGTTCACCTCCGGGTATCATCCAGTCTTCGAACACTCGGCCTCCGTCAGCACTGCCCGTCATCTGCAACCAACACAACGAGGTGTAGGTATAGCCCGAGCAGGGGTGAGTATGAAGATACTCAATAGGGACCCCGAGACCCTCAAGGTCTCACTAAAACCAACAATGATAACCACAAAGAAGATCTCAACAGATAACCTCTACTTAGGTATATGCCCATACATATACCTAAGTTATCAAGTAACCCATCTCAATCACGAGGAAACACAAAGATTATAAAATCAACGGATAACCACTACCTAGGTATATGCCCATACATATACCTAAGTTATCAAGTGACCCATCTCAATCATGAGGTAAACACAAAGGTCATAGACTCAGCTCAAACCAGGATTTTTCATTATCGAAACCATAACTGCTGAAGAGCCCCGTCTCTAGAGTGTACAGTGATCCTGTCATGACTCCGAGGTACTGCTCACTAACCTAAGACTGCTGAAGTACTCCTCCTGTCGAGTACCGCGGGCCAGCCACCCAAACACAGCAGTGCTTCCCACCAGGGTATGCTACCCAAACAAAGTAGTGCACACCCCCTAATAGCCTGCAGAGGTACTCTCCGGATGAGTACCGTCGGTCTGCACCCAAACAAGTAGTGCTCCTTCTGCCATGGGTCTGCACCCAAACAAAGTAGTGCTCCTTCCACCGGGCTAGTCGACTCACTCCAAGTCGAGTCGGTCAAGTAGTCGTCAGGTCTCATTCGGCTACACGGTCTCCGTACTACTTACGCTCATCTTTGGGAGGGTCTGCTCCATGAGATACTGGTAGATACTCCAAGTATCTCAAATTCCCACGAAGAAGTATCTCAAAGAACTGCCTCGTCAGGTCTTCAATGCAACAGACGACGCATTAATCGGACGCCCGATCTGTGAGTTACTAGCATTTTCGTCCCAGGGGCCCGGTTGGTTTCGTGTGCGAACCAACCCGGCCGTATCTCAACTGTACCCCAAAATCTCATAGGTTATACTCATTGGGACCGTTTCTCAACGTGACCACCAACGCCGCTGATGGTTCATCAAACGGACGTCCGGTCTGAAAGTTATCAGCTTTTCCGTTATAGGGGCCCAGTTGGATTTTCGGTACAATCCAACCCGTCCACTATCCAACTGCATCCAAATATCAGGCGAAGTATTTCAAAAGTTCCATCTCATCAAGAGGAATCCAACAAAATCGATGGTACGTCAATCGGACGTCTGGAGCTCAAGATATAAGTGTTTATGCTCCGATGGCCCAGTTGGTTTCGTATCCGAACCAACCCGGCCGTACTCAAAGTTCTTTGAAACCTTGAGTGTAATATACCAAAACGACTGTCTCGATCCAAGGATTGCATCGCAGCTAACGGTGCGTCGATCGGAGGTCTGCAGCCCAAGATATGGGCAAAAGACCGTAAGAGGTCTGAAAGTGGGGGTTTTGGCCCCGGATGAACCCGGCCCGAGACCCCTAGGTCGGCCCGAACCGGGTCGACCTGAACCACGTCCGGGTCCGGCCCGGTGCGCTGGCGGTCCCCTTTCCAGCTCGGTTACACCGAGCTGGGCAGTCAGGGGGGGGGGGGGCTGCTCCCCTGTCTCAATAAACACGACCCCCACATGGGGGCCGCTGCGGTTCGGCCAGCCGGGGGTTACGAACCCCCAGCTACTCCTCTGACCGGCCTGCTACTGTTCCACGGGATCGGCACGGGCTGGTCCCCCTGCTCCGATGCCAGCGACCTGAAGTTGTTCGCCGGTCCCTGCTCCGCCATAGCCTAATCCACGACCTTTGTCCGTCCGGCGCGGTGCGACAGCGCCGCGCCCCTCCGCCATGACCCCGCTCCGGTCACGGTGTTTTTCGTGATTCTCTGGCGCGACGTGATGGTGCCGTGACCTTGTTCGACTTCATCGGCGCGGCGCGACGGCGCCGCGTATCCTTGCCTATTCCCATTGTTTCTGCGCTGTGCAACGACACCGTGCCGTCTGTGCATGTGCCGCAATAAAATCAAACAAACAAGGGGGAGGAGGGTCGGCCGTGTTCGTGTGGTCCGACCTCCTCCTGTTATTGCGGAAACAGGTGGCCCAATTTGAAATGAAGAAATGGCGGCTGAAGTATTAATGAACAAACAAATAAATCCCCTACCTCGAGTGTAGTCGTCGAACGAGGTTTGTCATGGAAAGGGACGTTGCAGAAATGAACGTCACAGAAGAAGACAGATCGTCGTGTCGCGGAAGAATGGTGTATTGCTTCCTTTGACGCGGAAAGAAGTAACGAGGAGATGCGCATCAGGTCATCGATCTCCGAGGAAGGCGTCTCTCACCGGCGTCCGTCGTTGGAGGTCAGCGTTCTTCATCGGCAGTGGTGCGTTCTTTGCGTTCTTTGACGAAGAATGAGGAACTTCAAGACTCCCCTTTTCCTCCCAAAAACTCAACAAAAAAAGACCAACAATAATAAAATAAGATGTGTCTTATTTTATTAACACACAAGCCAACGTCTTTGAAATTCAAAATTGAAGCAACCAATTATTTGAATTTAATTGCAATTTTAAACAGCCCAATTAAAAGAGACATTTAATATTTAAATAAACTAATGAGTTGACTTTCATTAATTGGGGGGGGTGAAGGCGCGTTACTGAAATTAAGGAGGGGTTGAAGAAGGTGAAAGGGTGGGGCTCGTGTGGGACCCACCCCACTAGTATCTTACATAGTGGATTCGTTAGGATGTGGGTCCCACTCAACCACTTATCTTAGGCTAACACTTCTTTAAATAAAATTAAATTGGTTGCACCACTTTTATTTTATTCCTTTACTTTAACCCAAAAAAATGTAAGAACCACACCCACGCAAACGCAACTCCGAAAAAGGTGTTTCTAAGAAATTACCGGTGCTGTGATTCTATCGGTGCCCTCAGATTTCAATTCTGAGCACCGGTTCAAGAGTTACAAAAAACCCGCTCGTTCGTTCACTGAACGTACCCGAGCTAAACTTTGGAAAATGATTCCGGGCACACCGGGCCTCGGAATCAGGCGCCGTCAGAAACTGCGTTCTTGTAAAATTACAAAGAAAATTAAGAAAAACTTTTCCTTGAAATTTCTGGTTCTTTAAATTACTCCAACCTCAGGGCTTTACGTCCCCGTAAAGCTTTAACACAAACTAGGGATACAAAAGCGGTACTGAGCACGCATCTGAGCCTTCCGCTCCCATGTGATCACCTGGAGGTTCCCGTACTTCAGTGAAAGTGAACTCAAGGAATTGACCGTCCTCATAGGATCCGCTCCTGTCGATCCTCGATCCCCACTAGAACCTCTGTGAAAGTCACCCCATCGCCCAAGTCCAGCTCCCCATGGTCAATGATATGCGTTGGGTCAAGCACGTATCTCCTCAGTTGAGATACGTGGAAGTCGTCGTGCACCTGGTGCAACTGAGGTGGATGGGTCAAGTGGTAAACCACCTCTCCTACCCTGCTGAGGACCTAGAAAGGTCCGTTGAACCACAGGGATAACTTTTCCCCTCAGCCACATCTCTGTAAACCTAGTCGAGGTGAGACCCGTATAAGGACGCGATCATCATCCTCGAACACTAGAGGTCTCCAATTCTGGTTAGAAATAAAACTCAAAACGACTACTACCATGAGAGTAAGGTTGACCGACTCAAAAGTGATCAGTTGCACCCTCCTATGCTAAGTTTATCCTGTTCTGCCTGGGGTTTTCTTTTCGCCGACAAAGGAAAACCCATCCCGACGTCGTAGTTAAACCACAACCTTTTTTCCTAATACCGTCAATTTGTGTATGAACTATGATTGCCCAATCCATACTCAAACCAACATCATAAGGCCTCGATGCTTTCACCAAGAGATTCCAACTGAAACTCTCGCCCCGAGGGTCTGACCACACCGTCGGCGTAAGTGTGGTTATCGAGTCTCCTCCCAAGGTATCTCCAGACGTGAGGGTCAAGTCCACAGCTTACCCGAAACTCTAGGTCTGGGACAAGATTCGTTTAAGGAAGGAATGATTCATATCAACGTCTGTTACTACGACATCTAGTAGTGGACACAGACTGTCCCTTGAATCATTTTTAGATCCATTGGGTCACACTCCTTGACCGCATGCAGCCGCACTCTTCCTCCGCCCACCAGATCCTTGAGCCTAGCGGGGACAACTAAGGCGGGTGGTTGTAGCATGTTAAAATGTACACCACCTCATGCTGCTATCCTAGCTCTGCCTCCATGCCCGCTGCTTCACAGACTCATCTCTCCTTCAAGCTTCCACTTCTTGAAACATTTAACACGCCCGAGTCTCTAAGACTGGCACCGGTTTCCTGTTTCTTACTGCACTGTGCAGTCTTCATCCGCTCATGGATGATCTGAACCTTCTTTTCCTACGATCTGAAAGAGCTGCTAAGATTTCTCCCTTACCTAAAATAGAACCTCAGTCTCATCCCCTAGATGAACCACACCCATTGCCTAATATAGTCAATCCTAACATGAATGATGTATTCATGCCATGGATGGCGTCGTAAGGCCTTGACATAACTACCAAGAGATCCAACTGTCACTCTCGCCTCCAAGGGTCTAGTCACACTGTCGGAATCAATGTGAGGTCACTAGGTCTCCTCCAGTATAAATCTCTAAAGTGAGGGACAAGTCAACAGTTTTTAACCGGAACCTCTCAGTATCAACCGAACAAAAGGACAGGAAAGTGAACACCACAAAGATAAGTGTATTTTATTATAGCAGCTCATAGTACAAAGACACAACAACAACAACAACATGGAACTAGAAGTACCAAGAACAAAAAGGTATCCACTAGTTCCGCTCCTGTCCACCTGCTTCTAGAGCTCTACTGCCTTGTCCACTGCTCAGCTGTTGGTCAAGCACCCGCCGCTTCTTCTGTCTCGGTGGCTACTCCAACGCCTGTGGATCAACTGTGTGAGGATTCAGACAGTCATGTGCCATGTGACCCTTCCTGCCGCAGGAGAAACACTTTCCATTTCTGGCACTCCTGGCTCTGACTCCACCCCGGGTGCCCCGCACTACTGATCCTATAACCCGAGGTCTCCCACCTACTAGTATGGTCCTCTTGGACCTAAGCATCATCTGTCTACTGCCTACAGATGACTCGACTACTGATGGGAAAACATGCAGCAAAGGCAGCAGCTCCTGAACACACTCGGGGTGTAAAGATACTGGTACAAACTCCACCCTAAAGAAGGTCTCGAAGTCTCCCCATGTGAAGGTCATCCTGTCACAAAACTGGAACAAGTGGCTCCACCACCTGCCTGCTGCTGCCTGAAGGAGGCTGGAAGCAAAGATCACCATGAAATCTACTGGCTCCCCACTAGCCTGAAGACTATCACCACAATCTCTAGACAATCCTCAGCCGCCTGAGGGTCCGTCTCTCCCTGAAACCTGGGTGGCCTCTGGCACTGGAACTCGTGAAGCGCGCTCAAGCGGCGTGCATCGCCTACTGATGGGGCTAGTGGCATCGGTGGACCAACATATGGTAGTACCGCAAGTGCCTCCGCTGGTGCCTCTACTACAAGAGGGCCCTGTACCGAAGCCTCATCGCTCGGCAGGATGTCAGTACGCACATCCCTCGGGGCTCTAGCTGGTCGTCCGTGGAAAGGCATCCTGAAAGGAACATACGTGACACGGTCAAACGATTTATACCTAGTGAGCTGACCTGGTTTGAGCTGACTTTAAATCTTTGGAAACACACACACAATCAGTGTTTTTTTGTGCACAAAGTCAGAAATCAGAAGTCAGGGTCCTGGTGTAAGGATACGTCGGCCGCCGCACCAACACTGGACTCCCTGAACTAAAGACCACACTCGGTACCCTTAACACTATTGCTTCACATAGAAAAAGATCAGAGTCCTTAGTTCTACGGTAGAACCGAATTCCTCTGATTCCAATTTTTCACGACCCGTCCTCGGGGCCCGTGCCGTGACTACCCCAAGCTCGCCTTCATAGGCCAGGGGCTGGAGACTAGCACCAAAGACTTAAATCCCAATAACTGGGAAGGAATTGCCTTTATAAAAGTAAACAAAAAAACACAGAGTACAAGCGGAAGTATTACACTAAGTACAAAAGGAAGTGCTGAAAATTAAATGGGCCAGAATACAAACCCAATCGAAAGTACAGCTACAACTAAACAAAAGTACAATAGAAAAAGAAAACAACTGGAAGAAAGGAAGTAGCTCCTAGTTCGTACTCCTCGGATCCTACCTGAAGGGTAGGTATAGATAGCGCAGCTCCTGGATCGTCCACCACGGATCCTACCTGAAGGGTAGGTATAGATAGCGCAACTCCTGGATTGTCCACCACGGATCCTACCTGAAGGGTAGGTACAGATAGCCTCCACAACTCTCTTTTCTATCAACCTCCTCCGTGTATCATCTCGCCGTGAAGTCCACCTCCTGATACAGACTCGTCGTGAGGTCCACCTCTGGGTATCGTCCAGTCTTCGAACACTCGGCCTCCGTCAGCACTGCCCGTCGTCTGCAACCAACACAACGAGGTGCAGGCATAGCCCGTGCAGGGGTGAGCATAATGATACTCATTAGGGACCCCGAGACCCTCAAGGTCTCACTAAAACCAACAAGGATAACCACAAAGAAGATCTCAACAGATAACCTCTACTTAGGTATATGCCCATACATATACCTAAGTTATCAAGTAACCCATCTCAATCATGAGAAAACACAAAGATTATGAAATAAACGGATAACCACTACCCAGGTATATGCCCATACATATACCTAAGTTATCAAGTGACCCATCTCAATCATGAGGTAAACACAAAGGTCATAGACTCAGCTCAAACCAGGATTTTTAATTATCGAAACCATAACTGCTGAAGAGCCCCGTCTCTGGAGTGTATAGTGATCCTGTCACGACTTCGAGGTATTGCTCACTAACCTAAGACTGCTGAAGTACTCCTCCTGTCGAGTACCGCAGGCTAGCAACCCAAACACAGTAGTGCTTCCCGCCGAGGTATGCTACCCAAACACAGTAGTGTACACCCCCTAATAGCCTGCAGAGGTACTCTCCGGACGAGTATCGCGGGTATCCACCCAAACAAGTAGTGCTCCATCCGCCATGGGTCTGCACCCAAACAAAGTAGTGATCCATCCACTGGGCTAGTCGACTCACTCCAAGTCGAGTCGATCAAGCAGTCGTCAGGTCTCAGTCGGCTACACGGTCTCCGTACTCCGTACGCTCATCTCTGAGAGGGTCCGCTCCATGAGCTACTGGTTGATACTACAAGTATCTCAACGTCCCATGAAGAAGTATCTCAAAGGACCGCCTCATCATAGTGGTCTTCAACGCAACAGACGGTGCGTCAATCGGACGCCCGGTCTGTGAGTTACTAGCATTTTCGTCCCAGGGGCCTGGTTGGTTTTGTGTGCGAACCAACCCGGCCGTATCTCAACTGTACCCCGAAATCTCATAGGGTATACTCATTGGGACTGTTTCTCAACGTGAACACCAACGCTGCTGACGGTTTTTCAAACGAACGTGCGGTCTGAAAGTTATCAGCTTTTCCGTTCTAGGGGCCTGATTGGATTTTCGGTACAATCCATCCCAGACACTATCCAATTGTATACAAATATCTGGCGAAGTATGCCAAAATTTCCGTCTCATCAAGAGGAATCCAAAAAAATTAACGGTACATCAATCGGACGTCAGAAGCTCAAGATATAAGCGTTTCCGCTCCGAGGGCCCGGTTGGTTTCGTATCCGAACCAACCCGGCCATACTCAAAGTTATTAGAAACCTTGAATGTAATATACCTAAATGACCGTCTCTATCCAAGGATCGCATCGCAGCTGACGGTGCGTCGATCAGAGGTCCGCAGCCCAAGATATGGGCAAAAGACCGTAAGAGGTCCGAAAGTGGGGGTTTTGGGCCCGGACCGACCCGACCCGAGACCCCCTGGGGCGGCCCGACCTGGGTCGACCTGACCCAGGTCTGGGTCCGGCCCACTTTGGCGCGGCCCAGCTTGCCTTGCGCGGTGCGTCCCGACCTAGGCGCGGCGCGGCGCGGCCTGGGCGCGACCCGGCCCGGCCCGGCGCGCTGGCGGTCCACTGGCCAGCTCGGTTACACTGAGCTGGGCGGTCGGGGGGGGGGGGGGCTGTCCCCCTGTCTCAATAAACGCGACCCCCACATGGGGGCCGCTGCTGTTCGGCCAGCCGGGGGTTACGAACCCCCCGCTCCTCCTCTGACCGGCCGGACCGCTCCGGCCGGCCGGCTGCTGCACCACGGGACCAGCGCGAGCCGGTCCCCCTGCTCCGACGCCGGCGGCCGGAAGTTAGCCGCCGGTCCCTGCTCCGCCACGGCCTAAGCCGCGGCCTTGGTCCGTCCGACGGGGCGCGACGGCGCCGCGCCCCTCCGCCGCGGCCCAGCTCTGGCCGCGGTGTTTTTCGTGATTCTCCGGCACGGCGCGGCGGCGCCGCGACCTTGTTCGACTTCATCGGCACGACGTGACGGCGCTGCGCATCCTTGACCATTCCCATTGTTTCTGCGCGGTGCAATGGCACCACGCCGCCTTTGCATGTGCTGCAATGAAATCAAACAAACAAGGGGGAGGATGGTCGGCCGTGTTCTTGTGGTCCGACCTCCTCCCGTTATTGCGGAAACAGGTGGCACAATTTGAAATGAAGAAATGGTGACTGAAGTATTCACGAACAAACAAATAAATCCCCTACCTCGAGCGTATTCGTCGAACGAGGTTTGTCGTGGAAAGGGACGTCGCGGAAATGATCGTCGCGGAAGAAGACGGATCATCGCGTCGTGGAGGAACGGTGTATCCCTTCCTTTGACGTGGAAAGAAGGAACGTGGAGATGCGCATTGGGTCTTCGATATCCGAGGAAGGCATCTCTCACCGTCGTCCGTCGTTGGAGGTCGGCGTTCTTCGTCGGCGGCGGTGCATTCTTCGCGTTCTTCGACGAAGAACGAAGAACTTCAAGACTCCCCTTTTTCTCCCAAAAACTCAACACAACAGGCCCAACAATAATAAAATAAGACTTGTATTATTTTATCAACACACAAGCCAACGTCTTTGAAATTCAAAATTGAAACAACCAATTAATTGAATTTAATTGCAACGTTTAAACCGCCCAATTAAAACAGGCGTTTAATATTTAAATAAACGCACAAGTTGACTTTCATTAATTGGGGGGGGGGGGGTACGGGCGTGTTACTGAAATTAAGGAGGGGTTGAGGAAGTTGAAAGGGTGGGGCTCGTGTGGGCCCCACCCCACTAGTATCCTACCTAGTGGATTAGTTAGGATGTGGGTCCCACTCAACCACTTAGCTTAGGTTAACACTTCTTTAAATAAAATAAAATTAATTGCACCACTTTTATTTTATTCCTTTACTTTAACCCAAAAAAATTTAACAACCACACCCAAGAAAATGAAACTCCAGAAAAGGTGTTTCTAAGCAATTACCAGCGCTGCTATTCTATCAGTGCCCTCGTATTTCCATTCCGAGCACCAGTTCAAAAGTTACAAAAAACCCGCTCGTTTGTTCACTGAACGTACCCGAGCTAAACTTTGGAAAATGATTCCGGGAACACCAGGCCTCGGAATCAGGAACCGTCAGAAACTGCATTCTTGTAAAATTCCAAAGAAAATTAAGAAAAAAATTTCCTTGAATTTTCAGGGTCTTTACATTTAACAATTTTTAAGTCACTTTTATTGAGTGTAACCACCCATTATTGAATTGTCTTGGGTATTTATAAAAATTCCACTCCTCAATTATAAAAGGGATCCCTACCATCACTTATTCACACCTATAAATCCATTTGGATCAACAAAAACCTACCAAAATATATCACTAACATCTTTATTTATAGTATAGATCTTATTTTATTCTAAAAAGACAACCCTTAGGGTCTTTTTTTAGAGTTCCAAAGGAGGTTCTTCTAAGCAAAGTTAATCATCTTCACCAAGCTCATTTTTTTACTTATCCTTTTTACACCTTGAATTATGTATTAACAATTAAAATATAATAAAAAACATATATAATATATATTTATATATTATTATGTTGATTACATAATAATTATCCATATCCTATTCCATAAAATGGGAAACGAAACCATCATTTGTGTGTATGACATACTACCACCTTGTAAACCGATATAATTAATTTTCTATCAACACCTCTAAAATATGTTCATGATGATGGATTTAGTTTTTATATATTATTTCCATGAAATATTAACCATTCTGAAAAATTAAAATATCATATGATTTTTTACCTTACCATATATTAAAAAATGATAACGTCGTTTATGTGTAAGAAAGGCAACCACCTCCCAAAGCGATGCGATTCATTTTTTATTATCACATCACATGGATGGTTTATATAAGTCTATTTAAAGAAATAATATTATATTTATGATATAATTATAACTATATAAAGATAAGCTATCTTTTACTTTCTTTCCATTATGATCGTTGAAAAATAGAAACGTTACTCATGCATATGTATAACCTACCGTCTCCATGAATAAAACATAATTAATTTTTTCATAACCATGTTAAATGGTTGTTTTTAAAATTTAATTAATGTAAAATAATTATAATTATTATTTATATGATTAAATAATATTCACTTTGACCTTATCCAACTTACCAATGTGGTTTTGGATATATGATCCAAATATCATCAAAACATCCAATATGAAAATAATTGTTTAAGTAATTGAATATGAAATTCTAATGCATAAAGTAAAAGGAATAATAAGATTAAAAAGGATTATTAGGTAATAAAATAATTAAAATAAGTATATTATTATATAATATAAAGAACACAGATGACTAATTGAGATCGAGGTAAGGGATCTCTATAAACCACAATTTTTTTAGGTTATGACCACTCTATCTCTAAGTTACTTTATATATATTTTTAATATTATGGAATTAATATAAATTATTTATATATTTCTCTTACATATATAGCTATATCACTATACCTTTGTTTGATGTTTCATTACATGCCTTATGTTCATTTCTCAAATTCCTTCTTCAAGAAACCTCTTTTGATTATGATATGAGGGAATATTACGAAACCCATTTCATTTCCATGGGAAATTATAATGTTTATGCCTTATGATTGATTTCCTTATGTTTAATAAATTTGAATATTCATGATATGAATATGATGGGGGGGGGGTTAAGAATTATATATCCCTCCAAATTCATTGGGCAATGTTTTAGTCTCATGAGACGTCATGTATGAGATTAGGGTGTGAACTTAATCCATTATTAGACTTTTTCCACCATGTAATTCTATCTCAAAAGTTAATCTTGAATTATGTTAATATCGTGTTTTATGTTTCTAACAAACTTTCTATGTTGCTATTATCTTATGACACCATTGTCTTTATATAATGCTTCAATTTTATTAATCATGTTCCCTATATTTTATGATATCATGTTATTCCTTTGACTTACCACTTATGTTTACTTATCATATTTATTCCCTTACTTTGATTTTTAACACACCCATTTCTTTAAATTATTCTCTATGTTTTCCTATGCAGTTTTGGTAGCTCTAATATATTTTAGTATCTATCTATAGAGAATAAAATATGGATACCATATTTTAGTTTCCTTTGATGTATTATGAACCTAGTCTTCCAAAGACACTAGGAATTTTTTATCAGTATTTTGTATTAATAGATATATATATTAATAATAAAGGAATAATATGATTAAAAATTATTGGGTTTCTATAAGTATAGTTAAAGTGAATATTAAACCCTTGTATGTTTGATTACCTTGAAGCATATGATAACCTGGTTAGTTAGGAGGAGGATATGCACGTATGGTAATACTGATTACCTAGAAATGGAATGATGATAAAAATGATACCAAAGTACTTTGATGGTAGGGAGTTTATAATTTGTGGGTGTTCTCTTATTCCCTAATGTCATATGGATATAGGGAAGTGTGTACACACTAGGATCTATATTTAATCAAGATTGTATGGAACCTTATGAATAGATCTAACTAATTTTCATTCTTATAACCATAGTTATATAATTGAAAATGATTATTTTATGCAAATTTTTTATTCATATATATTTTTATGAAATGATATATTCATGAATATTCTGAAAAATATTCTTTTAAATGCACATTTTTATTCAAGTGCACTTTTGTACCTATTTTTAACTAGCCATTGAAATGATTTAGAAGGAATGTTTTGTGTTGAATTGTGAAATTATTTCCATGAAATTATTTATTTAAAATTAATCACTTTTGGGTTATTTTATATGTATTGATTTAAATATTTCTTGGTTATATCCTGATGGGATATTGTTTCTCACATACAACTTTTTTATTTGGGAGTTTGTAGGTCTTGGAAAAGGGAAAAAATGACTTAAATATAGCAGATGTTCTTGATAAGTGGGACTTGGGTGTTAGTGGTAACCAGTGGATAATGTGATTCACTTGTTACCTGAATATATTAGGTTGATATCTTAATTGTATTTATGTGATGATTTTTCTTTACGTATCATTTTGGGACTACTATTTTTCTACTTGTGGTGATTTTCACTTTATAAGTGTTTGACATATCTATTGTTTATAATTTATTATCCACTAATTTGTATTGATTGGTTATTATTACGGTTAAATAATTCCCATATGATTGATTTTTATTCCTAGGTGATGGTCACCAACCCATGGGGATTGGGAACACCCTTTGGGATATTCGAGGATTGATTCTTGTATCTTTTAGGTGAGTTATCCAAGTTATTTCATGAAATTATTCTTACTGGTGTTAGTGTGTCCTATGATTCCTGGAGTGAACCAATTGTGGAGCTGAAACCTATTAATTATATAGTTTTCATGGATAAAGTTTTAGGATGGATACATTTTTTTTATTTTTGGAATACCTTATTTTAGATTAGAAATTATCTTGGAGTTGTATACTTCTAAATTATATAGGCCTTATTTTAGATCTGATTGCAATAAAGTGTTGTGATATTCCATTATTCTATTTTTATTTAGTAAAAAGTGGTGGTAAGAAAGGTTACCATTATATGACTCACATGACATATTTTTTATAGGATGATGTTTGTTTCGATGTGGAACCACCACAAATTTCTTATTTTTTTCTTCATGATTTTGTATAATATGATCCCGTTCTTTGAAAAAAGAATAAAAGGATTATTTTGTGTTATTTATTAGGTAATTTAAAATCATATAACATTTATAAATGATGTTTTTTCTATTTATTGAGTAATTAAAAAAAATATATTATATTTTATACTTTGGTTTACATTTTACTCATAAATTTAATGCTAAATAATTTGTTTTCCTATTTTATAAATTTTTTGAGCTTTAAACCATAAAAAAATAAAACGTAAAAACTTTATTGTTATGTGTCAAGTTATATAATATAAAACAATATGAAATTATGTTAAAACAATTATTTTTCATTATTTATTATTTTTTATTATAAAAATAAGTAAATAATATTTTTGTTATTTTGTACTTTTTAACAAAAAATATAATTATTTTTTCATTTTTTATATTTTTAGAATAAAAATTACTACATAAAAATTATTACTCCCATATTTAAAAAATATAAAAATATAGTAAATTTCATTTCAAAAATATAAATAAAATAATATTATGTTCTTTAATGGGTTATTTGAAAATAAAAATATGATAGTATTATAATGATTCCAATTTATTGAGTTTAAAAAAGTAATATTAATCTTTAACTATTAATTTTTATGATTTTGAAATCATAATTTTATAAATGGTTTCATTATGGATTAATAATTTTATTTTAATATAAATTAATCTTATTTTATATTTTTTTAGTATTAAATTATTTTTTATATTTTATAAATATTTTTTAATAATAAATAATTCTTCCTTAATTTTATAATATAATGAAATCATTTTTCCATTTTAATGTTTTTTATATATTTATTTTTAAAATTTATTTGGGTTTTTTTGTTAAATAATTGTATTTGTTGGGTTGTATAATTTTAAATAAATTATGTAATTTTTTTACTGTGTTATTTTTATATTTATTAATAAAAAAACTATTTTTTTCTGGATTTCATTAAAATTTTATCATTAAAATGACTGTTGTACCATTGTTGTGTTATATTTTTTTTATTTTTAAAATAAAATATATCTTATTTCCTAAAGCTTAACATAATTTTTTGGTGTTACTTATTTAATTCGTAAAAATAAAAATATGAACATAAAATATATAATTTCTTACTTATTGCATTTTATAATATAAAATTAACTATATAACAATTTTCCTATATTATTTATTGAGTTATTTAACATAAAATATTAGGAAGAAATTTTTAATGTGATATTTTTAATGTCATTTAATGTAAAATTTAGTAAAAATGGATTTAGTATTATTGAGACACTAAAGATAAAGCTCACTACTTACATGCTCGTGGGAGTAGCTTGTAAGTGGTGGGATATAGCTATAGAATCCAATTTGTATAATGATTTGTAATGGATTAGATTCTAGATGATATTCCATCTTAAATTCAATATTGAGATGCTGAAGATGAAGAAATATATTTTTTGTGATTTGAACTAAGGAAGCATGATGGTTCTTGATTACAAAACTTGTGTCACAAAGATAGATCATTCGTCCTCAAAGTTCACAACTATTGATCATCTGATGGAACCAAGGTTTGAGTTGATTCCTCAACTTGAAATTCAATAGAAGGTGATTCTATTTAATCTACCTCCCAATTTTTTGGTGGAGAAAAACAAAAATATGGTGTAAGAATTTATGATGGATACATATTTTATAGTCTTGGATTACAATTTCTATTAAGGATACATCTTCGTGATTGACTAAAAACTCTTTATATAACATGATTATCACTTGGAAGATGAAGAAATAGATTGATGAATAAGGATTATTGTATAAAGATAAATATGAGATGATCGAATATAATCTTGAAAGTGATCTAAGCATATTATGGATTCTTGAGATGACAGGAGAAGATGTATATTCTCACACTAGAGAGAATGGGTTAATATTTCATATTTGGAATAAAATATTTCATGGTTAAATTCATCACATTATGGTTTATTAGTAGGGAAAATTAACTATGAATATTGGAAGAAAATAATCATCAACCATGGAAAACAAATGGAAAATATCAAATACATGAGAACTATATTTCGGGGTTTAGAAAAACACATCATTGTTTGTTTTTGATATTTTTTTTGAATAAATAATAATATAATGACCATATTTATGACTATAGTTCTTGAATATTTATTACTTGTAACCATAATGAGAAAAAACATCTTGGTTTCCTTTACCACATCACAAGTCAATAAATATGTGAATTGTTCTTATCTTGGTTTGAGGTGAACATATAAGTATCCATAGAAATCATGGGAATAAAAAATACATTATAGTTTCATCAATTATATTATTTATTATAATGAAAAACTTCTCGAAATTGGTTATAGTTTCTAGAGATAGTCTTATTAAGTCTCCAACCATTACATGAAAAAAACACATCCTAGTTTCCAATACTACATCATGAAAAAATGAAAAATGATGGTGGTTCTGGAGAAGTGGGTGAAGTGTTGGAGAAGAAAAAAAAAACATTCTATACTTACCAAAATGTCATTGTTTCAATCATTAATTAAAAAATTAATGATAAAAAATACTTCAAGTTTTTTAGGGTAAAGATATAGGATCATTTATTTTGAATCTCACATTGACCAGCCAAACCGTGCCAAAGAAAACCTTTTTAAGACATGGTTTTAGTTAAATCAAGAATATCTAGAATTAAATATCTTATTTTTTTAGGATTTATTTGGGGTTTTAGGGATGGTATTATGATATATACTAAGATATATTTGACTCATTATTTTTAAGACTTGTTAAATAAAGGAATATTATTTTTTCAGGATTTTAGGATCAATCATGATTGTTGATAAATCTTTAGAGATATGAAATTTCACTATATATGCTCAATTATTTTACTAAGATTAAGTGTGATAGATTAAAGATTATAGGTACACCTAAATAGGAATATTGATGAAAATAACAATTCATGAAGCGTCTAATGGATTATAGGAACTCGATAAAGGTAGAGAAATATCACACACTCATGCCAGTTTTTATTAGTGATCACATTCACTTGTATTATACTTGACATAATTATAAGAGTTAAAGACTATTTTTCTTCTTAATTTTCTTTGTTATTATTTAAAACTACTATATTAATGGGATTTTTAATTTATTTTGTTTAATTTTTAGCATTGGTTATATAACAACGTCATTGTGTGTGAATTTTTACATAATGTTTTATATTAGTTATAATAACTGACATCATAAATGGTTTTCAACATCTGTTATGAAAATAACTCATGATGAAAACTCTACTATGAATAATTTTTTTTGACTATTTCACATAAGTTTGTATAAATCAATGTTCAAGACTATATTTAAAATTAGTTAAAATAACAAATCATTGTTGAATATATTCTTTAAAGTTAGTTATACAAGACCCAATGTTAAATAGTCAGTTACAACATTTTTTACATCGCTTTTAAATATAAATGACATAAAAAATGATTTTTTAATTCTTTTTTATGACACAAAATACCCAATTCTATTTGATAAAAATATATAGAAAAACTAGTAATTTTCAGTAGTAGAAAAAAAACATAACATACAACCATAATTCAAAATTACCTATTTGCATCACAATTTTTTTACAACTACAAAAACATTATAGTTTAAAATTTAAAATACCAAATATAAAAAAAATTCTAAAAATAAAATAATACATAAATAATTTTGTAAAATAATTATCTCATACTATTTGTAGATGATCCAAATCATTTGGACTATATGAGTGATCGTCCTAAAAAATCTAAAAAAATATTATGAAATTTTTTAACATTTAATATCAATATAATGATTTGATAAATAAAATGAAATATTGTGATAAAAAATAACCTTTTTATAGTTTTAATTTTTATAATTTTAATTATTTCATACATAAATATCATCACATAATACCCACATTTAATATTTCCATTTTAACGAAGATACTATAGATCCAAAAAAAGTTTTAAATTAAAAATAAAATTCTATATATTTAATAAACTAAAATACTTATCAAATAAGTCACCTTTGTAAGAATATAATCTATTTTTCTTTCTATAATTCTTGATAACTTGTGGTGGTGATTTCATAAATAGTTTGAAAGTGATAAAAAGTATAAAATTAAATAAAAAGTTATTTTAAGATATAATCATTGAAATAATAATTTCTTCCTCTCCAAAATATTTTTAAATATTTATAAAGTAAGAATTGTTTTCTTATGGATATAAAATCAACAACATATAATGGGAAATTATATATAAAAAACACTAATATGATTGGTTATAAAATTTAGAGTGTTAATGAATTAATATACTATAATGGAATATATTTTCATACCTCTCATTATATAGAAAAATCTAACACTTAATTACTTCATTCTAAAAAACTCATACATCATAAACAATTACTTAATTGTCACACATAGTTATCACTATTGGAGATATAAATTTCAGGTCTATGAATCTATACACTAGTGTCATATCATATTGAATATGAGCTGTATGAATATTTTCATGAACCAACACGGGTTAGATGACACATCACCTAATATTTTTTTAGAAGGTACGAAGTGAATTCCAGTTACTGTGGTATGGAAACTAGTTCTAGGGAACTAAGACATACACAGTTGGGAACAATTTTTAATGATAAAATAATAAATAAAGATTAATTCCACTGTTAAGTCTAACATGACCACTCTATAAGTTAGGGAACCATTCATATGGAAATAATTTTTTTGATATATAATTAAATTAAACCTGGAATAATAGTAAATAAACATAAATCATTAAAAAATAATAGATACTTAAAAATAGATCCATACATTCCAATTAAACTAAAGTTAAACTCATATAAAAAAACAATGTAGGATCAAAAGACAACAAAATGAAGCTAAAAAATTGAGTGTTAAAGTGGAATGGTACACTAAAATTACCCAAAACACAACTTATAAAAATACCAAGATAAATCCCAAACAAACATCTCTATGTGTCATATGAATACTTGTAACACATAAAAATTATAAAAGGGTTAGATGGATAAATGATTTGGTTCATGTCAATAAGGTATAACTTTATTATCAGGATCCCACCTGACTAGAACTCCATTATTAACCATTCTTGGCCTTGATTAGTGATTCAGATGGGTGACCTATTGGGAAGATTCCCGGGGAATGTGTGAGTGAAGAAAAAGAACACTAAAAAGAAATGTGTTTACCCACTGGATAATTTGTTAGTCTGATGATATATTCAGGCACTTGGGTGGGCCCTAGGTTGGGGCCTTATGTCTGTGGGGCAACTGGTGGTGCCTGGTGGGTAGAACCCGACATCCATGTTAAGAAAGGGCATTTGTGCTATCAGTGGGGCCTAATTATTACATTAGTATCAGAGGATAAACCAATAATTAAGTATGGTTTCACTTCCTGGGTTGAGATATAGGTTCCACAATGAAGATATCATGCTCTGGGGGGGGGGGGTGAATGTAACACCCCATAATGAGGACAAAGCTCAGTAGAAGAATATGTATTTAAAATTGGGGATAATCGTTAGTATGATGATAATTTTTGGCATGTGGGTGTGCCCCAAGTAAGGGACCATGTTTCTATAGGGAACAAAGTTGTTCCTCACAGGCGAGGACCTAGTGACTATGTTAAGGCGGGGTGTCTGTGTTGTCAGTAGGGCCGAGTTGTTACAATAATCTTCTTTTTCCAACTAAAATATACCCAAACCATAATAAAAGGACTAAATTCTACATCCAAGAAGAACCTATATTGAAACATTAATATATATGGGTGTGAGATAATAATTCCTAGTAGATATCACCCCCACACACCATGTATAAGCATGGAAATTAAATGCATTACATGTTTGTTTGAAATATAACTATGAAGGTAAATATTTCTTTTAAGATTAAAGTTAGTAATATATATACATAATATGAATCCATTACTTAAAAGATATAAAGTTTAAACATTTTAACATAAATCATACTTAATATCTTTTTATGAAATTATGAAATTAGATGTATTAAAAACATTTTAAAACATCACTTGAGAAATTACCTGCATAAGATATAAGGGAAACATCCAAAATTTAATATCCCTATAAATTTTAATAATGAAAACAAATTTGAGATACATCTAAACTTTTATTTGTATAAAATTTTTATTAATAAAGGTTAAACAAGGAAATAAAAAGCATATTACAAAAATGACCACACCTATTTTAGAAGAAAACATTTTTATTTTTTGAAAGAAATAACTCTATTGGATTAGATGAAAATCATTCTAACTTATTTATTATAGAAAAAGGAGAACATCAATAAGAACCAATGTTAACATAATAAACCTAACAATAGTGAGAAGATATAATATATAAATAATAGTAAATAATTTATCATGGGATAAACAAATCACAACCAATATGGGAAAGCCTTGGAGAACTGTATTTAATATAGGATAGAACAAAAAAAATCCAGCCAATTGGTGCCTAATGAAATTCAAGGATTATATCTAGAGTATAATCATATTCCTAACTAAGAGGAATAATAACCTATGTAAATCATAGTCCTAATTCAAGGATTCTATCTAGAGTAGAATCATAAACTAGAATAATAATCATACTTATAATGACCACATAGTTACCCATATATTTCTATGACACAAAATAATGGTGAGTAATCAATATATAACCTAAATAAATATATACAACAAAAAAATAATCACACACCAGTACATTAGATAACCCTATATATAAAAACCAATATTTTCAATAATAAAAAATAACCATATTCTCTAACCAAGATAAATCCATCAGTCTCACATATCATAAATATCACTTTTAACTTTTATGTAAACAATACTAAGGGGCACATTTAAAGGGTATAAAAATACCAAATAATATCAAAGTATAATAAATCAAACATCATTTTTTTAAAATAGATTTTTATTTATCAATTATCACATTTTAAATCCAAAAACAATCTCTTTATTTGATATAACTGAAAAACAATTCATGTATAACTCACTAATGGAAGCTGCCTATTAAAGAGTCCAAACATGGAATTTATCATTTGGAAAAACTTAATAAAATTAGAATGTAAATAATTAGAATTTAAAAGAAATTTACCCATGAAATTAACCATAATCTATTAAAGGATATCCCAAGTTAGAATTTAAACAGACTCTTAGTTTTCAAATTCTATATGAAAATAAATTCTAAGAACTTAAAAATGTGAAAATATCTTTTATATCAAATGAAATTTATGAAAAAAATAAATGAATTTTATAATAAATTTTTAGATATATTTACTATGACATTTAAAAAATTTAAAAAATGTATTGAAAATAATAAAAAAGTAATGCATTTAGATTTTAATGAAAATTCAATATGCCTACTTCAAATCATTAATTTCAAAATAAAAAATTGGAATTACAACCCAAATAGGTAAGAGAAACATTTATAGGGCCATTTAAATCCTAACTTAGAGAAAAAAACAAATAAATTTATTTAACACCAAACACCATGTCTCCATTACCATATTAGGAAAAACATGAAAAGGGAAAATAAGAGGAGAGGATGATAATTGTAACACCCGAGACTTTTATGTTATATAAATCATCAAAGGAATATTTTTCTACACACAACACTTGCTTGGCTTTCTTTACACGAAATCGCGACCTTCCTCGATAGCTTGCGTCGTACGCAATACCGAGTTTCACTAAACAATGATATGCTATTAAAATATTATTAAAACTAGCCGTTATGAATAGTAATAACCACTTTTTGAAAATTTATAAATTTTATTATTCAAAATGGACTTCATTTTTGGATTCGGAATATCGAAATTAGCCTAGGGTGAAATTTTGGTATTTTTCTAAAAACTTTCAAATTTTGATGAATAGTGAAACCACTAAGTGGTAGTTAAAAAACTGAATTTTTCATAAAACTTAATTTTACCGCTTCTGTGAGTGGAATTTCAAAAATCCGATAGACACGGTTGATTTCAGTAAGTAAAATGTGGTTCAATGAGATGAAAATAATTTTTTGGTGAATAATAACTTTTTACCTTTTTTTACCACGGTTAAAAGTAAATAGGGTAATTAAGGGTAAAAATGATATTATAATTACCCTAACACATGTCGAAATTCTGTTGGACAAGTTTAATTCGATCAAAAACAACCTTAGGAACAAAATATTACCATTTAGACCCATTTGATTAGATTAGGACATTTATTATTAATTTATTTAAAGAAGGGTTAAAATAGTTAAAATCAAAAGTTTAATAAGTAAATAATTTTTAATATGGGGTTATACAAAAGATAAATTCGACTATAAATATTCATTAGAAAGATAAATAGATTTCCTACATAATGGTATTTTATTTGTAATTTTTAGACATTAAATAATTTAATTTATTTATGACACAAAGATGATGCAGTAATTATCTTATTAATGAAATATTTACATAATTAATGTTATAAACACAAAAATAAATGCAATTTGAGAATTTTTATGAATTACACTAGGTTTATAGGTTAACATGACATGTTAGTATTTATTTAATTAACTTCGTTAGAACTAATAATTCTGTTATGATTTTCACAAAAATCAATTACTAAATAGTGTCAAAATTGACATAAAATAGTTTTTAAAACAAATATTATATTAGTAATTGTTATTTTATTCCTAAAAATCTAATTTTCAGAAAAATGAATTAGATAAGGTTATATATATTAATAATAAACAACGTGGGGTTAGTTTTTCTTCTTATAGTAAGTTTATTAACCTTATAGTATAAGAACACAAGAAGACACGGTAAAAGTAAAATTATTTAACTTAATGTTAAATCTAAATGATAAGGTTAAAATAGGAACCTAAACTTGTCTAAATTATATTGGATGAGAGTATTTAGACCCATCCCCACCTTAGAATAGAAATAAATCAATTTGGAGCTATTTAAAACCGAACTTGACTTCATAATAAAATAATATTTTTAGTTATTCCAAAGGTTCCCCTCTCCTCCCTTATAAAAGGGCACCTCCTCCCCCTCTTCCTCACACCACTTTGAGCCTTCAAGCTCGGCCAAACCCTGAAACTTTCTCCTATCCACTTCCCTAGAGACATCCTAGAGGTCCTTGTATTCTTCAAAGACCAATTTTAGTGCCTTAAAAGGAGGTCTCAAAGAAGCACTTCAAAGAAGAGGTAATGTCCGTTACCGATTCTTTCATCTTTATTTATTTTTCCACTTCTTCTTATTTAGTTGTTTAATTATGAAGTAATAACATCAGTATCACTCATATACTGATATGTTATTATAAGTATTAAACAACCCTATTTCACCATCTATCCATCCTACGGAAAAAGAAATCACCGCGCGTGCGTACGTACGGAATACCGTCTCCACGCCGTGGTGTAATCTATTTTCCACCACCACCTTACTTGGATGGGTATAATGGTGTAAATAATGACTATATATGACTATTATAAAGTGATATTGATTCTGAAATAGTATACATACACTCCAATACAATTCCACGATCATAGAAACGATATCATCACTCGTGCGTACGTACAGAATACCGTCTCCACGATGTGATGCGGCTCGTTCTACATGATCTTCATTGAATAATGATTATATAAATGAATTGAATGAATAAATATGATATATAGTACATTAATACCATTCTGGAAATGATGTATCTATAACCTAAATAGAATAATAAGAATTTATTCGACAAAACACGCATAAGAACAAAAAGTTATAAACACCCGAATAACAAGTAGTAATGAAATATTACTACCAAGAAACTAAGAATATGAACATATATGATATCATAACAATAATTATGATTTTTTAATAAGTCAATAACATTATTTAAATCATTATATAGGAGGTTCAGACACTTACGAGGCAAATCAGACCTAAGGTAAGGGAAAATATCACAATCTCATTTTTATCCGAGATTGTTTATACTTTGGTATTTACTGGGGTGTATTTTATCATCCACATCCATGTTTTCTCAATATTTAATTTTATTTCCATACACCTAAAATTTTTTAAATCCAATTTTAACCTTCGGTGAGTTTTTAGTAAAATATATGAAAGGAATCTTTTGTCATTTTTTCGTATGAGTTACTTTTTGACTTTTCCAACAAAAGTACGAGAAGAATGTTTTTTTAAATTATACAGCATAAATGGATTTTTAAAACATTATTTCCAAGAAGCTTACTTTACAATTTTTCAAGTTTATTTTTAATCAACTTCTTTTAGTTTAAAATTGTATGACATGTTAAGAAAGGAAATTTTTTTTGAAAGGATATTTTCCTCAAGAATGGAGTTCAAGTGTTTTATCAAAATTATTTTACATCTAAGATAATATAGGGTTCTGTTTCTATCCCTATTATTATATTTATTTGATTATGTTGTGATGGAATAATTTTTATGAATTTATTTATCTTATATGAATTGTTTTATGATGTCATGATGTTTAAGAATCCCATTTTTATTACATGGGTTATGAAATAATGTATGATTTATGATTTTGTGGCACACATAAGAATGGTATCATTATGAGATGGATGGGACCTATATCTCCCTCCAATGCAGTGGGTAAATATTTTATATCTCATGAGATAGACATGGCTGGAACGGTAGGTTATACCGGTTCAGTGAAGTAGGACTGAAACGAGGGTAACTCGGTTCAGAAATGGACTTTGTCCACTAAGATAGTCTTGGAAATGAGTCTTGACTAATAAGAAATGATTCTCTATGATTTTGTGTGTATGACACAAAGTTTCATGTTTTAAGTTATGATTATTGGGACTACATTTCACTACTATGATTTATCCCATGTTATGAAATTATGATCTCTTTTGCAGGTTAAGATTTCCAAAAGTTATGTGCTTATTTATATGATGTGATTGATATTTCTTTTGTTTACCCTTATTGAGCATTTGAGCTCACCCTTTTGTATGTTTTATTTCCCCAGGTCAGGAAGAAGGTTATTAAGTAGAATATTCCAAAAAGGGACTCTAGATATGATGAAATAAATGGGAGGAAAAGTAGATGCTTTATGAACCAGTTGTTTATGCTTTCCAGTTTCTAAAGACACTATACCTATACGGTCCTTTCATGGTTTTGTTATATGTTGTAATAAGTGTGATTCAATTTTGAAGTAATAACAATGTATGTAAAGTATGGGTTGTTATAGTTGGTATCAGAGGAAAGGTATAGTCAACCTTTGGAAACTAGGATGTGAAAGCCTTAGTAAGAACCCTAAGGATAATTCTAATCATAGAACACAATCTTAGTGTTTTAGAAATGGGCATGAATAACCTAGGATAAGACCTTAAGTGTGAAATTTTATTCTTGATTATGTGGTTTTCCTATTATAATTAGTGTTGCTCACACTATTCTTATTGGTTTTAGTCAATGGCTGGAACCCGAAGGAACCGTGTTAATGCGGAATGCAACGGGAAATGCAATGATTGTCCCCCTGAGCAACCAAACGTTATGGGAGCTGGAATGCAAAATCTTGTAGCCATGCTCACATAACTTTCTCAAGCTATGAATCATGCAGGACTTCCAAACGAGCAAAGGAAGGAGCAACATTCTGTTGAATCCTTCATGAGACAGCGTCCAACTTCATTCAGCGGGTCTACTGATCCATTAGTTGCTGAACAATGGATTAGTAGTACTGAAAAGATATTTTTAGTTCTTCAATGTTCTGAGCAAGATAAAGTCATCTTAGCAGTGTATCATTTGGAAGGTGATGCTGATCAATGGTGGAATCTTATTAAGAATACTAGGCAAAGGGATGAAATTGAGTCCATGGAATGGGACAAGTTCAAGAACTTAGTTTTCAATATGTACTTCCCTCGTATTCTCCGAACAAAGATGGAGAAAGAGTTTCTTGAACTGAAGAAAAAGGATGATGAATCTGTTGGTACCTATGAAGCAAATTTTACAAGACTTGCAAGGTACGCTTCTGGTATTATTATCCAACCTGAGAGTAAGATCGATCGATTCTTTATTGGCTTAAAAACAAGTCTTCGAAGGGCCTTATCCATAAGGGACTTCAATAGCTGTGAGGAAATCGTTCGATGTGCTCTCAAAGTTGCGATGGAGATTGGAGTAACCCATCAGTCATATGGGTTTGATAAGAAGAGGAAAATGGAATTCAAAGGAAAATCTAAAGAGCACACTGAAAAGAAGATGAGCTTTCCCTTATGCTCAAAGTGTGGAAAGAAACATGGAGGGAGTTATCTTAAAGGGACAAGTAAATGTTTCAAATATGGAATAGAAGGTCATCAGGCATTTTAATGCCGCGATGATGGGAAGAAGATGTCTAATGATGCAAACAAAGGAAGGGATAAACAGAATGAAACTACTACACTTCAATGTTTCAAGTGCAAGGAGATGGGACATTATGCCAATAAATTTCCTAATCCAAGGGTTGATGATGATGGTCGACGTCAACAAACTCTTAAGGATAAAGACAAAGGAAAGTCACATGAAATTTCTATCAGCTATGTGGAGTATGATAATGATGTGGTGAAAGGTACACTTACCATCCACTCTAAATTAGCAAATGTTTTATTTGATTTTGGATCCACCCACTCTTTTATTTCTGAAGAATTTTCTAAGGGTATCACCGTATTACCTCAACAATTAGATATTGAGTTAGCTGTGACAACACCTAATGGCACAACAGTCACATCAAAAGTTTATAATTCTTCTCCGATTGAAGTTTGTGGGAAAGTGATTCCTACAAATCTTGTGATCCTTCCTATAGTGTAATTTGATGTTATTCTTGGCTTGTATTGGCTTTCTCTACATGTATCTCATATCAATTTCCAAATAAGGGAAGTCACATTTCATATTCCAGATCAATCTATGATCATCTATCGATGCAAGGATGAACATAACCTTTAAGTGGAAATTTATTCCATTTTATGGGTATTGATTCCACTAAATGAAGGTTATTTATCTCAAATGGTTGGTGAGAAACTCACGATTAAGAATATTCCCATTATACGGGAGTTTGATGATGTCTTTCTGGAGGAATTACCAGGTCTTCCACCGAATCGTGAAGTTGAGTTTTCAATAGAACTCGTACCGGGTGCTTTTCCTATTTCAAAGACACCTTATAGAATGGCCCCAATTGAGTTGTAGGAATTGAAGAAGCAACTACAAGAGAATCTTGATAAGGGGTTCATACGCCCTAGTGCGTCACCTTGGGGAGCACCTGTTCTGTTTGTTAAGATGAAATATAGATCAATGAGACTCTGTATTGATTATCGAGAACTTAACAAGATCACTATCAAGAAAAAATATCCTCTCCCACGCATTGATGACTTGTTTGACCAACTACGCGGAGCTCAATACTTTTCCAAGATTGATCTTCGTTCAGGGTATCATCAATTAAGGGTCAAAAGGGAGGATATACCAAAGACGACTTTCCGTACAAGGTATGGACACTATGAATTTATAGTGATGCCATTTGGTCTTACTAATTCCCCTTCTATCTTCATGGATCTAATGAATAGAGTCTTTAGAGACTATCTTGATCAATTTGTGGTAGTCTTTATAGACGATATTCTTGTCCATTCAAAGAGAAAGGAAGAACATGAAAATCACTTGAGAATTATATTGAAGACCCTAAGAAAGGAGAAGATTTACGCCAAATTTACCAAGTGTGAATTTTGGCTTCAAAAAGTTTCATTTTTGGGTCACATAATCTCAAAAGAGGGGATATCTGTGGATCCAGCAAAAACAGAGGTTATCGAAGGATGGTCGAGACCAACAACAGTAACTGAGATCCAAAGTTTTCTTGGTTTGGCTGGATATTATCGACGTTTTGTGAAAGATTTTTCACGATTATCTAATCCACTCACCAAGTTGACTCGAAAGGGAGTTAAGTTTTTTTGGACGGAAGAATGTGAAGAGAATTTCAAGGAGTTGAAAAGAAGGTTATCCAGTGTACCTGTGCTCACACTGCCTTGTAGTGGAGAAAGGTTTGTGATCTATAGTGATGCATCCAAGAAGGGATTGGGGTGTGTTCTTATGAAAAATGATATGGTGATAGCTTATGCCTCACGACAGTTGAAAATACATGAGCAAAATTACCCAACTCATGATTTGGAGTTAGCTGTGGTAATCTTTGCATTAAAGATTTGGAGGCATTACCTTTATGGTGAAAGGTGTGATATTTATACTGATCATAAAAGTTTAAAGTATATTTTCACACAAAAGGAGCTGAATATGCGTCAAAGAAGATGGTTGGAGCCGATTAAGGATTATGACTGCTCAATCCTTTACCACCCTGGGAAAGCAAACAAGGTGGCAGATGCATTAAGTCGATAAAACCATGCCAGTTTATCCATGATGAGGATCACAAAAGATCCAATATTTATGGATTTACAAAGGATGGATCTTGGAATTATAATGGAAGGGGGAAAATCATATCTTTCTCAAATGAATGTTCTACCATCTATACATGTGAAGATTAAAGAGGCAAAGAAAGAAGATGTTGAGTTACAAAAGAAGGTGAGAAATGTTCCTGAATTCAACCTTGATTGTGATGGGATAATAAAGTTTAGGAATCGGGTTTGTGTTCCTCCCATCCCGGAATTAAAGAAGGAGCTGCTGGATGAGGCTCATAGTTCTTCATTCTCTATTCATCCTGGAAGCACGAAGATGTATAGGGACCTGAAAGAGTACTTATGGTGGGATGGAATGAAAAGAGATGTTGCTGAATATGTCTCTCGATGCTTGGTTTGTCAGCAAGTTAAAGCTGAGAGACAGAAGTCTAAGGGGATGTTACAACCATTACCCATACCCGAATGGAAATGGGAAAACATCACTATGGACTTTGTCACAGGACTTCCTAAAACATCCAAAGGCAATAATGCTATCCGGGTCATAGTTGATCGTCTTACAAAGTATGCACACTTCATTGCTATTAGAGAGGATTTCTCTCGGGATCAGCTTTCCAGGATATATGTAAAGGAAGTGGTAAGATTTCATGGAGTACCACTTTCTATTATATCTGATCGGGATCTGAGATTTACCTCGAAGTTCTCACGAAGTCTTCAGCATACTCTGGATACAGAGTTTAGTTTCAGCACTGCTTATCATCCTCAGACAGACGGTCAGTCTGAGAGAACAATTCAAACTCTAGAAGATATGTTGAGAGCTTGGTCTATGGATTTCAAAGGTGGTTGGGATCAACACCTACCTCTGGTGGAATTTTCTTATAACAATAGCTTTCACTCTAGTATTCAGATGGCTCCTTATGAAGCTCTCTATGGAAAGAAATGCAGGACTCCAACTTGCTGGGATGAAGTTGGGGAAAGAAAGCTATTAGGACATGATCTCGTTGATGAAATGGCAGAAAAGGTCAGATCTATTCAACAACACATAAGAACAGCTCAGAGTCGACATAAAAGTTATGCTGAAAACCGAAGAAAAGACCTAGAATTTGAAGTGGGTGATAAAGTGTTCTTATGAATATCTCCCTAGAAGAGGGTCATGAGATTTGGAAAGAAGGGGAAGTTGAGCCCTAGATATATCTGTACTTTTGAAATACTGGATCGTGTTGGGAAGGTATCTTACCAATTGGCGCTTCCACCGAATCTCTCTCAAGTTCACGATGTGTTCCATGTATCTCTCCTGAGAAAGTACATACCTGATCCTTCACATGTACTTAGCTCAGAAGTTGTACTGCTGGAGCAGGATCTTTCTTATAAAGAACAGCTGATAGAGATTCTGGATCGTAGCGAAAAAGTCCTACGAAACAAGACCACTCGATTGGTGAAAGTTTTATGGAGGAACCACCAATTATAAGAAGCTACATGGGAGCTTGAGGATATGATGAGGGAGAGGTATCCTCATCTGTTTGTTACAAAGTGACAAATTTCGAGGGCGAAATTCATTTTAAGGGGGGTAGAATGTAACACCCGAGACTTTTATGTTATATAAATCATCAAAGGAATCTTTTTCTACACACAACACTTGTTTGGCTTGCTTTACACGAAATCGCGACCTTCCTCGATAGCTTGCGTCGTACGCAATACCGAGTTTCACTAATCAATGATATGCTATTAAAATATTATTAAAACTAGCCGTTATGAATAGTAATAACCACCTTTTGAAATTTTATAAATTTTATTTTTCAAAATGGACTTCATTTTTGGATTCAGAATATCGAAATTAGCCTAGGGTGAAATTTTGGTATTTTTCTGAAAACTTTCAATTTTTGATGAATAGTGAAACCACTAAGTGGTAGTTAAAAAACTAAATTTTTCATAAAACTTAATTTTACCGCTTCTGTGAGTGGAATTTCAAAAATCCAAGAGACACAGTTAATGTTAGTAAGTAAAATGTGGTTCAATGAGATGAAAATAATTTTTTGGTGAATAGTAACTTTTTACCTTTTTTTACCGCGGTTAAAAGTAAATAGGGTAATTAAGGGTAAAAATGATATTATTATTACCCTAACACATGTCCAAATTCTATTGGACAAGTGTAATTCGACCACAAACAACCTTAGGAATAAAATATGACCATTTAGGCCCACTTGGATTAGATTAGGACATTTATTATTAATTTATTTAAAGAAGAGTTAAAATAGTTAAAATCAAAAGTTTAATAAGTAAATAATTTTTAATATGGGGTTATACATAAGATAAATTCTACTATAAATATTAATTAGAAATCTAAAAATATTTCCTACATAATGGTATTTTATTTGTAATTTTTAGACTTTAAATAATTTAATTTATTTATGACACAAAGATGATGCAGTAATTATCTTATTAATGAAATATTGACATAATTAATGTTATAAACACTAAAATAAATGTAATTTGAGACTTTTTATGAATTAAACTAATTTTCTAGGTTAATATGACATGTTAGTATTGATTTAATTAACTTTTTTTGAACTAATAATTCTGTTATGATTTTCACAAAAATCAATTACTAAATATTGTCAAAATTGACATAAAATAGTTTTTAAAACAAATATTATATTAGTAATTGTTATTTTATTCCTAAAAATCTATGGTTCGGCCAAATGACTTAGATAAGGTTATATATATTAATAATAAACAACTTGGGGTTCTTTTGGCTGCTTATAGTAAGTTTATTAACCTTATAGTATAAGAACACAAGAAGACACGGTAAAAGTAAAATTATTTAACTTAATGTTAAATCTAAATGATAAGATAAAAATAGGAACCTAAACTTGTCTAAATTTTATTGGATGAGATTATTTCGACCCATCCCCACCTTAGCATAGAAATAAATCAATTTTGAGCTATTTAAAACCGAAATTGACTTTATAATAAAATAATATTTTTAGTTATTCCAAAGGTGCCCCTCTCCTCCCTTATAAAAGGGCACCTCCTCCCCCTCTTCCTCACACCACTTTGAGCCTTCAAGCTCGGACAAACCCTGCCAATTTCTCCTCTCCACTTTCCTAGAGACATCCTAGAGGTCCTGGTCTTCTTCAAAGACCAGTTTTAGTGCCTTAAAAGGAGGTCTCAAAGAAGCACTTCAAAGAAGAGGTAATGTCCGTTACCGATTCTTTCATCTTTATTTCTTCTTCCACTTCTTCTTCTTTAGTTGTTTCATTATGAAGTAATAACATAAGTATCACTCATATACTGATATGTTATTATAAGTATGAAACAACCCTATTTCACCATCTATCCATCCTACGGAAAAAGAAATCACCGCGCGTGCGTACGTACGAAATACAGTCTCCACGCCGTGGTGTAATATATTTTCCACCACCACCTTACTTGGATTGGTATAATGGTGTAAATAATGACTATATATGACTATTATAAGGTGATATTGATTTTGAAATAGTATACATACACTCCAATACAATTCCACGATCATAGGAACGATATCATCACTCGTGCGTACGTACGGAATACCGTCTCCATGATGTGATGCGACTCGTTCTACATGATCTTCATTGCATAATGATTATATAAATGAATTTAATGAATATATATGATATATAGTACATTAATACCATTCTGGAAATGATGTATCTATAACCTGAAGAGAATAATAAGAATTTATTCGACAAAACACGCATAAGAACAAAAAGTTATAAACACCCGAATAACAAGTAGCAATGAAATATTACTACCAAGAAACTAAGAATATGACCATATATGATATCATAAAAATAATTTTGATTCTTTAATAAGTCAATAACATTATTTAAATCATTATACAGGAGGTTTAGACACTTATGAGGCAAATCGGACCTAAGGTAAGAGAAAATATCACAATCTCATTTTTATCCGAGATTGTTTATACTTTGGTATTTACTGGGGTGTATTTTATCATCCACATCCATGTTTTCTCAATATGTAATTTTATTTCCATACACCGAAAATTTTTTAAATCCAATTTTACCCTTCGGTGAGTTTTTAGTAAAATATATGAAAGGAATCTTTTGTCATTTTTCGTACGAGGTACTTTTTGACTTTTCCGACAAAAGTACGAGAAGAATGTTTTTTTTAACTTATACGACATAAATGGATTTTTAAAACATTATTTCCAAGAAGATTACTTTACAAGTTTTCAAGTTTATTTTTAATCAACTTCTTTTAGTTTAAAATTGTATGACATGTTAAGAAAGGAAAATGTTTTTGAAAGGATATTTTCCTCAAGAATGGAGTTCAAGTGTTTTATCAAAATTATTTTCCATCTAAGATAATATAGGGTTATGTTTCTATCCCTATTATTACATTGATTTGATTATGTTGTGATGGAATTATTTTTATAAATTTATTTATCTTATATGAATTGTTTTATGATGTCATGATGTTTAATAATCCCATTTTTATTACATGGGTTATGAAATAATGTATGATTTATGATTTTGTGGCACACATAATAATGGTATCATTATGAGATGGGTGGGACCTATATCTCCCTCCAATGTATTGGGTAAAGATTTTATATCTCATGAGATAGACATGGCTGGAACGGTAGGTTATACTGGTTCAGTGAAGCAGGACTGAAATGAGGGTAACTCGGTTCAGAAATGGACTTTGTCCACTAAGATAGTCTTGGCAATGAGTCTTGACTAATAATAAATGATTCTCTATGATTATGTGTGTATTCCACAAAGTTTCATGTTTTAAGTTATGATTATTGGGACTACATTTAACTACTATGATTTATCCCATGTTATAAAATTATGATCTATTTCGCAGGTTAAGATTTCCAAAAGTTATGTGCTTATGTATATGATGTGATTGATATTTCTTTTGTTTACCCTTATTGAGAATTTGAGCTCACCCTTTTGTATGTTTTATTTCCCCAGGTCAGGAAGAAGGTTATTAAGTAGAATATGCCAAAAAGGGACTCTAGATATGATGAAATAAATGGGAGGTAAAGTAGATGCTTTATGAACCAGTTGTTTATGCTTTCCAGTTTCTAAAGACACTATAACTATATAGTCCTTTCATGGTTTTGTTATATGTTGTAATAAGTGTGCTTCAATTTTGAAGTAATAACAATGTATGTAAAGTATGGGTCGTTATAATAATGAACTACTCACATGAATAAACATTAGGGATTTAACAGAGAAATACCAAGAATAAAATCCAGAGAGGAGGTGAGATTAAAGGGGTGATTCATAAGATCCTTGGAAACATCAAATGGAAGGAAGTAAGTCCCAAAAGGAGGGTTAAATTCAACATGTACATAACTTTAATTTCAAGATTTTAAAATTGGACTACTTTCACAGCTTAGAAGATTATTGGAAAAAATTTAACAACTACTATACTCAAGATATTAATTCCACATGGTTAGCCTACATTATTACTTATAACTGTACATAAATCACGAGGTATCCATTGGAAAGGCACCTCATGTAAATTATGCTACATGATTACTCATAACAGCACACCATTTTGAACAAAAAATATCACATGTAAGATTAAACCAAATGGTTTATACTAACCTTGTGGAAATATTAAAAAAACCATATGACCTATAAATTATTTTTAAATTTCAAAAAATTTGAAACAAAACTTATTTGAATCCAATAAAATCAATAATTAAATTAAGTTATAAGAAATTGTGAATGATGGTTATATTCTTTTTATGGTAAGGTAATATCTTTGTACGTGATTCCTTTTTCTTGAAAAGATAGTGATTCTATATTTTTGAATGAATATATTCACTCCATAACATAAACCTTCTCAGATAATGAATGAGGATTCATTATATATTAATCTTTTTAGGTAATTTTATTTAGATACTCTTATGGTTACACATATATGAGAGAGTCAGGTTCATATTTTTCACTTGACCTTTATAGTGACAATAAAGTATCTAATTATTGGCTATGAATCTATAAGTAATATTGATAGTTTTAGTGGGTCAATGTAGTATGTATTTATTAAGAAAGTGTTATTGGATACCTTTGTTTTTAGAGTCTTATTTGTTTAATGAGGGAGTTGAAACTCATCTATTTTTAATCAACATTTTCAATTATGAATTAATAGGAGAAGGAAATGATATGGTGTGAAGCATTATCACACCCCTATTTCACTTTTTCCTATTGTTTTTTAATTATTTTCATTGGAATAAATTTCATTATTTAATTTAGTATAAAAAAATTTCTATACAAAAAATACACAATTTTTGGAACACTATTTTTCATTGAGATTTGAACATATATTTTAAAATAATTTATGAAATTATATAAGTTTAATCTTGGGAAAATTGATTACATAGTTTTAATAATTAGGTTCAAATTTGGTAAATAGTTTCCATTTATTTTTTTCAATATGAATATTAACTGTGGTAAAATTTATAACCTCAATAAAGGGTAAATCTGGTAAATCAAGGTTAAAACATGGTGATAAGGTCATAATATTTCATATTAATTATTATTAGGTGAATTTAATTTTATCCTTATTAAATTAGGATCTAAATTTATAGGTTTAATGGACACATTTCCAAGAAAATGACTAATATAATATTTAAATCAAAGAATGTTACAAAATACCACTCACTTAGTTTTAAATATCTATTATGTGTCGACATAGGGCCCAAAGAAAGTTATGAATGATTATAAATTTCATTTTTTTGAAAAATTAAATTATATTAATGATTATAATTTATTTATAATTTTTTTAATTATATAAATACTTTAAATTCTTACGCAATGCTAATACAATATTTATTAAATTAACAAAAAACTAAAATAAAGGATATTAAAAATATTAAAAGTGATATAATTTCAGTGATTTATAGTATTAAAAGAATTTATCCGATGAATATGAAATATTAAGGATTTTTAAATTAATTATTTTCTAAATAAAACTTTTTTAAGTCAAATTAAATGTAGAGTGTCAAAACTAACATTAATGATAAATTATCAAAATAATATTTTATTAAATTATTAAATGATCATTAAAATATTTAAATAGGATAATTAGGGTAATATATGTTTTAAAATTACATACCTTTTCCATTTATGAGTAAATATTTATATTATATGTAAAATTATAAACCTTTAAGAGCAAAAAATATGTTACTATGGTTAATGTTAAAATAGATCAACTAAATGGTTAAACCAAAATATAAGGTTCAAAATAACATAAAAAACCATAGAAATTATAATTTTTGATGTCATGTCAATCATATCATACACTATAAAAGAATACATGTCCATTTGGTTGAATTTTTTAAAGATAAATACTTTATTACAATTAATCTTTTATGAAATTCCAAAAGTGCCCCTCACCTCAATTATAAAAGGACACCCATTCCTTCACTTCGTTAAACCACATTGAGAAACCTAGATCAATATATAACTACTCATTAATCATATAATAATCTTTATCCAAGTTCTATATGTACTGTTATCTCTAAAATAACATCCATAATTTCCTTAAGAATGAATCTAAAGAAGGTCTCTCGAAGAAGAGGTAATTATATTACCCGACCTCTTTTAATTTATTTATTCTTATACATATTATATTTTACTTAAATTTATCATAAAATAATAAATTCAGTATGATAAATATAATTAAATGTTATTATGATTATGAACCCAACACTACCCACTCTCTTTCCAATCAGATGGGAAGTGAAAATATCGCTTGTACGTAAGTACAACTTACCATCTCCACGTAGTGATACAATTTATTTCTCATAACCATATTATATGAAGAGAATTATAATGGTTTTAATGCTTATGTATGATAATTATGAAATTATTATACCTATTTAATTATAATATCATATCTATCTACTTGCCTTCCAATCTTTTGGGAAACGATAACATTGCCCGTGCGTACATATGAACTACCACCTCCATGAAGCGATGTGATTTGTTTTTCATTTATATTTTCCTTAGATAGTAAGGAGGATGGATTATATGAATATATATAATGAATATTATATAATTATGAATCTATAAAGGAAAATTAATATTTAATTTTCTTTCAGTCCATCTACCGAAAAGTGAAAATAGTGCTAATGCGTATGTACGACCTACATATCCCTGGACAATGTAATTAATTTTCTATATTTAAATTTTATGGATTACTATAAATAAATATATAATGAACATATATTATTTTTATATAATAATTATTATTTTTTATATTATGTAAACTTTATCATAGTGAATGTACTTAAAATACCAAACCAGAACATACATTAAAAATGAAGCAGTTGTTGCCTGGAATAGTGTTTTTAACAAATTGTTAATAATTGGGTGATAAAATATTAGAAGTAATAAATGGTATGATATATATTATTATGGTTCTATAATATATTTATAATAAATATATATTTAATATATAGTATTTTTGAACATGTATAAAGGAAATCACATTGAAGGTAAGGGTTTCTCATCTCACTTTTACATATGCGAGAAATATGCCATATTCACAACTTATTTCTTTTGTATGGAATATAGAATGGCTCTTTGATATATTATATAATGAATATATTTGTATTCATGTTATTTAAATTTTAATCTGATGTTATTTATTTCATGGGGCTTATAATTGAATAGATACCCATGTGGTAAGGTTTTACTATACAATCTCATCATTATTTAGGTTTGTTAATGATTAAGTCCCCGTTTTGGGGATATTTTTTTTAAATATGAAAATATTCCATAATTTTTTTAAATAATATTTATGTTAATAAAAATTTATTTATTAATTAGGTTTTTACCCATGTTTTATTTTTTATTTTTTTTGAAAGTAATATTCTTTTCATTTTCTAAATGTGACACTTTTAAAACTTTTTACAATAGTGTGAAAGGAATGTTTGTTTATATGGATTGAATGTATTTTCCCACCTTCATAAATAAAATTTTCTTTGAATATTTACAAATTCACAAGGTTCCTTTCAAAAATAATATTCCTTCGTAATTGTGAAGATTAAAGAATAATGGATTTCCACGTAAAAAGTGTATTTTCCCTAAGATTTTTCCAATGATATTTTTTAATTATTTTCTTCAATGTCATAAAAATTTGTTTAATTTTATAATTTACTAAGTTTATTCTCTTGTAATACTATCTACGATATATTATTTGATGGTTCATGATTAGTTTGATGGGGGATGTACTATTTTGATACCATTCTCAACATTAATCTAGATGGTTTATGGTTATGTTTATTGATTAGGAGAATTATTAAATTTTTTTATGCTAGTTTCAATATAAATTTTTATGTTGATTATGTTTTTCCAATTTTATATGAGGAATTAATTGGACTTAGTAAGTGACATATGGGACCCCTATAGCCTCTCGATGCATCGGTAGGTTCGATGAGACAAACTAGTTTGGGTACTGGCTGAGGCCTTATCCATTTATGTAAGATATATTCGAATGAAAATTTAATATTTTGTTTATGATGTTCATAATTATGAATTTACCCATTATGAGAATAATTATTTGGTGTCTACATTAGTTATGACATCGATGAAAAAGTTTCATTATCATGTGACTATTTATATGGAATTATTTTATTATAATTTATCCCTACCATATTGTTCTTCATGCATATGTTACTGATTAAATGTATTTTTTCATATATTTACCTTTCTATATTGTTTTTCCTTATTTATTCACACTAAATTCCTCTATACACATACCCTTAGTAAACATCAAATATCACCTCTTTCTTATGTATAATTTTATCTAAGATACATGAAGTATATTATGAATGATATGTAAGGATATGCTAAATAGAATAGTGGTGAATTCACAAAAAATATTAGGTGGAGTTTCATTTTCAAATTTAATTTAATATTCAACTATGTATCTAGTTTTATAATAATACTAAACTATTCGTTCCTTTGGAATGAAATTTCTTGTATCTAGTGATAATGTAATAAAGTAACCATCGAATCTGGGATTTTGGGGTCAGAGTATTTACATTTTGTACCAGAGAAAGAATAGTAGAAAAAATTAGAAATATAATTTGGAAAAATTATATTAGGGGATGTAACTCTATGTTAGAATTTAAGAATATTTCCAAATAAACCAATCTTATGTTTCTATAATTATTTATACATAATTTTTTTAATTTAGGTTAAATGTTTCAATAGTCTTGATATTATACATTATTATTGATTAATATTCTTATTTTTTAGAAATAGAGCCTAGTAGAAGGAATAGAAATTGTATCAATGAACACAATCCTTGTAGGGACTACCCTTATAGGCATGATAATGAATATAGAGATGGAGATACTGCTAGATCTAAACAAATTATAAATATATTGAGGTAGTTTACTCAATTTATAACCAATAACCTTGTTCTTATGGGGAAACATGATAATTGATAGTGTGGTGTAACAATGTTAGAATGTTTCATGTGTTATTATCCTCCATCATTTAATGAAACTACAAATCCTTTGGAAAATGAAAAATGGATGAGTTCCTTATAGAATATATTTCTCACTTTGGGATGTAATGAAAGGGCAGAAGTTTTTATAGAATTTTGTAGTGTCTTAGGTGATTTGTATCAATGGTTTTCATTGATTCAAAACCTAAAGGATGAGTATGAAATAACAAGAATGTAATGTAAGTATTTTAAGGAACATTTCTTGGAAAAATATTTTACCCCATGAGAAAATATTAGATACGGAGAAACAATTATTGATTCTAAGACAAAATGGAGGGAACAATGTTTCTATATATAAAACTAACAATAAAAGGTTAGAAAGGTATGCTGAAGACTATTTACATAATCAAAAGATTAGCATTTGATCATTTCTTTGATGTGAAAAATACAATTCATTTAAGGGAACTAGTCACTCAAAAATTCTCATCATATGATGAAATAAAATCATGAACTATCATGATAGTGAATGAATTATACAAGTCTTATAGATTTGAAGTAAATTAAGATAATAAAAAGATGAAAGTACAATAAATAGATAAGTAGAATAAGTAAAATAATTATTTTCCCACATGTTATAAGTGTGGAAAGAAACACCCTATTACTCACTTAAAGGTAATGGGAGTTTTCTTCATGTGTGGAGAAAAAATTAACCATGCACATGAATGCAAGGGTAAAAAGAAGATTATAATGTTCAATATTTCAAATTTAAGGAGATGGGTCACAATGAAAATGAATTCCTCAATCATGGGAATATACCTAGATGAAATATAAGGATCATGGTCAAGTTTAAGCTATTACTATTGTAGATACCCTAAGCTTGACGTACATGGACATTACATTACTTTTGCGGAATACTTAGTACATAACAAAAACACACACACAAGGACCGTAATAGTTTAGTGTCTTTAGAAACTCAGAACGTAATCTTCTAATCATGGTGAAAGATCTTCAACATCTCCCATAAAGATCTTCCTTTTTTTCTTACCTAAATCCTTTCTTTATATCATGGGGAAAAGAAAACATAAAAGGGTGAGCTCAAATGCTCAGTAAGGGTAAACAAAAGAAATATCAATCAGATCATATTCATAAGAACATATCTTTTGAAAATCCTAACCTGCAAAAGAGATCATAATTTCATAACATGGGATAAATCATAGTAGTGAAATGTAATCCCAATAATAATAAATTAAAACATGAAACTTTGTGGCATACACACATAATCATAGAGAATCATTTCTTATTAGTCAAGACTCATTGCCAAGACTATCTTAGTGGACAAAGTCCCTTTCTGAACCGAGTTCACTCCTCGTTTCAGTCCTATTTCACTGAACCGGTATAACCTACCATTCCAGCCATGTCTATCTCATGAGATATAAAATCTTTAACCAATGCATTGGAGGGATATATAGGTCCCACCCATCTCATTATGATACCATTCTTATGTGTTCCACAAAATCATAAATCATACATCATTCCATAACCCATGTAATAAAAATGGGAATCTTAAACATCATCATGACATCATAAAACAATTCATATAGGATAAAGGAATTCATAAAAATATTTCCATCACAACATAATCAAATCCATGTAATAATAGGGATAGAAATAGAACCTTTTATTATCTTATATGGAAAATAATTTTGATAAAACACTTGAACTCCATTCTTGAGGAAAATATCCTTTCTACTTTAAAAACATTTTCCTTTCATAACATGTCATACAATTTTAAACTAAAAGGAGTTGATTAAAAATAAACATGAAAACTTATAAAGGAATATTCTTGGAAATAATGTTTTAAAAATCCATTCATGCCGTATAAGTTAAAAAAAACATTCTTCGTATTTTTGTCGGAAAAGTCAAAAAGTACCTCGTATGAAAAATGACAAAAAGATTCCTTTCATATCTTTTACTAAAAACTCACCAAAGGGTAAAATTGGATATAAAATATTGTAGAAGGATATAAATATTAGATATTGAGGAAACATGGATGCGGATGATAAAATACACCCCAGTAAATACCAAAGTATAAACAATCTCAGATAAAAATGAGATTGTGATATTTCCCTTACCTTAGGTCCGATTTGCTTCGTATGTGTCCGAAAATCTTGTATAATGATTTAAATAATTTCATTGAATTATTCAAGAATAATACTTATTGTTATGATATCATATATGGTCATATTCTTAGCTTCTTATTAGTAATATTTCATTACTACTTGTTATTCGGGTGTTTATTACTTTTTGTTCTTATGCGTGTTTGTCGAATAAATTCTTATTCTTATCTTTAGTTTATAGATACCTCATTTCAAGAATGGTATTAGTGTAAAATATATCATATTCATTCATTCAATTCATTTATATAATCATTATGAAATGAAGATCATGTAGAACGAGCCGCATCACATCGTGGAGACGGTATTCCGTACGTACGCACGAGTGATGATATCGTTCCTATGATCATGGAATTGTATTGGAGTGTATTTATAATATTTCAGAATCAATATCACTTTATAATATTCATATATAGTCATTATTTACACCATTATACCCATCCAAGTAAGGTGGTGGTGGAAAATAGATTACACCACGGCGTGGAGACAATATTTCGTACGTACGCACGCGCGGTGATTTCCTTTTTCCGTATGATGGGTAGAAGGTTAATTAGAGTTGTTTCATATTTATAATAACATATCAGTATATAAGAAATACTTATTTTATTACTTTATCATGAAACAACTAAAGAATAAGAATTTTAAGAAGAAAGAAATTGAAAAAGATCGGTAATGGATATTACCTCTTTTTGGCGTGCCTTCACTTAACCTCCACTTAAAGAACTAAGGATGGTCTTTGAAGATGACCAGGACCTCTAGGATGATACTAGGTAAGTGGAGAAGAGATTTTGGAAGGGGTTTGACGAGATTGAATGCTCAAATTTGTGTGAGGAGGAGAGGGAGGAGGTTCCCTTTTATAAGGGAGGAGAGGGGCACCTTAAGAAAATCTCAAAATATTATTTTATATTAAGGTCAATTTAGGTTTATAATGGTTCCAAAGGGTCTTATTTCGAAGATAAAGTGGGTATGGGTCGAAATACTCTCATCCAATAGGATTTAGATAAGTTTAGGTTATTATTTTAACCTTATCAATTAGATTTAACTCTAAGTTAAATAATTTAACTTTTACCGTGTCTTTTTGTTTTCTTACACTATATGGTTAATAAACTTACCATAACAAGACAAAAGAACCCCAAGATGTTTATTATTAATATATCTATTCTTATATAAGTCATTTGGCCGAACCTTATATTTTTAGGAATTAAATAACAATTAATAATATAATATTTGTTTTAAAAACTAATTTATGTCAATTTTGACACTATTTGGTACATGATTTTTATGAAATTCATAAAAGAATGATAAGTTCAAACCAAGTTACGTATATCAGCAATAACATGTCATATTAACCTAGAAAATTAATGTAAGTCATAAAAAGTCTCAAATTACATTTATTTGGGCATTTATAACATCAATTATATCAATATTTCATTAATAAGACAATTACTGCATCATCTTTGTGTCATAATAAATGATAATTACTTAATCCCTAAAAATTCTAAATAAATTCCTATGATGTATATAATTGTATTATATTTTTTGAGACTATTAATTTTAGAAGTTTAATGAAGCTTATCCCTAAATTAAAATTATTATACTTATAAGATTTAAGAAAGCGACATGTTGTCACATTCTTTGATTTTAATAATAATTAAATTATTTTCATGGACAAAAGTCCATAAAATGAATCTAATCCGACCCTTAGTTTATATGGGTCTAATTTTAGCCATCCAATAATATTTTTCCAAGTGTTATGGTAATTTTATAATCTTATATTTACCCTTAATTACCTGATTTACCTTTAACTATAGTAAATAAAATTTACCGTAGTTACTATTCACAATTCCCAAAAATAAAAAGTAGCTTATTAACATAATTTGGACCCAATGATTATAGATATGGAATCAATTTTTCCAAATTCAATACACAAAAGATTCATAAATTAAATTAAAATTAATCCCGTTGTCGAAAGAAAACGGGTTTTTCTTTAAAACATTGCAAAAGATTGAATTGATTTAACCTACGAATTCAAGATAAAATTAATGCTGATGACATAAATTATATTAAATTGTAAAAATATATTATATTTATACTTTAAAACCATTAAATATTATAATTTAACCACATAAGATATTACGATGAAAAAAGTTGTTTTTAATTAAAATATAGCGTGTTTTTACTATTCATTAAAATATGAAAGTTATCGGAAAAATATCAAAACTTTATCTAATGTAAATTTTTATATCCTGATTCAAAATAAGAATTTTATTTTGTCAAATTGAACTTATAAACATGTCAAAAACTATATTTAAAGTGGGTGCGCCATCAAAAGGCGGCAAAACTGCATTTTTTGAAAAATACTTATTTTACCCGAAAAATTTATTTTGTTCTTATAACATGTTCTAGAAATGTGTAAGATGAATAATAATGTTATAAAATTCAAAATTTAGTTAACACTATTCATAACGGCTAGTTCATAACAATATTATAATAATATATCGTTGTTTAGTAAAACCCGGTATTGCGTACAACACACGCTATTGAGGAAGGTCGCGATTGCGTGTAATGCAAGCCAAGTCAGGGTTGCGTGTAGTGCCCAACTCCTTTGTTGTTGCGTATAACAGAATCCAACCATATTTTATTTATACATTGAATATATATATATATATATACACTCAATGTTGCGTAGAATAACTTCTATCAAATGAACTTGAAATTGTGTGTAACAAGAGCCAAGAAAAGTGTTGCGTATACTGCAAGCTAATACGGTGTTGCGTATAGCGCAAGGTAATCTTGGTGTAGCATAAAACACAATACATTAATGTAATTAAAAGAATATTTTTCATAAAATCTCGGGGTGTTACATTCTACCCCCCTTAAAATGAATTTCGCCCTCGAAATTTGTCGGGGTTATAAATGGTTTACTATTCGAAAGTTTCTTTAATAGAAACCCACATCGTAAAAAGGAATACCAAAACCAATCTTTAAAAACAAAAGTATGAAATGTAACGGTTACCCAAATAAACTTATCACTGGGTTTCCACATAGGTGAAAATATGGATATGGATGAGAAATCTAACCATCATGTTCTGATGGAGAGTGGTAGAGAACATGGCTATGGAAAAGCCAGCAATCACAAAGCCATAAATTTGTGACGATATAAGGTACCATCTGATTCATCAGATATAAGAGCATTAGGACAACATTTTTGGTTTTCAAGATCATTTCCCTAAAGTTGATGAAATTGGAATTAGAAGAAATACTTTCGTGATTTTGGTATAGTCTCACCGTTTGTCGTTCTTTGGAAAATTTCCACTTCATCTCTTAAAGAAATGAATTTGAATTTGTCATTCGTGATGTGTTAGTAGATCATGTGATAGAATGATGGGTCATTCCATCTGTCTCAAACAAAAGGTTAGAAAAGTTATCAAAAAATACATAAGTCCATCTATAGTGAGATTAATCATATATGGTTCCTAAAATGGACTTATACTTCATATATCATACTGATTAATATAATAAAACTAGTTTCTACTAAATAGGGACTTCCTGTAGGACAGTGGTAGGCGAAAAAGTCCATTCGCACTTCGGTTGTGGGTTCGATTCCCACATCCTTGTCCGACGCGATGGGCTGTCACCCGTCCTGCAGGTTGTCCTTTTTCTAAAACTACATTACTATAAAATCCCATCAGTAATATCAAAAAAAGTTCTATCCTTAAACAATACTTAGCATATGTCCAACATAATCCATTCCAATATTTAGGCTTATCTAAAATACTTCGGTCCAAGCTCATAGTATAAAGAAAACGATTACTTGAAATGTCATTAACCAAGCATGTGAATACCATCATTTATCCCCCATATATATATATATTTTTGGTCACATTCCAATCATGTGAATACCTTAATCATGTATTCTCTTGAAAAAATGAATACCCATTGAACCATAGTGAAAACATGAATGCAGTTAAAAGTTAACACTTTCCACATACCAAAATCCTCAAAATTCTGTATACTCAAACCATGATTTCACTTAGTCCTTATATCAATCATGAGCTCATGAAAAATGTTAAACATTTCATTTTCTTGTTTTCCCTTCATTATGCGCATATCATCTTATTTCCAAAAATATCTCAATCACTTTGAATACCACATTAGAACAATACATAAATATTCCAATACTCCATGATACAACATTATTTTGGAATCCCATTACATAAACACTTAATCATTCCACCACATCATTGTCATATTCAACATCGCCAATAGTGATCGCATGTGACTTCCATTTTTCCTTTACCTTAAGCTGTTGCTCATGTCGATCATCACTAACCCTTGGATTAGGGAATTTATTAGCATAATGCGCCATTTCCTTGCACTTGAAGCATTGAAGTGTAGTAGGTTCATTCTGTGTATCCCTTCCTTTGTTTTCATCATTAGGCATCTTCTTCCCATCATTGCGGCATTCAAATGCCCGATGACCTTCCTTTCCACATTTGAAACATTTACTTATCCCTTTAAGACAATCTCCACCATGCTTCTTTCCACACTTTGAGCATAAGGAAACATTCATCATCTTTTCACCATTATCCTGAGATTTCTCCTTGAACTCCATCTTTCGTTTCTTGTCAAAACCATGAGATGGATATGTAACACCAACTTCCATTTCTACCTTGATATCACAACGCACAATTTCTTCATAGCTACTGAAGTATCTTATAGCTAATGCCCTTCGAAGACTTGGTTTTAAGCCACTGAAAAATCTATCAACTTTACTTTCAGGTTAGATGATAATGCCAGATGCATACCTTGCAAGTCTTGTAAAATTCGCTCCATATATACCAACAGATTCATCATCCTTCTGATTCAGCTCCAGAAACTCCTTTTCCATCTTTGTTCGAAGAATACGAGGGAAGTACTTACTGAAAAACAAGTTCTTTAACTCGTCCCATTCCATGGACTCAATTTCATCTCTTGGCCTCGTATTCTTGATAAGATTCCACCATTGATCAGCTTCACCTTCCAAACGATATACTGCTAAGATGACTTTATCATGTTCAGAACATTGAAGAACTGAAAATATCTTTTCAGTGGTACTGATCCATTGTTTAGAAACAAGTGGATCGGAAGACCCACTGAAAGAAGGTGGACGTTGCCTCATGAAGGACTCAATAGAATATTGTTCCCTTCTCTGCTCATTTGGAAGTCCAGAATGATTCATAGCTTGTGTAAGTATAGAAATAAGATTTTTCACTCCATCTCCCATAACATTTGTTTGTTCAGGAGGACAATCATTGCATTTTCCATTACAGTGATCAACACGGTTCCTTCGGGTTCCAACCATCGTCTAAAACCCAAAAAGAATAGTGTGAGAGGAAAAAATAATGCTATGGAAAACAACATAGTAAAGGGGGAGTAGCCTTAATATCTAACATCTTAGGTTAAATTCTAAGATCGTTACCGTAGTTCAAGGACTATATCCTATACGTATACTTATCCTTAGGGACATCCCTAGACATACCTTAGAAATATCTCTAGGGATCTCACTAACGTTCTCACATCCTAGTTTCCAAAGGTTGACTAAACCTTTCCTATGATACCAACTGTAGAGACCCTAAGCTTGAATTACATGGACATTACATTACTTTTGCGGAATACTTAATACATAAAAAAAACACACACACAAGGACCGTAATAGTTTAGTGTCTTTAGAAACTTGGAACGTAATCTTCTAATCATGGTGAAAGATCTTCAACATCTCCCATAAAGATCTTCCTTTTTTTTCTTACCTAAAACCTTTCTTTATATCCTGGGGAAAAGAAAACATAAAAGGGTGATCTCAAATGCTTAGTAAGGGTAAACAAAATAAATATCAATCACATCATATTTATAAGAACATATCTTTTGAAAATCTTAACCTGCAAAAGAGATCATAATTTCATAACATGGAATAAATCATAGTAGTGAAATGTAATCCCAATAATCATAACTTAAAACATGAAACTTTGTGCAATACACACATAAACATAGAGAATCAATTCTTATTAGTCAAGACTCATTGCCAATACTATCTTAGTGGACAAAGTCCCTTTCTGAACCGAGTTCACTCCTCATTTCAGTCCGGTTTCACTGAACCGGTATAACCTACCATTCCAGCCATGTCTATCTCATGAGATATAAAATATTTACCCAATGCATTGTAGGGAGATATAGGTCCCACCCATCTCATAATGATACCATTCTTATGTGTGCCACAAAATCATAAATCATACATCATTCCATAACCCATGTAATAAAAATGGGAATCTTAAACATCATCATGACATCATAAAACAATTCATATAGGATAAATGAATTCATAAAAATATTTCCATCACAACATAATCAAATCCATGTAATAATAGGGATAGAAACAGAACCCTTTATTATCTTAGATGTAAAATAATTTTGATAAAACACTTGAACTCCATTCTTGAGGAAAATATCCTTTCTACTTCAAAAACATTTTCCTTTCTTAACATGTCATACAATTTTAAACTAAAATGAGTTGATTAAAAATAAACTTGAAAACTTGTAAAGGAATATTCTTGGAAATAATGTTTAAAAAATCCATTCATTCCGTATAAGTTAAAAAAACATTCTTCGTACTTTTGTCGGAAAAGTCAAAAAGTAACTCGTATGAAAAATGACAAAAGATTCCTTTCGTATCTTTTACTAAAAACTCACCGAAGGGTAAAATTGGATATAAACTATTGTATAAGGATATAAATATTACATATTGAGGAAACATGGATGTGGATGATAAAATACACCCCAGTAAATACCAAAGTATAAACAATCTCAGATAAAAATGAGATTGTGATATTTCCCTTACCTTAGGTCCAATTTGCTTCGTATGTGTCCGAACCTCCTGTATAATGATTTAAATAATTTCATTGACTTATTACAGAATCATATTTATTGTTATGATATCATATATGGTCATATTCTTAGCTTCTTATTAGTAATATTTCATTACTACTTGTTATTCGGGTGTTTATTACTTTTTGTTCTTATGCGTGTTTGTCGAATAAATTCTTATTCTTATCTTTAGGTTAAAGATACCTCATTTCCAGAATGGTATTAGTGTAACATATATCATATTCATTCATTCAATTCATTTATATAATCATTATGAAATGAAGATCATGTAGAATGAGTCACATCACATCGTGGAGACGGTATTCCGTACGTACGCACAAGTGATGATATCGTTCCTATGATCGTGGAATTGTATTGGAGTGTATGTATACTATTTAAGAATCAATATCACTCTATAATAGTAATATATAGTCATTATTTACACCATTATACCCATCTAATTAAGGTGGTGGTGGAAAATAGATTACACCATGGCGTGGAGATGGTATTCCGTACGTACGCACGCGCGATGATTTCCTTTTTCCGTAGGATGGATAGAAGGTTAATTAGATCTATTTCGTATTTATAATAACATATCAGTATATAAGAAATACTGATGTTATTACTTTATCATGAAACAACTAATGAAGAAGAAGTTGAAGAAGAAAGAAATTGAAAAAGATCGGTAATGGATATTACCTCTTTTTGGCGCGCCTTCACTTAACCTCCACTTAAAGAACTAAGGATGGTCTTTGAAGAAGACCAGGACCTCTAGGATGATACTAGGGAAGTGGAGAAGCGATTTTGGCAGGGTTTGTCCAAGATTGAATGCTCAAATTGGTGTGAGTAGGAGAGGGAGGAGGTGCCCTTTTATAAGGGAGGAGAGGTGCACCTTAGGAAAATCTCAAAATATTATTTTATATTAAGGTCAAAATCGATTTATAATGGTTCCAAAGGGTCTTATTTCGAAGATAAAGTGGTTATGGGTCGAAATAATCTCATCCAATAGGATTTATACAAGTTTAGGTTATTATTTTAACCTTATCAATTAGATTTAACTCTAAGTTAAATAATTTAACTTTTACCGTGTCTTTTTGTTTTCTTACACTGTATGGTTAATAAACTTACTATAACAAGCCAAACGAACCCCAAGATGTTTACTATTAATATATCTATCCTTATCTAAGTCATTTGGCCGAACCTTAGATTTTTATGAATTAAATAACAATTAATAATATAATATTTGTTTTAAAAACTAATTTATGTCAATTTTGACACTATTTGGTACATGATTTTTATGAAATTCATAACAGAATGATAATTTCAAAAAAAGTTACTTATATCAGAAATAACATGTCATATTAACCTAGAAAATTAATGTAAGTCATAAAAAGTCTCAAATTACATTTATTTGGGCATTTATAACATCAATTATGTCAATATTTCATTAATAAGACAATTACTGCATCATCTTTGTGTCATAATAAATGATAATTATTTAATGCCTAAAAATTATAAATAAATTCCTATGATGTATATAATTGTATTAGATTTCTGGATACTGTTCATGTTTTAAGTTTCATGAAGTTTATCACTAAATTAAAATTATTATACTTATAAGATTTAAGAAGGTGACATGTTGTCACATTCTTTGGTTTTAATAATAATTAAATTATTTTCATGGACAAAAGTCCATAAAATGAATCTAATCCGACCCTTAGGTTATATGGGTCTACTTTTAGCCATCCAATAAGATTTTTCCAAGTGTTAGGGTAATTTTATATTCTTATATTTACCCTTAATTACCCGATTTACCTTTAACTATAGTAAATAAAATTTACCGTAGTTACTATTCACAATGCCCAAAAATAAAAAGTAGCTTATTAACATAATTTGGACCCAGTGATTCCAAATATGGAATCCATTTTTACAAATTCAATTCACAAAATATGCATCAATTAAATTAAAATTAATCCCGTTGTCGAAAGAAAACAGGTTTTTCTTTAAAACATTGCAAAAGATTGAATTGATTTAACCTACAAATTCAAGGTAAAATCAATGCTAATGACATAAATTATATTAAATGGTAAAAATATATTCTATTTATACTTTAAAACCATTCAATATTATAATTTAACCACATAAGATATTACGATGAAAAAAGTTGTTTTTAATTAAAATATAGCGTGTTTTTACTATTCATTAAAATATGAAAGTTATCAGAAAAATATCAAAACTTTATCTAATGTAAATTTTTATATACTGATTGAAAAAAGAATTATATTTTGTCAAATTGAACTTATAAACATGTCAAAAACTGGATTTAAAGTGGGTGCGCCATTAAAAGGCGGCAAAATTGCATTTTTTGAAAAATACTTATTTTAACCAAAAAATTTATTTTGTTCTTATACCATGTTATAGAAATGTGTAAGATGAATAATAATGTTATAAAATTCAAAATTTAGTTAATACTATTCATAACGGCGAGTTCATAACAATATTATTGTCACGACCCGCCCTCGGGGTCCGAGCCGTGACTACCCCAAGCCCGCCTTCCATAGGCCAGGGGCTGGCGACTAGCACCAAGGCGTAAATCCCGGTAAAAAGGGAAGGCATTGCCTTTGAAAAGTAAGCACACACCACAGAGTATACAAGCGGAAGTAAACACTAAACAAACAGAGTACAACTGAAAGTGCGGAAAAGTAAATGGGCCAGAATACAAACCCAAACTGAAAGTAAAGTACAACTCGAAAAGGGAAAAAAACAGCAACTGTAAAGAAAAGGCCGCTACTCCGAGCTGTCCACCGGAAATCCCACCTGAAGGGTGGGTACAGATAGCTCCTCTGCTCCACGGGTCCCACCGTCCGCTCCGTGCTCGTCCCGCCCAGTGGTCCACCTCCGGGTACCGTCCCGCTCCGCATACCTCAGCTAAGGTCAACGCTGTCCGTCGTCTGCAACCAACACAATGTAGTGCGGGCGAAGCCCGTGCAGGGGTGAGTATAAGCTACTCAGTAGGGACCCCGAGACCCCTGAAGGTCTCTCAAAATCCACAAAGGATAAACCACGAAGCAAAGTACAATCACGAAGCAACAACCAACACTGCTTAGGTATATGCCCATACATATACCTAAGTCATCAATTCAAATACGCTCCAACCTCCGAGCCCAAGTATAACTCAGTCCACGCAGGAAAGTATACGTATTTCACAAAGGAAAGTAACAGGATTCAGCTCACACAGGTATACTTCTTCAAGGACGATAAAGATGATCACTGATCCATCTAAGTCGTCGGACCCACGAAGGATCGATAGGTAACTAACCCCCGCAAGACCCACACAGGATCGGGCTCACACAGAACCTGTAGGCGCTGGCTCACACAGAACCGCTGAGCGCAAGGACCCACACAGGATCGGGCTCACACAGAACCTGTAGCACTGATCCACGTAGGATCGCTGAGTGCTGTAGTCGTCGTCGTCGAATCCACACAGGAACTCTGTACTGTCGTCGTCGAATCCACACAGGATCTCTGTACTGTCGTCGTCGAATCCACACAGGATCTCTGTACTGTCGTCGTCGCAGTCACAGTAGCAGTCGTAGCAGTAGAACAGTCGCAGCCAGCACTAGGGTTCCCGCACACAGCAAGCTCGTACGGAGGGTCCGCTCCACGAGCCGAGAGGCTGATACATCAACTGTCACGAAGACCGAAGTTGATGTATCCAAAAGTTCCGTATCGTCAAAAGGAACTCAACGCAACAGACGGCGCGTCGATCGGACGCCCGGTCTGAGAGTTATTGGCATTTTCGTCTCCGGGGCCCGGTTGGTTTTTAAGGCAAAACCAACCCGACCGTACTCCACTTGCGTCCAAACCTCGGGCGGAGTATGCCAAAAGATCCGTCTCACTAAGAGGAACATTACGCGACTGACGGCACGTCAATCGGACGTCCGTAGCTCAAGATATGAGTGTTTCCGCTCCGAAGGCCCGGTTGGTTTCGTGAACGAACCAACCCGGCCGAACTCAAAGTAACCCGAAACCTTGAGTGTGATATGCCGAAACGACCGTCTCGATCCAAGGATCGCGTTGCCGCAGACGGTTCGTCATTCGGAGGTCCGAGGCTCAAGTTATGAGCCAAGAACCGAATCTGGTCCGAAACGGGGGGGTCCGGGTCCGGGCCGACCCGGCCCGACCCCCCCCTCTGGACGGCGCGGCGGCCGGCGGCGGCGGACGGCGGCGGAGGACGGCGGCGGACGGCGGCGGCGGCGGGCCGCGTGGCGGCGGCGGGCCGCGTGGCGGCGGCGGGAGGCACGCGGGGCTAAGCCCCGCGTTTCACAAGCGGCACGGCTAAAAGCCGTGCCTTGCAATAAAAACGGCCCCCGCAGGTGGGGGCCGGCTGGACAAAAACCGGGGGGGCTTTGCCCCCCCCTCCTTTAATGAACCGCCCCCCTCATTAAGAGGGGGGTCTTGAAGGACCGGCCGGGGGTTTAATCCCCCGGTTTTTATGACATCCGGCCGGCCCGCTGGCCGGCCGGTTTTTACCAACGGGACCGGAATTTCCGGTCCCGCCCTCGACTTCCGACGCCGGCGGCCCGGCCGCCGGTCTTTCCTTCCGCCGCGGCCCGGAACCGGCCGTGGTCTCCTCGTCCCGCCGCGGCCCGGAACCGGCCGCGGTCTTCTCGTCCGGCGCGGTGCGACGGCACCGCGCCCCATTCGCCATACCATGAATCCTTCCAACGCGGCGCGACGGCGTCGCGTTCTTGAAGACTCTCCTCGGCGTAGCGCGACGGCGTTGCGGAAAAAAAAAATTATAAGCATGTTCATCCGCATGGTGCGACGGCACCACGCCTCTTGCTTCCACCCGCATGAATAAAACGAGAACTAAGGAGGGGGGGTTCGGCCGTGTTCATGCGGTCCGACCCCCCTCACGTTAAATAATAACATAACTAAAGAATATCCAAAAGCCTCACATTTAGTCATGCTAAAATCCATGATTCAAGAATGGAATAAAAATAATCAATAAATAACATCCCCTACCTCAGGTTTGAGATTCAAAGAATCTTCTACGTTCCGCGGAAGACGGCGTCGCGGAAGTCGGGCGTCGCGGTCGTCGTTCGTCAAATCCGTTGACGAAGAGTTACGTCCGATGCGACACGTTGTTGGCGGATCTTCGTTTGCCGACGAAGAAGGCCCGAGGAGGATGCAGCGTTCCCTCTTGTTGACACCGAGGACGAAGAAGAGAGGCGTCGTTCTTCGTCGGAGTTTGAGCGCTCTTCGTCAAGATGAAGAAGATGGAGGAGGAGCTCTCAAATGAATTCCACACAAGTTGGCTAACAAAATAAAATAAGGTCCCTCCTTATTTTATTTACCAAGCCTAGGAATTCAAAACTTCAAAATTCAAACATAACACTTAATTAATTAACGTGTCATGTGTAATTAATTTGATGTTAAGTTTACAAACAATTAAGAGGGAGAGAGGGGAGTTTAAGGGGGAAGTTGAGAGGTTATTAAAAGATTTAGGGGTTCGTGTGGGCCCCACCACACTTAATCCTCCCAAGGGAGGTTAAGTGGGTGTGGGTCCCACTTCCAACCCCCTTAGGTAGGTTTTTTTTAATAAGTTTAAATAAAATTTGTTTTACACAATTTTATTTAACTTTACTGAAAAACCCCAAAACGTAACTTTCAACCCGCAACAAACGCAACTCCCGAAAAGGTCTCATTAAGCGAATATCGGCGCTGCGAGTTCATCGGTGCCCTCGGATTTCAATTCCGAGCACCGGATCAAAAGTTAGGAATTCCCGCTCGTTCGTTCACTGAACGTACCCGAGCCAAACTTCGGAAATTAATTCCGGGCACTCCGGGCCTCGGAATCAGGTGCCGTATGAAACCGCGCTCTTGTAAAAATCCAAAGAAAATTAAGAAAAAAAATTTCCCTTGAATTTTACGGTCTTTACATTACTCCCACCTCAGGGCTTTACGTCCCCGTAAAGATACATCAAAAACTAGGGGAACAAATGAGGGTACTGAGCACGCATCTGAGCCTCCCGCTCCCAAGTGCTCTCCTGGAGATTCCCGTGCTGCCATCTGATGCGCACAAGAGGAATCGATCGCCCACGTAGGACCCACTCCTGTCGATCCTCTATCTCCACCGGGACCTCCGTAAAAGTCTCCCCATCGTCAACGTCAAGCTCCCCATGGTCAATGATGTGCGTCGGGTCGTGCACGTATCTCCTCAGCTGGGATACGTGAAAGACGTCGTGCACCCGGTGCAACTGAGGTGGTAGAGCCAGGCGGTAAGCCACCTCGCCAATCCTGCTGAGAATCTGAAAAGGTCCGATGAAGCGCGGAGATAACTTGCCGCCTCGGCCAAATCTCCGAATACCACGTCGAGGTGAGACCCGCAAGAAGACGTGGTCGCCATCCTCGAACTCTAGTGGTCTCCGCCTCCTGTCAGCATATGACTTCTGCCGGCTCTGAGCTGTCCTCATCCGCTCCTGGATGACCTGGACCTTCTCTGTCGTGGTCTGGACCATCTCCGGTCCCACCAGTGCTGACTCCCCAGGGTCTGTCCAGCACAAAGGAGATCTACATGGTCGGCCGTACAACGCCTCGTACGGTGCCATCCCGATGGTGGAGTGGTAGCTGTTGTTGTACGCGAATTCCACCAAAGGTAGGTGGTCCTCCCAGCTACGACCAAAGTCAAGGACACATGCAGGGAGCATGTCCTCGAGAGTCTGGATGGTCCTCTCCGTCTGACCATCCGTCTGAGGGTGAAAAGCTGTGCTAAGACGTAGCTGCGTCCCGAACGCCTCCTGCAACCCCTTCCAAAGCCGGGAAGTAAAGCGGGCATCACGATCGGAAACGATAGATGATGGCACGCCGTGGAGCCGCACAATCTCCTGAACGTAGAGACGTCCCAAGCTCTCCACCGAGCCCTGCTCTCTGATGGGTAAGAAGTGTGCCGACTTGGTGAGTCGGTCAACAATCACCCAGATGGAGTCGTGACCTCTGGAAGTGCGTGGAAGTCCAGTCACGAAGTCCATAGATATGCCGTCCCACTTCCACTCCGGAACCTCCAAGGGCTGTACCAAGCCTGCTGGTACCTGATGCTCTGCCTTCACCTGCTGACAGGTAAGGCATCGAGAAACGAACTCTGCTACAGCCTTCTTCATGCCCGGCCACCAATGCTGTCGTCTGAGGTCCTGGTACATCTTCGCCACTCCAGGATATACCGCTAAAGGAGAAGTGTGAAACTCCCTCAGTATACCGACTCAGACAGGAGTGCTGGAGCGGGCCCTTCTGATCGAGAGCTTCCTTGCTGAGTCTACACCAGCACAGCGACCCACCGCAGGACGGCACGTGGCAGAGTCATCTGCAGCAGGCAGTCGACGGATGACTCAGGGGTCCAGACAGACCAGACCCTCAGGCAGACGACCTCAGGGCACTGGCTCAGCAGTGCGGGGCACACAGCGCGAAGCCAGTCTTACGAGAGGCAGACAGTGCTACTCGTGCGGCGGGCAGGGCCACATGGCTCGCGACTGCCCGACCCGCCGTGCCGAGGAGCAGCAGTCAGTTGATGGACCACCGAGGCAGAGGCAGAGGGTCGACCGTGGCGGTCCGCAGGGAGGAGGCGGACGAGGCAGAGGAGCTGGACGAGCAGCTGGTGGTGGCCGACGCTTTGAGGCTCTACCACCACCACCACCAGGAGGTCCACCCCGACCACAGGGAGCTGGCGGGCAGCGACAGGCACAGCTCCAGGCAGCAGAGGCCTACGACCACGGCGCACCCGAGATGATTCGAGGTACTATCTGTGTCTATTCCACCCTTGCTGCAGTTCTTATAGACACAGGAGCGAGTCACTCTTTCATAGCCGCTGCCCTTGTTCGGAGCTCGGAGATTCCGACAGAGCCGTTGGCTCGATCCTTACGGCTAGAGCGGGTAAAGCTACCGCCGGTGCCACTACAGGAAAAGGGCCCTGCACCGAGGCCTCGTCGCTCGGGGGGCTGTCGTCTCGCTCGACTCTCGGAACCCTAGCTGGCTGCCGTCGTGGGGCCATCCTGAAAAGGAGAACAAGAGCACCATCGTCAGAACAGTATACCTGGTGAGCTGAATTAAGTAATCACAAAGAAAACTTGAGACTTTCGTTAAGCAGATCAGTATACCCGGTGAGCTGACACAAGTAATCACAAAGAAAACTTTGAAACACACACGCAATCAATGTTTTCGTGCATTAAGTCGGAAATCAGAAGTCAGGGTCCTGGTGTACGGATACGTCGGCCGCCGCACCAACACTGGACTCCCTGGACTGATAACCACACTCAATACGCTAAACATTATTGCTTCACATAGAAAAGATCAGAGTTCGCGGTAGAACCGAACTCCCTCTGATACCAATTTGTCACGACCCGCCCTCGGGGTCCGAGCCGTGACTACCCCAAGCCCGCCTTCCATAGGCCAGGGGCTGGCGACTAGCACCAAGGCGTAAATCCCGGTAAAAAGGGAAGGCATTGCCTTTGAAAAGTAAGCACACACCACAGAGTATACAAGCGGAAGTAAACACTAAACAAACAGAGTACAACTGAAAGTGCGGAAAAGTAAATGGGCCAGAATACAAACCCAAACTGAAAGTAAAGTACAACTCGAAAAGGGAAAAAAACAGCAACTGTAAAGAAAAGGCCGCTACTCCGAGCTGTCCACCGGAAATCCCACCTGAAGGGTGGGTACAGATAGCTCCTCTGCTCCACGGGTCCCACCGTCCGCTCCGTGCTCGTCCCGCCCAGTGGTCCACCTCCGGGTACCGTCCCGCTCCGCATACCTCAGCTAAGGTCAACGCTGTCCGTCGTCTGCAACCAACACAACGTAGTGCGGGCGAAGCCCGTGCAGGGGTGAGTATAAGCTACTCAGTAGGGACCCCGAGACCCCTGAAGGTCTCTCAAAATCCACAAAGGATAAACCACGAAGCAAAGTACAATCACGAAGCAACAACCAACACTGCTTAGGTATATGCCCATACATATACCTAAGTCATCAATTCAAATACGCTCCAACCTCCGAGCCCAAGTATAACTCAGTCCACGCAGGAAAGTATACGTATTTCACAAAGGAAAGTAACAGGATTCAGCTCACACAGGTATACTTCTTCAAGGACGATAAAGATGATCACTGATCCATCTAAGTCGTCGGACCCACGAAGGATCGATAGGTAACTAACCCCCGCAAGACCCACACAGGATCGGGCTCACACAGAACCTGTAGGCGCTGGCTCACACAGAACCGCTGAGCGCAAGGACCCACACAGGATCGGGCTCACACAGAACCTGTAGCACTGATCCACGTAGGATCGCTGAGTGCTGTAGTCGTCGTCGTCGAATCCACACAGGAACTCTGTACTGTCGTCGTCGAATCCACACAGGATCTCTGTACTGTCGTCGTCGAATCCACACAGGATCTCTGTACTGTCGTCGTCGCAGTCACAGTAGCAGTCGTAGCAGTAGAACAGTCGCAGCCAGCACTAGGGTTCCCGCACACAGCAAGCTCGTACGGAGGGTCCGCTCCACGAGCCGAGAGGCTGATACATCAACTGTCACGAAGACCGAAGTTGATGTATCCAAAAGTTCCGTATCGTCAAAAGGAACTCAACGCAACAGACGGCGCGTCGATCAGACGCCCGGTCTGAGAGTTATTGGCATTTTCGTCTCCGGGGCCCGGTTGGTTTTTAAGGCAAAACCAACCCGACCGTACTCCACTTGCGTCCAAACCTCGGGCGGAGTATGCCAAAAGATCCGTCTCACTAAGAGGAACATTACGCGACTGACGGCACGTCAATCGGACGTCCGTAGCTCAAGATATGAGTGTTTCCGCTCCGAAGGCCCGGTTGGTTTCGTGAACGAACCAACCCGGCCGAACTCAAAGTAACCCGAAACCTTGAGTGTGATATGCCGAAACGACCGTCTCGATCCAAGGATCGCGTTGCCGCAGACGGTTCGTCATTCGGAGGTCCGAGGCTCAAGTTATGAGCCAAGAACCGAATCTGGTCCGAAACGGGGGGGTCCGGGTCCGGGCCGACCTGGCCCGACCCCCCCCTCTGGACGGCGCGGCGGCCGGCAGCGGCGGACGGCGGCGGCGGACGGCGGCGGACGGCGGTGGCGGCTGGCCGCGTGGCGGCGGCGGCGGCTGGCCGCGTGGCGGCGGCGGCGGGCCGCGTGGCGGCGGCGGCGGGCCGCGTGGCGGCGGCGGGCCGCGTGGCGGCGGCGGCGGGCCGCGTGGCGGCGGCGGGCCGCGTGGCGGCGGCGGCGGGCCGCGTGGCGGCGGCGGGCCGCGTGGCGGCGGCGGGCCGCGTGGCGGCGGCGGGAGGCACGCGGGGCTAAGCCCCGCGTTTCACAAGCGGCACGGCTAAAAGCCGTGCCTTGCAATAAAAACGGCCCCCGCAGGTGGGGGCCGGCTGGACAAAAACCGGGGGGGCTTTGCCCCCCCCTCCTTTAATGAACCGCCCCCCTCATTAAGAGGGGGGTCTTGAAGGACCGGCCGGGGGTTTAATCCCCCGGTTTTTATGACATCCGGCCGGCCCGCTGGCCGGCCGGTTTTTACCAACGGGACCGGAATTTCCGGTCCCGCCCTCGACTTCCGACGCCGGCGGCCCGGCCGCCGGTCTTTCCTTCCGCCGCGGCCCGGAACCGGCCGCGGTCTCCTCGTCCCGCCGCGGCCCGGAACCGGCCGCGGTCTTCTCGTCCGGCGCGGTGCGACGGCACCGCGCCCCATTCGCCGTACCATGAATCCTTCCAACGCGGCGCGACGGCGTCGCGTTCTTGAAGACTCTCCTCGGCGTAGCGCGACGGCGTTGCGGAAAAAAAAAAATTATAAGCATGTTCATCCGCGTGGTGCGACGGCACCACGCCTCTTGCTTCCACCCACATGAATAAAACGAGAACTAAGGAGGGGGGGTTCGGCCGTGTTCATGCGGTCCGACCCCCCTCACGTTAAATAATAACATAACTAAAGAATATCCAAAAGCCTCACATTTAGTCATGCTAAAATCCATGATTCAAGAATGGAATAAAAATAATCAATAAATAACATCCCCTACCTCAGGTTTGAGATTCAAAGAATCTTCTACGTTCCGCGGAAGACGGCGTCGCGGAAGTCGGGCGTCGCGGTCGTCGTTCGTCAAATCCGTTGACGAAGAGTTACGTCCGATGCGACACGTTGTTGGCGGATCTTCGTTTGCCGACGAAGAAGGCCCGAGGAGGATGCAGCGTTCCCTCTTGTTGACACCGAGGACGAAGAAGAGAGGCGTCGTTCTTCGTCGGAGTTTGAGCGCTCTTCGTCAAGATGAAGAAGATGGAGGATGAGCTCTCAAATGAATTCCACACAAGTTGGCTAACAAAATAAAATAAGGTCCCTCCTTATTTTATTTACCAAGCCTAGGAATTCAAAACTTCAAAATTCAAACATAACACTTAATTAATTAACGTGTCATGTGTAATTAATTTGATGTTAAGTTTACAAACAATTAAGAGGGAGAGAGGGGAGTTTAAGGGGGAAGTTGAGAGGTTATTAAAAGATTTAGGGGTTCGTGTGGGCCCCACCACACTTAATCCTCCCAAGGGAGGTTAAGTGGGTGTGGGTCCCACTTCCAACCCCCTTAGGTAGGTTTTTTTTTTAATAAGTTTAAATAAAATTTGTTTTACACAATTTTATTTAACTTAACTGAAAAACCCCAAAACGTAACTTTCAACCCGCAACAAACGCAACTCCCGAAAAGGTCTCATTAAGCGAATATCGGCGCTGCGAGTTCATCGGTGCCCTCGGATTTCAATTCCGAGCACCGGATCAAAAGTTAGGAATTCCCGCTCGTTCGTTCACTGAACGTACCCGAGCCAAACTTCGGAAATTAATTCCGGGCACTCCGGGCCTCGGAATCAGGTGCCGTCTGAAACCGCGCTCTTGTAAAAATCCAAAGAAAATTAAGAAAAAAAATTTCCCTTGAATTTTACGGTCTTTACAATTATTATAATATATCATTGTTTAGTAAAACCCGATATTGCGTACAACACACGCTATCGAGGAAGGTCGCGATTGCGTGTAATGCAAGCCAAGTCAGGGTTGCATGTAGTGAACTACTCCTTTATTGTTGCGTATAACAGAATCCAACCATATTTTATTTATACATTGAATATATATATATATATACACTCAATGTTGCGTAGAATAACTTCTATCAAACGAACTTGAAATTGTGTGTAACAAGAGCCAAGAAAAGTGTTGCGTATACTGCAAGCTAATACGGTGTTTTGTATAGTGCAAGGTAATCTTGGTGTAGCATACAACACAAGAAATTAATGAAATTAAAAGAATATTTTTCATAAAATCTCAGGGTGTTACAACTATAGTCAATATGGAATGATTAAAGTACTTGGGTAATTGGATTCAATATTTATGTTTTGGATTGAAGAATTATTTTTTAGAAGTATTTTATTAATGATATTATACTTATAAGATTCATTAATCATCAAAGGATTGACCTGAAATGATTTTTCTTCAAGGATTTGAAAGCATAAATTGTGTGGTACTGATTATCAAGAAAATAGATTTAGTGGTAAGGTGATAATTTTGGATAATACATGAGTGAGGGAAGAAAAACCCTTAATATGTTCATAATTTTGGGTTTATAATCTTTAGTTTTGATATAGAGAAGATTGATATTGAAGAATAAAAGGTATAATATTGGTTATTCCTGATGGAGTTTACTGTGATTTTGGATTTACATGTGATAATATGAGATTTTATTTAAGGAATTCTGAGGGTGTTAATTATTTTAAGCATGAATATTCTCATTAATTTTTTTTGGTGAATTAATTTATGAATATATGATTAAACTATTTAAAATTCACATTAATATTAGCCTTATGGGGGATTAATGATAAGTTGATTTTGGAAATTTAGTGACCATATTCTTAAATTTTTAATTTTTTTAACTTGGTTAGATATATTTTAGGATCCTTAATGTAAAATACTTATTGAGTGGGTTATGTTTAAATTTGGATATTATTTTTTGAGGTTAAAGAATGATTTATCATATTGGATATCCCATGATAAGAACTTTTTCTTTGGTAAATGTTCGAAGGTTTAAGGAATGAATTATGGATCTTATGATTTGTTAAATTATTGTTTTCTTTTATCAGGAATTAAAAATTCAACTCGAATATCCATTTCTAATCATAAGAGTTGAAGTGGAAGTTGATAAAAGCACAACGAAAGGATGAGACTATGTTTATAACCTATGAAGAAATCAATTAAGGTTAATTTGTTGACTTATTTATGAGGAAATTAAAATAATCCATCGAATTTAGGAAAATAAAATTGAAATAAAAATTTTATCCATTTAATTTTATTAGTTAAAAAGAAATGATATTTTTACCCATTATAGATTTATGGTTTTGTGATGGTTAAATTTCTCATAACCATGTTCTCAATTACTATCTATTAGTCCTTGGGTGTTAGTTTTCTATTATATGTCTATATTTTCATTTGATACTAATTTTATCCTATTTTAACCCTATATTTGTGTTATTCTAATTGATCTTACTTCGAATGGCCTAAAGAACTTCTATTTCGGATCATTTTTGATAATCCATCTTTTGAGGGTTGAAGGAGAACCCTTACGTGGTCCGTAGTCTTTGTGACATTACATGACCCGAAGGTCTTAGAGGATATCATATAGACTATAATTACTTGGAACTACTCCTCCCTAGAATCTTCATCATGATGTTAACTCTCCACGTTCACATGAATATTCAGAAAGGCTTCCCACACATTTATAGGTTAATCCTGATGGAAATTTCTATACCCTCTCATTATTCTAAATCCATTAGCATTGGTGAGGTTAATGCACCTTGATCTGAATTATAATCAAGATAATGATCCTCATAAAGTTCGCTTAGTCCATTTAAGCACTATTTCATGTGGACTGAAGGCCTTGAGGTGGAACGAAGGCCTTTAGGTGGTCTGAAGGCCTTGAGCTGGCCGAAAAGCCTTACTAGACTGAAGGCCTTGGGTGGCACGAAGGCCTTTAAAGACTTGAGGACCAAACCAGTGGCCCTAAATCCCTAACAAATGAATAGTTCTAGATAATATAGTACCAAAGAGTACCTGCTATAGTACCCGATATACTACCTAGTACAGTGCCCAAAAATATGTTTCTTGCCATATTTGATCTCAGGTCTGTTGGATGCACTTGTTGAGTCCTCACCAACTGATCTGAGGATATTGTGCTTTTAATTGAGCTTTATATTTCACTTTCCCTCTTTTTAAGAGGAATTTTTAATAATCATTTTTAAGATGTGAGTTTTACACAAAAAAAATTTCATATGTCAAATCTTGATTACCAATTTTTTAAATTTAGAGGACACAATTTATTGAATTAGGGGGGACATAACTTTCTAAGATTTCAAATGTATAAAATTAGGTCCTATAACATAAACAACACACAACATCGAGCTTAAAACAACCCTGAAATATGATTATTTAAATATAACCATTATAACCTAACTGTTGAATTAGTGGGTATAAATATTATTAACTAATTTATGAAATATATATATAAATTAAAAACTCAATATAAATGTGTTGATTAATTCTTTGGTAATGAGTACTTGATTTTTAGTATAGTTATTTTATGATTTACAAATACGTTTTCTTCAAAAATGATTTTTATTACATTTTTTTTGAAAATATTGTAATTGATTTATTGAAATTATATTAATTTTATTTTATAAAAAATTATCACATTTTAAATTGGCATATAAAAATTATCTTTTGGCGATATTTTCATATTTTTTCAAAAAGATTTATTTTAAAATGAATAGTAAAAAAGTAAAGCATCTTATTAAGAATTTTATTTCTGTTTCAAGAATATTAAAAGTTCAATTTTGTTTTAAAATAATTTCAAACTAAAATTAGTGATATTATATTATTAATAATCAAATTAAATTTATTAGAATCAATTTTATGATTGAATTATGTATAAAAATATTTTTATACATGGAAAAACATTTTTTTGATTTTTTTTCATAGTGTTTAATTTAAATTATTTTCTAAGACTTATAGAAATTGAGTATTCAAATAATTTATTCCATATTTTGAATTTTTAGGTTCAAATTTATTAAATAGGTCCCATTTATTTTTGGTCAATATTATAGTAACTATGGTAAAATTCATCAGCTTATTAAATGGGTAAATCAAGTTATTCTTGGTTAAAATTTAGTGATAAGGTCATAATATTTCATATTAATTATTTTTAGATGAATTAAATTATATCCTTATTATATTATTCTCTAAATGGATATTCTTATAGACACTTTTCCCTAAAAAATGACCAATAAAATATTTAAATCAATGAAACTTACAAAATGTCACTGTCTTAGTTTTAAATATGTATCATGAGTCCACATAAAAAAATTAAAGTTATGAATACATATAAATTTTAATATTATGAAAAATGAAATTATATTCATGATTATTATTTATTTATTATTATTAGTAATTATATAATTACCTTAAATTCATGCACAACACTAATACAATATTTATTCAATTAATAAAAAACTAATATAAATGATAGTAAAAATTTTAAAAATTATATCTTTTAAGTGATTTATAGTGTTCCAATAATTTTTAATATTTATATGACATATTATGTTTTTTAAAATAATTATATTTCATATAAAACTTTTCCTTTTTGGGATTGATAATGACTTTATTACAACTAATCTTTTAAGTAATTCCCAAAGTGTCCCTCACCTCAATTATAAAAGGACACCCATTCCTTTAATTATTTAAACAAATTGAGAAACCTAGATCAAAATAGACCTACTAATTATTTGTATAAAAATCTTTATAAAAGTTCAATAGGTGATTTCCCCCCAAAAATACTAATCTTAAGTTCCTTAATAAAGGATCTAAAAGAATCCTAGAGAAGAGTTCTTTCAATTTATATCTTCTTCTACCTATTAAAAGTCACATAAATTTATCATAAAATAATAAATTAATTATCATAAATATAATTAAATGTTATTATTATTATGAAACCACCATTACCCACCCTTTTTACAATCAAATGTGAAGTAAAAGTATAGCTCTTACATACGTACGACTTACCATCTCCACATAGAGATAAAATTCATTTCTCATCACCATATTTTAAGGATGGGTATTATGATGGGTTTAATGTTTATTTTTGATAATTATGAAATTTTTATGCCTTTTTAATTATAATTCATATCTACATTATTATCTTCCAATCCATTGGGAAATGATAACATCGGTCATGCGTATGTTTAGACTAGAACCTCCACGCGATGTGATTTGTTTTTAATTTATATTTTACCGGTTTGATAATGAGGATGGATTTTATGAATATAATTAATATATATGATATAATAATTATATTTTAAAGGTTAATTATTATTTAATTTTATTTCATTCCGTCCACCAAATAGCTAAAATTGTGTTGAAGCGTATGTACAACCTACATTCTCCATGAATAGTGTAATTTATTTTCTTTCTCCAATTTTTTTATATTACTATAAATACATACATAATAAATATATATCATGTTTATTTTAATTTTAAATTTATATATATAATATAAACCTGATCAATGTTAAATTACTAAAAATAAAAAACTAGAACATACTTGAAAAATGAAGCAGTTATTACCTGAAATAGTGATTTTAAAAAATAATTGTTAATAAAAGGGTGATAAAATATTATAAGTAACCCATAAATGGTATGGTATATATTATTATGGTTATTTAAAAATATTTTTAATAATTATATATTTACTAAAAATGAGGTTTGTTTATATACTAATGAAATTGGACCTAAGTTAAGGGTTTCTCATCTAACTTTTACTTCGGTGAATCATATTCCATATTCACAACTTATTTATTTTGTGTAGTTTATAAAACACCACTTTGGTATATTATATCGTGGATATATTTTTATTAATGGGTTTTCATGGTTTATTTGATGTTATTTATTTCATCAGGTTTTTGATTCAAGAGATACCCAGGTGGTAAGAGTTTATTTTTCAATCTCATCATTATTTAGGATTGTTTTTGACTAAGTCCTCATTGAAGGGAATATTTTTCTTCCATATAGAAATTTTCCTTAAAATGTTTTAAATAATATTTATATTACCCTCTAATTATTTATTAATGATATTTTTAACCATATTTTACTTTTTTTGAAATGGTTTGAAAGGAACCTTCTTGCGGTTTTCAAAACGAGGTAATTTTTAACCTTTTTACAACTTGGTGAAACGAATGTTTTTTATATATATTGAAAATAGTTTACCTAAATCATGAATAATAATTGATTTTAAGATTCCTTTACATGTTTTCATGTTTCTTTTAAAAAATACTTTCCTTTATAATTGTGAGGTTTTAAAAATAAGCGATTTCAAAGTAAAAAAGGGCATTTCTTTTATAATTTTCCATGATATTATTAAATTATTTTCATATATATCAAAATTATTTGGTGAATTTTATTGTTTACTGAGGTTATTATTTTATGATACCATATAATATATTTTAGTCCATGGTTTATGATTAGTGTGATCGGGGAAGAACTATTTTGGTTCCATTCTCCATATTACTATGGATGGTTTTTGATTATGTTTATTGATTGGGGTCATTATTAACATTTAATGTTATAGTTTCAATATTAATATTTATATTTATAATGTTTCACAACTTTAATATCAGGAATGCGTTGAAATTTTAAGTGATGGGCAGTTCCCTCTTATCCATACAATGCATTAATAGGTCTCATGTGACAAACTAGTTTGGGTATTAGCTGAGACCTTACCCATTTATGTAAGATATCTTGGAAAGGGCCCTTAAAGGTATGTTTATTATTTCCATAATTATGATTTTCTTCATTATGAGATTAGTTATTTGATGTCCTTGTTATTATTTTTTTATGATATCCATATATAAGTTTAAGGATCTTTTGATTATTTATATGACATTATTTTATCATAATTTATTCCTACCATATTATTAATTATTATTATGTTATTTATTAAATAGAATGTGTTGTCATATATTTACCTTTCTATATTGTTTATGCATAATTAATTCATGTTAGATTCTATGGTAAACACACCCTTTCTGAGCATTAGAGATTACCCATTTATAATGTTTATTTTTCCCCAAGATTCTAGGAAGTGTATTATAATTGATGTGCAAGGATATATTAAAGGGAATAATAGTTAACTTAAATAAAATATTAGGTTATATTTCTTTCAAATATAATTTAACGTTAAACTTTGTATCTTGTTTTATAAGACTATTATACTATTCGGTCCTTTACGATGCGATTTCTTGAATCTAGTTCCAATGTAATAAAGTAACCACTGAATCTAGGCTACTAGGGTCAAGGTATTTACATTCCATCTATATAGTTAAATAATTCATCAAAATAAATCAAAAATAAGATAAATTTATCCATGATTATATATGAAACATCACCCGACTATTAAGGTAAGCCTTTGGAAACTCATTCACAAGTATGATTATTATAAAGGAACATACATGGTATCATAAATATTTATTTTAGAAATGATAATATTCATATTCTTAACATTGAAATTAATGTTTTTAATAAAATATAATTATAATATTATGTCTTTTACAAGATAAAATAATTTTGAGGAGAATAAATTAAAATTACATGGAAGCAATTTCTTTTAGCGGGGAGGATTTGAAAAGTCATGTATTTTTAATAATATATTAGTTTTATATTTCATTAATATTCATGTTATGACTTTATATTTATTTTAAAAATTTATTCTATTTTTATTTCATATCACAATAGATGATATATGACAAATTAGATAATTATTATAAATATCAAATTATTATTTTTTACTTTATGGAATAAAAGATGATTTATTCAAGGAATTAACATATTTCATAAAATGATTCCTTATTTTAATATATTTAAATAATTATTCAATTATTATGTATTTTTGGTAGATATTTATATTCCTTTTCTAGATTTATATTGGTTATAAATAAATATGGCGTTGTATGGAAGAAGAAAGAAATTTTATTTTTAAAACAAATATATGTTATTACAAAAAATATTATATTTAATATGTTTTGATTTATTATTTTAAAAAATTTATTATTTAATACAATTTATCGATTTTAATAAAATGAATAATACATTTTGAATCTTCATCTCAAAAATTAGTGGAATATATTTTTAAAAAGATTATAAATAATACTGTATGCTAATAAGTGTTAAATATGATGTATAATTACTATTATGATATTTTTTTATTCTAAAAATATTCAAAATTATATTTTAAATTTAATTTATATTTTATAAATATTTAAATTATTTATTTTTAAATACTTAATTTTAATTCAATTTTGTTATAAGTTGAGTGATACATATTATTTATGATTTAAAAATATCTTTTAGAATTCTAATCTAATTCTATTATTTATTAATTTATAAATTTCTTGATTATTTTATAAAAATTTATAAATATATGAAATATTTTATAATATTATATAGAGACAAAATTATTATCTAAAGGTTCAATATACACATTTTATTTGATTATAAGTTGAGTAATAAAGATATATTCTTTTTTCAAAAAGCAAGAGTCTAAGTTCAAATTAAAGTTCACAATCTATTATTTAATATGTGTCTAGAAACATATAAACCACTTAATATAGATATGGAGCATGTTAAAATAAAAATAAAAAAAATAAAATTATCAATTTATTTTTTAAATTGATAAATTAAAATTGGACAGAGTTAGAGAAACACACTTAGTAAAAGTCAAAATAAATGTGAAAATATTTATTAGTGCTGACAGAGTGCTTTCTCAATATAGTAAAAGTCAAAATTAATGGATTAAGTAAAAATAATGAGAAGGGATAAGATGATTCTTAAATTTAAGATGTGAACATGATGACTTATAATAGGTTATAATATATAATCCTGAAATTATATTACAAGTTAATTATCCACCTTCTTACCCAATGCTGGCATGAGGTAAGAAAAGAAAAAAATTCTTATCTTAAAATGTTATTATCAAATGACTATGAATAAGTAATTTTATTAATAATTTATAATTATAAAAAAGATGAATAATAAATTATATTTATGTTATTAATTTATTTTAAAAATTATTTATAGTATAATTATCAAAAATTATTATTTAGTGTCAATACAACTCATATAAAAAAAGAATAAAAGTCCTCTGATCCATTTTTTATTTATTATAAACCTACTTTTTATTGTGTGGTAACCCTAAAATATTCATAACCAATAAATATGAACATAAAACTACACCAAACACAAATACTAATTCAAGATTAAAATTAAAAAGTTGAGGATGTGATCTAGAAGGAGAGACCACATCATATAGTAGTATATGTTGCTCACTTTGAGCCTTCCTCCATTTAGTACCTATCCAAATACTCTAAAATTTCCAAGCATCCCTTTAAAAACATCCATCTCAATAACTAACTGACACCTCTATGTAGTTGATGACACTTGAAGCCATATTTTCCCACCATGTGACTAAAGGCCGAAGCTAACCGAAATAACACCAAAGTTCACTACCTCTAGCTATAGAACATAAAACATGAAATTTGGAACCTTCATCATCAGCGTGGATGAAAAAACATGATCCAATATTACTGTACTATAAAATAAAAATAATAGAAAAAAATCATATGCACATCATGCTTTCTAGAATACTATCATATTCTCGAACAACACATCCCAAAACCTCTTTGAAAACCACCACACTAGATTTGAATTGAATTGTATCGATGAAACATGAAGTAGAATAAGAGTTTAAATTGGAATAAGGATTAAAAAAATCCACATTATTCAAAAATATCACTAACCCCTTCCTTTGGACCCACCACCATACGAGCTAACACCACCTGCACTTCACCTCATTGAATGATGGACCCACTAAAAAGTATGACGCCAAAAAAACTAGCAACCAATATCATTGAATCTTAACCAAAGAAACAAAAACAACCAAAATGAATTAGAACAAACCCGTCAAAGATGAAAGAAAACCAAATTCCATCAATGCATTGAATCAAGCTATAAATAGTCACCATCATATAAAAACTATATCTAATATAATGCACCACTAAAGGAAAATTAAGGCCACACATCCTGAAACATCAATGAATTATCAACCCCAATGTCCGAAAACCTCTATTAAAACAACTAAATCTCAATAAAAAGGTGTATAGTGTGGTAGAAAAAGTACAAAGAGTACATATAAAAACAATATTGGGCTTTGATAGAGACCCATGACCTTGAGACTGCCCCTATATAAGTGCAACCCAATACCAAATTTATCGAAGGACCCAAAAACCACTCCATCATCACAATCCAAAAATTATGAAATCCCCAATTTAATAGAAAAAATACGGGGACTATAAAAATGGTTGAGATAAAATTGTATACAAAAGAAAAAAATGAAATTTAGATGTAAAAAAAGAAACCCAAAATCACAATAAAGTAACCAAAAAAAGATCACAATCATTAGAACCATCAATTATGAGGAGAATCATGCAAGAAAGAGAGAATAAGAAAATAGACAAGTGTAGAATATCATTAGGAAAAAGTGGAGCGATCATATATGGAAAACAACTGAGAACACTATCAGCTGAAAATAGGGAAAAGGGAGAAACTAGCCGATAAATGATCCATCATTTCAAAAGTGATGGTTTTAAAATATTTAAAATATTTAAATTGATAAATTTCATATGAATTATTGTTATACATGTTCTTTTGAGGATAAAAATGAAAAGTAAAAATTATTTTAAAATTTAATGTTTAATCCCAAAGTTATCAAGATATTTTTTAGGGTCAAATTAAGATATTAACTCTAAAAATGAATTTAAAAGATATTTATTTTCACATATGATTTATAAATTAATAAAATATAAAATCCTTTTCCTGACACATATTTGGATGAGGAATGACTAAACATATATCCCCTTTTCCATTTACAAGACACTTTACAGATTAAAATTAAATTTTCAACCCTTAAAGATCGAATATTTTTGAAAAAGATATCATATATTTTCTATCAAATAGAACTCATTTTACGCTTTCTAAAACACATGTAATGTTATTTTTTCTATAAATAATATACCTAAAAACCTATATAAACTTCCATTAACATGTTAGTATGTATTTTTCTATTAAATGTTCCTTCTTCGAAGGCTTTAAACTCAATACAAGGGAGGCAATTCAAAGGGAAAGGTAATGTATCCAAAAAAAATCCTTCTTTTCTTATTTAAAATTATTCAACCTTAATACTATTTTAAAACATATAGTATTTTTAATACTATATTTTATTCCTATATTATTAATTTATTTTTTATCCACTATTGATGATATATCACTCTTTATTTCTCAACAAACCCTTTTCCTAAGTTACTATTATGTTGACGTACATATGTAAAATTTCATGTATTATATTTACTATTATCCTTTTACCATTTAAATAATATATGATATCTTTAAAATTACTTTTAAAATTCTATTATAATTATTCTCAATTTTTTTTATAAAAATAAAATATATATTTGTTTTTCTCTTATTTTAGACCCTTTTAGAAAATATCATTTACTCATGGTGGTTTTATTCTGTATAAGTGAATGATGATGTTTTGTAATTTTATTATGAATTAATAGATATTATTAAAAAATAATTTAATGATTTAATATATCATTAATACAAAATTAATTTATTTTTTAAAATTATAGATTGATGAAGTAATCAAAATAATTATGATATTGAAAGTAAATATTAAAAGTAAATTTTAACTATCTAAAACAAGATTACCGAAGAAGATTTTATAAATATTGATATCTATTACACTATTGAAATCCTTTTATACTAGAATAAAATAAAACATATTCTTTGACACTTCTGGATCTTATGGAACAATTTGACATGGATATTTGACCATTATTGATATACCAAAACCATTTTGGAACTATAAATTAGAAAACCTTAAAACAAATGATGTAATAAAAATTAATTCAAAAAATTAATAACAAATGATAAAAAATAAAAAATATATAGTAATAAATGAATTAAAAGAATAATAATAAAAAAATAAATATGAAAATGTTTCCAAATCAAGTAAACAATTAATATAATTTTTTTTATTCTGTAAGCTAGAGGACATGTAAAATATACTGGTACCTGAGGTAAGGGGTTTCTTTTAAACTTTTACTTTAAATGTTTTGAATTATTTCTATCAAATATATCTATAGTGTTTTATAATTTTTTTATTTATATTATTCTTATCAATATCTATCAATATTTTTTTCTTTACTTTAATAATGATCTCAAATGAAAATTGGCTAACCCATTATTTTTAATTAATTTATTTTAAAGATTTAACTTTAATTTTTATTCTTATGGATTGAAATGAAAGTTCCTATGTGTTTTATTCATGATATAGTACTTGAAAATTATATATTATGATGCATGTGACTGAGATGCATTATCCCAATGCATTGGTTAATGATTTATTCTCTAGAGAAATTATATTTTAATTATGTTGTGAAATTATCCCATATGGATTATAGGAATTAACTAGTGAATTTGTCCCATTATAATAGTTATTATAAATATAATGTCCCAAGAAACCTTCTTGAATACTATCTTGTCTTTAGTATTTGTTATGAGTTTTATTTTTAAACTATTTTAGTAAATAATTTTATTTCATTATTTAATATAGGTTTATGATCTATTACATTATGAAAGATTATTATTTTAAATATAAACATTTTCATGGGAATATTGAATTTATTGAGTGGTTATGCTGAACTTATGGGTGGAAGTCCACTTTTTATTTTCAGTTTATTAGAAAAAATCATTCCCAGAAGTGTATGTCTTGCTACCCCAACACTAGTTTACAAACTGTGGTTATCAGGAATGCACATCAGGCCTGGTGATAGGCTATCTCTAGTGACATGATAAGTTAACCCAAGTTGGTCTGTAACAAAGACACCTACTAAAAAACAAGGATATTTTTAAGATAATTTAAATTGACAAAATCTAATTAAATATAATAATATTATTGTATATAAAAGGATTAGATCATTAGGATTCCAAAAATATCTTAATCTATAAGTATCATGATATATTTATTAATTTTTTTTGAAGATCATCACATCCACAAATGTTAGAACTTATCAGTAGGTCATAGGATTCCTCCAATATAAATTTATATTCGTATAATTTGAAATGTCCTTATGAAACATGAAAAGTAGTATATGAATGTATATTATTGAAAAAATTTGTTATTTTTTCTATACAACATAGATTTACCTGTAAGCTATTCTTAAAAACATACCCACATGAAAATATTAGAAAAAAATTAAATAAAAAATAAAATAAAATAAATAATCTACGATAACAGAGTTGAAAATTTTAGTTATGTATATATGGTAAAATTAAGAAATGTATGGAACTCTATCAAACTATATCCACCTCTTTAGTAGGGAATAACACTCTAGTTAATGAACCTATAATATCATGTACCATCACCCTTATCTAATCTAATCAATCTCTTACTGATGTTAGGTATCCAAAATATAATTTATGATCATATTTTATTTAATATAATATTGTGGATCCTCTATATATAACTCATAGTAGATGGTTAACTATGGGGGAGGAGAAGTAGTGGGGTATGCAAGATGAAACTATCTTTGCATATTTGTAAAAATCAACTACACTGATGATCTAATCCCGTATTCCATCAACTTTACCAACTCTCAAACTTGATATTTTAAATAATATATTTCATCCTTTTATAAATCCCCCTAAAAGAAGTACTTGGTTGATTTAACACTTTAATAATATATATATCTGCCCTGTATGTAACAACATTCACCTGATTTGCCAAAAATTATCAAATGAGGCTGTCAAAACACCCAATTGTCCAAATGATATTAGAATTAATAATTATTTAACAACAATATATAGATATATTACATTTATATTAGTCTAAACAAGTTTTAAATATACCATGTATGAAAAACCCAACTACAACTACATATTCATATGGTGTTCCAGCCAAATAGGGCATAATTTGAAAAAGTGATTTCTCAATGCACAAGAAATCCTATGAAGAAAGTTAAGGACATACCTTTTATCATCATCCAAACCATCCACTAGAAACGGAAAAAAGATACCTCCTTAGATTCATGATCCATGTATCACTAGATCCTATGATCAAGGGACATTACCGCACCCAGATCATATAAAAAATCTTATTTACACATATAATAAGAAAATTTTAGGGGAATTTGTAAAAAATACCTAGTAGGTGGTCTCCACCACACCCTTTAACCACCTATCATATGCTAAAGTGTATACACCAACTGTATAAGACTAGAGGAAATAGGTAGTAAAAAAAAATACATTTGTAGATTTATTTAACCTGAATAAAAATTAATAGAGAAACTCCCTATACCATAAGGTTATATAACAATCATACTTTATTTGGGCCTGACTTGGGATCAATGATGAAAGTACATACTAATATTAGGGTAAATCTTCCATCACTAGAGTAAGGGTGAAATACCCATCTCATGGGAAATGAAATATTATATACTAGAGTCATTAAAACTTATATTCCCATCCTAGGGAATATAAGAAAGGGGTATACGAGAGATAAGGTTCTATAATATCATCCCATACTCTGACCTATTCATTAAAAAATAGGCTACCTACACAAGCTCAATATAGAAACTGTATACCCCATTGAAATATACGATTCAATGATAAATATTAATATATTACTAAATAATCCTTATAGTAAAAATACATACCAGATAAACACTTATAACATGTTAAATTAATATCTTTTATAAATTTATGTAAGTTATAAATAACTATAAGATCATGAAAATTAATCACTAAAAAATTATAATAATTAGCCATGCTAAGTATAAAAAGGTGATTTTGTAACCCGAACCAAGCCAGGTCTCAAGCCGCAACTACCCCAAGCTCGCCTCCATAGGATAGGGTGTGGAGACAAGCATCAATGGCACACTAAACTCAGGGAGGCATTTGCCTAAAAAACTACACACACACAACCAACTCATTGAAAAAGTTCATAGGGAAAGAAATACAAAATTGAACACTATTATAAAATAAACCAATAATTCATGAACCTCTAGAAAGTAAAAGAGTATAGTAGTGTTAACTAAAAGTAAATGGTAAAAATACATGCTCAAATAGAAACATGTCCCAACCTAAAAAACACTAGAAAAGTAAAACTAATTGGAAATGAAATCTCTTAAATCCCAAGATATGACTATTGTATGCGATCCAAGAACCCCATATCCTTAAGTTCCTTTGAATTCATGATCCACCTATCTGTCATATGAAAAAGACACATCACATTTTGGGAGAATTAGATGAAGGGGTGAGTATATACATACCCAGTAGAACACCCCGAAGAGTGTGAAGGGGGAGAAGTAAGAGATACATTGAAGTGGAAATAAGTAGAGAGAACAAGGTACAGTAAAAGAGAACAACTCAACCAAAAAATAGAGTGAAAGTAGACTCATCCAAACATAAGGAGGCCAAAATTGTGAGAATATGAAATTCTTGTTGGGTCTTCGCTACCTGTAGCAAGAGAGTAGACTCATCCAAGCACGAGAAGCTAGACATGGAAATCACGTGGCATAACCTGTGCGTCTTCACCTATTATGGAAAGAGAGTAACCAAAACACAAGTATTGAGTACTGAAACAAGATATATATATATATATATATATATGTTCAGTCAATGAATCCCAAACAAGAGAGTAAATTGATCTCCATCTCACAGCTCAACCCAAGAAGAAGAGTCTCCAACAGTTCCATTGTAAGTCCATCTACGATTCCCAAAACCTCATGCATCATACCAAGACACACAATTAGAAGGGTCTCAATCACCACAACTTGATACTATCTGCTTTAGGAAGTAATGAATCACCCTCACGGTTTTAGGTCATGTCACAAGGACACAACTCAGTGGGGGAAAATGTACCTATTTATTATGAGTCCAAAGGTATGTCAAACGAAATATTGTCACTATGTATCACAACCGAGTGAGAAAAAACTCAAAGTATAGGACCCACACTCTAGTGAATTATGGGTTTTTTACTCTGATAGTAACTGAGGAATGCAACTGCCCAGTCCAGATGGAGGGTACCACTCAGAAAGCCCACCAGGGAATGCCACTGCCCAGTCCTACTAGAGGCTAAGCCCAGTGATTCGTTAGGGAAACACCACTACCCAAACCAACTGAAGGGTTATGCCTAGAAGATGTCATCTAGAAACACCAAAATTCATCCAAACTGGAGGGTAAGCCCGAAACATTGAGGAAATAAACTTTCAGACACTACTATAGGGTAACTCGAAAAGATCATATGGGAACACCACCACCAAGTCATACTGTAGGGTTTTCTCGAAACTGCCATTGGGGAATGCCACTGCCCATACTAGCTGGAGGTTAAGCTCAGTAATGCTCTAGTGGTTTTGTATGACCGCTGATGTCATTGAGTGTCTCCTTAATAAGAATCACTCTCGGAGCATCTCACATCATATCTCGAAATCCACTATAGAGGGAACCATTACATTATACATGAAAAATACTCAGTATAGGCTACTCAAAATACAAAGTCTGAGTCCAAAAGAAAAATATATGAGAGGAATAAGATTCATAATGAGGTACCCGATTCTATGGGGCCCACACGACCTATGAAACCACCTCATCGCCGAACTATGTACATTAAAATACTTGGGTATTAAACTATTTACATATACCCCTAGGAATGACAATGTAATCCCATAGTATATGGAATATTTTTCCAAAAGGACGATGATTGCACGATGCTCGTTTTTGGTCCGAAGGGAAATAACATAATTTCAATGAGATGCATCCTCAAACAACCCTAGAATATCTGAATGCATCTCTTCATACAACTTCTCCACTCCCACAAGATTTGGTGCTAACTTTAGTTGTGGGTTCTCTTCAAACACATCAGATAGATCTTCCACCAATATTACTTTCATGTTTCTAAATTTAATGAGATCACAAATAAGGATGCACACATCACATTGAGCAGAAAATTGGGAGGACTTGGATGATCAAATGGATCACACCGTTGCAATCCTTGAAGAAAAGCGCACATGATCAACTATTCATTCAACCGAATCAGAAACCTAATGAAAAAAATATTATTTTACCACATTGTGTGCAAATAATGCCTTGTGGGTCCCACACCTCAATCCAACATTAAAATCATGATATTAGTCTCAAAAGGTCTGCCTCAATTTCAGGATCACAATGCCACTAATGACACCTCGATTGGACGTCGCATGCGGAAATTTTGGCGGGCCAAAGATTTAATAATTATAATATATTATTATTTGGGAATTTTGTGGACCTATTCTGAAAACCAGAAAAAGGAATCTAACATCGGTTTTGAAAGGACTACCTCGAAGTCATGGTCACATCGCCGCTGATGACACATCAAACAGACACTTCACGAGGGAGGTACAATTATTTAACCATTTCAATAATAAAAATACTAATAATAATAATATTATTATAATAATATTATTTTTTATTTAAACTTTCTCTCCCCTTTATTTCTTCATGTGAGCTACCCTAGCCTCACGCTTACCCCACCACCGAACCAGCTGCCTTGACCTCCTCTGCCGACCACCGCCTGCTCACTACCGGAGCTTCCCCTTTTTTCCCTCTACCACATGCCCTAAACCTTCCTACCAGAGCTACATCCTGATACTAGACCTCCTTGCCTAGAGATGCTCCGGACCTCCATCCCAACCACCTCGCACACACCGCATGGCTGCACCACCCCTTCTGTGAGCCACAACACCTCTATTCTAAGCCCAAAAATTAAAACAATCATAGATCTGTGATCCTCAAACCATGATCTACATTGATCCAGTCTCTGCACATGATTTCATCACTGTTTCGTCAATTCACCTTGAATGTGGGCACCCGATTGAGGTCGGGTCACCCAAAAACTGTCGACCAGGGAACCGCGCGGTTCCAATAGAAAATAATGTGATCAAATATGGAAGAAAAACATATAAAAGGTTCTTTCAATGTTGACCGATAGTTCTTAGACAATGATCAAGAACATGTAGTTGGGGTTAAAAACCCTTGAAATAAAATAGTTAAAACCGGTATATAGGCACATTATTAGTCCAAATTTGTGCAGATCAAAGGAAGATGATAGATTTTCTCAACCATTTAATCAAATGGATAAAAACACCAAGTTTAAGGGTCCTACCCATATTGGATCGATTATCATTGAAGAAAAATATGCTCACCAATATTCGTTTCATTCATCTCACTTCTAATATCCTTGATCCAAAGTTTCGTCATCACCCGCAGATACTCGTCATCATTTTCCAACAGAAAGGAGAGTTGAAGTCATTACTGGAAATATCAGAGTTATGATCCAACCCTAAGAAAACCTCTATAGAGATATATTTATAGATATATCATTAGGTCAAAAGCAAACTAATTAATTAATTTAATTAACTAATTAACTCACTTAATGTACCACCAATGATTGTCTCATCCAAACGTCCCAAACCAAACCTGATTAGGTCACGCCTAGGGAAAATACCACATTATGAAATCAATGGTGGTATCATATTCCCAATATGAGTCCCCATTCATGAGTTATTTATATTTGCGCTAAAAAGAAAATAATTTTATTTAATAATTTTATTTATGGTTACATACTCTGTGAAATTTTCTACAAATGTCCCATGCTAAAAAAAGTTATGTTATTCCTAGGGTAAAATTCACATACCAAACTCAACCATGCCCTCAGATTTCTAATCCAAGCTTCCCTTTGGGAGATATTTGGGTTTGAGATATTGAATGAATTAATGAATAAATAAATTCATTCATTTAACATACCGCCAATGGGAGAGGGGTCCATACATCTTGCAGTGACTCATTTAATGTGGAACCTAGGTTAAACACTGCATTCCAGACCCAAAAGTGGCCTTGGATTTCTGATCTGAGCTATCTTTTAATAGTTATTCCATATTCATTAATAAAATATGCGTGAGCAATATAAAATATCTTTAATATTTTTATAAAATTAATTTTGGGCATGGCAGGCCTCATAATCATGCGCCATCTCAGCCCCTGGGTAAGAAAATATTCCTAGAAATATTCTAGTGTCATACAAGAAAAAAATAGGTTCTATAAATTATTTACTTCTTCAAATTTTTTCATCCCTAAAAATAAAAAACTAATAAAATAGGTGGGGATACTGAGCCTACACCTAGATCTTCCAAACACTAGTATGTACTACCAAAGGATAAGTGTGAAAAATACCTTATCACCACTTATCATAATGTGCTCGAAATCACTGTTTATCACTAAAAAGGATGACACAATTCCTTTATTCAAAAATAAAAATGCCACGTGTAATTCCCAATGTTATGTTTTCACGTAAGACCTCAAAGTCAATGTATCTCAGCTGATACTCTCTTACACACTATAGAAGTGAAGGATTCCACACCATCAACTGAAGAAAACTTCACTCTCCTACTCTACTAGGGTCAGTTATAGGGAATCTAACTGCTCTAGAGCTTCCTTAACAGAGTGATCCTGGGATTTACAAAAAAGGTATTATTCTATAACATGTACCTTCACTAGAGTATAAACTATCTCTAAGTTATATTCCTATAGGAATTCCAACCAGCATCATTGTCTTAGGTTTAGGTGTATCCAAGTGAAGATATACCTGGGACTCTGGTGGTCCGAGTAAACCAAAAAGCGCTATCATAGAAGGTAGTATATTTGCATTCTAAGGGAGAATAATAACACTACTATCTCTATGTAGGGATTCACATAGTTCTGTTCATGGGGTCTCAATTACCTCAACCTATATTTAATAACTATCTACTACTGCACCGTGGTTGATGCTGAGCACACAAGAGTACCAAAAAATAAGGAAGGTGTGTAGACTCATACAACAATGAGAAGTTTGAAACAGAAATCATAGGGCATACCCTGCATGTATTTTTCTCTATTGGAAGGTGAGTAACCCACAAACAAGAAACTCCACCACAATTACTAGTGTAATCCCAAGAAAAAAGGGTTAAGAAGGAAAACTCCACTGGAAATATTAGGTCCTACTTCGACACTCCATCACACACCCTCACCTTGAATGCACAAGTTAGAGGGAATCATGCACCACTCCGTGATACTATCCACTTTAGGTGGAACTAAATCACCCTCATGGATTTTTCTCGGGTCATAGAAACACATATTAGTGTGGGAAGAACCCCTCTTCCTCCTGAATTTGAAGATATGTCAAACAATACCGACATAGGGTTACATAGACACCCCGCATCACCCCAGCATAGGTGGGGATGCACAAGGTTACTACATTAGCTCAGATATCTCTGTGGAGTCCCTACTGAAACTTCCATGCTCAGATGTATCCATCTCTGATCATGTTGAGAGAGTATCACATAAGGTATGTAAACCATGACACGTACTCTACCACTATCATCTCCCATGATGAAGCTCTAGAAGATATTGTATCTTAATGGAGCATAAGTAGGAGGGGTAGTACTCCGCACGAACTAGCTATAGGAATTCATCCCATGATTGAGTCAACTCATCGTGAATCTAAGTTACTAGTCTCCACTAATGCCAAACTACTCCATGGAAAAGATTGGATTCCAAATCCACCTTCTAATCCGTTGGGGTCTAAACAAGATTGAAAATGCGGACCACTGAATCTATCCGATCATCTGCTACCTAGGGATATTTCTCACTACGAAACCTCTGCGGTATCTGATGCTAGAACTCAGGTAGTTAACTCAGCCTACACACATCCTCAACCGACTCTACTGGGATGATCTTCTGCTCAATAGGTGGAGGTGTTGCTACCTTCCCACCTATAGAAAGGGGATTTCATGATAGACCCTAAACCGAGGACTTGTTGCTCATCAGATTGTCATCATGAACCAGAGATGTTATCCTGTGAGACATACCATAATAATTTGAGCATAAATATATACATACATAATAATGGGGATTTGACTCAAGGATAGTAAAATAGTCAATCCTATATGATGCATGTACCATTGTCCCTTGCAACAAATGCCTTAGGGTGGCAAGTCGACAAGTGGGTAATCAGGGTATTGGTGAATGTATATGTTAGTCGCCCATACCACCGCTGAACTCCCTAGAATGAGAATTGAATTCAAGACACTTTGGAACTATTTCCCTAAATCCCAACCAATTACCTTTTAGGGCATGTCCTAACAACATCCCAAGGAACGGACCACCTCTGATACCACTCTTTCATGATCCAACCCAAGATAGGGATTGAGCCACAACTACCCCAAGGCCACCTCCATAGGCCAAGGGGTGGTGACAAGTGCCAAAGGCACACTAAAATTGGGGAGGATCTTTCCTGAAAAACCTATACACACACAACCAACTAAATGAAAACATGTATTGGGAAAGAAATAAAAGATGAAACACTACAATAAATTAAACCAAACATGCATGGACCTATAGAAAATATAAGAGAACAGTAGTGTAAAATGAAAGTAAAGGGAAAAAATACACACCCAACCAGAAAAATGTCCCAACCTAAAAAAATGAAAAATTAAAACGACTGATAAATCCCAGCTCCTGAATCCTAAGCTATGACCACTATATGAAATCCAAGAACCCCATATCCCTAACCTATACATAATATTCAAAAAAGAAAGTTCATGTGTTGGGTGAATACCATGAAGGGCTGAGTATATACGTACCTAGGAGAACACTCTGAAGAGGGTGAAGGGGGAGTGGTATGAGATATACTGAAGAGGAAAGTAGTAGAGAGAACAAGGTATGCTAAAAGAGAATAGCTCAACCCAATAAGAGAGTGAAAGGAGAATCATCCAAACATAATGAGACTGAAATGGTGATAATATGAACTTATAATTGTGTCTTCACTACCTATAATAGGAGGGTGGGCTCATCTAACCATGAGAAGCTAGACACGCAATGCACGTGGCATACCCCATGTGTCGTCATCTCTCATGGAAGGAGAGTAACCAAAACCCAATGAGTGGGTACTGAAGTAGGATATATATATATATATATATATATATATATATATATATATATTCTCAATCAATGAATCCTAAATGAGAGAGTAAGGGGATCCCCAACTAAGAGCTCATCATAAGAAGAAGAGTCTCCAATCATTCCAAGATTAGTACATCTATGATGCCTAACACCTCATGCGTCTTACTTGGGCACAAAAGTCAAAGGGAATCAATCACCATACCTTGATACTATCCACTTTGGGTGGCACGGACCTAACCACACAGTTTAATGTCACGTAACAAGGAAGCATCTTAGTGTGGAAAGAGTGTCTCTTTCATGTGAGTCTAAAGGTATGCCAAACCACACCTCGTTACTATGTCACAAATCCAAGTGGGCACAAACTGGAAGTAGAGGACCCACTCCCTAGTGCGTTAGGGGGTTCCACTCTGATAGTAATTAAGGAATGACACTGCCCACCTCAGCTAGAGGGTACCACCAGGGAAGGTCACCAGGGAACACCACTACCCAGTCCTACTAGAGGGTAAGCCTGGTGAGTCATTAGGGAAACACCACTTCCCAGCCGAGCTAGATGGTTACGCCTAGAAGATGTTATCAGGGAACGCCATTGCCCAAACCAGCTAGAGGGTAAGCCTGAAATGTCAAGGAACTGCATTGACCAGTCCTAATGGTGTGTAACTTGGAAAGATATTTGGGGAATTCCACTACACAGTACTACTGGAGGGTGTGCACGTAACATCGATCAGGGAGCGCCACTGCCTAGACCAGTTATAGGGAAAGCCCGATACTTCTCTGATGTTTCTGTATGATTGCTAATAATATTCATTCTTAGAACATCTTACATGATATCTCAAAATCCACTATAAAGGGGACCATCACATTCTATATGAAAAAACACTCAGGATAGTCTACTCATAATCCAAAATCCGAGTCCAAAAGTAGATGATATGAGAGGTAGAATATTCATAATAAGGTGTATGGTGTGTATGTGGCCCACATGACATGTGACCCCACCTCATATCCTAGCCATGTGCACTTCCATAATGGAGTAATAAACTATTTATATGTACCCCTATGCATGCCAGTGTACTCCCAGAGTATATGGAATATCTGACCAAAAGGCTAACGAGTGTACGATTCTTGTCATTAGTTTGAAGGGAAAAAAATAATTTCACTAACATGTCTCCTCAGATGGTCCCAAAAGATTTTACTACATCTATTCATACATATTCACCACTATCACTAGAGCTGGTGCTGACATAAGTTGTGGGTTTTCTTTAAACACATTATATGAATCTTTCACCAATATTATTTTCATGTTTCCAAATGTAATGAGATCACAGATAATGCTCCACACATCGTAGTGAGCAAAAAAAATGGGAGGCCCCGAATAATCAAATGGATCACACCATTATGATCCTTGTGAAAAATCACACATGATTGAATATTCATTTTCCCTAATTGTACACCTAAAAAAATTCTTATTTTTCCAAATTGTGTGTAAATAGTGCCTCATGGGACCCACACCTCGGTCCTGCATTAAAATATCAACATTGGTCTAAAACGGTACACCTAAATGTCAAGATCACAATGCTACCAACAGAACATAGATTGGACATCGCATGAAATTTTTTTGGAGCATCAATGTTTTAATAATAATAATAATATATTATTATTTGGTCATTTTATAGACCAAATCAAAAAACCTGAAAAAGGCACGCAACATTGGTCTAAAAATTCCACCTCGAAGGTGGGGTCACGTCACCCCTGACGATGCATCAAACGGACACCACATGAGGGAGTTATGGTTGTTAAACCATTTTAATAATAAGGACAGTAATAACAACAAGAATAATAATAATATTATTATAGTAATTTTTTTTTTAAATTTCACCCCTTTCCTATTTCATGTAGTCCACCCTGGATGCGTGCCGACCCCGCCACCGGACCAGCCGCCTCAGCCTCCTTCTCTGGCCACTGCCTGCTCACCGCCCGAGCCACCCTCTATTTCCCACCATCGTACACTCTGAATCCGCTTGCCGGAGCCGTGTTTGGTCACCAGACTACCTCTCTCAGAGACATGCCAGACTGCTTTCCTGATCACCTTGCACACATCGCATGACCGCACCACCCCTTTTGTGAGACACAATGCAACTTTTACAAGGCCAAACATTAAAATAATTATAGATATACAATCCCTAGGCCCTAATCTACACTGATATATTCTCCACTCTCAATTTCATCACCGTTTTGTCGATCCTCCACAAGTACGTATGCCCGATCGAGCTCGGGTCACCCGGTAACTATCGAGCCAGGAACAACGGAGTTCCAACAGTGAATAACGTGAATAACTAGGAGAGAGAAGAATCAAAAAAAAATGTTTTATCAATGTTGACCAATAATTCTTGTCCAACAATCAAAAAAAATGCCAGGGTTAGAAAAACTTGAAAAAACAATTAAAAAATGGTATGTAAGGGCATTCTTATTCCGTAATTAGCAAAGATCCAAATAAGATGATGGATCTACTTATTTTTTTTATAAAAAGTGAAAAAAACCATGTTGATGAGTCATACCTATATTCGATCAATAATAGTTGATGAAGAACGTGATCGCCAAGATCTTTTGTGTTTTTCATGCTTTGAATCTCCATGATCAAAAGTTTCATCGTCATCCACTATCGTTCTACATTGTTTTAATATAGAAAGGTTAAGGGAAGTTTTCATTGGAAATATTAGGGTTTTGAGGAAACCATGGGAAAACTACCATAGAGATATATTTATAGATATATCATTATGTCAAAAATGAATGAATGAATGAATTTAATTAATTAATTAACTCACTAAACGTACCACCAATGATTTTCTCATCCGAACGTCCCACACCGACCCATATTAAGTGGTGCCTAGGGAAAAAGCCACTTTAAGAACTCAACGTTGGTATCAGATTCCCAATCTGAGTCTCCATTCATGATTTATTTAGATTAGAACTATAAATAAAATAATTATATTTAATTATTTTATTTACGATTACATTCTCGATGAATTTTTCTACAGATGAACCACACCAAAAAAAGGTATGTCACGCCTAGGGTAAATGTCACATCTCACAATGAACCATGCCCTCTGATTTTTGATCCGAGATTCCATTAAGGAGATATTTGGGTTTGAGATATTTAATGAATGAATAAATACATTTATTCATCCATTTAACATACTGCTAACAAGAAAGGGTTCTGGATGTCCCACGATAACTCATTTTATGTCACGCCTAGGGTAAGAACTAAATTCTTAACCCAATAGTGGAATCGGATTTCTGATCTGAGATATTGTTAAGGATTTAACCCATTTTCTTTAAGAATATTTGTATGCACAATATAAAATATCTTTAATATTTTCATAAAATTAATTCAAGGCACACCGGGGATCAGAATCGTGCACCATCTTAGCTCTTAGATCCGAAAATATTTCTAGAAATATTATAAAGTCATACAGGAGAAAAAAGGTCACTACAAGTGAAATTAAAAAAAGAGTCATATAACATTATAGTCTTTAAACATATTATATATTGATCAATTTAATATAACAAAACCTCAAACTTTAGGAAAATATTTATAAAGAATTTTATTTGATAAAATAGATCATTTTAATTAATGTTCACTCGAAATTATAGTATTTATTTTTCAATCCTTTAAGAATATGAGAGGAGGAAGGTATATTCCTACAAAAAATAGATAAATATATTCTTTGAGGTGAAAGGAAAGATGGTATTCCATAACATGAAAAAATAAACAACCTATCATATGAGGATATAGGGATTTAGTCTCTATAAGAAAATAAAAATTAAATATGAGAAATAAAAAATTTTGATTATAGAAAATCCAATAAGGACCCCACCGAATTAGATTAGAAGTAGAACAAAGGAATCATCAAGTTTCAAAATCCCAATATTATAGATATAAAGGACTACACCCACTGCTAATAAGATACAAGAAAAGAGAGGAATAAGAGGATTTACCCACACTTACATTTCTTTTAACATGCTTCCATAAGAAATCATAGAATCATAGATTAAGGATAGAGGATGGGTTCTCTCGAGAGGGTGAGGAGATGACGGATAGATCTATGGAGGCTCGATGACTAAAAAATGGAATTGAAATTCCAATCCATTGTTACGTTTAGTGGATTAATTAATTAATTCATTTAACCTAATTTTTTCCAATAAATATATCTCTATAGAAAATTTCCCAGGGTTATCCCCATAACCCTATGAATTTTAATGGATTCTTCTTACTCTACTTCCATTGGTAGATCATATCAGATGAGGATGAAAATCTATATTAGAGTATATTAGATCATAGTGAATTCAAAGACTTCCTTCAGTTATCAGTGAGTGATTTATTCGATGAATAATGATAAAATCCCCAAATATGAATCTTAAATTTTTTTATTATTCCAATTTTTATTTAACCAATTGATTAGATCAATCCCTTTCTTTGATCTACACCAATTAAGGGCTTTTCATGTGCGCATATACCAAATATTTAATTATTCTTTAGTTTTTTAAACCCTGGTTATCCCCATTCTTGATTTTTGGGCAATAAAACTTGGAAAAGATCTATAAATATTTTTTTAATTGTGCCTCCCTCCCTTAATTTATTCTCTTTATTCACTGGTTGGACCCTACTATCATAGTTCGATATTTTTGGGCCGTGTTGAGCTCTACCGAATCCTTAGAATCATGAAGAAACAACGTACGAGGGATGCATCGATGAATCAAGGATAGATATGGGATATTTATGATATGTGGGTGAATTTGTTTTATGATCATATATCAATAGTTAATTGAAAGATGGATCAAAGGCATATGGGTCGAGGGACGAACCTATGAGGACTGAAAGATCCAATTTTTGACCCCCAGATGGCCAGAAACGATAGATTCAGACTTGATCCACCGATTTATGATGGTGTGGATGGGAGATTTGTGGTGTAACATATAGATATTAATAATTAAGAATGGATTTTAGATTCTTTAAAAATTCCAACTACACACCGTGTCTCTCTAAGAACACACGGTGTGTCAGGCCATGGGTGCTTCAACTGGGGTTTTGGGAATTTATAAGGATGGAACGCTGTATAGACTCCCTACACACTGTGTATCACTTTTTACAGTGGATGATTCATGTGGAAGAGCACCCAGGAATGACCACTTGTGTTAGTACACAGCTCAGAATATAGACATGTACAGAAGTATACAGACACAGTTTGAGTACACAGACATAGGGTAAAATACACAAACACAACCAACCATACTTGTGGGACACCAAGTGGCATGTGTATACCATGTATCCCTACATGTTTGGAAATCCATGTAAATTTAGGGACATGGTTATGTGAGTGATCAGGATCACACATTGTGTGGGTCACCTCACATGCCATTTACCCCTTGGTTTATTTTTTGGAACTTCAAACTTTCATAACTACTTCATTTGTACTCAGATTTTGTCCCATTAGTAGTCTATCCTGAGTGTTTTTCCATGTAAAACATGATGGATCCATAATTTATTGATTTTGGGATATTATGTAAGATATTTATGGGCATGTTTCTTGTTTAGGAAATTCTTGATGATGGCAGTGATCACACATGATCACCAGAGGCATTCCAAGTGGAACCCAACAGATGGGATGAGCATGGGTCCTTGATGACTAGAGTGGAACCATCCATATGGGATAGGAATGGGTCTCTACATACTTTTCAAGAGAAACCATATTATTGTAACATGGCATGGGACCATGACATACTTCTAGAGTGGAACCCTCTAGATAGGATGGGAATGAGACCTCTACCATCAGAGTGGAACCCTCTTGTGGGCACAAGGAATGGGTACCCTATCAAATACTAGAGTGGAAACCTACTATTCGCACAAGGATTGGATCTCATATCAAATTATAGATTGTAAACCTCCAACTGGGTTGGGAAGGGCTCCTCTACCACTAGAGTGGAACCCTGCTGCTAGGAAAGGAATGGGTCCTTTATCTATCCATTGAGTGGGACACTCCAATTATACTAGTTAATGGGTCCTCTACCTAGAGATTTTGGCCCATATAATATGTGAAATAGTGATGAGGAATGTATTTACTTGGATGGTTTCTTCTATGAAGACGCGCGAGATGCTGGGCATCATTTTTGTATTTCTAGAACTCTTATTGACACTTTTTCTGGGATGAGATATGAGATGCAGATCCACTTTCTCCCTAATTTGGGATTTTTTGTACTGAGCATACATACTTATATTTATAGACCCCCACACACACATTTGTATCCATAACTTTATATTTGGTTACTCTCCTTCCATGGGTTGCGAATATGTGTGGGTTATGCCATGTGATTTCTATGTTTAGATTATCTTGGTTGGATGAGTTTTCTCTCCTACTATGGGTGGAAAAGACTCAATGTGTATTCCATATACACCCCATTCTCACCCCCTTGTTCTTGGATTAGTTTACTATTTCTCTTTATTTTTTCTGAGATACATCCTGTTTACTATCCATTATCTTTCTATTCATATTGTATATCTTATTTCACCCCTATAGAATTCAGGGAATCCTACTAGGTATGTATATATTCACCCCTCCATGGGATTTTCCCTCTTATATCATTTCTTATGTAAATGAAAGACTGGTTGACGATGACTTCAGAGGAGATTAGGGATACCATGTGCTTTGGACCATGTACAATGGTCATATCTTGGAGATCAAGATATGGGATCTCTCAAAAGTTTAATTTTTAGTTTTTTTTTCAGAATGATACATATATTTGGTTGTGAGTGTATTTATCCTTTTTACTTTTTAGATTTCACTGTCTTACTCTTGTACACCCAAGAGGGTTTTCATGATCAGTTTACTTTGTAGCTATTGAATCTTCTTGTAATTATTCCTCTACACTTCTAAATTGATATGGTCATTTTTGTTCATACATATACATTAGTTAAAGTCCTTACATTTAGGTTATGTCTTTTAGTGCTTGTCTCCACCCCAGGCCTATAGAGGTGGGCTTGTGGTAGGTGCGGCTCGAGCCCCAGTTAGGGTTGGGTCATGACATCTCATGTACCCCCTAGTTTTAGGCTTAGGATGACCTCTCGTGAACCCACTTATTGTAGTATTGTGCTGAACACTTGTGTTACCTTCTATTGTAGACTTGGGATGAACACCCGTGTACCCTTCTATTGTGGGTTTGGGTTGAACACCTTTGTACCCTTTTATTGCAGTCTTGGGATGACCACTAGTGTACCCTTTGAGCTCATAGAACATTTATCATTACATAATTAATTAGAGGGAGATATAGTTCCCACAAATGACACAATTATAATCATACATATGTGTTCCATAAGAACATAAATCATTCATCACATCTTAACCCATGAAAATAAATGAGTGCCATTAACACTTTATCATAAAATAAATCATGGAAAAGAAATAGGATTCTTAAACATGATGCCATCATAAACATAAAAAACCATAAAAATAATAAGGATATTATCCTTGAATAATATACCTAATAAATAATAAGTAACATCAAATAATCACTATTAGAAATCTGGGATTTTGAGCCCCTTTACCTATAGCGACCGCCACTGGCGGTCGCTATAGGTAACCAATAGCAACCACCATTGGCGGTCTCTAGGTTTCCCAAAACAAATGGGGCTTCAGCACCCCCCCAAACCCTCCTCCCTCCTCTCGCGAAGCGCCCCCCCGAACCCTCCTCCGCCCAGCCTCGCCGCGCGCCCTCCCTGTCGCCACACTCCCTCCCTCACCACCCTCCCCGGTCGCCGCACGCCCTGCCCCGCCTCCGCGCACCCTCCCTCGCCGCCGTCCCCAGTCGCCCTTTCGGCCTCTGCCCTCCGCCGACCGCCCTCTGCTACCCCGCCCTCTACCCTGCCCTCCATCTCCTCCGGGCTTCCTCCTCCTCTTCCCTCCGGCTTCGGCCGCCCTCCGTCCTGCGGCCTCCCTCCGGCCTCACTATACCCTCGGTCCTACTGCCACCCGCCTCTGGCAGCCCTCCGTCCACCCTCCGGCCTCCCTCTGGCCTCCCTCCTCCGGCCTCCAGCCCCTCCGGCCTCTGATCCCTCTGCCCTCAGGCCTCTGCCCTCGACCCTCCGCACCCTTGGCCCTCCCCCCCTGCACCCCAAACACCCCCCGCACCCCTCCAACCCCCATACCCTCCGTCTTCATCCCCTCCCTCGCCGCACCACCGCCGCCCGTCCCCTCCTTCACCGTCCTCTCCCTTGCCGCACCGCCGCCACCCGGTCCCCAAACTCCCCACATGACCGCTACTCGTCCCCTCACTGCTGCCGCCCATCCACTCCGGCTCCCCCTTTCCTCGGTCCCCTCCCTCGTCGTCCCACCCTCGCTGCGCCGTCGCCACATCACCACCTCCTCTCCTCTGGCTCCTCTTCGCCGCCACCACCCGTCCCCTCCCTCGCCGCACCGACTCCGGCTCCGGATCCCCTCCGCTGCCTCTCCTCTCCCTCACAGCACCGAATTCGGCTGCCCTCCCTTCCCGGTTTGTAGCGCAATCAGGTATGACATTGGCTTTCACTTACATTATTTTTTTATAAATAGTTCACAAACAATTAATTAGTATTTATTTTAAATATATTTGATATGAAAAATGAAAATGTAATAAGTCTTGTGTAAATGTTTGTTATAGGGATCTTATTATTGATAAGAGTTAGATTGATCTTCCAAATCGAATGTCTAGAGAGTATTTCAATGGAATTATGCAGTTTATTGACTTCACCAGAGGATTTTAAAGTGACTATATTAGTTTTCCATGTAGAAAATGTGCTAACAAAATATCAATTCACACAAGATACTATGAGGGAGCACCTATTATTTAATGGATTTCTGAAAAATTATACGAGATGGACTCGTCATGGAGAAGAATATGTTCGTTGTCAAAATATGGATGTAGTTCAGATGTATGTTATTGCAAGGATTAATGGTCCAATGCATGAAATGCTTACTGAAATGGTACGTGGGTTGGATCCTAAAGGCATTGACATCCAGAATCTTGAGACTGGTGAAATAAATCTTCGCTCTAGTGCAGATTGTGATTCAAGGAGGTTTTATGATGAAATTGATGATTCAAAAATAGAATTACATCCTGGATGTACTTCTTACAATAAATTTTCATTTATCATCGAGTTGTTGCATTTGAAGACTTTGAATCATTGGTCAGACACATCATTCGACATGCTATTGGTGTTATTGAAAAAGGTTCTTCCTGTCGACGCTAAGATTCCCAAGTCGTATTACCATGCTCGTAAGCTGACAGAGAACTTATGTTTTACATATGAGACCATAGATGCATGTGCAAACAACTGTATGTTGTTTAGAAAGGAAACTTCCCATTTGGATATTTGTACGGTTTGTGGTGCTTCCAGGTGGAAAGAGAACAGGGAAAATCAGACTCGTCCAAGTCAGATTGTGATACAGGGGAAACCGATTTCTGTAAACCAAATGCGTTACTTTCCCTTTAAACTGTGGTCAAAAAGATTTTATATGTCATCTAAAGTTTCTAATTTAATGAGATGACATACAGAAAGAGTTCATGAATGTGATATGTTAACCCACCAGGCAGACTCTCATGCATGGAAGGATTTTGATAAGAGACATCCCGACATTGCCCAAGATGTTCGTAATGTCCAATTAGGATTGGCAGTAGATGGTTTCAATCTATTCAAGTCTATGGTTGGTGCAACTCATAGCACATGGACCATGGTGTTGGTTTCGTATAATCTTCCTCCGTGGATTTGTATGAAGCAACAATTTATATTACTTTCCACTCTTATTGATGGAACTAAAAGTACGGGGGATAAGATTGATGTTTACCTTCATCCATTGATTGATGAGTTGAATGAATTTTTGGGTGATGGTGTGATGACTTATGACTGTGAAAAAAATGAAATGTTCAAACTACTGGCTGCTTTATTGTGGATAATCAATGACTTCCTAGCTTATGAAAATTTATGAGGATGGAGTAAGAAAGGGGAATTTTCTTTCCCTTGTTGCAACAAAAGTAAAAAATATTTATGGATTAAACATTTCAAAAAATGGGCATACATGGGTCACAGACGTTTTCTCCCCCCTCAGCACAGGTTCAGAAAGGACAGAGTGACATTTGATGGTTTTAGAGAGTTCAAACCAACACCAAAGATCATGACAGGAGTCGAAATTCTATCATAGATTGAGGAAGAAAACATCTGAACGGTATATGAAATTCAAGATTTGGTGGCTCCTCCGGTACGTAATATTCAAGCTGCGGGTAGGCAGCGCAGTCACAATTGGAAAAAGAAAAGTATTTTTTATAGTCTTCCATATTGGAAAACTAACATGCTGAGGCATAATTTGGATGTCATTCACATTGAAAAAATGTTTGTGATAGCATATTGTGGACCATTTTAGGTGTCAGTGGAAAATCGAAGGACCATGTTAATGCACGCCGTGATTTGGAAGAAATGGGTTTAAGGAAACAGTTTCATTTACAGTTAGCTGAGGAAAACAAGGCATATATTCCTGCTGCACAGTATACGATGACTACAAAGGATAAAGAGACACTTATTTCCATTTTGAAGATGCTCAAGGTGCTGAATGGTTACTCTTCTAATATTTCAAAGTGTGTGAATCTGAAGAGGAAGATATTTCAAGGGTTAAAAAGTCATGATAATCACATACTACTTCAGAATTTGATTCCAATCGCAATTTGTGATTGTTTATCCCCCAATGTTGTTCAGCTGTTATTTGAGATGAGTAATTTTTTTAGACATATTTGTTTAAGAAATCAACGAATGATTGATTTAAAAATTTTACAGGACCGAATTGTACTTACGCTTTGACACTTTGAGAAACCATTTCCCCCCTCATTTTTTGATGTTATGGTCCACTTGACAGTGCACCTAAATGATGAAGTAATGGCTACTGGTCCAGTGCAATTCAGGTGGATGTATCCTATTGAGCGGTATTTGAGTACATTGAAACGATTTGTACACAACAGAGCTCGTCCGGAGGCATCAATAACCAATGGTTATTTCATGGATGAGTGTACTACTTTTTGTGCAGAATATCTTACTAATGTTGAAAAAAATTATATAAGCCCTCTCGGATTCATGACGGTCTATTTGGAGAAGGAACCACATATGATATGGACAACATCGAGTGGATACAAGCACATCGATATATCTTTTTCAATACTCCATCAGTTGCACCATTAATGCAGTAAGTATCTTATCACTTTTATTGTTTAACTTTTATATGTTTTGTTTGTATAAGTTGATCATTTAAAAATCGCGTTATCATTTGCAGGAAACACATTAATGAGATAAAAGAAGAGATGTATCATGCGACTGAGTTGAAAATTCAATAGTCTCATTATGCGTCATTTCTTGATTGGTTCAAGGATTATGTACGTATAAATTGATTTTCATTATGAGTGAAGTATTATAATAATTTCTTTCTGCATATATCATTATTGAATTCTATGAATTATGTAGGTTCATAAGCTGAGGGATTTGGGGGACCCCATGCTAACTGAATAATTTATCCAACTGGATGAGGGTCCATCTATAACGACTCGCCATTATAAATATATAGATGCTAATGGGTTTAGATTTCGCATTAAAGATGTTGACGACAAATGACAAACACAAAATAGTGGCAGTGGTTGTCGATTTGTCGATTCTGGTTATTACTATGTTCAATTTATAGACATCATTGAAATTGTGTACACACACGGGTTGAAGTACATATTGTTAAAGTGTAATTGGGTTGATCCAGTGCGTGGATGTAAAGTTGATCAATATCAGTTTTCATTGGTGAATTTTAACTATATGTTATACATAAATGAACGAGTTGATAATGAAACTTTCATTTTGACATCACAAGTGGAACAAGTATTCTTCGTTACTTTGCCTTCAAATCCATGTTGGAAAGTTTTTGTCAAAATGTCTCGGCGAGGAGTGTTTGTATTTGAACAAGATGAACCTGAGACTATTCCTTTTGTTTCCCAACAGCTTGATCAACATACCATAGTTCAACGTGAAGAAGATATTTATTGGGTCAGAGCGGTTGTTGAAGGAGAAACGGTCGATTTTCATGCTTAATGAAAGGTATAATTGTTTTCCCACTATTCATCCTAGGATATCATAAATTATCTAACCATTTTATAAATCCTTGTAAGTTTTAATCCTCACTTTTGGAAGTTTATTCAGTTATAAATATTTAGGTTGATTTAACTCAAGTTATATTGATGTTATTGTCGGTGTATCTTCCCATTGAGGTATTCTTCATTTGGTTCATGTGCTGCTTGAATTTTTATTAATTTAATTTGAAATTTGGCTATGCATTGATTGGTTTTGTACATAATTTTTATATCTGTTTTGTTAACTTTATGATTTTTTTAAAACTAATTCACAACTAATTATTCAATCCCTTTTTGTTTGATTAACAACTGTACAAGTTTTATTTTTTTTAAAAAAAAAATCCAATTTATCATTTGGACACTTTGGATAGTCTCCTTACTAATGTTTTCCATGACTTCAGACATGTCAGGGGAAAAGGCAGAAGATCCACATCATCCATCTGAGGAATCTACGTCTCAGGGTCGAGGTATGTTTGAATGTCATTGTATCTATTTTTATGTAATTGATATATATATATATATATATATTTATAACATCTGTCAATTTATATATAAAATTGTTTTCAATAGGATCAGACTCGACTGCTTCTTCCTCTCGCAGGAAAGGCCCTGGTCATGGCATATTATCATGGAATTCTGACACGACTTTTGATGTTTCATTTGATGAGGTATTTCATCCTGTGGGACGGAATGCCCCTGCATTTATTCGTCATCTGGGTCATATCATACGTGACCCACATTGATTTCCATTGACCAAGCATGAATGGGCTTCTATCCCTCAGGACACATTATATCGTCTTTGGAGGGAGTTTCAGGTAAGAAGACCATTTTACTTTATTCCCTATGTATAAACAATAATAACATATGTGATTTTTTTCTTTAATATCAAAATTTAAAAGTATGTCTCGATGAGTTTTGGCCAGTTTGTATGACAAAATTCCATAAGATGTGGAAAGACTATAAAGGAAAAGTCAAGAGGGACCACTAGGTACCAAATGTGGGTGCCCCAGACATTCTGGAAAAAGTCCCGAGAGGTGTCCTCCCAGCTCAGTGGCGTGATCTAGTTGCATATTGGTCTACTGAGGTTGTTGCGGTTTGTATATTTATTTTTATATATATATTTTCAAGAATGTGTTATTTGTTTGAAATTTGAATGAATTGAATGTAGGAGGTGTCAACACGCCATTATGAGAATCGAGCATTGTAGGGACCACCTCACATGCTCGGGACTCGTCACGTGTCTCAGATCCGACATGAGGTATTTAATATTCATTTTTTAATTTTTTAATTAATACGGTTTTGTGTTTATATTCTATTTATATACAGTTGCGGGAGCAAGGTGCACCGACTGATAAAATGTCGGTGTGGATGAGGACTCGTGATCGCAATGATCCAGAGGCTGTAGCATTGATAGTAAGTACTTGTACTCATTACCAATACTTACATAAAATGTCTATATTAATATATGTATATATATTTAAATATTTCACAGGCTGAATTTGAAGCTGAGTTAGAACATCTGCCAGAGGACCAGCGACAGCTTCCCATGCGAAGGAATGAGATCTTTCATCACATTATTGGTCGGTATGGGCATCGATATAGTTTGAAATATGGAACAGGGACTCCTCGTTCTGTAGTGTCACGCGCGGCAGTTGTCGATCCTGTTGTTACTCAGATGACACAGCGGTTGTCAGATTTCGAGGCACGGTTTCACGCTTCTGAGGAGGTAAATGCGCAATTGATCGCTGAGGTTAGAGCACTATGGAAATACGTGCATCTAGGTGATGGTGCAGGGGTTCAGAAGACGTAGGTTTACACTATATTTATTTATTTAATTTATATTATTTTTGTTATGAAAATATTCATAATGTTTTTTTTGCTGTAGGCCCCTGACCCACCTGATGGAGGTAGTATTCAAGAACACGCATGACGCATCATATTCATGAGGTGTGTTTCTATTTTTAATGGTGGGGTTGTTATTGATATTTATGTTGGGTTTCTAGTGAGATTTTTTGTGATTTGGGGGTATCATGTGTGTTTTGGCCTGATGCAATGTTTGTGTGCATAAATTGAGAAGTAACCATGAGACTGATTAATGATTTGGATATTTTTTGTTCATTTAATTCTTCAATGTTTTAATTGCATGTTCTGTTATATTTTTGAAAAAAACATGTGATTCCTAATATAAACCATTAAACTTTTTTTTGATGAATGAGCTAAGTTCACTATTTGAAGTCCCCGGCCCACCCCGGATAGCCCTCCCCGCACCCTGGACAACCCTCCCCGCACCCCGAACAGTGCCCCCGTCCCCCGAACATCCCTCCACTCACTCCGGACAGGCCTCCTTGTACGCCGGATAGGCCCCCCGCCCCCCGGACAGCTCCCCCGCACCCCGGACAGCCCTCCCCGCACTCCGGACAGGCCCCCCGCACTCCGGACAGCCCCCCCGCCCCCCGCACAACCCTCCCCGCACTCCGGATAGGCTTCCCCGCAACCCGGACACCTCCCCCCTCACCCCGGACAACCCTCCCACACCCCGTACAGCCCTCCCCGCACCCTGGACAGCCCCCCGCCCCCCGGACAACCCACCCCACACTCCGGACAACCCTCCCCGCACCCCAGACAACCCCCTCGCACCCCGGACAACCCTCCCCGCACCCCAAATGACCTTAGAATTCCATGAAACCGTACGAAAATGGCCGTTGTGTGAATTGTGAAATGGTCGGGCAAACGACAGGTTAATCGGAGGTGTCGTTTGACCGCGGTGACCAGAAACGCGTTTTCGAAGTCATAAAACACCAGAACGGCTTGAGACAGTCGAATTCGGATAAAAAATGATCCGAATTACCTTAAAACACACGAAAACATTAGGAATATTATTCTTGATGTTTAGGAAGAGACGGAACTCCCATCGGACATACGGTGTGCGCGGTACGACCGATTGTCTCGTTTTCAGCAGCTCGACGCGTGCTAAAAGGGCGCGTTGGGGGGGGGGGGTCAATACCACCCGAACGACCTCGGAATACCATTAAACCGTACGAAAATAGCTGTTGTGTGAATTGTGAAATGGTCGGGTAGACGACACATCAATCCGAGGTGTCGTTTAACCGCGCTGACCGGAAACGCGTTTCTAGAGTCATAAAACACCAAAACGGCGTGAGACGGTCGAATTCAGAAAAAACGTGATCCGAATGACCTGAAACCACACGAAAACATTCGGAATATTATTTGTGACATTTAGGAGGAGACGAAATGCCCATCGGACATGCAGTGCACGCGGTACGACCGATTGTGTCGTTTTTAGCAGCTCAGCACACGCTAAAAGGGCGCGTTCGGGGGTCAAAACCACCCGAACGACCTCACAATGCCATGAAACCATACGAAAATAGCATTTGTGTGAATTTTGAAATGGTCGGGCAGACAGAACATCAATCGGAGGTGTCGTTTGACCGTTGTGATCAGAAACACGTTTCCAGAGTCATAAAACACCGGAACAGCGTGAGACGGTCGAATTCAGAGAAAACATGATCTGAATGACATGAAACCACACAAAAACATTACGAGTATTATTCATAACATGTAGGAGGAGACGACACACCCATCGGACGTGCGGTGCGCGCGGTACGACCGATTGTGTCGTTTTCAGCAGCTCAACGCGCGCTAAAAGGGGGCGTTGGGGGGTCAAACCACCCGAACAACCTCAGAATGCCATGGAACCATACGACAACAGCCATTGTGTGAATTGTAAAATTTTCAGGTAGAAGGAACGTCAATCCGAGGTGTCGTTTGACCGCGGTGACCGGAAACGCATTTCCAGAGTCATAAAACACTAGAACAACGTGAGACGGTCGAATTCGGAGCAAACGTGATCCGAATGACCTGAAACCACACGAAAACATTAGGAATATTATTCGTGATGTGTAGGAGGATATGACATGCCCATCGGACGTGTGATGCGTGCCGTACGACCAATTTTGTTGTTTTCAGCAGCTCGGTGCTCGCTAAAAGGGCACGTTGGGGGGTCAAAACCACCCGAAGGACCTCAGAATGCCATGAAACCGTACGAAAACAGCAGTTGTGTGAATTTCGAAATGATTGGGCAGACGGAACATAAATCAGAGGTGTCATTTGACCGCGGTGACTGGAAACGCATTTCCGGAGTCATAAAACACCAAAACAGCGTGAGACGGTCGAATTCAGAGTAAACGTACTCCGAATGACTTGAAACCACACAAAAAAATTAGGAATATTATTCGTGATGTGTAGGAGGAGACGAAATGCCCATCAGACGTGCGGTGCGCGCGGTACGACCGATTGTGTCGTTTTCAGCAGCTCGGCGCGCGCTAAAAGGGCGCGTTGGGGGGTCAAAACCACTCGAATGACCTCAGAATGCCATGAAACCGTACGAAAACGGCCGTTGTGTGAATTGTGAAGTGGTCGGGTAGACGACACGTCAATCAGAAGTGTTGTTTGACCGCGGTGACTGGAAACGTGTTTCCGGAGTCCTAAAACACCAGAACGGCGTGAGACCATCGAATTCAGAGAAAACATGATCCGAATGACCTGAAACGACACAAAAAAATTAGGAATATTATTCGTGAGGTGTAGGAGGAGACGACATGCCCATCGGATGTGCGGTGCACACAATATGACCAATTGTGTCGTTTTCAGCAGCTCGGTGCGCGCTAAACGGACGCATTGGGGGGTCAAAACCACCCGAATGACCTCAGAATGCCATGAAACCGTACGACAACGACCTTTATGTGAATTGTGAAAAGTTCAGGTAGACGGAACATCAATCAGAGGTGTCATTTGACCATGGTGACTGGAAACACGTTTCCAGAGTCATAAAACACCAAAACGGCGTGAGATGATCGAATTCAGAGAAAATTTGCTCTGAATGACCTTAAACCAGACGAAAACATTAGGAATATTATTCGTGACATGTAGGAGAAGACGACATGCCCATCGGACGTGCGATGCACGCAGTACGACCAATTGTTTCGTTTTCAGCAGCTCGGCGAGCGCTAAAAGGGCGCGTTGGGGGGTCAAAACCACCCAAATTGGAATGCCATGAAACTGTACGAAAACAGCCGCTGTGTGAATTGTGAAATGGTCAGGTAGACGACACATCAATTGGAGGTGTCGTCTGACCGCAGTGACCGGAAACGTGTTTTTAGAGTCATAAAACACCAAAACGGCGTGAGACGGTCGAATTCGGAGAAAACGTGCTCCGAATGACCTGAAACCACACGAAAACATTAGGAATATTATTCGTGACAAGTAGGAGGAGACGACACGCCCATCGGACGTGCGGTGCGCACGGTACGACCGATTGTGTCGCTTTCAGCAGCTCGGCGCGCGCTAAAATGGCACGTTGGGGGGTCAAAACCACCTGAACGACCTCAGAATGCCATGAAAGCATATGAAAATGGCCGTTGTGTGAATTTTGAAATGGTCAGGCAGACGACATGTCAATAGGAGGTGTCGTTTGACCGTAGTGACTGGAAACGCGTTTCCGGTGTCATAAAACACCGAAACGGCGTGAGACGGACGAATTCAGAGCAAACGTGCTCTGAATGACCTTAAACGACACAAAAACATTAGGAATATTATTCATGATGTGTATGAGGAGACGACACGCCCATCAGACATGTGGTGCGTGCTGTACGACCGATTATGTCGTTTTCAGCAGCTCGGCATGCGCTAAAAGGGCGCGTTGGGGGGTCAAAACCACCCGAATGACCTCAGAATGCCATGAAACCATACGACAACAGACGTTGTGTGAATTGTGAAATGGTTGGGTAGATGACATGTCAATCGGAGGTGTCGTTTGACCGCGGTGACCGGAAATGCGTTTCCAGAGTCAGAAAACACCAAAACGGCGTGAGATGGTCGAATTCGGAGCAAACGTGCTCCGAATGACCTGAAACCACACGAAAAAATTAGTAATATTATTCGTGATGTGTAGGAGGAGAAATAACACCCATCAAATGTGTAGTGCGTGCGGTACGACCGATTGTGTTGTTTTCTGCAGCTCGGCGCGAGCTAAATTGGCGCGTTGGTGGGGTCAAAACCACCCGAACGACCTCGGAATGTCATGAAAGCATAAGAAAAAAATCCTTTGTGTGAATTGGGAAATGTTTGGGCAGACGACACGTCAATCGGAGGTTTCCTTTGACCGCGGTGACCAGAAACGCGTTTCCGAAGTAATAAAACACCAGAATGGCGTAAGACGGTTGAATTCGGAGCAAACGTGCTCCGAATGACCTAAAATGATAGCATTTCTTAAATTGGGGGTTTTAAATTATTATAGCACCATGATTTGATGTCAGATTTAATTTTATTATATGTATATAATAACTGAATAATTATGTCTAATTTACGTTTGTTTTGTTTTGTTGTTTTTTTGTCTTATTGTAGGTTTATTGAAGTAGAAGATTGAAATGGATGGACCTGCTCAGATCGTTGAAGCACGTTTATCATTTATTGTTTATAAAGATCTTGATGTTTATTATGTTTGAATTTTTTTTTCCATTTTTTATGATTTTTACCTCGTTTTATCTCTGCTTTTGCACCGTGAATTAAAAAAACACAATTCGTACATTTCATTAAAAAATGAAAAACCACAAAAAATACCACAAATTAACCCTAACACATTTTTATGTTAAGTTTTCCAAAAGATAAGTTTATATTGAAATAAAAAATTTATAAATATGCTAGAATTTATATTTAAAACAGGCTCTCCATTAAGAGGTAGTAAAATTACCTTTTTAGAGAAATACAAATTTTAAGCATAAAATTTGATTTAATATTACCGTATGCTTAATAAACCTATTAGATGAATAAGAAAAATATGTTATTTAATATTATACATATACATATATATATTTCTTTAATATATATATATATTTCTTTAATATATATATATATATATATTTAATATTATATATATATTAAAATATTTAAAACATATTATATATATATATATTTAAAATATTTTATGTAATATTATATATATAAATATTTTCTTTAATATATATATATATTTCTTTAATATATATATATATATATATTTTATTTAATAAATCAATATATATATATATATATTTCTTTCACTAGGAATTTATTTTTAAATTTTTTTCCCCAGACTAGCGACCGCCTTTGGCGGTCGCTATAGGATGCCTGCCGGGCGACATTAGCGACCGCCATTGGGGGTCACTGTAGGCCGGAATTTCAGTCACCTAAAGCGACCGCCATTGGTGATCTCTAAGGGTGACCAGGCATGCCGCCTTGAGCGACCGCTAGGCGGTCGCTGTAGGCCAGAATTTCGGCCACCTAAAGCAATCGCCACTGGCAGTCACTATTGGCCTATTATGACGAAGCTAAAGCGACCCCCAATGGCGGTCGCTGGGCAGTCTCTAGAGGCCTAGAGCGATCTCCAATGATAGTCTCTATTGACCAATTTTTTAGTGGTGAATGATTTCTTAGATGGAAATTAATTTTGAAATATCCCTTGAAATAACTATTGATTAAAATATCCTTTCAATTTTGAAGACAATTTTTTAAAATGAAACACAATTATAAAATAAAAAATTTGTTTTAAAATAAAATTTTAGTGTTTTAAAGGAAGTTTTAATTCATTAATTCTTCATGATAGTAAGAAAAATCTCTCAATATGTATAAGTTAAAAAAACATTCCTTCTATATTTTTTTGGAAAAGTTATAAAGAACATTACTTAAAAAAGACAAAAATAATCCTTTCAAACAATTTTTTATAAATATAAAAATGAGTAAAAATGAACTAAAAAAATCATAAGATAATATTAAAAACATTTTTGGATTTTTTTAGAAAATCAATGTCATGGAAGAAAAAGAAAGTTTCAAGGGAAAATTAAAAAATTTAATTTTTTAAAATAGAAACAAAATATTAATATCATATCACTGAAATGAGAAATAATAAAATTAATATATTATGTGTATTCAATATAAATACAAATAAAAAAGTGGAAATTAAACATAAAATAATCAAAATTCATCACACACAAAATAATATCATGAAAAAAATCAATTAAGTAGAAGGTTAACCCAAATAATAGAAATTGGGGTAGGAATTACCTTACCATTTTATAATCTATCAGATCTCATTTCCCATAAAAGTAATAATTATCAAATGAAACATTGAATAAAATTATGATAATTAAAATCAGGATATTATATATCAAATTTCAGAATATACCCCACACACATGAAATAAGTGACGAATAATGCATATATCTTAGAGAAGAAAAAGTGATACAAGAAACCCTTACAAAGTTAATATCATTAAGGAGATAATTAATTAATGGGGTGATTATGTATAAAATAATTATATACAAAAAAATATAAGTGTGATTAAAACATTAAAAAATAAACATTTATTCCACACATAATTTTGGTATAATATAATCAATTAAAAAGATGTATAACCCAATGAATGGGTATTGAACCTGAGGGGGTGAACCTGATTTGAGGGGATACCATTAGTCTCCACCACTTTAGGCCTCCCTAGGCCTTTTACACTCTACTCCACCTATACTTCCTTCCAGAATAAAAATAATAATGATGAGTTAAGAAACCCCTTACCTTACACTCCCCTTTAGTTTTTGTTAATTTAATCTTCTGTATAAAGGTCTAAAGAATGTTATTAATTCATTAAAAATTTATATTAATATTTACTATACCTTATATTATACTTTTATTACTTCTTACCACCCATTCATCAATAATATTTCATTATTAGCATTATTTTAGGTGCGTTCATTTGAGGGTTTCATAATCATTTCATTTGAGTATAATTATGAATTTAATTTTTAAATATAAATTAAACACTATAAGTGTAATTAAATGGTATTAATTCACTTAAATTACTTTAAATGTTCCCATATATCATTTCTATTTCTTACATGAGTATGATTCATTTGATAGAATATTAATGATAAATGGTTAGTTTAATTTGGCGGGTTTTCGGACTATCAGGAAGTAGTTTTGTTTTATTTAATATTATGTATATATATATATTAGTTTTAGAACATTAAATAGGTTATAATATACTTATTAAAATATTATTTATGTACAATAATAGTTTTATGACAAAAAATTAAGGCAGTAATTAAAAATGAACAAAATGATTATTCACGGCGGTGATTAACCGACATAATTTGGATAATAGTTTCGTTTCTTTGAATAAGAGGAGATGAGAAATAGAATGGTTATGAGAGATTACATCAATTAAATAAAACTAAATTATATATCTATATTTATAATGCCTTTATGTATGAATTAGGTGAGAATAATGTAGTATAATAAAATAAAATAAGAGTGTTGTTTTGATAAAATTACATTTTGAATGTCACCTCCTTGAAGGATCCCTTAAAGACCTCAGAAATGATCTTTGGGTGATACCAAGATCACTTGGACATGGGGAGAGTGGTTAGGAGAGAATTTGGTATATATTTTATTAGGATTAATGATTTTGAGGAGAAATGGTAAAATGATGAGCGGTATTTAAACATGAGGAGGTGTGGTTTTAAGTGACTAAATAATGATTATTTTTTAATTAAAGCCAACAACATTGAGGTTGAATTAATTTCCCTGATTTTTTCTAATAATTAATTTTGTAAAATCTGGTTAGGTTTTAAATACACTCCAACCGACCATTTATTGTTTTATTATTGATCTATTTTATGATTTTACCTTTTAACATTAGCCTGTTACATTATTTTCCATATACCGTGGTAAATATTTATTTTTACTAAATAAACTTATTTTTATTCCTAAAAATACAAATGAACTTAATACATTATTTTTAAATTATTATTGAAAATTTGGATTGCATTTTACCAATTTTAATTCATATAATTGGTAAAATTATATTTAAAATTAATCCCGCAGATGCAACGAGAAAGCGGGGTTTTAAAGTGAAAAGGTCAAACATTTCAAATGCTTTTATATGAAATTTCAATGTGAAAATTATTTCAATAACCTAAATTGGATTTATTTATTTATAACTTAAATAATTATTATTTAAAATAATTTTAAAATATAATGTAACATTATAAATTATTTAGATAAAAAAATCAATTTTCAAATAAAATGCAGTATTTTTCACTATTCATAAAAAATTAAACTTATCATAAAAATAAAGAAATTAAACCTAATATAATTTTGATATCTCAATTTGAAAAAAGAATTTTATTTTTTCAAATAAAATCTATAAAATTTTCAAAAATTTTGTTTTAAATAGGCGCACCATTAAAAGGCAGAAAAATTACATTTTAGAAATATATAGCATTTTTATATTTATAATTGGATTTATTATTTTAATAATCCAATAAAACTTAATGAATGAATTTAAAAACATCTTATTAGATATAAAACATAGAGAAATTTCATTAATATTTTTCACCAATAGTTATTAATTTAATTTATTAATATAAAATTCTATTTTGGGTATAAAAAAAAGTTTTTTTATAAAAACATATCCTTTATGTTCAATTGGTTTTTATTTTTATTTCTAATTAACTTGTAACCAATGAATTTATTTTATAAAAATGTGTAAAATATATTTTCATAATTTATGTTAACCCATTCAGTCCTGTTATTCTAATTGCTATGTGATAATGGTTGTATTAAAATAGTAATATTTTGGAGTTTGTTTAGGCTCGATGCTTTGTGCATGGTAATATATCAAATAGATTTAATTTATTTTAGAAAATATAAATTGAGTAAAATATTGGGGTGTTACACCTTTTCATTTTATTCACTATTTGAGGCTCAATATAATGGGGATATGATGACCAAAACTTGAATGGGAAACCATACTTATTCCTAGAAAACACATTCACAGTGGATTTTTTAGTTTCTTAGGTAGTGAGATTACTTTTATTGGTTGTACTATTATAGTTTCATATCTTTATATGAGTGTTATTGTGTGGATATGGTGTATGAGATTTTTATCTTTCCCTGGGTAATGTGAGTGGGTGAGTTAATGTATCATGGATAGACACAGTAGTTCAAATGTCATGCGCTTGAAAACCTATGTTTGATATAGGTTTTAATTAATTAAATTCCAATAATAATATATTAAATGTTTTCAAAAATACATAATTGATGAATTTTAATTAATTTAACTTGGTCATGTTATAATTATGTTTAATATGGTAGTGACTAATGTTCCGGTACTGATGTTCTGGGCTTAGGATTTGGGTGAAATTTAGATGGTCAAGCTTGGAGGTTGTGGGTAAGCCCTTATGGAATGATATTAGGGTTTTTTCATTTGTGAATTCAAGTTAATTACTTAAATTTTGTTAATATATTAGTTTTTAGTGAAATATTTGAGTCTTTGTTTTGCCATTTCAGATCATAAAACCTTGATGAAATCCCATGGTTCCACCTAGCGATGAGATTGATGATGTTTATTAGGTAAGTAATGATCTTATTATTCCTCTAAATGTCAAGGTGTGTGGGATTGATCATGCTCCCAAGGTTTTCCCTGCATTTATGTCCATAAATATTCATTGCTATATATTTTTTTCTCTAGAACTAGTAAGATTCATAGGTCATCATCAGTGTGGACCAACTATGACAGACATCACCTGGTTATTCAACTGCATCACCATCTATATTTCGATGGTATTAGTGGTCCTATGCGTGTTGAGAATTTTATTTATAATTATGAGGTTATTTTGGATCCAGTGGAGACACTAAATGACTGATGAGTGAAAATGATGTCCTATATGCTTCAGGGAATCACCAATATGTGGTGGGGTATCATGGTATAGGCCAAGAGGAATGGTGAATTATCATGAGAGACCTTTAAGAACATATTATTAAAGGTGATCTTCCAAGATATGTTTAATGTGAAGTGATCATAGGAGTTTATGGAGGTGAAAGATGTGAAAATGTTTAGGATGAACTATAAAAATCACTTTGGGGAGTTGATATTATTTTCCTTATTGCTGGCTAGAAATGAGTCCTGAAAGGAAAATAGATTTGAGATAAATTTTCAACTAAATGTGAGGCACTAGGTGAGGATGTTCAAGTTGACATCATACTCAGATAGGGTCTACAAGTCACTTATCATTGAGAAGGGCCTAGTGAAGAATAGTATAGTAGGTTTCCACCCATTTTTAGTGGTATGGGTGATAGTTTCTCTAGTAGGTTTGTCGATGTCTCTTTAATTAGTCAGACGATGAGGTCTGTTGAGATGATCTACGATATCAAGAGACCTCCTTGTAGAAAAAAGGGTTCTTCGGATCCTTTAACTAGATATGTTTTTTAGATATGCTTTAGTGCAGGAAATCAGGCATTTTCATTGCACATATACAATTCTATTGAAGGAGTTCCATGTATGTTGTAGGATGAGATATCTTTAGAGTCTTTGAATAAGTTATTATTATCTAGGTTCAGGTAGAGGTTTAGGGTAGATTTGGGATTTGAGATCTTGGCCAAGAGGACCTAAAATATATAATAGGGTAAAATTTTTGAGGTATGAACCTAGAGTTATCTGAGGGTATTTTGGGAAATAATAGCCACATACCCTCATGTGTTAATTCCTTAGGTGAGATAGGAATCATAGGGTAAAGCTCATGTATCTGATGCTGGTAGAGTATAATTATTAGATAAAGCTATAACTGATAGAGAATATAATACTTATACTACTAGAGGTATGTTTTTATTATCTTTGATTCTCTTAGTTAATTATTTGATATAGGGGTGTCTCACTATTTTATTTCTTCTAGAGTTATGTCTATATTTTCAATACATGTAGAGTTTTCCCCTAGGATATGGGTTCTTGATACACCTCTTTTGAAGAGGTTGGATAATTTTGAAAGGTTCCTAACATGTGTTGTAGGAGTTGGAGGCCACATATATTTGTTGAATTTCCTTGTTCTAGGAATTTCAAGCTTTAATTTCATCTTAGAGTTGGATAAGTTAATGTGGTTCTTGGATTTCAAATATTTATACCGAAAGTGGGTGTCTTTTACCTCCCGTAGGGTGGAATATTATGTTTTTTGGGATAATGGGACATGGAGGAAAGAATAGTAGGGCCAAACTTCATATGAAGAAGAGCCATTACAATATAGGAAAACATTATGGTTCTTGAAGGGAAACAATTTATAGTTCCAACTACTTTTCTTACAATGGTTGACTGCTTCTAGGATATTTATTTGGATGAATTCTCATGACTACCTCCTGAAGTGGAGATTTATTTTTTTACTAATCTAGGACCATGCATATAACCCAAATCAATTCCTCCTTATTGTATGTGACTAGATAAGTTGATAGAGTTGAAGGTTCAACTTGGGGACCTTGAATAGAATGGTTTTTTTACCTGAGTACCTATCCTTGGGGTTTTGTAGTTTTATTCTTAAAAAATACATATGGTAACCTCAGGTTATGGATGGATTAAGGGAAATTAAATTAGTTTATGTTGAGGAATATATATCCATTACAGAGGATAGATGACCTGTTTGATTAGTTTATGGGAGCCCAATGGTTCTCCAAGGTCAACCTATGGCCTGGTTATCACTAGTTATGAGTCAGGGAAGATAATGTATCAAATATAAAATTTATGAGTATATATAAGATATATGAGTATCCTGTGATTGTATTCATATTGATTAATATGAAAATGGTGTTAATGGTTTTCATGAACTGATTTTTTTCATCCCTAATTATATTCCTTCATCATGGGGTTTGTAATGAACAACTTATTTTCATTGGAATGAAAATAAAATGAACCATTACTAGGACTAATGAAACATCCCCAAGATGCCAAAAGGCTATAAATTAATGTTTAAGGGTTTCAAATACAAGTTTGAGATGATTTAACCTTGAAGAAATAAAAACATTGACCCAACAAACCATAACCAAACAACTCACTATATAATGCATGAATAGATGAAAGACAACTTAACCATTTAATTTATCTCAAAAATAACCCAAAGTGTACTAAAGAGGAAGATAAAGAAACTATCCCAGAAAATATTGGAAACCCACAAAAGACTATGAGTCAACCACAAGTCTCCATACTTTAATCACCAAACAACCCAAGTATCATAGGGTGGTGCTAAAGACGTCTGATACTTTACCTTTTCCCATGTATCAGAAGGTAACATCTATAAAAAACCAAAGTTCCAAAATAGGGGTGGTTATAAAACTCAGTAGTTTTTCCGCAATAAATTTCCTACACAAGCAACATGGGTAGAAAATTTAGCATCATTTATATAAACTAGTTTATATAAAACAATTTCCCAAAATAGTTTATAACTAAATATAAATAAGTTCCAAAACCATTTATAAAAAAAGTACATGAGTTCTATTTTAACCAATTTTCTAGAGAGTCACATTTATAGAAAAATAACAAAACAAGGCTTTAAAACCATTTCTAAATATCATTTTGGAATAACCATTCCATAATTCACAACACACACACATATGAATGCTTCTTTTGGATAGTTATATACTCATGAGCGGTCTCTTGTCCAATCACATTGTATCCCAATGAAGCATGCCCCCAATCCACAGTCATGAACCTTATACCCCAATGGTACATGTATCTTAATCAGGGGAATGTCAATAATGGACTCACACAACCCAATATATTCCAAAACCATTATAAATAACCATTTCTATAAAACCATTCTTTTATGAAAAAACATAAAAAAACAGAATTCCAAACACCCATTTAACTTCAATAAAACCATTAATTTTATTGAATAACCTTTAATCAAATCGATTTGTTATAATTCAAAAAAAATAATATTTTAAAAATTCATTTTAAAATCAATAATCAAACATTTTAGTTACAAGCACCAATTTCCCAAATTTTCAAAACCATTACCAAGAAAGTTTCTAACAATCATAAAGAATCCAATTCAAAATAAAATATACATTTGGTAATCTATTTGAAATAATTAAAATTATTTATACTAAGAGTATTCAAAAGTGAATCCACCTAACTCGAAGGTTTTGATGAAAACTGAAAACAGATGAATAATACCCACATAATTGGGTAAGAATTCCATGAAACCGCCTTAGATCTATTCTCCTATCAACAAAGAGACCAAATATTAACATATTTGACATCCAAAATATTATATATAAACATAAAAGGAATAAATATAAGAAACCAAGAGGATAGGAGAAGTAGATCTAAGAGAACATGATAAGAACGGTAGACAACAAGCACTTACTGTGAGAATAGGGATTTTAAATGCCAAATAAAGGCTTTGGATTGATTCCAATTCGCTTGGGAGAGGTTATCCTACCTTAAAGATATAATATTATCAAGTTAAGTCTTCATAGGAGGAAAAAATAATCCTATAGAGTCCAAAATGTGTGAGATCCACTTTTTTAGGATCTCGGTTTAACCCTACGTAGGGTTTAGTCACACGGTTAGACAAACCGTGCACTGACCTTACATTAGCTACTGACTGGGCAGACCGTCGCCCAACCACCACACATAGTTTCTATAAAAATGTGCACCCCATGCCAATGATACTTACCAACTTCTGAAACACTGCACGATTTATCCTAGGATTCCACATGGTTTAGAAAAACCCTATGCCGCCCTTGAACTTCCACTTTCTCCCCAAAAACTCCTTGAAATATACCTGAAACACCTAGATGTTTTTATGAAATATTTTATTTAAATAATTTTTATTTTTAAAATATCTTGATTTTCCCACACTTATGAGTTTAAATGAACCACGATATTCCCTTCATATAAAATTACTTTTATATCCAACCCGTTAGGTAAGCGGGAATAATTAAAACTAACTTATGAAAATGCATTGTGAATTAATTGGCTATCAATTATTTATGAATAATATAAACATATATTTTTATTTTTGTGTGAATTACTTTTTCTAATGAAATTAATGAGATATATATGTGTTTTATACTCAATTTTTTTTTGATATTCATTTTAGTCATAGAGTATGAATAAAACCCTATTTTATGTATAAAAACCATTTTTTAAAGGTTAATTGTACACCTTTGAATTGAGAACCCCGTTTAAATTAATATTTTGAAACATTAATAAATTTTATATGAAAACCTAAGAATTTTATTTTAAAGTGGGATATAAAAATTTACTTTGGATGAATTTCTGATATTTTTCTAATAATATTCATGTTTTCATGGATAGTAAAAATATGCTAAATTTTAATTGAAAATAATTTTTTTATTGAATTAATTAAAATGTTTAAATTATATTATTGAATGGTTTTAAAGTATAAATATAATATCTTTTTACCATTTAATATAATTTAGTTCATTATAATTAATCTTACATTAAATTCAGATGTAAAAACATTGCAATCGTTCATAATATTTTAACTTTTAAAACAGGTTTTCTCATTTCAAAAACAGGATTAAATTTAAATTAGTTACTATAAATTCTGTGTTTTGAATTTTTAAAAATGGTCTCCATATTTGGAATTATTAGGTTAAAATTATTTAAATAGATTTATTTTATTTTTGGATAATATGAATAGTAACTTTGGTAAATTTTATTAACATGGTAAAAGGGTAAATCAGGTAATTAAGATTAAAAATAATATTATAAAATTATCCTAAAACTTGTATTAATATAATTGGTTGATTATAATTTTCCCTAAAACCTACTTGGGTCTAAATGGTATCCAGTTAAACCCACTTGGATGAGATTAGGACATTTAATTTATTCTGTTTAAAGAAAAGTGAAGTATGTCTCACTCAAACATTAATAGTTAAATTATTTTTAATATAAGGTTATACATAAGATAAATTATATTTTAAATTATTATTTTAAAGGAAAAAGGTATTTATTTATCATAAAAAATTATTTTAAATTTTTAGTAAATAAATAATTACCTTAAATACTTATACTTGGATGATGAAAAAATTAATTAATTGATGAGAAATCAACGAAACAAATTTTACTAAAATAGTAATAACAATAAAAAGGGAAAAAATCTTGAAAATATATCATTGGTAAAGTATATATCGACCATAATCATCCAATTTTAGACTCTTTAACCATTTGGAGGCTTATAAAATAGATTATGAAACTTATATTATTTTATTTAAAGTAATGGATTTTTTTTTCATATTCATGTTTTAAAAGTGTAGAATTTTTAATGTCGATTTTTTCCAAATATAAATTCAACCAAAAGTATTATTATGAAATATAATGGATTTATTTTTATCATATTATTTTATTTTTAATTTTTATTCCATAAATAAGTATTTTAAATATCTACACAATATTGAGGTTGTAATTATTTTATTAATGGACATATCAAATAAATGTTATAAAAAAATTTAAATAAATATAATTTGGGATAATTATTATGTAAAATTAATTTTATATATTACCTTGACCCCTTAGGGATATAATTAAATATTGTTTCTAGGTTTTATTCTTATTTTTATATTTTTAAAAATCCATTAAATAAATAGTGTAAAAATTGACACAATTGATATTTTGTAAACATAAGGTTTTATTAAATTATTTAAAAATAATAAAACATTTTTAAAAATATATAATAATTATTATATAGTATAAAATGTTATAAATTATTCATTTATGGTGTAATTTAATTCAAATAAGTAAATATTTTACCCTTTTAATATCAAAATATTTGTTACCCTAGTTAAAAATTAAATTGAATAACTAAGTGTTAATTAAAATGATAATGCTTAAATTGACAAAAAAACTTATATAATTTTTTTTGATGGTATTAAAACCCTATATATTCTCATATTATAAATTGGGATATTCTTGTGGTTTTTAACTGAGTTTTTATTTTATTATAAATTAATATTTTTGAGGTTTCCAAAAGTGCCCCTCACCTCAATTATAAATAGGAACTTGCTCCCTCAAATCTTCACTTCATTTTGAGCGTTCAATCATGAACATAACCTGACCATTTACCTTCTAAAATTCATTATAAACATCCTATAGGTCCTGATATTTTTTAAAGACAAAATCTAGTGCTGTAAGTAGAGTTTTTGAGGAGGCACGTCAAAGAAGAGGTAATATCATTTACCGATTATTTCAAACTTCTTTCTTCTTATAATTACACCTCATGCGTTGTTTCATTATAAAGTAATAATTATAGTATTAATTATATATTGAGAGTTTATTATGATTATTAAATAACCATAGTCCCCCTTCTACCCATCCTATGAAAAATGAAATCACCACGCGTGCGTACGTACGACTTACCTTCTCCGCACCGTGGTGTAATCCATTTTTCACAACCACCTTACATGGATGGGTATAATGATGGAATTAATATATATATATATATGATTGATATAAAATTATATATATTTTAAGATACTATACACTATCCACTTCTATACCATTCAACAATTATAGGAACAATATCGTCGCTCATGCGTATGTACGACCTACCGTCTCTATATTGCGATGTGATTTGTTCTATATAACATTCATTAAAGCATGATTATATAAATGAATTGAATGAATAAATATTATATATATTATACTAATAATATGATTTAAATTATATAATTATAACCTAAAAAGAGTAATAAGAACTTATCCGACAAAACATGCATAAGAACATAAAGCAATTAATACCTGAATAACAATTAACAAATGAAATATTACTAACAAACAGATGAAAATATGATTATAAATGTTATAATAAAAATGATTTTGATTCTGTAATAAATCATTTAAATTATTTAAATCATTATACATGAGGTTAAAATACATACAAATCATATCAGAACAAAGGCAAGGCATAACTTTGAAAATCTTATTTTTATCTGAGATTGTTTATTTGTAAGTATTTACTATGGTATATTTATCATCCACATACATATTTCCCAAAGATGTATTTAAAAATATTCTTTATATAATTATATAATTGTTTAAATTAAATTTTACCCATTTTTTTATTTTTACTAAATGATACGAAATGAATCTTTTTTCATTTTCGGTACGAGGTACTTGTTGACCTTTTCAGCAAAATTATGTGAATAATGTTTTTTAAACTTGTATGACATGAAATTTCGTTTACGATTTCATAATGAATTATTTCCTTGAATCTTCCCCTAAAATATTATAAGTTTAATTTTACATAAAATTTTTTCTTCTAAAATTGTGTGTCTTTTTTAATAAGAAAATTATTTTTGAATAGAACGGATATTTTCCTCAAGAATTAATTTCCAGTGTTTTCTTAAAATTATTTCCCATCTAAGATAAAAATCTTTAAATAGGTTTATATTTCTATCCCTGTTATTACTATGATTTTATTGTGTTTATGATGGATTTTTATTTAGGAAATCCATTTTTTATATCAATTATGATGTAATGATGTTTAAGAAACCCATTTTATTTCATGGGTTATGTTATGGTGAAGGTTTTTATGTTTTTGTGGAACACGTAAGAATGTTTTAATTATGAGATATGTGGTACCTAAATCTACCTCCAATTAATTGGGTAAATATTTATATCTAATGAGATAGACATGAATGGAATGTCAAGTAAATCCAGTTCAGCAATACAAGACTGGAATGAGGAGTGAAATCAATTTAGTAATGGACTTTGTCAACAATGATGGTCTTGGAAATGAGCCTCGACTAATATGAAATGATTTTATATGATTATGTGTGTATGAAATGAAATTTCATGTCTTATGTTATGAATATTTGGATTACATTTCACTTTTATTATTTATCCCATGACATGATATTATGATCTTTTATATGGAGGATAATATTTTCAAATGTTATGTTCTTATGATTATGATATGATTGATATTTACCTTGTTTACCCTTATTGATCATATGAGCTCACCCTTTTATATGTTTCTTTTTCCCAGGTCATGAAGAAGGGTATTATCTAAGATATTTTAAAAAGGATTATAGTTATAAGCAAATAAACATGGGACAATGTAGATGTTATATGAACAAATTGTTTATGTTTCCCTGTTTCTAAAGACAATAAACCTATATGGTCCTAGCTTAGTTTTTTATGTTATTTAATAAATATTCTACAATGTTGATGTAAAATATATATGTAAAGTATGGTCCATTATAGTTTGTATCAGAGAAAATGTATAGTTAACCTTTGAAAACTAGGACGAGAGAACCTTAGTAAAAACCCAAGGGATACGTCTATTTGAAGGTTATAATCCTATCCGAGTGTTTTAGATATGTTCATGAATAACCTAGGATAAAACCTGAAGTTCCATAAATTTAAATTTTATTCTTGAATTATGTGGTTTTCACATTATGATTAGTGTTTCTCACGTATGATTCTTGGTTTTAGTCATTGGATAGAACTCGAAGGAACCACATTAATGCTGAATGCGACAAGAAATGAAATGATTGTGTGTATGAGAAACCAAATGTTATGGGAGATGGAATGAAAAATCTTGTATCCATGCTCAAATAACTTTATCAAGCTATAAATCATTACAGACTTCCTAATGAGAAAAGGAGGGAGAAAAATTCTATTTAATCTTTAATATGGAATCATCCACCTTTATTCAGTGGGTCTTCTGATCCATTAGTGGATGAAAAATTCATCAGTAGCACTGAATAGTTATTTTCAATTCTATAATGTTATGAACATGATAGATCCATCTTAGCAGTATATTGTTTGGAAGGTGAATCTGATCAATGATGGAATCTTATCAAGAAAACAGGGCAAAGAGATGAAATTGAGTCCATAGAATGAGACGAGTTCGAGAAATTATTTTTCATTAATCACTTTCCTCGTATTCTTAGAAAAAATATGGATAAGGAGTTCCTTGAACCTAAGTTCAATGAAGATGAAACGATTGATACCTATGAAGAAAATTTTGTAAGACTTTCAAGGTATGCTTTTGAAATTATTATCCAACTTGAGAGTAAAATTTATCGATTCTTTAGTCACTTAAAACCAAGTATCCATAGTGAATTATGCATAACTGAATTCAATATCTACGAGGGAATTTTTGATGTTCTCTCAAGGTTGAGATGGATATTGGAGTAATCCATATGTCATATAGGTTTTATAAAAAGAGAAAAATGTAATTCCAAGGAAAATTTAAAGACCACATTGAAAAGAAGATGGGTTTTCCATTATGATAAAGGTGTAGAAAGAAACATGGAGGTAATTGTCTTAAAGGGACTAGTAAATGTTTTAATATTGTAAAAGAAGGTCATCGGGCAGTTGAATGTTTAAGTGATGAGAAAAATATGTCTAGTGATTCGAAAAAAGAGAAGTCTACACAGAATGCACCTCCTACACTTCAATGCTACAAGTTAAAGGGAATAAGGAATTATGTGAATCAAAACTCTAATCCAAGGGTTATTGATGATGATCAAAATCAACAAAATCTTAAGGCCAAAGGCAAAGGAAAGTCACATGCAATGACTATCGGTGTTGTGGAGTATGATAATTAAGTGGTGAAAGGTACACTTACCATCTAATGTAAAGTAGAAAATGTTTTATTTGATTATGGATCCACCTAATCTCATATTTCTTAAGAATTTTCTAATGGTATCTCCATATTACCTCAACAATTAGATGTTGAGATAGCTATGACAGCTCTTAGTGGCACAACGGTCGCATCAAAAGTTTATAATTCTTGTTTGGTTGAAGTTTGTGGGAATAATCTTCCATAAAATCTTGTGATACTTTTTATAGTGAAATTTTATGTTATTCTTGGCATTAATTGGATTTATCTATATATACGTCATATCAATTTCCAAGTAAGGGATGTCATATTTCATATTCCAGATCAATCTATGGTCGTCTATCAATGCAATGGTGAATATAACCATCTGGTAGAAATTTATTCCATCTTCTGGGTCTTGATTCCTATAAATGAAGGTTACCTATCTCAAATGTTTTGGAATAAACTCATGATTAAGAATAAAACCATCATATGGGAGTTTTATAATTTCTTTTTAGAGGAATTTCCATGTCTTCTACCAAATAGTGAATTTGATTTTTCAATAGAACTCTTACCGAGTGCTATGCCGATATCAAATACACCTTATATAATGGACCTATTTGATTTGTAGGAATTTAAGAAGTAACTCCAAGAGAATATTGATAAGGGATTCATACTTCCTAGTGCATCACCTTGGGGGGCACCTGTTCTGTTTGTTAATAAGAAATATGGATCAATAGACTATACATTGATTATCGGTAACTTAAAAAGATCACTATCTAGAAAAAATATCCTCTTCCCCACATTTGTGACTTATTTGACCAACTATGTGAATGTAAATACTTTTCCAAGATTGATCTTTATTCAAGATATAATCAATTTTGGGTAAAAAATAAGGATATACCAAAGACGACATTCTTTACAAGTTATGGACACTATAATTTATAGTGATTCCTTTTTGTCTTACTAATGAACCACTATCTTCTTGGATCTAATGAATAGAGTCTTCAGATACTATCTTGATCAATTTTTGGTAGTCTTTATAGATGATATTCTTGTCTATTCGAAGAGAAAGGAAGAACATGAAGGCCACTTGAGAATTGTATTGAAGACCCTAATAAAGGATAATCTTAATGTAAAATTTACCATGTGTGAATTTTTTTTCCAAAAAGTTTCATTTTTGGGTCACATAATCTCAAGAGAAGGGATATATATGGATCCCTAAAAAATAGAAGTTATTGAAAGTTATCTGAGACAAAAATGGTAACTGAGATCCAAAGTTTTCTTGGTTTGGATGGATATTATCGATGTTTTGTGAAATAATTTTTATGATTCTCTAATCTACTAACCAAGTTGACTCGAAAAGGATTTATGTTCATTTGGATGGAGGGATGTGAAGAGAATTTCAAAGATCTAAAAATAAGGTTAGCCAGTGCACCTGTGTTCACATTGCCTTGTAGTGGATAAAGGCTTGTGATCTACAGTGATTCATCCAATAAGGGACTGAGATGTGTTCTCATGCAAAATAATATGGTGATAGATTATGACTCACGGTAGTTGAAAATCCATTAGAAAAACTACCCAACTTCTGATTTGGAGTTATCTGCAGTAATATTTGTATTAAAGATATAGAGGCATTATCTTTATGCTGAAAGGTGTGGTATTTATATTGATCATAAAAGTTTAAAGAATATTTTCACACAAAAGGAGATGAATATGTTCCAAATAGGATATTTGGAGTTGGTGAAACATTATGACTTCTCAATACATTACTACCATGGGAAAGAAAACAAGGTGGAATATATTTAGAGGTGAAAATACCATTCTAGACTATCCATTATGAGAATAAAAAAAGATCCAATATTTATGGATTTTCAAAGAATGGATTTTGAAATTTTAAAGGGGAGAAATCTCTTCTTTCTCAAATTAATGTGCAACCATTTATATAAGTGAAGATTATGGAGGAATAGAAGAAAGATGTTGAGCTATAAAAGAAGGTGAGAAATGTTCCTGAATTCAACCTTGATTGTGATGAAATAATAAGGTTCAAGAACAAGGTTTTTATTCCTCATATACCAGAATTAATGATGGTGCTATTGGATAAGGCTCATAGTTCTTCATTCTCTATTAACCCTGGAGGCACAAAGATGTATAGGGACTTGAAAGAGTATTTCTGGTGGGATGACATGAAAAGAGATGTCACAAAATATGTTTCTTGATGCTTGGTTTATTATAAAGTTAAGGCAGATAGACAGAAGTCTAAGGGGATGTTACAACAATTACCCATACCATAATGGAAATTTTAAAACATCACTATAGCCTTTATTGTCAGAATTACCAAAATATCTGAAGTCTATAATGCTAATGGGTTATAGTTGACCACCTTACAAAGTCATCACACTTCATTTCTATTAGAGAGGATTTATATCTTGATCATATTTCCAAGATATATATAAAGGAAGTGGTAATACTTCATGGAGTACCACTTTCTATTATGTATGACCGAGATCCAAGGTTTACCTTGATGTTCTTGAAAAATCTTCAACATAGTCAAGATACAAAGTTAAGTTTCAGCACTTCTTATCATTCTCAGATAGATGGTCAGTCTGAGAGGACAATTCAAACTACGGAAGACATGTTGAGAGCTTTCTCTTTGGGGTTGAAAGGTGGTTGGGATCAACACCTACCTTTGGTGCAATTTTCTTACAACAATAGCTTTCACTCCAGTATTCAGATGACTCCTTATGAATCCCTCTATAGAAAGAAGTAAATAACTCTAACTTTGTTGGATGAAGTTGGGGAAAGAAAGCTATTAAGACCTGATGTTTTTGATGAAATTGTAAAAAAGGTTAGATCTATCTAACAACACATAAGAGTAGCTCATAGTCGAAAAAAAAGTTATGCTGACAAACGAAGAAAATAACTAAAGTTTGAAGTGGGTGCTAAGGTTTTACTAATAATATCTCCTTGGAAGAGAGTAATAGGATTTAGAAATAAGGGAAAGATGAGCCCTAGGTATATCGGTCCTTTTGAAATTCTAGGACAGATATCATTAGAGCTATCCGAGTCGTGGAGTGAGTTCTCCTGGATGATTGCTTTGTGAAATCTTTAGACTGAATCCCTAGCGTGTGTTTACGGGTCGTTGTGACTTACCTTAAGACTACGATTTTGAGTTTCAAGTACCTCTTGATGTTTCCCTTGTTATATGCTATGTGGAAATATAATGTGTATAAGTTACTGTACCTTTAATTTGTGTATTTCATTTTGGATTTTGGGGTCTCTGAAATGCACGGATTATTGTTGCCTATCGACTGGTCAAGGTTCCAGTGCTATGCTAATGTGTATAGCAACACTCGGGTCGAATCCTCGGTGATGATACTTTTTTTTATAGTCAGTTGTTTTTAGTTTATTGTATTTTGATTTGGGGGTTTGCTTTTAGAGATTAAATTAAGTGATTAATGATTGGTGTTTTATTTAACAATTTGATAAATATTGGGGTGAGTTCATTTTTAGTGAGTTAAGCTTGTGATATCCTGGAGCTTTTATTTATATTGCAGTTAATTTAACACCCATTTTTCAAGATAATGTTGATTGGAATTACTAAGTGTTAAGGATTTAATCCAAGCCTTAAATTTACTTAGTGTTCTAATATCAAGCAGAGCTTGTTTATGGTAGTGTATTTATGGTTCCAATAACCCATGGAAACCACACGTTAAACAAAACTTCCCATTAATCCATGACATGTTAAGTCCAACATACACAGTGTTAAATTAAAGAATATTCATTGAGCAAATAATTTCAATCACTTAACATCCCTAAATTTTGACTAACCCCAATAATATATTTACTCAGCCATTGATATTAATATTAATATGGTTTATATATTTATGATGATGAATTAACAGGAGAAGAAAAAAAGGGATTAGAAAAGAGTGGTATGTCGAACACACACACACACGAACAATGATGATAATTAAAAACGGATTTTCGATTGAAAGAGGAAGCAGAAGAAAGGAAGGGATTCAACTGAATTCAAACTATTTTAAGAACATAAATATTAAACTACATAAATTGGATGAGAATAAGAGATATTTAAGAAGAAACTTGCATTAAAATAGAATTACAAAAGAAAGGACTTACAAAATTACAACAATGAAGAACATAAAAGTAAATGAAAACAATGAGAGGACGAAAGGTCTCTCAAGTGAAAACTTGAGTATGAAAGGTCCTACCAATACTTTGGAAAGGCTTTGGTCATGAAAATATTATCTCCTCTCTTCTTAAATTCCAACCCCTTGCAAGGAGAGGAGGGGGATGTATTTATATCCCAAGGAAGTGGACTATATGCATTCCCAAGATGTCACTCCACTTGGCTCGACGATTTGGACATCCAGACAGCCGAATCTAGAGATATCTCCTTATTTAAAGATGAATATAATAATTTTGGCCAACATCTCTCAAAATTTGGAGTCATTTGTACTTAAGGATCCAAAGTTATGTCTGGTTGATTAAACAAAGTTAAACTGTCAATTTCAATCCATGCCTTTTCGATGGCCAAAATGTGAATGGATTTTGGAATAGTAAGATTCCTTAAAATCCGAATTATTTATTCAAAAACGTTGGCCAAATATATATCCTCTTTCACAATGCAAAATTTCAGCTTGATTTGATGACTAGATCCGGAGATATGTCATTAATACTATACGGATTTTAATTCCTGGCAGAATGGTGGGCTGGACTTCAAAGATTCATTTGGGCCCTTTGTTCTTAGAGTTGGGCCCTGAAATTTTTACCCATGATTATTTTGGATAATCAAGAACACATGGTGGAGTTTCACAAAATATGGGCTTTGGGAGTGATACCAGTAACTCAAAAATCATGGCTGGTCTAGTTTCTTCACAAATTATTTGGGTCATATTGTGTGGTCCATATGAGCCTTCAAATGGCCGAATTGGACCATGATTACTTCTAATGAAATGTTTTATATTGAATTAGGAATCCTAAAAAATAATAACCACCCAATTTGAATAAGTAGGATGATATTTATTAATAAAATAGTAAACTAACTAAATTGAACTACTTCTAAAAATACTCAAAAATTATACTTAGTATTAAACATTAATATTTCACCCAAATTATGCACATTTCATATAAAATAAGTAAAGTGAGTATATAATAAGTCAAGAAAATATTAATAACATAAAATCCCCCACACTTAGTTTTGTGCATGTCCTCATGTGCAACAAATATAAAAACATGAAAAAATCATTTTCACTCACCAACAAATAGTAAAATTTTGTTTTCTCCAATCAGGGGAGGTTTAGACTATTTCACTCATCCATTTTGAATTCCACCACAAGTTGTTATAGAAACAATGTTCCAAAACTAATTCATTTTTTCATTCTCAAATTTAGAAATGGAAAATTTGGACACTTAAAACTCACACCTCTCAAGATGATAAAATTCATTTGTGGAGGTTCACTCTTTCACCAACCAAAAGTGAAAATCTTAGAGTTTGAAAGAGCTCTCAGCTTCCAATACCTATCCAAAGTGCACAAGAATCAAGAGATATTTTTAAGGGATTTTTCTGTGGCTATGGGATGGTAGGAATATAATGTCCAAGAGAGAGAAGAAGAGGTTTAAAGCACCAACATATAAAAAGAAATGCACATTTTTTTGAAATAAAATATGGAAGGAAATGAAAACACATATTTACAAGGGAATGATTGTGTAAATAAAGACACAATAGAGGAAGAAAATATGAAGTCAATGAGCAGATGGGATATTTACAAAACGCAAAACTTCTCCCAATAAGAATATAATGCAAGTGTTCTTTTTTTCCTTTGTTTTTTCGAAATTTGACCTTGAAACAGATCTCACACTCAAATCCCAACCCATGTTTGATATCCTTACGACAATAATTGTAATACTTATAACAAGATCAAAGGTTGATGAAGAGTGATTTTTTACCTACCCAAGACACAACCCATTTTTTGATTTTTAATTTTTTTTTTTCATCATTTTTGATTTTTTTGAACACTTGTCAATAAAAATTACAAAATTACATAAATTGAAGTATATTACATTCCCCAAAACAAACTGAATGACAACCTCTACCCCACACTGAAATTGATGCTTGCCTTCAAGCAGAAGATAACCCATTGAAAATCAATAATAGGGTACCCAAACAATGAAATCCATTCCCCCCACACTTAAATTTAAAAAAATTATGCAATGAAAATCTATGTTGATATTGGGTGGGAGAAGGTATTGGGATTGTAATGTGGATATCAAAGAAAAGGTTTTCATATACTCAAAGGGGATTTCAAAAGGAGGATTAATGTAAGGGAAATGGGAGGCTATTTGGCTATTGTGATTCTCATGTGGTTTAGAAAATGCCTCTATCATATTAATTCACACTAAGGTAGGAAATTCATCTTGAAGGTTCACAAACTCAAGACTCACAAATAGGGGTGAAAACACACATTTTGAAAAGATGGCCATAGGTGGCCTTGGCATGAAAGCAGTGTTGGTTCTCACGGTTGAGGAAAAGCATTTTACAAATCAAAAATTGAGCATTAAAAACGTATTATTATTGACACAAAATTCGTTATCCAGATATATGATGAAAACAAAAATTTTTTGAGATGAAACCATGTATTTTGACTCCCCAAAATGGTTGGAAAAAATTTGAAAATTGATGGTGAGTAAGTATGACTCTTTTGTTTTTTTTACATTTTTTTTATTTTTTGTTTTTTAGTGTTCTTTAAAATACACACCCACACAAAAGAGAAAGAGAAAAAGAAAGGGTTTGAAAAAGAAAGTGGTAAAAAACATGAAAGAGAGAAGAAGAAGAAGAAAGAGGTAGAGAGAGGATGAGATAGAGAGAGAGTTAAAAGGAAATAGGTGCCCCCTGGTTTGGATTTGGTGGGTTGCCATCTCTATCCAGTGGTGGGTCTATTACAGAAGTTGGGGATCTGATGGAAGTTGAGGTGGTTCCTAGGATGTGTGTCCTTTCATGGTGATGATTTAACTGATGTCCATTAACCGTGAATGTCCTTTTGGAAGAGGGGTCTTGGACTTGCACTACACCAAATGGGTAAACATTAGTAATAACAAAAGGACCTTCCCAAAAAGAATTAAGCTTACCTGGGTGAAGCCAAAATTGAGAATTGAAGAGCATTACCTTTTCACCTTCATGGAATACCTTTCTCAGGATGTTTTTGTCATGGATTACCTTATCCTTTTCTTTGTACAGATTAGAATTCTCATAGGATTCAAGTCGAAGCTCCTCTAGTTCAGCAAATTGCAACAATCATTCTTCACCGAATTTTTCATGATCAAAATTAAAAGGTTTCACTGCCCAAAATGATTTTTTTTGGATTTCAACTGGAAAATGACAAGATTTACCAAAAACTAGCCTAAAAGTAGACATCCCAATGGGTGTTTTATAGGCAGTTTGATAAGCCCAAAGTGCTTCACCAAGTCTTTCAGGCCAGTCTTTTCTGGTGGGTTTTACAATTCTCTCAAGCACTCTTTTCACTTATATATTAGAAAGTTCATCCATTCCATTTGTTTGGGGGTGATATTCAGTTGAAGTTTTATGTACATCCCCATTCTTTTTCAAAAGATATTCCATGGTTCTATTACAAAAATGGGTTCCTAAGTCACTGATCAAGGTATGAGGCATGCCAAATCCATGGAAGATGTGTGTCTTTAGGAACTCACTAATAGTATGTGAATCATCCTTTCTAATGGGTTTGTCCTCGACCCACCTAGAAACATAATCAAATGCAAGAAGGATGTATGAGAATCCAATGGAAGGGGGAAATGGTCCCATGAAATCGATACCCCAAACATCGAAGATCTCACAGAAAATTAAAGGCTTTTGGGGAATTTCATTTCTCTTTGAAATTGTGCCAAACTTTTGGCAAGTTGGACATGATTGACAGAACTCATGTGAGTCCTTGAAGAGTGAAGGCCAGAAGAATCCAGAGTCTAGGACCTTTCGGGTGGTCCTTTGTGGTCCAAAGTGGCCACCACCAGGAATTGAGTGATAGAATTCTAATATGGAAGAATTTTCATTTTCATCAACACATCTCCTTATCACCATGTCATCCCCAGATTTCCAAAGTTTATTTTCTTCCCAAAAAAAGTGTTTTGAATCACTTTTCAACTTTATTTTTTGTTCTTTTGAAAACATTTCAGGAAAAACACCAGAAACCAAGTAATTTACAATTGGGGTATACCATGGTATTTTCGGAGTGAGAGATGAAAGGTTCTCAGTGGGGAATTCAGGATCGATGATTTCAGAGGAGAAGTATTAGAAATTCTACTCAAGTGATCAGCCACATGGTTTTCTTTTCCTGGTCTATCTTTTATTTCAAGGTCAAACTCTTAGAGCATTAGGATCCATCTTATTAGCCTCAGTTTGGAATCAATTTTCGTGAGTAAGAACTTTATAGCAGAATGGTCTGTGAAGATGATGATTTTGGCACCTAAGAGATAGGGCCAAAATTTATCTAAGGAAAAAACCACTGCTAAAAGTACCTTTTCAATGAAAGTTTAGTGATATTGAGTTTCTTCCAATGTTTTTGAGGCATAATAGATGACATGAGGACATTTTTATCTTCTTTTACAAAGAACAGCCCCAACAGCTCTATCGGAAGCATCACACATCAACTCAAAGGGTAAGGACTAATCTGGGGGTTGTATTATCGAGGCAGATGTAAGAGCAGTTTTGAGTTCAATGAAGGCTCTCTTGAAAACCTCACCAAAATGGAAAGTGACCTCATTTTAGAGAAACCGAGTGAGTGGGAGGGAAATTTTACTGAAGTTATGGATGAATCTCCGATAGAAACCGGCATGACCGAGAAATGAATGGATGTATCGAAAAGATTTGGGTTGAGGAAGTGATTGGATAACTTCAATTTTGGAAGGATCGACTTCAATAACATCTTTTGAAACTATGTTCCGTAGAACAATCCAATTTGTAACCATGAAGTGACATTTTTCAAAATTTAACATAAGGTTACACTTGAAAAACTTTTGGAGGACTAGAGAGAGTGAATTCAAACAAGATTCAAATGACTCACCATAAATGGTGAAGTCATCCATGAAGACTTCCATGTAATGTTCAATGAATTCAGAAAGGATAATCATCATACACCTTTGGAATGTTTCAAGAGCATTGAAAAGTCCAAAAGGTATTCTTTTATATGCATATGTTCCAAAGGGGCATGTGAAAGTAGTATTTTCTTGATCTTGAGGTGCGATTGGGATTTAAAAATAGCTGGTGTATCCATTAAGAAAGAAATAGTGTGACTTTCTAGCTAATCGTTCTATCATTTGATCAAGGAATGGAAGAGGGTAGTGATCTTTTCTTGTTTCAACATTCAATTTAATATAGTCGATGACCACACGCCATTTTTTCTTCACTCGAGTTGTGACTACCTCCCCATGTTCATTTGTGACAATAGTTATCCCACCCTTCTTAGGTACAACTTGAATTGGACTAACCCATTCACTATTATAAATTGGGTAGATAATACCAGCTTGAAGAAGCTTGGTGATCTCTTCCCTAACTACCTCAAGTATGAGTGGATTGAATCTTCTTTGTGGTTGTCTAATTGGTTTGGATGGTTCCTCAAGATGGATGTGATGTATGAAAATGGCAGGGTTGATTCATAGTATGTCATATATGGTCCAACCTAGGGCCTTTTGTGTTCCTCTAACACCTGAACAGGTTTGGACTCCTCAATTTTGGTAAGTGAAGAAGAGGTAATGACAAGATAAGAGTGATCATGGAAAAGGAATGAAAATTTCAGGTGTTCAGGAAGAGGTTTTAGATCAGAATCATCTATCATTTGTGGGTTAGACATATTAGGAATGGATTAAGGGACTTCAGTTGCTTCAGATTCATTTTCCTTAATATTGTTCAAAGTGGGGCAGTAGAGATCAGAGTTGATGTGGTATTCAAGAGAGTTTTCAAGTTCCTCTAGATTGCTGGAGTCTATGAATGAGAGGTCCACATAAACTTCACCATTTATTACTTGGTTAATCATGGAGAAGATTTCCAAATTTCCTTTATCATTAGAACATAAAGAACATGGTGTATTGGGGTTCGATTGACTCTTAGAAGTGTCCTCAGAAGCATGGATTGAGAATGTAGAGTGATCCTCAGATGGGTATCGCATGGCTTGGAAAATGTTGAACCTGACCAGTTGGTCACCAAATTCCATGGATAAGATTCCTGAATGGACATCAATCTTGGTTCTTGTAGTCATGAGGAATGGTCTTCCTAGAATTAGGGGAGATCGAGAAGAGTTCGTCTCACCTTCCATGTCAAGGACATAGAAATCAGCAGGGAAGATAATATCATTTACTCAGACAAGGAAATCCTCAATTATTACCTCAGGATTGGATATGCTTCGATTGGCCAATTGAATGACGTCACCCGTTGGATGTAAGGGACCTAGACCACGGTTGGAGAATATGGATTTGGGCATGAAATTAATTGAGGCTCCTAGGTCTATGAGTGCATCATTAAAGTTATAACATCCAATTTAGCATGGAACCATAAAGGTCCCTAGATCATTGCACTTTATGGGAATAGACTTCTGGGTGGAAACATTTTCGAAGGTACTAAGTTGCCTCTTGTGGGTACACAACTCCTTGAGAAAGATGGCATACTTAGGAATTTGTTTTATGGCATCTAAGAGGGGAATTTTGACTTCAACACATCTAACCATGTCAAGAATTTTAGGATCAGGTTCAAATGACTTTTTTGGCTTAGAGACAGCTCGTGGAAAAGGAATTCGATTCCTAAGTGGAATGGAAGGAGGTGAAGGAATGGATTCATATTCCTTTTCAAGTTTCTTTTTTATTTTCATTTTCTTGTTCAACATTTAAAGGAGTGTTTGGGGAATTATCTTGGGGCATAGAAAGTTTCTTTCTTGATCTAAGTGAAATTTCACTTACATTACCCTTAGGGTTGGGTAATGGTTGAGTTGGAAGTTGGGAAGAATTGGATGGTTACTACTGACTAAGGTGGGATGAAAGTTGACCAATTTGGGTTTCAATGTTCTTGCGACTAGAACGGGTGAAGGAGACAAGATCTTCAACAACACTTTACCATGGTTTCTTGGAAGAAGAGGCTTGTCCTAGATTAGGATTACCTAGATTTTGGTTCTTGGGAAAGTTATTGTATTGGTTTTGGAATTGGGAAGGCTCACTAGGATAATAGAATCTAGGAGGAGGATTGTTCCTTTGAGGTTGAGGAATAAAAGGATAAGGTTGTTGGAAGTTACCAACACCTTGACCATATTGGAAGTGGTTTGGGTTTTGAGGAGGGAATTGAGTGGGATGAGATATGGGATTACCATACCTAAGGGCTTAGTTATAGGAAGAAGATAAAGGCTCAGAGTGAGGTTGGTTGAAGTTTCTAACAAAACTGACCTGATAGTTGAGGGTTGGTGTTCCGCTGAGCATATGCTACATTGAGCTCCATTGGTCTAGATGAATCAAGTTGATCCTATTGAGGTTGTAGACATGTGTCTATTGGATGTGATGAAGAGTTGCATATTCCACAGCTTTTGACAGGTCCAGGAAACATTGATTGCGGAGAAGATGAGGTTGGGGATTTGGTACCCACAACTAGTTGTCGCACAAGACCTGTAAGTTCACTCATCCACTCGGTCATCTTTTTCGACTCAATTGATTGATTGTCTTGGTCTGGTCTGACTTGAGCATGTTCTCGAGTATGCAATTGTTGTGTGTTTGTAGCCATATTACTTATGAGATCTCTTGCAGCTGCATGAGTTTTATCAACAAGACCACCGCCACTTGCGGAATTAATGAGAGTTATCTCCATAGCCAATAAACCCTCATAGAAGTACTGGATCAAGAGTTGGTTAGGAATTTGGTGGTGTGGGCAGGTTGTAAAAACATTTTTGAACCTCTCCCAGTACTCATGGAGTGATTCAATTGGGAACTGACGGATACCACTTATTTCCTTTCGGATAAAAGCTGTATGAGAAGCAGGAAGGAATTTTTCTATGAAAAGTCACTTCATGTCATTCCAAGTGGTTATGGAACCAGGAGGTAGGTAGTATATCCATGACTTAGCAGTATGAGCTAGGGATAAAGGGAATTCTAGGAGTTTGATTTATTCCTCAGAAACCCCTTGAGGCTTCATGGTAGAGTACACCACTTGGATATTGAATATCAAGAGGTTGGTAATTCATATCAGGGGTAGAAAGTTATTTTAGAGTTTTTTCCCAAGGATTGGCCACATCTAATTCAATTGGTTGGATAGGGATTGGTTCTTGAATTATTTGATTATATCTTATGTTCCTCCTAAGTTGGAAAAGTGTTCAATCAATTTCATGGTCAAAAAAATCTGAGGGATTATTTGGAAGGCTATGGGTCATTTAGAGAGATTTTTGAATAATGAGGAAGATGGTTTTTTCTTTGTATTTTTTATTCAATTTATGATTTTATTAGAATATGGGTTTTCTTTGTGTTTTTTTTCAATTTTTTTTCAATTTTTTTTTATTTTTTTACAATAACCAGAAACTAATGACTACTTAAAGCACCATCCCCAGCAATGACGCCATTTTAAATGCATGGCCGATTATCGCCTATCGACCGGTCAAGGTTCCGGTTCTCTGCTAATGTTTATAGCAGCACTTAGGTCGAATCCTCGACGATGATACTTTTTTTATAGTCAGTTGTTTTTAGTTTATTGTATTCTGATTGGGGGGTTTGTTTTCAGAGCTTAAATGAAGTGATTAATGATTGGTGTTTGATTTAAAAATTTGATAAATATTGGGGTGAGTTCATTTTTAGGGAGTTAATGTTGTGATATCTTAGAGCTTTGCTTTATATTGCAGTTAATTTAACACCCACTTCGCAAGATAATGTTGATTAAAATTACTAAGTGTTAATGCTTTAATCCAAGCCTTAAATTAACTTAGTGTTCTAATATGAATCAGATCTTGTTGATGGTAGTGTATTTATGGTTCCAATAATCCATGGAAACAACACGTTAAACAAAACAAGTCATTAATACATGACATGTTAAGTCCAACATACACAATGTTAAATTAAAGAATATTCATCGAGCAAATACTCTCAATCACTTAACATCCCTAAAGTTTGAATCACCCCAATAATATATTTACTCATCCATTGATATTAATATTAATCTGGTTTATATATTTATGATGAAAAATTGACAAGATAAGAAAAAGAAAGGGATTAGAAAAGAGTGGTACGTCGAACACACACACACGAACAATGATGATAATTAAAAACATATTTTTGATTGAATGAGGAAGCAGAAGAAGGGAAGGGGATTCAACTGAATTTAAACTATTCTAAGATCATTAATATTAAACTACATAAAGTGGATGAGAATAATAGATATTGAAGAAGAAACTTTCATTAAAATAGAATTACAAAAGAAAGGACTTACAAAATTACAACAATGAAGAACATAAAAGTAAATGAAAACAATGAGAGGAGGAAAGGTATCTCAAGTGAAAACTTGAGTATGGAAGGTCCTCCCAAGAATTTTTCAAGTATTTTTTCGTGCCAATATGATCTCCTCTATTCTTAAATTCCAACCCCTTTCAAGGAGAGGAGGGGGATGTATTTATAGCCCAAAGAAGTGGACTGTTTGCATTCCCAATCTGTCCCTACATTTGGATCGATGATTTGGACATACCTACAGCTGAATATCAAGATATATCATTCTTAAAATTTGAATATAATAATGTTTTAATAACTATCTCAAAATTTGGAGTCATTTGGACTTAAGGAGCCAAAGTTATGCTCGGTTTATGAAACAAAGTTAAACTATCCATTTCAATCCATGACTTTTCGATGGACAAAATGTGAATGGATTTTTGAATAGTAATATGCCTTCAAATCCGAATTCTTTATTCAAAAAATTCAGCCTCCTATATTTCCTCTTTCACACTGAAACATTTCAGCTTGATTTGATGACTAGATCAGGAGATATTTCATTAATACTATAATTATTTTAATTCCCGGCCAGAATGGTGGGATGAACTTCAAAGCTTAATTTGGGCCTCTTGTTCTTATATTTGAGCCATGAAAGTTTTACCCATGAATATTTTGGATAATCAAAAACAAATAGTGGATTTTAAAAAAATATGGGCTTTGGGAGTGAGACCAGTAACTAAATCATCATGGCAGGTCCAACTTCTTCACAAATTCTTTGGCTCATCTTGTGTGGTCCATATGAGCCTTCAAATGGCCGAATTGGCCCATGATTCCTTCTTATTAAATGTATTATATTGAATTAGGAATCCTAACAAACAATAAACACACAATTTGGATAAGTAGGGTGAGATTTATAAATAAAATAGTAAACTGAATCAATTGGAATACTTCTAAAAATGCTCAAAAACTATACTTAGTATTAAAACATTAATATTTCACACAAATTATGCACATTTCATATAAAATAAGTAAAGGGAGTATATAATAATTCATTAAAATATTAATAACATCAGTCTCCTACTGAGTTTTTTTATACACACCCCTGCATGGGATTTGTCCAAACATGTCATGTATTGTGTAAGGGAGAAACATTTTGATGGAGTCTAGGATGGACCAAGACCAGACCAAGCTTTGTGAGCTTCCCTACAGGCCGAGGTGTCCCTTTCGGAATCGATCCATAGTCCCAGTCCATTTCTTGTTTATAGGTTAAACGTTTTAGTTACAGACTCTTTATTTTGGAGGGCCTATATTCTGGAATATGTACTTTTCCACACTTTACTTTATGTTGTACTCTATTGGTTTGGTTTAGTTGTATGCATGCATTTTGTTCCTTAGTGGTTTTTTTACATTTCATAATTTGTGGGCATGGAGATGTGTGCATGTGTATAAGTACTTAGGAAATGCCTCCCATTTTAGTGATATTCCTACTCATTTCTAGTCACCAACCCCTGGCCTATTAGAGGTGGTATTGGGGAGTCACTGTGTGGGCCCCACTAGGACGACTCTTGACAATGTGGTATTAGAGGTGGTTGGTTCTAACTTAAGATAGAGAGTATATGATATTGGTTAGGGGAAATAATGTTATGTGTTTTGAGTTAATTTATTAGGCCTTAGACTCTAGTGTTTTTGTGGGTGGCCAACGTATCCATACACGAAGACTCTGATAACCTTCTTTTCGAATCGGTACACGAGAACACTAGTTGCAGAGAAACAAAAAGAATGGCACATGAATCATATAGGAATGAGTTGTGGTTTCTATGTCCTTTTTTGTAATATGTCTATATATACTTCTTGAACATGGTACATCTTGTTTCCTTATAGGATGCCTTCATGATACATACCGCCTTGGATTCAACAGCTCAATCACGAGGATGACCCCCTCAAGGAAGAGGATTAAATTCAGGGGACAGTTCCCCAGGTGTTACATCTAGGTGGTGCACCTACTATACCACCGCTGCTGAAGAAGCATGTGGTACCTGTAGTAAAAATAGATGAAGAGGGCATACTGAGCACCCTCCATGAGTTTTAGAGACAGATACCCCTTAGGTTATGAGGCAAGCTCGACCCTCAGGAAAGTGAAGAACATCTTGAGGTAGTTACCAGAGTCTTATTTCTAGTGGGGACACCAAATGACCATATAGTGATCCTAGGAGAAATCCTTCGTCAGGTTTTGGTAGAGAGATGGTGGAGTCTAACCACACAAAATCACGATGAGATGACTATTTTGTGAACAAAGTTCGAGTGACTCTTTAGGGAGGAGTTATCTCCTGTTACGCTAAGAGAAGTGAATTTCCAGAAGCATATTTAGGTCTATTAAGGCAGTTTTATAGTGGATAAATATTCCTCTAGGTTTAATAACCTCTCTAGGTACTCTATGGATATGGCCAGGGATTAGTGCTTCAGATCTTGGACCTTCAAGTGAGGTTTACGACGGGATATCTGAGCTAGCATCATGCCTCTATGAATTCCAACTTATCATAGAGTGTTCAAGAGATAATTAGTGGATGAGAGATTCTTGGTTGAGTAGAGATATGAAGTGGTAGTCAGTAGTAAGCAGACAGGTACAGAGACCTCGGCCGCTTGGAGCTAACATTAAGCATAGGGATCAGGATATGGGAGACTTCACAAGAGGACACAAGACATGGGATCTATAGTCCAGGGCTCTCAGGATGGATCCAGTGAGTCTAGGGAGAGGCGATGCTACTCATGCAATGGAAGATGACATATCTCTATAGAATGTCCAACTCGTTGAGCTATAGATAGGGAGATAGTTGATGGAACACCAAGGTAGAGGCAGATAGTAGAGAAGTCAGAACTACAAGGTTGCAGACATAGAGGAGGAGTAGAGAGAGATACAAGTGGTGGTAGATGTTTTGACATACTTCCATTACTACCCCTGGAGGTCCTCACTAGGCTAATGAAGCTGGGGGACAGGGGTGGGGGAAGCTATATGTGGTCGAGGCATATGACCTAGGCACTCTAGGGATTATATAAGGTATTATCTATGTATTTTCAACATTAGATGTTGTACTTATAGTCATAGGTTCCAGTTATTATTTCCTCTCCACATGTCTTGTGAGAAACCTTGAGATTCTAGTAGATATGTAGACTCAACCCTTACACTTAGAGACACCTACGCGTGGAGACTCGATGATCATGCATCTTTTCCAATAATGTGATCTTACCCTTGGAGGTGAGAGTTTTGTTTGGAACCTATTGGTGGAAGAATCGACGTCTTATGACGTTATTCTCTATATGTATTGGTTATCTTTGGTCCATGCCCAGATTAAATGATTTAGGTGAAGGGTGAGGTGTGTCCACAATGATGGTACAAGGTTTTCCTTTGTTGGTGAAAAGGAAACCTAAGAAACACAGAATGAAATCATGCATAGAAGGGTGTAGTTGATCACTCATGAATTGTCTAGCCTTACCCTCAGTGTAACAGATGTTATGAGGTTTCAGTTTCCAGAAGTAGTGCCAGAGTGTAAGGATGTCTTTCCAGAAGATTTTATAGGGTTACTACCCCACTTGGAGATCGAATTTTACATCAAATTACACCCTGAGACAACACAAATATCTCCACCAGCATATCCGATGGCTCCGGAAGAGTTGCGCAAGCCGAGGGTACAGTTGAAGGATTTGTAGATGAAAGGATTCATAAGACCAGTGTTTCACTCTGAGGAGCCCTAGTTTTGTTTTCCAAGAAGAAATATGGGAGTTTGAGGTTGTGTGTGGATTACCGACACTAGAACCAAGTAACGATGAAGAACATGTATCCACAGCCAAGGATAGATGAGCTCTTTAATCAGTTGAGAGGGGAACAATGGTTCTCAAAGATTAACCTTCAATTGGGTCATCATCAGTTTCGAGTACGAGATAAGGATGTGCTGAATACAACTTTCAGATGCCAGTACAACCTCTACAAGTACTTGGTAATGCCTTTCGGTGTAACGAACTTCCCTGTAATGTTCATGGGACTCATGAATTGGATATTCTATCCATACTTAGACCATTTCATAGTAGTATTCTTGCATGAAATCCTTATGTACTCAGCGTCAGAGGAGGAGCATGTGAGAAACCTGCGGATGATCCTGAATGTACTCCAAGAGCACCAGCTTTATGGGAAGCTCTTGAAGTACTAGTTTTGGATTTAGGAGGTCCACTTTCTGGGACAAGTTATCTCAGTAGATGGGGTACCAATGGACCCATCCAAGGTCAAGGCAGTGTCGGCATGGGAACCACCTAGGAGTGTGCAGGAGGTGAGGGGTTTCCTTAACTTTCCAAGATATTACTGGAGATTTATTCCTCACTTCTCCTGAAAATAAGCCCCAATGATATCTTTGACCTAAACGGGGAAGCCTTTCATATGGATGGAGAAGTGCCAGCAGGATTTCCAGCAGTTGAGGCAGAGTTTGACGAGGGCACTGATCTTGAGATATCCAAAAGAGGGTGTCAAGTATATAGTTTTCTATGAAACATTAGAGAATGGGCTTGTATTTATTCTGATGTAGATATAGGGGGTGATTGCTTATGGTTTGTTCCAGTTGAGGCCACATGAGTAGAACTATGAAACCAATTTTGTTGAGTTGGAAGCGGTAGTATTTGTATTGAAAATGTGGAAAAAATACTTGATGGGAAAATGGTTTATCGTCTACTTTGACGACAGGAGCCTCAAATACATCTTCTCATAGAAGGATCTGAATATAAGGTAGAGGTTATGGCTGGAGTTCCTCTAGGATTATGACTTTGAGATCATCTACAATCTTGGGGAGGGGAACGTAGTTGCTGGTGCTCTTAGTTAGAGATCGTGTTCGCTGCTGCTGAGAAAGGAATCAAAGAATTTGGCTCTTTATAATTATCCTTCTTGTATAGAGAAGATGTGGAATACCATAAATTAATGGTTGTTATCCCTCCACTCATGAAATGATTTAGGGAGTCATGACTTGGAGATGTCGACTGTAAGTCTTTACGTGCTATGTTACCCACATGACAAGATCCTAATGGATATTCATAAGGTTGGGGGAAAATCATCCTTTTCAAAGGATTCACAGTTGTTCCATATGTGTTTCGGGAGCAGGTTATAAGGGAGTTTCATACATCCCACTTGTTGGTACATCCTGGAGTGGTGAAAATGTACCATGCCTCCGATGACAGTTCTAGTGGACATGGATAAAGAATGCAGTATAAAATTTTATTTCTCGATGCCTTACGTACCTGTAGGTGATGGCTGAGAACCAGGTTCTAGCAGGATTAGCTCACCCTTAAAAGTGAAGGAATGGATATGGGATGGAATATTTTTGTACTTCATGATGAAATTATCATGAACTTCTAGGGGACATGATTCAATCTGGGTGATCGTTGACCGACTCACCAAGTTATCCCACTTCCTTGCTATTAGGGAACAGAGTTCAGCAGATATCTTCAAACACCTCTAAATATAGGATATATTTCGAATTCATGGAATACCTTCAACAATAGTCTCAATTCATGATGAAATTTTCACATCCTAGTTGTGGAAGGGATTACAGGAGGTGTTTGGGACCCAGCTACGCTTGAGCGCAGTGTTCCATCCCCAAACAGGTGATCAAATGGAGGGAACCATTATGGTTATGGAGGATATGTTTTGGGCCTATATCTTGGACATTATTCATAGTTGGGAGGACTACCTACCACTAATGGAGTTTTTGTACAACAAAAGATACCATTCCACCATCAGTATGGTACCATTTGAGGCTTTATATGGGTGAACCTTCCAGTCATTGCTTTGCTGGATCGACCCAGGAGAGTCAACACTCATGGGTCTAGAGTTTGTACAAGCTACCATAGAGAAGGTGAAGATCATCCAAGAGCAGATGAAGACTTCAAAGATCCGAAATAAGACTTATGCCTACATACAATGGAGACCTCTAGAGTTCGAGTAAAGAGACTATGTCTTCCTTCGGGTCTCACCTTGACGAGGGTTGAAAAGATTTGGCCAGGGTGAAATGTTTTCTCTGAGATTCATCAGTCCTTTTAAATACTACACAGTGTTGGTGAGGTGGCATAATTCCTAGCTCTACCGATGCACTTGCACCTGGTACATAATGTCTTCCACATGTCACATTTGAGGAGGTACGTGCATGATCCGTTGCACATCATCAACTGGGGTGAGCTGAACATCGAGGATGAAGTGAAATTCTTAGAGTAACTAGTAAAGAACAAGGATCGGTAGGAGAGGATCCTTTGTGGGAAAGTGATTCCCTTGGTGCATGTCCAGTGGCAGTATGGGAATCCTTAGGAGATCACGTGGGAGCAAGAGGCTCAGATTCGTGCATATTTCCAACATCTCTGTGAATAGTCTTTTGTTTTGTATTTTTGAGGACATAAATCCTTAAGGTAGAGATTTAATGTAAAATATTTTCCATGAGTTATTTTTAAAGATTACATATAATTAATTATAGAATGGGATTTGTGACGGTGTGTGATTCTGAGGTCCGGAGTGCCTAAACTAAATGTTTGAAATAAATTAAACTTTTAAATAGCATGCATGAGTGGTTTTCTGGAAAAAGTGGAATAACTTTTAAATGGGTTCCCAAATCAAAAATCTGAGGGAACCATTTCATTCAAAGCAGAAACTTTACATTAGGAAAGTCCTAACATCAACGATGCGGGTGGGATGTAGAAATTAATTTTTGGACGTTTTAAAGGAAATAAAATAAACTAATAATTTATTTTATTTTAAATATTTTAACAATGAAACAATGTGTTTTATGGGTTTAAATAACCATGAGACTAGGGTTAGGCTCATAACCCTATAAAACTCCCTAGAATCCTCTAGAGCTTTTTAGAGGAGCCACCCTTGGAGAATTCTTAATAAAGGATGAAGAACGATCAACTCATGGATCATTGTGCAACAAGGTTGGATGATCTCATCGATGATGTGAAAAAATCCACCATTTATTGAAAATCGATTTAGTGTTTGTAATTTTGATTATGTTTTCCTCATTCTTAGATTGAAACAATGAACTCAGATCAACCCACAAATAGGTTGACCCGTGGTTCAATCATTCTTGTGGGAGGGTTTGATTTGCAGGTTTCTTTGTTGGATTTATTCATATTGGATTTGTTTTTCTTGATCCTTATAATGGGAGAAGATCAAGGACATAACAAACAACGAATGGGTTTTTTCCTTTGTTTGTTATATGAATTTACACCCCTCCAACCCCACATGTTCTTCATTCTTCATGGGGTTATGAAAGTCAAATCATTGGTCAGCCATCTCGCAACACAACGATCCCAAATTAGAGATCCGAAATCATGGATAACTAGAAGAGGTGAGACAATGATAGAAAAAGATCAATCAACACAGTTTGTGAGAAACCAGTCTTCAACCATTCTTCTTGTGGATAATCAAAATGAGTTTTTTGGACCGATCAGAGACATGAAACTTACCGAATCAGTGTTGCTATGATGAGACAAACCATTATCCTGAGTTTTGAGGTGATTGAATAGTTGGATTGACAATTAGAGGAGAAGTCTAGGCACACCACTGAAGAACAATGTTTTTAGAAATTTGTGATGAACACGATGTGTATCCTGAAGAACATGGCATATGGGGCCAGATCAGCAACGACAAGTGTATTGGGCCTTAGAAAGTGATGAAATGTCATGTGACCCCTGTCACATGGTGTATGTGTCCATACACAGGACTCAACATGCATCTCAAATGATACAGAGACACAGAGTGGAGTAAACAACATGTACTCCACCACACAAACAGACTAGGCCGGTTATGTGTGTTACCTCGTGTACTAGTACATGAGTTGGTAGTCATTGGTTGAAGCTGTGTACGTACATAAGGCCAATGTACACGGAGAGGCCCCTAGATAGTAGGATGCGATGTGTTACTATTATACACTCCATGTATATATTTTCTACTTGACATGCTCTTTTAAATAGGATCTATTGCACACAGATAATATCTTGGGTCCGAGAGCACGGAGAGTGAAACCTCTACACATCATTTACTTTCTTGTACAAGGATTGATATACTAGTACACCATATCTTGGAAAAGTTTTTTTTGGGTTAGTTCCCCTTTGCTTGTTCCTCTGAAGGTCAAGTATCATTTCCATCCACAGGAGTATGATCCCTTCAACATGACTTTCTGGGTAGAGCCGGAGGCCCTCTGAGAGGCCTGGAGTGAGATCCTCTATCCAATCTTGAACCTAGGTAGAGTTTGGTATCGGTGTGAACAAACCTATAGGATGTCGATCCTCTACTTAGTAGGTAAATACAGAAGAGTCATGGTATACTCTAATTCCATGGAAGTGATCCTCATTTGTGTATCATGATATTTTCTAACTCATGAGTGTGTTCTCCTAGAATTAGTGTATCTATTCTCTTTTCATATCTATCAGTGCATATATATCTCTTGCGACACTTCCTAAAAAATAGTACTTCTTGGACAAATGTCATCAGAGATATCAGACTCATGGAGTGAGTTCTCCCAGAAGAGTACTTTGTGAAATCTTTAGACTGAATCCTTAGCGTGGTTATATGGGTCGTTGTGACTTAACTATAGACTAAAAATCTGGTTTTTAATTATATCTGGATGTTTCTCTTGTTATATTATCAATAGACATATACTATGTAGATATGACTGTACCTTTACTTTGTGCATTTCCTTGTAGTTTTTGGGGTCTCCTACTGAGTATTCTTATACTCACCTCTGCACAATATTTTCCACCACATGTCGTATCTTGTGTGGATGAGCAGCCTTGTGACGGAGTCAGGGGCAGACTAAGAGCAAACGGAGCTTCATAAGCTTCCCTACATGCTGAGGTGTTCCTTCGGCATCGAGAAGTTTCCCTAGTCCCTTTTTTGTTTACTTGTTGGAATTTGTAGATGTAGACTCGTTCTTTTGGTGGGCTTGTATCCTGGAACAGTTACTTTTCCACACTTTACTTTCTGTTGTACTCTATTGGTTGGGTTTAGTTGTACACATGTATTTTGTTCCTCTGTGTTTTTTTTCATTTTCATATTTGTGGGCTTGGATATGTTTTTATGTGTACAGGTACTTAGGCAATGCCTCCCACATTCTTGATATGCCCACTCAATGCTAGTAACCAGCCCCTAGTCTATTGGAGGCAGGCTTGGTGAGTCGTGGCGTGGAGCCCACTAGTATGGGTCTCAAAAAACCATGCACCACCTGTATGCTTCCTATTTATCCCCCAAAACTCCTTAAAATATACCAAAATCTCCTAACCTTCAGCTTTATACTTAATAAACATGAAAATAATAAATAAACAGTTACATTCAAGAAACTAGGGGTACTATAGTGTTCTTGGAAAATATTTTGGTATATTTATAGACCTAAAAGATACATTCCTAGAACTTTAATATTTCATTTTGTATTATTTGATCACATAATATTTATGTAAAGTAAAAATGTATCACTTTTAGAATAAATATTTTTTTTGGGTAATGTGGTCTTAGAGGTTGGGATCTCGGTTGATCCATAGAAAGCAGAGGCAATGATTTCTTTGGTGCAAACCAGGAATCTGTTCCAGATCATGAGTTTTCATGTTGGATTTATATTATAGATAGTTGATTCAGGATTTATATTAAAGTGAATAATGATAAAAATGTCGTTATTTCATATTATTTTCATAATTTAAAAATTATATCTCACAAAATAATCTCTCAAACCTATGAATGAATGGTTAAGTTTCTTTAAGAACTAGATATATAAGAAAATTATTTTTCAGTAATTGGGAACTTTTATATATAATTGAGAAAAACTAGACTCATTATAGAATTCTCATATGTTATAATCATCTTTCTAACCTATGTAAATGTAAATAGATAAAAGGAGTGATCTTATATGTGCATTAAGTTTATACATAAATGGTAACCATCAAATATCATTAGTGAGAATAACGTGGGTATAATAAAGATGCATAATAAAATTATACCCGAAAAATAATATCTCATAAATCATGGAATAATTATTTGAATAATGAAAGGCGCTGTTGTGGGTTCCCTCAAATGATTTGTTGTTTTTGGGTACTTAGGTGCAGCAGAGTGGTTGTCCAAGGCCGTCTCTCAAAGGAGGAAGTAAATTAAAACAACTTCTTACAGGTATTATACAAATAAAATAGAATAGAATTAAAACACTACTTGAAATTATGGGGGGGGGGGGTTGTTTATCTTTTACAAAACTTAAATAAGTTTACTGGAAGAAGATTTCATTTTTTTTAAATTTTGAAATGAAGTTCGATTAAAAAGACGCATCAAGAAGATGTTTTTTTAAAAAATATTTTTAAAGGCGTAATCGATATAACTCTACCTATTAATTTACTTATTAATAATTATCATTTAAATCAATATCCAATTAATTATGATCTCCTAATTTGTTAACCATCTAACCATACGAGAGTTAACTTAACCACAAAGATGAAATTATATAAACCCTAGGCTAGCTGCAGAACACGCAATAGCAGCACCCTACTTTGATTGTTTTTCTAAGGTTAGCTTATCATCAGTGGTTAATTAGAGTACACATAAATTTTTGAAAAGAGAATGAATTTTGTTTAGGGATTATATTTTAACTCTACAAATTTATCCCGTGTGGTCTTGTATTACCGATTAAGATCGCACTCTCACAATTTATAGAAAATCTTGACCTCATGTGTTTTTGTGTTAATTGTTAAATTTATTGATTAGTTTCTTATAATTTAAAAACTAAATTCACGGATCATATTAAGTGAATTATATTAGCTAAATGATTCAAAATAATTAAATGAATAGGGTAGAAGATAGATTGATCACTAAGAAAACTACTCTTCCATGGGCAGTGTGGTCATCGTGGAGAAGTTTTGTATGAGAAAGGATTGAAAGGGTAGATCCCAATATCATCTCCACTCTTGATTCTAACCCAATTAAGAAGATTAATATAATAAGAAAAGGGAATAACACAGAAGATTAATAGAATAAAAATTCAAGATACAGACATGAAAGGAAATAAATACAAAGAGGAGGTGGGAGATGAGAGCCTTTTTGGAAGAGATGTTTGCACAAAGACTTACTTATTCCAAGAGTTGTGAGGGGCTATCAAGAGACAATATTTTGGAAAAACCTTCCCAATGCCTCTAACAGACCTCCTAAATAGTGAAAACCCTGTTTAAATAGAGTTTGTGATGGCTAGGGTTTCATAAATTGTTTAAGCGTGAAATGAAAACTCGGCCAAATATTTTATTCCATGTTGTACCACATAGTTGACCTCAAAACGCGTGAATTTTCCAGACTTCTAGAAATATTATTTGCTCCTAATTATTTCCCCAAGATTCTTTCCAAATTTGGGCTCAATCGAAATCCGGATGAAGAAGATACGACCCAAATAGTGAAGTGGTGTCCAATCTGGATGGTTTTGTCCAACTTTGTCTTCATGGCCCATTTACTACACTCAAATGAACTCTTTCGCTCTAGTGTCCTAAATAAAAGTTTTATAAATTTAAGTTAGGATCACTATTACAAAAATGTTAAGTCATAATAAGTCAAATAAAAATATTTATGTGTGAAATACTACAGTGCATTTTAAAAGGATAAAACTAGAATTTTCATAAAATTTTCAAATGAATTATCTAATCCCAAATATTTCATAAATGAACATATTTAGGAAAATGTGAGGAAATTAAGTCATTTCTAATATATAAAATATTCACAAAATTAGTATTTTATCAAATAACATAATATATGAATCAATATAGTGTGAAAAAATTAGTCAATAAAAAAGTTCCATGAGATCATAACATAAGAATGAAAATATGTTTTAAACTATGACATCTTTCAGATATGGAACAAAAATTAGTATATAGAAACATCACTTAAAGGAGCCACACAATGAGTTCCCATGATTATGAGAAACAAAAATTTACTCGAGGATATTTATCTCATGAGATATAAACAACTGACTAATGCATTAGAGGGTGATATAAAACAGCACCCACCATTATCTACACTTATAAATGAAACTTGAAAATAATTCACTTATCACATCATAATGAACCCATAAAAATAAAATTGGTGTTATAAAACTCTCAAATGAAAATAATTCCCTTTTCATAGAATAAATAACCAATTTAAATAAAATTGGATTCATGTCATTTTAAAACGAAATTAAATAAATAAATATTTCATAATCATGACAAGATGAACACATGGAAAATAAATGGGTATCCAAAGATATTCAATAACATTATAGGTAAATAATATTCAATCAAGAAATAATATGGTATTTACACCTTATAGATATAGGGTATAAATTTAATTTACTAATTTACACAATAAATCCACACATGAAATATAGTTGAACACCCTTTAATTAGAGTAATGAAATTTAGAGTGTTCACAAAGGAAAAATATTGGAAGAAAACTCATATTTATATATAGTGGAAGATTAGTAAAGGAAAAGTTAGGGATGTATAATTCCTCCAAAATAAAATGACATTACATAAGACATATATAGAATGAAGGTGGATGGTATCATTTGAATATTTTCCTTGATAAATTATAAGATATTTCAATGAATAATGAGTTATTTAAAAAATATTTTTTAGGAGTTTCAAAAAAATCACTTTGGAAATAAGAAATATCTTTGATCTTTTGAAATAATTTTAAAATAAATATTTTATAAATATAAAATAAAAATAATTTATTTTAGAAACCATGAAAATGTAGAGATAAAGTTTCATATATTACAAAAAAGTAAATGAAAAGATTCGTATACATAGAATAACATAAAAAATAGATTTTAGAAAACATTTGTAAGACGGAGTTACATACCATTTTAAAAGTTATTTTCAAAAATTAGATTTGAAAACATTGGAAAAATTTACATTTTAAAGATAAACCTCAATAAAATATCCTTGAAAATATATGATGTTAAAAAATATAAATGTGGGGGTGAATATAAAACATTTTATTTGAAAGGATGAGAAACCTTTTTAATATTTTGAAATATCATTGTTGAAAAAACACATAGTTAAAATAGTAAAAAATATTCCTTTTTAGAAGAGGAGAAGAAAAATATAGAGGTAACATTAGATAACACATTATTAGGATCCTAATTATAAATAAGAATATTGGTAGGGAAAAAAAATTATGGATAAGAAGGGGTAACCATCATTAAAGAGGATGAGAATTATTCTTAATAATAAGATAATTTTTTTGAAATGAAATTTTATCAAGGTAAAAGGTTTTAATTAAAAGTTAATTTTACACTATATAGGAATAAAATATACCATGACACAAAATTTTAAGGTGTAGGAAACCTATATTGGGAGAATTATTTTTTGGAAGAAGTATTATAAATCAATGGAGGTAGCTGATTTAATAAAAAACCCTTTTTTACTTGGGTATATTTTGAATCAAAGCCCCATTAAATAGAGTAAATGGTATAGATATTCAAACCAATTGAATAAAATTAATAGGAAAAAATACACTCATTATTCTATGTTAGTTTTGGTCACTGTTCATTCAGACAAAATTGGCGACATGAGTGTTTTAGTGATTTTTAATAATCAAACGACGATATATCAATTAACGAGTTTAATATTAATATTACCAATAAAGAAAAAAAAATTAAATCTTTTTTTGATTATTTATATACTATAATATCATTAAATATTTTCTTATAGTCATCCATGATATTATTTTATAGCATTGTTCAAGTAGATTGTTAGGTCGTCCTAAAGAAGAATATACCCTAATTAATGGATGAATTGATTATGAAGGAGGTTTCTTTTGGATTTATATCATTAATAGATAATAATAATGATATTATATTGACAATTTTAATTTTTTGAATCTTATTTTAATATATTTTTATAAATAATAAATAACCTAAATGAAAAATGAGATACATTACTTCGTGGAGGAGGAAATCTCCACAACACATGGTTAAGGTTTTTTTTATCGAAGAAGAGGAAAATAAGGTGGAGTATAATTTTATATACATAAGAATAATTATATTTATTATTTATCATTTAATATTAAATTTATCTCTTATAATCAGTAAATATAGGAATCTGTTAAAAAAAATAGACGTCATCAGTTTATGGTGGCTATTGTCCACACAACGCATGAACAACAATTCCATTTTTATGAATATAAAATGGATGGGGTAGATAAATTTTCTTCCCTAGGAGTAATAATATTTAGTATAAAATGTATTTATATATGAATTATAAAATTATGTTTTTACAGTAAGAAAGAAAATAAAATAAGTAAAAAAAGTACTTAAGAGGAGAACGAAGACTTTACCTTAGAAGACTCCTTGAAAATGGAGGAACCAAGACAATATATGGTTAACAAAGTCTAAATAAAAGGAATATGGTTATATAGTAAAAATAATGATAATAATTTTAGATGGAAACTGAATTTTTGGAGTAGTCTTGAAGGTGTGGTGATAGGACCCTTTTATAAGTGGTGAGAATATTTTTTTTATAATTACAACCACTTAATATAAAAAAAGAAAATTTTAAACTTGTAATGTATATAAAAGTAGAAAATATTGGATTTGTGGATGATATAAGTTCCAAAATATTTCAAACATTAATTTTCACAGATGTTTTAAACATGTTTCTAAGTTCTTTTGTCTTAGAATTATCACTTTTACCATTTTTGGTTTTATCAAGGTAAGTAATTTTAACCTAAGTGATTTAATTTGAAAGACTAAAAATAAAATATACCTTATTAAATAATTTATAAGGTCTAATTTAAAATACAAAATTCCTTTTATTATATAAAATTTATAATTGAAAGAGAAATGAATTTTAACATTATCACATGTAATGCAAAAAAATCTGTTTTTAGAAAAAGTGTATTTTATGGTTAGAATTTATTTGTTGTGTAAAATTATCATTTTATTTGATTAGAATGATATAAATTGGTTTATTATATAATAAATAAAATATATATGGATTTAAAATAGATCTCAAACCAAATTATTCCAAAATATTATTTAATTAAAATAAAAGACCAAAAGAAGTTTTTATTACAAAATATTACACAAATCCTTTAAATTTTAATCATAGGATTTGAAAAATCAGCCTAATATGTTAATTTTTTTATTCCTTAAATTCATTTTTTATATATTTTTAATTCAATATTATCTTTTAGAAATGTCATAAAAATTATGATTTTGGTAAACATAGTATTATTTACTTTTCACCTTAAAAAGAAACTATTTTAGAAAAATACTAAAATATATCCTAAGATAATATTTTTATTAAAATCCAAAAAGATGATATTAATATTTTTAAATTAAAATTCTATAATTTATAATTTTTTCTTATAAATGAAAATAAAAAATGTGAAGAAAAAATGATTTTATTGAAAATTATATATTAAACATTAAGAGATATTGATATTATTTTGTATAAATTTAAAATTTAAATAATATTGATATATTAGTTCATATATAATAATATTTTAAAATTGGTCAATTTAATTTATTAGAATGAAATATACAATAATTAATAAAATAATTCTTTGAAAAAAATACCACTATAATAAATAAACATAAATAAAATACCATTAAATTTAATTATTAATAATATATAATTTAATTTTTAAAGTCCATTGAATGTTAAAATATTTATTTTAATTTTATAATTATACCATATCATATTTTAATAATAATAATAATATTAATACATATTGCAAATAGGCACACACACACACACACATATATGTATAATATTTTAATATTATATTTTTATTTCATTGTGATTTATCTTATTCTAAATTCACTACTAACAACACAGAACATCAATATACCAATTTAATAAATGTACATCTAATGAAAATATTCTTAATGAGTATATTTTCAATGACCATATTTCCAATGAACATATTTATAGTGACCAAATTCCGTTCTTATATATATATTTGTGCTAGAATTAAGAATTCATTTCTCACTTATTAAGTCTCACTTATCAATTTCTTAGTTATTGTTTAGATTTCATAACATGATTTATTCTCTCATGATTTTCTTTCCCATTATAGGTTATCATTGGCTATTGGTGATCCTCAAGTGTGAAGATAATTTTGGTTATCTTCTATTGTTAAAATTTTATTCTTCTTTTTATATTTTACTTTTAATTTATGCACTCTTAAGGTATTTAATAATACATCTTGATTAATAATTTGTTTCATATGATTTTTTCAACATTCTACTATAAATTAATAAAGTGTTGTTATTTTTATTCCAATGTGATATGAATTATTTTGTAATACATTGAAATTACTTTTAAAAAAGTTAATAATTATAAATGTATAGTTTATGGAAAGAATATGCTTCATCAAAATTAAGGACTTACATCTCTCATTTGGAATCACCCATGAAATTTTTGACTGTTAAGTGAGTATATTTAAAGTGGAATAGTCAGTGCGAGGAGGCTTTCCAAAAGATAAATATAATCTTCATGTCTACTCAAATTCTGATTCTTCCAGACCCATATATTGTTTATTCTATATATTTTAATTAAAAAAATGTAGAATTATGAGTTTATTTGATGAAGAGGGATCAGGTGGTTTCTAATAATCCTTGTTAGCTATGATCCCACTAGTAGAACTGTCCTACCCTTGATTTGGAAACAAATATTGTGGTTCCTTCCTTAAAGTGTTTGTGTCATTATCTCTTCAATGAGAGATTTTTCATCTATATGAATCATAAAAGAATGTGATTCATATTCCCCCACTTCGAGTCAGAAATTAAAGAGAGTCATTAGTTCGAGTAGCTATAGACCATATAATTTTAGATCTCATATTACCTTGGAATGGGGAATGTTTTCATGAATTTTATTTTAAAAAAGACTTAAATAATGGATTTTTAGTCTTCTAAAGATGAGTGGAAGCTATGAGCATGCTTTTTGATGGGGAAATTTAAGTGGAAGAGGGATGACAGGATGTTACCTATACTCCCTTGGTCATTATCCCTTCTTTAGTTGATCATATGAGGGATATCAATGATATTAATTCCAATTATATTTTGATTGTAAAATGACTCATGGGAGATAATACAGTCCTAGGATAGTATCATGATGAGGATGAGGTGATTTACATCCATGGTAAGGTAGTGGTATCTACATCCATGATTGAAGAGATGAAAAGGGATGGACATTACACATGTTGGGAGGTATAATTGGGTTTTACAAGATTTATCGTGATACTATGAAACATTTATAGTTGTAGGTTTTCAGAAGGATATTGTAGGGGTTTTTAATCATTACCTTTCCTATTATAAGATAAAAGTGGAGAAACAGAAATCGAGTGGGTTACTTTAATCCCATATAGTGATAGTATGAAATTTGGATGAAGTAACCAATGAATTATTCATAGGACTTCCCAATACCCCAAGAGGTCTTGATGCTATTTGGGTGGTGTTAGAATAGTTGAAAAAAGATGCACACTTATTTCCTCTTTGGGGACCCACTCAGTGGATGACCAAGGAAAGGTATATATATGAGATATAGTACAACTACACGGGGTATCTATGAGTATAATATCATATCCGGAAAAATAATTCACATTGATCTTATATAATGTTCTATAAAAGTACATTGGGTAATAGATGAAGATAAGTACAATGTATAACCCATAAACAAGAGAGTAGTCAAAGAGGATGAATGAGATTCTAGGGGATATTATCCGGGCATGTGTGCTTGATTTTTCTATAGAATGGGACGAAAATTTTACTTTAATAATGTTTTTATATAATTTAATCTTCCAGTATTCAATCCAGATGTCTCCCTTTGAAGCTATTTATGATAGTCAGTTCAACACTTACATATGGTCATGACGTGGTGAGGGGTTCCATGACATGATGACTGGCATAAAGGCAATGGTAATGTTGGGGTTATGTGACCTGGTGGAGGAAGTCACACCATGGTAGCGAAGTACATGATTTTTGGATATCTTTCTAGTGGTGGGTTGTTTTTTTATGGATTAGATGGGAAACATCACAATGAGTCCCCGGGTGGATGCACCATAGTGTGACCATTATAGTCAAACCACAACCAAGAAACTTGGAATTTTTATTGAGGGATTGAATTATAAATTTGGATTGAACCCATTTAAAACTATCCTATCATACCGCCTTGAGATCCACATGAGTTTTCTCAATGTTGGAGTTTATCCTTAGCTTCATAATCCTATCAGATCTCTTATATTCTTCATTTTAAGTGTCATTCAATGAAGATAGTTTCTTTTGGTAAGTTGAACACCAATTGATACCTAAATGTATTCTTATTTCAATGATTATTTATTTACCTTTTTTAAAAACCTAATTATTTGGGTAAGGGGATAATTTTAGGGTCTCAGAGGATTGGGATTGAATTAGAGAGCACATATTGGATGCAGTACTCCATCAAGATTGATATTGGAAGTCCTTACAATGTTATGGATTTTACGTGAATTTTCAAGTATTTATTGTCATACTGGTTCATGTATTATCCCTAAAAGTTCTTCATTTGGTATCATAGTGACCATTGGGGTCCATATTTAAGATGTATACCCCTTAGAGTGGATTTTATGAGTGAATTTCGTTGAAAGGGTGTAATTGTATCTCATTCCATGGGTAGAGGTAAGGTTATCTACCTTGGGTATTTGATACTGGAGTGAGCCATTTTGGATTGATTTAGGCTAGGCAGACTTAATAGAGTTTTAATTAGGTACTGGTGATTAGTACCCTCACTTGATATAGTTTTGAGTGTGTGAAAATTGATATATGGGAAAACCTGATAGGTAGGAAAAGATTAATCTTAGTTGATAGTGTTGGAATATTTATTATTGTGTTGATTAATATGTTATGAAATGTTGTAAATTATTGTTTGGTCTTTCTTGAGTAAGAAGTTATGGGTTGGGAACAATTATATTTCCTCCCCTAAGTAAGGGGTGATTCCTTGTAAACTATTGTGTGAATTTTCATGATTAAAAGGGTATGGATTGGGAAATATTACGGTACCTCTTCTTAGTGACAGGGGTGATTTGAGAATTATTGTGTGACCCCCTCAAGTTAGAGGGTATGGTTGAAGAAATATTTCTCAACCTACCATTTGTATGAGGGGAATGATTTAGAACTATTATGTGACCTCCCCTAATGAAGATGAGATTTTTTTGGTAACTATCATGTGACCAACCCTGATTAATATATGATGATTTTAGAACCTAAAATAAAATTTATATTTGAATTAAGATGAATCGTCCTTATAATATATAGAAAAACTAGATATGTGTCACACCGATAGTGTTATTTTTGAGGTATTTTTACTTTTATTTTTTAAATTAATAGTGTTTTTATACTTTCGGGGTGTTTTCCAAGAAAAATGGAAATGTTTTAGTGGAAATAAGGTTGTTCATGGTTACTAAATGATAAGTGGAAACCATGCTCCAACCCTAGAAAAAAGAATGAATCCTAGAAAGTAGAACTGTTTGGACCAAACTTCTAGGCACATAACTATACACCCCCCTTAAGAAACCATTCATATCAACCCTCTTGTTGGAGAGAGGTGACACAATATTGGTCCATGGTTTGGCAGGCCATGTGTCCAAACTCTGTGGCCTTCCAGATTCTTAAAAAATTTGGATTTCTAATTTTCCCTCCACAATTTTGACATTCAAATCCCCTTATTTACCCCATTCGAACCCCACCATCCCCATTCATTTCCCCATCTCCTATCCTAACCTTATTGGCCCTATTTTTTGTGGATTTTTGATTTTTTCTTCATGGTTCCTCCAAGTATGTCCCTACTCACCTCTTATCTTCCCCAATATTGATACATCCTATCTTCCTTCTTGGGTCCTTTATTATTTTGAAGTCATTTTTAACTAAATAGATTAAATATTATTTATTTGGTTTGGATTTTGATGGTTTTGGTGTGTTCTTACTTCCATATGATCTTCTCTTTATTCAGTTTGTGATTTTTGACTGGATTTGAGTGATTTCAAGTGAAATATTGGTGGTTACATGCTATGACATTAATTTATGATTTTCATATTCTTTATGTTATGACCAAAAGCTTTTCTAAATCACGTGTGGAGTTGAAAATGGTGATTTAAAATGTTTTGGTGTGCGTGTAATTCATAGATGTTATCCCCCATTCTAAGTGGTTATTATTTCATTTGATTGTTGATATTAATGGAATTGTGATACACAAATGTGTTTTTTATGATTTTTAATATTGGATAAATTACTTGGGAACCCTAGGTACCTAGGTAGGTTTCTAATATCTAGTACACTAGTTGAGTTGGCATTGTACTGACCCAGGCTCACTGCTATGATTATGCTACAACACTAACTAAACAAATGTTGTTTATTTGGGGACCACTAAAACTTTGGTTTTGATATCCCTAGTATATTCTATACATTAAAGGATTATATGGTTCAATCACTAAGAGTAAGAGGATCCTAGAACCCAATTGAACTTCTAGATCAGGTATTTCCCATAGTTCTTAGACTGCATTTTTACCTGTTTTAGCTACCCTTGAATATTTCAATTTATTTTTTAAGATAACAATTTTTTTAAATTAGAATTATTCAATCTGTTCCTTGAAATAATAACATATTAATTTATCTCTTAATTTCATTTCATGGATTCACTTGGTGTTATCCTATTAGGAAGTAAGATCACACCCTAATTGAACCCTTGGGTGTATATAGACATTTTTCTATATAATTTAGGTAAAGGTAAGGAATTATATGGAGGTGGCAGTGGTTGTTTTTATTAAAAACTTCTTAGGTTTGTGTTTATGGTGGTATAAGGATGGGTGTTTACCAACATATCACAAGTAGGTTTTGTTTATCCAGTTTATTCCTACACTTTTTGGTTTATTTTTTGTATTTGTTTGTAAATGTAAAAGTGTTTGAAGTATGATTGTGGTTTATTTCCTTTTTTCACATGTTATAAATGTTGATCATGATGTTTTATCAAAATTTCACTGATTTTAATTATTGTTCACATGGTAAAAACTATTCCCAAAGGAGTTCCATGATGCCTTGGCTCAAGTGGAGAGACCATTAGGATCTGGAATGCCCATCATTCCATTCTAAGGGTTGGGTATGGTGTTAGGTTATATGGTATCCCAAGAAGGTTCATGTCAAAATGGTTTCATATGTAGGTTTTCCCTACTTTGGGTTCATGTTATTTGGGATATCCAGAATGATAGGAGCTAGTGTGTTAGGGCTTAAGGATCTAGTTTTTAATGGGGTGTCTAGCCAACACACCTCATGATAGACCTTTGGTCACTATGGGATGCTATGATTTTAGTTTGAATCCTTAATTAAGTGTAATTTATGTTATGCAAATTAATAATGTACACCAGTGCATAGTGGAGTGTTCTAAATTGGTTCTTGTTATTATCATGGTTTTAATTTTGATTCTTGATATTGTTTAAATTAAGAATTTTTATGGTTTTATATGGTTTGATGTATTGTATTTATATTTTATATTTGTTGGTTTGTGTAGCACCATGCTTCCCTAGAGACCTCTATTGTAGACATGGGAGGATGCCAGAGATATTTATCCCCCACCATTTGATCAGAGATTAGTGGTTTTAGTAGTTTAGGTTTTATGAATTCTGGATTAGGGATCGGGCTCAAGCCTTTCTAAATTAAAGGAAATAGAGTTGGGTTTTTAAAGGATAGGTATCATGATTTCATCAAGAATAATTCCCCTTTCTTCCAATGAATCATAGATCCCTTAGAAGTGGAAAAATAAGAGGAGAAAATTGATAGGATATTTGGATTCCTTGAGACTCCTGAGGCAATTATAGTGAAATTTTTCACATTTATATTGGAATAACCCAATCGTTGGTAGTGGGAATATAGGGACGAAGATGGATGAAACAATAAAATAGTCTATAAGGAATTTGAGGTTTTTATTAATGATAAGTAATTTCTCGAGACTTTGGAATTTTCCAAGACCTAGGTATTCTTGAATATCCAATTAGGAGAGAAATAATTGTCGGAATATGCTAACTACTTTAGAAAACTAGTCTGTTTCACTTTCTTGGTGGTCTCTAATTAATGGGTGATTTCCCAAATGTTTGAAATGGGTTTATGGTCAAACATTTAATATCCGTACTTCTTTTTTTAAATTGAAGATGTATGCTGAGGTGTTAGACTGAGCTCTGATAGTATATATTGATTGGGTTGATAAGTGAAGAATTTCATGGATAACTCAAGTATTGAATCTGAGTGGGGTTATTCTATCTAATAAGAAGAAAAATAATGAATATAAATGTAATAGGGGCGGTAGTATCTCTAGAGATCTATAATGACCACCATTATCAGTAGATTTTGGTGGTAGATCCATCATGTACCATCAGTTTGGGACCCATGTATATGTATGAAATGTATGTTCAACTCCACTGAGGAACTACCATTGATTTGGAAACATGGTCCATTTGTAATAGTTTTGTTGGAATGTGACCCTATCTCAAAGCGGTGTAGGCTCTTCAACCTCCAAGGCAATGACTGCTCTATCAGATCCATCTAGAGCTATGGGTTCTCAGTTTGGTGGTCTTGGTGTAAGGTTTGGATCTTCTTATGGGAAAAGTAATAATAAGGTAGAGATTCAAGTTATTAGTCTCTCCCAATCTAAGACATAGATGATGCGGCTTCAATATGTGGACACGACACTAGTGGAATCATATGTTGGCCTCACAATAGTTCTAGGAACCGTTCTTATTGCATCATCCATAGATGTTACTTTAGAAGAAAAGGGAATTCCCGAGAGTGGCCTTTTCGAACCCTCCACACTCAAAAACCCCCCTCCCCATGAAGAGATCATCCGGGGATGCCCCAGCCGAGGAGGAGCCGTTGTCAGCCGGGATGACATTGTGTCCCATGGGGTAACACCTCGATCAGCGATGGTTCGTCACAACAAGCCATCATCCAGGTGAAGTGCGCCCATTCTGACCACCCGGTGAGACACCGAGTGAAGTGCACCCATTCTTCTTATTCATTCATCTCTAATCAATTTCTGGGTTTATTGAATCTATTGAAAGAGCTTATTCCGTATTCAATGGAGTTCATTACACCTCTTGGAAAGGGGAAGGAATAGGATTTTATATCTCCATTCTATGTTATCACCCTATTAGAGGTCCAGTTGAAAAGGGACTTCCTTGATATAAAAATGGAAATCTTCGATGTAATACAATTAATATTTTAGGTTACATGACTTAATGATCATATCTATTGCTATAATTGGTGGGTTATGTCTATAGACCCCAATGAGGGAACTCGATTCTTCCATGGTGAATGGGATATATGATGAGGATGATCCAAACTTCCACTTCTAGAGTTAAAAAACCCTTCTAGCCTTTAATTTTCCCTTATATTGGATAATGGTGAAAAGGGTTCTTATAATGGGTTGCCTCTCATAGTGTATGTTTCATAAAGTTATTTCCAAATGACTTTTCAGGGTTAACTATGGAATGATATGTAGAGTTTATCATGGATTTGGCACCAGTGACATAACTGATATCTCTTCCCTCATTTCATATGGCCGCTACTAATTTGATGGAACTAAAAATACAGATGGTTGATTTGGAATCCAAATGGTTTATTCACCTGAGTTCCTCACCCTATTATTCCAGAGATATTTTTTCTATGAAGGAAAATGAATCTCTCTAGTTGTGCATAGATTACCAGAAATTGAATTGGGCCACTATTAAGAATAAGTACCCCTTTCTTTGATTTTATATCCTCTTTCATTATATCAATGGGGGAATGGGGTTTTACAATATTAACGTATTTTTTGAGCATCATCAGGAGAATGTGAGAGAAGTTAACATTCACAATACAACTTTTCAAAGTAGTTAAAACCATTTTGAATATTTATTAATTCCATTTGGACTGAAGAATTATCCTATGGTTCTTATTGACCTTTTAAACAAGGTGATACATAAATACCTTGAATCATTTGTTGTGGTTTTTGTGGATGACATCATGTTTTACTCTAGAATATAATAGGATCATGGTCAACATCAGATGAGTATTTTAGGAACACATTGCATTCACCATCTTTATGAAAAATTGTTAAATCGAAGTTTCTATATTCGAGAAGTTAAATATTTAGGGAATGGGATCTCAGAGAATGGGGTTTCAATTGATCTATATAAAATATAGGAAAGGATATCATGGGAACATCCAAATAATGTAATTTAGATTAGGAGGATCTCAGTCATAGTAGAATATTATAGGTGATCTATTAGGGACTTCTCTCAGCATTCTTTTCCAATGACAACTCTCATCCAAAATTAGTGATGTTATTTTGGATCCCAGAATGACATGAGTTGTTCATTGATCTTATGAAATAATTGAAAAATTTCCCCATTTTGTTTTTACGCTAGTCTGAAAATGGTTATATGATTTATTATGATGCTTCATGTACATGTCTTGGGTGTGTTCTGATATAGGGAGACCATGTGCTGGTAGGTGGCTCCCGCCAACTTCGAGCACACAAAAGTAATTACCCAACCCAGGAACTCAAACTGGAAATAGTGATTCAAGATCTAATATAATTGAATCACTACATTTTAAGTGAAAAATATATTTCATTCTCAGAAAAAGAAAGAGTTGTCTATATTTTCTCTCATAAGGTTTTGAATTTAAAGAAACACCGATGGATCAAGTACCTTCAGGGTTTTAAATTTTATATTTTTTATACATTGGGTAAAGGGAATATGGTAGTTGATTCCTTAATATAGAAAATACTGATCTAGGATTTGAAGAATTCTAGTGATGAATGAAATATGGTGGTAATTTTTACCCGGATGCATTTTCAAGCGATAGAGAATAATGGAGGAATGTTCTTTGTTAGAATTTAGTTGAGACCATCCCTTCTTGAAGTGATTCAAGAAGTATACCCTAAAGATGAGTTATTTTAGTGATCTATGTAGCTATTAAATGTTTGGGATATATCTAATTAATGGATGGTATATTCTAAGTGAATTTATTTATTTAAGGGCCTCATAATGATTCCATTGTATCTGTGAAAGGTGGTGATATAGGAAAGCCACTAGTTTTAATGGGACATTCATCCTATATCCACCAAGATATTTTATGACATGTGTCATTATTTTTGATTTCTAGGTATGAGGATCGGTAAGAATGTTTTTTTATCCAATTTCTATGATTTTTAGTTGGTTAACTTAAAGCACTATAATCCATCAGGTCTACTACAACCACTCGCCATTCTTTCCTGGAATTGGGTGGATGTCTCCCTCGATTTCATCATTGGATTACCTCATATAGGTTAGGGAAGGAATTCAATTTAGATGGATATCAATTTTCTTACCAAATCCACCCATTTAATCATGAAAAAAGACTCGAATAAAGTGGATTTGTTTGTCAAGATGTACTTACAGAAAATAATAATGCTGTATAGGGTTCTATCTGATATTGTTTCAAACATTGGCCCCTATTTTACCTCTCAATTCTAGGAAGGTATTCAAAAATAAATGGGGTCATAAGTCAAGATGAATATGGTATACCATCTTCAAATAAATGGCTATAAGGAATGGGTGAATTATATTTTGGAAGATAGGATTTTCTCATGCATGTTGGACTTTGAAGACTCTTTAGATATCAATATTTTTTGATAGAATTTTCTTACTATAACAGTTACCAATACTAGATCAAGACATCTCCCTTTTAATCACTTTATGGTTGAATATGTTGTTCCACTATATGGTGAGTGGAAGTGGGTGAGGCTTTATTGATGGGACTGATCATTGTTTAGGAGGTGACTAATATAATTATTATCACCCAAAAATGTTTTAAAATAGGTAATATCTATTATATATCATATGTAGATCATGGTTTTCCATATTTGGAGTTCTCATTGGAAGACCAGGTATTCCTAAAAGTAACACCTCATTTGAGTCATCACCAAATTAGGAAGCAGGGAAAGATTATTACAAGGTATGCCCGACCTTATTTAATTAATCACTGGATTGGAAAGGTCACATACTATTTTTAATTTCCTTCCATGTTTACGTTAATTCATGACATGTTCCATGTATCTTAACTAAATAAGTATAATTGAGAACCATCAAATTTTCTGAATTGGGAATAGTTGGACTAGGAACCTAATCTATCAGTGATCGACAACTAGTGAATATTTTTCATTCCCAAGAAAAATTACTTTAGGGAAAGTTTATACTATTAGTTCAGGTCCTATGGAATCCTGGAAACAATGAGCACGAGACATGGTAATAAAATTCATGGTTGAAGGCGCATTAACCTCACTTATTCTCTAATTGGACTATAGTTTGAATTTATAAGGATTAAATATTTTCATGGTGGGTAGAATTATCACACCCATGGTTCCATTTTAATTTATTTTATATTTTTATATTTTTATTATAAGTGTTCTATTGCTTTCTTGGGTGTTTTCAAGAAAAATGATGTTTTTCAGTAGATAAAAGGTGGTCCATGGTTGGCACATGGTTAGGGGAAACCGTGTTCTAGTCCCAATGAAAACCATGGGGCTTGGAAAGTGGTACTTTATAGGATTCATGGTTTGGTATAAAAATGTGTGACCTCCTAAGGAAACCATGTGGCTCACCCATATCCTTGGATAGAGGTTCCACATGGTTGGTGCATAGTTTGGAAGGTCGTGTGGCTATACCGTGTGTCCTGCCAGATTCTTAAATAAATTGGATTTCTAAATTTTACCCTCCCTTATTTTAACACTCAATCCCACTAATTTTCTCCATTCAACCTTTACTATCTCTAGGTGTGTCCCCCTCTCCACTCCACTATTTCTTAGCCCTATTTTAGGTGGATTTTATCTTATTACTTCTAGAATTCTGCAAGTTGGTCTATCCTTACTTCCCCTCTTCCCCTATCTTAATATCTCCTATATTACTTCTTGGGTCCTCTCTTTTTCAGTAGTGACTTTGAACTAAATGAATTTAATCATATTTATTTGGGTTGGATATTGATGGTTTTGGTATGTTATTGATTCTATAGGATCCTTTCTTGATTCATATTTCTGTTTTTGACTATATTTGGGTGATTTCAAGTGAAAGGTTGGTGGTTCCTTGATATTACATTAATTAATGATTTTAACATCATTTAAATTGTATGAAAAAAGGCTTAAAAATTGTGGGGTTGGATGAATATGGTGATTTCAAAGACATTGGGGTGTGTGTAGTGCATATAAGTGATTTCCCCCTTTGTTAATGGTTTGTTCTTTCATATGATAGTTTAGATGAATAGACTTGTGATACAAATTGGATATTTTCATGATGGAGAGAGTAGGATAAAGCACTTGGGAACCTTGGGTACCTAGATAGGTTCCAAAGGACTATTATGCCACTTGAGTTGGAAGCACACAGACCCAGGATCCCTGGAATGATTATGATACAACACTAAATAAACAAATGATGATTCTTTGGGGACCTCTATGACTTTTTATTTAACCAGTTTCACATATAATTCATGATAAATTAATATATGGTTTGATCTCCAAGAGTATGAGTATCCTAGGGACCTATTGACCTAGCTACTTAGGGATTTCCCATAGTTCTTAAATTATGTTTTTACTTATTTATACTACCCTTTCATTGTTCACTTTCTTTTAAAAATATATATTCTCAAATATGAACTATTTAATTTCTTCCTTAGAAAACTAGAATGCTAATTTATCTTTTAATATCATTTCATAGAATCTGTTGGTGGTATCCTACTTGGAAAGCAATCTCACACACTCTATTCAACCTTAGGTATATATAGACCTTGTTATGTTTGATTCAAGTAAAGGTAAGGCCTTATATGGAGGTGTAAGTGGTGATTATTTTTATAGGATTCTTCAGAATATGTTGATGTAGGTGGTGGTATGGGTATCGACCCACATGTCATAATGTGGTTTTGTTTATCCTGTTGGTCCCCTCCCATTTTTGTATTTTTCTCCAGTTGTAAATATAATAATTATTACCATATGATTATGGTTACTTTCTTTTTATTTGAAAAGTTATTGATGTTAATCATGATGTTTTTTTATTTTATAATGTTATTTATTATCATCATGGGGGAAACCATTCCCAATGGAGTTCTGCGATGCCCATGCACTAGTTTCCAGCACATGGGGATATGGAATGACCATAGATCCTTGTTATGGGTCATGTATTATGTTCGATTTTATGGAATCCATGGATGATTAGTGATACTATGGGTGAGGTTCATGGTAGATTTATTTGTGGATAGTGACCCAACATGATTTATATACCTGTTATATTTTTATTTCTATCTGTGTATAAACCTTCACATTTATCATATGCACTTTTTCTAAGGGTGCATTGGTGGTGTCCTTATAGGTTTTATTACCCACATAATACATAGGGACCTTAGTGAAGGTGGAGAATTTATTATCAATGTTCTAGGAAAGGTAAATAAACTTTTAACGGGTTGATGAGCATGAATATCTAGAAACATATTTGAGGTGATTCCTAGATATAACCCGAGATCTTTTTCGGTTATGCCTCAAAAATTATTTTTCCTTTTTTTTTGTTTTTTATTATATTTATATATATCCTCTGTATGTGGGGATATTTTGATTGAGATATATGATTTACCATGTTCCATTTTGATATTTAATATGATTTTATAATCTATTGGATTTAACTATGTGTATTTTCTACCAGTTATTAATTTATAAATGATTTTAATTTGTTTATTGTGGATGGTTACTTGATATTGAGGGGATAATCTCACCAATTAATTACTAGGGACCTATCCACTTGTTTAAAAAATCTTATATATGGGAATTCATGTATGAGGTACACTAGCTCAGACTCGGTGATTCAATATGAGGAATCACCCATCTGGTAAATAATATTAAGAAATTGTATGAAAATTTAAAAATATAGAGTTCAGAGAAATAACATAAACTTGTTATTTTAATCATATCATTTAAAACCTTTTAATATATAGTAATATATTTACCCTTTTACTTTATCAAAGCACTTTTTTATTTTTAATGGTGATCTGGGGGGTGGGGTAGGGAATCTCTAGGGAGCCTCATGAATCATCTCTCAATTTATTAAACCTCCCAAAAATCATTTATTATTTTATTAATATATACCCTCTTAGAGATAAATTATGGCGGTGTACCTTCAACACCTGGATCTCCTGAGGAGATCACCTTAATGCCTATTATTTAAGAATATAAAAAATATTTTATAAGTGTTTTTTAATAATTTTATTTTAAAAAACTCAGTTTATATAGTGGATATTATACTTACCAAAAATTATTTCTGCCATCTTCTCTCAACAAACATCTTCCATGTATCTTTTTATAATAAACTAAAAATTTGACCTGAATTTTCAATTTTTTTAATTCTAGAAAAATAAAATATGAAGTTAATGTTGATTTAAAATCCATTTATCACTTTCAGGAAAATAAAAGCATCACCTCCTTTCTTTTTTTATATAGTAAATAAATTATAATCTAAATATGGGAGTGTTTTGTGAATATTTAAATTACTAAATACATGTTAATTAAAATAAAATAATAAAACATTATTTTAAAATTATGGCCTCTCATATTTGATATTAGGTCATCTTGTAGATGATCCTCCATTTATAAAGTATTGTTTTTATTTTTTATCAATATTTTAAATCCAAAAAAAACCTAAATTATTTTACATTTAGACAAACATGATTAATTTTTACAAAACAATCTATAGGTTTTCATTGTTCCTTTCCATAAAAAAGTGATAATATAGGTAATAATGTACTTCCTTGTTTACCAACACTAGAAGTTATTTTATTCCATATAAAAGGATGAGCCTTATGTAATGAATAATGAGGAGGCTCCTCAATAAAAGGGTGTGGAGACTCCTATTTCGAAGATAGATATGTCTAATCAATTTGATCATAAATTTTTATAAAAAAAAATAACAAAAAATTAGTTTAAATTGAAATTAAATGAATAAAAATATATTTTTGACTTATAACATTTTAAAAAAATTAAAAAATGTTAAAAACAAAACAATACCAAACAGAAAATTCATATATTTTATAAAATAGTGAAATTAATTAAATAAAATTAATTTTTTGAAAATATTAATGAGACATTGAATGATATAAATTGAATAAAGTTAAAAATAATTAATATATAAAATAATTTAAGTAAAACAATAATTTTAATTTCAATGTGTAATGTAATTTAAGGTATTAAAAATAAAATTTATCAACTTTTTTAAAATATTTGACTTGAATAAAATTACTAATAGAAAATTATATTCCACAGTTGAAAATATTTATAAATTTAAATCATAAATAATTATATATACCATTACTTTTAGGAGACTATTAAAGGATCATTTTCTTAAATCACTTCATGATAATTTCATATAGAATAAACTATCTCAATTTCAAGTTCATCATTATTATCTTATAATATTTTTTTGGGTGCAGGGATCTTACATAAGTAATTATCACCGTTAAAATTTTCATAAAAAAAATAATTTTTTCTTTGTAAAAGGATAGACTGTTGATCATTTTATGGATCGATAACATATAATTTTTTTTCATGTGTTTCTATTATAAAGGTTCATATGTTTATCCCAATTAATTTAAATGTAAAAGTATCATTATAAATTCACCATTTTTAGAATTATTTTTAATAATAACCCATTTAAACTTAAACATAAGAACTAATTTTTTTATTTAATCAATAACATATATAGGATCAATAACATTGTAATATACACCTGATACAGAGATTGGTTGATTTGTTTTATACTCAAAATATTTATTGCTTCAACGAATACCAACAAACCATTATTCTTAAATGAACTTCTATTTTCCTAGTATTTAGTAGAAAATGTATAACCATTAATGATATAACCAAAGATTGTTATAACATTTAAAGGGTGTATCCCACTAATAGTATCAATGCTTCATAAATATTTGAATCACAAGTCATGTTCTACTTAAACTACATAATAATTTTTTATGTGAATTTAGTACCCACATATATTTCTTCTTCATATAATATTGTTCTAATTTATTAATTTGAAATTTTTTATTTGTTTTAATATCATCCATTTTATTGATTATTTATAAATTCACTTACATTATTTTTTCAAATGTTAGTGACTTTTTCTAAGAACCAGATCCAATTTCTACCAATATTTACTCTCTCTTGGTGGGATTTAGGGAAAATTACATACCCCAATTTAGAAAAATTATTCATATAAATATATACAACCTCTTTGTAAATATACTTTTCAATAATAGAGGATTCTATTTAATATGTATTTCTAATGTACTCATTCATTATCTTCATATACAATTCAAAATGATACATTTTATAAAGTCCAATGTCTCGATTACCTTGACCATGCAACCATTAATGCTTGAAGTGGGAATATATTAATAAAAAAAGTGTAGATTTGTTTGGAAATTTTGTTTCAGTTAATGGCTTAATTTTTTCTTTAGGAGTCAGATTGGGTTCCATATGTTTTAAGATGAATTATATAGTGTTTTTGGATGTGGTTTGAGTCTCGGCTATATTTTCAGGTGTCTATGGTACCTATAAATATGTCCATATATATTTACACCTACTAGTAACATTGGATACCTAGTGGGTGGACCTCTAGTACCCATTGTTAGTGTCTTGGGTGGAATATGGATGCCATTGAGTATCTAGTGGTAACATATCAGATACCCAGTGGGATTCATGTGAGTTTTTTAGGATTATTTTATTATTTTCACCCCACCCGTTATTTCCCCTATTCCATTTCTTCCATAAATTTTATTATGATCACAACTAAATGGATATTAATCACTTCATTCCTTCAGTTTCCTTCATACTCTCCTTCATTATTCCTAATCCAAGGTGATCCAAGATTTTTTTTTAGTATAAATCAGAGGTAATTCTTCTCGTCTGCTATTATATTTCATCTTTCATATTTTTTTTTTTCAAATTTAATCTACCTTAACTAGATATTTTAGAATTAATTCCAATATATCATAGTGGAATTAACCCTAGAACATTGGAATTTTTCTTTTTTATTCTATCATGGCTCACATATAATGATTTATCTTTTTTCATAATTTTTTTGATTGATAATTATTGAGGTAAAATTTATGCCTGGGATTCCAATATTTTCGTAAGAGTTTAGAGATATTTTCTTTGATTTTCTGGGGCTTAGGAATATTATATTTTTGGGTTAATAATGGAGTAGATCATATAATTTATTATTGGGATTTTATTGACCTTATATTAGTGTGGTTATGTAATTTGGTTCATTTGGTGATGGACTTGTTGGTATACTGGTTTAAGAATCTATTTATGGTCTTTTATAGTTGGTAAATCTTTCTATTAATAATTGAGAGTGGTTATGACTCACAAAATCTTTATTGGGATATTCCTATAACATGCCTACCTATAGTTTTCCTAAGTTAATGAATAATATTTTCAATATTTTAAATGTGTAAATCTATAATTTTAAACCATATTTTCTATATGATGGATTAAATTTTTTCAATGAGGTTTATTTATCTCTATATAATGAAATACAATTTTTATTTTATTTTATTACAAACTCTAATTTAACTGACTTTTGTTTTATATATTCCTTTCAAGTCTTGATCCTTTTTAATGAGTTTCCATTGATATATAGGCTTGGTAACCCATACTTAGGTCTTCCATTTTTTTTTCAGAAGATGTTGGACCTTTACCATGAAAATATGGACTGAAATGGGATACTTGGTGAGTTTTTAGACTCGAACTATAACGAGTAAAACCTATAAGCCATGAGTCTTAAAATGAATTTGACCATCACAATTTTTTATTCTATAAATAAGGTTCATATCCTTTATTCTTGACCTTAATCTATATTACTAGTCACCTTTTCTCACCAAAACCAATATGAGCTAAAATACAAACAACAAAACATAACCTATAGTTAGGAGAGTTATTCGGTGGTGATGTGGTGGCTAGGGTTTATGAGGAAGGAGTAAGTGATTAAATATAAAGAACATAATGGTTTTAGTATTCAAATAACCATGAAACCTGTTAATTTTATTAATTATTTCAATGGTTTTAATTTATAAGAAATTTTATAAAAAACCTTGTTTTGATAATTATTTATTTTAGAAATAATTTCTGAATTTTATTCATATCTTTCACCTTTTACTTATTCTTTTATAGGTTTATATAAATCTATTTTCAAGGGTACTAATATTTTATCTTTTGAGATGTGGTTTTAAATAAATTTTAGCTATATCAAATATGAGTTTTAAATCGTAAAATGCATGTTAAATTATAAAGTAGTTCCTTGAACCTATTTAATTGAAATAAATAATTATTTGTAAACACAAGATCCTAGTTTAGTCTATTCCCTACTTGTGTTGTCTCAAGTATTAAAACTAGTATGTTTTTTATTAGATTTGTGGTTAGTTAATGTTCACATTTTCATAATTACACTAATGAAATATATAGTACATTATTTTTACATTTTCAGTATATCATGAGAGTTGAATATATCAAATCTGTGTGGTTACACTTGAATAAAACTAACATGTTTTTTGGTGCATTTTTTGTATCATACTATCAGAATAACCTATTTTCTAAAACAATACATCAATTATAAGTTCTTTTTCACTATTTATTGTGATTATGGATCAACATATCTTAATCATGTAAATAATTACATACTACATAAATAATTCTATCACTTTTTTAATACCCTAGGTTGGATAAACCACTTGGGGGGGGGGGGGGGAGTCTGAATCATTAGCATTATATTATGAATTCTCACTTTTTAGTTCATCCTCTTAAACATGTTAAATTTATGATCCACTCAATATAATATATCAACCTTAGCTAACATGTTTTAATAATAATTTAAAGAATAGAACATAATATTTTCAAGATTTGTCTAGATAGACTTACTCTTTTCATGATTGGTTAGTCCCACCAATCATTGATTTTTCCACTATATATTCAAGTGGATATAATCATGGAATGTTTCAGTCCTAAAAAATACTCCCATGGTGTTATAGTTTATAGAGTCCTAATATATTAATACAAGACTCCTCTAAAAGGTATGATATAATAAATAAGTATCTATTTCACCAGGTATCTTCTATACCACCTGATGTATACCTCCCTCCATGAACATGCATGATAAACAGGTGTTCACCTATACACCTACATGTTTGTATGTGCAAGTCATATTTAGACCATGATCATTTATCTTGTTCACCTTTATAAATATTCACATGATATAATTCTACTTTTAACTTTGGATACTTAGGAACACATGTTTAATACTTCTTGAATGGATCCTAGGTTTGAACTCACCTTCTCACCTTGATACAATGATGTGTCAAGACCTTAGTATCTCTCAACACTCAATTCTTATGATAAATTCATTATATTTATCAATATTCACACAAGAAATACTATAGTAATTATACACATCGATATTCATAAAATAATATTTTGAATATAAATTTTTAAAATGTTATTTTGGAAACGCTCTTAATTTTATACAGCATCAGCGATATCATCTTATTTAAATCAGCTAATGAATATTGAATTTCTTCATTCAAACACATTTGAATTCCAAGTCAATAATTCCTTTTGAATCTCTAAAAGAATAAAGTGTTTCGTAATTCTAATTATTCCATGAAATTCACTACTTCAATATTATTTAAAATATACTTTTGTACATGGAACTATAACATGGAACATATTTCTCCCGACATGAAACATAGAAATACAAGAATATCCTTTAGCTGTTTGTTCTTTGATATTGGATTGAATCATGATCCATTTGGATTGGTTATGATTTTCGAATCTTTGAAGAACATTTCAGGAGTATGATCTTATTTTTTTCTAAATTCTAAAAAAAACATAATCATGTAATTATCAATATTGAACTAAGTGTAAATGATCCTTAAAAGGTTTATGCTTATACATATGAACCTTATAGTGATCATGATTATGGGATTCTAATCAGTATGAAAATGGTTGAGTGATAATTACATTATACTCATATTTATGTATTCTTTCTTATTATTCCCTTAATTATGGGAATCATCCTTACAAACTAAAAAAAATGATACCTTTGAAGTCCCACTATAACAACCTTGACTTTTCATACATAAATATTACCATTTAATAAATGAATATTTCATACATCTCACAAATACATGCCTAAGGACTATAAAGGTTTATTGACTTTTTAGAATAGAGACACAATCTTATTATTTATTGAAAGATATTCAATATCTCCCATAAATATCTTCTCCTTACGTATAACGCTTATTAAACATTTATTAATTACATAGGAAATGGAAACATAAGAAAGGGTAAAATCAGATAATCAGTATGGGTAAAAAATGGAAATATCATTAACCACATAAAAATGACATGAAAATAAGTGTATGAAAACATGATCTTAACACTTGAAAACCATACCCATAATAACATAGATCATAACTCTGAGTCATGAAATAATGTATGGAAATTCATAAGACATGAATCGTAAAGGAAATATATGAAAATATACCATTAGAGCATAATATAGACATGGAAATATGGAAAAGACAGAATATTATAACATTGTGATCATGTATAAATAGAAACATGTTCACTAAATAATTTAGGGACATGGATTTATGCCCTTTAATAACATATAGACATGAAACCAAGTTCACAAATAACCTTTTGGACATGAAACTAGGCCCACTCACAAACTTATGGACATATAAATAGGCCCTCAAAAAACATTGTAAACATGAATTGATTTTCATGAATAACATAATTAACTGAGGATTTATCCATATTTACCCAATTAATTGGAGAGATATAATGAGCTCACTCATTTCCTGCTTATGAAAGAGTCACTTATATTTGGTTTATAATATAACCACCCACCCTTTATACGGACTATCTTTAAAACATTGCATAATCTTGAATTAAATGAATAATTCACATTGAGGATCTTTTCAGGTTTAGAGTTTTAGAGAATTAGGCCATAACTATTACATTTCATATAAAAAAATTAAAAATGAAACACTTATACTTAGTTTCCATTTTTTCATAAAATAAAAACTCTTGAAAAAAATAGCCCTGTCTAGTTCCACGTTTTAGACAACATGACTTTTCCTTGATCCCATCCTTGACCCTATTCATCTTTAGTTCTGTGAAAAAATTTCAAAACATGGGATGAGCCTAAAAAGCTCAGTAAGGGTTATGAAATAAAGAAGGTAAACATTAGACCATACAACTATAATATTTTAACATACTTCATGAAATCATAAGATTTATGAATAACACATAGAAAACATAAATCATAAAGGTAAATTGTGGCATCCATATCACACTTACATTGTAGCTATCACAACTACTTAGGGAGTTGCATTTGGATTAACCATCACAGTATATTCCCTAAATCTATTAAGAGAAACATTCATGTTTACGTCCGTCATGTTACCCAATGCATTAGAGAGCTATCTCCGGATCACCCTCCCTAGGTTTATCATGGAAACACCCGTATACGTAACAATGTCAAAGAACCATAACATATTCATAACACATAAAACAATCATAAAGGAAAGATAACATTTTCAAATTTCAATCACAATATATAATATAAATATATTGACATAAAAAATACATTATGAAAACCATTTTTAATAACAAAATACATAACAGAGTGTATGGTATTTATTTTCCTTTTGAAAACATTATAGCTTGTTAAAGAAGCCAAAAGATCAAAGAATACTCACAGCGGCAGAAAAGGTCATTGTCACCGATCACGTTAAAAGAAACATTATTTTTTTGTTATTTAGTAAAATGCCTCGTATAAAAAGATTCCATTTGAAGGAAATGAAATGTCAAAGGTGTTTATACAACGTATAAAAGAAAGTCATGTATATAACAAAATATTCCTCAATGAAAAGAGAATGAGATGAAGTCCCTTACCTCATGTCCCACTTGACCCATTAGTTCGTTAATCTTCTGAATAATATAATAAAGTTAATTTCTAATGTCTTAAGAACCTTTTTAGGTTTATCATTCCTTTTAAATCACTTATTACAATTTTATAAACATTATGTAATCATTTAAGTTAATAATGGTTGTTTTGTCGATATTTGGTACTTGAGTAAAAATGGACTTCTTATAATTACAAGTTGTTCATGTGGTCAAAATTTCATTATATCCAGAATTATATTCATGATTTAGATATCATATATATCATATATATCTAGTATATAAATTTATTTATAATTTTACATAACATTTTGAGGTAAGAAAAGAAATACACCGTTCATGGAGACGGTAACTCATACGTACGCATGAACACTACTTTCATTTCTATTTCATATTTAATAGAATGAAAACATAAGGATACATAGGTATATAATAATTCCAGTATAATATAATTTATATAATCTTATTAACTCTATCCTTTATACCTTCCACATATGTCATTAATGATTCATATCACTTTGAGGGGGTGGTAGTCCGCACTTCCTCAAATGAAGGCTTTCGGGGTATTCGGGCCATTCGGGCGGGCCATAATGGAAACCATAAAGGTTTGATATAAATTAAAAATACATAAGCATAAAGAAAACATAAATATAATATATATCATATATAAATAAAGTTCCATGTTATTGGACACCATGAGAGGTGGTAGGAGATAATTAAACAATCATCATTTTGTGAGGCGTTAATTTTCCATTCACAGAAATAGTATATTATTTACCCATTATATGGAGGTGTGTGTAAGTGTAGTATGAATACTTCTAATAAAAACATCCTAGTATATTTTGGATACTGGTATTTTTATAAAATAATATAATAAAAAAAGTTTAGGGGTTGGAGAAGTAAAATAAAAGAAAATAATTTAAGTGAAATTGTTACCTTTAATTTGGGTAACTACCTTTGGTTCAGACAAAAAGGACTTCTTGAAGTGACTTCTGCCTAAGTTAAGGCCTATAGGTGTAATAGAGGGATCTTAATATCTTATTTGGGTAGAGTTTGGACGATTATAGGGGCTTGAGAGGTGTGAGTAGTGGGTTAGAGGTGAGAACGTTTTATAAGGGGGAGGACGGGCTCTTTAGGAAAGTGTGAAAATATTATTTTATTATATAATGATTTTTGGTTTCTAAAGGTCCAAAACTAATTAAATTAGAAGATAAAATGAGTCATGATTGAAATAAAATCATTCAATAAGAAATTTACAGGTTTTTGATATTATTTTAATCTTTATCATATTATTTATTTAAATCATTTATTAATGAGGTAAACACTGCATCATTATTGTGTCATAAATAATTTAATTTATATGATGTCTAAAAATTATAAAAAATACCACGATTTATGAAATATTTTTATATTTCAAAATATTTTTTATAGTTTAAAAGATAAATTTTATAACCCTATGTAAAAATTAATTTACTAAAAGATATTTGTTTATGTCATTTTTCCTTTACTTTTAGTTAATTAAAATAAAGTGTCATTATCACTCTTAAGTGGCTTAATGGGGTCCAAAAATTGACCCAAGGATTCCAATGGTCGGCCATGATGCATCCAATAAGGTTGTGACAAGTGTTAAGGTAATTTTTTATTATTATGATATTCTTTTTTACCTTGAATTACCCTATTTACCTTTAACCGTGGTAAATAAAAATCAAAAGTCACTATACACAAAAAATTATTTTCAATTTATTGAATCAAATTTTACTTACTAATAACAACAATTTATGTAGTATTTTAGAAATTCAATTCACAGAAGTAGTAAAATTTCATTTAAATGAAAAAGTAAGTTTTGAACTACTACTTTGTGGTTTCACTATTCATAAAAAATTGTTGTTTTTCAAAAAAATACCAAAAATTTAGCCTGAACTATATTTGATATTCAGAATTAAATAATGATTTCTATTTTACCAAATTCAAAACATAGAATTTGGATTAATTAATTTAAAATTAATTCCCGTTGTCAAAACAAAAAACATTTTTTAAGAAATATTAACTATCAAAATATTGACACTTGTTTATGTCAAATTTCAAAGTGAAATTAATTAAAATGACCAAAATTAGAATAAATGGTAAAAATATATTCTAATTACTATTTAAAACCAATTAAAAGGAAAATCTAACCATATAAATAAATTATAATAAAAGGTATTTTCGAATAAAAATACAGTATTTTCCACTATTCATCAAAAATTGAATTTTATGAGAAAAACACCAAAATTTTACCCAAAGTGAATTTTGATGTCCCGATTCTAAAGAAGAATTTTATTTGGTCAAATAGAACATATAAAAGTGAGAAAAACAATATTTAATGAGTGTTCACCATCAAAAGGCAGTAAATCAACCTTTTAAAGTAAATTATGCTTAAAATTAGATTCATTCACATTTTAAGCCTCTAACTTTTATTGGATAAATGTAATAAATTTTATCATACATGTATAATCATATTATAGTTAGTTATGTTCATTCCTGCCAATATAATGGTTAGGCGATAACTACCATTTAAAATAATAATTTTATATTATTATTTTTTTTAGTATGACTCAGCCTTGTGTGCATTGTAAGATTTCAAAGAAATTTGTTGTTGCATATCGGGTACACTATCGAATATAAAAACCCCTTTAAAGTAGAATTAATATTTAATTCTAATAATTCTAATAATTTATTATTTTTTATTTACATGGGATGTTACATCCTTCCCCCATTTTGGAAATTGTGTCCTCACAATTTTTATTCACTTATCAAATAAGTGGGGGTATTTATCCCTCATAGCATTTTCAGATTCCCAAATTGACTCTTCAACCATATGGTTTTCCACAAAACCTTTACCTAATGAATTACATTATTCCGATAAACTTTCTCTCAACGGTCAAGAATATGGACTAGTTTTTACTCATAAGAGATATTCTCTTCCAACTAAACTACCTCTAGATTTAAAACATGATATGGATCTGGCATATAATTTCTTAACATCGAAACATGAAAAACATTGTGTACCTGGGACAAAAATGGAGGTAAATCCACTATTTATGCAACCGAACCAAATTTTTCTAGGATTTCCTAAGGTCCAATGAACCTCAAACTCAACATTACCTTCTTACAAAAACGCATCACACTATTCCATGTAGAAACTTTGAGGAAGACATAATCGCCAACCTTAAAAGAAAGATCGTTCTTCTGGTTATCTGCATAACTTTTCTGCCTAATCTGAGCTGTTCTCATTTGCTTCTGAATCAATTAAACTTTTTTTGCCATCTCTTATACCAATTCTGGTCCCATAAAATACCTTTCACCTACTTCATCCCAAAAGATGGAGTTTGACACCGCTTCCCATATAATGCCTCAAATGGAGTGATCTGTATACTAGAATGAAAATTGTTATTATATGAAAATTCAACCAAATAAAGATTTTGGTCCCAACTTCCCTAGTAATCTAGTGAACAAGTATGTATCATATCCTCAAGGTTTGAATTGTTCGTTCTGACTACCCATTTGATTGAGGATGAAAAGATGTCCTAAAATTTAATTCATTACCCAATGACTTTTTAAGGACTTTACAAAAGTTAGAAGTAAACCTAGGATCATGATCAAATATAATGAAGAGGGGAGCACCATGCAACCTGACTATCTCTTTAGCATAAAACCAAGATAGTTTATCTAGAGACAAAAAATCTCGAATAGGAAGGAAATGTGCATATTTAGTCAACCGATCAACAATAACTCAGATTGCTTTATTACCTCAAGATGTCTTCAGTATTCCCATAATGTAGTCCATGGATATATTTTCCCATTTACACTCTGGCACTGGTAAAGACTGAAGCATCCCTTTTGGTAACTTCGACTCTACTTTAACCTGCTGACAATTCAAACACTTCACAATAAAATCAGTAATATCTCTTTTCATTCCATCCCACCAGTAATACTCCCAAATATCTCTGTACATCTTAGTACTGCCTGAATGAACTGGAAACATGGAACTATGAGCTTTACATAACAACTCATTCTTCAACTATGAATCAAAAGGAACACATAATCTCTTTCCAAATATCAAAACACAATCATTATCAATGTTAAATTCAGGCAACTTACCCTTCTGAACCAACTCTACCTTTTTCTACAACTCACTGTCTTCCTTCTGCACTTGCTTAATTCTATCTGATAGAGATGGTCTCACTAACACCTGAAACAAAAAAAAAAGGAATTTCCTGCACCAACAACTTCTGTGCCAAAGTTTATCAAATCAAAAACCAAAGGATCTCGTTCCAAACGTAGCATGGTTAATGAAGCATTACATTTTCGACTCAAAGCATTAACCACTTTATTTGATTTTATCGATTGGTAAAGGACCGTGTAATCATAATCCTTGATTAATTCCATCCATCTCCTCTATCTCATGTTCAATTCCTTCTGAGTGAATATATACACCAATCTTTTGTGATCAGTAAATATTTCACAATTTACTCCATACAAATGATACCTCCAAAATTTTAAAGCAAAAACAACATAAGATAATTCAAAATCATGTGTAGGGTAATTTAACTCATGAGGTTTCAAATGATCTAAAGTATAAGAAATTTCCTGACCATTATTCATAAGGACACAACCAAGTCCTTTCAATGAAGCATCTCCATAAATAAAAAAATCACAATTTCTGGAAGGTAGTTCCAAAACTAGAGAATTTACCAATCTTATTTTTAATTCCTAAAAACAATCATCACATTATTTTATCCAAATGATCTTAACACATTTTAGAGTTAACTTAGTCAGTAGGCTATATAACCATGAAAAATTCTCAACAAACCTCCGGTAATAACCTACCAAATGAAGAAAACTATGAATCTCAGTTATATTTGTGGGTCTTGTCCATTCTTCAACAACTTTTGTTTTAGATATATCAACTGTTATGCCATTTTTTGAAACAATGTGACCAACGAAATAAATGTTTTGTAACAAAAAATCACACTCACTAAATTTACCAAACATTTTATTTGGTTTTAAGGTTTGAAAGACAACCCTTCAATGAATTTCATACTCCTATTTACTTTTATAATAAACCAAAATATCATCTATAAACACAACCACAAACTTATCCAAAAAACTCACAGAAAATTCAATTCATAAGATGAATTAATACAGAAGGTGCATTGGTTAAACCAAAAGGCATAAATACAAATTCATAATGTCCATATCTAGTATGAAACATAGTCTTTGGAGTGTCTGATTCCTTTACTTTCAACTGATGGTACCCCAAACTCTAATCAATCTTCCAAAAATACTGATCTCCCTGAAGCTGATCAAACAAATCATTGATATGAGGCAAATGATACTTGTTCTTAACAGTGATGTTATTCAATGCTCTATAATCAATACAAAGTCTCATTGAACCATCTTTCATTTTAAAAAATAATATAGGATCACCCCATGGTGATGATATAGGTTGAATGAAACCTTTTTCTAATAACTCATGCAATTTCTTTTTTAACTCTAAATGTTCAATTTGAGCCATTTGATAAGGGGCTTCTGAAATTGTCTTAGAATCAGGAACTAAGTCAATAGTAAATTCAACTTCCTGATCAGGTATAATACCAGGACACTCATCAGGAAAAACATCAAGGTACTCATTTACCATTGGCACATCATTAATTTGAATAGTTCCTTTATTTTCAACAATACGTGCAAGGTAACATTCATTTCGATCATTTACTAGTTTCTCAACTTTCTAATATGTTATCAAAAGTAAGGGTTCAGTCTTGTATACAAACTGGAAATCTTTCTAAAAAGAAACCTCTTTAGCTTTGTAGTCAATATTATCATGATAAATAGAAAGCCAATTCATTCTTAAAATAACATGAAACTCTACTAGAGGAAAAAAATAAGGTTTTTACGTAGATTCTTACCGTATATAAGGTTAGGAAGGTTCTTATAATTTCTTTTTGTCTCAAAATTTCTCCCTGGTGTTTTTACCATAAGTTTAGGATTCATATCTTGGGATGGAATTAACAATTTACTTGAAAGCTTCTCAGAAATGAAAGAGTGTGTAGACCCTAAATCAAAAAACACATTGGAATAATCTGAAGAAAAAAATAGTGTACTTGATACTACTTCATTTGATGGACCAACATCTACTGAAGTAGTGGCGAATGATTTCTCCACCCCTTTTTTCTTGTAGTCTGGCTGCTTTCCCTCGGTTGAGTTCTTCATTGGACACTCATTTGCATAATGACTCATATCATTACACTTAAAACATCTTGATAACTATAAATCAGATTTTTTCTTACCATTACCCTGATATTTTTCAGTGTAATTATGAGCCTTATGTCCCATTTTACCATATTGGTAGCACATAACAGAATTAAAAATATATTCCCCAACATGATTTTTACCAAAATTTTCACAAACTATAAACTTAATTTTCTTACCATCAGAGTTTCTTGGAAGAGTTATCCCCTTTCTCCTGCCACCTTGACCTCTAATTCTGTTGTTTTTCAAAGAACACCTGATCATCGGCAAACTCCATTTCCACCTTCTCCGCATATCGAACAAGTTTTTCATAACTTTTGAACTCACGAGAAGCTAAAGCCCTTTGATAATTTGGTTTTAATCCTGAGTAAAAATGGTTGATTTTAGTATCAAGATCTCGTTTGAAATTTGGAGCATACCTTGCCAGTCAGGTGATTTTTTCTTCATAAGCAGCCACTGAGTCATCCTCCTGCCTCAATTCTAGGAATTGTTTTGCAATGACCCAAATTTCCTATGTAATTTTTTTAATTATACGGGAATATTTTGAGTCCGTGAAAATTGACGACGCGTGATTATGAGGCCTGAAGTGCCCGGAATGAATTTCTAAAATTCTATTCGGGTACGTTCAGTAAACATGCAAGAGGGTTTTTGTAACTTTTGAACCGGTGCTCGGAATTGAAATATGAGAACACTGTTAAACTCACAGTGTCAATATTCTCTTAAAGTGACCTTCACCTTGACCATAGTAGGTCAAGGGTGAAAGTTATTTTTTTGTGCTTTTCGTGGGAGAAAATAAAATAAAGTTTCTTTATTTTTTTATGGAATTTAATCCTCACAATTTGTTTATGGTGGTGGATATCACCCGAGCTTGAAACCTCTCTTTTAGAATTCAATGGTGGGGACCACCTGAGCCTTGAACTCCCTCTTCAATGAGGGAGGTAACTCTAGGTTTCTTTTTTAATTAATTGTGCCAACTTTAATTAATTAATTGTGACAACTTCAATTAATTAATTGTGCCAACCTTAAATTAAATTAATAAACATAATTTAATAGGTTGGATCCTCATTTCCTAGGTTGGAGGATTTGTTGGTAGAGAGCTTGGGGGAACTTTGGAGAAACATTTCCTCCAAACGAAGAACACCCTCTCCAATGAAGATCATAATTCAAAATCAAGTATGAGGAAGATGCACAAGCTTGATATCAAAAGTGTGTTATGGAAGCAACAATCATTGGCACCCTCATTTCCTCCACTGACTTCATCTCGTGACACCTCTAATGATAAACCAAGGTAGGGAATGTTGTTTTGAATATACCTTACCTCGTTCTTTTCAATCTTCTTGATTTAAGAAAAATTATTATGCTTGCTACTGTTCTAACATGGAGGCTCCAAGCCAAACAAACATGACCTGACCTCTCTGCAACCTTTGTATATTTTGATGGTCTTTAATTGATGGCGACATTCTAAGTTGAGTGTGGGAATATTCGGAATGAAGAACGAGCCACTAGGGTGCACCCAATGACCCGAGGAAGGTCGCTGGTGACCGTGCCGGTGACCGACACTCGGCCAGTCGTGACGATGTCGCCGACACAACTGCACCACCAAAGAAGGGCTGCGGTGGGGAAAGGGTGGTGGCCGGTGCATGGCTGGCTGTGCGAAGTGGGTGGCAGCGTGCGTCAGAGCCCCCGACATGAAGTGTCCACAATAGGAGGCTGCAGCGGTGAAGGAGGGAAGACGGCGAGCCGACCGTTGGTGGGGGCGTGGCGCGTGACCGCGCCATGGAGGAGGGCCTACCGTCCGACCAACTAGGGAGTCGAGTGGGACTCGAGGTCCCCTGTTCCAGCTACCGACACCACATGGCACCGGCTGTTCGACCACCCAACCCGAACGGCTGGGCCGTTTGGGGAACCCAGGGGGTCCCTCACACTTGGGTGGTGGATAGGGCAGACCCCACCGCGGGGCCTCCTAGCCACGAGCCACCCAGAACGAGCCACTTGGCACATGCCACCCAGCAGGCTGGGCCAAACCCAGGGTTGGACCCGTGTCGGGCCTGGTCGACCAAAACCAGGTCGGGTTGTCCCAGGCCGGGTCGGGGCAGGTCAGTCCGACCGGGTCGGACCGGACTCAGACAAGTTTTGACCCTTTTAACTCTTTTGTCCATAACATGAGTTACTAACGTCCGTTTGATGAACCCTCTATAGAAACAGAAACCTTGGTTCTAGATGGTTTTTATGGTATACCCACATGAGTTTTGGATAATGTTGGGGTATGTCCGGGTTAGATCGAGCATGAATCCAACTGGGCCCTCCGAACTAAAAGGCCAATAACTTGCAGACCAGGCGGCCGATTGACACACCGTCTATTGTGTTGAGACCCATATTAAGTGGATGTCCTTTGAGATACTTCTTCGTGGGACATCTCGGTAGTTAGATTATCGACATGTGGCTTGAGGAGCGGGCCCTATCGGAATCAAGCGAGATTAGTGCAGGAACCCTGTAGCTGGTTGTAACATGAGAAATGGATCCTATTTGGATCTGTGCTTTGGGATCCTACGTGGGTCTGTGTTCTGGTATCCCACTTAGATCTTCTCTAGGAATCCACGTGAGACTACTCTAGGATCCTACATGGGTCTTCCTCTCAACAAAGTAAGATGATTCAGTAGTTTCATATAATCATATTTACTACCATACCTAAGTTATACCTGGTGTGAGCTGAGTATTTACCTTTGTGGTAATCACTTTTGTGGCGTACCTTTGTGGTGCATACCTTCGTGGTGACACCTTTGTGGTTTTTTTTCTATATGGAATTACCTTTGTGGTACTTACCATTATGGTGTTACCATCAATGTATTCTTTCCTTCGTGGACAGTTAAGCTTTGGGATTTCATGTTGGGCCTTGTGTTTCCTAATAATTGAGATGGGTTTACTCGAAAACTTAGGTATATTTATGGGCATATACCTAATTAGTTTTGTCAGTTGTTTTCATGCTTTTTGGTTTATCCTTTATAGATTTTGTAAGACCTTGAGGGTCTCAGGGTCCCTACTGAGTATTGCTATACTCACCCCTGCTTGGGCTACGCTCATACCTTGTTGTGTTTGGTGTAGATGATGCAAAATGTTGAATAAGGATGAGGGTACTAGGACTTGAGGTAGCTCGGAGGTGGACATCAGACAAGGCATACTGTAGAGACGACCATTCGGGAGTTGTATCTACCCTTCAGGTATGGTCCTTGGTGGGTGATCACATGAGCTGTTTTCAGTTTACTTATACTATTCAGTTACCTTTTACTTTCTCATTTGTTTTGTATTCTGGAACCCCTTTTTTACTTACTGTTCACACTCTTTTTACTATATAGTTTACTTGTGTTTGTATCTTGTTGTGTGCTTGGATTTTATGAGTTTACAGGTTGTAAAGGCAATGCCTTCCCATTTTAGGGAATACGCCTTTTGGTCCAAGTCACCATCCCCTGGCCTATGGAAGGTGAACTTGGGGTAGTCATGACACGAGCCCCGAGGGACGGGTCGTGACAAATTTGTATTAGAGGAGTCAGTTCTACCACATAACATTGGTCTCTGATCTTTTAACGGAAAGAGTGTTAAGTGTTATGAGTATGGTTATCAGTTTAGGGAATCCAGTGTTCGTGTGGTAGCCGACGTATCTATACACCAGGACCCTGACTTATAATTTCTTACTCAATACACGAAAACACTGATTACGTGTGTGTTTTGAAAATTTTTCTTTGTGGTCTATTGAGTTAGCTCACCAGGTATAACATATTGATCGCGACGCACCTGTTTCTTTCAAGATAACTCCACAAAGACAACCGGCTATGGTTCTAGGAAGAGTACGTGATGAAAACCTACTGAGCGACGAGGCCTCGGTGTAGGGCCCTTTATCAGTAGAGGCACCAGTGGTACCATTACCCATTGAGCCACCGATGCCACCAGCCCCAGCAGCTGATAGTGAACACCAATTGATCACATTACACGAGTTCTAGTGCCAGAGGACACCTAAGTTTAGGGGCATGACGGATCCACAATCGGTTGAGGATTGGCTGTAGGCCGTGGTGAGAGTCTTCCGACTGGTAGGGACACCAGCTGATCTCATGGTGATCCTTTCCGCTAGTCTTCTACTAGAAACAACAGACAGATTGTGGGGCTTGATGCTCCTGGTTCACGACGAGGTGACACTTATCTAGGCAGACATTGAGAAGATGTTTCAGGCAGAGTTTGTCCTAGAGACCCTTCGTGCAGCGCACATACAGAAGCTTCTTCATCTACAGTAGGGAAAAATGACTGTGGCTTAGTACTCAATGAGGTTCACCAACCTCTCATGATACTCCACTGATATAGTGCGGGACCCATTATTCCAGGCCCTGACCTTTGAGCAGCGACTTAGGAAGGAGATCTGGGCTTCGATGATTTCTCTCAGCATCCCGAAGCAGGCATGTGTGTTAGAGATATCCCTCTTAGTGAAGAGTTTTATTGCTAAGAAATCACAAGTAGCGAGGCCCACCATCGAGAATCACGTAGCAGAGTCTTCTGTAGCTGGCAGAAGACAGATTTCACAAAGGTCCAAGGGGACCAGACCTATCGGCGGATGACCGCAGGACTTAGGGTTGGTTGTGCGGGGCACTCGAGATAGAGCCATTCACGTGAGGAGCATGCATTGTTACACATGCAGCAGGCATGGTCACATGGCTCGTGACTGCTCGACCTGCCGTATGGATGATCAACATATGGTCGAAGGACCGCCCAAGTAGAGACAAAGGTTCGACTGAGGAGGTCCACAGGGAGTAGGTGAACGTGGTAGAGGAGCTAGCCATGCAAATGGCGGTGGGCAACGATTCGAGGTGTTACCACCACCACCACCAGATGTTCCACCCCGACCATAGTAAGCAGGTGGACAGGGGTGATCTCAGCTTTAAGCTGCTGAGGCCTACGAACATGGCACTCCAGAGATGATACGAGGTACGATCTGTGTCTACTCCACCATAGTTGTAGAACTTATAGACACAGTTTCCAGTCATTATTTTATTACCACTGCCCTCGTTTGGAGCTCAGAGATTCTGGTGGAACCATTTGCTCGATCTTTATAGCTAGAGACTCCTACAATAGACGATTCTAAGATTACAAAACGATTACAGTAGTGTGATCTTACTCTAGGAGGTGAGGGCTTTGGATGGTATCTTCTAGTAGAGGCGTTGAGGCCTTATGATGTCATCTTGGGTATGAATTGGTTATCTACAGTCCATGCCCAGATCGACTGCATTAGGCAAAAAGTGCGGTGTGTCTGCACAGATTAGACTAGGTTTACCTTCACCGACGAGAAGGGATACTTTGAAACATAGGATGGACTTAACTGGAGGAGAGTGTAGCTGATCACTCATCAGTTATCTAGCCTTACCCTCTGAGCGGTTGATGTGGAGAGTCCGAGCTATCTTGTAGTGGTGTACTAGTACACGAATGTCTTCCCTGATGATGTTCCTGGTCTAACTCCTCTCAGAGAGGTGGAATTTTACATTAACTTGTACCCCGGGACAGTACCATTATCTACACCAACGTATCAGATGGTTCCCATAGAGCTTCATGAGCTTTAGGTATAGTTAGAGGACTTTCAGGGGAAGAGGTTCATCCGGACCAGTGTTTCTCCTTGGGAAGCCTCGAATTTGTTCGCTAAGAAGGCAGATGGGATCTTGAGACTTTGTTTTGACTATCGGTGCCTGAACCAGGTAAACATGAAGAAAAAGTACCCAATTCTAAGGATTGATGACCTCTTTGACTAGCTGATGGGAGCACGGTGGTTCTTGAAGATAGATCTCATGTCACACTTTCACCAGCTCAGAGTGCGAGATGAGGATGTGTAGAAGACGGTTTTCCGATGTTAGTATAGCCACTACGAGTTCTTGGTTATGCCATTCGGCAAGACTAATGCTCCAGAAGTGTTCATGGGACTCATTAACATGATCTTTCTGCCATATCTTGATCACTTTGTGGTGGTCTTCATTGATGACATTCTGATATACTAGACTACTAAGGAGGAGCATGCCTGTCATTTGCAAATAGTTCTGGACACACTATGAGAACACCAAATTTATGGTAAGCTCTTGAAGTGTTAGTTCTGGATCTGAGAATTTCACTTTCTAGGAAATGTCATCTTGGAGGATGGAGTTGCGGTGGATCCAATAAAGACTGAGGCAGTAATTTCTTGGGAGATACCCATGAGTGTGATGGAGATACAAAGTTTCCTGGGTTTGGCCGGATACTACCAGAGATTTGTGCCAGATTTCTCCATAGCTTCATCACCTTTATCAGCATTGACGAAGAATGGGAAACCCTTCGTGTGGCCGGAGAGATTCCAGCGGAGTTTTCAGGAGCTAGGCCAGAGGCTGAATAGTGCCTCCATCTTGAGGCTTTTAAAGGAGGGAATTGGGTAAGTAGTTTACTGCGATGCATCAGGGACCGGGCTCAGATGTGTCCTAATGTAGGAGTGAGAAGTTATCACATATGGTTCTCGATAGCTGAAACAACATGAGAAGAACTACGCTACCCATGAACTTGAGTTACCAGCAGTGGTCTTCACTTTGAAGATGTGGTGACACTATTTGATGGGTGAGCGTTTTATAGTCTACTCTGACCACCAGAGTCTCAGGTATATCTTCTCCCGGAAGGACCTGAACCTGAGACAGTGATGTTGGCTTGAGTTCCTCCAGGACTATGGCTTTGAGATAGTCTATACTCCTGGGAAGGGGAACGTTGTAGCAGATGCACTCAATAGGAGATCTGGTATAATACTGTTAGGTGAGGCGATGGAGCAGCTGGACGCTTTGTATATATCCTTTGTGGATCGAGATGGAACAACTTTTCTTCAGTCTCTTATAGTCCCTCCCCCACTCTTTCATCAAGTCTGGGAGGCGCAATGTGGGGACACTGACTGCGATGCTCTACGTGCTCAGATATCCATAGGACAAGCACCTGATGTATTTTCTGAATGTGGGGAGCACATCATCCTTTTCATAGGACGTACCATGGTACCCGTGTCGCTACGGAAGGAAGTGTTCAGGGAGTTCCACATATCCCCTTTAGCGGTACATCCAGGAGTGGTGAAGATGTACCAGGACCTCCGAAAATAGCACTGGTGGACGAGAATGAATAAAACAATAGAATAGTTTGTCTCTTGGTGCCTCACTTATCAGCAAGTGAAGGGGGAGCATCAGGTACTAGCAGGCTTAGTTCAACCTTTAGAGGTCCCAGAGTGGAAGTGGGATGGGATATCTATGGATTTTGTGATAGGACTTCCACAAACATCCAGGTGTCATGATTCTATCTGGGTGATCGTTGACAAACTCACCAAGTCTACCCACATCCTACTGATCAGAGAGCAGGGTTCAGTAGAGAGCTTGGTATGGAAGAGTTTGTAGGAGGATTTCCGGAGATAACTTTTTTTGAGCACTGCCTTCTATCCTTATACGGATGGCTAGACTGAGTGGACCATTTAGACCATCGAGGACATGATGCATGCTTGCATCCTCGACTTCAGTCATAGCTGGGAGAATCACTTTCCCTTGGTGGAGTTTTCATACAATAACAACTATCACTCCACGATTGGGATGACACCTTTTGAGGCTCTGTACGACCGACCATACAGATTGAATTTGTGTTGTACTGACCCAGGGGAGTCAGCACTCATGGGACTAGAGATGGTACGGGCTACCATGGAGAAGGTAAGGATCATCCAAGAGCGGATGAAGAAAACATAGAGCAGGCGGAAGCCTTATGTCGATAGGAGACAGAGACCACTCATGTTTGAGGATGGGTACTGCGTCTTTCTATGGGTCTCACCCCAATGAGGTTTTTAGAGATTTTTCCAGGGCAGTAAGTTATCTCTGAGGTTCATCGGACCCTTTTAGGTCCTTAGTAGAGTTGGCGAGGTGTCTTACCACTTAGCTCTTTCATCTCAGTTGGATCGGGTGCACGACGTCTTCCACGTATCCCAACTGAGGATATACATAAATGACCCTTCAGACATCATTGACTCTGGCGAGCTGGACATCGATGATACGGTGACATTTATAGAGGTTTCAGTAGAGATTTATGATCGGTAGGAGTGGGTCCTTCGTGGGTGGTCGATACCACTGGTGCCCCTTCGTTGGTATCATAAGAAGCTCCAGGTGAGAAAATAGGAGCGGGAGGCTCAGATACATGCTCAGTACCCCCACTTGTTTCCTTAGTTTGTGTTGTGGCTTTTGGGGATGCAAATCCCTGAGGTGGGGATAATTTAATGACCCGGATTTTCCATGTATTTTTTTTAATTATATGAGAATAATATGAGTCCGAAAAAATTGATGGCGTGTGATTCCAAGGCCCAGAGTGCCCAGAATGAATTTATGAATGTTTTTTCAGGTACGTTCAGTAAAAGTGAAAGTTGTTTTTTGTAACTTTGGAACCGGTGCTCAGAATTGAAATTCGGGGAAACTGTTGAAGTCACATCATTGATAATCTCCTAAGGACACCTTCACCTTGACCTGAGTAGCTCGAGGGTGAAAGTTATTTTTTTGTGCTTTTCATGGGAGAAAATAAAATAAAGTAGCTTTATTTTATTTATGGAATTTAATCCTCCTATTTTGTTTATGGTGGTGGGGACCACCCAAGATTGAAACCTCTCTTTTAGAATTTAGTGGTGGGGACCACACGACCCTTGAACTCTCTCTTTAATGAGGGTGGTGACTCTTGGTTTCTTTTGCAATTAATTGTTACAACTTCAATTAATTAATTGTGCCATCTTCAATTAATTAATTGTGCCAACCTTAAATTAAATTAATATACTTAATTTAATTGGTTAGATCCTCATTTTCTGGGTTAGAGGATTTTTTGGAAAAGGAGAGCTTGGGAGAACTTCGGGTAAACATTTACTCCAAACGAAGAACACCCTCTCCAATAAAGATCACACTTTGGAATCAAGAATGAGGACAACACATGAGACCGATTTCGAAAGCGTGTTGTGGAAGAAACAATTGTTGGCACCCTCATCCCCTTCACTGACTTCATCCTGTGACACCTCTAATGAGAAATTGAGTTAGAGAATGCTATTTTGAATACCCCTTACCCCGTTCTTGTCAATCTTCTGGATTTAAGAGAAATTATGCCACTTGCTACCGTTCTAAAGTAGAGGGTCCTGGGAAAATGAAAAAGGCCGGACCTATCCACAAAATTTGTGGGTTATTATGGTCTTGAATTGATGGAGACATTCCGAGTCGAGTTTGTGAATTTTCTGAATGAATAACGGGCCATCGGGGTGCGCCTGGTGACCCGAGGAACGTGGCTGGTGACCGGCACCGAAGGGGATCGGGAGCAGCGGCTGACACCCCGGCCGACCGCGATGACATCAGTGGTACAAATACGCCACCGAAGACGGGCCATGGCCTGTCATCCAAGGTGGAGAAAGGGTGGCATCTGCTACATGGCTGGCCGCGCAAAGGGGGTGGCAGAGCATGTCCACACCGCCGGCTTGCAAGGGCCACAGGAGGAGGTCGCGGCGGCGAAGGAGGGAGGCCGGTGAGCTGGCCGCTGGTGGTGGCACAAAATACTACCATGCCGCAAAGGAGGGCTGGACATCTAGTCTTCCAGGGAGACAAGCAGGACCTGGGGTCCCACGTGCCAGCTGCCGGCGCCGGTCGGTCGACCACCCAACCCGAACGACTGGGCTGTTCGGGGAACCTAGGGGGCGCCTCCTGCTTGGGTGGTGGCTAGGGCGGACACCACCGCAGGGCCAACTAGCCACGGGCTGCCTAATGAGGGCCGCCCCGGTCCCAGGGATGGACTCGGGTCGAGGCAGGTCGACCCGAACCGGGTCGGGTTGGCTCAGGCCGGGTCGGACCGGTCCTGGACTAGCTTCGACCCTTTTTATTCTTTTGGACATAACTTGAGCTGAGAGCGTCTGTCTGAAAAACCGTCAACGGAAACAGAAACCTTGTTTTGAGGTGGTCCTTATGGTATACCCCAAATAAGTTTTGGATAATGTTGGGGTACGACTGTGTTGGATCGATCAGAAATCCAACCAGGCCCTCGGGACTAAAAGGCCAATAACTTACAGACCATACATCTGATTGACACACTGTCTGTTTTATTGATACCCCTGTTATGTGAAGGTCCTTTGGGATACTTATTCCTGGGACTTAGTGGTAGTTAGAGTATCAACCTGTGTCTTGAGGAGCGGACCCTCCAGGAATCAAACAAGCTTAGTGGGGGAACCCTATAGTTGGGTGTAACATGAGAAAGGGATCCTATGTGGGTCTATGATTTGGGATCCTACGTGGGTCTGTGTTCTAGTATCCCTGTTGGATCTACTCTAGGAATCCATATTGTACTACTCTAGAATCCTACATGGGTATGCTATACTAGGATCCAACGTGGGTCTAATGATTTAGGATCCTATGTGGGTCTGATGATATAGGATCCTACGTGGGTCTGCCCCTCAACAGAGTAAGATGATTCAGTAGTTACATCTAATACTCTTTACTACCATACATAAGTTATACCTGGTGTGATCTGAGTCTTTACCTTTGTGTTAATCTCCTGTGTGGTGTACCTTTGTGGTGATTACCTTCATGGTGAGACCTTTGTGATATTATTCTGTGTGGATTTACCTTTGTGGTACTTACCTTCATGGTGTTACCTTCATGGTATTCTTTCTTTCGTGGATAGTTGAGCTTTTAGATTCTGTGTTGGGCCTTGTGTTTCCTCATGATTAAAGATGAGTTTACTCGATAACTTAGGTATATGTATGGGCATATCCCTAAGTAGGGTTGTCAATTGTTTTCATGATTTGTGGTTTATCCTTTGTGGATTTTGAGAGACCCTGAGGGTCTCGGGGTCCCTACTGAGTATCATTATACTCACCCCTGCACGGGATACGCCTGAACCTTTTTTTATTTGGTGCAGACGATGAACAATGCTGACTAAGGACGGGGGTACCAGTACTGGAGGTAGCTCGAAGGTAGACATCAGACAAGGAATACTGCAGAGTTGACTGTTCGGGAGCTGTATCTACCCTTCAGGTAGGGTCCTTGGTGGGTGATCACAGGAGCTATTTTCAGTTTACTTGTATTCTTCAGTTTCCTTATACTTTCCAGTTGGGCTTGTATTCTAGACCCCTTTTTACTTACTGTACACTATTTTTACTATACTGTTTACTTGTGTTCATATCTTGCTGTGTGCTTGGTTTGTGTGAGTTTACAGGTTGTAAAGGAAATTCCTTCCCATTTTAGGGAAAATGCTTTCCAGTGCTAGTTGCTTGCCCTTGGACTATGGAAGGCGAGATTGGGGTAGTCACGGAATGGGCCTCGGGGGATGGGTCGTGACATGTTTTTCCATACTAGGACAAACCACCTTAGGAAAATATTTCTCAAGAAACATACCTTTGAATTCATCCTAATCAAGAGCCTCAATATGCTCACTATCCCTGATATTTTTCACCATCGACCACCACTGATCAGCTTCACCTTCAAAACGATAAACAACGAGACTAACCTTTTGATGTTCGGAACACCCCCGGACATCAAAAATCTTCTCAAGTGCATTAATCAACCCCTCTGCTAGCACATGGTCAGATGATCCTCTGAATGATGGGTTATGTTGCCTCATAAAATGCTCCACTACTAACATGTTTTTTGTGGTTGTTCTATATGATCTCGTGCATGGATACCACCACCATTTATACCCAGAGTCAAATTTTCCATCACTACAACAAACTGTTCAGTTCCGATTCTGACCATCTCAGGTTGCTAATTTGGAAAGTTGTCTTCCTCCAGATGTCTTTCCAACATAGCTACCCTATTTCCTCTACAGAAAACCATTTTGAACACAGAGATATCCTAGGCGAAGCAACATGGTAATCTATAAATTCCATCATTTAAATTTTAACATAAATTAATTTATTTATATTAATTTTACAATACCCTAACTCTTAAAGTTATCTAAACCGACCTCTGATACCAACTATAAGGACCCGACCTTAAAAAATTACAGAATCTTGAATTAAATGAATAATTCACAATGAGAATATTTTCAGGTTTAGAGTTTTAGATAATTAGGCCGTAACTATTACATTACATCTCAAAAATTACAAAGTTGTCACTTCTACTCAGTTTCCATTTTTTTATTAAAAAAAATCTCTTGGTAAAAAGTGTCATGTGTAGTTCCATGTTTTAGATAGCATGAATTTTCCTTGATCCCATCCTTGACCCTATTCATCTTCAGTCCTATGAAAAACATTTCAAAACTTGGGATGAGCATAAAAAGCTTAGTAAGGGTTATGAAGTAAAGAAGTTAGAAATTAGACCATAAAAAAATAATATTTTTAACATACCTAATGAAACCATAAGATTTATGAATAACACATAGAAAACATAAATCATAAAGGTAAATTGTGTGGAATCCATATCATACTTACATTGTAGCTATCACAACTACGTATGGAGTTACATTTAGAATACCCATCACAGTATATTCCCAAAATCTCTGCGGAGAAACATTCACGTTTACCTCCTTCACGTTTCCCAATGAATTGGAGAGCTATCTTGAGCTCACCCACCCTAGGTTTATTATAGAACCACCCGTATACATAACAATTCCCAAGAACTTTAACATATTCATAACACATAAAACAATCATAAAAGAAAGATAAAATTTCCACATTTCAATCACAATATATCATTTAAATATATTGACATAAAAGATCCATCGTCAAAAACATTTTAAATACCAAAATATGTAATAGATTATAAAGTATTTGTTTTCCTTTTAAAAACATTATGTCTTGTTAAGGAATCCAAAAGATCAAATAATACTCATGGTGGTGGAAAAGGTCGTTGTCACCGCTTACGTTAAAAGAAACATTATTATTTTTTATTTAGTCAAACACCTCGTAGAAAAATATTGCATTTGAATGAAATGAAATGTAAAATGTGATTATACAATGCATAAAATAAATTCATGTATAAAAAAAAATATTCCTCAACGAAAGAAGATTGAGATGAAGTCCCTTACCTCGTGTCTGACTTGACCCATTCATTATTTAATCTCATGAATAATAAACTAAAGTTAATTTATACTTTATTAAGAACCATTTTCAAGTTTATCATTCCTTTTAAATCACTTATTACCATATTATAAACATTATTTAATCATTTATGCTAATAATGGTCGTTTTGTTGATATTTGGTACTTGATTCAAAAATAGACTTCTTATAATTACAAGTTGTTCATGTGGTAAAAAGTTCATTATATACAGAGTTATATTCATGATTTAGATATCATATATATCATATATATCCAGTATATACATGTATATATAATAGTACATAACATTTGGAGGTAAGAAATGAAATGCACTGTTCATGGAGACGGTAAGTTGTATGTACGCATGAACGCTACTTTCATTTATATTTTATATTTAATGGAATGAAAACATAATGATACATAGGTATATTATAATTATAGTATAATGTCATTTATAAAATCTCAATAACTCTATCCATTATACTTTCCACATATGGCATTAACGAGTCATATCACTTTGAGGGGGTGGTAGTCCGCACTTCCTTAAATGAAATTATCGCGTTTATCCATAACGAAAACTATAAAGTTATGCTATAAATGAAAAATACAGAAGAATAAAGAAAAAATAAGCACAATATATATCATATATAAATATAGTTCCATCTTGATGGACACCATGAGAGTGGGTAGGAGATAATTGAACAATCATCATTTCGTGAGGTGTTAATTTTCCATCCACATAACCGGTATGTTCTTTACCAATTAGATGGAGGTGTGTGTAAGTGTAGTTAGAATAATTATAATAAAAACATCTTAGTATATTAAGGATACTGGTTTTGTTATAAAAGAAATGAATAAAAAGAGTTCAGGGGTTGGAGAAGAAAAATAAAAGAAAATAATTTAAGAGAAACTGTTACCTTTAATTCGGATAACTCCCTTTGGTTTGAACCAAAATGACATCTTGAAGTGACTTCTGCCTAAGTTAAGGATTCTAGGTGGAAGAGAGGTATCTTGAGAGATTATTTGGGTAGAGTTTGGATGATTAAAAGGGCTTTAGAGGTGTGAGTAATGGGTTAGAGGTGAGGGATTTTTATAATGGGGAAGAGGGGCTCTTTAGGAAAGTGTGAAAATATTATTTTATTATATAATGATATTCAGTTTATAAAGGTCCAAAACTAATTAAAGTTGAATATAAGATTACTCATGGTTGAAATAAATTCATCCAATAATAATTGGAATGGTTTTTATATTTTTTAATCTTTATAATATTATTTATTTAAATCATTTATTAATGAGGTAAACACTGCATCATTATTGTGTCATAAATAATTTTATTTATTTGATATCTAAAAATTATAAAAAAATACCATGATGTTGGAAATATTTTTATATTTACAAATAATATTTATAGTTGAAAAAATAAATTATATAACCCTATGTAAAAATTAATTTACTAAAATATATATTTTTTATTTCATTTTTTCCTTTAGGTCAATTAAAATAAAGTGTCATTATCACTCTTTAGTAGATTCATGGGGTCCCAAAATAGATCCATGGATGACCATGGTAGACCATGACTCATAAAATAAGGTTAGGAAATGTGTTAAGACAATCTTGTATTATTATGATATTGTTTTTACCTTGAATTACCCTATTTACCTTTAACCACGGTAAATAAAAATCAAAAGTTACTATTCATTAAAAATTATTCTCATCTTATTGAATCACGTTATTACTTACTAATAAAAACCATGTATGTCAGATTTTCGAAATTTAAATCACAAAAGTGGTAAAATTTCATTTAAATGAAAAAGTCAATTTTTAACTACTACTTAGTGGTTTCACTATTCATCCAAAATTGAAGTTTTTTAGAAAAATACCAAAAATTCAGACTAAGCTATATTTGGTATTCCGAATTCAAAAATTATGTCTATTTTTCCAAATTAAAAACATAGATGTTTTATTAATTAATTTAAAATTAATTTTTGTTGTTAAAACAAAAAGCGTGTTTTTAAGAAATATTAACTATCAAAAGATTGACACTTGTTTATGTCCAATTTCAAAGTGAAATTAATTAAAATTATAAATATTGGATTAAATTGTAAAAATATAATTTAATTACACTTTAAATCCTATTAAAAAGATAATTTTACCATATAAATAAATTATATTAAAGGTAGTTTTGAATTAAAACACAATATTTTCCACTATTCATCGAAAAATGAATTTTATTAGAAAATGACCAAAATTTTACCCAAAGTGAATTTTGATATTCTGATTCTAAATAATAATTTTATTTGGTCAAATAGAAAATATAAAATTAACCAAAACTATATTTAAAGAGGGTTCTCCATCAAAAGGTGGTAAATAAACATTTTAAAGTAAATTATGCTTAAAATTAGATTCATTCACATTTTAAGCATCTAACTTTTATTGGATAAATGTAAAAAAATTTAAAAAACATGTATAATCATATTGTAGTTACTTATATTCATTCTCACCAATACAACGGCCATGAATTAACTACCATTTAAAATAATAATATTATATTATTATTTTTTTAGTATGACTCAGCCTTGTGTGCAACGTAAGATTTAAAAGAAGCTCGTTATTGCGTATCGGGGAAGCCATTGAACATAGAAACCCCTTTAAAGTAAAATTAATATTTAATTATAATAATTATTAAAATGTATTATTCTTTATTTAGGTGGGATGTTACACCCTTAGTTTACAACGGAATCAACAATCATATAAAGAAACCATACATATTTGTTCCAAAAGAACACAACAAATTACTTATAATTGAACCTATGAAAGGATATTAGTTTCATAAACATTTCATTATAGATTAATCGATGGAAAATAAATGGGTTCAATGTACATTTCATCATAGTGTATCCCATGGAAAAGGAATGGATTTCATAAAAATATTTTCATCTTAATAAAATATCACACAGATAAATAGTAAGGATGGTATAATTGGATCATATCTTCAATAAATATTAATTAACATCAAAGGATTTCATATTATAAGGAAAACTATTTTTAAATATCTATTGAAACACTTGTTGAAGAAAATATCCTTTCCAATTTGAAATAATTATTTAAAATCTAATAAATACCATACCATTAAAGTGAACATTTTACTTGAAAAAAATTCAAAACATTTAATCTAATATTTAAATAATTGATAATTTAGGATAGTAAGAAATTCCTTTTGTTCTATTCATGATAAAAAAATGTTCTTTTCAATTTTTTAGAAAAACACAAAAGGGATTTTTTTGAAAAATAACAATAAAATTCCATTTAAAACTGTTTTTAAAAATTTATACATGGGTAGAAAAATATTTAAAAATTCATTAGAGAATAGAAAAAATTTATATAACTTTTTTTTATAAAAAATAGGTATTTAAAAAAAGGGTTTTTGACTAAATAGATAAATAAACTAGGTTTTTCATTAAAAATATTCTTTTGTTCTATTTTGTTCTTAAAGAGAGGAAAACAAATATAAAACATATATTCTATATAAATAATAATAGGAGAAGAAATGATATGATTTTATTTGTAGATATATCAAAATATAACATCATCGAAATAATATTCACAAAAAATCCCAATGAACAATGATATTATATCATAAAACACTTACCACATTGTTAACTTTGAATTGTATGCCCCATGAATGAACGAATCCTAGGTGGAAATTAAAATATATATAAAATTCACAAGGATCATTATAAAAGTCACTAATTGGAAGTATATAAACCATATAAAATATATAAGTGGTAAATATGGAATTTTTACCACATAAATAAATGTGAAATGAAAATAACTTACCACCTTAGTGAATTTTGAATCGTAATCTACAATAAAGAATAAAATCAAATAAAACATTAAATGTCATGAAAATAAGTATATTTATGATATATCATATCAAAAGGTTAGTATATACACCACAATAAAATAGTGGTAAATTTGAAAAATGTCTCCCAGAAATATAAGAGACACTTGAAATCCCTTACCGTAAGTCTCTACTTTCTTCGTACACATTTGAACTACCTTTTCTTAGAAAAAACATCTTTTAGATTGCTTATTATGGTTCCTAGGTTTGGTATTTTGGGAATAAAATAAGATCTATAATTTTTTTAGGGATGTTGGGGATATATTTTTGTAGGATTTGGTTGAATCAAAAATATAAAGATGTGAGGGGAAGTGAGAGGAGATGGGGTGCCCTCTTATAGGGGGTGACATACTTGGATTTTTTGAAAATAAAAAGGTATAACGTTGTTTTAAACATACCACAAGGCTATAAAAATTTCATTATAGAAAATAATTTGATATATTGTTTAAATATGTCCATATAATAAGAATTAGATAAGTTTTTAGGTCATTTAACCCTTATATTTCTCGTTTAACGCCTCGTAAAACCGTTTCAACCTTAACCATGACAATTAATTTTTACTATTTTTATTATTAATTATGAGAAAAAATTTAGTTAATTTTTTATATAATATTAATTATTATTACTCCAAATATGGAATCAGATTTTCTAAAATCAATTCACAAAAGTGAGAGAATCTAATTTAAAATTAACTCTTTAGGCGTAACAAAAAAATTCCAAATAACAACTTTCAAAAGTAAAAAATGTTTTTATAAAAAAATTAAACATTAAATTGATTAAAATGAAAAAATTTAGATTAATAATATTATAATTGTACTAATTTTTATTTTAAACAATTTTTAAATATGATTTAAATTTGTAAATAATTTAAAAAAGAGGATTTTTTTTATAAAAAGTGTTTTCCCTATTCATAAAAAACTATCCTTTTCAGAATATTATAAAAAATTGAATATAAGATAATTATTAAATATTTATTTAAAAAATGAAGTTCAATTTTTCAGATAAATTTTCAAAAATTGGAAATAACTAATTTTATTATAAGTAGGTGTTGAAAACAATTTTAAAAAAAAAATACTATTTTAAGCACAAGACAAGATTTATTATTATCCCATACTTAAAAAAACAATAGATGAATGATTAGAAAATTTATTGAATATATAATATATTAATTTCATCAAAAATAATTCTCAAATAGAATATAATTTAATATATTAAGATAAAAAACATTATGTGCCTAAAATAGATTTTTTTCTGAAAAAAATTTCTTTTACCTTTGAATGATTTTTATTCACATCTCTGATCAATCGATCTAACTAATTTTTTTATAACTTTTTACACTATATAATTCTCATAATTATTTATTATTATTCATAACATCATTTTTAAATGATATTTTATAGTCATCTTGTTTAAATAATAATATTACTAGTATACTCTGGTTCATTTAAACTCGGTGTTTTGTGTAATGCAAGCAATTGAAGAAATAAAATTTATTTAAAAAAATGATTTCATAAAATCTAATGGTGTTAAATTATAACCCCTTAAATAAATTAAACTATCAAAATTTTAACTTGATCTTTAATAATCGAGGTTTTGAAATTTGAAAGATCCTTTCTAGAAAACCCACATCATAATAGGGATAATAAAAATTCATCTTAAGAAGATGGAATATGAAATTTTAAGGTCATCCAAAATAAAAAATAACTAGGTTCCAAATTGGAGAAAATTGATGTGAAGTGAAGATATGGACATAGAAGAGAAAAATGACACCTAAATAATAATATAGAGTGATAGAGATCAAGGTTAGGATATATTTAATGACCACAAAGCCATATATCTATGGTGGGTGAAAATAAAATTCATTTATAAAAAATAAAGCTAAATTTATAAATTTTTTATTTCAAGATTCTTTTCTTAATGTTTCGGAATTTTCATGAGAGGATATATTTACTGGATTAAATTTCATTTCATAATAAAAATTTTATTCTTTAGTTATGCTTCGATCGATTTCCACATCATCTCTTACTCTAAGAAGTAAATATGATTTTTTCATGCCTAAGGCATTATCAGATCATAATATACATAAAATAATGTCGATTTATTAATTCTATCCCTAATTATTATATAGAAAATGGTTATCATAGGTTATATAATTTTCATAAATATTCATATAGTAATTCTTAAAACTTTATGCAATGTTTAATATAAATTAATACATAAATGGATAAACTTAAGACACTTAAAAAATTAAAAATTTATTAATAAGGTCACTATATTTCCCAAAAACAACTTCCCATTATTCCCCCAAACATCATAAACTATATCTCAATTTTCACAAACCAAATATATGAATACTTCGTTCATATATTATCCTGAAGCATGGTAATGACTAGAATTACCACACAAAATAAATGCTTCCTCATTCCTTAGAAAAACTATAGATTATTGAATATATTCTAGATATACAAAAATTATGTAAACTCAATCAATGATAATATAAATCACTTTTTCAAAACATCATTAATCAATTCCAAGGTCATAAATACCATCCAATTAAATTTACATAAATAAATCATCTATTTCTCAAAAATAAACACAAATATATCAACATCAGGAAAAGATTAAGGGTTATCTTCCCTTAATCACGTGTTTTACATAAAATTTCACCTTTCTATTAATTAAAATTTCTAGGTCATTAGTACCATTGAACATATTCATGAAAATACATAACATAAAACTTATAAAAAATAATACTTATATATATCATTATTCATATAACATAATTATTGAATTCCAATATATAGTAAAAATAAATCATTCCAATCCATTCTTAAAACATTATGTAGGATTCAATGTATTATTACTTAATATATTCACCTTTCATATTTCATTTTTTGTCTCTTTGTAATCAATAAAAAACCTTTACTCGTGTAACCTTGTTGATTCCCTTACTGAGATTTCCCTATAAAAAAATTAGTTTCATAATGGCCATACTTTCCATATTTAAAATATTCAACCTTTTATGATGCCTTATGGAAACGATTATTCACATCCATTATGTTAACTTGAATTTTCATTTTTCTGCGGAAATTAATTACTTTGTTCCGTTATTCTCCATATATAAAACATCTTATCATCTCATTAATAAATGAAATTAAGTTCTTATTACCCCATGATCAATAAATAGGTTACTAAATCTCCTTTACTATATGGTCTCCACCACCCATGATCTCATTGAACTCTATACTTCACTTCTTTATTGATTTCGAGAGTTAGTTAAGGTGTAAGTTTTTGATCATATGTCATGATAACTGATTTGGAATAATAAATTTATCCCTCACTTGAGTTAATATCCTATTTGGTTCCTCATCAAAATATTACCTATGACATTCAGTGTTAATCCAATTCTTTATAGTTCATTCATTTTAATAAAACCAAAAAGAATAGTGTGGGAAAAAGTATTCATAGTGGGAAACCATATAATCATGAAAAATAATTTATAAGATGTATAAATCATGACACCTTCATTTCAATATAAGACACTTTAGGTTTACACTAGGCTATCAATGATCATTATTTATTAAAACACTTCATAATTTTTCATAAATAAAATGTGGGTTAAATGAAGAATATCCCACAAGAGTGTTAAATGAAGTGTGCAAAAAGGCCCATTTTCTTGAACTTAGTGATGATTGATTCAAAGATAAATATACCATTTTTTGATTTATTAACCATAGATAAAACTATTCTAGAGATACATTCACTTTTAATATCTATACATGGATGTAATTTCTTGGATATTCACATAGTCACTTCTTTACCAAAACTTTAGAATTCTGTCCTATACTTAGACTTATCCTGATGGTTTTCACTGAAATACTCTAAACATAATATCCAACAGTTGACTAAACCTATCATTTGATACCAAATATAACAAACCAAAATTTTCATACATAAATATTAAATATTGATAGATGAATATTCAATACATCTCATAAATAAACACTTGAGGACCGTAATATTTTATTGACTTTAGATACTAGATATAAAATCTTTCGATTTCAAAAAATATTTTGAACATCACTAATAATTATCTAATACTTATATATAATATACTTAAAAAGTTTCTTACAACCTAGAGAAATGAAAAATAAGGAATGGTGAGCTTAGAAAATTATTAAGGATAAGAAAGGGAGATATCATTAATCAATTAAAAATAACATGAACATAAGGGTATGAGAATATGATATTAAAACTTGAAAAACCATACCCTGCAAAACTTAGATCATATCCCCGAGTCATGACAGAAATCTTGAAAGTTCATTAGACATGAATCGTAAATGAAATACATGAGAAAAAGATACAAGATCATGAAATGGAGATTGGAATATGGTAAAAACATATGATTATTAAACTTTGAACATGTATAAATAGAAACAAGTTCGCTCATTAAGTGAAGGACATTAATTCAGGCCTTCACATAGCTTATAGACATGAAACAAAATCTACAAATAACCATAGGGATATGAAACTAGGTCCAAAAATAACCTTATGGACATGAAACCAGGTCACACAAAATAATGTGATCATGAGATCAGGTTCAAACATAACATAACTAACTCATGATTTTTCAAAAGTTACCAAATACATTGGAGATCTATAAAGTGTTCACCCTTCCTTGGTTTATAACAAATCCACATGTCCTTGGTTTATAGGAGAACCAACCACAATAGGATTATAAATGGACCACCCATATCATAAATAATATATACACATGTGGGGAATAAGATCATAAAAAATTAATTATATCTGAACCCATTAAAATGAATGGGTTTTATAAACATTTCATCATAGCCTAACCCATGGAAAAAAATTAGTTTAATAAAAATTTCATCATTTCATCCTAGTATAACCCATGAAAAAGTAAAGAGGTTCATAAAAATCATTTACCAAAAAATCAAAACCATAAAGAGAAATAATAAAGATGATATCATTGTATTATATCACTTATAAAGCTTAAGTAACATCAAATGATGTCATTTTAGATAAAAAATTATTTTAAAAGATCGCTTGGAAAATTTATTGATGAAAATATCCTTTTATATAAATTCTTTAAAATATGAAAAATTCCAAAATATTAAAGAAAATATTTTCTTTAAAAATAAATTTGTAAAATTATAATAAATCTTTAAACTATTGACCAATCATGATTGTGGGAGACAACCTTCATGGCTTACACATTAAAACAATGTTTCGTTTCACAATTTAAGTAAAAGTCAAAAGAGCATTATTTGAATAAATATAAGAAGGTTCCTTTTAATCCATTTCGTAAACTGTCAAAAATGTGTAAAAATGTCTTTAAAAATAAATTTAGAATAGTAAAAAATTTATATAAAATATATTTATAAATCATGGGCATGGAAGAAAAAATATTTTCAATCTAAGAGATAAATAAAGTCAGGTTTTCCTTAAAAACATTCTTTTGGTCTCTTTTACTATTAAAGAGAGTAAAATTAAAGGAAAACATGTATTATACAGAAATAATCATAGGATGAAAAATTTCATTATATTTTTAGAGATATATCATAATATTTTTTTATTATAAGATTAATTAGGAACAATCTCGATAAACAATGTGTTTGTATCAAATAACACTTTCCACTTTGGTAACTTGAATTGTAAGCCCCATGAAAGAAAGAAAATTAGGTGGATATTTAAATCCCTATAAAATTCATAAGAAGAATCATAAAATAAATTAATGAGTAGTATATACGCCACATAAAGGAAATAAGTGGTGAATATGTCATGTGTCTCACAAAAATAAAATTAATTTGAATAACCCTTACAGCACTGTTGAGTTTTGTATCATAAGACACGATAAAAATAATATTTAATGAATCCTTAAATATGGATTCATGAAGGGTTGGTCCATATAGGGTGCAATACATCTTGCCCATAAGATGGTTAGGGACATCAAATTAAAGAATCATGGATCTAATATGGGGATTAAATGGTTATAATAAAATCATACAATAGGATAGAATGGAGTTTCTTGAACAATGTTATCTCAGTGAAGGGATTTTCAGCTAGGGCAGTGGATATCATCTTCAAGTGAATTAGTTCACTGTGGTTGGAAGTATCTTTCATGGGGAAGACACATGGTTTCTTCAAGGCTACCATAGGCCTTCGTCAGGGAGACCCAATATCTCCTAGATTATTCATCTTGGCTTAGGATACTCTCACCAGACATATAAATTAAGGCATGATTCAAGGAAAAATCATTCCTTATAGGAGGAAGAAAAACATCCCTTTGATCTCACACCTGATGTTCTCTGATAATACAATAATATTCAAAAATATTTTTAGGATATATTTTTAGGGAATCAAGAAAATTATGGGAGAGTATTGTTTCTGGAGTGGGAAGGCTATCAATAACTCCAAGAGTAGCATCTTCATCACCCACAAGAGCACTTCCAAGAGGGTCTCCTCCCTGTGTAGTCACCTAAACATGCAACGAGGATCCTTCCTGATAGAGTACTTGGGAACACATATCTATTTAGGCACACTTTGTGTGCACAACTTGGATCATATTTTAAATAGGATAACAAGCCATTTTATTAATTATAAAAATTAATTTATCTCATTTTGGGGACACCTAGCATTGGTTAACAGCTTATTGTATGTGATTACTATACACACATTGGATTCCACAAATGTTATGTAGGGAGTGATGAATACTATAGACAAGGTTTTATGCAGCTTCGTTGGGGATGCTAAGTCAGAAGGAAAGATTCATTTCGATTTATGGGGAAGGATGGAGAGACCCATCCACGATGGTGGAATAAATGTTAGGATTCTTCAAGGAACACGACGTGGAATTCATGCCAATATTGCGTGTGAAATTCTTGAGGAACGAACTCTCTGGGGCCAGTCTATGTCTCATACTTGTGGGGGTAGTGTGGAGAAAGGTTGTGATTATGATTCACCATTATAATAAAAAATTTACACTTTGGATGAGACTCTTTAACATAGTTCTCAGTGTATATTTGGCACATGCGATATCCTCTTATGGTATAGGAACTAGGCATGCTCTGTTCTTGCCTTCCCAGGATTTCTGACACCTCTGATCATGGTTAAGAAGCTCATAAACATACCAGATTCACCATGGATATTTTGAATGGGGATCAATAGGCTCTTCTTGAGTCCATTAAGATAGTTTTAGAACCAGATATGTGTGTGTTTATACCTTCTTCATCAGGTGTTTTTTATTCTAGAGATTTTTGCAGGATTATTTCCTCATAGGGTCAGCAGGATCAGTGGAATGAAATAGTCTGGTACCACAATATCCATATGAAGTTCAACTTCCTTATGTAGTGTATTAGGAACCTTGAACTTTCTATAGATGGGAACATCAATAAATTGGGGATCGACATGGTTATGAGGGTTCCACTGCTACAAAAATGAGAGGGAAGAGAGATTAGAACACTTATTTTTTAGGGGGAATGGGCTCATGAAGTATGGTGTTTTTTAGGAGGCAACACAGATTTCCCCTATCAATATTAGAATGATTCATAATTTTGGGAGATATGGTTCTATGGAATGATGTAAGTAGAGAGGGAATGACCAGCTCAAGCTGTGATTCTCATTCTTGGGTGCTGGTGCCTCTGCCAAGCCAGGTATTAGGCAAGGTTCTTAGGCTCATCTACCACATAGAGGTCCATCATTGTGAGGACTCATTTCTTTGCCGATCGATATGATTTCTCTCATAAAATAGTGGAAGGAGGTTCCTTCATTTAATTTCCTTTAGTCTAGTGCATCCATGACATATCCTTCCTTGGAAAAAATGTAGGGGAATTGGGTTGGTTGGAAACCCCCTAACATAGGTTACAAGTTGAACACGGATGAATCTTTCTCTTTGGGTGCGATAATGGGGGGGGGGATTCGAGGCTCTGGGGGGAATATGGTAATGGAATTCATGTCACCTTATAGAAATGGAATATGTCTCTTGGATGAGGCCAAAGGTATACTCATTGGGATACTTCTGTGCATTCAGGATAATCTGGTTATTTCCCATGTGGAGACCGACTCCTTGATTCTTCATGATTCCTTACATGGTAAATGCTCTATCCCTTGGTCCGTATCATAAATTGTTAGGAAATTTCAATATCTACTTCACCACATTATCCTAGTGACTCAAACATGGAGCGAAGGAAATATGGCTATGGATTACATGTCTTATTTGACCGACCAATGTTCTATCAACACTTGCCTCATATATATTAACTTCTTGAAACCAGAAGGTGTTAATTTGATTAGAGGGGATGCCCTTGGTCTGCACTTCTTTAGATGTTCCTAATCGTGGGGTTTCCTATTGTCTTATTTCTTTGAATAAAATTTTATTTGGATGGATGGTGTTCTGTATATAAATGAGAGACTAAAAATTCCTTACCTTAAGTCTTGACATTTTTTGTACATATTTTAACTTCATTACCTTAGGAAAAACCTCATTTGGGTATGTTATTAAAGATCCTAGGGTTGGAATTTTCGTAATACTAATATCTCTAGATTGTGGATAAGGACATTGGGGAGAGATTTTGGTAGGGGTTGGTTGAGACAAATTCCTTAAAAGGTGTGATTATATAAGGGGAGAGGTGGTGCACTTTTATAAGTGGGGAAGAGGGAACAATTGGATTTTTTTAAAATAAAATGGTATACCCACCTTTTAAACATGAAATGAGGCTCCAAAATTCATTATTATAGAATATAATATTACATAATGACATAATATGTCAATACAATAGGAATTAGAAATGGTTTAGGTCATTTGAACCCTTAATTTTTTGATTTAACCTTCAGTAAACCCATTTAACCTTAACTACAGTAAATGATTTTAAATATTTTTTGTTAATTATGACCAAAAATTAATTTTAAAATTATATATAATATTTATTATGATGATTACAAATAATTAATTAATTTATCTAACTCAATTTACATAAGAGACAAAATTAAATTTAAAATTAAACAGATATCCGTGGAGAAAAAATTATTTTCCAATGAAAAACATTCAAAATTATATATTTTTTGAAATAAAAATTCAATATAAAATTTATTATAATGACCTAATTTGGATTAAAACTAATATATTTGACATAATTCTCCTTTTAAGACATTTTATAATAAAAATAAGTATTTTTTCACTATTCATTGAAAAAGTATCATTTTCAAAAAAATTATAAAGAATTAACCCTAAGATAATTGTGAAAGGTTTATTTAAAAATTAATTTTGTTATTTTCAATTAATATTTCTAAATATTTGAAAAATTAATTTTATTATATGTGTGTGATAGAACCACTTTTTAGAAAAATATTGTTTTTAAACAAAAAATTGGATTTATTCTTATACCATTCATAGAAAAATATTAGATGAATGATATTTTTTTATTGAATATATAATATATAAATTTAATTAAAATAATTCATTAATAGATGATAAATTAATTTTTTAAGATAAACACACTTTGGAAGCATAAATGTGTGTTTTAGAAAAAAATTCTTTTACTTTAAAATGATTCTTATTTTCAATAGTAATTAATTGATAGCCATTGAATTTATTTTTTTACATATATACACCATATATTTTTCATAATTTAGGTAGTTATATTCATATAACCATATTTAACAGATACATTATATAATTTATGTTTAAATAATAATAATAGTGTATTACGGTTTTTAAACTATGTATTTCATGTAACAAAAGCTGTTGAAGAAATTAAATTCATTTGAAACAAATTTCATAAAATAATGGGGTTTTACACTCACCATTATGACTAAATTATTTTTACAATATTGTTATCATCCTTATGGGTCAACTGAATAGTCTTTACATTTCATTGAACCTTAAGGAAATCTGTTAACTAAACTAGTAGAATTTAAAATTCCACTCGAATAATCTCAGAATCAGTTTAACCCTTATCTAGGACATATTAACCACTAAAAAAACTTATAAATTGTTAAATATATTTTCTATACATCCATAAGAAAATGATGTTTATTAATATTATAAAAAACACTGTAATTAACATAAATAAATACTAATTTGTCTTGAATTTTTCAATGGTATATTTCCAAGCTGCACTCTGATAGAACTCTCCAAAGTCTATCAACACATATTGAAATTATTCTTAGCAACAATAGAATATTACCTAGTGAAAAAAAAATTAATCCAACGGAAAATTTAATCCTAAATTTTGTTTTTTTTTTCAATACTAAACACTTCTCATATCAATATGTGAACTCCTCTTTATCCTCCTTATATATATAATAAATTCAATGTGAATATAGGGGTCTAATCATCTCATTGAACTTATTTTGAATATATTTTCTTCACCATTTTATAAACTAGAATAAAAATTTGTTCCACTCCATAAAAGGATGATACCACATGATTATCTTATAAAAGAGTCTTTAATTGGGCAGTCTTAGTATATTTAAGATAACCCTTTATCTAAAATTGTAGTGAATAATAATGTTTTTCAATTCTATCCATAAAAAATCATATATGTGATACCATTATCAAGTTACTAATTTTGGGGATATTAAAAAATAGAGACATCAAAAAAAATCTTATATCCTACACACACCTAAAGAAACACATCAAAAATTTAAATTGAAAACAATAAAATACACAATTTTCTCTTACTTTCATTTACAAACTACCCCTTTATAAATATGTTTGATATTAAAAAATAATTATTGTAAGTTTCATTAAAACCACAATATTTAGTTTTTCATAGCTATCTATAATTTACAGAATTACTACCTGATAACATCATCTCTTATTTACTCCTTCTCAAGGGATGAACTCAACCTTTTCTCTTCATGGAAGTTGGAAAACTCCATAATGAACAAGTTACTTAATTCTTAGTAGTGATGACTTCATGTTATCCATAAATTAACAGTATGTTGGTAAAAATAAAATTTAATAATATTTAATAATAAGGGTCCTCTTTGTTTCTCAGTTGAAACATTGACTCAAGGAGTTTCCTCTCATCCCAGGTCTCTCATTCTATCTAATAGAAGCACAGTAAGATCCCTTCAATATGGTTTTATAATTATAAGTTGTAACATGTTGCATAACTAACTTTTTCCCTTAAGAACCTTCCTTTTGTGAAGATATCCTCTCCACCATTGTAAAAAAGGAAACTTCATTGGATTTCCCTAACATAGTTTTTCACGTCAATTATTTTGATGGTTGTATTTTCATATAAATTTTGGTTCTATTCCAAATATTCCTACACCTTTCACACTATTTTTTTTAAACATTGAGATTATCACATGTGGAAAAATTACAACGAACATCATCATATTCTTATGAAACCACTTTCTCCCCTTTTTAACAAGAAATAATTTGTTTATTATCTTTTTTTAAACCTAATTCAATGTGATCTGACCAAATTATCAAGAAATCTTTATTTTCAAACCTATCAACCTTGGATTTTTAACGATTATTTGTATTTCTCTCAAAATAATTTGACATACCAAGAAATTTCTTATAAATTTACTTCCATTTATCAACATAGAGAACACATCTTGGTATCTTAGTCATTATTACATCAAACTCATGACCTTATTATCCACATCTCAAAAGTATCACTTCTAAAAAAACAAATATATTTTTAGTCGACAGATTCGATAAGGGTCTAGTCAGAGATTTCCTTATTTGGGAATCAATCCTCACTTTCTCACTAAATCCCCTCTTAGTTCATGACACTTATATTTAAATATGATATTGTTCCAAAAATATTAGGCTTTGCCTCCATACCATCAAAAACATGAGTTAAATATTAGAAAAACTATTCTTCCACCTATATTATGAATATGTGTATAAAATTTTTGTGGATAACATTCTTCAAAATAAGCCTTATTTTTCCCAGGGAAAGTGGTATCCCTATGTTATTCCAGTTAACTATTATGTGGAAGAGTTTCTATCATACGTCATTGTGTTCCAATTAGTTACATATTTTTTATCAACCACACTATAAAAAATAATATATTTATATTTAGATATATTAGGTTCATATTTCTCTTTCCTTTTGAAATAATTCATATAACCATTTTCAAGAAGACTCTCCTTCAAACCCAACAACCATTGAGAAGTTTTTTATGATCTTCCTTAACTCATTTTTATCTCTATAAAAATTAGATTTTGGCATGATCAATTCCACTTCATTAGAAGACATTTTTTTTACTACCCAACCACATTAAATTTATTCTTAATAATCTCATAAACCAAAGTTTATTCCAGTTTGTTCATACACTTCATTATTAGTAGCTATATATATATATATATATTTCATATTTACCTTTTCTTTCTCAAGCTATGAAATCCATCCATGATAGGATTACAACTAAGGTTTCAACATCTATTCTCTTTATATCATTTATTTATCATCCTTACTTATAGAAGTGTTAAAACATTTCTCATCACGAGAAAATAAAATGAATTCATCATCTAAAGAATTTATATAGTTATATTGTTCTTTATTTTTAATCATTTTTTTTTATTTTTTGTTTGAAAACATCTTATTAATTTTTCACATTTTATGTTTTTTAATTTTATTTAATCCTCATCTAATAATATATTTTTTTACCTTATTCCTTGGGAGTTCCTTGAAAACATGATAATTATCATTACATTTGTACCACCTTGGTGGTTTGTTTACATTTAATTCATACTTTACCTTCTTGAGAATTTTTTAGGGAAGAGAAACAATTTTATTGAAGGATTAATCATCCTCATCATTATTATAATCACCTGATATTGAAAATTCTTCATAATTGATTTTACCTTTTCTCTTGGGCTCAAATTCTGTCTCATCTTTTGATTTATTATTTAAATTTAGATCCTTTCTCATTTAAAAAGAAATGAGAATGTTTTGAAGCTTATGAATTGAAAAATAATACCTATCTTCCAAGTGTAATTTGTTTGGATAAATTCTATCTAGAAAGTTCCTTGTTTTCATTTTACTAGTTGAATAATCATTTTACTTCTCACTAAACCACTTTATATTACTCAAAATTTCATTGAGCATTGAAAACTACTCTTAAATGGGTTCATAATACAGCATCTTTTAGTTTTCAATTTTTCTAATTTAGACATGAAATTTGGATTCATTGAATTGGATATTTCCCTCATAAAAACTCTTTAATTTATCCAAAATTTATTTAGAAGTTTGAAGACCGATAAATTTAGTATAGAATTTTTTTATATAGTATCACGAAATGAATTTTGTTCTTTTCTATCCACATCCACATTTCTCTTATCAATGAAGGTCATGGAGAGTTCCTCAAGAATAGGTGGATTTCCAATAGTTGTATCATACCTTACCTCTAGGAAGATTTTAAAAAGGTAGGTAAATATCCTAATCCTCAAACTACAGTTGTTAATTCCCGTGAAATTTGGGGCACATATTGTTTTAAAATAAATTAGATTATCCATAACTATAAACTTATTAGATCATTATAGGGAACTTGGATTTTTGAAAATACCAATTTTAAATCCCTATGATGAATGGACCATTGGGGGAAGAGTTGTGGTGGTGGGGGGGGGGGAATCAGTGGTCTTATTTTGAAAATTAACATTTTATAATTAAACCTCTTAAACATACTAAAGTTCCAAAACACTATATATAATCTATCAACCTCACCTCATGTATAATAATAACAATATTAATCACAAAACACATGATTTAAAAGGTTCAGAAAGAAAAACCTACTATTTTCCATTTCCAGTTAATACTCTCAATCAGGGATTCTTCCACTATATATGCAAGTGGCTATCACCAAGGACCATTATATTCCTATCAGTATAGAGGCTAACTATGTTACTACTTACATAGTCAAACTATAAAAATACAATGATCCACTATAATGTTTGATCTAAATAAGAAAGATATACTTATGCTCCATGGTTATTTTATACCTTTTAATGTAAATATACCTTTATAAATAGAAAAGATCAAGAAGTATACACATGTAAACCTTTAATTATAAATTTCTAGGTATTGTATAGAAAATTTTCACCCATCTTTATTACCTTTCCAAATCTTAACAGGATCTAATTTTTATCAACACCTTGAATACATGTGCACAGAGGTATCCAAATTATTGAATGGATACCAACTTTGATCTCCCCTTATCACCTTAATTCAATGATATATTAAGATATTAGTATTTATCATTACTCAATTCTTGAAAAATATTCACAATATTTATAAATATCAACACACTCCATCCTATGAATTCTCTACACATATATATTTATAAAATAATATCATAAATATTAGTTTCTAAAATGTAAATTTGGAATATACCTTTATCTTCAGTAGAATCAATGATCTAATATCATTTTAATCAGCCAAAATATTATTAATTTATCTTTTGGTGAAGATCATTTTAATTACTATTCAATCATTCCTTTGGAATATATAAAATAATTTGTTGTTTCCTTCTTAAAATTCTTCCATAAAATTCACTACATCTATCTTATTTGAACTATCCATGGGTGCATCAAAATCTATGGTGGAACTTTTCTCTTGGGGAATGGAACTCAAAAAAACCAACTTATCCTTTACATGATTGTTATTTTATCATTTCTTTAATGGTGATCAACTTATATTTATCTTTATGTGTTAATCATTAAATAAATAATTCACGATCATCATCTAATTTAGGTTTCTAAAGTCTCTAAAAAAATAAAAATGGACTTATCAATATTCCTTTGTGGGTAAATGATCCTTATAGGGTTAATTCTTACAAATATGACCCTTACAATTCTATTTATGATAGACTTATCATCATTATACATAAGGATAAATGACCCTTATGGTTATGTCAAATTTACATATTCATCCATATATCATCTATATTTATAGAACTCATCCCTACAGACTTAACAAAATGACCCTTATAGAATCCCACCATTATTACCAAATGATCCTTATAGTACTATTGTCATATTTATAAGTCAATAAAATCATACATACATCCCAATTCCACATACCAAAATATGTATATTTTTTTTAAAATTCCAGATCTCACTCTAATAAACATAAAACCTCTTCAAACCATCTTTAATCCTCCTCAATCACTAAAAAACATTTTTAAATTTGTGAAGAAAGTTTTTATACATCCATCAAAACACTCATTTTATTCATATGATGATAAAAACTCCAACAATAAAAATAAATGAAACTTTTTCATGAATATGTTCAACAATATAATTATAAGACAAAACCTCAAAAAACATTTCAAATTCACTCAACACGTATTGAAATTATTCTCTTCATCACAAAAAACTTCCTTAGTGATAAAAAATAAAATTCATCTAATTGTCCCTATAACTTTTTTCTATTTGGTATGATGATTTTTATCATTTTTATACTATATTGTGAATAGATAAAATACTAATCATATTGTGCCTTTTTTTATCTAGCATGATTTTATTTATTTTAATGTGTGTTTGGGTTGATATCATCTACAATAAAAATATAATAATGTCTACTGTTACGCATATAACATGGTTGTTTCTTGATAATGATAATGTGTATCAGTTGGATATTATATTTTTTCCATTAATATCTTGAGTAGGTATTTATCATGTTATTGAAAAGTCTAATGGTTTATAATATTATTGGAATTATCTAATTCATTTATCGAATATGTTATAATATTTATTTTCCTCATTATGTATTTTACTCTATTCCCTAAGAAATTCCTCAATATTGACTTGATTATCAAGGCATATTTTTCAGGCATGGAATGGGTCATGAGGACCCCTAAATTATTTTCTCACATATACTCATATATTTTGGGGAATATTTATACATGTGTGAGATATTTAATGATACTCATACTACCTCATATAAGGGATGAGCTGGGATTATAATATCAGATTATGAGATGTGTATAAAATCAGGTTGTATGGGTATAGATCCTATCGATATTGCAAGTTAATAGTTTTAGTTAGTGCGTATCTATAATTTTTTAGATGATAAATTTAAATAATTTTTTTTTCTAATTTCTAAAAACTTTTATTATATATATATAACATCGAGCAACTTACACAAAGTGTAATTGCATGATTTATAACAAGGGTTTAATTTTCATTCATTTATAGGACAGTTTTTATTTTTATTTTTATAGATTTAGTAAAAAAAACTTACATATCATACCCTTATAATATAAATTTGACACTTTCACTCAATATCCATTTCTTTCACAAAAAAGGGATACATAAATTTAAACTCCCATTTCATTAAAACATGTTTTCTTCTTTAAAGTAAAATTCCCCTGGTAGAAAAATAGAACTTTATATAGTATTTAATCATAATTACACCCTATGATAAATATTTTAAAAGATTGGATGAGTAAAAAAACCTGATTAAGGAATAAAGAAATAAAGATACTTGTTAGTCCATTTTGAGAATCATGTAGTCTAAAAATAAGTTTTTCTATTTTATACAATAAAATTTGATATCAGATAATCATTTTATTACTCATGGCCTAAAATAAATTTCAAAAATATTTTCCTTAAACACATCATAAAAAATATTAAAGAATAAATAATAACCATGAAGGTTTCTGGTAAAACATGGGAACTCATGAATTTTTTTTTTCTGAAAAACATACTTTTCACCCTTAAAAAAGCTATAAAATTTCCTTTGAACTTATACACACTAGCTTACATTATGAAAAAGAAATAATTCTATAAGAACTAATTTTAATGAGTTGAAAATTAATTTAGGTATCTTAAGACATAATATTCATATCACAATTACAATAAATCTTTCAAATGGAATAACCTATTCTGTTAATTCGAACATAATTACCCAGAGAACATAATGATTACCCAATGAATTGAAAAGATATATCAGGCTCACCCATAATCATTAAAAGTATAAAAGTATAATAAATTACATAGAAAATAGAATATTTAATTTCCATAATAGTATATTATAAATTATTCAATTCAAAACATTTTCCAAAACAGTTTCGTGCATTATATAAATGTATGGATAAACAATATTTTTCTTGAAATATTTTTAAAGAAAAATGCCTAAATGCATAGGAAAAATAATATTCTTTTAAAAATATATAAACATTTTAAAGAAATATTCTTAATTAATAAAGAAAATTATTTTTTGAAATTTTTATCATGTTCTATATGTTAAAACAAATACATTCACACTTTTTAAAAGAATGTCAAAATCAATGTTGTTAGAAAAATATAAAATTATTCTTTTAAAACATTCATAGTGAAAGTAAAAAAAATTTTAAAATGAATTTAACCATATATTTTTGTATAATAATGAAATTTATAAAAAAATTTATATAACTTGAATATGGATGAGTAATAGAAGAAAAACTTTAAAACATTTAAAATATGGGTTTAAAGAAAAACCCCTTACCATGAATCTAACTCACCACATATAAACATTAATTCCTTTATAATAAAAATATATTATTATTTTTAATTTATTAAGAACATTTTTCATATTTATTAAATTATAATTTTACATTTTATATAATTTATGACCTTTTTTTATTTAGTTACTGAATCAGTTATGTTTACGTTGAACGTTTTAGGGACATTTGGTTCATAATCCCAAAACAACTTCAATAGGTTGACCATGGATGAATGGGTCATTATTACATCATATACATAATATTAATAATTAAATAATTATAATTTTTATATTATAGATATAATTTTAGAGTCATCAATAAAATACACACATGAAAAACAAATCATATCACTTTATGGTGGTGGTAGTCTACACATACATAAGAGTGACATTGTCATTTTCCAATGAATGAAAGGTTAAGAAGGTAAGAAATATATTATCTATAAAAAATAATAATAAATTAATTAATATCATATATATTAATTATATCTATATTAATAAATATAAATTAGAGTTAGTGATAGGAAATGAGACACATCATTTCATGGAGGTGGTCGTCCACACACACATACGAATGATGTTTTCATTCCCCATAGAATATAAAAGAAAATGAATAAGGATATTGCCAAAATAATAATAAAATTGTAGTATATTGGAAGTAATTGTTATATTATATCATCATGTCTTATGAATTTTTGGAGGAGGTATAAAAAGAAATAAAATAAAAACAGTCGGTTAAGAGCTGTACCTCTTCTTTGAAAAACCACATTTGGCTTACACCTTAAGGAATATAACATGGTATTTTGATTTTATGATTTCCCATAAGTTATGGGGGGGGGATGTTTGTGAATTTATTTTGGCAGTTCTTGGTTGAGATAAGTGGTTCAAGTGGTGTGATTAAGAGAGGAGAAGTGGTGCCCTTTTATAAGTGATGGGATCGACACTCTTGTAATTATTAAATGTTTTAAATTAATATTATGTATTATTCAATGTAAAGTGGTACAAAGGAACCCCAAATTCATATATAATTATAGAATAAAATTAAAATCAAGAAATCAACTTTATATAGGTATTGAAGACATTTATACCTTATCATCTAATTAAACCTCTTTTAAACTGAATATAACCTTAATCATAATAACTTAAATTTTACCATGATAACTTATTTTTATAGAAAAAATAAAATGAGACTTATAAAAAATGACACACTATGATTAAAAATATTGAATCAATTTTAATATAATAATATTTTTAGGTAACATAAATTAATTTAAATATAAGTACACAAAATATATAAAAAATAGTTTTTATGAAATTACATGATTTAAGCATAAAATTCACTTTACATTGAAATAAATGATTTATGTGATTTTTTAATTACTAAAAAAATAATGTTTTTAGGATTTTTTATTAATTTTTTAAACTTCTAAAATATAACTAAATTTTGAGATCCCAAAATAGTTTTTAATTTGAATAAAATATAACATATATTCAAAAAAGTCAATCATAGGTTCCCAAATTAAAAAAATATTTTAAAATAAATTATTAAACTACTCAAAAATATATTTGGTCTATCAAATTTTATTAAAATTTATTAATTCATGCTTACATCATAATAATATCATAAAAGTGTCAGTCTTATAAAAATTGGTATTCTTACAATTCACCCAATAATTAACTGTTTTAAAGAAATATCAAAACATCATCTGAAATTAAATTCTATAAAAAGAAAAAAAAATTAATTCATTTTTAAAAAATTCAAATTCTATGATATATAAATTTAACTTTTAATGAAAACATGTAATTCATGGAAAATATATTTAGTTAAAATAATAACTATTTCATTTTTCAAATTAAAACTATTCCTTTGTTTGTTACCTTAATGACATTATTTATGGAACATAAATACATATATGTTAATTTTTTTTAATTTATATAATGTATCCTATAATTACATAATTACTTTCCTAGATCAAATTATAAACCATGAGAAGAGAAAATGTATTACCATTATATAAAACATATTTTCAGTCACGAGGTAAAAATGATAATTTTAACTATATAGTGAGTATATTTAATGATATTATTTATATAATACATTTAAAAAATATTAAAATAGGAAACAATTGGCTATTGGTAGGAATTATTACCTTATCTCCATTCAGTCATGAGTTTTTTCCCTGAAGCCTTTCAGTACGTAATTGGTTGTCACGTTTTCTTGTGGGCACCCATTTTTTTGGAAGAATTTTTTTATAAATAAAATAAAAATATTATTGAAAAATATATTTATTTAAAAAATATCATAGGATTTTACATTCTCCCCCAAATAAAGAAACAATATCCTTATAATTTTATCTTCAACTCGGTAAACAATGATTTAAAAAATTTCCAAAATAAAATTTAATTAGAGCAATATGAATTTAGGAATAATTATTTTGAAAATAAAACTCAATATTGGAACATTTTAAAAATATGAAAATGTTATCCAAATGAAATTTAGAGTGAAAGGAAAAAATATTATCATGAAAGTGTAAAAATATTTTTTTTGAAAAATAACCACATAACAAGGAATAATAAAAAACCCTTTTGAAAAGAGGAGAAGAGAAATATGAAGGTAGAATGGAATAAGACATAATGAAGTTCCAACATAAGGAGAGCCATGGAAAGAAGTGAAAATATGGACATGGAGGTGAAAAATAAACTCAAAAGAATAATAGAAAGTGATATAGAACATGATCCTGAGAGAGTTAATGATCATAAAACCATAAATCATTATGGGATAAAGAAACCCATCAATTTATCATAATTAAATGTAAAGTAATAATTTTTTTATTTAAAGATACTTTTTCTATTGTTAAGGGATTACTTTGCTCTCATGTTATAGAACATTAGAAAATATACTTACAGGGTTTCTATATAGTTCATAAATAAATTTCATCCTTTAGTTGTGATTCTATAAATTCTCACTTATATCACATCGCTTACACTAAAAAATTAATATTCAAGATAAATTTTTCATGTATGAAGAAATGAAATTAAATTTTAACAAATAATAAGATCCATAAAATGATAAAAAGCTACTCCTACCATCTTTAGACATTAAGAAAATCCAACATTGTTATAAAAAGATAATATAATGTCCAATATTGATAAACCTTTATATAAAGAAATACAAAATTAATCTCTAAAACATCAACAATAACAACCAAAGTTAAAATTAAATAGTTAGACGAAAAACTAACCTTAAAATCTGGAAAGTATTCCTAAACATGTTTAAAAAACATAAAATGAGAAATATTTTATCACATATTCTTATTATATAAACATAAAATTTATCTTAAAAGAACATTAATCACTTCTCAAGCCACATTAAAAAATTATATTTTCCCTAATCATATAATATTCAAAATATGCTAATATTTTACATAAATATAATTAATCATAATAAATACATAATAAAAATAATATATGATTGAAAAAGATAACCCAACCTTTATTTATAAAATAAAATCCTATCTTAGAAAAAAATATTTCTATTTATCTTAATAATATAATGTTACAAAATTTAATAAAAATTTTATACCAATTAAAAATAATTACATCAATATAAAAGATCATATTAACCATAAATGTTATCAATAAATTTAAACTTATTTACACAAAATATAAAATCATTTTTCTTCAAATAAACTTTTTCACAACAACATAAGTTAAACACAAGGGTTATATAAACCTAAAACATTTACTAAAACTTAATAAATGGCTTCCAAACCACTTCCATCACATAAAGTCTCAGAATGAATATATATAACCTTAAACTTATCATAAAAATTAGACTTATTAAACCATGATTGAATCTATAAATCATAAAATATCCTCATATTAATCATATTAATATCTAAATATTTCAAAACATTTCCTTTGATTCCAACTATATTAGCCAATAACTTAAGAAACCCATAATTACAAGATTTATAAGAGGAGGATTAATTTGTTAAATTTTGAAAAATTTTCTTTTTAGATATTTAGAAAATTAGTTAAAACACTTAATCATTTTTACCTTAAATTAAAATGTGTAATCTTCCGCGAAATATTATTTTTTTCCTCAAAAAAAGATACATAAATTTACACTTCTATTTCATTAAAACACACTCGCTTCTTTAAAGGTGAATCCACATTATGAAAAGTTAGTCTCTACTATAATTCCCACTCATCCTTATGACAAATGAAAATACTAGAAAATATAGTATGAGAATAGAAAATAACAGTAGTGGATAAAAATGTAAGAAACCTATTATTACATTTTTACAACCATGTAATCCGATAAGAAAAATGTTCCATTTTACATAATAAACTTTGTGCTAAAATACTCGTTTTCTTACTCATGAAATATGATTCATTGAATAATTTTTTTCATAAAAAATCTCATAATAAATATTAAAATAAAACCCATAATCTTGATTTTTTAAAACATAGGAACTCATGAAACCATTTTCTTTAAAAATATACTTTTTACCTATAAAATAAATGTAAACTTTCCTTTAAACATAAGATCATTATATTACCATATGAAATAAAAATTATACAATAAAAATTAATTTTAAATAATTGAAAATTAATGTATATACCTTGGTAAATAATCCTTATATGACCCTTAAAATCACACTTTGAAGCACTCTACAAAATTTAAAACCTACTTGGCTAATTCCAACAGAATTATCTAGAGAACATAATCATTACCCAATGCATTGGAAAGATATTTCGGGATCAAAATTCATCATTAATAGTTTAGAATTAGCATAATATATGTTGATAAAATATAAAATTTAATTTTCATCATAAATTGCATAAATTATTATACCTAACACATATGTAGAAGTGCTTCTAGGATTCAAGTAAAAATAAGGATACAAATCCTTTTTATTCAAAAACTATTTAATTAAAGAATCCTGGAAGAATGGAAAATAAGATATTATGTGAAAAAATTATGAAATAAATTATTATATTATTATTAAATAGTAATGTTATTTATAATGGGAAATTATTCTCATTCTATAATTGTTAAAAAATATTCCTTTTACACTTTTGTAAAAAGTTAAAAACAACCCATTTGGAAGTATTCTTTTGAAAACATTATAATTAAAGTAAACGAAGGTTCAAAAAATGTTTAAAATAAATTTAAATATAATAATACCATGATTAATTTTTCTAATTAAAATATATATGGTTGAAAAATATAAGAAAATCATTAAACCTTTTAAAATATGGTTTTATAGAATTTTTTTACCACAAGCCCGAATCTCCACATACATACTTTAACTCATGTATAATAAAATTATATTCATTTTTAACATGATATATTAGTTTTTTACGTTAATTATATATTTTTTATTTTATACTTTATTAATAAATTTTTTCATGAATATTATACTATCATTATCCCTTTTATGTCATTTATAACCAGGTTTTATTGACTTACTTAAGCTATTAAGCATATTTCAAATCTTTAGGTCGTTATCCCGAAATTTCTTAAATTTGTTAACTGTGATCAAATGATTAATTTTTAAATCGTATCTAAAACATTATTCATGATATAATTATAATTTTTATACATTAAATACAATTTTATAACCATATATGGAAGGATTACATGACGAGTGAATAATATTTCTTCATGAAGGTGGTAGTCCATACATACGCACAGACGACATTATCATTTTTCAATGAATTTAAGGGTAAGAATGTTAGTAATATATTATCATTATATGTTCATAATAATGAAATTAATTTCATATATATTCATGAAATCCATAATAATAGGTAGCTATGAGAGGCATTGATGGAAAATAGAAGGCATCAGTTTGTTAAGGTGGTAGTCTATACGTATACATAAATAATGTTTTCATTTTCTATATGATAGAAAGGGGGATCAATAAATGTTTTAAAATAAAAATTATACAATTAAATTATATTTTAGATACATATTCTATTATATTATCATGTTTTAAAAATATTATAAGGAGTTATAAGAATAAATAAAATGAAAACACTCGATAAAGAGTTATACATCTTCTTTGGAAAAACACATTTGGCTTACTACTTATGATTTATAGGTTGGTATTTACATGATAAAAGACATTATAGGCCATGGGGAGGAAGTTTTTAAGTGGTTATAATAGGTATCTTTTTTGATAATTGGATCAAGATGCATGATTATGAGAGGAGAAGTGGTGCCCGTTTATAAGCATGAGGTGTGGCAATCTTGTAATTATTCAGTGATTTAAATTAATACATGGTCTTAATCTTGGTAAAGTGGAAAAAAGGAACCCAAAATTAGCACATGAGACATGATAAGTTCTAAATAATCTCAACCAACAACACTTATAAATTTTTTGGAGATATTTAATGCCTTATATACGAGTTAAATCCCCTTTAAACACAATTTAACCTTAACCTAGATAATACCACTTTTTACCATTATAACTTATTTATGTAAAAAACTAAATCGCGATTTTTTTTGGACCTGATGATTACAGATTTGGAGTAAATTTTATAATATTATGATTCAATAGTTATAATAAATGACTTTTAATATAATAACCCAAAACACACAAACAAGTGTTTTATGAAAATAACCAATTTTAGTGTAAAAAATCATTTAAAATTGAAATATAATAAAAATTTTATTTAAAAGAATTGATTTTATTAATTAATAAACAAATTAAATGTGTATAAATTTTTATCTAGCCAAATAATAATGTCACCTTCCAACTATAGCATAAAATTCAAAGGCCTAAACATAGTTTTTAATATGAATAAAATATAACTTATGTTCAAAAAAGTAAAGCATGGGTTAAAAAATTAAAAATAATATTATTAAATACATTATAAATCACCATAAATACATATTTTATGATTAAAATATTTTAAAATTTATTAATTACTTCTTAATTTGAAATATTCTCATAAAAGGAATATTATTTTGAAAAATTGGAATTTTCACTATTCACCCAAAAATGTACTATTTTAGAAAAATATTAAAAATTAACTATAAGATAAATTATATAAGAATAAACCAAAAATGAATCCATTTTTATCAAATTAATAGAAAATAATTTAGAAAAATAACTTTTAAATGAAACCATATTATTCATGAAAAAACAATTGAATTAAAATAACAATTATTTTATGTTTCCAATTAAAACCAAATTTTTTTCATTACCATGATAACTTTATTTTTGAAACAAAAAATAAAAAAAATGAAAAATAAATTTCTCAATAATATAAAATATAAAAAAATTATATAATACTTTACATAAATCAAAATATAAACCATTATATTAGAAAATGTATAACGTTTAAATGAAACATATATTTAGTCATGAAGTGAGAATTCTATTTTTAACTATATAATGAGTATTTTTTATTATATACTTTATGTAATACATATAAAAAGGGTGAAAATAGGATAACACATAGATAATGATAGGCATTGTGCAATGGTATCCCTTCGTTCATGGGTTTGATCCCTGCCTCCTTGCCTGACATGAGGGTTGCCGCGCTGTCCCGCAGACTGCCCTTTTATTTAGAAGATTTTTTTTAAAAATTCCATTTATTATTAAATAATATATTAATTTTTATAAAATCATGAGATTTTACAATACCATAATTTTTTTGAGACACTATTTTTGGTTTTCTAATGAGTATTCTATTCTCACACACTACATAGAAACCTCCGTGAACATGCGACCTCTATTATACTACTTTTCAGGTAATTATAGGTAATAGTTACTGTTTTATCATCTTGATGAGTATTAAATGTTTTTTGTAGAGGTGGTTCAAGTATAGAATTCATATTTTTAGCTACTTGAGGTGGTTAGAGGTCTTATTCATCTTTTCACCTATTCCTCTAGGACATTCCCTAGTCATAGGCCAGATTAGATTGACCTTTATTCCAAAATATCTTTACAATATGAGATGCATGTTGTTTAGTTGTTTGTGAATTTATATAGAGACAGTTATTCACTGATTAAACTCATGTTCATTCTTATTATGTGATATTAATTTCCATTTTATTGTTATAATGTGTAACTTATGGATGGGTCTTATTTGTTGTCTGATTGACATATGTTGTGTATTATTTATATGAGAAGGAATGTAAATATGTCCCCAATGGTATACCAAGACACACAATATGATTCTTTATACCATAGGTTTTGGGGAGTACCCCTTAATTTGTAGCGTATGTGATTTGGGTTACAAATAGGTTTACAAGACACACATTTTAAAAATTAGTATAAGATCCATGTTAGGAATAAAGGGAATTTCTTTTTTCTTATAAAATACTTAAAATAGTTTAAAATTGGGAAGTAAACTATTAAAAGGTTTCATAAGACAAATTATAAAAAAATATTAAGTTACTAAGGGATGTACGAGTACTCCAAATATACTACATGTCTATGTGAGGCTTTTGTTTATCTATCTTGGGTAATATAGAATGGAACTCGAGATATGAATTTTGAGCTCAACCATGAGTTATTATTTTGGTTCAAACATCATGATAGGCCACATAACGTAGGCATGCATATTATTCCATAATATATTTCACGCTTTCTCATTCTTGTTACTTTGTAGTGTGATTCAATAGACGTTTGCATCAATAAAGAAATCAACAGTATAAATATATAGCTCTTTCCAAAATTAATATATTTCTAATTATTAGTTTAATATAAACCATCAAAAGATTCCTTTGATTAAGATGGGAATTACTATTTCTTTGAAAGATAGTCGCCTTTAATTTAGGCCTTATTTATTTAAGCATTCCATTTTCATCTACATATATTTATAATGATGGTATTCTTCCATTAATTATATTATCATTATAACTACTTATAATTTCAATTTATTTTGATTATATTTTATCATTGAGCATGATATTTACATTTTTGATTAGTAATGTTTTCTAGGAACAAAATATATTTTGTATCTATTTTTCAAACTACTGCTAAGGATATGATTTTTTTAGAATTAATTTTATTTATGAGCATGATATATCCTTATAGTGGTAAATTCATCAATTCACTATATATTGATGTTCTCCTGTACTTTTTTGAAATAAAATCATTGCAAAATACTAAATACTAATTTTCTAACATCCTATAGGAACATAAATAATTATATGTGAGTAAATATGAAGAATCTTTTAGTTTCATGAAGTAAAGGAAGTAATTTGATAATATTATTTTTTTAAAGATAATGAAATTTATTTAAACCAAATTATTTTTTAATGGTATTTTATATTGAAGAATTCATTTTTTTTCATTTAAAAATTGGTTTCCATATTATTAAGTGTTAGAGAAAACTAGGTGTCTCCAAATTGTAATTTTGGTTTGGGATGTTAGTGAAAAAATACTTTAGTATTACTTGAGTTTAAAATCGAAGAATGAATTTGAAATGGAACGATCCATTTTGGAAAGAGAATAAGAAAATGATTACTGAAATGAAATCCAATTTTGAATTTGGATTGAAATGGGACCCAATGTTCCACTATTTTTTTAACTCATTTTATAAATCTCCTATGTTTTGCAAAATATAAATCAGGAAGTAATCCATATAATTGAACATTTATCATATGTTTTCTGAGTAAAAAGTAGAATTTTTTAAAATTAGTTTTCAAGTATATTTTGAAATGAATAATGGGTTTCCATGAAACTTTTGATAAAATATATAAATTTGGTAAACAATAAATTCAATTTCGGACTAGGCATAAATTCCCCTTTTAAAATATTATGGTGGGAAGTCCATTAGGATTTATTCTGAATAGTTAGTAATATTTTAATTTTTATACATAAAATGGCATATCCATTAATATTTTTTTTATTTACGGTTTGTTATCTAGTACTTGGTTTTTAAGAGTCATTCCTAGAATCATGATACAGAATCTGAGGCTATTTTGGAGTTTTTTTGGGTTTTTAGTGATCAATATCTTGTTGTTTGATGGTTAGGGGAATTGATTTTTTTTTATCTTTTCAGGATTTATGAGATATTTTGAAAACTTTTCATTTGAAATGAGAGGGATGATTTGAGATATGATTTTATGTGTATTCTAGGTCATGTATAGATTTTATTATCTTGGTTTTGTGATTTTGGATCTAGAGATGGTAGCTTTGGGGATTTGGAGTGAGTTTGGAAGTCATGTATTATTGATTTAATTGACACTTCAGTTTATATATTGGATATTTTTAAGTGATTAACCCTTAGGTGAGAATATACTAAGACACATTAAGGACAAAAATTTATATAGTGGAGTGGTAGTAATGGACCATGTTTTTATTACCTTGATTCAGGTGTTATTAAGGATTTATTTGGGGAAATTTGAAAGGCTAAAGAACATGTTTATTTTAATCTTTTTTTGGTTGAGGGTTTGTTTTTTTAGAGGATTAATATTGGGTTCTAAGTTATTTTTAGTTGAATTATCAGGAATTTTATGGGTTTTGGCTTTCCATTGTATTTTCAGGAGTTTTGGGTACCTATAGAGGGTGAAACTAGTAGGTTACACCCATAGGTGACACCGAGTACCTGGTGGGTGGGTTGCCGAAGTGGCACAGGGGTACCACCTGGTACGTGGTGGGATGAATTTGACTTATTTAGTGGGAGTTGTTGTATTTTTTACCCATCACCCTTTATTTACTCTCCTCCTTTTCTTATTTAATCATCATTAGATCCTACATGATGTGTAACACCTGAGACTTTTATGAGAAATATTTTGTTTTTTATGTTATATAAATCATCAAAGGAATCTTTCACTACACACAACACTAGCTTGGCTTGCTTTACACGCAACCACGACCTTCCTCGATAGCTTGCGTCGTACGCAATACCGAGTTTCACTAAACAATGATATGCTATTAAAATATTATTAAAACTAGCCGTTACGAATAGTAATACCCACTTTTTGAAATTTGATAAATTTTATCTTTCAAAATTGACTTCATTTTCGGATTCGGAATATCGAAATTATCTTAGGCTGAAATTTTGGTACTTTTTGGATAACTTTCATATTATGATGAATAGTGAAAATTACTAAATTTTAATTAAGAACAAATTTTTAATCGAAATAATTAATAGTGATAAATTAGTAATTTGAGTGGTTTTAAAGTATATTTAGAATATATTTTGGTCATTAGATGTAATTTCACATTTAATCCAGATATAAACAAGTGTCAATCTTTTGATAGTTATTATCTCTTAAAAACACGCTATTTGTTTTGACGACGGGAATTAATTTTTAAATTAGTTAATGTAACTGATATGTTTTGAATTTGATAAATTAGACATCATTTTTGAATTCATAATATCAAATATAGCTTAGGCATAATTTTTGGTATTTTTCTGGAAACTTTCTTTTTTTGATGAATAGTGAAACCACTAAGTGGTAGTTAAAAAACTGAATTTTTCATAAAACCTAATTTTACCGCTTCTATGTGTGGAATTTCGAAAATCCGAGAGACACGGTTAATATCAAGGACTAAAATGTGGTTCAATGAGATGAAAATAATTTTTGGTGAATAGTAACATTTTACTTTTTTTTACCATGGTTAAAAGTAAATAGGGTAATTAAGGGAAAAAGTGTTATTATTATTACCCTAACACATGTCCTAATTCTATTTTATAAGTGTAATTCGACCAAAAATAACCTTAGGAATAAAATATGACCATTTAGGCCCACTTGGATTAGATTAGGACATTTATTATTAGTTTATTTAAAGAAGGGTTAAAATAGTTAAAATCAAAGTTTAATAAATAAATCATTTTTAATATAGGGTTATAAATAATATAAATTCTACTATAAATATTCATTAGAAAGATAAAAAGATTTCCTACATAATGGTATTTTATTTGTAATTTTTATACTTAAATAATTTAATTTAATTATGACACAATGATGATGCAGTAATTATCTTATTAATGAAATATTGACATAATTGATGTTATAAATACACAAATAAATGTAATTTGAGACTTTTCATGAATTCCAATAATTTTATATGTTACTATGACATGTTAGTGTTGATTTAATTAACTTTTGTCGAACTAATAATTCTGTTATGATTTTCACAAAAATCAATTACCAAATAGTGTCAAAATTGACATAAAATAGTTTTTAAAACAAATATTATATTATTAATTGTTATTTTATTCCTAAAAATAAAATGTTAGGCCAAATGACTTAGATAAGGTTATATATTAATAATAAACAACTTGGGGTTCGTTTGGCTTGTTATAGTAAGTTTATTAACCTTATAGTGTAAGAAAACAAAAAGACACGGTAAAAGTAAAATTATCTAACTTAAAGTTAAATCTAGATTATAAGGTTAAAATAGTAACCTAAACTTTTCCAAATTCTATTCGATGAGATTATTTCGACCCATCCCAACCTTAGCTTTGAAATAAATCAATTTGGATATATTTGAAACTGAATGTGACTTTATAATAAAATAATATTTTTAGTTTTTCTAAAGGTGCCCCTCTCCTCTCTTATAAAAGGGCACCTCCTCCCTCTCTTCCTCACACCACTTTGAGCCTTCAAGCTCGGCCAAACCCTGAAAAATTTTCTTCTACACTTCCCTAGAAATATCTTAGAGGTCCTGGTGTTCTTCAAAGACCAATTTTGTTTCCCTAATAGTAGGTCTCAAAGAGGCGCTTCAAAGAAGAGGTAATGTCCGTTACCGATTCTTTCAACTTTATTTCTTCTTCCACTTATTCTTCTTTTGTTGTTTCATTATGAAGTAATAAAATCAGTATCACTCATATACTGATATGTTATTATATGTATGAAACAACCCTATTTCACGATCTTTCCATCCTACGGAAAACGAAATCACCGCACGTGCGTACGTACAGAATACCGTCTCCACGCCGTGGTGTAATCTATTTTACACCACCACCTTACTTGGATGGGTATAATGTTGTAAATAATAACTATATATGATTATTGTAAAGTGATATTGATTATTAAATAGTATACATACAATCCATTACAATTTCACGATCATGGGAATGATATCGTCGCTCGTGCGTACGTACGGAATACCATCTCCACGATGTGATGCGACTCGTTCTACATGATATTCCATGCATAATGATTATATAAATGAATTGAATGAATGAATATGATATATATTACACTAATAAAATTCTGTAAATGAGGTATCTATAACCTAAAAAGATGAATAAGAATTTATTCGACAAAACACGCATAAGAACAAAAAGTAATAAACACCCGAATAACAAGTAGTAATGAAATATTACTAATAAGAAGCTAAGAATATGACCATATATGATATCATAAAAATAAGTATGATTATGGAATAAGTAAATAACATTATTTAAATCATTATACAGGAGGTTCAGACACTTACGAAGCAAATCAGACCTAAGGTAAGGGAAAATATCACAATCTCATTTTTATCCGAGATTGTTTATACTTTGGTATTTACTGGGGTGTATTTTATCATCCACATCCATGTTTCCTAAATATGAAATATTATTTTCATCCAACTAAATTTTTTTAAATCCAATTTTACCCTTCGGTGAGTTTTTAGTAAAAGATATGAAAGGAATCTTTTTTCGTTTTTCGTACGAGGTACTTTTTGACTTTTCCGACAAAAGTACGAGAAGAATGTCTTTTTTTTAAACTTATACGGAATGAATATATTTTTAGAACATTATTTCCATGAAGATTCCTTTACAAGTTTTCAAGTTTATTTTTAATCAACTTCTTTTAGTTCAAAATTATATGACATGTTAAGAAAGGAAATGTTTTTGAAGTAGAAAGGATATTTTCCTCAAGAATGGAGTTCAAGTGTTTTATCAAAATTATTTTCCATATAAGATAATATAGGGTTCTGTTTCTATCCCTATTATTAAATTGAATTGATTATGTTGTGATGGAATTATTTTTATGTATTCCTTTATCTTATATGAATTGTTTCATGATGTCACGATGTTTAAGAATCCCATTTTTATAACATGGGTTATGGAATGATGTATGATTTATGATTTTGTGGCACACATAAGAATGGTATCATTATGAGATGGGTGGGACCTATATATCCCTCCAATGCATTGGGTAAAGATTTTATATCTCATGATATAGACATGGCTGGAACGGAAGGTTAAACTGGTTCAGTAAAACAGGACTGAAACGAGGAATGAACTCGGTTCAGAAATGGACTTTGTCCACTAAGATATTCATGGCAATGAGTCTTGACTAATAAGAAATGATTATCTATGATTATGCGTGTATTCCACAAAGCTTCATGTTTTATGTTATGATTATTGTGATTATATTTCACTACCATGATTTATCCCATGTTATGAAATTTTGATCTCTTTTGCAGGGTAAGATTTCCAAAAATGTTATGTTATTATGAATATGATGTGATTGATATTTCCTTTGTTTACCCTTACTGAGCATTTGAGCTCACCCCTTTGTATGTTTTATTTCCCCAGGCCAGGAAGAAGGTTATTAAGTAGGATATTCCAAAAGGTACTCTAGATATGATGAAATAAATGGGAGACAGTGTAGATTCTTTATGAACCAGTTGTTTATGTTTCCCAGTTTCTAATGACTCTATACCTATACAGTCCTTTCATGGTTTTGTTATATGTTGTAATAAGTATACTTCAATTTTGAATTATTAAAAATGTATGAAAATTATGGGTCGTTATATGATGTCTCTTTTATCTATGGCTTCCTTATGTCCCCTTATTTGTCTCCATCATTTCTATTAATTTATATTGATATAAGAGTGCTTTTGATTCCTTATTGTTGGTATGTATTTCCCTCTCTTATTCTCATCCCTAATAACCATTTTCATCATATTTCTTGTACCGTAGATATGGATTTTCGATTGAATTTAACTATAGTATGAAGGAATTAACCTTATAACATGGGGATTCCTCTTCTTTTGTTCCATGGGTTCCCATATGAAATTATTTATTAGCATAAATCACTATTTTTATTGATGTAAATTAAGGTAAAATTTAAATTAGTGATTGATATATTTTAGTGCATACTTTGGAGTTGTTTTATTGTTATTATTTAGGGTTTATGACTGTTATATTTGCTAGTGATTTACGGAGTAGATAAAATTAGTTTAAATTTTGATGTTATTTAAATTTTATTATGATTTTATTTAACTTGGTTCGTTCAATGATGAAATTGATTATTTAACAGTTTTCAGAGACATCAATTATCATCTTAAGTTAGTAAAACTCTCTATTAATATTTCTAAGCAGTATAAACACACTGAGTGATTATTAATCTATGCTTATAACACAAATTCAAATAGTTTTCTTAACTTAATAATGATTATTATTTTTTATTTTAAAGGTATAAATGAAAGTTTTAAACCACATTCTCTATATAATTGGTTTATGTTTTTCATTGTGGGTTTTTTGGATCAACAAAATGATAATCAATTTTTTTTCTGCATTGCAAACTTTAATTTAAATAGCTTGTGATTTATGGATTTCTTTAAAGTCTTGATACTTATCTCTATTTTTATCCTTATATATAGGTTAGGTAACCCATGATAAGGTCTTGTTAATTGTAATATTTATCATATGGTTTCATACCTTTTCCTTGATCTTAAACTTGGGTTGAAATGGGATATTAGGTGAGTAGTTAGACTCAAACCACTAAGAGGATTGAAAGTAGGATTTTAGTACTTCCATAAATTTAAAAATAATGGGTTTATATTATATAAATAATGGACATATCATTGAGTCTTGAAATTAATTTATAATTTTATTCACACATTCTTATCTAAACATGAATGTTGTATAAGAAAATGAACCACACCCAACATATGGTTTGGGGTGTGCTTTAGTGGTGATGTGGTGACTGAGTTTATGAGGTTAGAGTAAGTGATTAAATATGAATAGACTAATGGTTTTAGTATTTACCTATCCTTAATACTTGAAAATTTACCTGTTTTTTACAAAATATTTCATGTACAATATGTTTTATCGAAACATTATTTTGAAAATAGACTCTTCAATAAATACTTTCTAAATTTTACTTATCTCTTTACCTTTTTTCTTTATTATTTAAATGGTTAGTTTTTTTCAATGGACCCCATAATTACTCTTTTTAAATATGGTATTAAATAAATATTATCTATATTACATTTGAGTTTTAATTTTTAAATTGTGGGTCGGAATATAAATTGGAATCTTAAGCCTATTAAATGGGAATAAATAGTTGTGTTTAGACTTATTCACCTAGATATAAGGTATAATCTTCCCATGTTTCCTCGATCAATAACAATATTATTCTTTATAGTGACCAAAATTTTCTTACATGACTATTACATGCTTTTTACGATAAAGAACATAATAATAATACATTCATGGATCGAATTGTTTAGTATCTTGAGAAAATTAGGCCCATACATCAATTTTACATAAGAAAACTTAATCATTATTTAAACACCTCTTCCTTACATTATTAATATATATAAATTTATATTTATTATATTTAATCACTTTATGGTATTTATCAAAGAAAAATGCGAGGTAAAGTCTTAGTATGGGTTGGGATTAGGGGAATGAATCAATAGTACATGGGTGAGAATAATCAATATCATATCACAATAATATGATCATCATCATAATCATGATGTAAAAATTTGGTAAATTCATAGAATTTGGAAAATTAATAATAATGAAAAATCACAATATAATAGTCAAATAGCACATATAGTTTTGAACAAATCTAGAATCATGTTCACGCATAACATATCTGCATAAATTGTAACAACGTATTTATTAAGAATTTGAGAATCAAGTTCAATCATATATAAAGAGATATATCACTTTAAACAATACATTTGTGGGATATATAATTCAAGGAACACCATAAAAATCCTAAAAGTGTACAGTCATTCATACCACATGAAAAGAGAACATATATCAATCATAGACATGAAATAAACCCATGGAATGAAATGGATTTATTAAGGATGTAAAAAATGGTAATTTAAAGAAGAAATTAATTGGTTCCAAAATTAATTAGGGATATCAAATTTTGGAATAAAATAATAATTTTATTTCAATGAAAAAAAACTCAATATGATTAAAAGAGTTATTTTAAAGAATAAGGTTCTTTTTGGAAAATCATTATAATTAGCTTAGAAGTGCTTCAAACAAGGTAAAAAAATATGTATCCCAGAATATAAAAGATAACAAATTGTGAAAATAAATTCTATGAATAAAATAGGAACATTTAAACTGATAATATTGTGACATAGAAGAAAAAAAAGTAATTGTGTTCGAGAATACACTAACCTTAAATCCCTCTTTATTTCAACGCTTTCCACCCCCATAACTATAAACATAGCCTAATTGAAACATTGAAATATAATTGAGTTGTGTTTATTTTATTTAATCTTGATCAATTATAATCATTTAATTCTATTCACTAATTCCATTTGTTAAAGGTTAAACGTTTTGGTATTATGTTTTCCTTAAAAAAATATTCCATTTTATTTTAATTCTGTTATTTTTGTTCAAGGTGATTTATACATAATTATAGTTAATTCAATAAAATTGGAATAAATATATTTTTAAATTTATTTATCAAAAATAATTTATTATAAAAATTCATAAGGGGGTGGGGGGAATAAAATGATTGGAAATGACCTATTTAGAGGTTAAAATACCTTTAACGGGACAATGTCCACAGTGGCGGTGGGGTATATATAATATGTGATTATACTATTTTTATAGGATAATAAAATTATAAATATCATGTTAATGTACTATTTAATTTTTTAGATATTTTGGATTATAATATTAAAATACTGTACAAAATTTGAGAAAGAAAATGAAATAAATGGATAAAAGTACATTACCTCTTCTTTAAGTTATTACTTTTCTATAAGCCATAATTTGTTGAAATATTGGTGTTTGATTACTCTTGAATATACATAATAAGGGTAAGGGTATTAAGAGAGTGTATTTGGTTAGTGTTTTGGATTTGGTAAGTGAGGAATGAGTTGTTTTCCAAGGGAGGGGTGAGGGGTTATTTATAGTTGGGGAGAGGGGTATTTTAAGGATAAAATTTTGAATAAATTATTATATCTAAGGTAAACCTTTCAAGAGAGATATTATTGAAATTATGAATCATATATCAATGAAATAAAATTTATTTATTACTTTTAAACCATTTATAAATTTAATCCACTAGTTTAATAAAAATTAAAGTGGAAAAAACGAAATTTTTTTATTTTAATGGATTACTTTTGACTTTAGACTATGTAATGTACATTTTAGGTTTAGAAATTAATTTTGTTGTTTTCAAATGAACCCATATATTAATAATTTTTTTGAGATGAAATAACCAATTTATCATTTATCAAGGCATAATTGAATCATCATTATGTCAAAAATATGTTCTATTTGAAATGAATTATTTCTATTATTGGCATAAAAAAAGTATTTAAGAAAATTACCAAAAAATAAACCACGGAAAATTTTGAAATTATCATTATAAAAATTAAATTCATTTTATAAATATAATGTTCTAACATAGACAATTTTAATATTTAATATAAAAAACTATGTTTTTTATGAGTTAAATTGAAATATAGTTAATTAAAAATGTGCTTATATTTTCCATCAGTTTTTAATATTGATATCAATTTTATGGAATTTTATTATTTAGAGTTTCTTAAATTGATCAAGATAAGTATTATTTAAATTACATTTTACTATTTTGAGGTCTAATTATTATTCCAATGGTTAATTTATTATTCACAATAGTTAGTTTACTATTCCCAATAGTTATGTTACTATTCCAATAGTTACATTAATATTATAATGGCCATATTAGCTCCTATAAATGTCACTTTATTCCTTCATTAAATATTCAGTACAATTCCTCCTATGTTTATATGTTATTATTTTCTAAAAGGCCTATTGGTTTACTAGTATTCTGTTTCTTTTCTATAGTGTTGTTTGTGTGGCCGATGATTCTAGTATATTAGAAAGATCCAAATTTTCCAATTATACTTTTATAATTTTATATTTTCGTTCCCATTGTATTTTTTTTTAATTTTCAAAGGTTTTTATAGAAATTAATGTAATAGTCTCTATTAATGAAATAAAATGTTTTTGGATTCTCTATGTGTTATATGTGTATAATAGTATGTAATATAATAGAACAAACATTTATATAGGAAACTAAAATCACTTATAATCTCTATGTCATTACATTCTTACACCATTTAGAAATTTGGCCCCAAAATTTCAAATCATATTCTTAGTTGAGAATAATTGATGTTACTTTCTATTTATTATTTACCCTAGTTATCACATATCCAATTCATATTTATGGTTCCACCACAACACTTTTACATGTTAATTTATGTTTTTTCATAGAAAAGTATCGCCAAACTTTATGATATTTACTATATTCACCTCATACTAGAGTCCATGCTCTTTTTTTTACAACATTCAGATTCAGTAATTAGGAGGGATCTGTTATGTACTTCCTTAATAGAGATACGCGGAATACATCATGAAACTGAGCCATGTTTGGTGGATGTTCTAGTCAATAGGACACTACTTCTATGTGATCATAGATCTCAAAGGGGTAAATGAACCTTGGAATAATATTAAATTTCTTTCCATACAACATGACTTTGTTCTAAGGAGATATTCAAAGGAAATCCTTTTCTCTAAATTCAAAATCTATTTCCCTTCAACGGTTGTCAACATAGCTCTTCTACTGAGTCTAAGAATATTTTATATTCCATTGGGTAGATTGAACATTTTATTTATTCTCTTTTATAATATTGGCTCCTTCTAAATTCATTCACCAACATGACCCTAAAAGTAGGAGTTCTATATTGCTTCCCATACAAATATTCATATGGATCTATTTGAACACTCGAGTAGTAGTTATTATAGTACAAGAAATTAATTAATAAGGGATGACGATCTCGTCAACCATTAAATTCTATTGAGTAGGATCTCAATATATCCTATTGTTTCTGGATAGTCCTTTTATATTGACTGTTAGTATTGGGGTGATAGGCTATATTGAAATTCTATTTAGTATTCAAAGTATATTGAATAATTCTATATAATTTTGAATTTATTCTTGGATGATAACCAAATATGATCAAATGTGTTTCCCCATATAGCCTCACTACTTCCTTCACGTATATATTTGAAATTTGTTTAAGCTAGAAATCCTCATGAATAGAGATGAATTGGGTAGTCTTGGTGAGTTGATCCACCATAACCCATATCACATTTCTTCCTTTGGATGTCTTTGGGGGACCATAGACAAAATCCTTGGGGATATTATCCATTTTCAATATGGATATGTTAAATATTTTCATCAACCACTTGGACTTTTGGCACTCTAATTTAACTTAATAACATAACAAACACTTTTAGGTGTACTCAATGATCTCTTAATTAATGTTATCCCACTAGAAGTGCTCTCAAAGATTATAGTATATCTTAGTAGTTATAGGATGGATGGAGAAAGATGAAATCCCAACCTTATCCAATAAATAAGTTTTTATCTCAGGTGATGAAGGAACACAATTTATTGTTCCAAACTAAAAAACACAATCTACACTAATGTAAAGATTTTCCTACGTTACTACTTCCACCATATTTTGAAGCTCAAAATCATCCTTTTGCAACTACTTGATCTACAATTAGAATGATTATTTGGAAATAATTTTGGAAAGATTGGACGTATTCCCTATAATTTTGAATTTTGGATCCATCCTTTTTATATCCATGATGATCACATGTCCCTCAATATAAATCATGGATAGATTTTTTGGTTCTTTTCTACTATGTGAATCATATAACTTTTCCAACTTTCTAGGATGGTAGTGAATAATGAAATCATAGTCCTTGATTGACTCTAATAATCTTTTTTGATGTACATTCAACTATTTTTGAGTAAATATATTCTTCATAATCTTATTATCTATATATATATAAAACTTATCACCATAGAGGTAGTTCTAGAATGTATTCAAGGAAATGATAATATCTTCCAACACCATATCTTGTGTCAGGTAGTTCTTCTCATTGATATTTAATAATCATGAGGCATATGCAATTACCTTATCATTCTAAAAGTGTACACATCCAAGAATTTTTTGAAGAATCATTGTCTGTAAAAAACCTTCTCCACTAGATGGTAGTGTGAGTATAGGCACAATGATTGGTCTCTTCTTGATCTCCTTAAATCTTTCCTATTATTATTCAATCTAGACATGCATTACCCCATTCCATGTAAACTTAATTAGTAGGCTAGAGAATCATGATAAAATTATCACAAAACATCAATAGTTTCTAGCTATGCTATGAAAACTACTAATGTCTATGACACTAGTGGGCCTTGGACATTCCATAATTTTTATTGTCTCTGGAAGGTCTATAAAAATTCCATCACTTGTGATTAATTTACCTAAGAACACAACTTTATACATCCAAAGTATCCCTTTATGAACTTAACACATATCCTATCCTTTCTTTATGTCAATGAAATTATATATAGATGTTATTCATACTTACCCTTTCTCTTGGATTAAATGAGAAAATGATAAATAAAGACCAACTCAAAATTTTCAAGGTAGTCTCTGAATAATCTATTTATAAAATCCCTAAATATTGTAAGGGAATTAATGAGTCCAAAGGACATCACTATGAACTCATAGTGTTTATACCTTGAATGAAAATATACCATCTAAATATATTATTTCTTTACCATCATTTGATGATATACAAAATTATGATAAAACATTAAGAAGTAACGATCTACTTGTATTTTATTGAACAAGTCATCAATCCTTGGAAGGGGATAGTTTTTCTTTATATTGATCTTTTTGAGATCCTGGTATTCAATACATATTTTAATTGATTCATTATTTTTCTTGAAAAATAGCACCAACATTACCTAAGGAAACACCCTTGGTCATACGAACCATTTTTACTAATAATATTTGTGTAACTTGTTTAACTCTCCTAGTTTGATTGGGGAGATCCTACAACATTATTTTAATATTTGAGATGATATGGGTGTATGATCTATAGAGAAATCTAGATCACAATCTATGGGAATTCCATGAAAACTTTGGAAAATAAATTAGTATATTCCCTTACAATGGGAATTTCCTAAAGGTTGACACTTTCCATAGGGTCCACAATTTGGGAAAGGTTTTCTTCATAATTGGATATTAACACCCACACCATCAAGGAATTTTCCAAAGGAGATTCATGATCTTCCTTTCATTTATACAGGAGAATGGGATGGTTCAGAATATAAAATGATACTTCCTTTTCCCAATAGTTTATGTGATCTATATAGAATGATATCCAATCCATGCCCATTATAGCATCAGATTATACCAAGGAAATTATTACAAGATTAAATGGAAGATTATTCATGTTGGAGTTCATGCCCTAGAACCAACATATCTGTTCTTTATGATAAACTTATATTCATTTTTTTGAATATTAATAAATTCCTTATCACATCATGATTGTTATTATGTGTAACATAGCTTGTGATAATGTCCCAAGAGTAGCTTTTTTCACTAAAAGGTAATATAAGTTCCCAACAATGATGAGAACCTGAAAGTTCCATGATATTATTTGTGAATAAATGTTATATGGATGGATGATATCATTTGAAGAGACACAAATGATATATGTTATCAGGGGTAGAGACTCATATGACTTTGAGGCACTTTATCATGTTGTACGCCCCTGGTAATATCCAGTAGGATAATATGAGTATGAGAACCGATAGTAGGAAATCCACATTATAAGTTTCATTGGATGATCCTATCTACAAATGTGTGTAATGGTCCTGAGACTTTAAGAATATTATTAATGAATATTATGAGTAACTCACGTTGATTTATTGGTGAAAGATGTGACGACATATACTCATGATGAGGTAGGATACATTGGGTGTGTCACAAGTAATATTTCATTAATGAAGAATGTGAGAATGTATGTATCCCTTATGTTCCTTAAAGAAAGTAAATATCTCAGGCCCTTTGATGGAAAATGATATATCCTAAATAAATATGTGGCCATGGTGTTCTTTAGGAAAGTTATATTTCTAAAATGTCAAATAACGAGTTATCGATCATATAGGTTGATTACGCTGGCATGCAACATGTTTAATTGGAGATATTGTGATAAAGGTATTGTATTACATGGTAAGTTTTCATATGAGGTTACATGTTGTTATGTCATTAACTTATTTCTATGTGGGTGTCTTGGAGTGTTTCTAGATGCTAACCTTGGACTTTAGGCAGGCTCACCTAATTCCACTGAGAAAAATTCCTAGAGGGTCACACACTATGTGTATCCGAAATCTCAGTTAAATAGTTTATTATTTAACAAGATGAATAAATATTATTTACATTGTGCTTTAATAATTATTCTGGTATTACTGATCACATTTTATTATTTTATCTACAAATAATGTATTTAGATTTATTTATTTATTTAATAAATAAAAAGTCATTATTCAAGCAACGATAAATATTTCAGGGGATTGGTGGACAAAGTTAAAGGTTCCATTGAGAAAATAATATTAAATATTATTTGATTAAAATAATATTTAATTGTAACTTGAAATCTAATCACATTTCATGGAAATTATGATATTGCAGTTATTATTTGATATGGGGGTTTCACATGAAATTATAAAATAAGTAACATAACTTGTGATAATAATTTTTTATTACCTAGTGAATTAAATTCCTGGTTACATATTATTATCTAATTATCCAAGGAGGAAACCCACAGGCTAGAGATCCAATTTTGGTTGTTCACAACATTTTAGAGAAAATTTTCTCAATCCTCAAGAGCTCCTTTTCCCCATAAGAATTCTCCCAACAATGCGAGTGTCCATCCTCCACCAGATAAAAGAATGCCTTGGAAGAAACTCTCTAGGGGATCAAGGACGGACAACGCGAGCATAAGAAACTTACATGCTAGAACCCGAAGACTCCTTCAGCGATGTCTAGAGATTCACAGATCATGTGTGGATTACAGCTAAAGGAGTTATACACTTGATATATACAAAGAAACAAAAGGCTCACATCAAATATTTGGTCAGACACATTAACGAAGAAAGAAAACCTTGGAGGTATTTCTTTAATTTAATTAAATTAATTATTAACAAAATATATGGATCCTCTCTTTGGGTTTCAGGCCTCTTTATTCTTTATCTAAATAATTGGTTTTATTCTATGGATACTGGTGTCCATCTTCGTATTGATTCCATAATATGAATTGATCACGATAAAAATTAAAGTTAGGCACCGTCCCAACCGTACTTCTACTACACCCTAAACATACTAGTGGTATCAGAGGGAGTTATATTTTCATTTATAATTTTTTAAATAATTTGTTGATGATTTATGATTTAATAATTTAGTTTTTAAACTCATTATAAATCATTCTTGTAATCTAAATTTAAATATCTATTATTCCTCTTTCATTTCTCCCAATTCGAAAATAAATGAATAATTTTATGATTAAAATTAAACCGATGGTCTAATCAGGAGGCACCAATGATCCTTTCCAGGTAACATGATAGTACACACTGTGTATTCAGAGTTATACACAATGTAATTTTCTATATATGACATGTAATCTGGATCACACACCTTGTAATTGTGTTTAGTGCATCAGGAGTAATTCAGTAATTAATCAACCTATGTGTATTAATGACACGTGGTGTAGTTAATTCTTATAGTGCATGTTATCCTAGAAAAACTGGAGCATGATCAGCCAGACTACATGCTGTGTGGACCATTGGACACAGTGTGTAGTCCCTTTAGGTCATGGTCAAGTCGTTTATCTGATACACGACTTTCCCGACTAGTGATTGTGTAACGTGGAGTCTACACGGCATGTGGCCCACTAGACACGCTGTGTAATCAATAGATTTTCATAGTACAACTCACATGCTATTTCCCCAGGAATGTACTTCGGATGGATAGTGAGGAGGGTACATTCCATGTACGATTTATATATTATATAGATTTAAAAATTTTTCATTATATTTTGTTACCCTTGATACATGTACCTTCATATGGGCATAAAGCTGGGAAACAAAATGTTATAGGTGTTCAATATATATATATATATATATCTAAATGTTTAATTAATATCTGCGTAATTTTCAAGTATTTTCACATCATGAATGAGTTTTATTAAAATTATAATTATGCGTTCATGCTACATGTCACAACGAATAAATTTTATACAAGTATAATACATATTTGGTAATTTTAGATATGTATTCACTGGGTTTTTCCAAGGTACCAGTTATGTAAAAATTTAATTTTAAATTAATTTTATTAATTTTTTTAAAATTATAATGGATAAGAATCTCATGAAAATTCTGAAAAAAGATTCAGATAAAAGGATTGATTAATGAAAGACAATAATTAATCGATTTGATAATTATTTATATTAATAATAATGATTAAATAATTTAATGTTAGTTTTATTAAATGCGTAATTAATTGCGTGTTTGTGGATAAACATGATATAGACTAGACCTTTGTATGTGTTTGGTTTCCTTGTTTATTTATTAAATTAAAATTGTTGGCATACATTCCTTATTCTCATTAATATATAGGGCCTGCCTGCATAGGGTTTCTTTTGTATAAAACACCTTTTACCCATCACCTATGTGTGAGTTAAAAACATATGTAATGGATGGAGCTCCCATGCTAGTGGAGGCGGTTCAATTTAGGATCCAAGGTGAAACCCATATAAGGAGACACAAATGTGGATAAGTGGAAAGCTATAGAAACAAACCTTAAAATGTTTCAAGGGGTTTCTCCCCTAGGTCAGGGTTAGTTTACCAACCTCTAGATAAAATAACAATCAGAAAAAATCATGACCATACCATTTATTTTATTTCTATCAATTTTATGGTTATTAATTTTGGATTTATTATCACGATCACATAACTAAATGAATTAACAATCATGCAAGATGAAGATAAAATAAAATGGATTATGCATAAATATTATCGAGACATGGTTTATCACTTAAGTATATCCCACTAAATATTAACAAGCATGTGAAAAGATAATAAGAAGAAATTTACACATAAAGGATAAAATCCCTCAATGAAATATTTGGTCGTTATAACCTTCCATTACTTTGGTTAGAATCAAAAAAATAGTTCAAAGTGCATGAACATACAATGTTGGGGTTCTTTAAATTATTTAGGAATTATAATTTGAGGTTTTTGGTTGAATTTACTTGGATTACATCAAGAGTTGACTGCCAAAGTAGGACTTGGTGTAACTGAAAAGAAAGGGTTAACGAAATTTTAAATAATTATTTTAGGATTGGGGAGTCCACTCAACAGATCATGGAGCTACGATTTAATGTAGTTGGCATTTGTAATGCCTACCAAAAACCATTAATGTTTCTTTACCAACCAAAGTTGGGGTGATGAGAAAGTAATATGAATCCTTTCCACTAGAATATACAGGTAATAAGATATTATTAATTCAATGGTGGGGGTATTGGGATCTGATAAAATAGTGGGAGACTAATGAATATTTATTTATTTATTTGTATTAATTTTATTAGATAAATTACTAAAATTATGTTTGTCTTATTTGAATAAATGACATTAAAAATGACATCAAACATCTCATTGTTATCCATAATTGATAATGAAAACCTTATCATTGGAACTAATTTCTAGGAGTGTCAAAGGAACCTTCGGGTCATCCTTCTCCATGAAAGGAAACTATATGCGATGGAAGAACCATTAACAGCTTTGCCTGGGAATAAGGAGAGTGATGAGGAGCTCTCTATGTACGAGAAAAATCTGAATGATTCTACAGATGTTCAGTTCCGCATGCTATCATCAAGGACCAATGTGATCTTGAAAGAACATTAAGAAATGGTTTCTTATAGAATGATATCTCACCTTTGGGATCTCTATCAAGAGAAGGAGAGACAAGAGAGGTATGAGATATCCAAGGCTTTGTTCACTACTAAGCTTGGATAGTCTGTGCCAGCTAGAATACATGTATTCAATCTTATTGGCTACATTGAGAATCTATACATCATAGGGATTAAATTCCCAGATTAATTGCATACAGATCTCATACTATCATCACTTCCCAAGGACTTCTCTATTTTTATTGAGAATTATAATATGAGCAATAATGAGAAGATCTTATTGGAACTTATGAACCTGATTTTCCTAGTGGATAAAGATGTGGGGTGCGACAAACCCTCATTCCTTATGATAAATGGGAAGATGAAGGAAAATAAAAAGGGGACTAAGATATATAAAGTGTCTAAATATCATTAGCACCATCCGACCAAGAAGAAAAATATCCAAAGTTAGGGAAATTAAAAGGAGGTAATATGCTTTTCATGTGGAAATTCAGGCCAATGGAAGAGGAAATGTTCCCAGAAGAAAGGGGAAGCCAAATGTGCATTAATAATCAAGACCGATCATTCCATTTATACACATTGAGTTTTAAATATTGTTTTGGTTCCCACATCTTTATTTAAATGCAGGATCCAAGTAGACTTTAGAAAATTACCCAAGGAGAGGAGGATCTGAGTGTTGCCAACGGTTCTAGGCTATCTGCTCTTTCCATTGTTGACTACCACCTTTCGTTGCTGAACATGATGATTTTTGTTTTACGATACTGTTATTATGTACCATGTTTTATGAAGAACATAATTTTTATTAGGTTTAGATATAAATGGATTTACTTTTATGTTCGGAAATAAATGTTTTTTCTTTTATAAGGAAAACATATTATAAGGTATAGAACATTTAAATAATGGTTTGTATGTATTAAATTACATAAAAAAGTGTTGGAAATCTATAATGAATGAATTTTACATGAATCATATAAAACCCAACTGTGGCATCACCACCTAGGTCATGTAAACGAGAAGCATTTGAAAAATCTATGTCAAGATGGTTATTTAGATTCTTATGAGATAAAACCATTGATAGATGTCACACTTGTTTACAAGGGAAGATTACCAAACCACCATTTTGTGTATAGGGTGAAGGTGCCACAAAGATTCTAAGATTGGTACACAATGATGTGTGTGGATCATTTATAGTAGAATGTAGAGGTGGGAATTATTACTTCATAAATTTTACTGACAACTTGATTAGATATGGATATATTTACTTGATGAGGTATAAGTCCAAGTCCTTTGAGAAATTCAAGGAATTAAACAATGAAGTAGATAATTATCTTGGTAAGAATATAAGAAATTTTCTATCTGATCGAGGTGGATAATATCTTAACCGAGAGTTCATTGACCTTTCACAAGAGTTCGGGATTCTATCTTCACTCACTCTACCTTATACACCATAGTGTAATGGTAGTAGTGAAAGGAGGAACCATTACTTGTTGGTCACGGTAAGGTCAATGATGATTCATGAAAATATTCTGTTTTCCTTTTGAGGATATGCATTAAAAAATATAGTATACACATTAAATCGAGTACTAACTAAGGAGGAAAATAGAATCCCATTCGATTAATGAAGTGGAATGAAACTGGTTTTGTCACATACATGTGTATGGGAATGAGAATAATTTGTTAAGGATTTATCAGGAAACAAACTAGAACCCTATGGAATGAGGTGTATCTTTATATGGTATCCCATGGAAACAAAGGGATACTACCTATACAACCCCTCAGACAAGAAAGTGATTGTGGCTAGACAGGCTATCTTTCATGAGAGGGAGCACATCCTAAAAAATGATAGTGGGAGAAACATTTAATTCGAGGAAGTTGATGCTACAGATATATAGTAGATGGTACAAGAACAAGTTCCAAAGGCCCCCATGGAAGAATTAGTTCTTAAAACACAAGTACTGTGTAAAATTGTTAGAGTGGTAATGTAACCATAGAGATATGGTTTTTTATCACAAAGGATGGTTAATCATTATTATTGGAAAATGACAAACCTCTATCCTACATGGAGGCAATGGAGAGATTAAAATATGCAAGATGGATAGAATATATGAATTATGAGATTGATTACATGTATCATAACCAAGGTTGGGTTCTGGTTGTTGTTTAAAATTGATGTAAATCTAGTTGGAAGTAAATGGGTATTCAATAGAAAACTAGACATGAAGGGTAAAGTACCTATAAATCAAGGCCAGTAGCTAAAAGTTTTAAATAGCCTTAAGGAATTGACTATGATGAATATTTTTCACCATTTTCCATATTTAAACCCATGAGAATCATAATTTCCATAACAACATACCATGACTATGAGATTTGGAAGATGGATGTGATAACTATGTTCCTTAACAGGAACCTTCTAGAAGATGTCAAAATGACACAACTGAAAGGTTTTGTGACAGTAGCAGATTCCAAAATCGTTTTTAAGTTGCAAAGATCCATTTATGGATTGAAGCATGCATATAGGTCATGGAATATTCGATTCGATGAATCCATAAGGGAATTTAGTTTCATTAAGAATGAATGTGATCCATGTGTTTACAAAAGTTTTAATGGAAATGAAATCGTTATCCTAGAATTATATATTGATGATATATTACTTATTAGAAATGAAATTCCAATCTTATAGTCAGCTAAGGGATGGTTGAACAAGTTATTTTATATGAAATAATTAGGTAAAGCAACCTTCATTCTAGGGATAAAGATAATTCATGATAGATTCAAGAGGCTGCTTGGGCTAAATCAAAGTACATACATTGACCAGATACTAAAGAGATTTAGTATGGAAGAATCAAAGAGGGGATTAATTCTAGTGTCACATGGCATATGTATTTCTATGAAAATGTGTACCTAGAAAAAACCGGAAAAATATATAATAAGTAAGATCCCATATTCTTCGTTGATAGAATCAATCATGTAGTCCATGCTAGGTACTATATTTGATGTTTCATATGCACTGGGCATGGTAGGAAGATATCAAGTTGATCTAGGAGAACAACATTGGACTACTATTAAGGCTATCCTTAAGTATCTGAGAAGAACTAAGGATATGTTCCTAGTTTATGGAGGAGATAAAAATCTTGTCATCAGAGGGTATGATGATGCTAGTTTTCAGAAAGACTATAATGATCTAAATTTGTAATCAAGATTTGTTTTCTGTCTCAACGAAGGAGTTGTGAGTTGGAAGAGTTCAAGGAATCTAGTTTCCACTAATTCTACAGTGTATTATGAATATATAATGGATTATGCGTTATACAAGTATGCCATTTGGATTTGGATATTTTTCTAGGATTTTGATGCAGTGCCTATTAGTATTGATCCTATAACATTGTATTGTGATAATAATGAAGTGGTGGCTCTTACAAAGGAGCCCAGGTCACATCAACAGAAAAGAAAATACATGGGAAGTATCACCTAATGAGGGATTTTCATTAGAGGGTTGAATTATTAGTGAGAATATTTTCCATAGAGGAGAACGTAGCAGACCCCTTGACTAAAGTCCTATCTCAGTAGAAGCATTAATATCATGTGAGAGCTTCCAGACTGAAGGTTCTTAGTAGTTGCCTCTAGTGAAAATGGGAGTCTGTTGGAGTTGGTTCCTGAGAACCAAATTATTTATACATTATGATAAAATTATATCCATGGTTTTCAATATTAATAAATTCCTTATCACATAATTATTATTCTTTTGCTTAACATAGCATGTGATAATGTCCCATGAGTAGCTGTCACACTAAAAGGCCATAGTAGTTCTCTACTATGAGGAGAATCCAAAAGTTATATGAAAATATTCTTGAATAAATTTTCTATAGAAAGACGATATCATTTTAAGGGACACAAATGATACATTCTATCAAGGGTGGAGACTCATAGGACTTTGAGGAACCTTCTCTTGTTTTATTCCCCTCGTATTATCCAATATGATATAATAAGAACGTGACCCACTAGTTGGAAATACACAATATAAGTGTCATTGGATGTTCCTATATGAAGATTCATGTAAGGGTACTTAGATTTTAATATTATTATTAATGGATATTATGAGAAACACACTTTTAATTTTTAGTGAAAACCGTGATTACATATGCTTCCAATGAGGTAGGATACATTGGGTGCGTCGTGAGTAACATTTCATTAATGAATAATATGAGAAAGGATTTATCCCACCTATTCATTAATGGAAGAAAACATCTTAGGACTTTTTATGGAAATGATATATCCAAAATAAATCAAAGGAAATTATGTTTTCTAGTCAAGTTCTATTTCCAGAAAGTCAAATAATGAGTTATCAAGCATATGGGTTGATGACACTAGCATGAAAATTGATCAATTAGTGATATTGTGTAGAGGAATTATAATTCATGGTAAGCATTCATAAGAGGTGACTTGTCATTATGGAATTAACTTATTTCTCTATTGGAGCCTTGGCATGTTTCAAGACGCTAACCTTGTACTATATGCAAGATCGCCTCATGCCACTGAGAAAGAGACCTAGAGGGTCACAAACTAAGTGTATCCGGAATCATAGTTAAATAATTAATTATTGAACAGGTTGAATAAATATTATTACCAGTTTTGTTTTAATAATTATTCAAGTATTTATGATCACATTTTATTTATTTATCGGCAAATAATGCAGTTATATTTATTTATTTATTTAATATATAAATAGTAATTATTCAAGGTCTGATAAATATTTCGGAGGATGGGTGGGCTGAGTTAAAGGGTCTAGGGAGAAAATAATATTAAATATTATTTCATTAAAATAATATTCAATTGTAACTTGCAATATAATAACATGTTATGGAAATAATGGTATTGCCATTATTATTTGATAAGTGGGTTTCACTTGGAATAATAAAATAAGTAACGAAACATGTGCTAATTATTTATTATTAACTAATGAATTAAATTTCCAGTTACATATTATTCTCTTATTAGACATGGGGGAAACACATAGTCTAGGGTGCCAATTTTGGTTGTGCACAACATTTTGGAGAAAAATCACTCAAGAATCGAGAGCTCATTTTCCCCCAAGAATGCTCTCAAGAACGAGAGCGACCATCCTTCACCAAATCAGAGAACGCTTTGGAAGCCGATCTCAAGGCGATCGAGGGAGCACGATGCAAGTTTAAGGATCTTCCGTGTTAGCACCTAAAGACTACTTCAGGGATGTCTCGAGATTCATGGAGCACGTTTGAATTACCACTTGAGGATATCTAACCTTGATCTCTATAAATCAATGAAAGGACCACTCTAGATCTATGTTCAATGACATAAATGAAAAATGAAAACCTTGGAGGTATTTATTTTATTTAATTCAATTATTTATAAAAAATATATTTCTATCTCCTCACTAGGATATGGGCCTTTTTATTCTTTATCTAAAAAATTTATTTCGTTCTGTGGGTATTGGAATTCATCATCGTATTGATCCCTGCGTAATCATTGACTACGGTAAACATTTAAAGTTTGGCACTGGACCAACCACACTTCCACTGCACCTGGAAACTATAATTTCCAAGTAAGCTAATAAGAGAAGAGTCCAAAAATTTTTATGCATTGACCACTACACTAGTAGGTTTTTCTAAATATATATACCTCATGGTATTAGGGCAGTGATTTAAAAATTATTGAAAACCTATAGGATATAAATGATTGTATATAACCATAATTTAATGAAGCTATTTTTATTATTGAGTTAAGTAGAATTGTTCCTTGTACGACTTCATTTTCATTTCACACCTTAATGGTAGTGATGGAAGAAGATTTCCTTTTCTACTTTGTAATTAAGGGTTAATGCAGTGGAATACCCTCGATGTCCCATGGTTAATTGAACTTTATTGAATATTCACCTAGATCCCTATAGTTCAAGTATTGAACTATGCGGGGGGGGGGGGGGGGGTTCGTTTCTCCATCAAATTGGATAACTTCTTCATGTCTCTATAACATTTATTATATTGGTGGCCTTATATTTCATACATGAAGCATTTCCTTGTACATTAGAGTAAATTCCCATACTGTTTATTTCTACATTTCTTACTTGTGGGAGGCTGTATCTTTTTTACTCTTTTTTCATTCAATCCGTTAGCTTGGAACCCCATCTATAAATTATCATCTCTATAACCATGTGATAATTCATTAAACTACATTTATAATTTTATAGAACATTGAAATATTTATTTAATACTCTTAAATTAATTTATATCCAGATCCTTTCCGATGCATAGTTTTAAACCACTAAATAAACTATCTATTTTTATATTGTTTTTGAAAACAAAACATATGTCATATCCTGAAATCCTTGTGAAAAATTCCTTTTTTGTTGTGATAGATTCACCTCCTTTTTAATAGTCTCTAGTAATTTTCTTTCTACCTTTGTTCATAGAGTTCAAGGGAAATACTTTCTAAGAGACAACTTCTTAAAATACCCCCACTCATTTCTTCCATTTTAACATTTATATTGGTATTCTTTATCAACACCCAACATAGATTAGTATCTCCATCTAAATAATAAATAAAAAACATGAATTTATCCTTATGAGAATATTAAAATAGATAAAATGACTTCTCAATTGAGTTAAACCGCTTTTATGCAACAAATGGATCATAAGATCTGCTAAACATCAATAGATATTGCCATATTAATGATTTCCTAGAAAATGTATACTTATTTGTTGAAGGAGGACATTAAAAATGATTCAATTTATTGTTTATAGCTTGAGAAAGCTGGGTAAGCATCGCCGTGATGGTTTTAACTCCACCTTATATGAAATTGGCGATTTTCTTTGGATAATCACTACATTGTACCTAAAATGGGTTGTTAGTTTGGTTTATCCTAATTACCACCATTTTCTAAAATAAAAAATGTTGGAAAAAAAATAAGTCAACCAAGCATGGAAAAATTGTTCTTATGTGAAAATTAATTCTAAGGCTATATCTTATGTGATTTATATGCATATTATTTTTTGCATTATATGACTCTAGGATTATGTACTTTAATAAATTTCTAATTTTAAGAGGAATATCTAATTTAGTTATTTATTCTTCATAAGGGTTTGTATAATTTTTTTGATTAACTGAAGAATTTACCTCAAGAGTGTAAAATCAGGTGTGTAATAAGGCATGTTTTCATGCACAATGTGGGAATCAAGTCAATACCCAACCCTAATTTTTACTATTATTAACCTATGTAAAACCTTTCTAGATCCACAAATACATTTAGTTTCCATACATGTTTTTTATTTCTCAAAACCACGCACTCTTATAATTTATTAAAACTTAGGATGGTTATCTGTAATTAGAAGTAATTTTTTGGGTTTCAATAATTTTTTTATAACTGAAGAGAATACTTTACTTATGTTAGAAATATAAAATATTATATATTATTGACTAAAAAAAAATAATATTTTCATTTCATACATCATTGAAAATTTAAAGCATCTCCTCATTTAGGAAGAAAATTTCTTATAAGTTTTTTATTTGTTTCATGTATTTTTGTTCATAGACATAAAAAATAATAATGAGTGAGTTTCTATTATCTCCCTAGAAATATATATTTTGATCCACAATTTCTTTCTAAAATGTAATTCTCATTAATATGTAATATATCTTTGAAAAATTTGATCATTGTTCTTGTTTGGGGACATATAACTCCTTTTCAGATTACATACTTGAGAACCATCACCTCTATGAACCCCTCCCATTGTTTAATAAAGACTTCTTCCTCAAGTTCACCATTAATAAATTCTAACTTCACTTTTAGTTGGAAAACATTTTAGTTTTTTATCATAAATAACATGAACAATATAGATTTTTCATTCTTTTTTACTAGATAAAAAATATGACCAAAATATATACCCTAAATTGAGAGTATCCTTTGAAAAAAAGGATGTGATTTATTCCATTATTCTTATCCTTTCTCAATGAACTAATTCCAAATAACCAACTTTATCCCAATTTTTTTTATCATTAGGATGTGACAAAATTTTACAGGTTTTCTTAAATTTGGATCAAATGTTATCCCATTAATGAAAACAAAGTCTCATGTTCTAAATAATTATCAACATTATTTGGTTCAACCTATGAATTAAAGTTGGTAAGATTATAAATTCTTGAGCTTCTATGGGTTTATAATCCATTTTTTCTATACCTAAAAATATTTTTAGCCTCTAGATGTTTTCTAGGTATTTGTAACAAAGAAAATACTTTATTTGAGAGATAACCATTACTATAATTTTATAATGAAGCTAACTCCTATGTAAATATTATTGATGATATTGAATAATCTATTGATTTCCACTATTTTAGGATCCTTCAATGTCAAACATCAATGATTAGTGATTCTGGTGAAGGATTTTGGTACCCAAGTGATTTACTTTAATATTGATATAACGTTTTCTACCAAAACAATGATACTATACAAGAATATATTCTTCTCAAACCATAAATCATATAGTGTATTGAAAAAATTTAGTTGGAGTTGGAACCTATTTAGAATATATAAAATCTTGGTTATGGACTACCTATAAAAATATCCTAAAGTTAAATTATTTAATAAAACTCTTCTTCCCATTTACACCATTCTCTAATTATTCTTCTCAAAAACATAATTTTATTTGTGGTGTGTGGGGAGAACTAAATTCTTATATTATATAATACTTATCAAGATATGCCTCAAAATATTACTTTTCATATTCCAATACTTTATAAGCATATAATATTTTTATGAGACAACCTATTTTATTCTCAATAACCCTATAAAATGTTTATGTTTATCAAGATATTATGATTCACTAGACATAAAATAGAGCTATGTTATACGAGTAAAATCATTAATAAATTCACAAAATAATTATTTCTATTGATTGATTCCAAGATCAGTTGTTTGTACACCGCCAACTGTACCAACTTTGGAGGTTAATTCATTTCAATTTCCATCAGATAATGATTCCTATTCACCTTTTTCCCTATTGAATATAATACATGTATTGAGTCTTCCCTGTTTTATGTTAGTTGTATTTTTAGTTGTATCCTTATTGACATGCATGACTATATTATTTTACCCAAAATGTCTCATTATTATATTTTAATTTTGGATTTACTCCTTCATAATTTGGAAACATCAATTTTTATCATTAGAAATAAAAAATAAGTTTCTATTTTTTCACTTACTCTTTAACATAATTATGCTATCCTTAATTAAATTTTAAAAAAATTCATTCTTCTAAGAGAGAACCTAATTACCATAATAAAAATATTGAGAAGTACTAAAAATATTATACCTCAACACATCATCAAAGGGAACCCCACTATATTTATTCTTACTAATATTGATATATCCAACCCCTTCATCATTTAAGGATCCATTATTTCCAAATGTAATAGCACCACTACCATACCATTGGATTTCTATCAAGATATTTTTATTTCTCTTTATGTTTGATGTAAATCCTTCATAAATTATCCCTGAGTTATCTCCTTTTTTAAAATTTTAAGCTACTCTGAACACCATTTCATTCTCTTGATTATTTTTTCATTTTAAGATATTTTGAACTATCCTTTTTTATTCACATGCTCTAGTATCATGTTAAGTAATTTCTAGGTGGTGTCTCTGGGTTGATCACACCTTCAATAACTATCTTAAATAGAATCAAATAAATTTTAAAATTTGGACAATATTTTCAAGATATTTTCTTGGATGGGATCTTGGGATTTTATATTGACCTTACCTAGATAAGATATCACTATTTAATTAGGGGAGTGAGATATTATACTAACAAAAATCTTGTTTGAGTTCATTGAATCTGAAACACCAACATCATCCATTATAAAGGAATATCCTCTATCTGAAGATTGGTTCCTAAAAATTGGATAATTGATCTTCCTTACAATTATATATTCACTAATTTTTTTCTCTATTATTATTCTTATGTTCCGTATATTTATATTGACCTTTCACTTAGGATAAGACTTTATATTATTCTCTCTACACACCCGTATAATTTGGAATTATTATAATGGTCACTATTTTTAGTAATGTATGCATTCACCTTTTTATATGAGGTAATCACCTTAATATTTTATTTATAACTTATACCATAACTAGAATAGAATGTCCGGATGTTTGAATAAATTAGTATTTGTAACAAAGGAAAATCACGAGGCTTCTCAGTATGAAGGGCCACTTTATCCACTATTTTAAAACCTTCACTGACTGTTTTAAACAAAATTTTGTACTCCACAACATTGGATTATATTAAGGACTTTTTAGCTTATACTATTTTTTCCCAAGATCCTCCAACACTTTAATTTTGGAAATTATATTTATAGTTGAAATATCAATTTTTTTCTTTTTTTTATCAAAATCTTGATTAAGATACACGATTTATATTTTAAATTTAATATCAATATATATAATGTATTTATCCTTTAAATAATAAAGGGATTTAGTTAATGATTCATTATACATATTTTATTCCATAATTTATATACTATATTTTCTAATTTATCTCAAGAACACTATTAGCTCTACTCTAAGTTGAATCTCATTTTGTTACTCATCATGACTACTCTATCCTTCACTATCAAATCCTTTTTATTCTAGAGTTATGTAATATTTTGGATGATTTTATTTTTACATGAAGGCCATTTTCCCTTTATTTTATAATATCTCTAAATATATTTATGTTTCCTAGTCATAATATGTGTTTTAATGTTGTTAGAAAATATTTTTCTAGATTGTATTATTGGATATTATTTTACCTTTTGAGAATATTCCTATAGCGATACCATTATCCATATTTCTTTTCTTAGAGGATCTTTTGGAATGGCCATCCTTTTCAACTTATTGTTTCTTCTCAAAAAAACTTGTAAAATAATAGATAATCATTCCATAAATAAATCAATTAAATGGTAGATTTCCTCTATATTTACCTTTTACATACAAAATACCATTTTATAATAAATATATACATGCCTCAAAATTCATGGAATCATCTTAATAATTATTTTATTATTCATTATAATTTTTTAATTCATCATGATTAAATCCTTTTGAAGAATTTATTGTGTAATCCTTCATGGGGGTTTCATTTTCTACTTTAGTTTTTCCCTCTTCTAATCTTTTATATGATCAAAAAATTGTTCTATTTCTCAATGGTCTAATCATCCATGTATTGATCCTAATGGGATGAAATTTTCATATTAATTTTTTCAAAGAGAATCCTCATCACCATATTCATGATATTAGAATATTTAAGAATTTACCCATATCTTTAAATCATGCTTTCAATTTTATTCACTCAAAATATGAAATCATCTAACTATTAATCATATCCTATTATGATATCAATAAAATGAACCTATAAGGTTTGAGAAAATGATAATTTTATATTCTTATCTTCTTTATGGATATTATGACGTTTCCTATATAATTCATTTTTTATTCATTCCTATGATTGGTGTCAAATATTTCACTAATAATGACAAGAATAATTCATTCCGTACTCTCACATTTGCTAAAATATTCTTCTAATATAGTAATTTTTATGAAATAACATATTTAGGAATATTAGCACTATTTCTAGTGATATCAATATTTTTTATGATGAGTGATAGAGGATATGAACTCCCTCTCTCTATAAATAGAATCCCTTTTAATTTAATGTTGTGATTCATTTATTGTTTAAAATATTTATAGGCTCGTTAGATCTCATTGATCGAGGATATAATAAATTTAATTAAATAGTAAATTTATAATAATAGTACAAAGAATCAATTCAATACTTCTCTAATTACGACTTTGAGGTCTATGATAGAGTACTCCACCACTAGGGGGATGGTGAATCAATGGTTGGTGAAAACACAAATTCTAAATCAACATGATCTGTAAAGACCCCAAATCTAATATCCTAGAGCTGGTGTTTATTTTATTAAGTTAGAATTAATAAAAGTTAATACATCACAAAGGACTAAATATCTTACCAGTCTTCAAAACTAGATACAAACTTGAATCTCACATTACATTTTAAAAAATAAAAAAAACAAATTATTTTCTTTGAGAATAACATTATTCCCTATGTAATATCCATTCATATCAATTATTTTACACTTTATGGAATCCTATAGAAAGCAAAAAAAATAAATGGCTGAGATCATATTCCCCATAAGGGTATGTATACAATATAATATAATAAAAAATTAATAATACAACAAGAATGAATGATGACCAAATAATGTCGTATAAATAATCACATGGGAATTGATCTTGCCCATGGGTATAATAACTATTCAAATAATTAAATCGACATCAATAACTGATTTCATAATGATGGAATGAATAATGTCGAACATCTTATTCATACCATCACAGCCGCATGCCATGACATCTACATAAATGGGTAAGGCATTAGCTAAATACCCAACCTATTTTGTCTCATGAAACATACTGATACATCAAGGGGATATGTAATTATAGACAAAAACCATCACTTAATAAGTCCAATGACTTCATCATATGACTAAAAAATAAAAATTAATCAACCTAACTTAAAAATAAATAATTTTCTATTTTAAAATGACTAAAATACAAGACATCAACAATTTCCAGAGTCAAACTGATCATAAATCATCTAAAAAATTTTACAGATGGTGTAGCATCATGTGTTTTAGACTAGATATAATTTCTTATATAATTTTAGATTTTCATATTTTGGGTTGGACAGACATTAAAAAATTCTTTGAGATGTGAATCCAAGCATTAGAATAGTTAAAAGTTTTGTTTTTTACATAGGGTTTAATTCCTAAGAGGTGTATCAAGAGTTCTGTTGGGTTTCTGAAGAATTGGGATTAAAAATACTAGTTTTTGGAAAAAAATGGAAGGTACATGGTAAGTTCACAGTTAGTGTTATGAATGAAACTCAACCATGTTTGGCTTGTAGAGTGTCACATAGATTTCCAAACCATGCAACTAAGGCCGCATGATCAGGAAAGGCATCTAAAATAAATTGCAGAGCCGAAAATCATGGGCTATGCATGTTTAAAAAAACAACGAAACTATCCCTCTTTCATAGTTACACTTAGTGTCACGACCCGTCCCCCGGGGCCTGTGCCGTGACTACCCCAATCCCACCTTCCCTTGGCCAGGGGCTAGCGACTAGCACCGAAAGACGTTTTCCCTAAAACTGGGAAGGCATTGCCTTTATAACCTGAAAACTCACATAACCAAGAACACATAATGATACAAACACAAGAAAACTGTATAACCAAAATAGTGATGAAAACAAAAAATGAGGTCGGGATACAAGCCCAAAAGTAAAGGTACAAGTAAAACATAAAAACAATACAACTGATGAAATAGAAAAGATAGCTGGTGGATTGTCCTCCGAGCTTCCTACCTAAAGGGTAGGTACATATCACCTCCTCAACAATCCATGTACACCTGTCTCCTCTGCATACCATCACACCGTATGGTCCACCTCCAGGTACCGTCCAGTCCTAGTACTCTCAGCCTTGATCAGCGTTGTCCGTCACCTGCATCCAACACAATAAGGTGCGGGCATAGCCCGTGTAGGGGTGAGTATAACGATACTCAGTAGGGACCCAGAGACTCTCTAGGTCGCAAAAAATCAATCAAGGATAAATAAAAAAGTATGAAATCAATAGATAAAATTACATTGGTATATTCACATACATATACCTAAGTTATCAAGTAATCTGTCTCAATAATGAAGAAAACACAATGGTACTGACTTAGCTCCCACTAGGATTTATTCTAGGAGTAGTATCAAGTAATATTATGAACACAATGTCGAACACCTTAGCTGCTGGAGAAATCCTCCTCTATCAAGTATAGTGGGCCTGCTACGTCACACAGTTGTGCTTCCCACTAACCTTGGACTGCTGAGGTACTCCTCCTGTCGAGTACCGTGGGTCTGTCGCGTCACCAAGGCGCTCCCCACCATGGGTCGACCACGTCACCAAGGCACTCCCCCTTGTGGCCTGCTAAGGTAATCCTCATGTCAAGTACTGTGGGTCTACCGCGTCAACAAGGTGCTCCCCAGCATGGGTCTGTCGCATCACCAAGGGGATCCACACTGGGCCAGTCAAGACAATTCAAATCGAAACAGTCTGCAGTCATCAAGTCTCAACCAGGCACTCGGTTCCTGCACTATGCTCTCTCGTCTCCGGGAGGATCTGCTCCACAAGCTACTGGTTGATACTCAAACTACCACGAAGTCCCACTAAGAAGCATCTCAATGGTCCGACAAGTCAAAGAGGTTTCAACGTAATAGACGACCCATCAATCGGACACTTGGTCTGTGCTTTATTAGCATTTTAGTCCTGGGAGCCCGGTTGGATTCGTGCTCGATCCAACCTGACCATTCCCTATCTTAATCCAAATCTCAGTTGGGTATCACTAAAAGGGACTGAATGGCTCCAAGGTTCCCAACGCCATTGATGGTTCGTCTAACAGACATATGGTTCCAATGTTATGGACAAAAGAAGGTAAATGGGTCGTAGTGGGCCCGGGTCTAGTTTGACCCGGTTCGGGTCAACCCGGCATGGCCTGATGGGTCTGGCCCGGCCCGCTAGGTGGCCTGACCAATGAGGGACACGAGGGTGCTGCAAGGGAAGCACCACTGAGGGGTTCCGTGAGGGTTTGGGGTGGCTCGGCTCCGCCCGGGGCGGCTCAGCCGAAGACGACGTGAGTTCGTGGGGCGACGGTTCAGTCATGGGGTGGTGGTCCGGCCGCACGAGGCGGCATTCCGGCCACGGGGTGGTGGTCTAACCGTGGGGTGGTGGTCCGGCCATGTGGTGGAAAACCGGCAATGGGGTGGCGGTACTTCCGCGGGGCGGCGGTCAGGCCCCAGGGCCACGGTCCGGTCGCGGGATGGAGGTCCGGCCGCGGGGTGGAAGGCGGTCCGGCCCCGGGGCAGCTTTCCGGCCATGGGGCGGTGTGGAGCCGCAGACGGCAGAGGGGGCCGTGGTCGGAGCGGAGGCTGCGGGGCAGCGGCGGGTGTTGTGGGGTGGCACCGTTGCGTCGTTTCCTTTTTCGTGGCCGGCGGTGGTTCCAACCGCCATTCTCATGCCCCAACCATGGATGATTGCCGTCTTCCTCCATTGCGAAGAACACCACAAGATTTGCAGAAGTTTGGGCCATGTTTGTTTGGCCCGTACCCTCCGCATTAGGGTGGTAGCCTATGGCTCATCAAGAACATGAACATGAACATCAAATCATATCCTCCCACAATGATTGTTCCCAACCTGAAAAATAAATAGAAGGCATGTACATGGGAAGTGATAAAAAAATAGGAATAAACCCCTACCTCATTTTCTTGATGACGGAGAAAGAAGTCTAAGTTTTCGACATTCGTCGTGCCCATCACACACTTCCGACCCCAAGCTCATTCATCGGATTAACGTTCTTCAATGGAGGTGATTGTTTGTTGTTGAAGATTTCCACCGATGGAGAATGTCTCGAGGAAGAAGGTCGAAGTTGAGGTCGACGTTCTTCATTCAGAGAAAAAGTTATTCATTTGAAGAAGAAGTTCTTCATTGGCGTTCTTTCTCCAAGAGCTCCTCCTCTCCCCAATTCCACCCAAAATGAAAATGATAGCCTGCAAAATAATAGATTATGAGATCTATTATGTTTGTTGTCATAAAATTAAAATTGGGTTAATTACTTACTTATCATAATTAAGTGGTGGAGGGTTGGAACAATTAATTAAGGAGGGTTGGAACAATCAATGTGGAGGAAGCTCAAGAGGCTCCTCCACATTAATGAGGAAGTTGAAGAGGTTTAGGCCTCGGGTTGTCCCTACCACCATAACCACTTATAGGAGGTTAGGATTTGGTGATCCACACCACCATAACCTATCATGGGAGGTTATGGTCTGGTGGTCCCCACTTTTAAACTTCTACATGGAGGTTTTGACAAATAAAATAAAAAAAAATGTTGTAAAATTTATTTTTATTCTATTATTTCATGAAAAACACAAAAAATAAATTCCACCCTCGACCAAATGCTGTCGAGGTGAAAGTCTCTTTAAGCAAAAACTAGCGCTGGTAGTTCAATGGTGCCCTCATATTTCATTTCTGAGCACCGGTTCAAAAGTTAGAAAAACCCACTTGCACGTTTACTGAATGTACCCGAAATAAAGTTCATAAATTCATTCGGGGCACTCCGTGCCTTGGAATCATGTGTCGTCAATTTTCACGGACTCGTAAAATTCCCATATATTTAAAAAAATATTGCATGGAAATTCCAGGTCTTTAAATTCTCCCCACCTCAAGGCTCTACGTCCCAGTAATCCATAACTCAAACTAGGTAAACATGTGGGGGTACTGAGCACACATCTAATACTCATGCTCCTATGTGCCCTCCTAGAGGTTCTTGTGTTTCCAGCGAACATGACCCAGAGGTATCAACCATCCGTTAAGGACCCACTGCTGTCGATCCTCAATCTCTTCTGGAACCTCCGTAAAATTTTCCCCATCATCAACGTCCATCTCTCCATGGTTGATGATTTGAGAAGGGTCGTGCACATATCTCCTCAACTGGGATACGTGGAAGATGTCATGCACCCGGTGCAACTGAGGTGGAAGAGCTAAGTTTTATGCAACCTCGCCAACTCTGTCGAGGACCTGAAAGGGTTCGATGAATCTCAGAGATAAACTTCTGCCTCGGTCAAGTCTCCGCAAACCTCATCGAGGTGATACCCATATAAAGACGTTGTCACCATCCTCAAACTCCATAGGTCTCTGTCTTTTGTCGGTATAGGACTTCTGCCTTCTCTGTGTAGTGTTCATCCACTCTTGGATGATCTGCACCTTCTCTTTGGTAGCCCATATCCCATACCATCTCTGGTACCACAAGTGCTGACTCCCCTAGGTTAGTCCAGCACAAAGGTGATCTGCAAGGTCGCCCGTACAATGCCTCAAACGGTTCCATCCCAATGGTGGAGTGATAGCTATTTCTGTATGCAAACTCCAACAAAGGAAAGTGACACTTCAGCTGCGACTGAAGTCAAGGACACAAGCTCATAGCTTGTCCTCGAGGGTCTAAATGGTCCTCTCAGTCTGGCCATGCATTTGAGGATGGAAGGTGGTGCTAAAACGAAGTTGCGTCCCGAAAGGCTCCTACAACCCCTTCCATAGTCAGGAAGTAAAACATGCATCATGATCGGAGACAATCGTCGAGGGTACTCCATGTAACCTCACAATATCTTACACATAGAGGTGTACCAAGCTCTCTACTAAACCCTGCTCTCTGATCAGTAGGAAGTGGTCCGTCTTGGTGAGTCGGTCGACGATCACCCAGATAGAGTCATGTCCCCTGGATTCACATGGAAGTCCTGTTACGAAGTCCAGGGATATCCTATCCTAATTCCACTCTAGAACCTCTAAAGGATAAACCAAGCCTATTGGTACCGGATTCTCCGCCTTCACTTGCGGGAAAGTTAGGCACCGAGAGATATACTCTGCTACAACTTTCTTCATTCTCAGCCACCAGTGATGTCATCAGAGATCCTGGTACATATTCGCCACTCATGGATGTACCATTAGAGGGGATTTTTGGATATCCCTCAACACTTCCTCCTAAAGTGACACTAGTACCATGGTACGTCCTCTTAAGAGGATTACATGATCCCCACCTTCAGAAAATCCATCAAGTGCCTTTCCTGTAGAAAAATGAGAAAGTCGTGCCTCGCAGTTAGTGTCCCCACACTGTGCCTCCCTGACTCGCTGTAGAAGTGGGGGAGTGACTATAAGAGACTGATGAAAAGCTGCTCTATCCCGATCCACAAAGGATATATGTAAAGCATCTAGCTTCTCTGTCGCCTCACCTAGCTGCTGTATACCAGACCTCTTGCTGAGTGCATCTGCTACAATGTTCCCCTTCCCAGGAGTATAGACTATCTTGAAGTAATAGTCCTAGAGGAACTCAATCCAACGTCGCTGTCTTAGGTTCAGGTCCTTCTGAGAGAATATATACCTGAGACTCTTGTGATCAGAGTACACAATAAAATGATCGCCCATCAAATAGTGCCGCCATATTTTCAAGGCAAAGACCACTGCTGCTAACTCCAGGTCATGGGTAGCGTAGTTGTTCTCATGCAGTCTCAGCTGTCGAGAACCATATGCGATCAATGCTAGCTCCTCCATCAGGAAACATCTGAGTCCAGTCCTTGATGCATCACAGTAAACTACGTACCCCTACACCCTCCTATAGAAGCCACAAGATGGGGGCACTAGTCAGCCTCTGCCTCAGCTCCTTAAAACTCCGTTGGAATTTCTCCAACCAAACAAAGGGTTTCCCCTTCTTCTTCAATTCTGAGAGTGGTGTTGCAACTCTGGAGAAGTATTGCACAAACCTCCGGTAATATCCATCCAACCCCAGGAAAGTCCTTACCTCTGTCACACTCCTGGGTGGCTCCAATGAAAGTACCGCTTCAATATTTACTGGATCTATGACAACTATAGCCTCTGATATGACTCTCGAATTCAAAACTGGCACTTCGAGAGCTTACCATAAATATGGTGCTCTTAGAGTGTGTCTAGTACTACCTGAAAATGATAGTAATGCTCGTCATCAGTAGTCTATTAGATCATAATGTCATCGATGAATATTACTACAAAGCGATCAAGGTATGGATGAATGATCCTGTTCAGAGTCCCATGAACACTACTGGATCATTGGTCACACCGAATGTCATATCCAAGAACTCGTAATGGTCGTACCAACACCTAAAGGCCATCTTCTGCATATCCTCATCTTGTACTATGAGCTGGTGATATCCTAATCTGAGGTCTATCTTTGAGAACCACCGTGCTCCCTTCAACTGATCAAAGATGTCGTCAATACTTGAGGGTGGGTACTTGTTATTCATGGTTAACTAGTTCAGGCGCCGATAGTCAACATAAAGCCTCATGCTCCCATCCTCCTTTTTGACAAACAAAATCAGACCTGACCAGGGAGAAACACTAGGCCAGATGAATCCCTTCCCCTGCAAGTCCACCAGCTGTAACCACAACACACGAAGCTCCACGGGAGCCATCAGATATCCTGGTGTAGATATCAGTGTTGTCCTAGGGTACAAGTCAATGTAAAAGTCCACCTCTCTGTGAGGAGGTAGACCCGTAACATCATCAGGGATGACATACACATACTGGTCCACCACTACAGGATAACTCAGACTCTCTACATCAACAGCTTCGAGGGTAAGGCTAGCCAATTGATGAGTGATCGGCTGTACTCTCCTCCGAGTAAGTCCATCCTGTGCTGTAAAGGCTCCCTTCTCACTGGTGAAGGTAAACCTGGTCCCTTCTATGCAGACACACCGCACCTCGTGCCTAATACAGTCAAAATGAGCATGGACTATAGATAACTAGTCCATACCCAAGATGGCATCTTAAGGCCTCGATGCTTCTACTAGGAGATCCTAGCCGAAGCTCTCTCCTCCTAGTTTAAGCTCACACTGCCGGCACCAGGGCGTAATTTTCGAATCTACTCCCGTTGGAGTATCTAGCCATAAGGATCGATCCAAAGGCTCTGTCAGAATCTCTGAGCTCCAAACAAGGGAAATGTGTAACGCCCCGACCCTAGAATCCCAAAGTCAGTGCATTATTACGTATCACTGGCATGATCATAAAAGATCAATTCTTGAAAGACCGATTAGTTTAGTAGACTTGGAAGTACTAGATACACTCATTAGGTTTACATTACATCATAAAATGAAAAACTACAACAACATTGTTTCCATAGACAACACTAAGATCCCATAGACTATCCCTGCAGGTCAGTCATAATATACTTCTTTGCATACTGGGAAAAATAAAACATTGAAAGGGGTGAAATTATATTTTTAGTAAGGATAAAAATATAGTAGAATCATTCATAAATAAGCATAAAAATTTAAGGAAATGTATAAAACTAGAACAAAAGCCTTTTCAACATAAACATTATTATAATATGGAAAATATAAATCAAAATAATGCCATTTACTTACTCACATGGATATTATACTAGTTGAATAATCACATGCAATATCAATAGCCACTTTTATAATAATGGAATGCAAAATGCCAGACATTCATAACCACATAGTCAAGGCCCTGTGCCAAGACTACAAATAAGAATTGTTCAAAGCCTTGTGCCAAGAAAATAGTTTGTCTCATGAGACCTACCAATGCAACGAGGAGCTATAGTGGGCTCCACCGATCATTAATAATTCCAATGCATTCCTCATATGAAGAGGTTTAAACAAAACATAAACATTCTTATTAAAACTTGTATACAAAATGTCAATACCTTATCCATAAACCATGAATGTTATAAAAATAACACATACATAGTCAAAAATATCACGAAACATTCAATAAAAAATGGACATTTTGTATTATAATATATCAACTTAAAATAATCTTAAAATACATCAAATGATGTGGACATAGATGAAATCGAAACCTTTTTTGGAGAAATGTATCTTTCTATTTTGAAATCATTTAAGAGTCAAATAATTTATAAAGAAAACATCTATTTTGAAATTATTCTTATAAGATTGTAAGGGAAACTTTAATGATGTTATAATTGTATAAAATAGCTACACCCACCGTATAAGTTAAAAAAAGACATTCTTACCTTAATTCTGTCGAAAAGGTTAAAAAGTACCTTGTTTGGAAAATGACGTAAATATTAATTTCAAAAAATTTAATAAAAATTCAAACAAGGGTAAAAATTAATTTATCCCATAGTCTAGTAAATAGTAAAAATGTTTTGGAATACATTTTTAAGATCCACAGATGTGGATGATAAAGAGGTCCCAGTAGATAATTACGTATAAATAACCTCGGATAATGAAGGGATTGTAGAATTAACCCTTAACTTGCACTTTTCTTGGGTAGAGGGTGGGTTAACCTCCTACATAATGGTGAAATAATTGTTATTAAATTATTAAATAATTATATACATTAATATGATATCATATATTATCTTTTAACAATGATTTGTTAATAATATCTTATTATTATCGTCATTTCGGGTGTTAACAAATTCATTTTCCTTATATTATTTATTATGTGAGTCATATTTATTATTGATGGGATGTATCTTATTCATATCCAGAATGATATCAAGTCTCTAATTTTTTTAATCATCTAATTAATATTAGTCTTGAATGGATACGATGGAGAATGAATCTCATCGCGTTCGTGGAGACGGTAATCCGTACGTATGTACGAGCAACAATATCATTCTTTTGATATTAAAATAATATATAATTTGATGTTATATCATATATAAAGAATCATTATGATGTTATATTTATTATATAAATCAACTACACATCATTATTATACCCATCCAAATAATAATGTATTGAATAACAATTACACCATGATGTGGATATGGTAAGACGTACATACGCACGTATGGTGACATTCCATTCAAAGGATGAATAGAATAATGAATTTGGTTGTACCATATTTTTAATAACATCACAGTATATAAAATATACTGGAGTTATTATTTTAGAATAGAAACAACAAAGAAAAAGGAAGTGGAAGAAGAAAGTAATTTGAAAGAGGTGGTGAGATATTTACCTTTTTTTTGGGATCTTCCTTTTCGATTTGATCAAAAGGGATCCTTAGTTTGGCTTTCTGACTAAAGAAAGGCCTCTAGGATAAATGGAGAACAGTTGATAGGGTATTTTAGCTGGGGTTGTCCGAGCCAAATGGCTTTGAAGGTGTGAATTATAGAGAAGGGTGAGTTCCCTTTTATAAGAGGGGTGAGGGGCACCTTAGGAAAGGTTAGAAATATTATTTTATAATATGATCATTTTATGTTTCTAATGGATAAAAAATAGATTATTTAAAGTCTAAGGTGGGTATGGGTCGAAAAACACTCAACCAATAAGTTTTTGACAGGTTTGGGTCAATATATTATCTTTACCTTTTTGATTTAACTCTTTGTTAAATAGTTTGACATTTACCATATCTCTTTGTATTTTTATATTATATGGTTAATAAAATTACTATATACTTCCAAGAGAACCCCAAGTGGTTAATTAATGATACATCTATCATTATATAATTCTTTTGGATAAACCTTAGATTTTAAGGAATTGAATATCAATTAATAATATAATATTTGTTTTAAAAACTCTTTTATGTCAATTTTGACACAATTTGGTATTTTGTTTTTTTCTAAATTCATAATAGCATTATTACTTCGAAACAAATTCATCTAACCAACCCTAACATGTCATATTAACCTATAAAATTAGTTTAATTCATAAAAAGTCTAAAATTACATTTATTTGGATATTTATAATATCAATTATTTTAATATTTCATTAATTAGGTAATTACTGCATCATTATTGTGTCATAAATAAATTAACTTATTTAATGTATAAAAAATATAAATAAAATACCATTATTCAAGAAATAGTTTTATAATTCCAATGAATATTTATAGTTGAATTTATCTTATGTATAACCATATATTAAAAATGATTTAGTTATAAAACATTGATTTTAACTCTTTTAGCTCTTCTTTAAATAAAATAAGAATAAGTGTCCTAATCTCGTCCAAGTGGACCAAATAGGTTCATATTTTATTCCTAAGGTTGTTTTTGGTCGAATTATACTTATACAATAGAATTAGGACATGTGTTAGGGTAATAATAAGATCGTTTTTATCTTTAATTACCCTATTTACTTTTTACCGTGGTAAATAAAAGTAAAAAATTACTATTCCCCAAAAATTATTTTTATCTTATTGAACCACATTTTACTTACTGATATCAATCGTGCCTCTCAGATTTTTGAAATTCCACTCATAGAAGCAGTAAAATTATGTTTTATGTGAATTTTTAAATTCTCCTAGGAGGTGGGTAAAAGACGGTGAAAAGTTCAATAAAATTTTTATATATCTAAAATTATTATAAATTGACTCCAATGAATTACATTGAACTTATATAGGTATTATGTTTCTATTTTGACCTAAAATAAATTTAAATAAAATAAATTATTATTTAAATAAAAATTTGGTTTAAAACTATAACTCAGTGTTTTTCCCTATTCATCAAAAATTGAAAGTTTTCAGAAAAAATACCAAAAATTTACCCTAGGCTTATTTCGATATTCCGAATCCAAAAATGAAGTCCATATTGAAAGATAAAATTTATAAAATTTCAAAAAGTTGGTATTACTATTCATAATGGCTAGTTTGATGGTTGTGGTGTGTTAGAACTCGAAGATGCATACAACACATGCTACTGTATTATTCAAAGAGAAGCATACCGTGGAAGCTTGAGGTGTTACATTCTCCCCTCATTCAAATAATTTCATTCTTGAAATTTATAGATTATTACTGTGTAAAAGTACTCGGGTGGTTCTTCATCATAAGTTCCTCGGGTTCCCACGTTGCCTCTTCCATCTTATAGTTTCTCCATAGGACTTTTACCAGATGAGTCATCCGGTTTCCCAACACTTGTTCTCTTGTATCAAGAACCTTGAAAGGCTCTTCACAATAAGATAGATCGGGTTCCAGTTATAATTACTCATAGGTAAGTATATGCATTGGGTCAGACATGTATTTTTTCAATAGTGATAAGTGGAACACATCATGAACTTTGGAGAGACTAAGTGGCATTTCCAAATGGTACGCTACAACCCCAATTCATTCTATAATTTCGAAAGGTCCGATGTACCGGGGACTCAATTTTCCCTTCTTACCAAAACGTATAACACCCTTCCATGGAGATACCTTCAAGAGAACATGATCTCCTACCTGAAATTCAAATCCTTCCTTCGGTTATTAGCATATCTCTTCTGTCTACTTTGAGATTTCTTGATGTGGTTTTGGATTACCTTCACCTTTCCCATTGTTTCCTCCACAATTTCTTGGCCTACGAGTTTTCTTTCACCAACATCATCCCAATAGGTTGGTGTGCGACATCTCTTTCTATATAACGCTTCATATGGTGCCATCTGAATACTTGAATGGAAGCTATTGTTATAGGAGAATTATACCAGAGGTAAATATTGATCCCACATAACTTGAAAGTCAAGTGAGAATGATCTCAACATGTCTTCTAAGGTTTGAATAGCCTATTGTAATTGTCCATCAGTTTGGGGGTGGTAGGCATTTCTCAAACGAAGTTCAGTATCCAGGGCTTTCTAAATTTTTTTCCACAATCATTATGTAAAATGGGGATCACGATCAGAAACAATAGATAGTGGTACTACATTAAGTCTTAAAACATCATTAATATATATTTTTTCTTGATGTTCAAGTGGTAAATATTCTATTATAGAAAGAAAATGTGCTGAATTGGTAAGATGATCAACAATGACCTATATTGCATCGTTCCTTCTAGGATTATTTTAAAGTCCCATGACAAAGTCCATCGTAATATTATCACATTTCCACTCCATTATGGGAAGAGGTTGCATGACTCCTCCATGCTGTTGCCTTCCAGCTTTCACTTGTTGACAAACCATACATCTTGACACAAAATCAGCAGTCTCCCTCTTTATTTTGTCCCACCAAAAATGTTCCTTCAAATCTCTATACATATTGGTGGTCCTAGGGTGTATAGAGAAATTGGACCTATAGGCATCATCCAACAATTCTATTTTTAGATCAGGTATATTAGGAACACAAAGTCTCTTCCCAAATTTCAAAATTCCATCTTCATAGACAAAGTCACTCAATCTCCCATAATTCATAACATTAATCTTCTTTTGAAACTCTTTATCATCGGTTTGAGAACTCTTTATCCTTTATAGTAAAGATGGTTTGGAAACCATTTGAAAAATTATTGATGTTTCACCTTCCATGGTGATTCCCGTATCCATATTTACTAGATCCATGAAAATAGGATCTCTTTCAACTCTCATATTGTTCAAAACTTCATTATCCTTTCTACTCAAAGCATATTCCACCTTATTTTCCTTCCCCGGGTGGTAGTGTATCGTGAAATCATAATCCTTGAGTAGTTCAATCCATCTCTTTTGCCTCATGTTGAGTTCTTTCTGTGAGAAAATATACTTAAAACTATTTTGATCAATATAAATATCACATTTTTCACCATAGATATAGTGTCTCCAAATCTTTAAAGCAAATATTATAGTTGCTAACTCAAGATCATGAGTAGGATAGCTTTGATAATGAATTCTCAGCTGTCGTGATGCATAGGCAATAAATCTATCATTCTGCATAAGAACACAACTATGTTATTTTTTCGATGCATCACTATAAATAACAAACCCATCATTCCCCAATGGTAGAGTCAAGATAGAATCATTGACAAATATTCTCTTCAATTATTCAAAAAATTATTCACAATCTTTTTTTAAATAAATTTAACCCCTTTTCGTGTGATCTTTTAATGGGTTAGCCAACCGGGAAAAATTATGGATGAAATGTCGATAATAACCTGCTAAACCAATAAAACTGCATACCTTGGTTATACTCATTGGTTCTATCCATTCTTGGATTGCCTTAGTCTTAGAAGGATCAACAGAGATTCCATCCTTAGAGAAAATATGGTCATGAAAAGAAATATCCTGAAGCCAGAATTCACACTTGCTAAACTTCCCATGTAATTCATGTCTTCTAAGAGTTTTCAGGATAATGTGCAAGTTATTTTCATGATCTTCTTAGATTTTGGATTATACCAAGATATCGACAATAAATACCACTACAACATCATCAATATATTCATTGAAAACTCTATTCATTAGATCCATGCAGAAAGAGGGTGCATTAGTCAATCCAAAAGGCATTACTGTAAATACCTAATGACCGGACCTGGTTTGAAATGCCATTTTCAGAATGTATTCCTTTTTCACACACAACTGATGATATCCAGATCGAAGTTCAATCTTTGAAAAGTATTTACCTCCATACAGTTGGTCAAATAAATCATCAATGCAAGGTAGGGGATAGTTGTTCTTTATTGTTATAGCATTTATCCCCCTGTAGTCAATGCACAACCTCATAGATCCATATTTCTTTTAAAAAAAAATAACAGGGGCTCCCCATGGAGAAACACTAGGGAGAATAAATCCCTTATTACTCAATTCTTCTAGTTGCTTCTTTAGTTCCACTAATTCCACAGTGGCCATTATATAAGGGGTCTTCGATATGGGCCCTGAACCCGGAATTAAATCATTGGAAAACTCAATTTTTCATTCTAGAGGATGTCCAGGTAAATCTTCTGGAAACACCTCAACATATTCTTTCACAATAGGTACATTCTCTATTTGAACATTCATTTCTTCTCCCACAGTCATTTCATTCTCTTCCTCCCTAAAAATTTAATTTAGTTGAGCTAATGGGGTTGGATCTATATTAGAATCATGTCGTGACGATTCTTCTCTAAAGATAAGGTGTTCTTTATCATCATTATCAAAAATCGTAACCTCCTTCTTCTTATAATAAATTTTCGCATCATGGTCAGAAATCCAATCCATACTGAGGATTATATCAAATTCAATCATGGGTATGACGATGAGATCAACAAATAAAGAGAATTTATATTCCCAAATAGGAACTGATTCACAAAACTTTGTTGCGATGATACTTCCCTTAGTAGTTTTGAATGACAAGTCCCTTGTTAAATCAAATTGAAAATATCTAATTTTCTTAGAAAACTGGGAAGATATGAAACAATGTGATGATCCAGAATCAAATAAAGTATTGGATAAGCTTGAGGAAACCATTAAATTACCTACGACTACATCTTTTGGAGCTTCAACCCCAGCAGTAGTGATAGCATAAGCTTGGCCTTGATCCCTTGGCCTTTTCTGAGGTAAGTTACCCTGACGCTTAGGAAACTCATTTTAATAATTCCCCCTTTCTCTAAAATTGTAGCATTCAACATCGACAACCTCTTTCTTCCCCTTGCAATCACGAGCTTGGTGTCCGTTTTCACCACACTTGTAACAGACTCCCATCCCCTTTAGGAAAGTACCAGGGTGTTTCTTCCCACATTTACTGCAGTATATATATTCAACTTTTCCCTTCTTCCCCTTATTTCCATTTCCAGAGTGTTCAGCAGATCTCTTCTTCTCTTGCTTTTCTTTAAAGTCGTAAGACATAAAGAACTTTTTTCCATCTTGATAGCACATGAGACAATATCATTGTACAATGAAAAGGATTGTGAGACTAATTCTTGACAGAGAAATGGTTTTAACTCATCAAAGAAATTATCAATATTACTTCTTGAGTTATGTATATAATCTGCAGCATGCCTCGCTAACCTTGTAAAGTTAGCTTCATACTTCATGACATTCTCATCCTCATTTTGCCTCAGACTCAAAAATTACCTTTCCATATCTGCTCGATGGTCATGAGGAAAGTATTTTTATAATAAAATATCTTTAAACTCCCTCAATTCCATATTTGATACTTCATCATCTTCCTTTTTGTTTTGAATCAATGACCACCATTGATCAGCATCTCTAGTGAGGCAGTAATCTTCCATGAAAACATTTTCCCTTTCACTACCCCCAAGGCGTGGAATATTTTCTCTAAGGAATTTATCCATTTCTTAGCTACTAATGGATTTGTACCCCCATTGAATGTTGGTGGTTGTTGCCTCATGAAGGGATATAACATTGATCCTCCATGTTGTGGATCAAGGTGCTCCATATGGGTAAGGTTATTATTCATAACCTCAGTGATTTGTCCTAGTATGGTGATTAGCTGATCGACACCAGTCGTATCACCAACTCCACTATAATTATCTTGAGCAGGAGGGAAATCCCTACACGGAGTGAGTGCGTTGATACAGTTTCTATTCCTTCCACTAAGTGACATGTCTAAATAATAGCATAAACTACATTAGTTTATGAATCACAATACATAAATCCATAATTGTAAAACACTTAACCTAAATGGAACAATTTATGGATATAATCCATAATCATAAAAATGTTTTCTTTGAGGAATTATATACTCATAAACCCTTCATAATGGTTTATAAAGAAAATGATAATTATCCTAAGCATATCCCACTGGGAGTGTCGTAACCAAGAGTGCAACAAGGCTCGTTGTCATGCACTAGTTCCTATTCAAGTCTAGCTCAAAGCGGTATTTTTGGGTTCCACCCCTAGGTACATTTGTGCCAGAGCTGCCTCTACCTGCTCATATCCAGACATGGATGTATTTTTTGGAAAACTCACAAAATCTCTATAATACCAAAATTCTAGGAAGTTCTTATATAGTAATTGTCAAAGTCTATCTTAGGGAAATTCACTCTAATCATTGTTTATCTAAATCTAGATTCCAGGGTTTGTACTAAAATTTCTCTGATACCAACTGTAACACCCCGACCCCAGAATCCCAGAGTCAATGCATTATTATGGATCATTGACATGATCCCAAAAGATCAAGTCTCGAAATACCAATTAGTTTAGTATCCTTGGAAGTACTATATACACTCATAAGGTTTACATTACATCATAAAATGGAAAACTACAACAAAATTGTTTCCATAGACAACATTGAGATCCCATAGACTATCCCTGTAGGTCAGTCATAATATAATTCTTCTCATCTTGGGAAAAATAAAACATATTAAGGGGTGAGTTCAGATGCTCAGTAAGGATAACAATCTAGTGGAAACTTTCATAAATAAGAATAAACATTTAAGGCAATGTATAAAACTAAAACAAAATCCTTTTCAACATAAACTTCAACTTAATATGAAAAATATAAATCAAATTAATTCTATTTACTTACTCACATGGATATTCTTCTAGTCTAATAATCACATGCAATATCAATAGCCAATTTCATAATGATGGAATGCATAATGCCAAACTTTCATAACCACATAGTCAAGGCCATGTGCCAATAATACAAATAAAATTTGGTCAAGGCCTTGTTCCAAGACAATAGTTTGTCTCCTGAGACCTACTGATTCATCGAGGAGCTATAGCAAGCTCCACCCATCACAAAATAAGTCCAATTCATTCCTCATATGAAAAGGTTTAAACATAACATAAATATTCGTTTTAAAACTTTCATATGAAATGTAAATACTTTATCTATAAACCATGCATGGTATAAAAATAACACATCCACAATCATAATATCAAAAAAAATTAAATACAATATGGATGTTTTGTATCATAATAAATCAACTTCAAATAACCTTAAAATCCATCAATGGATGTTGACATAGATGAAATCGGAACCTTTTTTAGAGAAATATATCTTTCTATTTTGAAGTCATTTAAGAGTCACATAATTTATAAAGAAAACAATTATTTTTAAAATATTCTTATAATATTGTAAGTGAAGATTCTATGATGTTATAACGATGAAAAATAGCCGCACCCGCCATATAAGTTAAAAATAGATATTCTTACCTTCATTTTGTTGAAAAGGTTAAAAATTACCTTGTTTTGGAAAACGATGGAAAGATTACTTTCAAACCATTTTATAAAAATTCAAAGAAGGGTATAAATGACATTAACCCATAGTCTAGTAAATATTAAAAAAAATTTGGAATAAATTTTTCAGAAACATAGATGTGGATGATAAAGAGGTCCTAGTAGATAATTACGTATAAAAAACCTCAGATAATGAAGAGATTGTAGAATTAACCATTAGCTTGAACTTTTACTTGGTAGAGAGTAGGTTAACCTCCTATATAATGGTGAAATAATTGTTATTAAATTATAAAATAATCATATACATTAATATGATATCATATATGATCTTTTAACATTGCACTGTTAATAATATCTTATTATTATCATCGTTTCAGGTGTAAACAGATTCATTTTCCTTTATATTATTTGTCATGTGAGTAATATTTGTTATGGATGGGATGTATCGTATTAATATCCTGAATTATATCAAGTCTCTAAAAATTATTTTTAATCATCTAATGAAAATTAGTCTTGAATGGATACAATGGGGAATGAATCTCATCATGTTCGTGGAGATGGTAATTCGTACGTACGCACAAGTGACAATATCATTCTTTTGATATTAAAATAATATATAATTGGATGTTATATCATATATAAATAATAGTTATCATGTTATATTTATTATTTACATCAACTAAAAATCATTATTATACCCATACAAATAATAATGTATTGAATAACAATTACACCACGACGTGAAGATGGTAAGCCGTACGTACACACGTATGGTGACATGTCATTCAAAGGATGGATAGAATAATGAATTTGGTTGTACCATATTTATAATAACATCAAAGTATATAGAAGATACTGGAGTTATTATTTTAGAATGGAAACAACAAAGAAAAAGGAAGTGGAAGAAGAAAGGAACTTGAAAGAGGTGTTGAGATATTTACCTCTTATTCAGGTTCTTCCTTTTGATTTGATCAAAAGGGGTTCATTAGGTTGGATTTCTAACTAAAGTAAGGCCTCCAGGATGAAGGTAGGATAGTTGAAATGGTATTTGTCTTGGGTTTGGCTGAGAAAAATGGCTTTGAAGGTGTGAATTAGAGAGAAGGGGGAGTGCCCTTTTATAGGAGGGGTGAGGGGTACCTTAGGAAAAGCTAGAAATATTATTTTATAATAAAATAATTTTCGGTTTCTAATGGGTATAAAAGGGATTATTTAAATTATAAGGTGGGGATGGGTCAAAAAACACTCAACCAATAGGTTTTAGACAGGTTTGGGTCACTATATTATCTTTATCTTTTAGATTTAACTCTTTGTTAAATTGTTTGACATTTACCATGTCTCTTTGTATTTTTATATTATATGGTTAATAAGATGTATATATACTTACAAGAGAACCCCAAGTGGTTCATTAATGATACAACTATCATTATATAAGTCTTTTGGCGGATCCTTAGATTATTAGGAATAGAATAGCAATTAATAATATAATATTTGTTTTAAAAAATCTTTTATGTCAGTTTTGACAGTATTTAGTATTTTGTTTTTTCTAAATTCATAAAATCATTATTACTTCGAAAAAAATTCATCTAACCAACTCTATAATTATATATTAACCTATAAAATTAGTGGAATTTATAAAAAGTCTCAAATAACATTTATTTAGATACTTATAATATCAATTATTTTAATATTTCATTAATTAGGTGATTACTGTTTCGTCATTGTGTCATAAATAAATTAAATTATTTAATGTATAAAAAATATAAATAAAATACTATTATTTATGAAATATTTTTATATTTATAATGAATATTTATAGTCAAATTTATCTAATGTGTAACCCTATATTAAAAATGGTTTGGTTATTAAACTTTGATTTTTTACTCTTTTAACATTTCTTTAAATAAAATAAGAATAAGTGTACTAATCTAATCCAAGTGGTCCAAAAAGGTTAATTTTTATTCCTAAGGTTGTTTTTGGTCTAATTATACTTATCCAATAGAATTAGGACATGTGTTAGGGTACTAATAATATCATTTTTACCCTTAATTACCCTATTTACTGTTAACCTTGGTAAATAAAATTAAAAATTTACTATTATCCAAAAATTATTTTTACCTTATTGAACCGAATTTTCCTTACTGATATCAACTGTGTCTCTCGGATTTTTTAAATTCCACTCATAGAAGCGGTAAATTTAAGTTCTATGTGAATTTGAAAATTCTCCTAGGAGGTGGGTAAAAGAAAGTGAAAAGTTCAATAAAATTTTTATATATCTAAAATTATTAGAAATTTACTCCAATTAATTACATTGAAATTATATAGGTATTATGTATCTATTTTTACCTAAAATAAATTTAAATAAACTAAATAATTATTTAAATAAAAATTTGGTTTTAAACAATAACTCAGTGTCTTTCACTATTCATCCAAAATTGAATGTTTTCAGAAAAATACCAAAAATTCACCCTAATATTATTTAGATATTACAAATCCAAAAATAAAGTCCATTTTGAAAGATAAAATTTATAAAATTCCAAAAAGTGGGTATTACTATTCATAACGGCTAGTTTGATGATTGTGGTGTGTTAGAACTCGATGTTGCGTACGACACACACTACTGTATTATTCAAAGAGAAGCATACTGTGGAAGCTTGGGGTGTTATGTAGTGGTAATGAAAGAATGACTAACACCAGTGTCTGTAAGTACTGCATCTAAGGTGGAGTAGACACAGATCGCAGCTCGTATCATCTCTGGAGCGTTGTGAATATAAGCCTCAGCTGCCTGGAACTGAAATCTCCCCTATCCACCTACTCACTGTGGTCGGGGTGGACCTCCTGGTGGTGGTGGTAGTAAAATCTCGAATCGTCACCCACCCCTAGTTGGATGACCATCTCCTCTACCACATCCACCTGCTCCCTACAGACATCCTCAGTTGAATCTCTGTCTTCGTCTGGGTTGTCCTTTGACCGTTTACTGATCATCCGAATGGTGTGTCAGATAGTCACAAGCCATGTGACCCTGCCCGCTGCATGTGTAAAAATGCCCGCTCCTGGTTCAACTGGCTCCACCTTGGGTGCCCCATACAACCGATCTTGGGTCATGTGGTCATCCACCTGTAGGTATGGTCCTCTAGGACTTCTACAACATCTTTCTGCTGCCAGCTATAGAAGACTCTACCACGTGATGACTAGTGGTTGGTCTCGCTGCTGGTGACTGCTCAGGAAGGACAATATTTACTAAGTGGGCTCTCTCTAACACCCCCACCTGCATCGGGATGTTGAGTGAGATCATCGAAGCCCTGATATCCCGCCTGGGCCCCTTCTCGATGGTCCGATCCCCGAAGAAAGGGTCTCACACCATATCGGTGGAGTAACATGAGAGGTCAATGAACCTCATTGAGTGATGAGCTCTAGTCATACTTCTCAACTGTAGATGGAGAAGCTCTTGTATGCGCACTGCGTGAAGAGTCGCTCGAACAAACTCTACTTGAAACAGGATCTCGAAGTCTTCCCATAGAAGCGTCACCTCGTCATGAACCTGGAACATCAAGCTCCACCATCTACCTGCTACTACCTGTAAAAGGCTGGCGGCAAGGATCACCATGAGATTGGATGGTGTCCCTACCAGTCAGAAAACTCTCACTACAGCCTCTAGTCAATCCTCAACCGCCTGTGGGTCCATCTCTCCCCGAAACCTGGGTGGCATCTGGCGCTGGAACGCATGCAACGTGCTCAGGAGGAATGCACCATCTTCTGCTGGGGATGGTGGAATTGGTGGCCTAATGGGTAAAGGGACCACTGGTGCCTCTTCTAGAAGAGGGCCCTACACTGAGGCCTCATCGCTTGGTGTGCTATAAGTGCGTACAACTGTCGGTACCCTAGCTAGATGTCTTCGGAGAGGAATCCTAAAAAGAAATAGGTTCTCCAAGGTCAATAAGTTATACCTGGTGAGCTGAAAGTTATAACTCATGAGCTGACTCAAGAGATCAAAAAGAAAACTCTTGAAAACACACACATAATCAGTGTTTTCATGCACTGAGTCAGAAATCAAGAGTCAAGGTCCTGGTGTTTGGATACGTCGACCGCTGCACCAATACTGGATTCCCAAAACTGATAACCACAGTCACTACACATAACACTATTGCCATTAAAAGAAAGATTAGAGTCCTATGTTCTATATTAGAACTGACTCCTCTGATACCAATTTGTCACGACCCATCCCCCGGGGCCCACGTCGTGACTACCCCAAGCCTGCCTTCCAATGGACAGGGGATGGTGACTAGCACCAAAAGACGTTTTCCATAAAACTGGGAATACATTGACTTTATAACCTGTAAACTCATGTAACTAAGCACACACAAAGATATTAACACAAAAAAACTATATAACCAAAAGTGTGTTGAAAATAAAAAAGGGGGCTGGAATACAAGCCGAACAGTAAAGGTATAAGTAAAAATGAAAAAAATACAACTGAAGAAAGAGAAAAGACAGCTACGGGATCATCCTTTGAGGTTCCAAATTGAAGGGAAGGTACAGATCGCCTTTTCAGCACTCCACGTCCACCCGTCTCCTCTGTGTACCATCACACCATTTGGTCCACCTCTAGGTACCATCCAGTCCTGTTACTCTCAGCCTCAGTCAGCGCTGTTCATCGTCTGTATCCAACACAACATGGTGCGGGCATAGCCCATTCAGTGGTTAGTATAATGATACTCAGAAGGGACCCCGAGACCCTCTCGGTCTCACAAAATCAATCAAGGAAAAATCAAAAAGTATGAAATCAACAGATAACATTACATAGGTATATTCTCATACATATATATAAGTTATCAAGTAATCCATATTAATCATGAAGAAAACAAAGGGGTACCGACTCAGCTCACAGCAGGATTTATTCTAGGGGTAGTATCAAGTAACATTCCGAACACAACATCGAACACCTCAGCTATTGGAGAACTCCTCCTCTGTCGAGTACAGTGGGCCTTCTGCGTCAGACAGAGGTGCTTCCCACTAACCTTGGACTACTGAGTTACTCCTCATGTCGAGTACCATTGGTCTGCCATGTCACCAAAGCGCTCCATACCGTGGGTATGCTACGTCACTAAGGCGCTCCCTCTTGTGTCATGCTGAGGCACTCCTCTTGTAGAGTACCATGGGTATGCCACGTCACCAAGGAACTCCCCAACATGGGTTTGCCACATCACCAAGTTTCTCCCCACTGGGCCAGTCAAGTCACTCCGAGTTGAAATGACCAGCAGTCATCATGTCTCTGCCAGCAACTGGGTTCCTGTAATATGCTTTCTCGTCTCTAAGAGGAGCCACTCCACAAGCTACTGGTCGATACTCAAACTTCCACGAAGTCCCACGAAGAAGTATCTCAAAGGTCCGAGATGTCAAAGGGGTTTCAACGTAATAGACGGCACATCAATCGAACGCAATGTCTGTGAGTTATTAGCATTTTAGTCTCAGGGGCCCAGTTGGATTCGTGATCGATCCAACCTGATCGTTCCCCATCTTAATCCAAATCTCAGTGGGGTATCACTCAAAGGGACCGACTCGCTTCAAGGTTCCCAATACTGTTGACAGTTCATTTAACGGACGTCCGGTGCCAAAGTTATGTCCAAAAAAAGATAAATGGGTCATAGTGGGCTCGGGTCCGGTCCGACCTGGTTGGACTGACCCGGCCCGACCTGGCCTGGGCTAACCTGGTTCAGGTCGACCCAACTTGACCTGCTGGGTCCGAACCGACCCATCCAGTGAGTTCTATGAGGGTGCCGCGAGGGTGGCTCGACCCGGGGTGGCTCTGTCAAGGATGACGCGAGACTGTGGGGTGCCAGCCCGACCGCACGGGGGGGCGGTCTGGCCATGGGGCGGCAGTCCAGCCGGGGGGAGGTAGTCTGGCCACAGGGAGGTGGATCGGCTACGGGGCGGCGGTCCGGCCATGGGGCGGCGGCCCCGCTGCGGGGCGGGGTGGAGCCGCGGATAGTGGTTGTGGCCACGGTCAGCGCGGAGGCCGCGGGGCGGCAGTAGTGGCTGCGGGGCTGTGATGTTGCGCTGTCTCCTTTGTTGCGGCTGCCAGTGGTGACGACCTCCGTTCTCGTGCCCCAACCATGGATGATTTCCATCTTCCTCCATCGTGAAGAACACCACAAGATTTTCAGAAGGGTCGGGCCATGTTTGTTTGGCCCGTACCCTCCTTGTTTGGGTGGTAGCATATGGCTCATCAAGAACATGAACATGAACGTCAAATGATATCCTCTTGTAATGATTGTTCCAAACCTGCAAAAGAAATAGAAGGGGTGTACATGGGAAGTAATAAAAAAATTGGAATAAACCCCTACCTCATTCTCTTGATGAAAAAGAGAGAAGTCGAAGTTTTCAACGTTCGTCGTGCCCGTCACACGCCTCCGATCCCGAGCTCTTTCATCGTATTAACTTTATTCTATGGAATTGATTATTCATTTTTGAAGATGTCCACTGATGGAAGATGTATCAAGGAAGAAGGTCGAAGTCAAGGTCGGCGTTCTTTGTTCAGAGAAAAAGTTCTTCGTTCGAAGAAGAAGTTTTTGTTGGCATTCTTTCTCCAAGAGCTCTTCCTCTCCCCAATTCCACCCAAAATGAAAGTGATAGCCCCAAAAATAATAGATTATGAGATCTATTATGCTTGTTGGCATAAAATTAAAATTGGTTTAATTAATTTAATAGCATAATTAAGTGGGGGAGGGTTGGTACAATTAGTTAAAGAGCGTTGGCACAATTAATGTAGAGGAAGATCAAGAGGCTCCTCCACATTAATGAGGGAGTTGAAGTGGTTTAGGCCTCAGGTGGTCCCCACCACCATAACCTCTCATGGGAGTTTAGGCTCAGGTGGTCCCCACCACCATAACCTCTCATGCGAGGTCAAGGTCTGGTGGTCCCCACTTCTCAACTTCCACATGGAGGTTTTAACAAATAAAATAAAAATAAAATGTTGTACAATTTATTTTTATTATATTCTTTCATGAAAAACCCAAAACTAAATTTCACCCTCAACCAACTGTTATCGAGATGAAATTATCTTTAAGTTAAAACCAGAACTGTGAGTTCAACGGTGCCATCAGATTTCAATTTCGAGCACACGTTAAAACGTTAGAAAAACCCTCTCGCAGGTTTACTGAACATACCCAAACAAAAGTTCAGAAATTAATTCCGGGCATTCTAGGTCTTGGAATCATGTGCCATCAATTTTTGTGGACTCGTAAAATTCCTATAAATTTTTAAAAAATTACATGGAAATTCCCGGTCTTTACACTTAGGCAGTGGGTGCACATAGTTGGTGCATAGTTTGGAAATTTTTTTCACCCTTTTAAAATTTATGAATTCACCCTTTTTTCCTATCATTATTAACCCCAAATACACCCATTTTCTCCGACAATTATCCTAGGAATTGAATTATTCTTGATCTCCCTCTCCTACTTTTTGTATTTGATATCTCTCATCCATCTAATCTTGGAATCAACCACTATTAATATAATTGGATATCCAAAAATTATTTTAATATTTCAATAATTTATCTCAAATTGGATCAAATCAGAGAACAATAGAGTATGAGAGAAGCATACTTGGTTTATGGTTGGTGGTCTACTGGCTTCATCCTATAGAATTTCTCATATTTATAATTCTCTATTATGACACATGCCTGAATTCCCATGACTTTACATTATATTTAAAATTCCTTACACTAAATGCTTGGAGCATAACCATGTGTTCTCTCAGACCAACTTTACATGGCTAAAAGTCAGTGACCTCAACTTTAACCACCTTTTAACATGAGTACAATTTAATGATTTTTACCATCCTTTTATAGTGAATAAACCACCCCTTGGGTGTGTTCTTAAAATGAATTAATATGTCTAAAAATTCCATAATAAATTATAATGGTTTAGAAGAACCTCTTGGTAATTGAAATATTTCTTTATACTTGATGTTTAGGAACCATTTAATATTATTTTATGAATTGGATTGGAATCTATTTAATTTTATGTGTTTAATGAATTATAATGTGGAAAGAGTGTTTCTAATGGAATTCATGTTTCTTATAAATAGAATGGATAACTAGATAATCTAATTAATAATGATATGGATTATATACCTTGTCACTGATTCATATTATGGCATAGATGATTCTGTGGCCATTGTTATAATATAAAATGAATTAATATAATGAAGTTCCAATATGTCATGAGAGAGGATGGGTTACTCTTTACATAAGACCTAGCCTAAGGGTTCATAGGAAAATTCATATTACCTTATACCAAATTTTTATAGAGTGACCTTATTTCAGGATGTGAACACGATGTTTCAAACCCACATGGTCAAGGATGTTGGATATGGAGTTTCACATCACTTGGGTTTGTTGACATGGAATTCAATGCCCTCAATTGATATGTTGGGCATGACCCTTGAAATTATTACTTATGAAACTTTTCATTAAATCCTATTGTATTCATTATTCCGAAGAAATGAATCACTTTTTACTCAATTAGACTCTTATAATTATATATGGACGCTTGAGTTACACCTCGGGTCCTAGCTAGGATTGCGTATCTCTATATAAGTTTGAATATGTTATTATTTATATAGTGAATATATATAAATACATAATTATATATATATATGGTGACACATATTCTGAGGTATTTTGGATTAGGATAAAAATGGTGTGGTTGAACATGTGTCCTTTGAGGTACCTGGGACAATTATATACATGTTAAATTGTTTACTATCTTATTCATATGACCTTCACACTAGTTTATTTAATATTCATAGACTGGATTTCATTAGATATCATTAGTGGTGTTCTACTAAGTATATGTCACCACTATTTGGGCCACCATTGAACTGGGGTACCCGAATAAATCTCATGGTTGTAGGATATAATTATGGATTTGGATTGCCCACTAAATTTAATTTCATGTAGTTGGTATTGGGCATGGTATATTAGGAGCATAAGGATGAGTTGGTGCTCAGCATGATCCTGGAGATAGCCCTTGGGGATTTTGTTCTTTTTATTATGAATTTATTCTATCACCTAATGTATGTATACTTCCTTGTATATTATAGTGTCACCTGGACATGCATAGTCGCACATTTGGAATTTTAAGATTTATTTATATATTATAGGTTATCAATTATTATTTTCTTTCAATAAATTATTTTTTATCTTCTTCCATTTATCTTTATCTATGATTTATTCTACAACACTTATTACAGATCTCGAGGGTATAATATCCCCACTAAACCAATTTTAGACCCTCGATACCAGTCAAAATACTCTAGAGTACATGATGGCATGCTTATACCCATGTGGCGATCGGTCCATTTACTGTTTATAGAGTGAATTCGGTGAGGACATTACAAAGTGGTATCAGAGGGTATTTTCAATTGTCTTACTATTTTGGAAAGGTAGAAAGGAGACTAAAAGTGTATTTTCACTTGGTAAATAGCTGTGTCTAGGAGTGATCAATCCACACAAGGGGAAAAGACTAGGTGTCTTAGGATAAGACAATTGTTTATGTTGTAAATTATTGTAATTGATTTTTTTCACCTTGATTTAATTCGTACTTTCTGTTCCTTACTAATATATGATATTTATGATATTTTACCTTTATCCTAGTATAGAAAGAAGGTATTGTTACATGAATCACTATAGGAATATATATATTCAAATTAAATGTATAATAATTTACATATAGATGGATTTTCTTGACTACCAAATACATATTGGATGTTCCTTGTGTGGTTTGGCATTATTCTTACCAATATGCCATTTTTAGATAATTATTTAGCATAACTTGGTTATATAACTTGAATCTATGGTTTCTTGTTTATATGTCCAAACTATTTACTACTATGTGATTTCATTCTTTGTTAATATAATTATTAAATAATTATTATTAATGTTTTTTCTTCAGCCTAAATGGAATCTTTCCAAATAGCTTGATTGTGGAACCCTAATTAATCTATCATGACACATTTATGCCATATACCATTGGTTTCCTTGGATGAAACTTCACTGGTTTCAATTAAAAATATGAAAAATTCATATTAATAAATTGTATAGGCTTTTATAAATTGGTGAATTGTTCCCCTAAAATTGAATCATCATGTATGAACTTGTTATATTTTGAAATTAAAGCTCAAAACCTGGTTAAGACTACAAGAATGGCAATTGTAAATTATAAAGGAACGTACCATTATAACTTGGTAATAGTAATTCATCTAACTGAACCATGATTCTTATAAATGTATGTTAAAATGTAATTATTATGAAAAATATATCATTACTACAATATGATGTGTCATTTGGAATTAAAAAGGCCTGTACTTGTATAACTTGGACATGAAGACCGGTATGACTAAATTACTAAATGCATAATTTGGACCAATTTGGTATGTGAGGGCATGTTTATTATATAATATCTCACTTGGGGTGTTTTGAAAATTAATGTTTAAAATGGTTTATGGTTCATTTAAATGGACCCAAGTTGGAATAGGAGGACCCTGATCAATTTCCTTTACTTCATTTTGTGAATTAGAAATTAAACCCATGGTGGTATATTCATTATATGTGGGTGGGTTATTTAAATATTCAACAACCACTTATATGTGTTATATATAAATCTATGATGGTATCCTAATTAACCTATCCTTTGAAATTTGTTAATATAAATTTTATCTTCTTTTGAGATTTATTATATCAAAATTTAGTTAATTTAAATTGCAATTACAACCTAAGTTGTGTTTTCCACTATATATTGGAAATTGAAATCTCCATAAACTAAACCAATTTAAATGAATTATGTGTGATTTAAAATGTAAAAAATGGATTTATAAGATAAATTTACTAATTGTGATAGGATGTAAACCAAATAAAATATTCTTGAAAGGAATACCGATATAACATGAATATGTTTCTTAGTGAAATTATGTAAATGATTTACCAAGAAGTTTTTCCTTATAACCAGTGCTTGAGGTTCTTTAAACTGAGCTGTTTAAATGTTTGAAAAATTAAATATGAATTAGTGTAACATCTTAAACGAAACCTTGATGTGGTGTTCTTAGTTCCGACCCTCAGGTAAGGTTTGTTTAAATATTTCTCTATGTTTTCCCAGTTAAGGGAATCAATATGTTTCCCCAAGGACTATATTAAACTCATTATTTTATAGTACACCTCCTGGTAAACCTATTTACCTCTATAGAAATTACAATTTATAGTTTTAATGCTTTATTTGTTTTGTAAGGGGATAACACGGGGTAGGAACCTCCTTTAGAATTTAAATCTGTTCCAAAAATTATTATGATGAGTTTCTAATATAAAGTGTCATTAGGGTTCCATTTGTACCAATTAAGAATCTTTGTGTTGAAAAAACACCCCCAAGAAGATAGGTGGCCATTTGGAATGTTGAACCTTTTTAGAGATGTGGACATCATATATGAGTGATTTTTGAAAGTTTATACATTCCTAGGGAATGGTCAAATTCTTATTAGGTTCTGTGACCATTAATTTTTTTTAATGGTGGAAAACTCAAGATTTAGTCACCAAGACTATCAATATAACAAGATAATTAAACTATGGGTTTTTTTAAAGGCTATCAAATACTGGGACACATAAGGATGATAAGACTATGGATTGTATCAGTTGACGTGACATTATGTTGATGGAATATTAGGGTAGTATGAATCCATACATGTGGTACCCATAAATTAGGTATAATGGTACATTAAACCATATTATTTCGGTGGAAATGTTATTATGTGAGCTATTATACAACATTCATGGGTAATTTAAATAGTATAATAACCCAGATTTTTATTGAGTTATCAAAGTGCTTAGGGATGACATTGAATACGGATTAGGTGTTTTAACACTATTGATTTTTTAGTTTGGTCTTTAATGCCTGATAATTATTACATACTCGTGTGTGATATGGGGGAGCATCATGTGCACTTTTATGGAAAATATGATCTTGAAAAATTTTTAGGGGATGGTTTTCCTCTCTTTTTGAATTGGAAATTGGTAAAACTGTGTTGGAAACATCTGTGACTAGTGTTCAGTGGAGGATGTAGCACTTTCTATGGGATGAGTTCCCATTCACAAAAAAAGAAAATTAGGACACTCCTATGTTTGGGAGCATTGTGTAAAATGTGTTTTATCATTTCCTTCTAAGTAAAGGGAGAAAAACTATAAAAGTACTTTTTGGAGTGGTAACAATTTCTTGTGAAATCCCATGGGGTAAGCAGTTTGATTTTTATTCTTTAAAATGATACTCAATATAAAATCCAGTTATGAGTTTGGGTCATGTCTGGAAACTAGATTCAGTCTCAGGGTGTGTTGATAACCCATGAATGTAATCCTTCTAATATGATCCGGTTTAGAAAAGGTAGAACAACTATAAAATGGTTGGCTGTGTATGAAACCTTTGAGGACACTATGAGTTAAGGATAAGATATGATGGTTTTTTTTGAAAAAAATCAAATAATACCTCCGTAGTGAGGGTATGATTTTTTATTTATGAAAAACATCAGTAGTTGTTGCTGATATTATTAAATGAAGTTGTCCAGAGGTGGTTTAACTATTACTTTGAATTTTTAGTTTGTTATGGTTGCTTCAAAACCATGCTAGACCATTCATCTTGGATATGATGAGAGTGTATCATGTCTTACTTGTAATCATTGATATCCTCTTAATTTAATCATGGTTTATAGATGATAATGAACCATATCTTAACATTTCCCAGAGTATACTGGGAGAGAAACAATTATATTCAAAGCTAAACAAAGGAGAAAAATGTCTTGTTGGAATGATAAATAGAATATTTTGGAGTTATGTTATGGGATCATGGTTAATATAATATTTGTGGACTTTCTAGTGTGACAGTAGGATTCCAATGTATTAAGATATTATATGGATTCATGGACACTAGCCTATTTATTTAGTTGATTTTCATGAGAAATATCGTTGTTGGGATTGGTTATTATTCTTGATACGTGGCTCTTTCAGCTCTATACCGATGTCTCACTTGTAAAATCATATGAATATACTAACTTGGATAAACTCCTTGGACTCCATAAGTTGATTACAAGGTTACATGATCCTATGGTCAGGCTCATTTCATATCTTTTGGGTGTGAAGATCCAAGGGTACTAGATTGATATGCTACTATGTTCATGTTGAGGCATGATAATAGGAATGATCGATTCATGAGGTGATGTCATTGGAAAATAGTTATGAGGTTTGGAGAATGTTCTTAGACTGATCTTGTGGTGTGTCTTGGATTAAAAGTGTTGAGATTAGGTTTTAAATTAACTTGTTGTGGATGTTGAACACTTTTTGGAAATAGTACATCGATAGTGGGTCAATGTGATTTTCTCTTTTTGGGTTGAATGCGGTAGGTGAAGAACCAATTTAGATATGATTTCCAAATGATATGAGTGTAATGAAATTTTTGTCTGAGTATTTTCAATAAAAATTAATCATTGCTAGGATAAATGTGGTTGGTTGAGAATAAACCATTCAATAAAAATTAGAAACATGGTAAAATGCATCATTATAACACTAAAATCATTCTTAAAATTTCAATTATGAACGTGGCAGTACCAAAAAAAAATATTCATTGAATCTAGAACATATTGAAAGGAATACCTTAGGATACTTGTTAATGGAAATGATGATGTTTTCAAGTATCAAATTTGATGACATTTGGTAAGCACTATCTCGATGTTTCAATTTTTGGTATGAGCACTGGCATGAGTTTCAATAGATTATATATTGTATGCTTAAAGTTATGCTTGAAGGTTTATTGTATGTTTGGAAGTATAAACAACCATTTTATTGGTAATTCAAAACCTATGTTGGTCAGTTTTTGGTTTCATTTTTCCCCCAAGCATCTTGGGGATGAGAAGTTCTAAAGTGGGGAGGTTGTAGAATCCCATGTTTTGGACTAGATAGAATTTACAAAGTGATTTAAAATTTACATTTTTTTGATGGAATGAATTCTAAAAGAATATTCAGGAGGGGAATATAAGACTTGGAACACTTAATAGTAATATTTAGATGGGGTTTAAGGCTCGATATGTGTCTTGTGTGTTTTTTTGAGATTCATGAGCATCAGTCTTCGAGAGCCTATTCTAGGAAAACCAAATTCAAGAACACTGTTATCACACATTTAGTGATAACCATGAACCTCAACTGTATGGGGGGGCATAGAGGGTTTCACATTGTTTTTTAAATGTACACAAAAGTAAAAATGTCTATGCGAGGTATCAATATAAAATTGTAGAGCTAAACCACATAGGTTGTGCATGGTTAGAAAAACCATGAACCCATCCATCATGCCTAGTGCCACATAGGGATTGGGGTCACATGATTGGTGCAAGGTGTTTCCAAAATGTGTTTCCAAAACATTTCCCCTTTAAAAATTAGTTAATTTACAATATTTCCCTTTCCTTATTTAACCCAAAATACACCCCTTTTATCCCTCAATTCTCCGACACACTGGAGGCTTCATGAGCTACCTCTCCTCCTCCCAGGATTTGATGGTTATCGTATTTTAATGGTCAAAATTAGCCAACATTTTTCATACTGGATTAACAATGGGTGTTTGTAGATTTATAAAATCTATCTTGAGTATATTGAATCATTTTTTGATATTTGGTGAGTGAATCAACCATGGTATAATGAGGGTAGTATAATTTCTTTCCCCTAAGGTCTTTCCATATTATAAAATTCACCACTCTACTATAGGCTATAAATCCCATACATTTTCCATTAATATGTAAAATTCATTAAATTAAATGACTAGTTCAGAACCTTGATGTTCTGTAGACCCCATTTACATGGTTGGTGATCGATGAACTCAACCTGAACCACCACTTATGGTGAGTTTTATTTCATGCTCTTGTACCCTCCTTGGTTAGTGATTAAATCACCCCTTGGGTTTGTAATTAAAATTCCTTAACACATTTTAAAATACCATAATAAATTAAAATAGTTTAGAGAAATATCTTGGTCCTTGATATCATTCAATATTCTTGAAATTTTTAAATCATTGAATCATTTTAAATGAATTGGATTGGAATCTATTTAATGAGATGTGTTTTGTGAATTTTATTTTGGCATGAGTGTTTCTCATGGAATTCATGTTGAATATTAATGGAATGTATAATTTCATGGTTTAATTGATATATTTTTTGGATTACATACCTTTTTTTAAGTTTATATTTTGGAAAGGATGATTCTTGGGACGTTGTTATAATATTATTTGAATTATGATAACAAAGGTCCACTATCAGGACCTGACCCAATAAAGCCTGCCTAGCTGGAGATAAGACAAGTGTGACCACCCGAATCCTTCCTTCAATATGAAAAGGGTTGGAGAGTAGCACCATATTGGTATATCACACACATAATTAGTTTTTTCCTAATGTACATACAAACAAACACAAACATATCCAAACCCAAACTATGATGATAAAGTAAAAAAATGATACCAATGCATGTAAAACCTCAATCCAATAAAAATAGTAAAATGATAGTACATGAAATCAATAAATGAGAAAATAAAATCCCACCAAAACTATAAAAGAGTCCAACCTACTCTATAAGAGGGAGACAAATATCAAATGCATCCCCCAAAACAAACCACAATCTTTCTCACCCAAACTATACTTGTCCTTCTCCTAGACCTCCAAGGACTGAAAAAAGGTTTATAAACTCATTAATACATAAAATGTGATGGTATAGCCAGTGAAGGGTTGATTATAAAAAAACCCAACAGAGGACCTTGAAATCACAAAACATAAAGCACTGAGAGTGTAGTCAGATCATTATAAGGAATATAATCACTATATAAGATATAAAAATTAGGCAAACAAGGAGATTACATATATACTCATGATAGAATCTTAGTCTTAAATTGGATTCAACCATACTACCAGACACATGATACTTATCAAGGATTAAATGTAATGATTTTTTGGGATATCTCACTCCTTGATCCATTCTTACACTGATGGAATTTTTATGAGAGTTCATTCTAATCAGACCTCACCAAAGAAGAAATTTGTAAAGATGAAATTATATTGACACATATGTCTCAATGAAAATATTTTGATATAATGATCAAGGATCACACCCAAATTTATAGGAGACATCACAAACCCTACTGAAATATCCTTATGTGATCTTGATACCCAAATAGGGGATCACACCCAAGAATTATAGGGGAAACTTTGAACCCTTATGGAGTAACCCACTAAGGGATCATATGTGCTATGATAATGTGAACCCTACTAGGTCGACCTACTAGATAGGGGATTGATGCCCCATAAATAGTGGTTAATACAATACCATGAACCCTACCTAGAGTATAAGAGGTAATGGTATATGATCACACCCCATGCCACTCGGAGGGACATCAAAAACTCTATCCAAGACTCAAACCATAGAGAAGATCAAATTTTTATTATTAGGATGTAATGATCACTATACCCTCATATAGATATAATATAGAACACACTCAATAGATACTGGTCTATAGGGAAACAGTCTAAGTAAAAAACCTATGATCATACCATAGGGCAGTTTAGAAGGACGAAGGCACTATCATTAACCTTTTTGAGTACCCAGTGTGTCCCAAAGTGGTACATGTTGTGTCTCTATAAGATTGGTTCTACACATGTAGCATTATCACAAAATATTCATTTCAAAAAAATATAAAACATGTACCAATGGTATACGAGATGTAAATATCTTTTTGATAATCAGTGTACCACTTGCCTGTAACCGTGTGCTTCTAGCCATTGGCATGTACTTCAGAAAGTGATGTGTACCTAAAAAAGTTTGTGTATCAGTCCGTGCTAATGTAATATACCCATGTATGTGTTTTTGGACCTATATGTGACCATGTATTTCTAGAGTAGTCTCTGATCCTCCATCCACAGGACACATGGTGTGTAAAATTTAATTTTAGATCCATAACCTGGGGTCCCAAAAGACATGTATCTTTGGATCCCATGTCGTGAAACATAAGATTATTTGAATCATATGGTTATTCTCCAAAAATGCTCGCAATGATTATAATAAAATATGTTTTTATGATCTCCGCCAGAGATTTTAGATCTCATCACTCAAGCCTCATAAGAACTAGAGATTTTATTCAAGTCATCCAAACCGACCAGGAAACCACCACCACCACCTCTTCCATAACATTGCACCAAACTAGGAAGAATGAGAATCAATAGACCAATACAATCCACCTATAATCATCTTATTTCTTTATCACACCTAGATGGAATCCTTGATCATGAACCCCACCAATGGTATTGATCTGTTTCACTAAATAATGGTTGTAGAATGATTAAATTCCATGCATTATTCAAACCATAGGCCAAATGAATTTCCCATGATGAACATGATAAAAAATAATGGCGAAATACCATAAAAATAATAGAGTAAAAACATCATCCATTATTTTTGGTTGGCCTCGATCTAGTTTCATTATAATGATGAATGAATTAACCAACAAATATTCATATCAAACATAAAATAAAACATCTGTCAATGCATGAATCAATAATCGTTAATGGAATTGGTTCATATATGACACAAAATATTAAAATGTGATGAATCTATATAAATCAAATTTATTATGTTAGTTTTGGATTGGTTGTTGATGAATAACACATTAAAGTTGTTCTTGTTTGTGAGATCCACATGTTGTGTGATCATTTCCAATCCGTGGGGTACAAAAATCTAGGATCCACGATACCATCATCCACCAATACTTGTCCCTATTCTCCTTCAAATTTGTAGGGATATGTGGATTACCCTATGGATTGGCTATAATGAGGTTTAAATAAGATAGGGTTAGGTATCTAGGTAAAAAATAACAAAATAGGTAAATAAATATAATTAATTAATTAAATATTTTTATTTTCACCCAAGTCTGAAATATACTTGAAAACACAATGCCTAAAAATTTTATGTCAGATAAATGGTAAAAGAAACATTTAATAATCAACATTTGTATCATATAACTTATCTGAAACTCATTTTAGGTGTTATTTCTTTATTTCCTAAAAACAACATGCATGGGATATAGTATATTTAATATTTTTATTATACCCATAACAAGATCACTAAGACTCAAAATTTCCCACAATCATAGTTAAGGGATTCAAAATTATTCCTTAAAATATCATAATGTTTGACATGGCTAAAACAAATTTGTCAGATTCCCCCCACCTTATGTATTTTCATCATAAAAATGGCTATCAAAAGGGAGGATACCAAGCAATCAATTGGGATTTCCACTCCCAAGAGCTCTCTGAAAGGTTATGTTACAATCAAAAAACACACACCCAAGGGAAAAAATTTCCCAATAAGGGTATCCACATGTCAGTACTCAAATACTACTAGGATGATTGACAACTTTGAGAGGGTAACTCTACACTAAATGTCCAACTCATCTAGGACAACATCATTTCACTAGTCATGCACATGTTTCCTCATTTGCAACATGTTGAAAACACCAAAAACCTAGTGTAACTACAGTAATAGGGTTTAGCAATACAACTCATCACTAAAATAACACATAACATGGAATAACGGACTAAAAACCCTAGATATCACTTATCTTATCATAGAAATACCTACAATCCTCGATGAGTGTAAATCAGTCGGAACACATGATATACTCTTTGAACCCATAGGCTATTTTCCTTGTTCAACAGAAAACATTCAAAATTATTGGGTAGTTCACATACACCTTTGGATGATATGTACCCTTTAAAACCATGAATAGAAAAAACTCGGGGCCCATACACACTATCTCCCAATGGATGTGAAAAGTACTATGATGGCCAACAAGGTCTCCTGAACATGGCCTCAAATGGTGCTACATGGATGATGGATTAATAGTCATTATGATATGAAAACCATAATTATGGTATATGATCCTCCCATACATGTCCCAATGCTAACATGCAAGACCAAATCATGTTAACCATAACATGAATGGTAAGCTTTACCTGTCTAATTTCATGGGTTAGAAAAGATATGCTCAACCACAACAGAGTCCCAAAGCCTATCACATCCTCTCCCTAATCATGAAATGAATATAGAATCATGGTCTAAAATTATAATAAAGGTAATTACATGAAGCTAGACTATATCCTCCATAAATAGGTGTAAAAAAAACTCTATTAAGATCTAATAGTCTTAACCTTATAATATGATAGACATCTAGAGTTAAAATTAGAAACAAGCCACAACATCCTTGGCCATGAAACCAGATGCCAGAGGGTCTTGGTACATCCTCATCCATCCCGAATGTATTGATAAGGTAATGAAACCTCCCCAAAACCTCCTCTCATCGGATGGATGGTGTCATCATCCATCCTTAAAAGGATGACATACTCCCCACCTTGAGAAAATCCATCAAGAAAATTTCCAATGGGTATCTGTTCATGTAAGACCTCACAATTGATATCTCTAAGATGTAGCTCCCAAGATTAATGAAGAAGTGGAGGGTTGAAAACTATGATTTGGATATACACTTCACGATACTCATCATTTTGGTTAAACTAAAAATTGTTGAACAACATCATCAACTCAATCAACTACAATGGATTGAAAACCTTTCTATAAGTATATGCTGCTATGACCATGCCCTTAAATGTCTCTCAAGCTAGAACTACCTTAACATTTACTGGGTCGACTGTCACTCCCATGTCTTGGAAGATATATCCCAAAATGTTAACATCATGAAAATAGAATTTATACTTCAAGATCTTATTATAAATATCATAATCTAAAATAATTTTTAGAACAATAATAAAGTGTCTCACATACTCTACCATTGATTCCAAGAACAAATGGATGTTAATGGAGACAACTACCATGAACTGATCCAAGAAGAAATACCCAGTTGATGAGTCTTGAAAACACAGTTGGAGTTTCCAACACACCAAATGGTATCACTAATAACTCATTGTAACCATAGAGTCTTTTGAAAGGCACATTAAATATATCATCCTCTCAAACTAAGAACAACTGATAACCCATCCTACTAACAAACACCAACAAACCCATCACCCCTGACCACATGATGAATAATTTGGGTCTAACAAGCACCTTAGAAAGTCATACCACTTCCCCTTGAGTTCTTATAGATTTATAGGATCTTTCTGATTTGTTGGCATAGATATTGGGGTCATCTCTTGTTGAATGTCAATAAATAATTCCTCCTCCAAGAGGGGAGGTAATCCAAAAATTTATTTTAGAGAACTGTCCATATCCTTATCCATCACTATAATAAATTAAAATCCCATAACATCCGTTTCTCCAAGGGTAATACTAGCAAAGTGGTGGTAAATATTCCACATCCTCCTAAACACCATCTCATCCAACTCTTCCAATGACTAAACCTTTACCAAAGAAGAAAAAACCTATCCAAATACTAATATAAACATAAACCCTCACTGGTTATAAAAAACTAGGCATGAATAGTAGATAACTTGACCATATTGAGTAAAACATCAAAGGTTCCCATTGAATCTATTGAAAGGTTCCATAAATGTCTCTAATTCCTCTCTTATAGAGTTAAGTCACACAGTAAACAAGTGTACCATCGCCGAACCAATCTACTGGATTCACCAAAAACACAAGGTTTGATCGAGGGAATCAATATGAAATTAAGTCTTAAAGAAGGGGATTGGAAGGAAAAGAGTGGCTCAAGGATATATCAAAACAAATTGTTACAAAGTAGAAAATAAAGATACCACTCCTTGAATCACTCCCAGATCCTCTAGGTCAGAAGCCTCTAGAACCTTTAGCTACCCATGTCCCTAACCTCCAACTCCATGAGCCTAGCATAGACCACCTGAGGGAGGTGGTGTTGTTAATGGATCAGAGAACCAGCCACCTCCTACTACTCTCCCAGCTGCCCCACCATATCTTCCACCTTGAGTAAACCTCTTATCTAACCTCTATTTTTTCCTAGGTGGTCCAGTAATTATTTCCCTATCTATGGAATGATGGGTAGGATAATATTACATGATATTTACACATCCATCACATGCACAACAATTCCTCTACATTAATGGATTGTGCTATCCCTGAGGTCCCCATGAATGACACAACCTCATATTCCACGATATATTTTTTACACCTACTATAAATGGGTCATACTCTCCACTGATCATAACTAATTGTTGACCCAAAATCACACAAGATAAGATTTTTCAATATGCGTCATCATCTATCACCAACATAGCCTTCTATTGATTAGCCTGACATGATGCATCCACCTACACCACCGGAGGTGGGTATACATACTGATCAATAGGTGGAGGCACCAACATTTGTCCACCCAAAAGGGAAACCAGCTTGTGAACAAGTAATGTCTCTACCTAGGTGACACACACCGATGCACTAAGACGGTTGACCACATAACCACTGGAACACCTCCATGTTTTCTAGAGGCTGCCAACTAGTAGCGATGGTATAATATAAATCATAGGGAGACTATTACCCTCTTTATAAATTTAATGAAAAAGTGGAAATAAATAAAAAAAGTTAAAAGATATAACCATAAAAATAAAAATCCAATATCAAAAGATTATCAAAAAAGGAAAATAAAATATCAAAATTTAAAAGTAGATATGCTATACCAAAGTATGTGTCAAGTTTCAAAGTGAAAAATCAAAAGTAAAGAAACTAAGAAATACCAAGTGGGCCCCAACTCCATGTCTAGTCCCTTCATCAATGCTCCATCTCATATCATCCATCTAACATAGGGTCCTTTCCCTTAACCTATCATATAACCATGAAATCTATTCAGATAATGACAAGGTAGCCCAAGTAGCATGTGAGTACAACTCAGTAGGCCACCACCAACGACATCTAAAATAATATACCAAAAATAAAAGTTTATATAGTTGTATAAATAATATCATACAAGAAAAAAATTAAATAGTTTAAATTTATCTAATTATCCTTTATTTAGCCACATAAACCCCTGGGTTGGAAAGGACACTCAAAATCTCAATACCTTTTTCATCAAATGATAGAGTTTTAACCATATCAGATATTCAATTCATAATTATTATAACACATGGGATTTCATTATCCATTTATTCTCAGTTATTCATGATGACCAATTGGACCTATAGTACAATTCCAATCTCATGATCATAGAATGTCGTGTCTAACACCCTGTGGGTATTAGAAGTATCAGTCCTTATCCCACACCCCATGGGTATTGGGAGCATTATTTCCTATCCCATATAATAATATTCTCAAGCATTCACTTAGAACTCTATTGGTATTTGGAGTGCTAGTCTGTGTTTGACAATCATATATCAATCAATCACATATGGGTATTGGGATCCTCGGTCCATGTACCACAGTAATATATTAACCAATACCAAATATCACATGTATCAAAATTTCACATGTACCACAAAATCCCATTAATTAATTTACCAATTAATTAATCCATATAAAAAATATCATGTTCACATCACTCCATAAATTAATTCAATAATTAAGTAATTACATAAAACCCATCAATTAATTCAATAATTAATTGCTCCCATAAACCCCATTAATTAATTATACAATTAATTAATACAATTCAACAATTTCATAATCACAAAAATCCCCATTAATTAATTCAACAATTAATTAATCCAATTCAATTAATTATATAATCAAAATAATATACATTAATTAATTCAACAACTAATTAATCCCATTTCACAATACCAATACCCATTAATTAAATAAATAAATAAATATTCTAATTTCACAATCCCAATATCCCCATAATTAATTCAATAATTAATTATTCCTATCCAATCAATTAAATACCCCCAATTTTTCAATCCCTGAATTAATTAATTTACTGAATTAATTTATTCAATAAAATAAAATAAATTGTGAATCATTCAATACAGATTCTATAAATACATACATGTAATTAAAATATAGACTTTTTATCTGATTAATAGACCACCTACCTAGAAAATAGTGTCAAAAACTAAACAACATATATCCCCAATTTGAGCTGAATAACCCTAATCAAGTTCAAGAATGAAATATTAATTCAAATTCTAGAAAACAAACCAAATAGATTAGGATCTATAAAAACTAGATCTAGATATAAACCCATAAAATATTGGGTAAAACATCCTTATTTTATCTTGAAAGAGGAGAAGGAAAAAGAGAGATCTAATCAAGAAGAAACCATATACATTGGGTGGTTTATATCTTCAATCTCGGATTTGGATCACCAAAAAATGGATGTTGGAAGGGAATAAAATTTATTTAGGTGCCTCCAAAAACAATATTACTTGTTTAGGGACTATTTGGGTCAAAATAGGTTGAGGTACAAGGGGTTTCTAGGTTTCAAAATAAAATCAAGGGTTAATTAAAAACCTCTATATGGTTTCTGGGGAAGTGGTGCCCCATTTTCCAAACTGGGAACCTAAAATATGCACCTATTCTGGGGGGGGGGTCATGGTTTCTCCTAAGAGGCCAGATAGTTTTAAAAACTATTAACCAACCATTAAATCTCTCTTTATAAGGAGTTTCTTAGTTCGTTGGGCTAGGGCACACAATATCTAAAAACTATGAGCCAATCGGCCATTTCCCTTATTCATTCCAATTTTCTCAAAATTTCTCCCCCAAATACCCAAGATAAAACCAAAAAATAATGTACTCAAAATGGAGAAAAAAGATGAACTAAAAATTATCTCTTAGTATATCCATTAAAAGTTGTGAACTTAAAATATTCCCATCTTATAAGAGCTTGTCCTTGAGATATACTTCCCTGAATCTCTATGATTCTAAGTAAAAAATATAGGGCCACTGTGGCCATATATGTACTTATATTTCCAATGTTTCTTCATCCAGACATCATTGTTTCCACAATACATGAACTATCTACAAATTATTTCCCTATAACACTTTTTCATAGTGACCCAACACTCGTATCAGATGATCCTCAAATGAAGTATCTCTCTCATGATCAACATCATCCACATCGTTCATATGATAAATTTCAGGATAATACTACTGAAGTTGTGACACATTGAAAACATCAGGAATAACACTATACTTATGTGGAAGATCCAATCAGTATACCACCATCTAGATTCTCTCGATAACATCAAACATTCCAACAATCATTGGCACCAACTTTTCCTGTATTTTCATCCTATGGTGTACCAACCTAGAAAACACTCACTGGAACACACAATCACCCGCTATAAACTCTTGGGGTCATGGAAATCTATCAAAATATGAATTCTATCTACTAATTTTCATATCCATATGTTTTTGAATCAACTATACCTACTCTAAAGTACCCTACATGGGACTTGATCATACGTACTCTGACTCACCTACCACTATCCAACATATATGTGATCTACATAGCCTGAGAAAATGAGAATCATATGGTTCCATATGTATTGTTTCATAATAACTATTTTCATAGGATAAATCCACCAAATATAGGTTCTTCTACCAGGACACCCCAAATTCTAGGACACATGCATGAAGCATATCCTAAAGAACCTGTGTAGTATGTTATGACTACCCATATGTTTGCAGGTGGAAGGTCTTACTCCCTAAAAATAGTATACCAAGCACTTTTTGTAAGCCTTTCTATAAGAATGAAGTAAAGCATGAGTCATGGTCTAAATAAATACTCTATGGATCCCCGTAAAGATAGAATATAACTTACTTATCTCCCAACTAATACACTGAAAAAGTATACCATACCAGTAAGAAATGCGCAACCATTGTCAAATGGTCCATAATAACCCAAATAGCATCGTTATTTCAAGGCGTCCTAGAGAGACCCACCTCAAAGTCCATATTAATGTAATACCACTTACATTATGTAATGGGAAATGTTCTTAGTAAACCATGGGGTTGTTGATTCTTGACATCACTTGTTGAAAGGTGTAGCATCATGTCATAGACCCTACTATCTCGTTTTTTAGGCTAGGTGACCAAAACTATCATCATTGGTCACTGTAAATTTTTGTCAAACTTGGATGCACCACCCACTTTGAGGAATGAAATTTATGAATCAGATTCTCTTATTTTATCGCTAGCACAACAATAGGAGTTTTAACATAGATATTCTCATCCTCATTTATTTTCTTATCAAAAGGTGTCTCCCCACCTTCAATGATTTACCTCAAGGTCCATCATTCTAGATCCTCATACTCCTGATCACTAATCCATCTCAAAAGTTTATACTCCACTGGAACTGATATGAGATCCATCTACTTCTGAACCTCATGAACCATGAAATGAATCTCAGTGAGTAATTTCATCATTTTTTACTCAGCATTAAACTCCTAAACAACATTAGTCAAGGTTTTACTTCTTAAATAATCAAAAAACTATTTCCCATTCCATGAATAAATTATAGATCAAAATCAACTGAATACATGAACTCAACTCATTTCCACTACCACAGATTCAAATCTCAATGAAAAAATGTAATTTAAGATCTTATGAATTTTATAACTATCAAATTTTCACCCAAAAATTAATATAACCAACACCTTAAATAATAAACAGCTATATCCAAATCAAGGTTTTCAATAGGGGAATTCAATTATTGTGCCCTCAACTACTGAGACCCATATTCAACAACTCGACCCCATATATAATCACAGCTCCAATAACTATCCTAAAAGTGTAATAAAACACTGTGTACTCCTCCTGGGGATTAGTAAAGATAGAAATATGCTATGTTTTCAAGAACTTCGTCAACTCCTCAATATAATTCTCAGATCCTCTAGAAAATTCAAACATCCAACCTCTCTTGTTCATGCCCAAAATTCTTTCTGCCAATCGAAAAACATCCTGGATGGACCTATGTTAATATTAATTTAACCCCAGATAGATAAAAATATCAAAAAAATTCTTTGGCTACTAAGAAGATAATACTTCCTAAAACTTCTCTGGGACCAATGTCACACCTTCTTCAGAGATTATGTGACCCAAGAAGTTCAACTGATCAATCCAAAACTAACACATAGATAAATTGGATTATAGACGAGTCTCTCTCAACATACTGATGGTGATGTCAAGATGTTGGGAATGATCTTCATGATTGTTGGAATGCACTAAGATTTCATCCAAAAAAACTAACACAAACATATCTAGCTACGATTGAGTTATTTTTTCCATCAAGTACAGAAACAATGTTGGTGCATTCATCCACCCAAATAACATTACAATGAACTCATCAAGGCCATACCTATTTCTGAAAGAATTCTTCATTATATCAGATGGTTGAACTCTAAACTGATGATAACCTGATCTCTATTCAATATGGGAAAAGACGAAATCTCCCCCTAACTGGAAAAAAGACCATCAAATCATGGAAGTGTATATTAGTTCTTCACTACCATCCAGTTTTACTTACAATAATCAAAAGAAAATCAGAGATTCATGTCTGCCTTATTAAGAAACAACACTAAAGAACCCCAAGGTGACATAATTGGATGGATAAACCCTTTTTCCATCAACTCTTTTGGCTGAGTCTTGAGCTCCTGAAGCTCTGTTGGTTCCATTCTGTATGATGGTATAAAAATGGGCTCATCCCGCACCATGAGATCAATGGTAAATTATTCAACCCTATTAGGTGTAAGCCTTGATTAGTCTTCAAGAAATATATCCAGAAACCAGTCCCCAATGAGTGGAAAGAAATCTTAGTCGACACCTCTATCATACGTAAAAAAACTATAAACCAGGTATGTGAGGTCCCCCAATTGCTAATGAATTGTCCCTATATGCCCCGCATGGATATACCATTCTCCAAAATGGATTTAATTTTCACCTTTAGTAGATTTAAACATAAATCTACCATTATAAAAATCTATGTTTGCTCAATATGCTACTAACCAGTTTATACCCAAAATTAGTTCAAATCATAACATGTAATGGATGTAATGATCCTAGAGAAAATGATACTACCCATCCATGAGAGAACACCCCTTTTTCAAATAGATGCCTCTACACCGTACTCCAAATGATGTATCTATCATAATTACCTCAGTCAATAATTCCAAAAATAACATCAAACTATTCCCAATTTGTGCAGATATAAAAGAATGAGTGGCACCAATATCAAATAAGGAATTATCTAGCATAGAATCAATATGAATAGTACCACCAATTATCAAAGGTTGAGCCTCACTATACACTAGAATAGGCTAAACGATATGAAACTATCCAACTCCCCTTCCCTATGATAAAGTTTGAGTCCCCTTATCTAAACCACTCTAATGATATAGGCTCTATTTCTTATAATATCCTCATCCACTTCCTTTACCTCCATGGTGAGTAGAACTCCAAATTCTAGACTGATATGACGTATAAAATCCCCTTAAAATTATCTTGTTCTAACTAACTCCTAAATCATTCCTCATCTATCATGGGTTCTTGCAGAACCCCTACAGATGAACCATCTTGTCGTAGGATCAATACTCTACCAGTGGTTGGGGACAATTTTTACAAAAGTGGTCAGGCCTACCACACAGGTATAAAAGTACTCAGGTAAGATCCTGTGTAACTAACCCCTATGTATATATACTATACATACCACTATCCTATGTAACATTCTTACAAAAACACTTCCTACTCTCAGAAGTCATATCTTCTGATATTCTCGTAAAAACCACATGTTTTCCACTGTATGCCTCCTTCAATTTCCCATCCGATATGAGATCCTAATTCACTACTTCAGAAAACATATTTACCCTGAATATATTAAAATATGACTTAGTTTTACATTTAATACCATAATAAAACCACTTTTACACAGTAGCCTCATCTCCTACCAATGATGGAATGAAGCACTGATTTTTTTTAAAATGTATAGCATAGTCCATCACAAACATTCTACCATAATTCAGTCTCATGAACTTATCTACTCTCTCCTTCGTGCGAATATCATGGGCAAAGTTAACCAATAACATATCCTAATATCATTATACTACATATTCTACAACTATCAATCCTATGTCTGGATGTCCCACCATCAATTCTCTTTACCACATAAAATGTAATCATCCAATTTGACTCACTTTTTAGCAGGAGTGTCAAAATGGTCATGTATTGTCTGTATAGACACAAATTAGAACTCAAATACCTCGGGTCCACCCACCTTGATAAATGTCTGAGGGTGTTGCAAATGAATCTCCCTTTTCTGACCAGACATGATTTATATGACCCACCCTACATCTCTTTCCAGGAACTATAGAAATTGAGAAATGTTCTCATGGAACTGTTATCCAGCTTCCTCACCTAACACTGCTAGTGCCTCAGGTTCCACCACTAGAGGATCATCCATTTCCATGTCCTCTTGTCATCCCCTCAATAAGAATCACCATGTATGCATAAATCTAAAATTACAAACAAAAAACTTATTACAAACAACACAAAAGTAATACAATTATAAGAATTCACAATAATCCATAAAAAGTAATTTTCCCCAAACCCCACCACATGGTCAAAACGGAGGCACTATCACTACCCTTAACCATCCTGTATCTAGGTAATGGTTAAGGAAGGGTAAAATCATTCTCATTATTCATGTTTCTCATTAGAAACCAATTTATTCACATTTTTCGTCATTTATAATTTTTAAGTTCATTTTAGGAACCTTTTTCATTTAAAATACACTAGTATGGAAAACAAATTATGTTCAACAACTTACTAAATTTTTTTTTCCCATGCATGCTGTAAATAATGACGGCCAAAAAAATATCTAAGTGCCAAGAATGATGTGTGAATACCCAACTCTCATGGAATACCTAACCATGAGTGAAATATCAAAAAATATCAAAAAAGATCACATCACACCCTAATTAAATTACCCAAGGTGAAACAACATCCAAATATAACTACAAAAATAAAGGAAAAAATCCCACCTAAGGTACTTGGGTTTCCCCCTATATATGATTCAACTAATCCAATTCACAAGATCATGTCCTATGCCCATATATTTCAAATATACTATCTACCTTTCCCAAATATCATGAAAAAATAAAACAAAAGAAAAATAGACTCGTATAAAACCAATTAAATTCCTAACCTCGGTGCCACACACATTTTCCCTGAGCTGGTTAGTCACATGACCTTAGGAGTGCCTTTTCATATGCCTGAGGATGCTGACTAGTAGTGAAGGTGTAATATTGATCATGGGGAGAATATATGATCTTTATCATAGTAATAAACCAGTAAAAAAAATTAAAGTATAACTATAACTAGAATAATCAAATATCAAAGTAGGAACAAAACTATAAAACACAATTTCAAAATAAAATAGTAGATATTTCATTCAAAAAGTATGTATAAAGTGTCAAAATAAAAACTCAAAAATAAATATATAGAATACTCCCAAGTATCCTTCAATATTAATTATGGTTCCATCATATTTGATCTGTCCCATATTAGCCATCTAACATGGGGACCTTACCCTAAACCTATCCTATAACCATGAAATATATTCAGGCACCCCAAGTAGGGTGTGAGTACAACCCAAAAAGCCACTACCAATGGCCTCTAAAACAATATCCAGTCAATAAAAGAGTATTCAATTGTATAAATACTAAAATACAGAAAATAAAGTAAACAATTTACATTTATCTAATTATCCTTTATTTAGTCTTATAAACCCCTGGGCTCCTGAGGACACCCAAATTTTCAATACCCACTTCATCCCATGTCGAAGTCTGAACCATGTCACATATTCAATTAAGAATTCATTATAACACATGATCTTTAATTATCCATTTCAACTAAATTAATTTTCACATCCAATTGGAACCATAGTCCAATGAAAATATCATGGGCATAGAACATCATTTCTTGAAACCAATGGGTATTTGGAGCATCATTACCTATCCCACACCGCATGGTTATTTGGAGAATCGGTCCCTACCCCATATAATAATATTTTAATTCATTCCCTTTGTACTCTATTTTTATTTGGGGAATCATTCTATATCCCACACTCGTAATTGAAATTCTAAAATTACATATACATAATTGAAATCAAGACAATGCGATTTTAATAACAGGCCACATACAATGATACGAGTGTCAAATACTGGCTAATGGACATCCCGAATTTGATTTGAATAAACTTATTCATAATAATGAGTGAGATATTGATTCATAATTGTGAAATAGGATCAAACAAATCACGATCCAAAAATATAAACCCTTTCCAAAAGCAGATAAAACATACCTCCTTTATCTCGAAATAGGAATAGGAGAGAGAGATCTAATTGAGAAGAAACCACATACATGGGGGTGGTGAAAACCATAAATCTGGGATTTGAATCAACATGAACAGTGGTTATAATGGCTTGGAATCCATTTTAGGTCCTAAAAAAATATAACTTGTTTATAGTAGAGTTCGGTAGAAATAGGGTGAATTTCAAGGGGGGGGGTGAGGTTTTAAAATCTGTTTTTTGGGTAAATTAAAACCCCATGGATGATTTTTCGTGTAGGGGTGAGTAGTTTTACAAAAAATGAACATAAACCATGGGATTATTCTTAGCGGGGGATTGATATTTCTTAATTGGGTACACAGTTGGAAAAATCATGAACGAGCCATGAAATATCACTCTATGAGGGGTTGTACAGTTTTTTGGGCTAGGGAAAATAGTTTGGGAAAAGTGTGCACCAATCATGAAGTACTATTATTCCAAAAGCATTTCTCAAATTTTCACCCAAACACACCCTAGTTAAAATCCAAACAATATGTACTAAAAATCCAATAGAGTACGATAAAACGAGTTTGAGACATCTGCAGGAAAGGTCTGGATCATAAAAAACATGGTATTTTATGGTGGCATCATCACCCATTGAGTCATAATCTAGACAATTCTATAGAAACCTCACTGGATTTCATCATGGAAAAAACCATAAAGAAGACAAGACATATTATGGTTAATGAGTATATCTATGGAGTAGACTTAAGAATGACACATAAACCACAACCCATTTCTATATGATTCATGTTCTATTATATTCCCTATAATCAATTTAAACTTGTACCAATTCAGTAATAAGATTATAAATGTTTTGGTGAAAGGTTACATCTATAGCCACCCTATCAGCAAACTCATTGGATTGATTTTCAAATATGAAAAAATTTAACACAATTTGTAGAAATCCTAAACCAATATAACCACTAGACAAGGTCTATATTTTAGTCCTAAGGGAGAAAAAACTCCTCTGATACTTCTATCTCAGGACCAAACCCACCAGGTCCTGCATGGCTAGTGATAAGATCAGTGTGACAACCCTCCATGACTTCCTCCAATAATCCAGGGGAAAGCGATCTACACCGAGTAAAAATAACACACACATGTGGGGTATTATCCAAATACACACACACACACACAAATATCCAAGCCAATATATTACAGAGAAAGTAAAAAAGGATACTAATGAATGAATAACATCTATCATAGAATTAGATTCTGGACAATTCACATGAAATCAATAAATCTAAAAATAATAGATTACCAAAACTAAAAATCAGTCCAACCTACTCAGGTGGAGGGGGAAATGTAAAATGAAATAATCGACATGAACAACAATTTTTCTCATCCAAAATATGCTAAAGATTCTTCTGGTCCTCTGAGGACATCATAATATGGAATTTCATCTTCATAAGACACAACATGTACATTAATAAACCATATAAGGGTGATTATAACAATAAATATACGACCAACTAATGTCATCAACCATAAATCATCAAGAGAGTAGTCATCTCATCATAAGGAATGCCAAAGAGGATATAATAAATAACAATAATAACAAAAGAAGAGCCTAAATACACTCATGATATCTCTTAGTCTCAAATCTATCTCCGCCATACGACCAACCACATGATACTGATCAAGGTTTGAAGGTAATGCCCATCCAAGAGATCTCACTATTGGAAAATTGAAATTTATCCACTGATATATAGACAAAATTTTCCAAAACTATGGGTATAGGTTTCTATGCTTTGGATATTATCATAGTTTAGAAAAAACAGTGCCTATTGGTACAATTTATCACCAAGATATAAGAAAACCACGGCTATAGGTTTTTTGGTTCAGGCTATAGCCATGGTTTTGGAAAACCATGCATTTAGGTACCTGTATATAGCCATAGTTAAAGAAAACAGTGGCCATAGGTTTCCCTTGATAAATGCATGAGATGTCATATAGCCCCATTTATGTACCTATTTCCATGGTTACAATATATATATATATATATTTAAAATATACATATTAATACATAAATTTGATGTAGTGTGGTGGTTAAGTGCCTCATGTAGAAAGAAGTGGTTGGGGGGGGGGGGGTTCAAATATGACTTCTCACATCTTATTTAGAGCCCATTTTAAGGGTTTGAAATCATGGAAATAACCCTTTTTCCATGGTTTCAAACCATAACTATAACCTTATTTCTAATATTTCAAACTATGGATATAGTTTTGACCCTATAGCCACACCAACAGGATCTACAACTATAAGGACCATGCATATAGGTAATATAAATGGTTTATACATCTATATCAATGGTTTTCAACCGTGGATATATCTAAATTTTCTAGTTGTATCTCAGTCCATGAGACATTCTAACACTGATCGCGTTCATCTGAAAGGCCTTGCCAAAAATACCATGAAAAAAAGAACTTGATAATTCTATAAAGTTATTGATAAATAGGTCTTTATACATAGATATCCATACATATATATAGGATCACACATAGAGATATAGGGGACACCGAAAACCCTACTGAAACATCCCACTAAGATATCAAAAACTAGATAATGGATCACACCCAAGACGAGTGGGGGACATTTTGAACCCTTATTGAGTTCCATTATAAGTTGGGGATCTTACACATTATAATATAAAAAACCATACTAGGTTTTTCAACTAGATAGGTGATCAACACCCCATGAATGATGGTTATTATAATACAATGTACCCCACCTATAGTACAAGAAGGAATGATAGAGGATCATACCTTGATTCAATCAAAGGGACACTGCAACATCTATCTCAGCTAAAACTCATAGAGAGGATCACAATACTTTTATTAATATCTAACATTACAGTGTAACATTTTTTGGATAATCCAAGGGAATACACTCAAATTATACTGGTATACACTGAAATAGTCTGAAGGAAAACACTCAAGATCATACTAGATATTTGTTGAGAAGGATGAAGGCTCAAACCTGCACTTGTAGGAGTACATGATGTTTCCCAAAGGGGTAAACATCCTGTCTCTATAAGCTTGTAATTTTCAATATCTTTCACTTAGATGACATGAATTTACAAAAATACAAAAAATTTCCCATTGTCACACAACATGTAAATTTATGTCGGAAAATAAATGTTCTGCCTACCCCTACTTATGTGTCTGGCCATGAACATGCCTGTTCACTCCTAAAGTACATGCCAATGTTCCATCCATGGGACATACAATGTGTGACATGTGTTACATGATGCGTGATATTTAATTTTATATGGAAACCCTAGATTTGTAGCCAAGGGACCCAAACATTGCGTATCGTTGGATTAGATTACATGTAACATAGGATTTTCTTTAATCCATAATTTTTCTCCATGCATGGTTACAACATAATCACCTCTGGTTCCACCACCGATCATGATCAGAGTTCACAAATCCTCTCGTCTGATCCTAACTATCACTAGAGATTTTATTATGACCATTGAAACCAATCAAGAAACCATTATTATAACCCATGATATTTCCATGAATCAAAACATGAAGAATTGGATTCATTAGACTAATGTGATCATTCTATGATATTCCTCTGTTATCATCACTCCTCGATAACATACTTGATTGTGAACAAAACCCATAATATTGATTTGTTGTTCCAAATAATGGTTAATTAATGATCAAGTACCGAGTATTCCTCGAACCATAGGGAAAAATATTTCCCATGATGAATAGTTAAATAAATAAGGGAGAATTTTGAAGAACATAGAAGAGGAATGAATGTTAGACACTATTTAAGTTGACCTCAATTAATTTCCAATATAATTAGGAAAATATTAACCAAAAAATAATTAAATCAACCATAAAATAAATAAAACATCAATGCATGAATCTATCATTATTAGGGAAGTTGATAAAAGTATGATACATGATATTAAAATTAGATGAATCCAAATAAAACAAAAGTCATACCTTAGGTTTGGATAAATCACCAATGAAAAAATAATATGTGTTTTTGTTGTTGGTGATATCCACAATTTGTGTTTTCATTAGCGATCCTTGTGGTATCCAAATCAATGATCCACAATCCCATCATATTCCATTGCTCTTCTTAGCTCCCATCCTAATTCTCAGGGTTATGTGGATAACCCTATGAATTGTCTATAATTATGTTTAAATAGTGTAGGTCAAGTCCAATTCATTTCCAATGAAAAAAAATATTAAATTTAATTAATTAATTAATTATATTATTTTTTCCCATGATAAAACTATTCAAAATTACATGACACCGAAAAAGGTTATGTTGTACCTAGGGTAAAAACATCATTCCAGACTCAACGATGATCTAATATTTTTGATCCAAGAACTCCCATGAAATTTATTTCATTATTTGAGAATAAATAGAAAGTGTGATATAATATATTGAACATTTTTATTATATCAGCACCAGGATGATTGAGCCTCTGAAGTTTATGATATATCAGCACCTGGCTCAAAAAATGTTCTTTGAAATACTCTAAATTGCTACATAGAAAAAATAGGGAAGTTATATCCACTGGACCTTGAGTGATGATGTATTCTTATTAATGGACTTCCAAGGATAAGTGATCATATAGAAAGTGGGATTTCCTTGTAAATAATTATTATAGAGGGAACTTTTGTATGGATATGTACATGGAATTTCAAATAACCTTGGTCGATGATACTGGACAAGGTGTTAAACATTACTTGGGTTTCTTAAGATGATATTCCACACTCCCTTGATAGAGATGATGGGAATATCCCTTATCATTATTACTTATAACACACTACATGACGTCTAATATTATTAATGATACATAGGCATGGTGTCCATTATTAGTCCATGATACTTTTATAATTATACATGGATGCTTGAGTTATGCCTCGGTTCTTGGTTAGTATTGTGTATATTTATATATGTAAATATATGTTATTACATTAATTGTGAATACACACACACACATGACTATATAAATAAACTTATATACATGAGGAGACTTATTTAGTGTTATTATGTCATAGTTCGAAGTAGGTTTGGCCACCCAGGTGTCCTTTGAGGAACTCGGGCCATACATATTTAAATTAAATTTTTTATTGCCTTATTGATATGATATTTACACTATTGTAGCTTATATTAATATAATATATTTAATTATAAACAGTCAGTGGTGACCTATATATTTTATCTCACACCCTATTTGGGACTCCATTGCATTGGGGTACCCTAATAGATCCCATGATTTCAGTGTTAGGTTTTGGATTCAGCTTTCTCACAACATTTCATATCATTCTATTCTTCTAATAATTCATATATTAGGACCACATGATTGAGTTGGTGATTGGGATGCCCATGGAGATAGGTCTTAGGGATTATATTCTTTTCATTATGAATTTATTGTATAACGTTATATATGTATAAATCCTTGTATATTGTAACATCACGTGGACAAGAATAGTTGTGTATTTGGAGTTTTATATTATATTAATATTTTATTCATTGTTTGTTATTATTATATTCCACTACTATGTTTTTCATCCAATTCCTTTTTTTCTTTATCTATTATTTATTTCATAATACTTATTAATGATCTAGAGGTTATATTATCTCAAATGTACAACCATTACACCAACATTTATAGTCGAAAACATTTGGTGTATGGGTTAGAGTACATGATTCCATTGGTGATCAGCTCCATTATTGTTTATAGAGTGGTCTAGGTCTAGATGTTACAGTTGATATCATTGGATTATGTCCCCAATTAATCATAATATTCAAAAAATAACGTTTATATAAATGAAAAAAACTTAAAAGGATCAACAAAAATTTTATTGGGGATAATTACCTTTTCACCTTGAATTCACTTATTTAAAATCAAAAAATTTTCCAAATATGAAGGAAAATATTTTCTTTGAAAGAAAATTTTCAAAATTTTAAAGTAGGTTTCAATTTATTTGTGTTAATTAATGTGGGATCTTCCTTTAATGCCATGTGTGTTAAGAATATACTACCACCACTTTTTTGAGAAAAAGTCAAAAATAAATATTTCAGAAAATTAATAGATTATTAATACAATTTTTTTTTCAAAAATTAGAAACATGGGTAAACATGTCTTTATTAAATCATTTTAGAAAAGTAAGTATATTTTTAAAATATTTTATTGAAAATATGGACATGGAAGAGAAATGTTTATAACCGAGTAGTAAAACATTTTCAATTTTCCTAAAAAATTTATTTTGGAATATTGATTACAAAAAGAGAGGAAAATAAAATAAAAAATTATAATTTATTATTTTATAATATTTTTTAATAAATTATTACTCTGGAAAATTGGAGGATTATTCACAAAATTTTACTTTGAAGAAAATAACATTAATTAAATTCAATTATAAAAAAATTACATATTTTCAATATATAATATTAATCTAGAATTTTAACACCTGAGATTTTATGAGAAATATTTTGTTTTTATGTATAATGTTATATAAAGTAATCTTTCACTACACACAACACTGTATTGGCTTGCGTGACATGCAAGAACAACCTTCCTCGATAGCTTGCATTGTACGCAATACCGAGTTTCACTAAACAACGATATGTTATTAAAATATTATATAAACAAGTCGTTATGAATAGTAATACCCAATTTTTAAATTTTTTAAAATTTTATCTTTCAAAATGGACTCCATTTTTGGATTCAGAATATCGAAATTATCCTATGGTTAATTTTTGGTATTTTTCTGAAAACTTTCAATTTTTGATGAATAGTGAAAACACTAAGTTATTAGTTAAAACCGACTTTTTATTTAAATAATAATAATTTTTTTTAAATTTATTTTAAGTAAAAATAGATAAATATTACCTATATAAGTTAAATGTAATTAATTGGAGTCATTCTATAATAATTTTAGACATATAAAAATTTTATTGAACTTTTCACTGTCTTTTACCCACCTCCTAGGAGAATTTTTAAATTTATATAAAACTTAATTTTATCGCTTCTGTGAGTAGAATTTTGAAAATCCGAGAGACATAGTTAATATCAAGGAGTAATATGTGATTCAATAAGATAAAAATAATTTTTGGTGAATAGTATCTTTTTACTTGTATTTACCACGGTTAAAAGTAAATAGGGTAATTAAGGGTAAAAATGATATTATTATTACCCTTACACATGTCCTAATTCAATTTTATAACTTTAATTCGACCAAATAAAAATTTAGGAATAAAAGATGACCATTTAGGTCCACTTGTTATAGATTAGGACATTTATTATTATTTTATTTAAAGAAGTGTTAAAATAGTTAAAATCAATGTTTAATAACTATTTTTTTTAATATAGGGTTATAAATTAGATAAATTTGACTATAATTATTCATTATAAAGATAAAAATATTTCCTACATAATGGTATTTTATTTATAATTTTTATACATTAAATAATTTAATTTATTTATGACACAATGATGATGCAGTAATTACTTTATTAATGAAATATTAACATAATTGATGTTATAAATACCCAATGAAATGTAATTTGAGACTTTTTATAAATTACAATAATATTATAGGTTAATATGACATGTTAGTATTGATTTACGTAACTTTTTTCAAACTAATCATGCTGTTATGAGTTTCACAAAAATGAATTACCAAATAGTGTCAAAATTGACATAAAATGGTTTTAAAAAAACATATTATATTATTAATTGTTATTTTTTTCCTAAAAATATAAGGTTTGGAAAAATGACTTATATAAGGTTATATATATAAATAATGAACAACATGGGGTTCGTTTGGCTTGTTATAATTTGTATATTAACCATATAGTGTAAGAAAACAAGAAGACACAGTAAAAGTAAAATTATTTAACTTAGAGTTAAATCTAAATGATAATTTTAAATTAGTAACCTAAACTTGTATAAAATATATTGGTTGAGAGGATTTATACCCATACCCACCTTATCTTCGAAAGATATCAATTTTGAGTTATCAAAAACCAAATACGACTTTATAATAAAACAATATTTTATGTTTTTCCTAAGGTTCCCCTCTCCTCCCTTATAAAAGGGAACCTCCTACCTCTCCTCATCACACCACTTTGAGCCTTCAAGCTCGGCCAAACCCTACCAATTTCTCTTCTCCAATTCAATAGAAACATCCAAGAGGTCCTGTTCTTCTTCAAAGACCATATTTAGTGCTCTAAGAGGAGGTTAAGAAGAGGCGCTTCAAAGAAGAGGTAATGTCCGTTACCGATTCTTTCAAATTTATTTCTTCTTCTACTTCCTATTATTTAGTTGTTTCATTATGAAGTAATAACATCAGTATCACTCATATAATGATATGTTATTATAAAAATTAAACAACCCTATTTCACCTTCTATCCATCCTATGGAAAATGAAATCCCCGCGATTGCGTACGTACGGAATACCTTCTCCATGCTGTGGTGTAATCTGTTTTCCACCACCACCTTACTTGGACGGGTATAATGATGTAAAGAATAACTATATATAATTATTTTAAAGTGATATTTATTATGAAATAGTATACATACACTTCAATTCGATTCCACGATTATGAGAATGATATCAGCGCTCGTGCGTACGTTCGACCTACCATCTCCACGATGTGATGCGACTCGTTCTACATGATATTTGTTGAATAATGATTATATAAATGGATTGAATGAATAAATATGATATATGTTACACTAATACCATTCTATAAATGAGGTATCTATAACCTAAAAATAAGAATAAGAATTTATTCGACAAGGCATGCATTAGAACACAGAGCAATGAATACCCGGATAACAAGTAGCAATCAAATATTACTAATAAGAAGATAAGAATATGACCATGTATGATATCATAAAAATGAATATTATTTTTTAATAAGTTAATGAAATTTTTTAAATCACTATACAGGAGGTTTGGACACGTACAAATCTTACTGGACCTGAGGTAAGGGAAAATATCACAATCTCATTTTTATCTGAGATTGTTTATACTTATGAGTTTACTGGGGCATATTTATCATCCACATCCATGTTTCCTCAATATTTAATATTATTTATATCCTCCTACAATTTTTTAAATCCAATATTACTCATTGGTGAGTTTTAGTAAAAGATATTAAAGGAATCTTTTGTTGTTTTTTTGTACGAGGTACTTTTTTACTTTTCCGGCCAAAGTACGAGAAAAATGTTTTTTTAAACTTATACGGCATGAATGGATTTTTATGATTTCATATAACATTATTTCCATGAATCTTCCTTTACAAGTTTTGATGTTTATTTTTAATCAACTTCTTTTAGTTTAAAATTGTATGACATGTTAAGAAAGTAAAAATGTTTTTGAAGTAGAAAGGATATTTTCCTCATGAATGGAGTTCAAGAATTTAATAAAAATTATTTCCCATCTAAGATAATATAGGGTTATGTTTCTATCCCTATTATTACATTTATTTGATTATGTTATGATGGAATTATTTTTATGATGTCCTTTTATATTATATGGATTATGTTATGATGTTTAAGAATCCCATTTTTATTACATGGGTTATGCTATGACGTATGATTTATGATCTTGTGACACACATAATAATGGTATCATTGTGAGATGGGTGGGACCTATATCTCCATCCAATGCATTGTGTAAATATTCATATCTCAGGAGATAGATATGGATGGAACGACATGTTAATCTGGTTCAGTGAAACAGGACTGAAACGAGGAGTGAACTCGGTTCAGAAATGGACATTGTTCGCTAAGATAGTCTTGGAAATGAGTATTGACTACTAAGAAATGATTCTCCATGAATATGTGTGTATTCCACAAAGGTTCATGTTTTATGTTTTGATTATGTAGATTACCTTATACTATTATGATTGATCCCATGTCATGATATTATGATCTCTTTTGTAGGATAAGAGTTTTAAAATGTTATATTATTATGAATATGATATGATTGATATTTCCTTTGTTTACCCTTACTGAGCATTTGAGCTCACCCTTTGTATGTTTTGTTTTCCCCAGGTTAGGAATAAGGGTATTAAGTAAGATATGCCAAAAGGGACTCTAGATATGATAAAATAAAAGGGAGACAATGTAGATGATTTATGAACTAGTTGTTTATGTTTCCCAGTTTCTAAAGACACTATACCTACACGGTCCTTTCATGGTTATGCTATATGTTTTAATAAGTGTGCATCAATTTTGAACTAATAACAATGTATGTAAAGTATGGGTCATTATAGTTGTTATTAGAGTAATGGTATAGTCAACCTTTGGAAACTAGGATGTGAAAGCCTTAGTAAGAACCCTAAGGATATGTTGAAGCATAGGACAAAATCTTAGTGTTTTAGAAATGGCCATGAATAACCTATGATAAGACCTTAAGTGTGAAATTTTATTCTTGATTATTTGTTTTTACTATTATGATTAGTGTTTCTCATACTATGCTTATTGGTTTTAGTCAATGGCTGGAACCCGAAGGAACCGTGTTAATACTGAAAGCGATGGGAAATGCAATGATTGTCCCCCCCGAGCAAAAAAAGTTATGGGAGTTTGAATGAAAAATCTTGTAGCCATTCTCACACAACTTTCTCATGCTATGAATCATGAAAGACTTCCAAACGGGAAAAGGAAGGAGCAACATTCTGTTGAATCCTTCATGAGGCAGCGTCCACCCTCATTCAGTGGGTTTACTGATCCATTAGTGGATGAACAATGGATCAGTACCACTGAAAAGATATTTTCAGCTCTTCAATGTTTTGAACATGATAATGCCATCTTAGCAGTTTATCGTTTGGAAGGTGAAGCTGATCAATGGTGGAATCTTATCAAGAATACGAGGACAAGATATGAAATTGAGTCCATGGAATGGGTCGAGATCAAGAACTTATTTTTAAATAAGTACTTCCCTCGTATTATTCGAACATAGATGGAGAAGGAGTTTCTTGAACTAAAGAAAAAGGATGATGAATCTTTTGGTACCTACGAAGAAAATTTTACAAGACTTGCAAGGTATGCTTTTGGAATTATTATCCAACCTGGGAGTAAGATCGATCGATTCTTTAGTGGCTTAAAACCAAGTCTCCTAAGGGCATTAGCCATTAGAGACTTCAATAGCTATGAGAAATTGTTCGATGTGCTCTCAAGGTTGAGACGGAGATTGGAGTAACCCTTCAGTCATATGGGTTTGATAAGAAAAGGAAAATGGATTTAAAAGTGAGATCTAAAGACCACACTGAAAAGAAGATGAGTTTTCTCTTATGATCAAAGTGTGGAAAGAAACATGGAAGAAATTTTCTAAAAAGGACAAGTAAATGTTTCAAATGTGGAAAGGAGGGACAACGAGCATTTGAATGTTGCAGTGATGGGAAAAAGATGTCTAGTGATGTGAGCAAAGAAAAGGCTACACAGAGTGCACCTCCTACACTTAAATGTTACAAGTGAAAGGAAATTGGGAATTATGTGAATCAATTCCCTAATCCAATGGTTATTGAAGATGATCAACAACAACAAACTCTTAAGGCCAAAGACAAAGGAAAGTCACATGAAATTTCTATCAGCGATGTGGAGTAAGATAATGAAGTGGTGAAAGGTAAACTTACCATCCACTCTAAAGTTGAAAATCTTTTATTTGATTCTGGATCCAACCACTCTTTTATTTATGAATAATTTTCTAAGGGTATCCCCGTATTACCTCAAGAATTAGATGTTGAGTTAGCTGTGACAACCCCTAATGGCACAACAACCACATCAAAAGTTTATAATTTGTCTCCGATTGAAGTTTGTGGGAAAGTGCTTCCTACAAATCTTGTGATCCTTCCTATAGTGGAATTTGATGTGATTCTTGGCATGGATTGGCTTTCTTTATATGGAGCTCATATCAATTTCCAAATAAGGGAAGTCACATTTCATATTCCAGATCAATCTATGATCGTCTATCGATGCAAAGATGAACATAACCTTCCAGTGGAAATTTCTTCCATCTTATGGGTCTTGATCCACTAAATGAAGGTTATTTATCTCAAATGGTTGGAGAGAAACTCACGATTAAGAATATTCCCATTGTACGAGATTTTGATGATGTCTTTCCAGAGTAATTTCCAGGTCTTCCACCAAATAATGTAGTTTAGTTTTCAATATTACTCATACCAGGTTCTATGCCCATTTCAAAGACACCTTATAGAATGACCCCAATTGAGTTGCAGGAATTGAAGAAGCAAATCCAAGAGAATCTTGATAAGGGATTAATATGCCCTAGTGTGTCACCTTGGGGAGCACCTATTATGTTTGTTAAGAAGAAATATGGATCAATGAGACTCTGCATTGATTATCGAGAACTTAACAAGATCACTATCAAGAACAAATATCCTCTCCCACGCATTGTGACCTATTTGAACAACTATGTGAAGATCAATACTTTTCCAAGATTGATCTTCGTTTTAGGTATCATCAATTAAGGGTAAAAACGGAGTATATACCCAAGACATCTTTCCGTACAAGGTATAGACACTTTGAATTTATAGTGATTCCATTTGGTCTTACTAATGACCCTGCTATCTCCATGGATCTAATGAATAGAGTCTTTAGAGACTATCTTGATCAGTTTGTGGTAGTCTTTATAGACGATATTCTTGTCTATTAAAAGATCAAGGAAGAACATGAAGATCACTTAATAATTGTATTAAAGACCCTGATAAAGGAAAAGCTTTTTGCCAAATTTACCAAATGTGAATTTTGGTTCCAAAAAGTTGCATTTTTGGGTCACATAATCTCAATAGAGGGGATATCTGTGGATCCAGCAAAAATAGAGGTTATCGAAAGATGGTCGAGACCAACAAAAGTAACTGAGATCCAAAGCTTTCTTGGTTTGGCTAGATATTATCGACGTTTTGTGAATGATTTTTCATGATTATCTAATCCACTCACCAGGTTGACTCAAAAATGAGTTAAGTTCGTTTGGACAGAGGAGTGTGAAGAGAATTTCGAGGAGTTAAAAAGAGGGTTATCTAGTGCTCCTGTGCTCACACTTCCTTGTAGTGGAGAAATGTTTGTGATCTACAGTGATGCATCCAAGAAGGGATTGGGGTGTGTTCTCATGAAAAATGATATGGTGATAGCTTATGCCTCACAACATTTGAAAACTCATGAGAAAAATTACCCAACTAATGATTTGGATTTAGCTGCAGTAATCTTTACATTAATGATTTAGAGGCATTACCTTTATGGTGAAAGGTGTGATATTTATACTGATTATAAAAGTTTAAAGTATATTTTCACACAAAAGGAGTTGAATATGTGCCAAAGAAGATTGTTGGAGTTGATTAAGGACTACGACTCCTCAATTCATTGTCACCCTGGGAAAGGAAACAAGGTGGAAGATGTATTAAGTCGACAAGACCATGCTAGCTTATCCATGATGAGGATCATAAAAGATCCAATATTTATGGATTTAAAAAGGATGGATCTTGGAATTATAATGGAAGGGGAAAAATTTTATCTTTCTCAAATGAATTTTCAACCATCTATACATGTGAAGATTAAAGAGGCACATAAAGAAGATGTAGAGTTACAAAATAAGGGGAGAAATGTTCCTGAATTGAACCTTGATTGTGATGGGATAAAAGGTATCGAGAATTAGGTTTATGTTCATCCCATCCCAGAATTAAAGAAGGAGATACTGGATGAGGCTCATAGTTCTTCCTTCTCTATTCACCCTGGAAGCACGAAGATGTATAGGGACCTGAAAGAGTACTTCTTGTAGGATCGCATGAAAAGAGATGTTGCTGAATATGTCTGTCTATGCTTGGTTTGTCAGCAAGTTAAAGATGAGATAAAAAATGTTAGGGGATGTTAAAACCATTACCAATACCCGAATGGAAATGGAAAAACATCACTATGGACTTTGTCACTGGACTTCCTAAAACTTCCAAAGGCAATAATTCTATCTGGGTCATAGTTGATCGTCTTATGAAGTCGGCACACTTCATTTCGATTAGAGAAGATTTCACTCTGGATCAGCTTGCCAGGATATATGTAAAAGAAGTGGTAAGATTGCATGGAGTACCACTTTCCATTATATCTGATTGGGATCCGAGGCTTACCTCAAAGTTTTGGCGAAGTCTTCAGCATACTCTAGATACAGAGTTGAGTTTCAGCACTGCTTATCATCCTCAGTCAGACGGTCAGTCTGAGAGAACAATTCAAACTCTATAAGATATGTTAAGAGCCTTCTCTATGGATTTCAAAGGTGGTTGGGATCAACAACTACCTTTGGTGAAATTTTCTTATAATAATAGCTTTCACTCCAGTATTTAGATGGCTCCTTATGAAGCTCTCTATGGAAAGAAATGTAGGACTCCAACTTGTTGGGATGAAGTTGGGGAAAAAAAGCTATTAGGACCTAATCTTGTTGATGAGATGGAAAAAAGGTCAGATCTATTCAATAAAACATAAGAGAATATCAGAGTCGAAAAAAAAGTTATGCTGATAACCGAAGAAAAGACCTAGAGTTTGAAGTGGGTGATAAAGTGTTCTTACGAATATCTCCTTGGAAGAGAGTAATGAGATTTGGAAAGAAGGGAAACCTGAGCCCTAGGTATATTGGTCCTTTTGGAATACTGGATCGTGTTGGAAAGGTAGCTTACCGATTGGAGCTTCCACCGAATATCTATCAAGTTCATGATGTGTTCCATGTATCTCTCTTGAGAAAGTACATACCCGATCCTTCACATGTACTCAGCTCAGAAGTTGTACAGCTGGAGCAAGATCTTTCTTATGAAGAACAACCAATAGAGATTCTGGATCGTAGCGAAAAAGTCCTATGGAATAAGACCACTCGCTTGGTGAAAGTTTTATGCAGGAACCACCAATTAGAAGAAGCTACATGGGAACTTGAGGATATGATAAGGGAGATGTATCCTCATCTGTTTGTTACAAAGTGACGAATTTGGAGGGCGAAATTCATTTTAAGGGGGGTAGAATGAAACACCCAAAATTTTATGAGAAATATTTTGTTTTTATGTATAATGTTATATAAAGGAATATTTCACTACACACAACACTGTTTTGTCTTGCGTTACATGCAAGATCAACCTTCCTCGACAGCTTGTGTTGTACGCTATACCGAGTTTCACTAAACACGATATGTTATTAAAATATTATATAAACTAGCCGTTATGAATAGTAATACCCAATTTTTGAAATTTTATAAATTTTATCTTTCAAAATGGACATTATTTTTGGATTTGGAATATCGAAATTATCCTAGGGTAAATTTTTGGTATTTTTCTGAAAACTTTCAATTTTTGATGAATAGTGAGAACATTGAGTTATTGGTTAAAACCGACTTTTTATTTAAATAATAATTTTTTTATTTAAATTTATTTTAAGTAAAAATAGATACATAATACCTATATAAGTTCAATGTAATTCATTGGAGTCATTTTATAATAAATTTAGATATATAAAAATTTTATTGAACTTTTCACCGTCTTTTATCCACCTCCTAGGAGAATTTAAAAATTTAGATAAAAATTAATTTTATCGCTTCTGTGAGTGGAATTTTGAAATTCCGAGAGACATGTTTAATATCAAGGAGTAAAATGTGGTTCAATAAGATAAAAATAATTTTTGTTGAATAGTAACTTTTTACTTTTATTTACCACGGTTAAAAGTAAATAGGGTAATTAAGGGTAAAAATAATATTATTATTACCCTAACACATGTCCTAATTCAATTGGATAAGTTTAATTTGACCAAAAACAACCTTAGGAAAAAAAATATGACCATTTAGGTCCACTTCTAATAGATTAGGACATTTATTATTATTTTATTTAAAGAAGAGTTAAAATAGTTAAAATCAAAGTTTAATAACAAAACTATTTTTAATATAGGGTTATAAATAAGATAAATTCTACTCTAAATATTCAACAGAAAGATAAAAATATTTCCTACATAATGGTATTTTATTTATAATTTTTATACATTAAATAATTTAATTATTTATGACACAATGATGATGCAGTAATTACCTTATTAATGAAATATTAACATAGTTGATGTTATAAATACCCAAATAAATGTAATTTGAGACTTTTTATAAATTCCACTTGTTTTATAGGTTAATATGACATGTTAGTATTTATTTAATTAACTTTTTTGGAACAAATTATGCTGTTATGATTTTCAAAAAAATAAATTACCAAATAGTGTCAAAATTGACATAAAATAGTTTTTAAAACAAATATTATATAATTAATTGTTATTTTATTCCTAAAAATATATGGTTCGGACAAATGACTTAGATAAGGTTATATATATTAATAATGAACAAATTGGGGTAAGTTTGTCTTTTTATAGTAAGATTATTAACCATATAGTGTAAGAAAACAAGAAGACATGGTAAAAGTAAAATTCTTTAACTTAGAGTTAAATATAAATGATAAGGTTAAAATAGTAACCTAAACATGTCTAAAATCTATTGGATGAGAGGTTTCGACCCATCCCCACCTTAGATTTAAAATAAATCAATTTTGAGCTATTAAAAACCGAATATGACTTTATAATAAAATAATATTTTGTGTTTTTCTTATGGTGCACCTCTCCTCCCTCATAAAAGGGCACCTCCTCCCTCTCCTCCTCACACCACTTTGAGCCTTAAAGCTCAGCCAACCCCTGAATATTTCTTTTCGAAACTTCCCGAGAAACAACCTAGAGGTCATGTTCTTCTTAAAAGACCATCTTTAGTGCCCTAAGAGGAGGTTAAGAAGAGGCGCTTCAAAGAAGAGGTAATGTCCGTTACCGATTCTTTCAAATTTATTTCTTCCTCTACTTACTCTTCTTTAGTTGTTTCATTACGAAGTAATAAAATCAGTATCACTCATATACAGATATGTTATTATAAATATTAAACAACCCTATTTCACCTACTATCCATCCTATGGAAAATGAAATCATTGCGCGTGCATACGTATGGAATACCGTCTCCACGCCATGGTGTAATCTGTTTTCCACCACCACCTTACTTTGATGGGTATAATGGTGTAAAGAATAACTAAATATTATCATTTTAAAGTGATACCGATTCTGAAATAGTGTACATACACTTTAATACAATTCCATGATCATGAGAATGATATCATTGCTCGTGCGTACGTACGGCCTACCATCTCCACGATGTGATGCGACTCGTTCTACATGATCTTCGTTGAATAAAGATTATATAAATGGATTGAATGAATACATATGATATATGTTACACTAATAACATTCTGGAAATGAGGTATCTATTACCTAAAAATAAGAATAAGAATTTATTCGACAAGACATGCATAAGAACATAAAGCAATGAACACCCGAATAACAAGTAGCAATCAAATATTACTAATAAGAAGATAATAATATGACCATGTATGATATCATAATAATAAATATGATTCTGTAATAAGTTAATGACATTATTTAAATCATTATACAAGAGGTTCAGACATGTACAAATCATATCGGACCTAAGGTAATGGAAAATATCACAATCTCATTTTTATCCGAGATTGTTTATACTTCTGAATTTACTGGGGAATATTTATCATCCACATACATGTTTCCTTAAATTGTTATTTTTTTTACCATTATTTAATATTTTTAGAGATATTAAATTCAATAGAGTGAAATTTTTATTTATTCTTTCATTAAATTAATATAAAGGTAACAATTAGAAAAATATATTTTTAATCAAAAAACATGATTTATGCTTAACCCATTCCTAGAAAAATGAATTAGATGAATGTCAAAAATTATATTTTATATATTATATATAAATTTAATTAAAATAATTCACTAATAATAATTAATTATATTTATTACGATTAAAATAGATTGCAAACATAAATATAGTTTTTTAGAAAAAAAATTATTTTACTTTCTAATTATTTTTATTATCATTTAAAATAAATTTATAACCAATGAATTCATTTTATACATGTGTAAACCAAAAATTTCTTGAAATTTAGTCTTTCATATTCATTCCCTTTAATACAATGACTTGGTGATAACTGACATTTAATATTGTTTCAATAGTATATCATAGTTTTTTTAAACTTGATGTTCTATATAAGAGAAGATATTGAATAAATAACATTTATTTATAAAGAAAAATATAATTAAATATTAGTGTGTTATATTCTAAACCATTAAAATAAATTTTTCCCATGAAACTTTTCCACTCTGATACACACAACTAAGGATACTTCTGCATCATTACATCCTTCAATTCCCACATAGGTTCCTCAGATTTATGATTTTATCAAAAAAACTTTGGCCTGATGAGTGATCTTGTTTCATATCAATTTAATTATACAATCTATAATTTCCACAAGTTTTTCCTCATAAGATATTTCTTCCTCTGTTTGTATGACTTCTAAGTTTAGTATATTTGAATGATCAAGTATATAGTTCCTCAAAATAGATAAAATAAACAACTAGTGAAATTGAAGGAGATTTGGTGAAATATTCTAGAAATAATCTACCATCCCTTTATAAGCATAAATATCTAAGAAACCAATATAAATAGGGATAAACATTATTTATTGTTTTGAATATCATTACTTCTTTCATGGATACATCAATAGAAATTACTTCTCACAAACATCAAAATCAATATTTCTTTGATAATTTTCAGCTTAAATGATTTGTTAACTATGATATGTGCTTATGTTATGTTGAATGATACTAACCTTCTCTACCATTTCGTCAATAATATTAGGTTTTAGTAGATTTTTTATCCAACATAATTTAAGAATATTTTAGTTCGACACTTTTTTTATAGAGGGCTTCATAAGGACCCATCTTAATACTCATGTGAAAGTTATTGATGTATGAAAATTACACCAAAGGAAGGTGCTGATCCTAAAAAACATTGAAATATATAGATAAATATCTGAACATGTATTCTAGAGAATTAATGGACCTACTAGACTATCCATATATATGAGGATGATATGAAATGATAAAACCCGACTTTATACTCAGAGCTTTTTAAAGGCTTCACAATAACTTCATGTTAAACATCACATCCCAAACAGATAAAATATATTATGTTACTCCAGATAACCATTCCAACTTCCTTAATATATATCATCTAAATATGATCAATTTTTAAATATTATCTGATTGAAATGATGTGGGATGACTTTGTGAGGTGATCGACTAGAACTGAAATAACATTATGGCCTTTTGAGTTTTTAGGGAGTTTGATGACAATATCCACAGTGTTGTTTTTCCATTTCCATTCTGGTATAGGTAATGATTGTAACATATAACCAGAATTTAGTCTCCCAGCCTTAACTTATTAGAAATCTAAGAACTATGATACATACTCTAAAATGTCACATTCCATATTATACCCCTAGAAATACTCTTTATGGTCTCTATACATTTTCATACATCCAGGATGAATAGAAAATGATGAACTATGAGTTTCATCGATCAAATACATCTTTAATTATAGTATTTATGGGACACAAACTTGATTCATGAAAATTTTCATTGCAGGATGATCATGGTTGAAATCATGAACATTACTCACCATATTCTGTAATTCCACATATTATTTTTGTGCCTTCTTAATCATGTCATGGATGGATGGTTAAACATTCATCCGAGAAAGATAAGATATTTTTACTTTTCATAAGAATTAATGATCCATATTTCAGAGTTACATAAAGACCATATGTATTTTAATCCTCATCATGAAAAACTATCATGGTCTTTCTGACTCATAGCATCATCCACATTGTTTAACTTTCGAGGGTGGTAATGTACTGAGCTATCATAATCATTGATGATGTCCAATTATCTTCTTTGGTGCATATTAAAATCTTTATGTGTATATATATATGTTAAAACATTATAATAAATATATATGAAACATTTAAATATACAGATATTACCTCCATATATTCAATAAGAAAATTACCATTTATATCTCAAAATCACAAGTCAAGTAATTTATCTCATGAATTTTTAATTAGTGGGAGGCATATTTTATCACTATATCATTCTAGAAGAGGACACATCCTATCTCCATAATTTATGAATTACTATACATCAAAAACACTTCTCCACTGTAGGGTAATATAAGAAGATGTGTAAAAGCTAACATTCTATTTAGTTCTTTGAAAGTCTCTTCACATTCATATATCCCTAGGAACTTAACCCCCTTTCACGTCAACTTGGTGAGGGGATTAGACAGTCATTATAAATATATCAAAAAAAATTGGTAGTATCCCGTCATCCAAATAAAACATTATATTTATGGTTTCCGTGGTTAGTCTAGACAATTCCTAAATAAATTTCATATTTGAACAATTTAATCATATAGCCTCACGTGAGATTATATGACCAATGAATGAAACTTTAGTTAGATAAAATTCACATTTGGTGAATTTAGAATATAACTTATAATTCCTTAGGGTCTTCTATACTATTATCAAATGTTATTTATGCTCTTCCTTTCTCTTTCAATATTTAAGAATATCATCTTTAAATGCTACCACAAACTGATTAGTGTAATTTTTAAAGACTCTATTAAATAACTGCCTGGTGATAATATGGTTATTGGTAATTATAAATGGAATGAATATAAATTCATAATGACCATAACATATACCTAAGGCTATATTGGGTATATATTCCTTCTTGATCCTTAGATAGTGATATCCAGATCAAAGATCAATCTTGTAAAAATATAGAGCTCATCATAATTTGTCAAACAGACCATTGATATAGGATAGATGATAATTATTGTAATAGTGATCATGTTAAGTTACCAATAATCAATGAAAATATTCATTGACACATCCTTCCCCGTAACAAAAATAATTGGTTCACCCCATTATGAAGAATCAGACTAGGTGAATCCCTTATCTGGATTCCTTGGGAGTTACTTCTTTAATTAATATAACTCAATCAGTTCTAATCTATATGGAGTCCTTGAAATAGGAAAATTACTAGGTATGATTTATATTGAAAACTCAACTTCAAAATTTATAGGAAGAATAAGAATTTCCTTAAGAAATACATCCTTATATTCCTAGAAAATTAATACCATTTAAATATTGAGTTTCACCTAAAAAATATGAGATAATTATCCCTCATGAATAGGTATAAAAAACCATCTGATTGAAGTAAATTTCATCTGGTATTTGCTTCTATATTCACATTGATATAATAATGAAGGTTGATTTAGAAAATCAAATGGGACTTTATTTCCATGAAAATTGAAATGAGATCTGTACTGATGAATCGCATCCATACAATTTTTTTGTCAAATTTTTCTAGAGGAAGAATAAAAATATTCATAGGAATAAAATTTACAAAATAATCTATCAGAGGGGATCTATAAACTTAATATGATGTTATCAAACCATTAGGGGTTTCAGTACTAACTCAATATCTAATCATTATAGTGGTGATGTTATACCATTATAAAATTATTCATATATAAAAGTGTAGGTATAACTAGAATCAAATAAAAAATTTATAATCCTGGACTGGATTATAAGTATACCTTTCACTACATATCTAGGAACATTAACATTAATTGTAGTAATTTCATGAGTTTGGACTTCTCCCCTTTTAATTTTATGGTAAGTTCTCTTTATGTTTAGGACATTGATAGGAATAAATCGCCATCTTCTTACTATTAAAAAAGTATACATTGGTGGTTTCTTCCTTACCTTTAATTTATGAGCATGATGGTGTTTTTTCCCATAATCTAAGTAAATTCCATTTTCTTTTAAGCATATACGAAGGTTCTTCCTTCCATAAGTATCACATGTTGGGAAATTCATCTTTCCCTTATTCCCCTTATCCATTTTTTATTTGATTTCCTCTTCATATCATTCTTTCCTTTGAAGAACTAATACTTGGAGAATTCATTCTCTATCTTAATAGAACATTATAATATATCCTCATATGGTGAGAATGTTTGGGAGATTATCTCCCTCCAAATTTTTGGAATAATAACATTAAAGAAACATTAAATATTTATCCTTGGATTACATATATAGTCCACATAATGCCTTACTAACCATGTAAGGTAACATTAATACATAGCAACATTTTCCTCTTCCTCTTTCCTTAGACTCATAAATTTACACTCTGTATCCACTCATAGTTCACAATGAAAATATTTATCCAATAAAAATTACATAAAATTATTCCCCTAAAATCTCACTATTTACTCCTCACCCTTAGTGTTTTTAATCAATGAACATCATTGATATTCGTCACTTATGAGATGATATAATCCCAAGAAAACCTTCTTCTTTTCATTACTTCTTAAAGATAAAAATATATTATATATGGAACTTGTCCATTTATCAACTAAAAATGGTTTGTAGTTCCATTGAATGATGGCAGCTATTTTTGCATGTAATAGTCTAATATTGTAACTCCACATTGTAGACTAGTAGACTTCTCCATACATGCAAGGTTATTGGAGAAAACACAAGTCACCTACCATAATATTTTTATAATTTGTTTAGTTATAGCACCAACTCTAGCCTATCACCATTATATTTATTAATAGGTAAATCCATACATAGATTACATGCATTCAAATAGTTTCTATTCCTTCTACTAGAGACTACTTATAAATAATGGTATACAATATATTAGATCAACATTATGAATTATAATTTATACTTTTCAAACTAATGAAATACTTAACATAAATTTGATATTTATTCATAACTAATTTCATAATAAAAATTTTAGTTTATTTAAAAATATTTTCAAATAACAAAAATATTTTCAACTATTTCATATTGGTTTGTAGACAAAATCTGAATTATTCCAATAATATCCCACAGTCATGTCAAACCTACTACAAAATAAGGTATCTCTCACCATGCAATAGAGTGATGACCGAGATATAATTTACCAACTATTTTTTAGGTTATTACCACTATATGAATCTTTTCCAAAACCAAATCAACTTTATTATCCAGACAAAGATTTATTTCTAGAAAAAACATAATCTATAAATTTTCAAAACATTAGGATGTTATCCTATACTTATATGTATCCATAAATCCAATTATATAGTTGTGTTCTATAATCTGTATATTTCTAAATCTAGTTCCCAATGTTTCTAAAAACTTTTTAATGATTCCAACTATAAAGTAACTAACCATAGTAACCCAAAGATAACGGTAACATTGTCAAATTTGTGCTAGATATGATCAAATCATCCCAAATGAATAAATAGTTTTTCCATCTGTGGAAAACTAGATACATACTGGAAGATCAAATTATATTAAAAAACCTTAAATTCAACATAATATTTCTTTGAGAACACAATAATTACCTATACAATATATCTTTATATGAAACATAATACACTTCTTGAAATCTTGGGGAAAGGAAACATAAGAAAGAGATGAGATCACGTTCACTAATAGGTTATTTGTATAAGAGAATCTAATTAGGAATGAATAATGTTACAAGAAAAAATTATGATCAAATAATTCCATAACAATAACAACATAATATTTAAGATTATACAAAGATATAATTCCTATTTTAATAGTCACATATACATAAATAAAAAATTTCAAAATGATTGAATGCATAATTTCAGAAATCAAAAACATACCATAGAGTCCCTATGACAAGATATCTACATCAATGGGTAAGGCCTAAACCAAATAGGCAACCTATTTTGTCTCGCGAGACCTACCTATGCATCGTGGGGATATATAATTCCAAGCCCCACTATTCAATTAATATGACCCATGATCTCATCCTATGAATAAATAATACAACTTAATCAACATGCCTTGAAAATCATTAACTGTCTATATTTGAGGAACAAACATACAAAATGTAAATACTTGTCCTAATCAAATTGTTCCTAAACTATGCATAGAAATATGGTGTATGGTATCATGAGAGTATTTACTAATTAAATCATAATATAAAATAATGAATTTTCATTTAGATGAGAATATTTTAAAAATAATCACTCGAAAATTTCTTTTAGATAATTTCCTTTTCACTTTGATATAACTTATTTGAAATCTGCGAATTTGAAAAATATTAAGGGAAAAATTTTCTTTGAGTAGACATAGGTAGAAATGTAAATAAATACTTAAATAATTTTTTGGTTATGATTTCAGGAAATTCCATTCATGTGGTGTAAGTTAAAGGAAATATTACATTCACATTTCAAGAAAAAAGTCAAAAGTACCTCATTCAAAAAATAGAAAGATGATTTGTTTTATTTAAAAACATTTTATGACAATTGAACTATGGGTAAAAATTTATTTAATAAATCATTGGATAATAGTTCATTTTTTAAAACATATTTTGTGTAATATGGACATAGAAGAGAAATATTCTCAACTGAGTAGAAAAACAAAGTCTATTTTCTAAAAAAACATTATTTTAAAATATTTAGTACATAAGGAGATGAAAATGAATTAAAACCTATAATTTAAATAAGTAAAAAAATAATATAAATATATAATGGTTTTGAGATATAAATATCACATGATATCTCCAATTAAGACTTAAATATAAAATATCCTGAATAATGATGAGATTGTGAAAGAAACCCTTACCTCTCATTTGACTTCTTTAATTTATGTTCAAACCTAATATATAATAAATAATAATTTATTATACATATTTTAAATAACAATTAACATATTTATAATACCAAATATTATTTAATTATAACCTTTTATAAACATTTTATTAATAATTCATTATTAGAATGACAGTTCCGGGTGATAAGTACTTCATTTTTCATGTGTATTCTGGTTTTGTTGTTTTGGTCCCTGTAAATTGATCATGGTTCCATCATATCATGAATGTTAATTATTATAAAAAATTAAATACATTAAATAAATATTTTTTTTATCATTAATAAAAAGTAGAGATAAAAATATTTTATATATACACAATTCATGGTCGTAGTAGGCTGCTTATATGCAAGAACACTATTTTCACTATTCTATGGATGGAATGAAATAAAGTAAATAATAATTCACCTTTTTGGAATCATTATTATATCAATTATATCATATATATTTATTAAATATATCCTTATCCCTTTCCATGAAAATATTAAATTAAAAAATAATCACATCACTTCATGGAGGTTTTAGTCCACTCATATGCATGAGGGAAGTTATAATTTTCTATTCGATGAAAAGGGTAGATAATGGCGGTATCATAATAATAATAACATTTATATATATATAGGATAATTAAGTTGTTATTTTATTATAAATACCATATATTTAGTGGAGGTTAAATATAAAGTAAAAATGAAACTGATCGGTTAAGATGATTGCCTCTTTATTAAAAGAACTAATTTAGATATCCTCTTAAGGGTCCAATGATTAGTATTTGGGGAATAACATTACCAATAGGATGTGTATAAGGATTTTGGGGATTTATTTGGGTATGGTGTGGCTGAATATTAAAATAAAAATATTCTATGGTCAAAATATCACCAACCAGTGAAATTTTGATAGGTTTTGGTTTCATATAAAACCATATATTTTGGTTTAACCCCTTGGTTATCCGATTTTGATATTTAATATGGTAATGAATTTTTACTCGAAGTGTTGGGGGAAATATGATTTACTAAAAATAGAAAAATATAACAACAATCCCTATTGAATTGGGTATGGGAAAACCCATTAAAATCCTGTCGTACCAATAGGATCAAACCCAATATAGAACCCAGTACAAAACCTAGTATCATGTCCGGAAATCACAAAAGGAAAAACCCCATTACATAATAAAATTCAACCCAATAAAATCCTAAAAACAAGAAAAATTCTAAAACATGAAAACAGTGCAGCCGCGACCCTCATAACCATCGGGAAGACCACAACTAGCTAAAAGATCTTTTCCCACGACGGATGCCACTATCTGATGCCGCACTGCCAGAATCGGTGGACGCTGAAGAACTGCTGATGGTGCCTGAGGAAGTTCTTACCCCTTGAATCGGCCAGAAAAACCACCGTCCAACTGTCCAAAAAACCCCACCACAACCACCATCATGCCACTATTGCACCGCCAATGTTTCACACCGTTGTGTCAAAACCGTGAGAACTATCAAGAAGAAAACCGACCAGATCTAACTGATACCAGATCTGGACCGTTTCCAACCTTCGAATTCTGTAGGTCAGTGCCACCACCAAACCTGCACCACACCAAGCTAGATCACAAGAAATCACTCCTAGATCTATTGTCACAGCCAGATCGACACCGACAGTACCTCCACCACTACTTTAGAATGAATTCTCACTCATCTGTTGAAGCCGCCACCCCATCTGAATTTAATATCTAACACCAAAGGATGCATTCCATGGATGTGAGTGATTTTTCTTACCACTCACAAACTGTATGCTGGAGATGCCACTAGGGGACGAAACCTTGAATTCCAAGGGATCTCCGCCGAAGTGGAGATCCCTCTCCCTAAATTTTTAATATTAAAGGGTTATAATTTTACATATAATTTAAAAATTATATTCTGAATGGACAGGGGAATAATTTGTATTCCATTTATCATCTTAATTTTTCTGAAATAAGAATTTTATGATTTAAAAATATTTCGAAGAAAAAAATACTATTCATGTCATTTTCAGTACAATTCACATAATTTTAATTGGAAGACAACATGGAAGAAATGGAATTAAATTATAAACACTTCACATATTTTTAATATGTTATATTAATTTGGATAATTCATGAAACATAATAATTCACACAAATTATATTACTTTTAATTTTTTTTAATTAATTATTTAATTTTTCTATTAATTGAATCAATACTATATTGTCACTATATAATATTTTAAGGTAATTATTTAATCACCAAAATTTAAAAAATAAATTAACATAACAAATTAATTAATATAAATTTAAAATAAACTTTTATATACAATCTTATAATTATTTTCATACTCATCTAAAAAAATTGAAGGTATTAAATTCAAGACGGTGACATTTTGTATATATTCATTACTCAAATTGATATAAATGTCATCATAAAAGAAAAATGAAACCATGTGGCAATATATTTGAGACATGTATGTAATTGGTGTTTTGAATTTTGTGTGGTTCTCACTCAGCCATAAAAGTGATTTTTTGAAAATATAAAAATTATTGATTTGGAAAAAAAAAATCTTTACCAAGGTGTTTTTTTACCAAGGTTACACTTCATAATGAATAAAAGTAAAATAAACATATTTAAAAAATTTAAACCTAATGATTCCAAATATGATATCTATTAACAATGTTCAATTTCTATAATTTTAGAAATTCATTTTAAAGTAAGTTCACAAAAGGAGATGATTTTTTTATAAAAAAACATTTTAAGCATAAAACAATATTTATTCATATCCCAACGTAGAAAAAACATTAGAGGATTGTTAAAACATTTGATTAAATATATAATAGGTACATTTCATTAAAATCATTCATCAATAGTGATTAATTTAATTTATTATGTTAATAATACAATGCGTTTATAGAAATTGTTTTCTATAAAAACATCACTTTTATATTAAAATTATTTTTATTATCATTAACAAAAAATATATCACTTATGAGTTCTTTTTATACATGCATAATCCATAGATGTTTCATAATTTAATTTTTTCTATTCATACACTCGAATCCAATAGCTAGGTGATTACTATCATATAAAAATGTTTTTGTAGTGTATCACAATTTTTTTAAACATGGTGTTTCATGGAAAGTAATAAATAAAAGAAATTAAATTAAATTACAGAGAAATACATCAAAAAATCATGGGGTGTTACATAATTTCTATTTCCTATTAGTGTAAATAAATCATAATGGTGAAGAAGTGATGATGTGTGAAAAATAGAGGAAGTCCACACATGGAAACTGGAGTGTTTACAATGATCACTAAACCTTATTATGAGTTTGTAAATCCTTGGTGTATAGTGGTTGAGATATGTCTACCAAAATTCCAATTTATATTAAAGGAAAAAGAATGTATAAAGTTTATTTTCCAGAACTCTAATTAAAATATGAATGATGAGCATAAAAAATTTAAATGATATTAATATACTATACCTCATGAACCTCTAAAGTTTGGACTTTGTGTGAACCCTTATTCTTTTGGTGGGAAATCAGAAATTTATTGGCATAACTGATATTATAGTGTAATGAATCCCACTAATCATAATCCTCATATCCATGATTCATGATGGAAAAAATTCTATATATCTTCGAATATCTCAAAATATCTCTAATTGGATTTATGGTGTGACTATTTGATTATGGTGTGATAGATTTGTTTATCTAGAAGTAGTAACCTATAAAATTTCTTAATTCAGACTCATTATTATGTGGAATCTCATAACTTATCTTTGTATTTTCACCTCTCCATATCCTTTGATACATCGATAACCTCATAGCATTATCTATTTAACCCACTCATTATAGTGAAATATGAAACTCCCATGGAAAAGGCACAATGATGGGATCCATTACATCATGGTGTGGACTATTTCACCAAGGCATGGGATCAATTTGTTTTTTTGATCTATAAATACATGAAATTCTCTCAGGATATTGTAAAAAACATATTTAACCCCTCTTTAACCCCTCATTTGGCTACTTTCATTGAAATCAACATGCCTACATCATGATTATACTTATGATTGAATAACATAATGGTACTAATGAGTACATAATATTAAATCATTATTCTATCAAAACCATCTTGTAATGAAAAACATGTGCGTGGTGTGGTCGCTATTACATAAGATAAATTTATTTCAGTGTAGGAATAAAATAAGGAGTCTACCTTATCATGTAATATAATTTTTTACTATATTTAATTAAATTAAACGTGTTACAACGTGATCATCATACTCAAAAACAATATTTTTTCATTTTTAGTGTAAAATCATTAATTCCATTTCGGTGTATCTCTAATAAACTCTAAAGATATTCAAAATCATCCATGGGAATTTTTCAATGACTAAAACATAAATATATAAAAAATTCATGAATTAATTACCTCAAGAAACAAGTCATAACAACCATAAAATAAAAATTTTATCTTTGAACCACACCATATAAAATATCGGTGATTATAAGAGAACTCCATCTCACAATGTATGATCAAATCCATTTTGATAACGTATTCATTGAGATCAACTCAGATTCCGACATTTTCAATTAAATTCAGGAGGGTTATTCAATATTATGTATCGAAATAGGATATTAATATGTTTATTAACTAGATATTTTATATTATACCATTAAGGTTCTCTTCATATGAAAAACCAGTTTTATAGATTGGTATGTTCTTGGGATTCATTGAATCATTCCTGGGATTTGATGCAATATCTACCTAAATTGTTATACTATTTCCCTTATTTCCTGAGATAGGTATAAATATTTACCTGAATGTTTTGGAATAATGTTCATACATGGGGCTAGTGCATAGAGAACTGACTTTCTTTCACACATATAATCATATCTATGGGTGCATATTTTTACATGTATGTGTTATTTCTAAGTACTCATATTTCTTCTTAAAGGGGATAGACCTAGATTATCCTATTAGATTCTAAAACAAGGACCATAGAATGTGGTATATGTATAAATCCTCCAATTATAAGATGTTATTACTTATAGTTAGTGGTAATATTTAAATTTCCCTAACTATGAATTATTTATATATTTTTAATGCTGATTTATAAACCTTTTCATTGCATATGCATTTATATTTGAATAAATGTTTAATAATAAACCTATTATTCCAATTTTGTGTTAATGAACAATCGATGGTTCTGTCTATGTATTTTATAATCACACTCTATATAGAGCCTATAATGGACCTGAAAACTCTATTATATTTCTTTTTTAGGTACTTTTTGGTATTAGTTTCTATTTTATCACCTTATTGAGTCATTAATATTTTCTGTTGAAGTGAGATTGGGTCTTATTTTAGCATTGGAACCACTGTAGTTTGTCAAATAACTTATTAATCTCATTTCTATTACTATAGGAATTTCCCTAGTTTTAAGCCCCATTTGACTTGATTTTTATTTTACCCCATTTTATATTATGATATATTTGTTTTTTGATTGTGTGTGACTTAATATTTATAGATTCATGCATCAATTTCATTATTTTCCATTCTTATAATGACTTATTTAGTATAAGATTTATTGTTTGAATGTTTGAATTATGGACTAGACATCCCAATTTTTTGGTAGAGACTTGGATTGATATATTTCATTACGAAGGAGAGTAAATCATTCCCTAAAGGTATATTGAGACCCATAGTTCTAGTTCCCAACCCTTAGGATTTGGGAAAAACTGCACATTCAATGGAGCATGCGATTTTGGTGACTTATAGGTATATAGGCCATGGAAATTACACATCTAATTAAAGAATATAGGTCATTATAAAATTATTTTCTTTAGTAAACAAACCATTAAATATACCATGATATCTGAAAATACTGGTGGAATATATATTTTTGATTTAAAACTTATATCAACTGCTTCATTATCAAAAACGTTTAATGAATTTTGATCTATCACTATGATATAAATTAAAATGAAAAAATAATTCACCTTTATGTTAGTCATTATAATAAATAACCATAGTATTCCACATAATGGGACTAGTAGTAGTTATTGCATCATAATATGAGAATCATGATATTTCCTGCCTCTTATCATTAAATATTTTAATGATATTAAATTTTAATCATTTGAAGAATGACCTTGAGACACCATAATAAAATACAGGAAATGATAAAAACCTATTTTATCTATCTTAGAAAATATGTATCTAGAAATAGGAAATTATGTTCATTTTCTTCTTGGAGTGGGAGATAATTGTTAATGAATTCCCATTGATAGTATGTTCAAAAATCAATTCAAATAATCCTTATTCTTTCTTTTAGTTTTTGAAGACAAACAGAGCCTTGAATTGGTCCCCCAATTCATTCCCATTTGAAATTTATTTAAAAAAAGAAGTGTTACAATAAATTCTTGAGGTGTAATGTGTTTACACTAACAATAAATGAGAGTAATACATGAAGATATAATAATAATCCTCAAACGACAACACACAACGAAACGATCAAACAAAAATACCATGCCATCAGATAAGAAATCACCTCATGTTAAAGTGAAACAACTATGAGCAAGCTCCAAGTTCTCAAGGTGCAGTCATGATGCAACATCGAATTCCTCTGGCAGGTGTATTCATACGTGGCTTCACCAACAACCACAACCACCCATAATTGACTGAACTGATGGCCTCAACTAGCATAAAAAGTACAAGGCCAAATAAAAACATAAAAAGATAGAAGAGTGCAGAGGGAACCATATGTTTAGGTGCAGCACACCTGAGTATTATGTCTCAGGACAAAACCTAATTGATTTTTTATTGAAGCATCTCCTAGTACTATTTCATAGATAAAATCTTCCATTTTGAGAGAATCAATGAATAACAATAGGAGTCAACAAATCCAAATACCATGGAGGAGATCCATAAGAAGATAAAACACATGGTATGTATCTAAATTTGATTAAGGATTCTTCTTTTATTCATCAACCATCCTTGTGTACATTCATTTTATGATTTCAAGGTATGTTTCAGCTGAAATATGATGATAACGATATTTCTGATGTGTTATTTCATATTTCTCCTCCATCCATGCAAAAACCTCATCACTCACATTATCATCCTCTCTAATCTGATATGCATTTCTGTACACATGATCTTTGTTTTACTCCTCCTCCTTATCAAAGCTTGAAATATGTTCAACCTACTGTTTAGAGGGATCAAAATCTTTATTAAAAGCTTGAAGGGATCTTGTAACTATTGTTCTTCCTAAATCAGAATATTCTCTACGTTTCCTAGTCTTATTAGGATTTGGGGCAATGAATTCATCCATATCCACAAGCAGTTTTTCCCTTTTCGAGAATTTGATTTGAGGAACTCTTCATCAATTCTATCTGGTGGATCTTCTTCTCCCTGAAGAGATTCGTCAGAGAGGTATCGTTTCACATTGTCCCTTGAATGAAGTCAGTCAAGAATATTCCTTTGATCCTCCTCCATGGAAATAGTGACACTATTGATACCAGTGATAGAAAGACCAGTGTCCATAGAGCATAACAATTCTTTACTCTCAGGGGGCTGATCATCTTTATTCACATCATTCGTTGGATCTCCACCAGATCTAGATGGGCCAGCAGTAACAATTGTTCCATCAAGTCCATGATTTTGGTTTCCCTTCACAATCTAGGTGGCTTTAATGACCTAAAGGCTGACATGATTCTGGCCACAAACATTTGAGGCATGCCCAAGCTTAGAGAAAATCTTACAATAGTCTAAAATACATTCATACACAACCTCCTGAGAGAAGCCCCTATCTCTATTTTGGATCCAAATGTGAGAGGGAAGATTCTTAGATACATCAATTTCAACACTAATTATGGAAACAGAGGTCCATGAGAGAGATTTCATCACCAAATCCAATTTCAAAAGATTACCAACAATCTGAGAGATCGAAAACAAATCCTTATGTTTAAATAGATGCAACGATAACCCAGGAAAACCAACCCATATTGGCACTATAGAAGATTCAGTGATATGATCAAAGTCTGGGGTCCATTTGAGAACTTTCATGTGAGAACCCCCAAAAAACCATGAACGTTTGGACCAAAAAACTGTAGTATTTGTCATCAAAGGAGAACTGAAACATAACAATTGATGAATTGAGGAGGCCGATATGAAATCTCAAAAAACCAATGGTTTCAAGGGATGATTGTAAAAATTTCAGCGAGGGTCTGTGCTTGAGAAATTTCCCAACAAGAATAAAATAAAGTTCATCAGCAATAATTTTTACCTCAGAGGTGGAGAAAGAAATTGCCAATTGACTGCGGTGATGAAAATATATAGGGGAAACTTGAAGCTCAGAATCCCCGGTAGCATTTACTGAGGTTCTCATGTTATCAGTCATTCTCCTGGCCACCACTTTCGCAAAAGAGTGAGGATTTGAGTTCGGGTTTTCATCGCACCATGTCGGATGGACCGTGTGGTCTGCAAGAATCATCCTCTCCATCTCCTTTCGTCTTTATTTTAGTGTTTAATAATGTTCCAATAAACTATTACAAATTCTCTTCTTAACATGTGTGACATCAATGTTATGTTTGAATTACAGAAATATCTAATATAAAACCTTAAAAATATTGATAGTTTCTTTCATATATTTTATTCATTACCAAATCATTGTAACATTCTAAGTGTGACATAAATATTTATTACCCTATAAATAAATAGACCACTTTTCAGTGGATTTAGAGAAAAATATTTTTTCTTGGGATCCAATGAATGTTTTTAAATCGTTAATTTGAGGTGTATATAAATAAAAACCTTCGATGCCCTGAGTAAATTATTTTTCTCTCATTTTTTGTTGATTAAATTAAGTCCCTCATTCAAGGATTCATCATGATTTACACCCCTTAACACTGTATCCAGGAATATTTTAATATTTCAGGAAGTATTTTATAGTGAACATAACCACGACATGAAATTGAAAATATTACTTTTTATATGAATCAAGTACTACTATACCTTCCCCCATAAGAGTTTTGAATCATAAATTATTGGTGACAAGTAAACATGAATATCATTTATATGATTTTTTGGATTAGAAATAATTAAAATCATTATAAAATATTTCAACATCATTTAAATTTATGTGGATAAATTATAGATTACCAATATTACAATCCATGAACTATTATTATTATTGAGGTTCCAATATGGATTCATTCCGTCTTTACATAGTCTAATTTTGAGATTAATAAGTTTATTTCAAAATATAGAGTTTTAATCAATTTTATTCTATTTAGATAAATTAATTACCTAATATAATTTCCACATGATATTCTCTCTTATGCATGCTAGATAAGTTTTTTATCATTAGAATTAAAAAAATGGATAAAATTAAGAATTATTGGATGATACCTCATTTCTAGAGTATTAATTTTGGTACATGGAATAATAGATAAATCAACCTATGCGATATTTTTACTTATATTATGATTTCCAACATTTTGGTTACTCAGATATGCCTTCTTATTCATCTTTAAACAACACAAAATCCTTGAGACTTATATAAATTCCCATAGTTTTTCTGGTTATGAAATTATGTAGAAATGGGAATATTTGGTTCCTAATGTATATGAGAGGAAAATAGTCATTTCTATATATCATAAGATTTATTTTTTGATTTTACATTGTATTTTAATGGGGTGATTACCCAAGTGATCGAATTTTGTGAGATTCTATGAAGGGTGATTTTTTTCAAATATATTAATATTTTTTAACAGATATTAATTATTACATGGATGTAAATATTGGTGTCTTTTAAAAAGTGGATCATATTGAGATTCATACTCCCTTGTTGAGTCTAGAATGAGTTATATTATATAAGAGAGGATTAATGTATTTTCAGGCTCTAGATAATTGGCAAACATTAAAGGAAGGGTCAGGTGACCTGGGAAACGGAAGGTGTTCCACATATGTTGTCTTGGGTGATGAATTTAATTTTGACCTTGATACTTTTCTAGGGGAATACCTTTCAAGCTATTAAAATTTCATAGTGGGGGAAGAGAGACTATTCAGACCTTGGAAATAATTCAGTCTAGGAATATGTACTGGGGGTCTTTTTTTTTTGAGTAGGGGATTTTCCATCTTCTTACGAGTTAGGGGTTTCAATATTTAGACTGGAGGGGGTGACTGGAGAGGCCATTTCTGGGATTATTCATCCCACTCATGTTTATAATTAAATTATTTTTCCCGGGGCGATTCTTTATGTGATTTATTGAATATTCACAGTGATTTCATCCTCTGTTTCCAACCACTCTTCCCTCTGTGTTATCCCTTTGATCTTGGATCAATTTTATTTAGATATTTAGTGGTGATTTCACTATAGATTGTGAAATTACTCACTAATAATTGATCTTTTTTCTTTCTTTATGTATAGGTGGACCCAAGATTCTATCTTCATGCCATTTGACATCATTTCGATGAAGGTAAATTACCCGATATATTTATTTAGTGTTTTGGGGTTAAATTAAATTTATTTGGAAGATTAATTGGTTTAATGTGATGGGTATTAGGACTATTTTAATGCTAGGTGTTAGTTTTTGACCTAATGTGTTTTTTTTTTGATTCCAATGCGAATGAAGTTCCCAATGTCTATAAAGGTATTATGCATTTTAAATTTAATCATAATTAATTATGAATTGTTAAAAGTGAGTTTTATTATTAATTATTGTTGATTATAATTAAGTATTGAATGATTTAGTCCCTCACGAGGATAGGTTGTGGCCAGACAGACTTAGACATGACTGGGTAGAGAATTCAATTGTTGAATTAAAAGAGAATGGTTGTATAAATGAGGTAGGTTGATCTTTTTACACTTATGAGGGTATTTTAATTAATTTATGTATTTATGGATTGCGATGTGTGGTCGCATCACTGAGGTAAAATGACATGTCTATGTTGAACAATTATTTTAAATTAAAGAATATGTCTGATGATCTAGAAAATGGTCCAAGTTCCATTATGGACCCTTAAACACTTTCTTGATTTCCTCAACCGCCGATGGAGAGTCCTTGATTATGAATTTATGACATGTGACACATGAAAATTTTAGGGTATAATTAAACAAAGTTAATGTATCATATATATCATTTTCATAGGTGCTTTGATGACCTCTGAGTATAGGGAGGTAATAAATAGAATAAGTGTCTTGAGTAGGCTGTGACTAAGGCATGTAATAACTTAGATCGATTTTCTAGTACATTGACCATTGGGAGTATATTCCTGCCCAACTAAGAGGTTATTTCTCTAGTTGGGTAAAAATAGGGAGATTTATGGATAGTTTTGGAGTTAATATATGGGTAAAAACTTAAACATTACATAATCTTGAGTTTTGAGTCAATAATTCACTCCCTTACATTTTTAGGACCTTTATGGTTTATAAATATAAATAATTAATTAATCACAATTATAGAAATAATTATCAAATAATATGGTGGAAACTTCCTGTTAGTGTCCATTTTCCCACATTAAAAAACATTTATGAAATATCATGTTTTATTTTCATTAAATATCTTCACCACCATCATCTTGAGGTCGTCATTGTCCCAAATAATTCTTAAATACCTATAAAAAGTAATTTAAAATGTAGGATGAGAAAAACAATCATAGTAATGGACATATAAAATATAGGAAAGAAATATATTAGTCCGTGAATACTAATAAAAAATTACCCTTTCCAAAATAAAATTTGACATAAAAATAAACATTTTATTACGTTAAAAATCACATTTTGTAATATCCTGTGATTTTAATATAAGAATATTTGGTTAGATAACATATATGAAACAAAAAACCGAGCATAAAAACACCAATAAGTATTATTATTAAAATTTGATTGTTATAACCCAGCCATTTAATTTTAGGGTAAGAATAAGAGTAAATACTTTTCAAAATTTATGAATGTTAAAATCTATACAAATTTATTTATTAATGATTAGAAAATAAGCACTGATTTTTTTGTAAATCTATTTTATTATTAAAATCTATGTTTTCTTAAAACGCAGGGTTCTAATTATATTTATGAAGGAATAATATATGTAAGTTGTATAAAATTTTGTAATTATATCATTTTTTTGAATTATCTTTCCAAAAATTAGCATATGGTGGAAATTTTAAGTTATTTTGAAAAGTTTTTTTTCAATGAAAAGTGAAAATACTATTTTTTATTGAAAACTTTATTTTACTTTAGATTAATTAAAAAGTATGATTTTATTTTAGATTAGTTTTAAAATTTCATTAGTTAATTTTAATTTAAAATAATACATATATAATTTTAAATGATTTTTATACTTGAATTTAGTATAAAAAATTTTATATTTAAAAAGGATTTTTTGGAAAACCATTTTTCATTACATTTTTCCGGTATCATTTTAAATCAAATTATTTCACTTGTGTTTTTTTATTTTGATAAATGGATTACTTATTTTTATAAGGATATCCAAATTTTGGTAAATATTACCCTTTTAATTTTATTCATTATTTATAATAACCATAATATTATTTGTTAACATGATAAAATTTAAACCAGGTAATTAACAGTTAATAATGAAATTATAAGGAATAGATAATGAACCTAAAACTTTCCTTAATTTTATGGTATGAATCCATTTCTTTAATTATCTTATATGTTTTTTATATCCTTTTTTCCATTTGGATGTGATTATAACCATAATAATGTTTTATGTTAAAAATCCTTAAAAATATCACAATGTTGTTTTTTATTTATTAAATATTTTTAACATGGAGATAAACATAGTATATATAGATACCCTATAATTTTATACATATCAATACCTGATTTTAAGCATAATAAAACATCATATTACAAGCTAATGATCATAAATTCTAGTGTCTTAGAAGATTATTTACATAAAACTGAAAACATTGGACTAAATAAATTTTTTTATTTAATATTTATAAAGATCTCTAACATCCATTGTGCTCATACATATTTATATGAAAACCTGGGGATAACAAGAACAAAGTTATGAGCTAAAAATCCAGGTAAGGGAATAAAAATAATAACAAATCTTTAGCACATGGGTTAGAAGGCATACCATAATGTTATTGAAAATTGTATTTTATTTTAAAGTATTTAAAAATTAAAATTTAATTTTTTATTAGTTATCAAAATTAATTAGTTTATTTAGATTTAGAATAATTTAATTATTGTTTTTTGAAATTAATTTCATACTTGATTTTGTATAAAGATATTTTATATTTAAATGGGTATTTTTATGAAAACCCATTTTTCTTTGGGTGTTTCCTATTTGATTTTAAATTAAATTAAGAAACAACTATTTATTTAATTTCTAAAAATAGATAAAATATTTGGAAACAAGAGTTTCAAATTTTCTAAATACATAAGGTTTATTGTTAGTCCTTTTTTATAGTAACCATAATAATTTTTGTAAAATGGTAAAAGGTAAATCAAGAAATTAAGGGTTAAAAAAAATTTCAATAACTATAAAATGACCCTAAAAATTACTATAATCATATTGGATGAGTAAATTTCATGAATAATAATACATTATTCTATTATATGCCCTTGTTTCAATTTTTATATGATTATGGATATTATTCTGTTTTATGTAAATAAAGTAAAAAAAATGCCACACTTGTGTTTTTAGTAACTATAACTTTTGTTTAAATAGTTAGAAAAAGGGGACATGATCATTTATAAAAATTATTTTTAAATATAAAATATTTATTTTCTTCATGGTAATTTATTTGAAATTTTTCGTGAAGAAATAGGTACCTCAAATGCTTATAATTCCCTGATGCAATAATTATTCAATTAATGGGAAAATAGAATGAACGATATTAAAAATATAAAAATAAGTATAATTTGAGTGAATTCATGAAAAAAATCATTTTAAAGATAAAAATAACATGTTAGTTATTTATTAAAATATTTTATTTAATTTTAATTAGTTCAATCTATGTTATAAAATTCAATATAAATAAATAGCTGTGGAATTGATGTTATTGATAATTTATGGAAATTATATTTTAATGAATGATATAAAATGAAAAAAATCCTATATATATAAATTTTATAGGTATATGGTAGAAAATAACAAAACCGGTCCATTTATTGGACATTTTTTCATTTATGGTAACTATCTTGACCTTTTAGTAGTAAAAGTACATGTTTTTATAGTAAATATGAAAAGGTTTAACAAGGGTTAAAATAAAAACATAATGCTATAAACATGTTCTAAAAATTTAAAATTGTTATTTTATTAATTTATTTTCACTCATAATCATCTTATATTAGAATATAATCAATTTATAGCCGTTTTTAGATCAAAATTAATTTATAAATATTTTATGAAATTCCAAGAATGTCCCTCACCCCTCTTATAAAAGAGATCCTCTTCTTCTTAATTATTAACTATTCAAAATCTTTTTTAGGAATATCCTTTCCAAAATACCATCCTAAAATCCACACACATGTTCTATATGACTTTTAATTTGTTTGATACTAACCTTACAGTCATTAAAGTGTAAAAAATTATTATTTTCTAAAGAAGATGTATAATTATTAACTGCATGATTTAGTTTTATTTATTTTCCCCTAACTTCTAATATTATTAAACCATGATGAAAAAAATAGTATCCTATATATACTTATATTTAATTATTTTATTGTAATAACCTATATCTATCACCAATATCCATGAAATGTAAAATTAATCCATTGTTTTTGTGTATAGAAAACTACTGCCTCACATACCAAAGTAATTCATTTTCAACCACCACCTATCATAGATGGTTAAAATAATTGAATTATTTTTTATGTATTTTAATAATTACATATTTATTATTTTTAAAATATAATATATCATTTAATTTTCTAACTTTACATTCACTAAAAACTGATAACATCATTCATGAAAATGTGTGGACCACCACCACCATGAAGCAATGTGATTCATTTTTTCATCACCACATCAGATGGATGATATAAATAATTGTTTTTAAATAAATATAATTGTTTTTATAATATAATTATAATTCTTAAATGATAAAAAAAATACTTACCTTCTTTCTATAGAGATTGTTGAAAAATAGAAATGTCACTCAAGCTTACGTTTCGACATACCATCCCTATGATGGTGAAGTAGTTAAGTTTTCATAAATGTATTTAACGATTGGTTTTGAAATTATACATGATTTATAAAAATGATAATTGCTTAATTATTATTATTATGATATATATGGTATAATAATAACCCCTTCGACCATATTAAAGTCACCAAAGTCAATTTGGACTTCGGAATAGAATATCGTCGAAACAAACGACTTGGAATTAACTGATTATGTAATTGTATATAACATAGTAATGGATAAAATACATGGCTAATAAACATGAAATATTATCTTATGAATTTAAATAATTAATATATGTTTATTATTCCTGAAGATAAATAGGGTTCGTGAAAAGTCAAAATTCTGGAAAGATACTTTAATTTAAATGTATACATTTAAAGTTTCCCTTAATGATATATTTTCATCCATGTCCACATTTTTTTAATATTATTTTACTGTGATATATATGGAAATAAAATAATTATAAAGGATTTTTTATGTCTCATTTTTAATTTTTTCAATGTTTTTCAAAAGGAATGTTTTTTACATAATGTTTTGACTTTCTTTACAAAAGATAACAGAAATTTTCTATTTTAACGTATATAGCCACAATGAAATTTCCCTATACACTAATCATTATTTGATTTTTTGGATTTGTTTATAATATTTAATTTTTTAATCAAATAAAAAACATATTCCTTATATTTTTATTATTTTTAAATGATGTTTTAAAATGAAATAGATAAATCAATATTCCAATTTTTTTTTCTTATGTCTGAAAAGAATATTTTAGTGAGTATAATTTTCGAAATTGAAATATTTTATCTATTATGATTATTATATGTTTTTTAGGAATTGTAATGATGATGGGTGGTTCCATGATAACCTAATGAAGTGTGGTTATATTATTAACAAATGTGGGGTGGTTTTGTGATACACCAAGGATTAGTGGGTATTTGATAGACCACCAATGAATGAAGTATGGAATTCAATCAATGGTTATTCCATTTGAAAGAGTGATATATAAATATACCCCCAAGTTACTTAAAATTTTTATCTATTATTCCCATGTATTTTTATTGAAATATCTTGATTTCATCAGGAAATCTAATGAGATTATAATTAAAGAAAACTATATGACACTTTTTAAGGTTGAAAATAATAACTTTTGGAAAAAGTTTTTATAAGTTTTACATGAATGAAAGAAACCTTTCTGAGAATTATTATTTTTACTTTAAGATATCATATTAATTTTTTTATGAAAATATTTGGGAAGAGAATTTTATTTCTTGGGTAAAAAACTGTTTATTTTGAACCCCAAATTTTATTTTAAAAAGGAGAATTTATAAAAGTATTAATGAACTAATGGGTTCTTTATATATATTTATATCCCTTAATATTTTTTTGTACTCATCCTACAATTGAAAATAATTTTAATAGGGTTTAAGGATTAGTAGAGAACATGATTATGTCAAGATCAATATTTTAAAAATATTTCCTAGAATGAAAAACTATTCTATCTTAGAAATTTTGTATTATGAGAAAAATGGATACTATGTATCATTGTCCACTTTATAATATATGGTATTTTTTAAGAGTTATGAAATAAATCTATGAAACCCCTTAACGTAAAATATATATGGAAGTTTAAGATAG